>CM037878.1:257859420-260259420 GCA_021292165.1 Shinisaurus crocodilurus | reverse complement strand
ACATCACAACAAGCCATTATTTAAACAAGCCGGATTTCGTAAGCAAACAACAATCCATGGCTTCTATTTTGTGGTTTGTAGCTAGTTAACAAACAATGGTCGTTTTGGGGGACACGACAAACTAGATTGTAACCACATGTTATGTGCAAACTAAGCCATAGACTTCATCTCAACATTGCTACTTATAGGTTTAAAGGTATCTTTTATTAACCTTCGAAATGAGAAGTTTTATTCTGATTTACTCTTTTTTTTAAATAAACTTTTAAATTGTATTTCTATATAAAACAAACACATAATATCAAACATATAACAATTAACAAAACAAAATAGACTTCCGATTTTCTTCTACAGCAAATATAGGTAACAATAATTTTTCTTACTCGATAATCAGAATGAGAAATCTCTTTTTTCCTGTTGTCCCAAATTCACTTATTACTCCATGAACCCACAAAAAAGCAAATCATTATTTTCCAGTCTCTCCAAAAAGTCAATTAGAGGTTTCCACTCAATAATAAACGTGGATGTTGTCCTTTCTCTGATTAATGATGTGAGTTTGGCCATCTCTGCCTGCTCTGCCCTGAAGACTGCCCTGTAGGACTTATTTCCATGTAAACATGCATAGGCCTCCACCCTAAACCTTTCTTTCTTAATCTGTGTGAATTGAAACACTAAAGTATCTCTGTGGCAGAACTGTGATTTATTATTGATATTATTTAATAACAAGGGCATCTAAAGCTGAGAGTCAATGCAAAAATGCCAGGTATGTAATAAGATGGAATTCTACCATATAATATTTTGCCAAGCCTTCTCAAAGAAGCAGCAAAAAGAAATAGTTTTTAAGAAATATTTTTTCCAGTTTTTAATGTCATCATCCAACAGTTGGTTAATCTTTCTTCAACTGGCTATTATTTGTAATGAGATGTTTAATTGGTACCAGGTAGCTTTTTTTTTTCTTCCTGGGACAACTGCGGAGCAATCTAATTTCCACAGAGTAGAGATCCTGTTGTAACTAATACCTTTCAAGATGAGAAAATTACTTAACTGTAATTTATGATCTTTGAATAATGTAGTTATAACAAATAATTCCATGTCACTTTCCCCCCACTGCCTTTCACTCAAGTGGCAGTGGAAATAACTGTAATCTGCTGTATGTTTATCATATCAAAAGGAAATTGGGTGTAGAATTTCACTACTTAGTGACATTAAGTAATTTCAATGATTGGTTGAAGGACAGCAACTAGTCCAATGAAAGGAAGTCCTGTTGGTAGAGACCTACAGCAAAATATGTGGTTGATTTTTTCAAATCCATATTTGAAGTCTAGAACCACATCTCCTTGGCATAGTTGTCTGCTTAGTTCCATGATCCTCTGACTACCTGACTCCACAATGTCCTTTTTGCTGCTTTTCCAGCACAGCTCGAATCAGTGCCTGAAGTGGGAGAAAAAAGAAAATGGGATGGTTAAGCTAGACTCAGTTATGTCTTGCCTGAATAGAAGCGGGATGGCATCCCACCCAGCAGGACCGGTGCAGGGCAGTTTGGCGCCCCAGGCGAAAAAATAGTTAGCGCCCCCCCTCTCCAAACCAAAAAAAAAAAAAACCCCTGCGCCGCCACCACCAACCTACCTTCCCCCCCCCCCGCCCTGGCTGCGGCGGCGGCGGCTGCTGCTGCTGCGGCAACGAAGGTAGGTGACGGGGGGGTGACGGGGGGGTTGGGGGGATGCAAGCGCGAATCCGCGCGGGGGAACTCTGGGGCCAGCGCCGCTCCTAGGAGCTCCTGCGCCGCGATTCACCTGCCGAGAGGGCGGCTCGCCACGCCTACCGACGAGCGCGTCTGGCCCCGGTCGCCCTGACCCGTCGCCCAGCCTAGGCGCGAGCAGCGCGGCTTCCCTTTGGAGTGCGCCCCCTCCGCGGAGCCTTCTGACTGCCGCCTGCAGAAGAGGAAGGAAGAGGCAGGGCGGCCTGCCCTTGCAAGTCCCCGCAGAGCGATCCCCTCCGGGCGTCCGGGACGACAACGCAGCCAAGCGCCGGCATGACCGAGAGGGCGCGCCTGCCCGCGGGGCGATGGCGGTGGGAGGCGCAGCGGCGGGCGAGCGGGCGAGCGAGCGGGTGGGCGGAGGCGCGGCGGCAGGCAGGAGGGTGGGGAGGCGTAGGCCTGGCGGGGACGGCGCAGCGGCAGCGAAGAGGAGCGCAGTGTTTCGCGCCCTCTTCAGCCGCGCGCCCTCTTCAGCCGCGCGCCCTAGGCAACCGCCTAGTTGGCCTAGCGGTAGCGCCGGCCCTGCCACCCAGCTTCAAGCACTGCCTGGATGGAATCTACAGTTACTTCCAACTTTAAGCTCTGTATCAAGTTTTTCCTCAGGCTCTTTATCGTTTTGTTCTCTCCATGCCTCAGCTCTGCAGCCACTTCCACCCTCTTTCTCTCTGTACTCTTTCTCCATTCATCAATCAGATCCACACTGTCTGCTCCCATCAGCCATCTAAACACCTGTCCCTCCTGAAGCTCTATCCCTTAGCCCCCCAGTTCTTGGCCCTCCTCCTGTGCAGGTTCCTTGACCTCAGCCTTCCTATCTCCCATATACAGGGATATATGTTAGTCTCTTCCCCTTCCTAACAATTGCACACATCCTCTCCTGGCCCTGCATCCTGTGTGAGATTTTCTTGAAGTCAAACTGACCTTTCGTTGCATGCACGCTTTCTTACTACTGCTGAATGTCAATTTATTGCATTGGCGCAAGTCGATAAATGTTTGCCCCAGGTAAAAGTGTATGTATTATGTAGGATGCTAACTGATGAACTAAAATATATTGAAAAGTATATGTAATAACATTTTATAATATAAGTAAATACGAGATTTCATCCAGAAAGGGATGAACAAGATGAGATTTCATTCAGAAAGAAACTGCCAGCCATCATGGATCATTCCTCCACGAAGTATAAATATAATCACAATGTAAGAACTCTTCTGCTGGATTAAAAGCCAAGGGTTACTTAAAGGCTCCAGTAGTCTATATTAGCACAGGTCTCACAGCTGCTGAGCTGACTTCACTGAGGTCAGACCATTCACCTGTTTTACTCCTATCTTATACTGTAGTTTTAAATTTTTATACTGTATTTTATATTGTATTTTGTGGTTTTAATCATTGTGAATAGCACAGAGAGCTTCAGCTATTGGGCGGTATATAAATGTAGTAAATAGATATGTCTTGCAGCATAATCCCATGCATGTCTACTCATACATAAGCCCCACTGAGTTCAGTTGAAGTTATGCTCTGGTAGGTATGTATAGGATTGCAGCCTTAATCATGAGAATAATGTTCTACAAGTCATCATCATCATCAGGCGATCACTCGTGACCGAGTAAGATTGTCTTCCGGGATAAGAGGAGGAAATTCTAAAGAAGATTGTGTAGACTCTAGCGATGGGTCCGTAAGTGACTGTGGAGGCCAATTCTAGATCCACACAGCTTCCCACAGTGAGGACACAGGTTACCAGATAGAAGATGGTCCTGTAAAGGATTCATTTGACGTGCTTTTCGCTTAGCACGTTTCTCCCTTTCACCTTGCACTCGGGCTTCTTCAAAGTCCATGGAACCTTTGTGAAAGGCCAACCTCCATTTAGATCGTTCATGGGCCAGAGCTTCCCAGTTTTCGATGTTTATATTGCATTTTTTTAGATTAGCCTTATGAACATCTTTAAACCTCTTATATTGACCACCGATATTCCGCTTTCCATCCTTGAGTTGGGAGTAAAGTAACTGCTTTGGGAGACGGCAGTCAGGCATTCGAACAACATGACCGGTCCACTGAAGTTGGCGTTGAAGGATCATTTTTTCAATGCTAGTAGTCTTTGCTTCTTCCAGTACACTGACATTTGTTCGCCTATCTTCCCAAGTAATTTGCAGGATTTTCCGGAGGCAACGTTGATGAAACCTTTCAAGGAGGTGGAAGTGACGTTTATAGATAGTCCATGTTTCGCAGGCATACAATAAAGTTGGTAATACAATGGCTTCATAAACCAGTGTTTTGGTCTTCTTACAAATATCCCGATCCTCGAACACTCTATGTTTCATTCGAGAAAACGCGGCACTTGCGGAGCTCAGACGATGCTGGATTTCACTGTCGATGTTAGCTGTAACAGAAAGATAGCTGCCAA
Source organism: Shinisaurus crocodilurus (assembly GCA_021292165.1). NCBI lineage: Eukaryota > Metazoa > Chordata > Lepidosauria > Squamata > Shinisauridae > Shinisaurus > Shinisaurus crocodilurus. The sequence goes on along the minus strand of CM037878.1, from coordinate 260,255,271 downwards.
GATAGAGGAAATGATCGACATTTTCCAGTATTGTCCCGCCAAGCTGGATAGATGGCATCACCAAAGGATTGGCTTGCGCTTGCTGATGAAGCACTTTGGTTTTTTTGATGTTAAGTGAGAGACCAAGTTTTTCGTATGCTTCTGCAAAAGCATTTAGGATAGTTTGGAGATCATCCTCTGAATGTGCGGAGACCACATTATCATCAGCATACTGAAGTTCCACAACAGAGGTTGTAATTACCTTACTTTTTGCTTTCAGCCTGCTGAGATTAAAAAGCTTTCCATCTGTTCGATATATAATTCCCACACCGGTGGGAAGTTTCCCCTTGACAAGATGTAAAACCATGGCGATGAAAATGGCAAATAATGTTGGGGCGATAACACATCCCTGTTTAACACCTGATCCCACTTTAAATGGAGCACCATGAGAGCCGTTGTTGTCCAAAACCGTTGCCAGTAATTCTACAAGTAAGCTACATGAGTCATAAGGGCATTGTGTGAATATATAGGAGCTGCTTATCAAGCACTGTCCTACTTTATAATGAATAAAGTACACCACCTTGAGTTCCGCAGAAGAAAGGTGGAACATAAATGACAATAAATAAACAAAGGGCAACGCAATCTTATATTCAACCTCACCTAATGTAATACCTTTAATATCTTCACAGTTTCTTATAGCACAAGCAAATAGCTCTAAAACTAAATTAAAAAGAAAAGGAGATAAGGGACACAGCTTAATAGAAGGAGACAACGTACCATTAGTGATCACTCATGATTGAGGGGATTTATATAAGACACTTATCCAAGATACAAAACTTTGAGGAAATCCATATTTAGTTGAAGCACGTGACGGAATACCCCAATGTACCATATAAAGGCTTTCTCCGTATCCAATGACAGTGGCTGGATCTTGCTTATTTTGAGATAAGGCTACTACATAAATGGAAAGTCTGATGTTACCAGATCCTTGATAGCCCCATATAAACCAAGTCTGAGCTCGATGAACAAGAGTAGGGAGTATAAACTGAAGTCTATGCCAGTGTAGCTGTCAATATCTTGGCATCTACATTTATCAAGGGAAAAGGTCTGTGATTGGAATACAAAGCAGGATCTTTTCCTCACTTGAGGAGGATCATTAGATAAGCATCATTAAAAGAGGGAGGCAGGGCTTTAAAAAGCTTCATTATAGAAACCCCAATAAAATAGGTGCTAAAACTGCATATACTTTTTGTACCAATCAACAGGAAATCCATCAGGACCAGGAGCTTTCCTCAGTTTCATAGATTTAATAGTATTCCACTGTTTCTTCCAGAGAAAAAGTTGAAACAAGATAAACAACCTGATCAGTTGACAACTGGGGGACCCTTGAACTCTGTAGAAAAAAAATCTGTATCATTGTCTGATGGCGAAAGATTGCACAGGTTAGAATAAGACTCCAAAAATTGCTGATTTATAGACCTAAAATTTGTGTGTACTTTACCATGGATGTCACAAATAGAAGATATAATATTTTGCTGCTTAAGGTGCAATTTTATGCATGCTTAGACAGAAAAAAATCCTACAACTCCATACATTCCGGGGAATGCTGAGAGTTGTAGGACCTTTTTCTGTCTAAACATGCATAGGATTGCTCCCTTCATATGTTTTAGTCTAGACGGTAATAACTTACTAGATTTCTCACTCCTTTCCAAAATACCTTTTCTTAGTACAATTGAATAAAAACTCAGTTTCTGAAGCATATAATTTGTGAAGTTCATATTTTGCTGTAATGAGAGACTTGTATGGGGGAGGAATGCAATGCATATGATGTTAATACTACTTTAACTCTTCTCTAAAGATATACAGCTGTTTTCTGTTTCTTTTTATACGAAGCATATGCTATAATGCTGCCTTGAACGAATTCCTTAGCGGCATCCTAAATAAAGGACAATGATGTAAATGAGTTCCTATTGAAATGACAAAATTATGTCATCTCCCATTCCATCTGCCTAATGATTGTTGATCATTCAGCAAAGATAAATTCAAAGACTAATTGAACAAAGTATGTGAGTTATTTTTCAGTACAACTTCTAGAGCTTCACCGGGGCATGATCTGGAATAATAGCATTAATGTTACATTTTTGAACTCGAAACTAAGAGTGTGATATAAAAAAATAATCTAAGTGAAAACAATTTAATGGTCACATTGAGAAGGAGCCATATATCCACTAAACTAAGTTCAGACATAAAGGTTTGCAAAGTACTATGAGTGTGTGAATACAGTTTACACAGTGGAGTATTACATGTTGTGATAGGTATCACTTTACCAGCTGCAGCACATTGTTTACACATGGAAGGGACAGAATGGCTGTAAACAGGTTTGTTGTGTCTTGCTGGGCTCTCGTGTTTTCGCATGGGAATCTAGCTCTGTGAGAACAGTATGAGCTGGTCACATGGTTTGTATGTTCTGATGACGTGCTAACTTGTTTTCTGTCTGAAGCCATCTTAGAGAGAAGGTGGACTGCTTTCTCTCTTCTTCTGGTTCTTCTTGCTAGACTTTGTTCCTGCAACAATGTAACGTCTTTGCTGAGGTGGAGTTAAGCTCAACTTACTCCACTGGATGTAATGCTTGCTATGCATTTATACTCTGCACATGGACTGTAACTAGGAAATGTATACTCTGTAGAACTTTACTTGCTAAGTAAATAAACAGGTAGAAATAGACCTGTGGTGTTACAGAGTGTTTCCTGACTCCATGGATTAATCTGCAACGGGGAAGCTGGAAGCAAGTCTGATTACAGGGGCAGACTGGGCTGGTCAAAATTGGCACCGACACAACACGCTGCACGCTGCGTAGGGAGGTGAGATCTGGAAGATCTGTGTGTGGAATTTCAGGCGTCTGTTAGCACACAGATAGGATCATAAATCTCCCAACTCTGCTCACATGCCAACATTACATTCAAGAAAAAGATCAAGAATTTGATTCAAATCACCTCCAATAATTATATGATCAACTGTCAAGGTATATAGATGTTGAAAACAGCTCTGTATTGGATCCGGCAAATCTGTGGTCAGACCATACCAATTTATTAATGCTAGGCGTTGATCCCCAAATTTAACAATAAGTACCAAAAATCAACCCTCTTCATCAGATATTTCTTGTTCAACAATCAACTTGGAAGATTTGCTAATTAAAATAGCTAAGCCCCTTTTCCCGTGTAGAGTTACCACTTGCATACACTCCCCCTACCAAAGCCTTTTGGAAAAGCTGTTTATCAGTTGGAAGAATACGAGTCTCTTGCAAGGAAGGCAATTTCAGCTCCCAGTTTTTTCAGCTTAGATAAGACCTGCCTTCGCTTAACGGGTCATTCCAATCCCTTAACATTCTATGTTATGAAGGAGACTGCCATAAACGATACATGTGAATACTGAAAAGAAGAAACACGTATGTTTCTGTGATATGGTATATCAATTCCATCTTAGATAACCAAGGACCAAGGATAACCTTGGATAACCAAGGATGAATATAGCTATTCATCAAAAAGGAAGACTGGGTGGAAGGAAAAATGCATGAGAAAAGAGAGAGGGAGAAAAGGGTGGCTGGGTGACCGGCCAGATGGGCGATTAATAAATATAAGAAATAAATAAATAAAAGGGAAGAGAAAGGGAAGGGAAAGAGAGTAAAACCCCACCTAGTTCTTCTAAGCTTGCAGGTGCCAAACATTATCTGTATAGCTACCTCACCAGCACCACCCACTTAACCAAAAAGCAGGGGGGAAGTTACTGCTATATCCCGAAATACTTAAAATAACCTGACAATAAGTACCGCCTAACAAGCAAACTGGTAACACAAAAAGATAAACAACTATTTAAAAACAAAAAAATGAATAACAGCAATAAGCCTAAATTCTAAATAACACACTTGTGGAATATATTTCAAGGGCATATTAATCTCCATAGCAAGCAGGTGTCCAAGTAAGGAACAGAGATAAAAGAGTCTCCTGGCAACATACTGAAACAATTCAAATGTTGATAGTGGAGAGTTATTGAAACATTCACTCCTCCATGGAAGGTTCAGGAGTCAGGCCCAAGCCAGCCAAATAATCTTCTGCAGCTACAGGAACTTGAAAGCTTTTCAATCTGTTTTGGTGTTGAATGCAGAAAGGTGCTGGAAAATGAATGAAATATTGCAGATTCTTCTCTCTCACCAGCTGTCTAGTTCTTGAAAATGCACCAAGTTTGTCAGACACCTCCTTGGTGTAATCTGGAAAGAACATTATGCAAGATCTATCTTTGCCCCACGATGTCCTTCTTTCTAAGGCATGCTTCAGAAGGCCTTCTTTAATTGTAAATCCAAGGGGTTTTGTAATAAACTGTCAAGGTCTATCAGCCACACAAGAGGAGATGGCACTGAGATACAATGAAACAATATGTTTCATCAAACATATAACATCAATTGCAGTTAAAATTCTGATATAAAAATATGTAATCAAGAGTAAATTCATTACATTTAGTTATTTAGAAATGACCTTTTTTCTATCCCAGAAGATCCCTACAAAGTGACCCATGTGTAGTAGGAGAATGAATAATATCTTTATTACCATTTGCATAAACAATAAATGCTTTCCTTAAAATTGTCTTCACAGTGCTCTGTTCTGTTATGCTTAATCTGTTTCATTAGTTTTTTCCATCAGCGCTATATGTGCACTTTCAATATTCAGCTGATAATCTTCTGGCAAGACTAATATTTCTCATAGGAAACTTTTTATGAAGATAGTTGGATGACCTTGTTTATCATATTCCTGAATTCCCCGGCTCGCCAATTACAACAAGAATGGCTTTCCAAATCATTCACTTTCTCCTGCAAAGTCTTATTAGCCTTTTGCAATTCTATTACAGCTGTGTCAATGTATGCACCTCCATCTTCTAGTTGAGAAATTCTAGTCTCAGCAGCTTCAATTCCAGTAGAAATATTAGCAGCAGGTGTTTGAAGTGAGGTGATAGAAACCTTTAAATCTCCAGCTGTAACTCTGAGGAACGATATAACGTCTTCGTTAGTCTCCTCAGCAAATGTTTCAGCAGGAGGGGGGATGGTGACTGAGTAGCCAGAACATTATTCTATCTGCCTTGGGAGGCATCTGGAAGGGGAACCCACCTGTAAACTTTCTCAGCCTTTCCAGACCACTTATAAATAAACCCCATCTTTCAAGCCCTATTTTCCACCTACACAACATAAAACATAAGAATATTGCATCAGTATGTTAATATAGGTATCTATAGGCAGTATGTATTTGAACAAAACCGAAGCATGACATATAGGGGGTCTATCCCTTAAAGTGTTTGTACAACAGTAATGGTGTGCTGTTGGCCTTGTAAAAGAAAGACAAATCCCCTTGTTGTGTGATCCACCCAGGAACACATCAAGACCCACAGTTTGAAAAGCCCTGGGTTACAAGTTTGGTATACATTTTTAGTAGGAGTACTTCTTAGATGTAGAATCACCATTATTTACTTTAAAAATATATACTAGCATGTTCCCACCCATTCCCAGACTCTTTCCTCTCCTCTCCTCTCCACCCTCCCTTTTTTTTATGCAAGTGATAGGTCACCAATAAAGTGTGAAAAGCACCAAGGTTCCTTCTTAACTAGGGTTTGATAACCAGGTTGAAATCCTGGTTAAAAGGAAATCCTAATTAACCTTAAATGTGGTCCATACTGATGTAACAGTTCACCATGGTTCAAGAGGATGGGGGAATTTGACCCTGAAAGGAGAGATGGGAATGGCTGGATCTCTTGGTCTACTTAACTAGTTGAGAGAGACCATCTTCCTGAAAACCCCATGTTTGCTGCTCTGAGCCCCCTGGATGTAGAAATGTAAATAAAATAAACTGGCGTATTTGTGACATAAAATGAAACATTCAGTTGCTTCACATTCCTGCCTCATATAATTTCTTTTTCTTCTTTTTGCCGAAGTACAAGCAGAATGGATTGTTATCTTTTAGTAGCACCGTAGAGCTGATCTCATGACACCACGAATAATAATCCATTATGCCAACATAGCTTGTCATTGTGCCTGTTGCAAAGTGATGTCCCACTCCAAGTGTTCTCAAGTGACATGTGATGTTTATTGTTAATGAATTATACCAGTTTGTTGTTTTATTCACACAGTACTTCACATTGTCTTATCCATTTTATTTTCACGTTTAACCAGACATGGATAGATCTTTTGAATTCTTCATTGAGATTACTAATTGTTGAATTGCTAAAGGACACACATTTCTCTTGGCATGCTTTCCTATTCGTGGAATGAAGCTAATACTGTATCGCATTGCATCTATTAGGACAGAACATAGAAAGCCAGCAAGGGATGGGGACAAGTTGGGGAAATTACAGGTGCCAGAACGGAAGGTAGGAGGGCAGTTTTTCATATTTTCCCCGCCGGTCTTTCTTTCTTTCCAATAGGAGGGAAAATAACTATGCCAGCTTCAAGACATAGGGAGTCTAGAGTTGTCTAGATCTCTGACACGGCTATAGTTATTAGCTTTAGAATGTATAGAATTACTTAAGGAGCCTATAGCTAATTATCACCAACTGTATGGTTTCTGAAGTGTGTAACCATTAAGCTTTTACAGTAAGATTTGCTACAATAAAAGTATGTATGATTTGATATGTGTTCTGTGTCAGAATGCCACAGTATGTGCTTGAAAGAACAGCCCCATGACAATGGTAGAGCAACCACAGTGGCAGAGCTTTCCGTCGCCAGTCAAGGGAAGACTTCTGTAGTGGACCTCTCTCTCCACGGATGGGCCTCCCCCTCTATCTACCAAGTTGGGAGGTTCACAGTATCATATGGCGCCTGGGATGCCCTCTCAGGGATCATAGGATTGCATCTTAATTTGATAGGCAGTATGTTCAAAACAGAAAAAGGGAAGTACTATTTTACAGAATTCATAGTTAAATTATGGAATTTACTGACCCAGGATGTAATGATGACCATTAATTTAAGATGACTTTTAAAAAGATTTCGACAAATTCATAGAAGCTAGATCTATCCATGTCTATGCCTCTTGTAAAGCTATTTTAAATTAGTGTTGCTGCTTTCTTCTAATGTGTTTTATCGTAGGTTTTATTGTATTTGTTTTTATTATGTGTGTCACCCTGAGAGCTTTGGCTATAGGGAGACTCATAAATTGATTGAATGAATTAAAAAAAAAAGTATTGGCATTGTAGCTCAATAGGAACTCCAAGTCAGAGGTAGTGTCACTCTGAATACCAGATACTGGGGACAGATAACAGTGGAAGTCTGTTGCCTTTGTTTTATGCTTGTGAATGCCTCAGAGATGTTATGGTTGGCAACTGGTGGGAACATAATTCGAGGCTAGGAGATTTAGCTGGGCAGTTTTCACGCCAAGTGCAGTGTGGCATCAAAATCTTTATTCAGGTTCAAAATATTTTCCTGTTTTCTCATAAATTAGAAGAAGTGTCTGGTACTGATTGGCATTTCATTTCATTTATTACATTTCTATACTGCCCAATAGCCAAAACTGTCTCATTTTACCATCAATTCTCTAGATATGGAACTTTAATTACTTGTAATGTGATGTTAAGGTGTTTCGGCTTTGAGACAGTCCATGAGATGATGAACAGGGCGACTCAATCAATTTATGAGTCGCCAGATAGCTGAAGCTCTCAGGGAGACATACATAATCTGCTAGAAAGGCTTACAATGAAAACATGATTTTGTTGTCTAAAATTCATAAGTAGAAAATGCCTATGTTCAGTTCAAGTCATAAGGGTATTTCCATAAGTGAAAGGAAATATTCCCATAATGATGTCATGGCCTAAATGAGATGAGCTCCTGCTATCAAGTATAAATAGCATATGTGATTACTTCAAGTATTACCGGTACTTCTGCAAGAATTTGGTGTGCAAACATTACAGCAAAAAATAAACCTATTATTGTGAAAAACGATTACAGTGTATTAATAATAATTCCTTAAAGGCACAATCCTATGCATGTTAGAAAAAAGACCTACAACCCCCAGCATGCCCTAGCTAGCATTTCTGGCTAAGGCATGCTGGGAGTAGGGCTTTTTTCTGTCTAAACATGCATAGGATTGCGCCCTAAGTGTTATAAATAGTACGTAGGTTAAACTACTCATGGTTTTCTAGTTAACAAAAGTTGAGCAATGAAATAGTGAAACAGGTTTGCATTTTATAATCTCACTCGATAGAGCTGAATGTACCATAAAGCTAGATTGAGACCCTTGCTTTAGTATCTGACAGTGTCTCTGTATGAAGAACATACCTCTCACCACTCAAGGGAGGGTCCTTTAAAATCCTGTCATAGTTCCCTTACCCATAAAAGAGGAGCAGTGGTCAAATTCTGTTGAATTTTTAAATGCTGGGAGTGATGAAGTATTTTGAGATATAGGGTTAGCATAGCAATATAGGGGAAGGGTACCTTTCTTAGAGGATGAAGTGTTTTCCATACTGCTTACTTTCCAAAATTTGATGGAGGGAAAGCATACTTCCCCCCACTAAGTTAACAAGGTACAGTAGTGCCAGAAATGTCAGTCATTTCTGTGGGTTCATGAGATCTACTGCCAAAGAAACTGGGAAATTTTAACTTCAGAGTATACAAATCCTGGTTTGTACTTTAGATATCACTTGCACATTTCTTTAGTGTCACAGAACCAGAATACAGTACTAAATCTTTTAGGGTTTAAACACTAAGTGCTCACTAGCAATATTGTAAGATCCATTTTCCATGTAGGTCAGCCATTAAGGAAGTGAAAATTGGTACAAAAGCTTCAGCATTAGGTGGAAATTGAGCACACCTATGTACTTAGTGAGAAAGCAGGTATAGTAGGAGGGTATGATCTGGTCAGAATGATATAGGCCCCCAGAATTCATAGGGGCACTTTGTGGTTTTTTATAACTAGTGCTGCTACCAAGGCATGTAACTGGGCAAAAGCAGTTTGCTGGCTCCATGGTACAAGTACACTGTTGGCTCCAGGTTTTGGGGACCTTGGTCAAGATGCCCTTGGAGACCCCCTCCATGAGTAGCCCCACGAGCTCTTTCCCATTGCTGTTGCTGCTGCCCACTTGCTTTCGCTATCCCTCTCGGCCCAATCCCCTCACTGCTCAGTGGGAGCGGGTGAGGCAAGGCTGCTACTCCTTTTCCTTGCTCCTATCAGTGCTAGCTCACTCAGAGAGGGCAGCTAAAGAGGAAGAGGAGGAGGATCGGGTGGCTCTTGAGGTGGGCAGTGTGTCCTCTGCTGATGCCCAACAATGCTGAATTTTGATGCCAGCCCTGCAGGTGAATCAAACATGGGAGTGAAACGACAGTAAAAAGCAGTGTGTTCTATGTTGAATCGGAAACTTTCAGACAGCAGCCCAAATTAAATTTACCCTTCCTATAGTAAATCTCAAGGAGCGTCTCCAGCAACACCAAGTGGGCCGCTCAACAAGATCTGCCACAGACGGCCTTCTCCTTGTCCCTTCAGCCAGAGCAGCTAGACTGGTCGGGACGAGGAAGAGGGCCTTTTCTGTGGCAGCCCCCGTACTGTGGAACTCTTTCCCGAGTGACCTCCGCCATGCCCCCTCTCTGCTGAGCTTCCGCCGCTCACTAAAAACTTGGCTATTCAGGCGGGAATATGGGGTGGGCTAAGATTTTAAAATTTTATACTGTTTTAATGTATTTTAATGTATTTTAATGGAGAAAAATGTTTTAATGTATTTTATTCTGTTTTATCTTCTGTACATCGCCCAGGGTGGCCGGTTTGCCGGCCAGATGGGTGATAAATAAATGCAAATAATAATAATAATAATAATAATAATAATAATAATAATAATAATAAATAATTAAATACAGAGCTCTCTAGTATAAGAAAGGGTCTTGTACATCTACAGGAAATAGCAACCTTTGATGTTACTAAGCAACCTTTGATGTTCCTGGATGGGAGACGGCTTGCAAACCCTTTGCATACCACCTTGAGTTTAGTGGAGGCAAGGGAAAATGTAAATGTAATAAATAAATTAATTTATGTTATCCAAAAGTACTTGTTTGCCTATGGGCAGTTATTCCACTGTCTTTATTAATATTAAGGCTGACCTGATTGCTGTTTATAGGAGACATAAAGAGGTGAAGAGAGCTGCCTTGAGCTGCACAAATGTATCTCAGGATTGTGTTTGTTCTGAAGATAATTTATGAGAACATATTCTTTTAATATACAGTAGTACCTTGGATTACGAGTATAATTCGTTCCAGAACCATGCTCGTAATCCAAAATGCTCGTACAGCAAAGCGAGTTTCCCCATTAGAAATAATGGGAACTCCGCCGATTCGTTCCACAACCATTTAATCACTGCTTTGCCCCATGAAGGGAGCCGGCAAAGCAGTGATTAAATGGTTGTGGAATGAATCAGCGGAGTTCCCATTATTTCTAATGGGGAAACTCGCTTTGATGTGCCGGCTCCCGGGCTCCCGGGCGCGCCTCACGCGCTGCCATACCGGCTCCCGGCGGACTCATGTCAGACCCCCCCACATCAATCCGCCCGCCCCGCCGGCACGGCTTCTTCTAGACTTCGGAGCAGCAGGAAGGAGAAGCAGAAGCAGCAGCAGCAATAGCAGGGCTGGGGCGAGGGAGGGAGGGAAATCCCAAATCGCTGCTGATAGTGCTGGGTGGGAAAAGGGGACGGGGCAGGCGGGAAGGAAAGGGGGGGTAAGGAAGAGGGAGGGGGACGTAGGGGAGTAAAGGAAGAGGGGGCATGGGGGGTAAAGGAAGAGGGAGGGGGACCTCTCCCCCGCCGCTTGGGGAGGAGGAGGATCCTCTTGCTCGCTCAGGCAGCTCTCTTTCCTCTCGCTCGGTTTCCTGGAGGGGTGGTGTGTGAGGTAAAGTGGCGGGGGGAGGGGAGCAGCTCTTCTTCTCCCTCCTCCTCCGCTTCTTCTTCCTCCCTCTTTACTCTTCTCTCCTCCTCCTCCTCCTCTCTGCCCTCCCCTTCGCCGCCGCTGCTGCTTCAACCCCGCCCCGCCCCGCCCGCCCCCGGCTGCTCCGAACAAAGCGCCGACGACGCCTCTGAGGAGGCAGAGCGCCACAAAGATAAGAGACGAGGCTGTCTCTTTAAATCGTCCTCTCGCTTCCCCTACACCACCACCTGCCCCCCCTTCAGTGTTTAATGATCCCCTCCGAGAGAGAGAGAACTCAACCTAAGCCTTCTAAGCTTTGCTCCAACAGTTGTACTGAGCTGATAGTGTACAGATTAACACAGCCAATCCTTTGGATGTTGTTCTGATAGCGTAGCTTCTGTAAGGGTTGCCAACTCTGGAACCAGCTCCTGTAGCTGTGTCCCTCTGCCAGTAGCTTGATCTGCAGCAATGAACACGCAAGCATGCTTTGTTCCTTCAGATCCTCTGCTGTTTTCTGCAGGTAAAACTGTGGGTTCTAATGTTAGGAAAGGGGGGGGATGTATCCCAAAGCGGGACAAACCAATTGGGAAAGGAGCGAGGGGGGAAGCAAGGGGAGGGGGGAGAGAGAGAAGCGCTCTCTCAGGGCTCCTTCGCTTCACCTCCGAGGCGCAGCCTCTCGCTCTGCGTGAGCCTCGCGCTGCCGCTTTGCCGGCTCCCAGGCAGGGAGCAGGCAAAGCAGCAGCGCAAGGTGCACGCAGAGCGAGCAACGGCCAGGGCTCCTTCGCTTCACCTCCACGGGGTGCTTGGAGGCTCCTGGCGCTGCTGCATGCCGGCTCCCAAGTAGGGAGCCGAAGAATGGAGCTGCAAGCCGAAGAATGGAGCTGCTTTCTACCGTCGCAAGCGGCGCCCGTCAATGATGGGGCTGGATATGACGTGACAGGACCAAAGGCGGCGCGGGCAGCTCGCCTCTCCGTGAGCCGCCGCTTGCAATGGTAGGAAGCAGCTGGAGCGGCTTCACGCTAGCAAAGCACCCCGTGGAGGTGAAGCGAAGGAGCCCTGGCCGTCGTTCGCTCTGCGTGCGCCTCGCGCTGCCGCTTTGCCTGCTCCCTGCTTGGGAGCCGGCAAAGCGGCAGCGCGAGGCGCACGCAGAGCGAGAGGGAGCTGGCAAAGTGGCGCGAGGCAGCGAAGCGAGGCGCCCGCACAGCGAGCGGCCTCGCCTCCATGGGGCTCCCAGGTAGAGAGCTGGCGCAGCAGCGCGAGGCGCCCGCAGAGTGAGCGGCTGCGCCTCGCCTGTTTGGGGCTCCCTGCCGGCTAGGCAAAGCCGGGGAGCTGGCACTTTAAGTGCTCGTCGTGGCCACAGTGTGTGGCTCGTGTTGCGAAACTTGCTCGTCCTCCGAAGGTCAATAAATGATAAAATTTTGCTCGTTTTACTGAGTAGCTCGCATACCGAGTTACTCGTAATCCGAGGTATTACTGTAGTTTATTCTATCAGGTTTGAAAGGATATTTCCACTCAACTTCCCCAAGTCTAAATACACATGTACAAAAGTTGTTGGATTAAGCTGTGTGGGTCTTTTTCTTTAATTATGCATGCTATATTTATATGAATTATAAACTGCCAGTAATTTCTATAGATAACCCTATAAAGGTTTGGTAAAGATATAAAAATGTAATGAAACAGATATGTTACTACAATCACTCTATCAGATTTCAGAATCTGGAGAGTTTATAGCAGGGGTGAGGAACCTTTTTTGGTCCAGCTCCAAATTACCACTTGGGAAACCTCCAGGGGGGCCGCAAGCAAGGAGTGGGTGTGGCCAGAGTCCAAAGTGGGTGTGGTCACTCCACTCTTTCTTACACCATTGATACACACACAGCAGCTGCACTGTTGATACACACACCATATACGCACCATACACACAATTCTTTCTCTCTCATACACACACATACCCTTCCCAGCTCTCCCTCCTCAGCTGATCCATGCAGAACATCTGAGGAGGGGAGAATTTCTCAGCTTTCTGAGTGGGGCATTTGGCCTGGGGAGGAACCTGGTGGGCTAGACAGGGTGGGCTGGATGATGCCCATACTTGGCTTATAAAGGAAATTTCTTGTTTGAAAGATGACACCATGTTCTTAGTGTAATTGGTTTGGTGGCGTTGAGAGGACATAATGCAGGCCACATGCTGAAGCTAAGCAGCTATGAGCTGGATCAGTGCTTGGATGGGTGACTGCCTGGGCTGCCCACATCTGTTCTCCTGCATTGAGCAGGGGGTTGGACTCGATGGCCTTATAGGCCCCTTCCAACTCTACTATTCTATGAGTCATAGAACTTGGATGGTTGTATGCTGGGGGCAACTCGTCCTTTCCTGAGTCCTTAGCCCTAGTGGCTGCTCCCAGAACCACACACTACTCAAGAATAAATTCTGTTTGATTGATTGATTAATCAATTGCCAAGGCATTCAAGGTGGTTGATATTTTAAAATGGTAAAACACAAAATAAAAAAGACAAAAATAATAAAACAAAAGAATTTTCCAGGCCATTAGTGCTTTCAGTATGATCACCCTGGCCTGGGCTTCTCCTTTAATAAGAAAATAAACCCTCAGGACCAGTGAATGGTTTGGAAGTGCCTGATGCTATAACATTGCTGAAACTTACTTATTTATTTACAACATTTTAACTCCACTCTTCAGCCCAAAAAAGGCTCCCAGAGTGGCTTACAAAGATTAATATTAGACAGTCCCTGTCCTCAGGCTTACAATCTAAAAGACATGACACAAAAGGAAGAGGGATTGGGAGGTAGGAGGAAGAAAGCAAAACTCAGGCACCAGTTCTTAGTTACAAAGTTCTTAAATATTTTTTTCTTTTTTTTTTTCTTGCAGGGAAGGGCAAAACAAGCTCTCTGCAGCTGTTCCTTCTTTGGCCAATGTATTGGGTCAGGCTGGTCTCCTCCTTGCCGTGATGTTAATTTTGGGATGCAGGGGGTGCAGCCTCCCAGTGGCCCTCGGTTCTCTGGCTGATGGATAAGGTCACAGTCTGCCGCCCCAGGGAACTGTCAGTTGGAGCTGTGTGTTCCTTCTGGCAGAGAGGGGTGACGCGAGCTCCCTGTGGCTGCTCCCTCCGGCTGATGTATGGTGTCAGGCTGGTCTCCTCCCAGACACTGGGAGCCCCATGACAATAAACTCTGAAATAACTAAATCTGCTCAAACAAGCAAACAAAAACAAACAAATCCATCCTGCATGACAACACTATGTAACAAATCAATACTGGAGAACCAACATTGAAAATAGATAGAAGATGCTATCTGTTTTTTCTGGCTTGAGAGGCTTTCTTCTCCATATTGTGAGATGTGGAAAGTAAGGGAACTCAAGACAACCTAAGTGCTGGGAGAAAAGTAACCAGGGATTTCTCCTCTCCACTCATGACAGCATTGAAAAGTAGATGCCCTTATCGGAAATGCACATTATTCTGATGTTTCTGTATGGCTGGGACTCTGTCCTCACCCTGATAATCAGTGGGAAAGGAGATCCTTATGCATGCAGTAGCTCTGAACAAAGCATGGACCCACTAGGAGGGTTTGCACGTCAGAATAAGCCAAGGTTCCAAACAGACCTTCAGTCTGTGGTTAGTTTAGTGTGATGTGTGAACCAGGACCTCTGGCTTGTCTCTCCTGTAACAAGCCAGAGAAATAACCCAAGAACAAATGGTGGGTTATTTCTCTGGCTTCCAGTGGGAGCGATCGGGCAGCGTGCACCAGCATGCTGCTCATAAATGATAAGCCAGGGTTTCCCGGTACTCTGGCTTATCATGATATGCAGACCGGGTCAATGGATCAAGTGGGACAACTTGAGAATTGAAGCCAGGCCCTTATATGAATGAGAGCTAGTGTGGTGTAGTGGTTAGAGTGTTGGACTGGGACTTGGGAGATCTGGGTTCTAGTCCCCACTCACCCATGAAGCTTACTGGGTGACTTTGGACCAGTCACTGACTCTCAGCCTAACCTACCTTGCAGGGTTATTGTGAGCATAAAATGGAAAGGAGGAGGACCATGTAAGTCACCTTGGGTTCCTTGCAAGAGGAAAAAAGGTGGGATATAAATGTAGTAGTAGTAGTCATCATTGTCGTCGTCGTCAGCATCATCATCATAAAAAAATAAAAATGATGATGATGTAAAATGTCTTGTGCCTCAGAGCACTAATGTGAAGTATGGTGCTGACTACTCCAACAAGTTCTTATTTATAACTATTCATGGTAGTAAAGGTTACTAATGTTTGCAAATATGCCCCATCTCTGTATTAATCTCCCTGTAGTTTAAGGTCAAGGAGGACCTATAGTTCAGTGGTAGTTTTGTATGCAGATGGTCTCAGGTTCAGTTCACCTGAAATATTCCAGTTCACCTGGAATATTTAGTTTACAAAGCTCTAAGGTGGGCAGGGGAAAGACCTCTGCTCGGGAGCAGCAGCACTCGGGAGCAGCAGCAATCATTAAACAGTATCGGTTGACTTAGTGTAAGGCAGTTTCTTATTATTAGCTGCTGAGTCCTTCTTGCCTTTTCTTGGTTAGATTTTGAGGTGTTTAGTGCAGTAATTATTATAGAACTGTCTACCCAAAGAAGGGTAGGCCCACAGCTTATATAATTTAAGGTGGAAAGCTTTCTATTTAAGCTTTTAACACCAAGTTTTAGGTCTTTTGTTGTTGTTGCTGTGTTACAAAGTATGTTATGTTGATTTTTGTGCTCTTCTGTTTATAGAAACTATTTCTCCTTTTGTCCAAAAAGTAGAAAAATTGATAACATTTTAAAATAAATAAAATCTTGCATAGCTTTAACATTATTATTGAAAAGATATATTACAGAAAGCAAAAAGATTCATTGAAAGGTATTTTGGTATTTTAAAAAGAACCTTTATCATGACAGTTAAATTACTACTCTTGGCAGTCTGTGAAAATGACATTTGATTAGCTTATATTCCTTTTTATTCTAAGCTACTGAACTAATTTTATATAATTATAGGCATTGAAGGAAGTATGTAGAATGGTAAAGTTCTTTCTTTCTTTCCCCTCTTTATTGGTTTTTAATGTGAATAATACATTATCCTCTTAGCAAATGAGAAGGACTCCTTCCTCATGCCAAAGAATAGCTAGATAAGAGCCAGAACAGACATTACTTTTAAATCCATATCTAGCGGCTACATCTTTTTTCATTTTTACCTTAGAGTAGGACCAGGGGATCTGATCCAGATTAGGAATCTAGCATGGGGGGGTGGGGTATAGGGGGACTTTTAAGATCTGGATTGGTGCCCCTTTGCCTACTCTAGAGTAAAAAAAAAGAAGAAGATGTAGCTGCTAAATATGGGTTTAAAATAATGTCTGTTTGGCCCCAAGGCTTTGCTTTGTCAGAATCATATTTTTCCTGTTTTAACAAAGTGAACCACCCATATTAAATAAACCTGATTCATACAACGTTGGTCGAGCTTGAAATCAGTAGGACAAGTTGCACTTGATTTTAATCACAACTACTTTTCTCTGGACTGAGTCCAGCAAATTTTCATTATATGTGGATAATGATGGCACAGTTCAGTGCATTTTGCATTACTGTTAGAGAAAAGTAGACCCAAGGCATGTACAGAAAGCTCCTGCCTTTCACATGTACAGGCCCATGCATAGAAATCACCAGCTTCATTCTCTGCAAACAAACAAGTCAGACACACACACGCACACACACAGTTTTGGTTGGCCGCCTGCAGAAGGTTATCAGAATAGTTGGCCGAACGCCCAGAAAAAGTACCTCTTAGGAATGTGTGGTCTGTCTGAAGTAACCTTAAAAAAGATACTTTCAAGATGAACAAGAGAACAATGCCTGCCTATTTCATGTAAGCAGAAGGCAAAGGGCAAATTCCTTTGCTCATGCAGAAGAGCAGTCTCCAAGCAAATTAACAGAAGCCACAGAATGGACTCTTAAGATCCATTCTAATAATGACCCAGCCAGGCCCAAAACACCTAAGACCCCAGGTGTGAGAGGCATTGGCCATTCACATAGGTACACAGACAAGGCACCTGCCTTACACACAAAGGCCACATGCCTCACAGCAGAAAGGTCTCAGTTTCATGTTTGAAATGATAGAAGTCTGAGATAGAAAGCTGCACAGAAGACCCAGGCCCTGCATGTTTAGACAGAGAGAAAGGTCCTGCAAGACCCAGCATCCCCTGACCAGCAAGAGTGACATTAGGGAACAGTCCTCACACAGGCCAAAGATCCCTGAAAGACCACCTTGCTGTCAATAGGTATTTGTTAAGACAAAAGGTCCAAAAGCCTCATGAACTGTTTTGCACCCCGTTAGTTGACCTAGATTCTGCCCGCATACCATGTGCCACTGCACCTGCTTTGTTGTTCCAGACAGAGAACCTTGCAGGTCTGTTCTGATTGTATTGTATTCTTTGTTGAATCGTATGTTTAGCCGCCATGTTTTCGCCTTAAGTTGTTATCTAGTCCCAAAAGCCTATTCCTGGGTGCCAAATCCCAGAATACAGGCGAGAGAAGAGTCCCTTTGAGTGATAAGATGTACCGCTCAAAGTAGCAAGGCCCGATATCTTAGGTGAGCTAAGAGGTCATGAGAAACCACGTCTTTAGCCAAAAGATGGCCAGGTGGCCATCTATCTAACTAGAGATTAAAACTTGCCATGTTCAGAGAAACGCATCTGGTTGGTTGTCGTCATAAAGGAGGAATGGAATTTGACTGGTTGGCACGGTTTGATGGTTGTATTTGATTCGCTGAAAGTAGAAACACCCATGGCTGTAAAAATGTATAAGAAGGCTTGTATGCCCCACTGATCCTTGTCCAGCTTTGATTTGGGCACGCGCCCCAGCTGGTCCTTTTTGCGCAGAAATAAAACTTTAAAAAACTCACTGCTGGTGTGTGCTGCTTCCCTTTCTCTGAGCTATTGAGTTTCTTTGGAGAAAGGACTCACGGCATTTTTGCAACATTACTATCCAATAAGTATATGTAAGAACTGCAGTATCAGATTGGATAAACAGTTTTATGAGCCAGGTTGGTTTTCTCTCTGGCCAGTTTCAGATCCAAAGAAGAAAGAAACAAGAAGATGCTGAGCACATGGAATGATCCATTCCTTGCCATTGACTTTTCAGGACTCTTGAGATTAAGAATACCCTGACAATAAGGTAGCATTCCCTGCCTAGTCAGTGTCTATTGGTAATATTTTTTGTATGATTTTTCTAATTCTCTTAGTTTCATCACATTGTGAATGGAATTATTAATACTGCTACTTGGTATAACAAATATACTATGTTGTGATGCTGCAAAGTAAAAAAAACACCAGTTTAGTTACTGAAAAATAAATACTCCTCTAAAACTAAACTTTCAGAAAATAAATCATAGTTACAAAACAGTAGCGATTGAAAGTGCTAAGCATACATATATCTGATTACTGGGAAGAATTCTGTTTTCTTTCTGGGATAGGAAATACATTTGCATTATCATTTTAAGCCTTCTGCCTATATGATTGCATCATCCTCCCTTAAAAATAGAGCCAGGTTCTTAACTGATATTAGTTGGCAAGATTCCCTTCATGCCAGCTGTCTCCTAAGCTTCAGTTTGGTGCTTTTTGGTTATTTTTAGCTATATAAATTAATATTTAATAAATTTAAAAGCCAAGATGTTTGCTTTCCCCATAGCAATTCCTAATGTGCCCTCTCAGATTGCTAACATATCTGTTGATTATCCTTGGGATGCTGCATAGTACAGGGTGTTCTTGAACTCTTGCAAACTTTATTCAGAGTTGCTTGTTGACCATGCAAGGTATTCTGAATAGCAATGTAAAGAATTCCATGTGAACCTCACACACACAAAAACCTGATGCTGAATCTCACCCAATTAGTGAAAAGCAAGGTTTGTTAACATTTGTGAATTATTCATTTTTTCATTCACAAAATAAATGGGACCCAGAGAGGATGAATCTCTTACTTTTTAAAATATTTGTTGTTATTTTGAATAATTGTTTGTTTGTTCATTTTGTTTTTTTCTATACCCTACCTTTCTACCAGGAAATAGCACTCAAGGCAGCTAACAACAGTAAAAGACATTTAAAATAAAAACATAATTAAAACAATCATAAAACAAATATATTGAAACCCAATTAAAAACAGAACAATAAAAGAATAAAACCCAACCTAACAGACAAGCTTACATGTCAAAGGCCTGCTTGAATAAAAACATCTTTGCCTGCTGGTGGGAGGACTGCAGAAAGGGAACCAACCTGGCCTCTCTCAGCAGGGAGTTCCAAAGGCTTGGAGTGGCCCACCAAGCGTGCCTCTGATCGTAGTGGCACAAAGAAAAGGGCTTTCCCCAATCATCTTGAACCCCGAGCAAACTTGTATGGGAGAAGCCATATGGGGCTTTATAGGTCATAATCAGCACTTTGAATTGTGCCTGGAAACAGACCGGAAGCCAGTGAAGCTGTTGTAACAAGGGAGTCCCTCTAATAGGCTCTCTATACTGACTTCTTCTAACCAGATCTGGTCAAAAGTCTGGCCACAGCATTGTGGACCAGGTGAAGTTTCTGAATCGTTTTCAAAGGCAGCATCAGTGAAAATCCTGCCCCCTCTGACCAAATCATTCAACGTTTTGATCAAGGTGGTTCATAATAGAAGTATACCTTCTGAAATAATTGTAATTTTAAATATTCCTTGTGCAGTCCAATCCTGTGTACTCAGAAGTTGTATAGAGTTCAATGGGGCTTACTCTCAAGCAAGTGTGCAGCCTTGGAGTTATTTTAGCCCATGTACACTATGTAATTTCCCTTGAGGATGTGTGGTTTTACACTTCTCTTGACATAGAAAAGGGATACCATGCCGGTTTTGTCTCTAGGAATTCACACCGTTTGTACTTGTGACCAAGGGTCCTAAGTTACAAAACAAAGGCTTTATCGCCCATGCCATGTTATCTCTGTATTAGTATTTAGGAGAGAAATTGGGCCTTCAGCCTGGGCACAGTCTGTGTGATAATGCATGTTGTTGATATGCAAGTGTTGTTTATGCTGAACTATACAACCGAGTCTCATGTTCTTGGAGTGCTTGAAGTAGTTTTGCTAATCCGTCAGTATAGTATGTGCTTGTGGATAAATATAGACTGGCAGCCACTCTGCAAGTTGTAGGTCATCATCGTACACTGAAGCTAAAAATTACCCCTTTGGTTATGGAAAGCGTGTTCTGATCTGGAAACCTGCTGTGGCTCAGTTACTGCAGGTCTTCTGCATTTAAAACCCCAAAGCCCCACCTTTGAATCTGGGGGAATGAAACCTCTATGTGAAAAGGCCAAACCAGGATCATGAAGCAAGCCATGTTTTCCTCAGTTTTAGAAACAAAACAATTTTAAAGATTGGAACTCTTCAGGTATTTTCAGTCTCATGGAGATTTCACTAGCTTGTTGGAGAAGATCCAGTGTGATCAGCTTAATAAAAGGACTTGGTAGGTAAAAAAGAAACTCCCCGAGTCTGTATTTTAAATGGTTGCATTAGTGTTTACTGCATTTCAAAACTTTAAGAACCACAGCTTTTATTTAATAAAAAACAGAGAAATCACAACTTGCTGTTGGCTAACATTTACTTGCTTGGGCGGAAAAAAATTGCTCTGTGTGTGTAAGATTTTTCTCTTAGTTTATGTGGCTTTTGAGTTCAAGGGATATCTTTAGTTTTTTATGTATCTGAAATGCTGTGGAGGGGACATAATTTCTATTTTCCATCTTTGTAATGCGTATGCAGTACATAAATTACTGTATTTATTTCTATATTATCATAGAAAACACAGCAGTGCTAAACGTATATTAATTAGAATGGTTTCATTCAATGGCAAAGACTTTCAGAGAATTACAAGCCAGGAAATTTATGTATTAATACATCTTCCCTTTTGTGTGTGTGTGTGTGTGTGTGTGTACGTACGTGTGTACGTGTGTGTGTGGATAGCTTACTGATGCAACTGCGCATGGGTAGGACATTTATGCTCCTATAATTCACATTTTAAATTATACTACTTTAACCTAGTTCAAGTGAAGTATTTCAATGAAAGTGAAAGGTATTTGGGTCTGTTGTTGTTTGTGGTGCTTCTTTAGCAAGGACACACATTTAGATGATGGAAATTTAGGAATGTGTGCCTTGAATATAAATATCTTGAAATGGTGAGAGCAATCTGCAATTTAATAATGCAAGAGATATTTTAGTATTTTTTGTCCTCCTTCCAGAATGAAAATATAGGAGAAGAAAATGTATTGTTATGGAACATCAATTTAATTTTCAACAAGTTTTGTTGCTGTGACTTTAAAAAACAGATCTTGTATATCTAGGCAAATTTTTGAAGATTGTAGGCTTGAAAAAGTTAAAGAGAAGACAGGATGTGAATTCCTAAGATATAATTACAGCAACAAAATATGAATTAACACTGGAGCCAATTTTTAAATTTGTCTTGATCCGGCCTATATCTCATTCCCACTAAGCCCTTTCACTGTGCATCTTTGTGCCATTTGCAATGCAGTCCTGTGAATGTCTACTCAGAAGTAAGTCCCATTAAGTTCATTGGGACTTACTTCCAGGTAAATGTGTATAGGATTGTAGTTTCGGGATCTTTGCATAAGCTCCACTATGCCATTTCCAATGGCAGTGGTTGTTAATAATAAAGTAGTTCTGACTCACCTGTCACATCCACATATTGTCCTAGGTTGACTGAAATACAGAAATATACCTGTATTAGAGAAATCCGCTTGATTTGTATTTAGTTAGTTAATAGGTGGACACCTTGGCTTTATGTTTTCATAGTTTCCTCAACTTGCTTATGGAGGCTAGGCTGAGGTGTTCTGTGTGTGCAAACATTTGCACGTGTATAGGTGAGATAAAGAAGAGTCAGACACAGAGTATATGGTTTCAAATCAGGGCCACATTTATTGAATTGAAGATCTGTGAAGGGCGAAGTGCGGTACTAACCTAGCCCGGCCATTGGCCGGGGAAAAACCAATATTTGGCTAATACATCCTAACCGCACCGGAGGCGGGATGGTCCGCCCCCGGCCAGTTGCCCTCCATGTGGAGCTGGAGGGCCTTACCATCGTCGCCTTACTTTGACGCCTCCAGGCACCCAATGTAGGCGAGAAAGGCAAAACCCCAAAGACGTCCCAATCTCCCTCCTGCCAAGCCTCAGGACATTAGTGAGGGCAGCCTTGGGTAAATGTCAGTCACCTGTCCCAGCTCATGTTGGAAAACACCCAGGGCACTTAGATGGCTGTTACATAGAGTGCAATTTTTTGAGAGATCTGCCTGTTCTCTACATTTGCAGTGGGGCATACTTTGTCTTTTAATGTTGGACAGCAATTATCTTTACCAGTAGTGTGGGATAGCCTGCAGTACCCAGACATCTTGATATTCGGAGAAATATCTGCCAAAAATATTCCGTATTCAGTTGATATTGATTTATTGTGCTGATCTCAAAGAAAATCCAACAAAATGGGGAATCCCCACAAAGGATGCCAAAAAGCAATGGGGTAAGCAAAAGAGGTGTTTATTCCACAAAAATGAACAGTTCCAACGTGTTTTGGACCAAATGTAGGTCCTTCATCAGGGAAATTCAGAGTGACCAAATTCGATAATGCTTGTACTTCAGACTCCTGTGCTGTACCCTCCTATGTAGCACAGGAGACTGGCATTTGAAGAGCAAGCATTATCAAACCTGATCTCAAAGAACAGGAGATACAAATTAGGTAAAATCAGGACCGGTGCAGGGCACTTTGGCACCCTAGGCTGGCTTATATTTAGCGCCCCCCCTCGTGCCGGGGGGGAGGGCTCCGGAGCAAAACAGCCGGGAAATGCCTGCTTGCCCAGCGCCCCGGCCGCCGGCCGCCTCCTCCAGCAGCCGCTTTCCCCGCTGCCAACCGGTCGCTGCCGCCGCGCGCGCTCCTGACCCGGCCTAGCTCCGGGCACAGAGGAAAGCCGAGCGCGACGGCGAGCCCGCCCGGCGCCTGCAATCCCCCCCCTGCACAGACCTGGTGGTTGCGGACCGGTGCCTTTGTCGGCGAGGCGGCCAGGCGGAGCAGGAGCGCGACGGCGGCGAAGAAGGAGCACAGCATTTCTGTGCCCTCTTCCGCCACGCGCCCTAGGCAGCCGCCTGGGTCTGCCTAGCGGTAGCGCCGGCCCTGGGTAAAATTATATCTTTGGACCAAGTTTGTTAAGGAATATGTAGGTTTTTAAATAGTTTAATGGAACTTTGCTTTAAAGGAAGGATTGAACCTGCCAGATCAGATAGAGTGCCTGGCAAGGAGCAGGAGAAAACTGACTACTATTTGTTGTTCTACTGTTTACATAGCAAACATAGCATACATTATCTCAAAATAAATGTTGTTTAAAACATTTTTTCCTTCTATGTAATTTGCATTTGGTTTAAGGAAAGAATTTTGGGACCAAACCCAATCAGCTCCTGATTAATATCAACTGTTATCAAAATCCAGTAATAGCTAGATGTACTAAGCGTATTTCAGTGTGAGGGCTGTAAAAGAGAAACGGGCATTGTTATGAGGGTTCTGTGTACTGTCCAGTATTTTCTGCTTAGATTGCATCCTAGAGTGCATTGAGAGAATCATTCTACCCTAACATGTAAGATTGTATCTAGAGTTTTCAGGTCTAGTGTGAGGTTTTCTGGATTCCCTCATCAGTAGCCTTCCATTCCCATGAGAACTCATCTATGTGGGTGTTCTGAAATTGCATGCTCCTGGTGCCAGCCATGGTTCTTTGAGGCGGTGGCAGCAGGGGAGGGGTGTCCTTCAGAATACAGCATGTGGAGAAGCTTAAGCCTCTCATCTTCCACCCCCCTCCTGATGTGGCAGTTACCCATGCAATTATCTGGCAACAGTTATGCATGCCTTGGTTGCCTCACAGTTAAGGCTACTGCAATGCACTCTATGTGGGGCTACCCTTGAAGAGTGCCCAGAAGCTTCAGTTGGTGCAAAATGTTACAACTAGGCTGCTAACTGGTACATGGCATCATGATTGTATCACCCCAATACGGAAAGATCTGCACTGGTTGCCAATTGTTTTCTGGGCTCAATTCAAGGTGGTGGTTTTAACCTTTAAAGCTCTAAGCGGCTTAGGGCCTGGCTATCTAAAGGACTGCCTATCTTGGTATGACCCTGCTCAGTTATTAAGATGACCAGCAAAGGCCCTGTGGAAGATACCTGGCCCGCTTGTCAGACATGTGAAAAAGGGCTTTCTCCTATGTTGCTCCCAGACTCTGGAACACACACTCCCTTTAAAATTGCAACTGGTCCCCACTCTCCCTGGGCAGAATCCAGCGGGGTGCTTACGACTCCGCCAATTCCCATCTGTAAACGGCACTCACCGCTTGCAGAACGAAGATTCAGCGCTTCTGGGGAAACCAAAAACAAGTGAAAATGCTCATTTCTGGAATGGGGTGGGCCAGTGGAGCTCGCGTAAGGGAGCTCCGCTGCCCTGTCCCAATCAAGAAGCATTCTGCTCTTTTCAGGGCTTCCTCTGTGAAGCACTAAATCTCGGTTGTGCAAGTGGTGGGTTCTGCTTGTGCAACAGAATTGACGGGACCTACTGCTTGTGCAAGAGAATCAGCAGGATGCAAGAGAATCAGCGGGGGCGTAAGCACCCCATTGGATTCCACCCTCTGTATTCAGAAAGGGGATCAAAACACATGTTTTTAACTTGGATTTTATTTATTAATTAATTTATTTATTATATTTATACCTTTTTCCTGCAAGGAACCCAAGGCGGCTTACATAATCTTCCTCCTCCTCCTCCTCCTCTCCATTTTACCTTCACAACAACCCTGTGAGGTAGGTTAGGCTGAGAGTCAGTGACTGGCCCAAAGTCACCTAGTTAGTTTCATGCCGAGCAGGGACTAGAACCCGGATCTCCCAAGTCCCAGTGCAACACTCTCACCACTACGCTACACTGGCTTTTAATTTTTTAAATTCCTTTTTAAGGTTGTTTTAATTTTTTGCGATGTTTTTATTTGATAATGGTTTTTATTTTCTGAATTTTTTGTTAACTGCCTTGATTGGCAGTATAAAAATACAATAAAAATAAACGGGGGGAAATTAGCATTAGGAGGAAAGCTCCTATTGGCTTTACATCCTAGTATTGTTTATAGCCCCAAGCCCTTTGAGTGAGGTTACACTATATATATTGAAACAACAGCATACTGTATACTCTTAAGTTATGCTCTATTAAGCACATATTGCTTATTTATTTTTCAGCATCTCCAGTGGGTAACGGATACATCAAGCCACCAGTCCCATCAGTTTCTGGCACACAAAGGGAAAAGGGACCTCCAGCCATGCTGCCCATCAATGTTGATCCGGACAGTAAACCTGGAGAATATGTCTTGAAAAGCTTATTTGTTAACTTTACTACCCAGGCTGAACGCAAGATCAGCATCATCATGGCAGAACCTTTGGTAAGTGAAAGAAATTTCAACTTCTGCATATTGACTAAAGCTAGTATAATTCATTTATAATAGTTAAGCGAGATTTATTTCACTTGATCCAAGGGAATAGTGTCATCTTATAATAGTGAAACCCTGGAATTCAGAATGTGGTCTGAATGCATGTAATGTATCAGCTTTGCTGAAAATAAGCAGTATCTGGTCATTGTCTAGATGGGAGACTGCCTGGGGAACCTATATACATTGCTTTGAGGTCCCCAGAGGTCAGGCAGAATATAAATCTAATTGAAATGCAGTTCATTAAGGGGCACAATCCAATTGGGATGCCTGTAAGCCTCCAAACTCTGAGGATTATGGGCGTCCTATTCAGAGCGGGAGGAGCAACGGAGGTGATCTCTGCCTCCCTGCTCTGCGTTTTCACTAGACAACCGCCTAGCTGGGGCACTTCGGAGGGGGAGGGAAGGAGGCTGCAGAGGACAAAGGATACCTTGTACCCTGGCCTCTTCAGTCTCCTCCCCTTCCTGCCCAGCGGAACACCCCCTTTACCCCCCTCTCCGAAGTCAAATTTCCAACCTTGGAGAGGCAGCTGGTGTGGTTCTTTCTACGCCAGCTGTGGGCAGAGTGTGGATTTCCAGCTCCAAGGTTTGAGCTCTGTTTCCAACCTCAGATCTGGGAATCCAAAGTATCCTATGAGCCCCCCAGATGATGTCTAGAGGCCATAGGATCGCTCCCTAAAAGGTTAATTGCATTATACTGCATTGCTTGACATGGGTAAATTTGTTTTAACCAACGGTTGATATTTTGCATAAATATCATAAATATTTGGAATTGAAGTACACACTACCTGAAGTTGTGTTTGAACTGCTTCTTTACATTGTACAAATGTGTGGATACATGTATGTATGTATTTAATTCTACCTTTTGATCATAGTCCCCAAGGCAACTTATATATTTATTTAAAAAATATCATCATTACTGATGAGTAATACAACTCAGCAAAACAAAGGACGTAAGAACCAATATCAGCAGTAGCTACTAAATACAATGAAGTGGGTGCCAGGTGAATAGATAAGGAAGTTGTCAAATAAATCACTACTATGGAAAAGGACCTTTACCCAATAGCCACAATAATAATAAATGTTTATTTATAACGCCCCTTATACCAAAGGGCGGGACAAATAACATATACAGTAAACATAACAATACAATAAAATAACCAACACCAACCACTTACTATGCAGTATCAAATCCCAGCAACCACCACATTAGCCCAACCACTCATTCTGGCTGACTAAAAAGATAAGTCTTTAATCTCGTTCGAAAGCGGGAAAGATCCTCCTCCAATCGGAGGTCCATGGGAAGCCTGTTCCACAAAAGTGGAACCAGGTCCTGAAAGGTTCGCAGCCTTGACAAGGCAGAGCGTGTCGATGGGACTGCTAATAATCCCTGGCCCACTGATCTTAAATTCCTACCAGGAACATACCAGGAAAGCCTAGATGATAAGTAATGAGGGACATTAGAGCGCAAAGCCTTGAAGGCAAGAACCAATAATTTAAATTGGCCCCTAGTCCGAATGGGTAGCCAATGAAGATTCCTACGGGCCATAGTAATATGGGAGTATCGGGGCAAGTTCAGAACAACACGAACAGCTCTGTTCTGAACCAGAACCAGTGGAAGAAGCACAGAAGAGGGCAAGCCAGCTATTAAGCTATTACAATAGTCCAAGCGGGATACCACCAAAGCCTGAACAAGCAGATGGGCTGTTTCAGGAGACAAAAACTTGCGAATCCTGCGAATGTTCAAAAGGTGAAAATTACATGCCTTAGCAGTCCTATTAATAAAAGGACGCAAGGACAAACGATCATCCAGCAAAACACCCATTTTAACCTTAGAAGTTGGAGCCAACCAGAACAGGTCCTTTATGAGGATCTTAAGAAGCAGTCAAGTTTATATGGGAGCAGGTGGTCTTTCAGGTAGGCATTTATATTTACTTAGCTATTGCTAAGTAAATGCTAAAAGGAAAATATATGTAGGCAGTAGATGCGATCGTGGGGGAAGAAAATGAAGCTGGCAGAGCCTGAAGCAGCCTCTTTAGGGATGAAGTAACCTACTGCTGTGTAAATGTAATGTTAGTTATAATTCTGCAGCGGTTTTAAGAGTAGATGTGATGGAGACAAATTCAGTGCTACCCCTGTGAAGCAGCTGCATGCATGGATGAGCTAAGCATGACCTGAAGTGCAATTTAAAATTTCATTACTATAACAAGAAGAAAGTTTTATAACAGTGCACCATTGCAGCATTTTAGCTATAATCCGTACTCATGCTTTCTTCACCTTCTAAACCCACCTTCATGTGCCTGCTTATATAAAATGAAACTTAGGTGTTATCAAAATATTTTGAGCCAGAAATGTGCAGTGCAATCCTGTGCATGTTTGCTTGGAAGTCCCACTAAATTAAATGGGACTTTCTCCCTAGTAAGTGGGTTTAGGATTGGAGTCTAAGAAAATAAAATTGCAGGGAGAAGAGAGGGAAACACCTGAAAGTTTTGTCTTCTCCAAAACACTCAAGGAAGGAGCCCCATAATTCCTTGCCATGATTTTGCTCATCCCTTTTATTAAATTCCTCTGTCTCCAAAAGAAGAGCTGTGGCTCAGTGTTAAAGCTCATGCTTTTCATGCAAAAGATCCCAGGTTCAATCCCCTCCATCTCCAGGTAGGGCTGGGAGAGGCTTGTGTATAGGCAATACTGAGTTAAATGAGCCCGTGGTCTGATTCAGTAGAAGGCAGCTTCCTGTGTTCCTGTCCCCTCTAACCAAGGGATCTTACTTTCTGTGTTTTCTTGCTACCAGTTAATTTCAAATGCAGAAAGTTAATTTCACTGCATACAAAATAAGACAATAATAGCCGTCAGGAAGCCATGTACTAACATATTTTTCTTTGCTCTGGAAAAACTACATCAGATAATTTCCATTGAGAAGAAGTACCACCATCGGCACTTACGTATTGCTTCAGAACTCAGCAAAGACATGCACAATTTTTAATGGCAAATAAATAGGCTTAATTATAAGTGAATAATACTATTTTGTGCAATTACTTTTGAAACTATTTTTGCCCCCTGGAAGCAGACTATTGTTCCTGGGAAATGAAAAGAACTACCTCAAGGGTTGTAGAGCCACCTTCATTATCCCAATAGACATGTGTTTTCAATTAAAAATGTTGCTCTGCTCAAGATGGAATTGGATTGCAGAAAGCAAAATACCATAGCTGTGATTTTTCCAGTTTGAATTCTGACTGTAATTTATAAGATTCTAAGCTTTCATTTTTAATAATTGATCAACTCCTAAGATTTGTTTGGGTTATCTGGGAGTATTTCTACAAAATGTAATTTCATTTTTTTTATCATGAAGATTATTTTGAAATTGAAAAAGTGCTTCTATAATAAGGGCACAAGACTGGGTGTCATGACCATGTCATGCTTGGCCCTTGCTCACACCAAGGGTTGAGCATGACATGGAATATTTTATCACTAGGAGGGTCATTAATGTCTAGTTAGGGAAGCCATAAAAATCTCAGTGGCTCAAGGCTAAACTGGACATGATGTTAAATCTGTGAATACATTAATGGCTGTATTTGCACATAATGCTAAGCCATCGTTTATGTTATCCATAGTTTGTTGTTTTAGCCTTAAATCATCTGCAGATGAGCAAACAAACTGTGGCTTGTTTTTCCTATTTCTGGTTTGTGTCTCTTACGCCCATTTTGCCAACCTTCAGAACGGTTTCATTTTCTGGCTGCTCATGCCAGGCACCTCTGTTTCAGGGCAGACTGTAGCACAAACAAGTCAGGGGTAAGCCACGTTTCCAGATTCAGATATGACAAGCCATGTTTTAAACAAACCAGACTTCATAAGGCAACAACAAACCATGGCTTCTATTTGTAGTTTATAGCTGGCTAACAAACCATGGTTTGTTTGCAGGAATGAGTTCAGGCACAAGCCAGATTTCAACAAACTACACCATGGCTTAGTGTTGTGTGCAAACAAGGGCTAGCTGCCTTATATTTTCTTCTTCTTCTTCTTCTTCTTCTTCTTCTTCTTCTTCTTCTTCTTCTTCTTCTTCGTCTTCGTGGGGCAATCAGGATTGGAACTCCAGCACATAGGATGAGGTTTTAACCCTTTCCCCCACAGCAGTTGTGTTGAATTACCCCTCCCCCGAGTTGCTGTTAGAAGCAGGAAGAAAGCTTCTATTGGTGCCAATGGAAACTTCCCTCTCAGTAAATTATCTCATTTAACATTGCATCTAGTTTGGCCCTCAGTCTGATAAGGAGCTATAACCAAAGGTCTGGTTCCAGATCCCAGCTGATATCCAGAGTAAAACATACGATGTGGATAAACATATGATGTGGATATCTTGTATTGTGTATTTTTGTGTTCTTTCAAAGGCTAAACTCCCCACTTATTTATTTATTTATTTATTATATTTTTAAATCGCCCATCTGGCTGGTCACCCGGCCACCCATGGATTATTTCTGTGAGTTTGTGCAGCATATGGTATAGTAGTAGAAGAGCCTGTGCCCTGTGGCATGCTCCTGAAAGAGCCCATGAACTCTTGCCAAGATTTTCATGGGTTGATCACAAAATTCATAATGGTGTGCAGTTTTTCCATTATGCCACTCCCTTGCTGGCAGTCATGGGGCAGTCATGTGGAGTGTCTACAAGATGGGCATATGAGAATTCAGCCTTAGACGCTAAGCTACTGAAGCGAAATAAATAATTACCGTATGTCATAATTTGTAGGCATGGTACCTGGCACAGTGCAGGCTCTAACTGATTGGGAGCCTGCAGGCACTTCTTCCATACATCCTTCTTTATTTAAAGAAGAGACCCTTTTTTTTTACTGATTGCTGTAAAAAAGCACACAAGCATAGAGAGACATACATTTCTCAATCCTGAACATTTCATCATCTAGTTTTCCCAGAGCAGTCCCATGGCTCCTGAACTTCTTGTATTCAGATGTATTTTTTCCACTGAGATTCGGCTGGATTTGGCTGGAAGTGTGAATGGGAGAGCACATTCAAACTGTAGATACATAGATATGATGACAGTTAGTTAATCCACCAGTGTGGATAACTATTTATAGATTCATAGATCATAGAGTTGGAAGGAGCCTACAAGGTTATCGAGTCCAACCCCCTGCTCAATGCAGGAAACTAGAGGAGGGGTCTCCCATCCAAGTAATAACCAGGCCTGACCCTGCTTAGCTTTCCACGCTCAGACAAGCTGAGCCAGCAGGAGCCACAGGCCTGTATTTCATCCTCTATATCCTTTGCAATAATGTTATAGTAGTTTTCCTGATATTTGATGCCGCCAATTAATACTTTATAGAGACCAATATTGCCTAATAGTGCATTGTGAAGAATGTAGAAAGTAGCACACTTGTTACTGCTTTTGAAGTCTTTAGAAGTGTGCATGCACATTCTGCTATTGATTTATGGCTATGTACTTGTATTCCAGCTGTATTATTTCAAAACCATTGAAGTATGTATAAGATTTCCACTTACTTCAGTTGGAACAATAATCTTATAAACTCTGCTCAATGTCATGATGTCTTACCTGATCACGAGGGTGGGGGGAACAGGAGGCTAGGATTGGCGTTGCTGGTTGGGGTGGAAGGAACAGTGGGACTATTCCTCGGAAGTGCCTGTATTTCTGGCCATAGGACTGGCTCTTACACATTGAGCAACTATTGGTATAAGCACTTAAATAGGATTTTGTATTAGGTATGCATGTTCAAGCAAAGCACAAAGCACTTTGCTTTAAAAAGTATGATGGTTTGACCTGTGTTTATAACATTGCAATAGTTATTATGAGATAAAAAAGAAATGGCAACAAATGGTCTTAAAATACATAACTTTTTACACAACAGCCATTTTTGAGAACTTTTTACACAACAGCCATTTTTGTTCATGTGATCAGTTCTTGATCACATGAACAAGTCTAGAGAGGCCTAATGCAAGCGGTGCCATCAGAAGGTATGAGTACAGGATCCCTGCAATTCTTTTTTAGTGATTCCCTCACCTCTTTTTGACAGTACTGGCCATTTCAAAATTCTGTTAATTATCTAGTTCTTTGTGTAAGTGAGTGTAATTGCAGCTGAGAAGGAATTGTGACTTTCATGCTATCTCTGTTTAATTGATGTATTCATTTTTATTTATTTATTTTATATAGCTGATCCATAACACAAGTTCTCTGCACGGCTCACAAAACAAAAATAACATTAAAAAAAAAATCTCCTTGGGATTACCTGCCTCACTTCATTTAGTGAGGGCATTCAGAGAAGGGTCTCTAAAAAAAATCTTAAAGTTCAGGAAGAAGGCATTCTTCTAGGTAACCTGGTTCCCAAGCCAGTTAGGGCAGCCTTCCCCAAGCTGGTGCCTTCCAGATGTTTTGGATTTCAACTCCTATCAGTCTCAGCCAGCATGGCCAACAGTCAGGAATGGTCAGGAATGCTGGGAGTTGTCGTGCAAAACATCTGGACAGCACCAGGTTTGGGGAAGGCTGGTTTAGGGCTTTTAAGAGTTAAAACCAGCACTTTAAATTGGGCCTGGACATGGAATGGAAGCCAGTGTAGCTGACAAAGCACAAGCATAATGTGGTCAGAACACCCAGTCCCAGTTAATAGTCTTTCGGCCCTTTTCTGGACCAACTGCAGTTTCTGAACTTTTTTTTTAAAGGCAGCTGCGTGCACAGTGCATTGTAGTCGTCTAAAATGGTAGGTTAGCAGAGCGTAGGTAATTGTGGCCAAGCGATCTCCATCCAGTTAAGGTCGTAACTCGCATATCAACTGAAGCTTTTTCTTTTCTAAATTATGCAGCCCAAAGACCTTAAAAATGCTATGGATATATCAAAATTAGGAATCAGTGCTTTGCCTTACCCCTTTTGGTATCAGCTACATGAGATTTTCATGACAGATCTTGAATAGTTTTATTAAGGTATGCGTGTGCATGAGGCTTCTAGTAAGATCCAAATGCTTGTTCCCAAGACATCTTCAGGAATTCTGATTTCACCCTTTGCCTTCTCCTTAGAATCATAGAATCATAGAAAAGTAGAGTTGGAAGGGGCCTACAAGGCCATCGAGTCCAACCCCCTGTTCAGTGCAGGAATCCAGGTCAAAGCATCCCTGACAGATGATATGTCCAGTTGCACCTTGAATGCCTCCAGACTGGGAGAGCCCACCACCTCCCTAGGTAGTTGATTCCATTGTCTTATTGCTCTAACAGTCAGGAATTTTTTCCTGGTGTTTAGGTGGAATCTAGGTTCCTGTAACTTGAGCCCATTATTCCGTGTCTTGCAAACTGGGATGATCAAGAAGAGATCCTGGCCCTCCTCTGTGTGACATCCCTTCAAGTACTGGAAGAGTGCGATCATATCTCCCCTCAGTCTCCTCTTCTGAAGGCTAAACATGCCCAGTTCTTTTAGTCTCTCCTCATAGGGCAGTGATGGCGAACCTATGGCACGGGTGCCACAGCTGGCACGCAGGGACCTCTCTGTGGGCACTCGAGCCATTGGTCACCAGATCGCTAAAAGACCGTCCCCTTCTGCAAAACACTAATGATCTTGTTCTTTCTCACAGTGTGGAACAGAATGATTTTATTCTAGAATTCCTGTTACAGGATTCTTTTCTACATTGTTATCACATTTAAAAGATTTTGAAGAATGATGCACAGAGCATGGCTTGGATGTAAAGCCCTAACAGTTGACCCGAGTGCTGCATGTGTTGCTCTCAAACTAACGGAGTATGAGCCAAGGTTTGACAAATTATCAGCAGGCATGCAATAGCAAAAATCACATTAATTGTGCAAAAGCATGCCCAATGCAAACTTTTACCTAATGCAGTGTTTGCAGTCCAAGACATAAAGTGTTTAAAATGTGTTAAGCACGTTTAGTTTTCTTGTTTATCTTGCTCATGCTAGTACAGGTTGACTTTTACTAATCCGACACCTGTAGAAGCAGGGAAAGGACCCGGGGTAAAGCTTGCCCCATACAATTTCAGTCTGGCATATACGGTAATCATATTACAAGTTGAGAATCCCTTATCCAAAAATACATGTGCCTCATTATTTAAAAAGCTTGTATAAATTCCCTTCAGGCTATGTGTACAATGTAGTACTATAATAATTTTTTGAGTTGATTTTTCCCCCAACAAAAAACTGTTTGTATCATTGAAAGCTCTGTTATTGTGTTTTTCTTTAAAGACAAAAGATGTTAATTAGTTCGGACAACTGTATGAGTTGTTTTTCTAAAACTAAAACCTCGGTATTCAGGTTTAATTGCAGTGTTGGCACTTTGAAATAAATAAGTTGGTTTTGTGTTGCAGTTTGGGCACTCGGGCCCAAAAAGGTTCGCCATCACTGTCATAGGGCCTTGTTTCCAGTCCCTTTATCATCCTTGTTGCCCTCCTCTGAACCCTCTCCAGTTTGTCTATGTCCTTCTTAAAGTGTGGTGCCCAGAACTGGACGCAAGATGAGGCCTAACCAGTGCCGAGTAAAGGGGAATTATTCTATTCCTTGCTGACCCTGTCTTTTGTGGTCACTGTCACTTACCAGTATACTATTGCCATAAGGGTGGAAGGTAGGGGTATGCATTGAGAAGAAGGGCAGTTGAAAAACAATGCATAAATAAATAGTTCTGTTGATGTTGGTGAATTTCTCTCCATGAGAGTATTGGGGTCCTTCTGGCTCTGCTGTCTAAATTTATATTTATTGAAGTAAGATACAGCATTGCAGATGTGTTTATGCTTATTCATAGGGTCATTTCTGAATTTCATACCTTTTGAGTTGCTTCATTTGCCTAACAAAAAGTATCCTGGCCACCACAATTTAAACAGTGCAGATTGTGACCTTCTTTTAGAAATGGAGACATTACTTTGCCCCCCTCTGTTCCTGGTATTTTGTGTGACTTGTTACCCAGATTATTTCTTGTAGATGCCAACTGGATGTTGTAGTTTCACCGGCTGGGATTGGGATAAGGATGTTTCTACTTCTGTTAAGTTTTAGAGAATTTTGTCATTGGACCTGTCCTATATGAGAGTGCCTGGACTTCATGACTCCTAAGGGGAAAGGGTGTCTGGTTGTTTCTATATCTTTTTTTTTTTTTTTATCATAGCTGGCAGATTCCTGTGGTTTGGAAGAGGCTGCCAAAAATGCTTCTGAATATTGCTTTAGTCCAAAAATTCCCAGGCTAGGATGCCTGACTAGGTCTCTTTATTTATTCACAGAGCATGTACAGTACACAGACAGTAGCTGCTGTCTATCTGCACACTTCCTACCAGTGTGTAGTTTCTTGAGAATAGTGACCTGGTTCACACAAGACAACAACCCACCATGGGTGATCAGCCATGGTGGGTTATCATGTCTTGCGAGCCCAGCGTGGTTTCTGCAGGGTGGATTATTTTTCACGAACAAGCCACCCTGAGAACCCATGGCTCATTTTAGGATTGTTCATACCCATGGTGGGTTATTTTGTTGTCCTAACCCGGCAGGGCAATTTTATTGTGGGTTGCCAAGAATGGCTAGAGAGCGGTCTGGCCAGAATGGCAAAAACCTCTGCCACTCCTCGCAATCTTGCTCACGCTGCTGGCATCCTCCCTCATTCCTTCTCAGCTGACAGCTGCCTTTCCGCAGTTTCCCCCTCTGTTACTGCTTTGCCATGACATTTGTGTATGTTTCCCGACCCCACTCACTGCTCTGTAACCCATATCAAGATGATGTGACAGCTAGCAATGGAGAGAAGCAACAAGCAGGAAGGCTGGGGAGTCAAAAGCTGCTGGAGAGGGTGCTTTGCCAGTGGGTGTTCTTACTTTGGGAGTGGGTGTGCTATTTTAGAGTAACATGAAGCAGCCTTTTATTTTTTTAAAAAAGTGTTTCCTATCTAGCAATGTAAGCTCAGATGTAGAAGAGGGGATTCTTCTTTGTGGTCTCTGTGCATCACACATATGGGATCTGCACCTGCGTGGAGCCTGTTTTGGGAAGCTTCCATAGCTGAGGATTTTAGGTGGGAACCCCTCCTCCACCGTCCTACTGCCACTCTCTTCGACCGCCTTTGTGGGTGCCTTGGGGGAGCTTTCTCTGCGTATTTTGACTGCAGCGCTGAGGTCTATTTAGTATTTTATTCTTCTCCTTCTATATTCTCCGTCTTTCCTCTTTTTGCCTTAACTTTGTTTTATTTTTCCTATCTTCTCTTCACGACTTCTTCGTGAGGTGCTCTTGCAACGCAGATGTCCGTGAAGGCCCCATTTCACAAGTATGTCCATTGCTTTAGTAAATTACTGCCTACAGACGGCCACTCCTTGTGCCTGTTTTGTTTAGGTGAGGGGCACCTAGTTGATACATGCCCCCACTGTCAAGCCTTTACAAAACAGGCTAGGAGAAATTGCTCTGATTGTCTCCAAGCAGTTCTGTGGAGGAAAACATTGGAGGCTGTCGATCAACCTGCAGCCAGTGCTCCCATGTCGGCGTCATCTTCTCCGGCTCTCCAGATCATCTCAGCTAGCAGTGAAGGGAAGCAACAAGCAGGAAGGTTGGGGAGTCAAAAGCTGCTGGAGAGGGTGCTTTGCCAGCAGGTGTTCTTACTCTGGGAGTGGGTGTGCTATTTTAGAACAACATGAAGCAGCCTTTTATTTAAAAAACAAGTGTCTCCTATCTAGCAATGTAAACTCAGAAGTGGAAGAGGGGAATATGGGGATTCATAGATTCATGGATCATAGAGTTGGAAGGGGCCTACAAGGCCATCGAGTCCAACCCCCTGCTTAATACAGGAAACTAGAGGAGGGGTCACCCATCCAAGTAATAACCAGGCCTGACCCTGCTTAGCTTTCTACACTCAGACAAGCTGAGCCAGCGTGAGCTAAATATCGGAGACGTGTGCTTTTGGAGTGGGCGTGCTTACTTTAGAGTAACATGAAGCAGCCTTTTTAAAAACGGTGTTTGCTAGCTAGCAATGTAAGCACCAAAGTGGAAGAGTGGAATACAGGGATGCTTGGCTAAATATTTAAGAGGTGTTACCACATTCCATTTGGCGAGCTGATGCAGTGTGGGAGCGTATCCCTTGGTAGCCAGCAACCCCTGCGGACCAATTGCAGAAAACGTGCGGACATAGGGACCGATGCAACAAGGAGTTCTGCCACAAAGGTGCCTGGGATATGTGCCGGAGCCACTGGGAGGACTGAGGGGAAATGAGGGGGAGAACAAGCCACAACAAGCTCGATCGTCTGTTGGGAGTACTGCGCGTTGTTCAGTGAACAACCAACCCGTGGTGGTTTATTTGCAGGGTGGCTTAGCATGACGTGCGAACCCACCCACTAATTCCTGTGGTCCCGCTATACTATATGTGGGTGACCAAGGATTAAATGGAGATAACCCTGCTTTAAGTTGGTATTTTGGGGCACCTGGCCAGTGCAATTTGAACTTCATGTAAAATTTTAATCTGTGAAAATATAAAATACTTTTCTTGGGAACCATAGTATTTAAAATGGAACTTTCAGTCATCTTGCTATCAGATATAAAATACTTTTCTTGGGAACCATAGTATTTAAAATGGAACTTTCAGTCATCTTGCTATCAATTTTAAATTAAATTACGGTATTTTGCTTTACTTGGATTAATAGACTACCTTACCCTAGGGATTCAAAGGAGATAACAGCTGTTTTTTAGCTTAACCCCAAATGCCAGCCTGAAAAAAAAAAGTATTCTTAACAATGTTCTTGCTATGGGTCACTCCCTGAGGTTTAAGAACATAATGTTTGGCTGTGTTTATTACCTTTAGATCCCGTCTTTTAAATTTTTTTTAGTGAGCATTTGAATTTAAAAGGGACTTTGTACATACAAGAGGATGATACGGTACTTGGTCTGACTACACTTTATGTCATAGTATACATAGAAGAATGCTTATATACACTCTTCTGTTGAAAAGGAAATCAAATAGCTTAAGCAATGCAATTTTGGATTGCTTCATTAGTGGTTTAGCAAGAAGATTTTAATTTCTACAGAACTTTTTCTGAGATGGCATGGCAGACAGGAGCTAAATACATGCATGCTAGATTAGCATATGCAAAATCCTTGCCCTGGGGCTGTTCACAGGTAATGACAACCCATCATCAACATCATCATCATCATCATCATCATCATCATCATCATCATCAGGCGATCACTCTTGATGGAGTAAGATTGTCTTCCAGGATAAAAATTTACAAAAAGGTGATTTTAAAAGGAGGAAAATTCTAAAGAAAATTGTGTAGACTCTAGCGATGGGTCCGTAAGTGACTGTGGAGGCCAATTCTAGATCCACACAGCTTCCCACAGTGAGGACACAGGTTACCAGATGGAAGATGCTTAGCACGTTTATGCTTAAAACGCTTAGCACGTTTCTCCCTTTCACCTTGCACTCGGGCTTCTTCAAAGTCCATAGAACCTTTGTGAAAGGCCAACCTCCAGTTAGATCGTTCATGGGCCAGAGCTTCCCAGTTTTCGATGTTTATATTGCATTTTTTTAGATTAGCCTTAAGAACATCATTAAACCTCTTATATTGACCACCGATATTCCGCTTTCCATCCTTGAGTTGGGAATAAAGTAACTGCTTTGGGAGGGCAGTCAGGCATTCGAACAACATGACCGGTCCACTGAAGTTGGCGTTGAAGGATCATTTTTTCAATGCTAGTAGTCTTTGCTTCTTCCAGTACACTGACATTTGTCCGCCTATCTTCCCAAGTAATTTGCAGGATTTTCCGGAGGCAACGTTGATGAAATCTTTCAAGGAGTTGGAGGTGACGTTTATAGATAGTCCATGTTTCGCAGGCATACAATAAAGTTGGTAATACAATGGCTTCATAAACCAGTGTTTTGGTCTTTTTACAAATATCCCGATCCTCGAACACTCTATGTTTCATTCGAGAAAACGCGGCACTTGCGGAGCTCAAACGATGCTGGATTTCACTGTCAATGTTAGCTGTAACAGAAAGATAGCTGCCAAGATAGAGAAAATGATCGACATTTTCCAGTATTGTCCCGCCAAGCTGGATAGATGGCATCACCAAAGGGTTAGCTTGCACTTGCTGATGAAGCATTTTGGTTTTTTTGATGTTAAGTGAGAGACCAAGTTTTCCGTATGCTTCTGCAAAAGCATTTAGGATAGCTTGGAGATCATCCTCTGAATGTGCGGAGACCACATTATCATCAGCATACTGAAGTTCCACAACGGAGGTTGTAATTACCTTACTTTTTGCTTTCAGCCTGCTGAGATTAAAAAGCTTTCCATCTGTTCGATATATAATTCCCACACCAGTGGGAAGTTTCCCCTCGACAAGATGTAAAACCATGGCGATGAAAATAGCAAATAATGTTGGGGCGATAACACATCCCTGTTTAACACCTGATCCCACTTTAAATGGAGCACCATGAGAGCCGTTGTTGTCCAAAACCGTTGCCGTCATGTTGTCATGGAGAAGTCGCAAGATATTCACAAATTTATTGGGGCATCCAATTTTCATAAGGATAGTCCAGAGAGCTGTTCAGTCTACAGTATCAAAGGCCTTAGCTGAATCAATAAATGCCATATAAAGGGGTTGATTTTGCTCCCGGCATTTTTCTTGGAGCTGACGTGCAGTAGAAATCATGTCTACTGCCCCTCTAGTGGGCGGAAACCATATTGAGTTTCAGGGAGGATCTCTTCTGAAATAGATAGAAGACGGTTTGCGAGAATCCTAGCAAATATTTTACCTGCGGTAGCTAAGAGAGAAATGCCTCGATAGTTTCCACAGTCTGTTCTATCACCCTTCTTAAAGAGGGCTGATAATTATGGCATCCCTGAAGTCTTCTGGGATCTCTTCTCTTATCCAGATTTTTTCGATGAGTTTATGAAGATGTCGTACAAGTTCGGGGGCCCCTTCTTTAAAGATTTCAGCAGGAATCCCATCTGGTCCACTAGCTTTGTTATTCTTCACTTGATTAATGGCTTTTTTTACTTCATCCAAAGTGGGGAGTATTGCAAGTTCCTCTTTAATTTGTTTTTGCGGGATTTGTGAAAAAATCTCATTATCCACCTTAGATTTACGATTTAAAAGGTCATAATAATGCTCTTTCCAATGCAGTGCAATAGACTCTTTGTCTTTTAAGAGTTTGGTGCCATCTTTTGATTGTAAAGGGTTTGTACCATAGGTTTTTGGTCCATAAATGGCCCTTGTGGCCTTAAAAAAGCACCGTGCATCATGGGATTCTGCAAGTTGTTGAATTTCTTCAGCTTTCTTTTTCCACCAAGCATTCTTAAGTTCTCTTGTTCTTCTTTGGACCTCAGCCTTTGCACTAGCGTAGATTTTTTTCTTGGCAGCGCAGTTAATATCATTTTGCCATATTTGGAAGGCTTTCCTTTTTTGGTCAGTTATATATTTAATCTTATTATCATTTTCATCAAACCAATCCTGATGTTTCTTAGTTTCATATCCAATAGTTTGTTCACAGGCTGCAGTAATGGAGGTTTTCAGCTTAGACCAATGGTCCTCAATGTTGTCAGGAGGTTCTGTAGGTAGATGTTCCTTAAGAAGTGATTGAAGACGAGTTTGCTTAATAGGATCTTGAAGGGCGTGGATGTTCATTTTACGCCTTGGTTTCCTTCCTTGAAGCCTACGTTGGGGAGCAATGTTGATAACCATAGTGGACCGGATTAGTCGGTGGTCTGTCCAGCAGTCGTCGGCACTCACCATGGCCCTAGTAAGAAGTACATTGCGGCGATCTCTAACACGGACAATTACATAATCCAGAAGATGCCAGTGCTTTGACCGTGGGTGCTGCCATGATGTTTTAAACTTATTCTTTTGTCGAAAGAGCGTGTTTGTAATAGTGAGATTATGCTCTGCAGATATAGACAAAAGTAAGATTCCGTTTTGGTTGCTATTACCAACTCCGTCTTTTCAATAGTTCCTGGCCATAAATCAAATTCACGTCCGACTCTTGCGTTAAAATCGCCCAGGAGGATAATTTTATCCTCCTTAGGTATCTCTGACAGGAGAGTGTCCAACTGGGTATAAAAACTTTCCTTGATGTCTTCAGCAGCATCTAATGTTGGCGCATAAGTGCTCAAAATAGTTATTTGCTGGTTATTGGTGAGCTTTAATCGAAGAGTTATCAGGCGTTCGTTAATGCCAGTAGGAACTTCTGACAAAGAGTTCACTAGCTCATTTTTGATGGCAAAGCCTACTCCATGTATTCGTCGGTCCTGCTCAGGTAGTCCTTTCCAGAAGAAGGTATAACCTCCTTTTTCTTCTTTCAACTGTCCCTCTCCTGCCCTTCGAGTTTCTTGAAGTGCTGCTATGTCAATTTTAAACCGTCTCAGCTCCCTTGCAATAATAGCAGTCCTACGCTCAGGGCGTTCACTATCTATGTTATCCAGCAGTGTCCATATATTCCATGTTCCAAAATTCAAATGGTGACCCCACTGGACGCGGTAATCCAGTCAGGGGAGAAAGAGGTAGACTATGTTTAGGGCACCTTTTCTAGCCCCCTCCCCATATGGGGTGAGCAGAGTGGATCCTAAATAGGGCTGCTCAGTCATGGATACAGCTGCCGAGCTGCTCGACTACCTCGTTCCTTGAACAGGGCGACTGAGTCTGCATCCACCGCCCATGTGCTGGTCTATGACTAGGGGCTTCCAGATTCACAGTCCTGCCCCCGTCGCCATTCGCCAGTCACCATGGGACTTTGTTGTTGTTGGTTGGTTGGCTGGTTGGTTGTTTTGTTGGTGGGTTGGGTTGGGTTGGGTTGGGTTGGAAGACGCCTGTGCGTGAAACTGTTTTATGTGGGGAGATCAGTGCACAACGGATCACCACACAAACTTGACAGAGGACGGCAATGATCCAATGGCATGGTTTTCATGACGATTGGAAAACCATTCTCTGCTTCAGCCTTCATCCGCCTTCACAGCCGATGTAATTTAGGTTTAAATTATCTTCCGCCTGTTCTGCCGTTGAGGACTTTATGTTTTGGATCGTTCTTTGTCTGGTTCCTCTCCCCGGACCTTACTGCCATGGCTGTGTTGTGATATGTATCACTTCACCAGCTGCAGCACATTGTTTACACATGGAAGGGACAGAATGGCTGTAAACAGGTTTGTTATGTCTTTCTGGATTCTCGTGTTTTCGCATGGGAAACTAGACCGTGAGAGCAATATGAGCTAGTCACATGGTTTGTATGTCCTGATGACGTGCTAACTTGTTTTTTCTGTCTGAAGCCATCTTAGAGAGAAGCTGGACTGCTTTCTCTCTTCTTCTTGTTCTTTTTGCTGGACTTTGTTACTGCAACAATGTAACGTCTTTGCTGAGGTGGAGTGAAGCTCAACTTACTCCACTGGATGTAATGCTTGCTATGCATTTATACTCTGCACATGGACTGTAACTAGGAAATGTATACTCTGTAGAACTTTACTTGCTAAGTGAATAAACAGGTAGAATTAGACCTGTGGTGTTCCAGAGTGTTTCCTGACTCCATGGATTAATCTGCGACGGGGAAGCTGGAAGCAGTCTGACAACAGGGCAGACTGGGCTGGTCAAACTGGCACAACACGCTGCACGCTGCGCGAGGGGAGGTGAGATCTGGAAGATCTGTGTGTGGAAATTCAGGCCTCTGATAGCACACAGACACAGGATTATAAATCTCCCAACTCTGCATACTCAGTTTATAGAAACACCAACAGGGTGACCCTACTGGGAGTATATAGCTCCCGACGGCATTGCTCACAGGGTTCATCGGAACACGCAAGCCCACTCACCACTTCAAGGTGATGATCCGGCGAGAGGAATGACAACCCATCACTTTAAAAATTGATGGGTTGTTGTGCACAAGTGGGTGTGCTGCCTGCAGCCTGCCTGCTTCTTCTGCTTTAGTGCACAACCCACGATCAGCTCTTTCATAGGTTGTGGAGCATGACGTCCGGACCCAAACCACTGGCTTGTTTAGGGGCTAAACAGCCCAGCGGTTAACCCAACAACAAAGCAGCGTGCCTGCTTATGCATGACAACCCATCAGTTTTTAAACGGATGGGTTGTCATTAAGTGTGAACCAGGTCATTGTCTCATAACAATTGGATCTGCTAGTTCCTTTTCTTGCCTCTTATCTTCCTAACCAAAAGTGCTTTTGCGTAAGCTGATATGAGGAAGTGTGTGTGTGTGTGTGTGTGTGTATTCCTTTTCATTTACTTTCCCCTTACAGTTATGGTGTACTTGCCACTAGAATTACTAGGAAACATTTATTAGACACCACTGGAGTGTTCTGTGAAAAATACAGAAGTCCTTGCTGCTACCTTTACAGGTAACAGTGTGCTCACACTAAAAGCTGGTTCAGTTGCGTTTTGCTTCATATGTGGGTGGTTTTAGGGATGGGCGACCCGCCCGGCACTCGACTTGCCGTGTGCGCAGAGTGATCCTGCCATGCGAGCGCCAGCTGAGGCGCTTGCCAGACTTCTGGGTCCCTAGCTCTATGTTGTTTATGTAGAAAATGGCTGAATTTGCACAAATTTGGCTGTAATTTACGCAAATTTGGCTGTTTTCTACGAAAACAACGTAGTGCCAGAACCAGGAAGTCACTTTCCCTGGCTCAGCTTGCAAGAATGCGAGTCGAGCCGGGGAAAAGGAAGGGTGAACGGAACTCAGGGGGGGCGGTTTGAGCCCGGCGAGTTCGCCAGACTTCCACCCACCCCCCAATCGAGCTCCATGCACATCCCTAGGGTGGTCCACAGATGCCTCTACTGTAGCCTGTGGATGCCCTCTGGCTGCCACCACTGAAATACATTGGCCACTTCCAAAATAACTCTTCGTAGCCCACCAGTCAGCTGTTCGATGGGCTTGTGGAGCATAATTTAAATGAGGAAGATAGCACACAGGGAATCATCCCCATTTAAATTGATCCTCTTTCAGCCTAAGTGCCGAAATCAATTTTGGAGAAGCTCTTGGGGGTCGCATTCCAGTGGTAGGTGGGGCCAAAGGCAAAAGGGGGCAAAATTCCAAAAATACCAAAATGTTTTAGCTTAAAGCTCTTACTGCCAGTCATTTTTAGGAGAGGCATTTCAGCTTTTTAGAAGAATGCTGGGAAACCACATCGGTGGCCAGGGGGAAGGGGTATGTGGCCATCTGGTGAACCCTGGACGGGCCAGACTGGGGGCCCAGGTGGGGTCCAGAGTCTATATACCTATATATTTTCCTGCCCAAAATTGAATGTTTAACCCTTTCTAAATCCCACTTGAAAACTGGAGCTTTACCTTTGACAGCTGTCAAAGCTAACTACTCCAATAAATGGGGAGGCTTATGCTTTTGTATGTTCCTGAGGTGGTAGAATCTTGGGAACAAGTGCAAAAGTGAGG
The DNA here is from genome assembly GCA_021292165.1 of Shinisaurus crocodilurus. NCBI lineage: Eukaryota > Metazoa > Chordata > Lepidosauria > Squamata > Shinisauridae > Shinisaurus > Shinisaurus crocodilurus. The sequence continues at coordinate 260,211,526 of CM037878.1, read as the reverse complement.
ACATCCTTAGGACACATGAGATACCACCCCCTTTTCGCGTGCTAAGAAAACGTGTGCCTTTGGTTACATTTGACAGCTCACCTTTTGACAGCTGTCAGATGTAGCCAAAAGGAAAAATAAACTTAACCTGCAGCCTCTGTGAGGCAATGCCCAGGATGGATACCTGCTGGACTTTGCCAGCAGCCCCCCCCCCCCCGCACATTGTCCACCCGAGGTTCCCCATTCCCACACCCATGCAACTGCAAACGCCTGCAGTTGTGCAAGTGTAGGATTAAATTTTAAAAAAAACTTTTCACAAATATTTGTGAAAATTAGATGGGGGGATTAAAAAAAATGCTTAGCAACCACAGGGAGCCCCTCCAAGGTCATGCTGGGGCACTTTGAAGGGACTGTCCTTAGCTGTCAAAACAGGGATCACAATCTCAAGGAAAAAAAAGTTTAATGTGGAAAAAAGCCATGGCAAGCCGAAAACGGCTCACAATTGCAGTGGGGAATGGGGAAAGCCAGTGCCAGCTGCCCCCAAGTTCTGCTTGAGCACTTTTGGGGCGGCTGGCACTGGTGGGACCCCAGGCATGTGTAACCATGGTTAGCTTTTACCATGATCTGCAGATTAGCATGAAAACTCTGGTTAAAAGCTAACTATGGTTTGCATTAGTGTTGGTGCTGAAAGAACCCTGCACACCATGGTTAACACTAAAAGTCGAAGGGAGGGGACTTTACATGGGAGACGGACGGACCTCATGAGCCCGCAGCCCAATCCTGATCTCATAACCATAGTTAAGAATTTAGAAACACTACGTCTGCATCAGCTCGTAGTCTTATCTTCATGAGGTTCTTTTTACATTTTTTTAATGGAGCTTTATATCAGACCCAACTTGCAGAAACAGAAACAAGTAAAGGGCACAATCCAGTTCAAATTAGCGTTTTCATGTCTTTACTGGATTTCAGTAGAAGAATCAAGCAACTGCTTAAACCTCTCCCATTGAAACTCATGGAACTGAAAAGTGCTTAAATTTGGCTGGATCATGCCCAAAATATTTCATTTCAAGCAGAACATTATTCGGAAAATATACATGAGTTTCCTTTTATACATATCCAGTGATGTCTATACTTTTAAAGGACAATTTTAAAAACAATGCTGGTGCTGCTAACTCTGAAGAAAACAAGTGCTCAGATGTAATTAAGAATTATTCACACAGAAGACACAGAGAGAAAATGTTTACTAATATTGCTTTCCTAATGATCTGCTGAATCACCAGAAAGTGAAGAAAGTGCATAACTTTTAGTTCTCATTCAATCTTTCATTTTCCACTTAGCCTGCCAATGAGGTACTTTGGTTGTGACTACAACAAACAATTCAGCATGTAACCACTCCAACTATTTTCAGGATAGTGGTGTTGCTTTCTAAACCCACAGCTTAATATCTATTTCATCATTGTCCTGTTTTATATCACCTACTGTTATTTGGTTTTGCACAATGGTAATGAAAACTTCTGAGACCCTGCCTGGAGGCTTACAGTCTTAAAATTCCATTTGGCATCTTGTCCTTAAATGTACAATCTCTTTTATGCATTCAAGCACACGATCTTGCTTCATCTGACTCTTTTTAGAACTCGAAAAGAAAAGAAAACAATTTCCAATTGTAAGAAAGTTATTTGAAGATATGTTTTCATGTGTTCAGGCTGTTGAAGCAAGTGTTCTAGCTCATAATTTTTCATTGTGATTGCTCATTTGCAGAGACCTGGCAAAAGCAGGTCCAGCTGCACATGCAGTCAGGATGAGCACGACTGCCTTGCTGTGCAGCTTGAAGTCAGCATAGGGTGTCATCTGTCAAATGATTATGAAAATTGTTCCATAAAACATATGAGGAGCAATGGCAAGAAACAATGTTTAGACTAGGTGGTGAGAATCATAATTGAGATTATTACTGAAGTACAAAATTTATATTCCCAAAGTATGTTTCTGCTCAGGAAGCCTTCGATTGAAAATGTGCTGGTTCATTGGGCAGGGCTTCCCCCCCCCTTATGGGACCCCCTTTATGAAATAGCCTCCCTAGGGATGCCCCCTTGTCCCCGTAACTAGATTCCATTTGCCACATGGCAAAAACAGGTTTTTTAATTTCAACGACAGTTTACATTTGTACAGCTATTTTTATTATATTTTGTCGTCCTTAATTTTATTTTGGATGTTTCTATTCAGAATTTTTAATTTGCATTTTTAACTTTTAATGTTTTTATACCTTTTGCATGTTGCTTTGTGCAATTCTAGAAAAGCACATTTTATAAAGCACAGTTATGCATAATAAAGCTGTCTGAAAGAGGAAGATGTATTACCAGTGAATGAAAGACGAAACACAGTGACCACATTCACTCAAATATCAGGTTACGGTAACTGTATGCAGTGAACATGCAGTTGCAGATTATCATTCAATGACCCCTTTTCACATAGAGTTCTGTAATAGCGTTAGAGCTTCCATGCACATATCCAAGCTGATATGTCATGGCAAAAGGGTTCATATGGCAATAACATACAGGCTGCATGTTAAAAATTGGACAAACAAATGGGCAGTAGAGTGCATTGCTAAAGACAAAGTTGCTTCATCTCCTTCTGTAAGGAGCAAGAAACTGAATAAATATCTGCCGGGGATGCTTTTTATCCGTAGTCATTTCTGATATAATGTAAACAATGATGACCGAGAGCCTTTTCAATCCTAAAATTCTGTGTTTTGGCTTTAAAAAAATAGGAGTATACTCTTGCCAATGAATTGAAGGTTCTATTTTCTCCTATTTTTATTATCTCTATGTTCATGCTTATGACAGTTTCATATAGAGAAATTAGTTCAGAGCATGCAAATGACACTTTAATAAAATACTTGGTTATAAAAATGGGAATATGGGTATTGGGTATTCTTTGGTTCTTATGTAACCACTTCTTCAGTCAAAGATGAAATGCTTGAAATGAATAAATCCATTCTTTATTGAGTTCTGTGGCTATTGCTCTGTATTCAGTCCACCGTTTCGTAATGCATTTGGATAACATTGCATAGAGTATAAATCTGTGACAGAGTGAGGTGGAGTAAAACTTTGTATCAGATTTTCTTTGTGGCTTCTGAAATACGTGGGCAAAACTGAGGCTTATGGGAGGCTACATGGGTACTTTTTCACTTGGAGCAGATGAACCATCCTGTAATCTTGATCCCAACAAATTTTCCATTCCATTGATATGGGAGGGTAGAGCATTAATAACTACATTTGGGGAGGGGAAACAAATGAAGAGGATCCTGTGGACATTAAAAGCAATGCAAATATAAATAAAATAATGTGTGCATTCTTTGCAAGTTCCTGCAGCTGCTACCTCCCAAATCTGCCAGACATGTTAACCTTGCCCTGCACCAGACTAGCCTGCGTAGCCCCTCTATGATTCTCTACCACCTCCTCCTCTTGTTCCCTGTGCAGTCAGCATGGTTGTCCAACAGCCCACCTCATTACTAGTCAGTTCTCGTTTGCTCAACAAAGCCTGTGCTATTGCTAAGTTCCAGACAACTTGCATCATCTCCCTTCCCACTCCGCACATGAAGCCAGAAAACATGTGCATTTTCTCTCTGGCCCAGTTGGGAGAAATCTTTTGCTTCCTTCTTCTGAGTGGACGAGCGAGGGGTCTGGGAGGGAAGAAGGAGACTCTCACATTCCCCGGAGGCCTTTTCTGCCATGACAGTTAACTGGCACAGGGATGCCTATTCAAGGAACTGGTGATGAATGGTATCCTTTTCTTTTTATCATTGTGGACAGGCTGCCACTTGGCTAGCAATCGTTTCATTCATAGGTAATTTTGAGTGATAACACTTTATCCCAGTAGAGTGTGATATCTGAATCGGAAAAAACATTATGCTGCATATTTGGGGGGGGGGGTTGCATAGTGCTGCACACAATTCACAGACTTACGCTAAATGAACTTCCTTGGGCCATGACATTTTTGAATTTTAATACTCTTGTAGAAATATCTGCTTTTGAATTATAGTTCTGCGTATGCCAGTCTGAAAGACCAAGCACCAAAAGAGCTGTGAGCATAAAAAGATGTGGTAAAGGAATACTTGATCTTTGCTCTTGGCTTCTTCTTTGAATGCATTCTTCTCACCTTACATCCCTACTGACGATCAAAAACCAAAGATGAATCACCCACATTATAGATGACTATTTGATTTATTGCCTGAGTTGATGACTATAAAATCATCATGAAAAATGATTGTGAATGCATACATTTTTATGTAGTTTCACATAGGTAAAATGCTTCCTCAAATAAAATTACCAGCCAGGTAAAGTATATAATCCTTACGAGTTTGGATTGGTTTTTTGATTACCTCTGGAGAGCAATTGAAATGTAAGTTTGGAGTAAATCGGTAGAGATGATTTAGTAGAAGTCAGAGGAGGAAGGTGAGAAAACCTACAAGGGTAGGTATACAACAGCTGCAATTTATTTTCAAGCTTCTGACATTTGCATTCCATTCTTTTAAAACAATCTCCCTGCTGTGTTACCACCTCCGTTTTCCTGCAGCTGATGCTCAGCTTGGAGAAAGTTAGCTCAGAGACTCAAAATGTCATGGACAGCCAGAATCTCTCCCCTTGATGTCTGCATTTGCAGTCAGTCTGCATTTTCAGGCATCTTCAAAACCTGGAAGCTATCTTTAGTTCTGCCCACCTGCATTTTGGCTCTGCTTCAAATTGAGTAATTGTTCCCAGTAGTGCCCTGTTCTGATTAGTTCTAAATTCTGCAAAAAGCTGTTAGGAGGTGAGAGCTCATATATTCACCTGTGCTAGCTTGCCTGCCAACCTCTTTTGTCTTAGACCAGCTTTCTGCCCCTTCATAGAGTAAAAACCTTGTTTGCCTGCTTTTGTCTGTGGGCCTTTTCTCATGACTCTCCCAGCACGTGGCAGCTGTGGTTTTCAGTCACATGGTGAGGCAGCTTCGTGCATGCCAAGCCATGTGTAGAACTCAGCACAGCTTAGCTTTTTGTATGCCCCCGAAAGTGCTCAAAAATATAGTGTTGTGGTGGTGTGCAAAAAGTCAATCTGCACTGCATAGCATCAGCATGTCTCAGTATGTGGCAGCTACAGTATGGATTGGTTTGAAAACTGTGGCTGCCACATGTTAAGATGGTCATAAGAACAGGCCCTTACATCTCCTCTAATGTGTTTTTGCTTGTCTGTTTATACCCTTCTGGACTTGGCTTGTGGCTCTTGCCCATTTCTCTTCTATTCCAGTCTCTTAATCTTCAACATTTTATCCCAACTTTGATTCTGCTAATTAATTTTTCCCTGGTCGGGTTATACAAATTTGGTGGATTATTCCCCACTCTGGTGGTCTGTAACTAAGTACTGCTGTGTTGTTTCCTTGGCTGATGTCAGTGGCTTATCTGGACCTAGTCCTGCAAAAGGCTCTGGGCTAGTCTTTACAAATCCACTCATTACTTTGGCACATTGGCCTCCCCATTAACAGGTGTGAGCAATTTTAAAGGAACTGGCAGAAATAGATATAGCTTTATTGTGCAAAGCAGGCAAGTAAAACAGAGCTAAGAAGTGATCAAGAGTTAAATAATTAACAGCTGTATTAGGTGAGAGGAATGAAAGTAATGGGTAAGAGAGAACAAGGTATATTTAGAATAGGTTTGGAAAGATATATAGAGTCACAGAGGTGAGTTAAAACAGGAAACTTGTCCCAGGTAACAGGAGCTTCAAAGGAAAAAAGTTTTGTAACAGTTCTGGGCCATCAAGACACAGAGAAGGGCGGTGTGAAATAAACTAATCCAATGGGGGGGGGGGGGAAGTAAAGTCTGTGAAATACAGTTTAAGCTGCAATCCTATACACATTTTCCTAGGAGTAAGTACCATTGAACTAAATGGGACTTACTTCTGAGTAGACCTAGGATTGTACTGTTGATTAAAAACAGTACTAATTGTTTCTGTGAACATTTGTGTTTCTTTCCTATATTTTCAAGGTTATTTCCAATTTTCTTACATAGGGTATCTTTTAAAAAGAGGTGCTCAGTAGGATTATGTTAATAGAGCACTTGTCTGTCCTTGCAAAACAGCTCATCTGTTACTGTTCTGACAGTGGGAACCCTGTTAGATATTTTAAGACAAACGAAATCCTTGTTTATTTAACATACATTTCTTATATTTATTAATCGCCCATCTGGCCGGTCACCCGGCCACCCTGTCATTCTGAAATGACAACTATATATTTTGATCTGTTTACACAAGGAACAAACAAATCCAAGATTTAAGCAAATAAACACAGAAGAGAATACAGGCATTAAGTGGTTTCTCTCTCCTGAATTTTCACTTTCGGATAACTGACCAGAGGAACATGCACCTCACTGAAACTCTCCCTCCCTCCATAGCTCCAGCAAGATGAAATGAGACCCATTGCCTTGTTTGCACGTAATGTTAAACCATAGTTTAGTGTGCTGTGAGTGAATCTTGCTGCCTGCTGCCCCCTCCCCTCTCTTTATCTGGTTTCAGGTTTTTGACTCACTGTAGTTTCTCATTGACTTAATATGGTAAGCTAAATTCCTGGCTTAATAGCCAGGATATGCGCAAGCTGCATGCACCTGGCTTTGCTCCTCCCTTCAGGCAAGTGAGCTAGCAAGCCATGATTCAGCACTTAAACTGATTAGAGATAAGAGCTTTTCCCAGTGAGGGAGGAAGCCTTTGAGTGATTCAGTGTTACTTATTTCTGAGGCTTGTTCTCCTTACTTCTGAGTAGTCATGCAGAGGCTTGGTATTTGGGATGCTATTTGAAAGTGTTGCTGAGTGATTCAGTCCTGGTTATTTAGGAGTGGAGAAAGGTTCCCTACCCTGCTGGTGACAGTGGAGAAACCACAGACCGTATTAGTGGCAGTGTGTGTCTGTGCACAAATCTGCGGTCCCTGATGTGCGGTCCCTGGATGTGGTCCTTAGGACCTTCTCTATGTATGAGAGCTGAATTGCCTAATGCTAAACTTAAGAACAGGGATATTGTGAATTTCTTTTATAAAGCTCAGGTTTATTTTTACTGTTTATGTTCATGAAAAATAATAAGCCCAAACTCCGTTGTATCGCCACATCAATATGATGCCGAAATGGATAGTAATGGTCTCTGTCTCAGGAGTCTAAGGAAAAATACTAGTGCCCTATTGGTGAAATCAATGAGTTAGCATCCTGTAGTGTAGACAAAGGCAAATGCCATTTGGGGGAAAGCTTCAAGTGCAAGCCCCTTTGAATAATTGTGCTTTTGTTGAACTCTGAAGGATCCTCTCCTCCCCATATGTACCTGCCCAGACACTAAGATCTTCTTCAGTGGTCCTTCTCTGAGAGCCCCTGCCAAAGGAAGTGAGGCAGGTGGCTACCAGGAGGAGGGCCTTTTCTGCTGTGGCACCCCGGTTGTGGAATGAGCTCCCCAAAGAGGCTCGCCTGGCGCCTACATTGTACACTTTTCAGTGCCAGGTGAAGACCTTTCTATTCTCCCAGGCATTTTAATCTTTTTAATCATTTTAATCTTGTATAGTAATACCTTGGATTGCAAGCATAATTCGTTCCGGAACCGTGCTTGTAATCCAAAACACGCTTATATCAAAGCGAGTCTCTGGCGAGCGTGAGCGGGGCTGATTTCGGCCCGCTACGCCCGCTTGAGGCGAGTGGTTACATCCCTACACTTGTCTTGCAAGACTGTGCTTGTTTATCAAGTCAAAATTTAAAAAAATGTTTTGCTTGTCTTGCAAAACGCTCTCAGACCAAGTTACTTGCAATCCAAGGTATTACTATAGTTGTTTTTAACTCTGTTATTGTAATTTGAACTGCTGCTAGCTTTGCTATTTGTTTTTTAAATCGTATATTATATTGTATTTTATGGTTTTAACTGTTGTAAACCGCCCAGAGAGCTTCAGCTATTGGGCGGTATAAAAATGTATTAAATAAATAAATAAAACTCCCATTCATTTCAGTAGCGGCTGCATAGGGAGATGTTTCCAGAGGATGTTTCTCAATGAATGTTGGTTTCTTCCTATGCTAGGTGTTCAGAAGGTCCTGTACTCATTTTACAGATTTCCAACCCGTTTTTCAGATCGAATTTCTGTTCAGTTATACTCTCACTTTTATAGAACTGAATTGTGCTATCCAGCCTAAGTGATTATCTGAAGCACACACTAAAACACATCAAATGTTGATTTTTTTCATCAGAATATGCAGCATATATTACACTTAGTTAGGAAGCTATGAATAATATGTCTTGTTTTGACCCTGTTTTCTCTTAATGAGGAATGATATAATCTAAGCCCAAGATGTAAATAGTACATTGCATATTTTCTATTGTGAAAAGTAAAAGGAATGTTTTGTTTTTTAAAAAAAAGGCTCTGTTGAGTAATACATAGCAGCTTTGTTGTTGTAAATGTCTTTTTCCTGCCAAAAATATTATAGTGCCTCTAATAATTATGGTATAATTTTAAAAACAATTTCTCACACTACTGTACAAGAATACTAGGTGTTTGTTTTTTGTTTTTTAGTACTGGCTTTTCCATTGTCTGAACTAAAAATGATTATATAACTAAAGCAGAAGAATATCTTTCAACATTAAATAATATATATATACGGTATATTACATGTTTTTGTAGGAAAAGCCACTGAGCAAATCTCTGCAACGTGGAGAAGATCCCCAGTTTGATCAAGTAAGTTACATCTGAGACAAATGGCATTCTTATTTGTAATCCTTGTGTGGCTGCATAATTGCTGTTCTGCATTTGTGTAGAACACCTGTGAACTATTGCCTGGTTGCTAATATTCCCTTTTGAGGCAAGGTGTTGGGGGAGTTGTTGTGGTTCAGCTCCAGGCACTTTTCGATGAAGTGGATTATCTGAATCCATTTCAATCTGGGTTCAGACCTGGATTTGGTAGTGAAATGCCCTTTGTCACCCTGATGGGTGACCTCTGTCAGTACAGGGGCAGTGCAACCTTGTTATGGGTTGGCACCTGCTGAAGGAGCAGGTATGTAGTTTTGGGGTACTCCTTGATCCAGCTTTGTCACGGGAAGACCAGGTGACATTTTACCATCTTTGGCTCATATACTAGCTGTGACCATTCCTGGACAGGGATAGCCTGGGCATGGTAGTCCATGATCTGGTAACTTCCCGATTGGATTACTCTAGTATAATGCATCAAGGAGCTCCCCTTGAAGACAACTCTGAAGCTTCAACTAGTGCAAAATGTGGCTGCCAGGATTTTAAATGGTACAGCCGGGTGGAAAAATATTACACCGATTCTGAAGTTGCTGCACTGGCTGCCTATTCAGTTCCAAGTAAAGTTCAAGGTGCTGGTGCTTACCCATAAAGGTATTTTATAAATAATTTTAGATAGATTATCTTTAAAAGTCCTAAATGGCTTAGGACCCAAATACCTGAAGGAGCACCTTGCCCTATATTAGCCTGTCTGTGTCTTAAGATCATCAGGGTACATCAAGTACTCTTCTCCAAGTACCTTTGGTACACTAAGTAACAACAAAGGAGAGTACCTTCTCTGTTGTGGTGCCCCAACTATGGAATTCCCTCCCTATAAAAGTGTGACTGGCACCGACGGCAATTGTTTCAGCACATGGTTAAAACCTCCCTGTTTGCACAAGCGTCTCCTGTTCTTCTTTGTGGTCTCTGTGCATCACACATATATGGGTTTGAAGGGAGGTGTAACAATATTTTAAATAAATAAATTTTAATAATAACTTCCTAGAGCTTTGGTCAAGGAGCTTGTGCTCCTGTTCCTCGCTTCAGATAAAGAGATTTGTATGTGCCTTGAGGGGTGGACAGTTCCCTCTTATTTCTCTTCTGACCACCTTTTATTTGCTGGCGATAATAAGCAAGTAACCAAGTTCATCCCTGCTTTGACCTTAGCCCCAGTGTTAAACTCCATTTCTAAAGTTGCTCTTCTTGCTCCATCTGCATCAGTTTCCAGTGTTCTACATATTTCGGCCACTTCACCACACACCCCGACTCAACCTGAACTGTACTGCAACACCTAAAACATCTGCCAAGGACTCCATCTGCATCATTCAGTGCCGATTCATATGTTGAGATGTTAGATTCCGTATCAAAAGCCAAATGATAGTATAAACTGGAAGCTTCCACTTTAAATGTATAGGTTTAATGCTAAGCCTTTTTCAAAACTGAATAAAATTCTGCTTTCATTTCAGCCCTTATAATTTGTTCTAACAGAAATGTCACTCCACTGTAACAGGATGGCAACTCTGAGAATCGCTGTACATCTCTGAAAAATTACAAGACTTCTTTACATTTGTATGGGGATTGTTTCAGATAAGCAGACAGCACTTTAGTGCTTGAGTCGAACTGGCATTCCCTTGACTCCTCTCTTTTTTCTATTTTCCATTTTATGGTTTGATTTATTTTTAGTTCACTTCCATTTACCTCAAAGGCACAATGGCATTTAGACATCTAGCTATCATTAAAGCAATGTATGAACATAGGTTTCAGTGTAAAATAGTGTCAAGCCCCAAAGGAAAGCAGATCCAGCACTAAACCTAAAATGTATTTGGCAGCACAGAAAACTTTAATTTAAAAAAAAGTTCATGTACTGGGTAGGAGGGTTCAAAATGCATAGAGAAGGGAAGATTTGGGGGGGGGGGAGATGACTATTTTTACATTGTTGAACAGTGTTAGGATTTTTTTACTTCAGGTTTAAATTTACTTTTAAGATGTACAGGCCTGTGGCTCATGCTGGCTCAGCTTGTCTGAGTGTGGAAAGCTAAGCAGGGTCAGGCCTGGTTATTACTTGGATGGGAGACCCCTCCTCTAGTTTCCTGCATTGAGCAGGGGGTTGGACTTGATGGCCTTGTAGGCCCCTTCCAACTCTATGATCTATTAATCTATGTACAGTAGTGTAATGATTAAAAAAATAAACATTGCTCAGAGCTGAAGGAAATGTGTCTCTGGTACAAGTGGACTCAGTATTCTTGCAGCAGGCCTCTGTTGTGTGGCCACCCCCTCTGAGGCATTGGCTTCATCTAACAACTGTGGTTTGTTTTGACTAATGAAAGTTAGTATAACTCAATCCTTTTTACATGGCATATTTCCCTTCAAAGCTAGGAAATGAGAAGATGATCTACTTGACTCTGACACATAGACCCAGTTAACATGTTAGAATGGTAAATCTTGGCTTAATTAACCCTCAATTTGCCACAACATATGCCTGGTGTGTTTCATGGCCATTTTGAATATTCAACCATTGATTAGGGGTTGCTATGTTTCGTCCAAACCTGGGCACTATAGGTTAATTGTGGGTTTAAACAACCCCAGTTAACCTACAATTAGTAGTTAGGATAACTGTAGGTTGTCTAACCTATGATTAACCTATAGTTAATAGGTTCGGATGTCATGTAGCAACCCCCATAGGCTTGATCAAGGGTTGAATATTCAGAAAGGCTGTGGAATGTGCCTGGCATACACCATGGCAAATCGTGGGTTAATTAACCCATAATTTGCCACTGTTATGTGCGAACAGCCCCAGAAACAATACATAATATGGTTGGATCCTGGGAAGTGACTTTCTCATCCCATTGACCCTCCCAGCAATTCCCTAAAAAGTTTCTCCAAAGGGTCAGGAGGAGATCATCCTGAATCGGGTGGTCTGTACTGTGAAAGCAAGGGGAGATCACAAACAATTGAGCAGAGGCATCTTTCTTGAGCATAGCCCTACTCTACCCTTCCCATTCAGGCGGGTCTCCTGATCCTTGGGAGATGTTCTTTTGGGGGTTGCTAGGGAAGGGGTCCTGGAAAGCCATTTCCCTCCCACCTCCTTCCACTACCCCTTTCTGGGATCCAAGCCATACCATTTCCTTTCCTTTTAATAGGCAACCTTTCTTCCACATGAGCATACTTCTTTTAAGAATGCTTGCACCGTAGGCACCTTACAAACCAATAGCTTGCACCATAGGCATCTTACAAACCATCTTACAAACCAATAGCCACCACACTTTGAGGAAAAGGATCATTCAATCTTATTATCACCTGGGTGAATATAACAAATGGCTATTTCCCTGATGAACCAAGGAACCTAACACCAATCTAGGAAAAAGAAAACCACTAAAGCTCATGATGAAGGGCAGAAAGAAGCTCTTCTACTGTTTCTTCCTCCATTAGAAGAGAATGGAGTATCAAAATGTCACAAATGTTAGGGAAAAGAGTGCTTTGTAATTCTACAAACTTTTACAATTCCACTAAAAATGTATAGTCCCCCAAAAACAACATTAAGGTACACAAAACAATATTACAGGAAGTATACCTCTATTTTTCTTCAATAAGTAAACATGAGTAAGTCTAGATTACAAATAAGGGATTTTATTAGATCACACATCTTGGCTTTAAGAATATAGATTTGATTATGCTGATTCCTGATTTCGTATATTATGTTTTATTAAACTCAGTGGGAATTACTTTCAACTAAGCACGTTTACTGTTGGACTTTCTTTATGAATCTCCTTAATAAATGCAATCCAGTTTCTTCCTCTTGTCCTTTGTACAGCTAAATGTAATGCAGCGAGCATCTTCAAAGAGAAAATAATGTAATGCCATAATTTAAATTTGCACAGTAGAGTTTATTTTATTTATTTATTATTTTAAAATGCATACCCCTCCCTTTCTATGAAAACAATCAAACTCAAGTGACTTGCAAATAAAAATATAAATAATAACAAATTAAAAACCATCCTAAAAATAAAACAAAATAAACAGCACTTGAAACTAAAGGAAACTTCAGTCCTAGGTTTACCAGTTGGGATAATTATCCTAGTAGTCCAGTCTTTAAACTTTCTGTACCAGTTCATATTTGTTTAGGATGGAGAGTACCGTCTGTTATGCCAACTCATTATTGCAAGTTACTGTTTAAACTTTCATTTAATTGCCTCCATCTGCATTATGATGTCACAGTGACTTGTATTATGCATTCTCAAACATTAACCTTTTCATGCTTTTTGGCATAAAATGAGTGGGCAAGTTGGAGGCTTACAAGCATCCAGTACAGAGTGGTGGAAGCGCTTCTCTTGCTCTGCAATTCAGCTAGATGGCTTTTTGGCTGTCTAGCTGCAGTGCTTCAGAGGGGCAGGGAAGAAGGATGGAGCACCACCAGGATACCTCCCCCAGTCTCCTCCCCTCCCCACCCTTCTCCCTGCCTCCTTTACCCCCTTTCCAAAGTCATTTTTCCGACCTTGGAGCAGCAGCCAATGTGGTTCTTTCCGCACTGGCTGTGGGGGTGTGTGAGGGGGATCGGAGCGCAGATTCCCAGCTCCAAGATTGGAGTTCTGTTTTGGACCTCGGATCTGTGAATCCATAATATCCTGTCTAGGGGCTATAGGATCACTCTCTAACAGAGAATACACTTTCTTAAGAGCCAAGATGGATATGACGGGGACAACCATGCTGTCCTTCCACTGGCGTCAGAGACCGCTTTATTTATGAAGGTCTTTAGCCTGTAAGTGGGTCTGTTGGGTTGAATGCTGCTTTTAATAATATTTTCCTCTAATTGTTATGTTTTTATTGTATTTGAATGTATTGTTTTATTTTTTTTTAATCAATTTGAATTGATTTTGTAAGCCGCCTTGATTGCCATTATTTGGTAGAAAGGCTGGGTACAAATAAAATTAAATAAAACAAACAGATAAATAAATAAACCATAACTATTTATTTGTGCGTCTGTATAAAATGGTGTGTATGTGATTTTACATCAGAGGGAGTACAGTAATACCTTGGATTGCAAGTAACTTGGTTTGAGAGCGCTTTGCAAGACAAGCAAATTTTTAAATTTTTTTAAAATTTTTTTTTACTTGATATACAAGTGACGTCTTGCAAGACAAGTACTGTAGTACGGCTTAAATTAAAAATCTCTGTACAAATTTTTTTGGGGGGATTTCATTTTGATATAAGAGTGTTTTGGATTACAAGCACGTTTCCGGAACGAATTATGCTCTCAATCCAAGGTATGACTGTATGTGGATGATGGGAGCTGAAACTACCCTCCGCCCTACATCCGTATACTCCATTCTATACTGGGTTTTCTCCCAACCCAGTTCACTTCCATAATTGAAGTGAGGCAGGGAAGAAAGTGTCTGTGATGAAAGATGGTAAAGATGGGGATGGACTTACCTTCTTTTACCTGGGTGCTTCTTTTACTATGAAAAGTAAATGTCCCACCTTACATTTTATACATGAATATGGAAGATACATGAACAAATAAAATATCATGTCTAGTTTGGACCTAAGGCTACCATTGTTCACAAGATCAATCAATGAGTTTATTGATCCAGTCAACAGACCTCACAATATTTCCACAAATGAAGAAAACATGTCCACAGGTAACTCATTTCAGTAGCCATATTAAATATTTGCTCCAGTGTGCACACAGAGAACCTGGCTATTGTGGGCTTCCTTACCCTCGTAAACATTAAGGGTTGTCCCTTGGGGACAGTGGAATGTGTGCAACGAAGTATCTACCAACATAGCAAAGAATGAGGAAGACCGTATACACCTGGATGTGCCATATGCACGGGGACCCATGAGTCAAGTTGATAATATAATTGCCTTTATAACCACAACAATGCAAACTTTGAGGGCTGAACTAGGAGTGATGAGGCAGCTGCATTTATTAATTCATGCCCCATTAACATAAAATGGGATGTGGAGTGGTTTTACATCAAAGGTTTGGATGGGCGAACCCTCCCCTACCTTCCCTTCCTGTGCTCTGTCATCTCAGACACTTTTCTCCCCACCTAGCTCTGATACCATAAGGGAGCTGACCTGGGAGAAAAATGCCTGAATTGATGGAACACATGGAGGTAAAGTGAAGGCCTCCTCACCCTTGCACCCCTTTTCATGTAACATTAGACACCCCCCCTCTCCTTGATATGTGAAAGGTGCAAATAATCATGGTTGCTTTTGTCATGATTGGCCCTTAGGCATACAGATGGACTTACTGATTATATTATATATGTAATATGTATTTTGGCTATTTAATAAAATGACCGTGTGTGTGTGTGTGTGTGTGTGTGTGTACGCACATGCACGCGCGCACACGCACACACGGAAAGGCTACAGCCATGCTTTAGTTGATTTATTTTTACAAATTCTGCCAAAATAAGTATAAAGAATGCATTTATATAGACTACTTTAAATGCCCTATGAGCAGAGTGTTTAAACAGCTCAGTACTTGTGTTGACCTGGTATCTTCAGGCTGTACGCAGTGCAGTTCATTTAGGATGGAAGAACACGATCATTTTGTGCAACAAGGACACATTTGTACATCTGCACACTCCCCTTCAGCAGGAACACAGAGCTAGAATTCATCCCACCACTGGCTTTGATTCCAATAAATGGAGGAGTTGAGTAACCAGCTTGCTGACTAGACTTTCCTCCCTTCCTGTATTCTGAGAGCCAGTCTCTGCATATTCCACCCTTCCTTCCTGCCTTATAAGACCCAACGACAGAAAGATTTAAAAAGCCAAAGGCACCCTGTGTAAATATATCAGAGGACATACAGCATATGTGTATTTAGTTTGCATTAGTTTTGGCACACTGTTCAGTAATTTGGGAGTCAGTAGGTGGAGCAGCATGTGCTGGCCTCTTAGCAGTGAGTTACACATGCATGCTTCTCAGGCTGTCGCTAAGCGTGGCCACTGCTCTGATAAAGAGTACGGCAGAAAGGCAAGAATAAATAAACCCATAACAGTATTTTACTGGTAGAATACCACCAGCACTACATCCATTGTGGCAAAGTTAGGAAAACACCTACCACCCTGATGAAAAAAACACATCCCCCACTGGTCCATGGTGTCACCATCACTTCAAAACATGCATGCGCCTGCCATCCCATATTGCGTTCATGTAGCATACAGCTTTGCAAGAAGAATGTATGCAAAATGTTTAGGTGATTGGTGGGTCCTGAGATTGAAGGACACACTTATTTGTTTTTTGTTTTTAAAAATGCTTCTGTATTGTGTTTGGAAATACATATGTTTATTTTAAATTACTCATTTGGCATTCAGTTGTTTAATCAACTAGAAAAAAGCTTTATTTGACCGGCAATCCTAAAAATACATATTGCTTGCAGGACATACTAGTCAAGATGCAGGACAGCCATGATTGGATCTCCCCATGTTTTCTTTCCAAAGAAAAGCATATCCATATATTTTTTCCTCATGGCACAAATGACAACTTGGGAGGTTATTTAGATTGTGGATAATGGCATGGGGAACTAACACACACACACACACACACACACACACACACACACACGACTCCTGATCCAATTGAATGGGGGTATGGCTGCTTTGAAGAAAAAAGAAATGTCTGGAAATCTTTCCATTTTTCTCCTGTGTCCCATCGGGGCTGTCTCTAATATGGCCCACAGGAGAAAGTGGAAAACAATGAAAAAAGAGAATATAAAATATCCATGTTATTCCCCTCCTTTCTGTAAACCAGGAGTTGGAAACTTGTGGCTCTACAGATGTTTTGGCCTACAACTCCCATGATTCCTTACCTTTGACTATGCTGGCTAGGGCTGATGGGAGTTCTAAGTCAGAACATCTGGAGGGCCACAAGTTGACCATCCCTGGTGTAGACAAAGACCACCTTTTTAATAAAACCTTTGGAAGAATACCTTAGTCCCCATTTCCCACTGCAACTAATGTTAAATACAGTAACACCTTGGATTGCAAGTAACTTGGTCTGAGAGCGTTTTGCAAGACAAGCAAATTTAAAAAAAAATTTTTTTACTTGATAAACAAGCGACGTCTTGCAATACAAGTACTACTTGTCTTGCAAGATGTTGCTTGTAACCGCTCGCCTCGAGTGGGCGGAGCGGGCCGAAATCGGCCCCGTTCACGCCCGCCATAGACTCGCTTTGATATAAGAGTGTTTTGGATTACAAGCACGGTTCCGGAACGAATTATGCTTGCAATCCAAGGTATTACTGTACATGTTATGGACATAAATGCATATTTTCCCCTTATTTACCCATCTCCATTTCCTTCCCCTTCCTCTTTTGTCTTCCCTGCATCATATTTTATTTATTATAGAAATTTCTATTCCACCCTTCAATAAGCTCCTTGGGGTAGGGACCTGCCCTTTTATACGTTTGTAAAGTGCCTTGTATACTTCGTAAACAGTAGGGATTTTATTCCATCTAGTGGTATATAACTACCACAAACAAATAAAACATTGATGGTGCTACATTAATAAAATTGATGGTGATAATAGCCACATGCTATGCTAAAAGACATTGTGTGACCCTTTCTCTCTCAGCTCTTTGCCACTCTCAAAAAAATCAGGCAAGAAGACAGCCAAGTCTCAGAATTAAGAGCAAACTGAACTATTGTCTAAAGATTATGGTGGATTTTTGTTAGCTGAGAGTACCCAAACACATTTTTATTTTTTGTGCCTTTTTCCTGTAGGTAATAAGCTCAATGAGCTCCCTTTCAGAGTATTGTCTACCCTCCATCCTGCGCACTTTGTTTGACTGGTATAAAAGACAAAATGGCATAGAAGATGAATCTCATGAATACAGACCAAGAACAAGCACTAAATCCAAAAGGTACGTTCTTGAGCACATTTTAATACTGGCAGCCAAGTCTTGTAGGTGCCTGTAGAAGACCTCCTGCGGTGGCAAAGAAAGTTAGAGCAGCTCCACACTTTAATGTCAACTGCATGGCTCTGCCATGCAGCATGGTAAAGTGACCCACTTCAGGCAGCACTATGGGTGGTGGTGGTGTAGACGAATTGGTTTCTGAATGGCTGCAGCACTTTTTCAAAGTGTTGGCCCTAGTGCACCATTTGGCCTCTGCTTTAGGCAGCAATATGCATTGGTCTGGCACTGCATGTCATATGTGTCTTCTGTGTGTCCCTGGTGTTACATTGGTGTTTCCTGAAGTTATCATGTAAAATGTGGATGCTATGTACACGTGTCCTGGCTCAATCTTTGATTATCTTAGGCTTCTCTGTTCCTCTTTTTTTGTCATCTGACGTGTTAAAGAAGCGGTGCAGAAGCTCAGGCCCAGGGTTCCAATCTGTTCCCCAGATGGCAACATCCCCTTCCCCAAGCCCCACCCCCATTCCTCCAGCCATCAATCATTTGGTGGTTTCCTGACTTTTGTGCAGTCGTCCCCCCCCCCCATTCTAAAAGGTTGAAATACCTTTCCTGAAGCATACTTACTGGCAGTAAGAGCTTGAAGATAAAATATGTTGGCATATTTGGCCCTGCCCCTTTGACCCCACCCACCACTGGAATGCAGCCCCTAAGGCAGTGTTCTCCAACCTTGGGTCCCCAGACGTTTTTGGCCTACAACTCCCAGCATGCCCCAGCCAGCTATGCTGGCTGGGGCACGCTGGGAGTTGTAGGCCAAAAACATCTGGGGACCCAAGGTTGGAGAACACTGCCCTAAGAGCTTCTCTGAAACGGCATTTGGCTCTTGGGCTGAAAGAAGATCTGCACGCGTGTTTGCTAAAGTGTTAGTGCTTTCTATTTTGTATTCAAGAATAAAAATAAAGGAGGGGGTGGGGTGTATCCAACCACACACACACACACACCTAAAGAGATTATCTAAACTGATAGCTCTGAGTAATTTCAAGGGAGATCCAGCCAGCCCAACATGGGCTTTTTAAACTAGGGAATTAAACAAAGAAAGGGAAAATGAAAGATGTTTTATCATCTGAAATTGATGCTTATGTCAGATTTGTTCTTGGTTTACTTACCCCAGGCTTTTAATACACTGCTACCTTTTTTGTTATATTTATGCTTTGGTCTTCCAAGGCCAGCGATTAGAAACTGTTGGTTTAAATTTTAGCAAGCCAACTACCGTATGTAAGACAAGTTACTTTTAATCATTTCTGTCTGGTTTCACAGTGATGAACAGCAACGAGACTATTTAATGGAAAGAAGAGATCTTGCTATTGATTTTATTTTTTCTTTAGTATTAATAGAGGTTTTGAAACAGGTATGTCATTTTAAAATATTTAAATGTTACTCTAATTCCTAAGCACATTGGCGCACTTGTAGCTGGAAATGGGATATAAATATAAATCTTCTAAATAAATAATGGTACAGAAATGGATCTGGGCTTCCACAGCAATCAGAGAATGCTATTTTTGAGTAGTTTGCTAATTTGTAAAATAGGAAATGAGCCTAAGGATCTGGGAAGGGTTGGCACTGTGTAATGACATGTCAAGGTGTTTGTGTGTGTATGTGTGCATGCATATGTATAGGGCAATATCTAGTGCGAAACTACAGCTAATTTAAATTACATACGCTTTCATAAACAACTTCTAGTGCAACACCAGTAGTGCTTATTGGCATGACAGGTTTCCCCAGAAAACATGTTGTGCCAGCAAGCACTGTTGGCGTTGTGTTAGAGGTAATTTACACTAGTGCAATGTAATTTACATTAGCAGTAGTGTTGCATTGGATACTGCCCATAGATATCTCTGTTGATCAGTGGGAGGTATGTATGTGAAGGAAAGACCTCTGATGTATACACTAGGGAGTGAAAGTGAGCCAGCTGTCCAGGATGTGCTTTGGCCCCAAACTTCCACTGGAAATATGTGTGACCATTGTTCTTTCACACTTGAGTGGCAGGTGGCTTTTGTGGTGCAATGCCAACTTCTCCATCTCTTCTCTGCCAGTTCAGGCACAGTATCTCCTCTACATTTTCTGAAGGATAATGTCTAGTCATTTGAAAAAGCACCTTTCTGTACTTCCTGTTTCAGTAACTTGAGCAAAATGTTACACCTCAATGCTAAACACATTTTCTAGGATTATTTTATTTATTTATTTATTATATTTCTACCCCGCCTTTTTTCCTGCAAGGAACCCAAGGTGGCTTACATAATCCTCCTCCTCTCCATTTTATCCTCACAACAACCCCGTGAGGTAGGTTAGGCTGAGAGTCAGTGACTGGCCCAAAGTTACTCAGTGAGTTTCATGGCGAAGCGGGGACTAGAACCCGGATCTCCCGGGTCCCAGTCCAACACTCTCACCACTACGCCACACTGGCCTTGTAATTTTAGCAAAACATACTTCCAAGTTTAGGATTGCAGACTGAAGCAAATTAATGAGAATTGTATTCTGTAACATACAATTTGCATGCTTAGTTTCCATTTTCACACCCTGGGTGCAAACACATCTTTGGAAGATAAATCTGAAATTGGGACAAGCCACACATGTGACAGACTGGAGGAGTGAGGGAGCAATTTCTTCACTTTGTCATCCTTTGAGGGAGGAAGGAGAGAGATCTAGTGGCTATCTGTGCTTGCCAAATGCAAGCTTATAGATTAATAATGATATGCAGGCATGCGTTTTGCTAGCTCATTTGTTTATTTTTCAGATTCAGCTTCATCCTGTAATAGATGGTTTGGTACATGATGTTATTAATTTGGCTTTCAAGCACTTTAAATACAAAGAAGGGTAAGCTTCTCTCTTGTACACAATCTCATAGATTTAGGCCATGTTGGCATAAACTTCAGTTTAACACTTAACACACTGCAGTCTCTTTTTACTGTTGGAGAAGCTAAAGTTAGGATCGAATAGGAACATGGACTTCCCTTCCAGTAGGTATACATAGCAATGCTCCTGAAATGTGTGTGTCTGTAAATTTTTGGAGGGAAGACTTCTTTTCAGATACGTTTATGCAACAGACTTAAGGGCACAACCCTAGGCATGTTTAGACAGAAAAAAGGCCTACAACTCCCAGCATGCCCCAGCCAGCCATGCCTAGAATTGAACCTTAAATCAGTTTTATGCCAGTTTAATTGTCATGGCTTCCCCCAAAGAACCCTGGGAGTTGCAATTTGGTGACGGTGTTGAGTATATTATACTATTATAGTAACCCTAGAATTACCATTCCTAGATGTCCCATGCAGATGGAGAATGACTGTCAGCCCATTTATGTCTGTAGTTTAGACTTGCCATCCCCCCATTTTGCAGCCTGCCTGTCTTCACAGTAGAAAAGAAGCAGAGCAGAACTGTGGGATATCCTCACAAGATTTGTAAAATCATATAGAATTAGATCTTCATGGGGATATGGTGAAGAATGTACCCTGTACACTAACTGTGTTGTGTATATTCTTGAACCATAAGAGTGCCTAATGATCTTTGGTCATGTGAACCTAAGCCTTCCTGAGCTATTTATTTGTGGCTGCTTAAAGCTCCTATATATTCTTAAATATCTGACTTATCCCTTGGTAGGTACCTTGGTCCTAACACTGGAAATATGCACATTGTTGCAGATCTGTATGCTGAAGTAATAGGGGTGCTAGCGCAAGCAAAGTAAGTGTATTTATAACAAGCGATGTAATCGGTCTGAAATGTTTTTCATTTTTCATTCAGAAGCCTGGATCTTCAGTTAGCAGTGTGTGTGTTTTCCCCCTGCTAGAGAAATTAAAGGAATAAATCATTCCACTCATGAGCACTTTGTTTATCAAACTGTGTCTTGGCATGGAAACCTATGGAAGCACAGAAAGTAGCTTCTGTATGTAGTCAAGCAATTCTAAGTAAATTCAACATGGGCTTATGAAAGCTTCATTTTCTTTATTCCGTTGATGCCATCTGCAGAAAACCTAAAATGGAGTGTGGGTGGGACACCTTTTTGTCAAGGGCTGCATTCCCTCCCAGCAGTAAGTTGGACAGGCACCAAAGATGGGTGGAGCCAGAGGCAAAAGTAGGTGGGTTCATCCCATTTCTCTCTCTTTCTGCAACCTCTTCCTCCTCCTCTCTTCTTGCTACCCTCTTCTCTCTCCCTACCCCCGCCTCACCCAGCAGGCCGCTGGGGAACAGATTGCTCTTCCCAGAAGTCTGAACTTGCAGAGGGCTCCCCATTTTGGAAGTTTTCACCATTTTTTCCCTTCCTACCTTTTTTCTTGCCTCTGGGTTCCCCCACCCACATTAAATTAGTCTAAGGGCTACATGAAATTAGGCCAAGAGCCGCAGGTTGCTTACCCCTGGCCTAAAGGAATGGGAAGACATTTTATAGTTGGGTAATTTGGCAAAGGTGAAGAACATCTTATCAAATGACGAGGGGGGAAATGATTCTTAGAACTGCGTGAATTTATTGAGGTCTGCCCTTTATTTTCCTCAGAAGTGCCTGAATTTATTAAAGCCCAACATGTTTCCTTTCTTAGGCATTTTGCAACCTGCAAAAGTAAGCTCCTTCACTCTCTCATCTACTACTGTTTTCCAAAACATGTCAGGTCTTAATAATTCCAGGTACTTTTGAAGAGGGTAATGGAGCTGGGCCTAATAAATTCAGGCACTTCTGAGAAATTTCGCCCCTGGTCATTTGCTACATTCCGTTCCTTTCCATTGTGGTTTTTGCAGAAAATCTATCACCAAACCCCAAAGTGACTTTTTAATGCCGTATATGATCATTTCATTTCCCCTAAAGACAACCATATTCAAATATTTGTGGATGGATGTGGTAATTGGAGGGAGACATTTTTTGTGAAAGCAGTATCTGTCTATCTGATGGTCTTTGATTAGATAACTCCGTATTATTTTCAGAGATAATATTGATTTTTCACAGATAATTTGCAGCTCTGAAATTGTTTTCTCAAGTAATTAGTTACAACAACTTCATAAAGCAGATATTCTTCTTCGTGGCCTCTGTGCCTGCGTAGAGCCTTGCTTTAGGAAGCTTCCATACCTGTGGAATTTTTGGAGGAAATCCTCCCCCACCATCTTAGTACATATGTCCCTAGCGAGTTCCTGCTTATTTCCTCAGTTCCTCTTCAACTGCTATTGCGGTTGCCTCGGGGAGCTTCTTTTGTCCTTTGGACTGCTTTTTCTTCGTTGTTGCTGAGGTTTTTTTCTAACTGTATCTCTTCTGTCATTTCTTCTTCCTCTTCACTTTATCATTGTTTCATTTTCTTTCTTTTTCATGATCTCTCGATCATACAATTGTTTGGCTCCTTCAGGCTGTATGGCCTTGAAGGCGCCATTTCATTAGGTGTGGTAGCAAACTCCCCCCTACAGATGGGCACTCTCTCTGCCTCTTTTGTCTCGGAGATAGCCACGTAATCGATATCCACTCGTAATCCTTGAAGTACATAATTTCTTTTTCACACGAAGGCAGCGCCTGTCTTGTTTTTTTATTGATATGTAAGCGACTCTGGGATTCTTTCTGGCTGAAGAGAGGGGCATAAATCTCAAATAAATGAATTCCTTGATTATGTGTCCTGCCTTAAAATGCTACACTCTCTTGTTTTCATTTGGCTTTTTCCCCTCTAAAAATACTAAGTAAAGTAAAATAAATGCATCTGTTAATGTACTAAAGCCACATTGTGAGTAGGTTGCCCCTGGGAGATCTTGAGCCCCTTAGATAAGGTGGCCTCTCACCTGCTTCAGGACCTGGTATTGGGAACCTCCCTGCCCATGCATGTATTGGTGGCTCCACTCTTCCACTCGTCATAAAGCATTTCAATTCTATCATACATAGGTATTTGTTTTTAAATTGGAAGCTTCCATTTTTCTGCTGGACCTTCACATAACTAATCAGGCTATTACAATACTGCTTTGAAAGAAACTTCATTGTAACTTTTCCCCCCTAGATTTCCAGCTGTGAAGAAGAAATTTATGGCAGAATTAAAAGAGCTACGGCATAAAGAGCAGAGCCCTTATGTGGTTCAAAGCATTATTAGTCTAATAATGGGAATGAAATTCTTTCGCATTAAGATGTATCCAGTGGAGGATTTTGAAGCTTCTCTCCAGTTTATGCAGGTAATGTAGTTCCATATCAAGTATACATTGTAGTCTTTTAGACTGGACGATCTGCGTGCTTTTGCTTTCCGTGGGATCCTAGGATGTGAATTTTATTCTCAGAGGGACCTGTGGTAAAGAAAAGTGGGGAGTAGGAAATGCCTACCATCTGAGGATGACTGAGATCATTCCTTTTGTATGGTTGCCACCACACAGGTTTCCTCATCAATTGCTTATATTTGTGCATTTGGCAGATTACTATTCTTAATTTTTTTGCTGGACGTTGGCTCAAATCTTGTGCACTCTTAACTAGGAGTAAATTCCATTGAACATAGTGGTAACAGCTTGTGCATTAACATGCATAGGATTATACTGTTCATTTGTTAAGTAAAATGAAGAAAAAATAGCCTACTGAGTATTTAACGAAACAGCAGGTTTTACAGAAAAATGCAGAAATCCTTATTCTACTCATATGCAGCTTTCTTTTTTCTCTTTCATTTTGTTCCAGGAATGTGCCCATTATTTCCTTGAAGTTAAAGACAAAGATATCAAACATGCTTTAGCAGGGCTGTTTGTTGAAATTCTTGTCCCAGTAGCTGCTGTAAGTTACTCTTGTTTACACGAGTTTTCAACTTGGATTAGAAACTTGAGATAGAATTTTATGCTTACTTGAAGTCTCTTTCCAGGCTGTTAAAAATGAAGTGAATGTTCCCTGTCTGAGGAACTTTGTTGAAAGTCTCTATGATACAACGCTTGAACTCTCTTCACGAAAGAAGCACTCACTGGTTAGTAATGCTGAAGTTAAAAGCCTTTGTCAGAAATATCTTTAGGCAAGTTTCTCTCAAAAGGCTCTCAGAAATGGTTCCAAAGTACTGTCCGTATATCTGACTCCATACACTATAATTTTCTGCTTTAAAAGTGAGAGCTCATATCTTTTTTTTTTTTTTTTTTTTAAAGGAACCCTACTTTTGTTTTTGCTTATACATTATCTGGCTTTGTATGTTTTGGTCAGATCTAGTTATATTGTTGGTTTCTGATTTTTAAAAATGCCATAGTTTCACTTTTTCTACACTCCATTCTAATGATTATTGTGAAGACTGGGTGAAGGGAAGGAGTGTTTGTTATTGTCAGTACCGATTAGTAAACAGTTTCTCAAGGATTAAGCAATGCTTTTTTCACAAACAGACCAATATTTGACAACCTCCATAAACAGCAGTGCCCTCTCTCCTCTCTGTCTGCTAAATAGAATCCCACTTCTTTTTGTGAGATTAACAGTGGCGTATACATTTATTTTGGGAAGTTGTAGTAGGGCTGAAGATATAAGTCAGTTTGACACAGGATGCCTTAAGCATTTTGCCTCTCCAACTAGATCAGAGTAATTCCACATTGTGGGCACTCCTAAACCATTTTGAAGCCTTGGACCTTTACAAAAAGTTATCTTCCTTACCTTATGTAAAAGAGGGGAGGGTTGCCGGCCCAATAAATATCGGGCCTCAATGCTAATGCTTACCTCCGTGTTAATTATGTTTTAGTTAATGTGTTCGTTATCTCTTCATTCAGCCAAGTAGTGACTAAAAATACAGTAATGAAGCTTTCAAATACGAGTAAATTAAGGGCCTACTTTATAACACTTGCACTTTGTAATATTTCCATAAGCAAATAATAATGTTGGTTGTGATCCAACAAGAAGTAAGCACTGTTAAGTCCCATTGATTTCAGTGGGAGAGATTTAATCACATTCATAACTCTCCCACTGAAATCACTGGCAATTTCTGATTAGATCATATCTGTTAATTATAAGGTCAGTGAACGTGAATGGTAGTTTAAGAAAAAATGGAGGTTTTCCAAGATTGTAACTCTGATTAGTCAGATTTCATATAGAAAGCAGTAGGATGGACATAAAAATGTAAAAATAAAACTTAAAAAGCAGGGAAGTAAATGTGCATGGATTTATTTACTTTGAAGAATTTATTCTGCTTCCAAGATTTCAGTTTTGAAAGTATTTGGAATATTTTTGGTAAAGATCGGAGTGAAAGACAGTAGGAAAGAAAGGATATTGATAATGGGCAGTAATCCAACTGTGTCATTCAGCTAGTGCATATCGTGTTGTACTAGCGGAAACTAGGTTCCGAACTCTGCGCAAGAGGAAAATTGTTGTGCATTACCCTTGCACAGCCTGTTGTGCAACTGGTTGCACATTATGCTTGTGCAATCAGTCGTGCAACCAGTTGCACAATGGATTATGCAGGCATTAATGCACAAGTGCTTGTGCAACAGGAAGATCCAGCGGAGCTTTGCTAGCACCATTTGAGTTTGCAGAATGACACAATAGGTGATCAGAAGAACACAAAAAATTAGCAGTGGTGAAAGGATGAGGATTTAGGTACATTTTTTATATGTGGGCAGAGCAAACCTACCTGTTGCTATGGAGAGTTCTGATGTCTGAGCTTCTGAGGAATTCAAGCGCTGCCAATGTGAACCTGATAGGGTGGAAGAGAGAGGGGAGTGGCCATTTTCTTCTTCTCATTTCTATGTCCATTTCTTAATGGACATATTTCCCTCCCATTGCGGTAGTCTGTATACACTTGCCAGGGAGTCTGTCTCATGGAACTTAATGGGGCTTACTTCTGAGTAGACAAGCATAGGATTGTGCTGTAAAGTAAGCCTAAGATCACTCTTGCAGCCATTTGATTGTTCCAGGGCCACTCATCACCTGATAGATTCAGTGGCCTCATTCAGAATACCTTGAGTTAACTGAACAGCACTAAAAATGCCCTTGCTTCCACTGTGAGATTTATTTATTTATTAGATTTATATCTGCCTTTCTAGCAAAATTGCGGCTCAGCGCAACTAACAGTAATAAAACACGGGGGGAAACTTATGCTGGCTCAGCTTGTCTGAGCGTGGAAAGCTAAGCAGGGTCAAGCCTGGTTATTACTTGGATGGGAGACCTCTCCTCTAGTTTCCTGCATTGAGCAGGGGGTTGGACTCGATAGCCTTGTAGGTTCCTTCCAACTCTGTTATCTATGAAAATATAAAAGCAAAACATTTAAAACATGATTAAAAACACAACAATAAAAAGAAATAAACAGCGTCAATCCAGTTAAAATCCCCTTCAGCAACAAATCGGCTTACATGCCAAAAGCTTGCTGGAAGAAAAATATCTTTGCCCACCAGTGGAAGGACAACAAAGAGAGTTCCAGAGTCTGGAAGTGAAGGCCCTCTCTCACATACCCACCAAACACTTTATTAAGAGTGTTCTGGTTAATGGAACATGGATAGGAATTTTTGAAATAGTGTATAGAATGTCGCAACAGGAAAGCTGTCCAAATACACACTTTGGATAATCCAACTCTTTCCATAGTGCCCATCCCTTAGCAACTCACTTGCCCATGAACTTTGAGGAGAGTCAGGACTTGCAAAATGGACAAGTAATAGTGGGTTCTATTTTTTTAAAGTATGTTTTTATTGAAAAGAAAAACATTTTCATACCACATTTACTAAAAAAAAGAACAACAACAATATAAAATATAACCAATGAAAGATGACGGGAAACATACAGTGTCAGGATATCATTATAATGGGACTTAGTTTCCTTACACCTTATACCTGACCCAAATGGCATATGTCACTCAGGAAAACATTTGGCTAATGGCTCATCATTTAGAAATAAGATGAATGGATACCTGTTGTCTATAAATAGCCCAAACCATCTTGCTTGCGATAAACATGAATATGTTTGATAATCACTCCATTAAAGCCAATAATGGACAAATTAACAAACAAATTCATACCTATATATCCTTGCTCTATTGTAGTGGAATCCTCAGTCTCATCCATGATAGTTGATTCTTGAAATTGAACAAGTTAGATGTTACATGCTTTGCCACTCATTGCAATTTTTCACCAACCAATGTTTTGCTGCAGCATAGTGTAGCCTCACAGTTTGTCAGTTCTGGATAGTGCTAGACAGAAGTATTTGATTCTTCTAATGAAAACATAATTCTCCATTTATACAGAGTAATCTTAAAAATTCATAATAGCTTCAGAGAAGAGTTCTTTTTAATTTATGATATTGAACAATGTGTTTATGTTGGCTGGTGTGTATAATGTAGCACAGAAGAGAGATGGGTCTGTGGTATTTATTGTGGATCTGGTGCTGAATTAGTTTCCTCCTTTGTTGTCATTCAAATAATTCTGTGTCATCTTTCTCTCCTATTTAGGCTTTGTATCCTCTGGTAACGTGCCTGCTTTGTGTCAGTCAGAAGCAGTTCTTTTTAAACAGATGGCATATTTTCCTCAACAACTGCCTGTCCAATCTCAAAGTTAGTATCCCCCTTTTTGTGTTGTTGGTAATTTGTTAGCTCATGGTATATGTATCATGAATCTGCTACATATTCAGTTGACATCGTTGAAGGCTGTTATTTACCGCATCTAAATCTAGACATTTTTTCCCTTTGCTAACATTGGACACAACTGAGAATAGTGAAGGGATAAGTGTTTCCTGGGTAGAAGGGCAGAATCAGGTGGTTCAGCTTCCATCCCCAGGAATAGGACTTCACTGCAGTTGCAAGAGCATAAGGCCTACTTGCACCACTGCAGCTTAAGCCAAGCCCATAAAATTCAGATGGTAGATGGAGTTCTGAGCAATATCAAAAATTACACTCCACTAAAATTCATGGGGCTACCAAGTAATTATGTTTAGGATCTGGTTATAAAAAGAGAATGACAAGCCCCTTAGTATTTAAATCATTTAAAAGTAGAAAAGAACAGGGACCTGCAACAGCACAGTGTTCCAGCTAGTCAGACCCCAACAATGAGTCAGAGTTCCATGGCCATTGAACATGCTCAGTCCTCATGGTGCAGGGTGCGCTTAGGCCTAGCCTCCCCCCCACCTTAGTCCTAGCACACACACACACACACACACACACCCTGGCCTGCCAGTGCTGCCCTCTTGTTTCTCAGTAGCTCTGTTTTGTCTACATAGCCATCATAACTCAATACCTGTGTTCACTTTTAATATTTATGGTGATAGAAATTAGTATTAGATAAGGTGACAGAAGAGAGAAAACTTGTTTTTTTTTTCTTCCACTGTTCCTCTTTTATTTCATAAATAATTATACAGTAAAACCTTGGATTGCAAGTAACTTGGTCTGCAAGTGTTTTGCAAGACAAGCAAATTTTTAAAATAAATTTTAACTTGATAAACAAGTGACATCTTGCAATACAAGTACTGTAGTACGGTCAAGAAAAATGAAGACTTTACACTATCATTCTTTATTGCAACTTAAATTAAAAATATGTGTACACATTTCTTATGTGGAATTTTGCTTTGATATACAAGTGCTTTGGATTACAAGCACGTTTCCGGAACAAATTATGCTTGCAATCCAAGGTATTACTGTATGTTGTTTGGATGGCTAAGCTTACCATTTTTGCTTATTGAAATAGGGATTTTAAAGTCAAATGGATGGATGCTTGGTAAGGAAAATAATTTAAGAGCCAGTCTGATAACAATTTTGTTTGATTGAGCCTTCAAAAACATCAGTCTTGAAAGACTGAACTATTCACAGCCAAACACGAATCGGCTGCACACCTACAAGTACAGTCGATGTAACAAAGAACAGTTTCCTGGTCTAGAGCCTGAGATATATCCTATATCGTAAATAGAATGTAAATAGAAGACAGAACCTGTTGCAGTTTATCCAATGCTATACTGTTTAAACTGTGCCCCTTTCTAACCCTACTTGAATTCTTACATATACACACCAAGCCAGAAGTCTCATTTGATATAAACACACTTGACATTCATTCCCCCGCCATACCCATGCACTGCTTCACACACACGCAGCATACTCCATTCACCTCCTCCTTCATACACACACCGTCTCCTTGCACCATTTCTTTTTTTAAAATTTTATTTAATTTTCAAAACAAAATATAACAAAATACAACAATAACAAAGATTTAACTAAAGATACATACAGTAAATCATGAAGTGCACCCCCCACCCTCCTAGGGACCAATTAATATGCTTCCATCTCCTTGATCAAGTGAATTCCAGATTCCAAAAATATAACATATCCTGACAAGGCATACTCCCCTTCCCCTTTATTAATACATAGTCTAATAATTGATTCCATATATCCATAAAATTATTCTTCTTTAACTGTCCTGTTTTGCATTTGATACTACAAGTTAGTTTATCGTTTAGGGCTATATCTCAAACTTCCTTATACCAATCAGTTATTAGGAAAACATGTTGTACTTTCCATTTTCTCGCTATCATTAGCCTAGCCGCAGTTAACAAGTTTACAATTAATTACTTCGTATTTTGGTTGCAAATAACTTTCTCCATTATTGATAACAATGCTAGTTTTGGACAGACCTCTACGTTAATACCAATAATTTCCAATATTTCTGTAAAAACCTCTCGCCAAAAAAACAGTACATTTTTACAACTCCACCACATATGAGCATATGTCCCTTTTTCTTGACATCCTCTCCAACAAAATGCAGAGCAATTATTATCTATTCTATTCAATCTTACTGGAGTTAAGTACCATCTCGAAATTAGTTTATAGAAATTCTCCTTTACCCTAGTTGACATAACTTTCACAATCCGTCTATCCCATATGTTGTTCCAACCCACCTTCGAGGTCACCTCTTCAAATTCATTATCCCATACTGTCTTTAGATGGTCATCTTGTTCTTCTGCTTTTTTAATCAATCTATATAAATCCCTTGTTATACCTCTTGTTGACTGATTGCCTTATAGGCCATCTCTAGACGTAACAATCTTTTCAAATTTAGTTAAGTCTCTCTCATACTCAGTTTTCCTTTTCCACTTCTTCAACCACTGTTCTAACTGTAAGAAATTTAACCACGACACTCTTCTCCCAACAATTTCCAATATTTGGTCTCTAGTCCCCATCTTTTCCACCCAATCGGATAATCTAATAACCCTTTCTTCTCTTAGTATACCCTCCAAATCCAGTCTTAAATTTTTGGGGAAATCATTTAGAGCCACCACTGGAGTTAATGGAGAATTCCCTGGTATAAATATGTTCCTCATAGTACTCCAAGTCTCTAACAAACTTCTTAAAAAAGGGTTGTCTATGTTTTTTTTATCAATTTTTTTTAAAAAGAAAAAGTATATTCTCCAACTCCTTCCACCATTTCATCTCCTTCCAAATGTAATTGAAGTGATGTGAAAGTAGCAGCTTCATTTGTTTTAAATACGGAACCATCTTAATCACATAGAAAAAGGACTGTGGGTAGTATCCAATGTTAGTCGTAGGTAGAGTAGACCCATTGAAATGAATGTGAGGCTTAAGTCAATCATGACTATCTTAAGCCCCACTCATTTCAATGGGCCTATGTAGGGCTAACATTGGATATTACCCTGTGTGTCCAGTTTTAACAACAATAGAGGCATGAGGGTGAGAGGTACAAGACCTTCCCCCATCCCACCTGCAGCTTAACTCCTGGTAGCCCCTCTCCCCAAGCTCTTCTCTCCTAACTGAGGTCACTCTTGGTATCAGAGCTCAGTAGAGGAGAAGAGCACCTGGGGAGAGAAGCTGTGAGGATGCTGACCCCACTGGTGAGGGAAGACCCTGCACTCCTCACCCATTCACTTCTTTTGCTGTTAAAATTGGATCCCCTTTTTCTTTATGTATTATTGGGGGGAGTTCTGTGTTTATATACAGAGAGCTGCTCCTGTATTTTATGTACGCCTGTCTGTATGTATTTATGTATAATACTTTTCTGCCACTTAATATACTAAAATCCCTAAGCAGTTCACATTAACCGCTGTGATGTTTAGCTTGGCACTAAGTCTGCCACAGTGAAGGACTTGCAACCTCACTCCTCTTTTCAGGGATCCAGATAGGCTCATGACTAATATTTTGTGAATTTTTCAATTGTAATAGTTTTTGTAGGCCTATTATGAATAAGATGCCCAATGGTTTTCATACCCCCTGCCCCCCAGTTGGAGAAACTCAGTTGTGGCTCAGTGGTAGAGCAGCTGCTTTACATGCAGAAGGTCCCAGGTTTGGTCCCAGGCAGCTCCAGTTATGGCTGGAAAAACTCCTTCCTGAAACCCTGGAAAGCCACTGCCAGTCAGTGTCAAGAATACTTGGCTAGATGGATCAATGGTCTGACTCAGTATAAGGCAGCTTCCTATGTTCTTCTAAGATGGCATTTAGAAAGTCTTTCCAATATATGAGAATCCAGTGTGAGGATATGTCTATCCAGCTCTTTTGGAGTTAATCAGTATTCAGTAAATAAAGTGAACATTTGAAGAGTTGGGAACTGATGTGCTTGAAAGCTACTATATATTTTTGGATTTTGTTGTTTTAGAACAAGGATCCCAAAATGGCTCGTGTTGCACTGGAATCTCTCTACAGACTACTATGGGTTTACATGATTAGAATTAAATGTGAAAGCAATACAACTACCCAAAGGTAAAGTTATGCATCCAGGTTTCAATACTTGTTATAATGTTTCCTGATAGAAGTAAAAAAACAAAACACCTTCATTAATGTAACCTTCACCTAGAAGAGATCCTAGAGTACCATTGTTCTGTACAATTACATTACAAAAACATTTTGCTTTGGGAAGAACCAAAATACTCCCAGCAAGTTTCTGAACATCAAATTAACAGCCCAACTTCATTTAACACTAACAAGAAGGAAGGTTTTTGTTGGTGTTAAATGAAGTTGTGCTGTCAATTTGATGTTCAGAAACTTGCAAGAAAATACTGGAAACGAAATAGCAAAATGATTAAGGGCGTAATCCTATGCAAGTTTAGACAGAAAAAAGGCCTACAATTCCCAGCATCATACTGATGGTCATGCTGGGAGTTGTAGGCCTTTTTTCTGTCTAAACTTGCATAGGATTGTGCCTTAAATTAACCATTCTCAGTGTGAGATAGACCTCTGAAGGATAATTGGGAAAGGAGGAATGAACTCCTCCCAACATTCCCTTTATCCCCTAACTGCAAGTGTTAATTTTGATGTCGCTGGAAGAGGCCAGTTCACTTCTCTACCCTTCCTGATCCATACCATACGGGCATCTTTGTAATTAATTGCTTGGGTCTGCCTCAAAACTCCTTGTCATTTTTCTTTTCCTCCCTATTGCTGAATACTAATCATTTTCGATATAAGCATATTTCTGTGTGGGCTCACTTTTTAAAATTACAGTAATACCTCAGATTGCGAGTAACCCGGTATGCGAGCTTCTCGTAAGAGGAGCAAAATTTTAGCATAAATTTACATTTGAAAGACGAGCAAGTCTCGCAACAGGAGCCAAACGCTCTGCTGTTGAGCCACACACTCTGCCATCGCCTCGCTTGGCCGTCGCCTCCCACTGCTTTGCCTAAGGGCAGGGAGCCGCTGCTCACTCTGCAGGTTGTTGATCCTCCACATCTCTCTCCTTCTCTCCCCCTTCTCTCTCCCTATCTCTCTCTCTCTTGAGATACTCTGTCTAAAGGCAAAGCCAAGCCGGCTCCCTGGCAGGGAACCCCATGGAGGCGCGGCGCGGCTCCCTGCTGAGTTTCCATTATTTCTTATGAGGAAACTCGCCTTGATATATGAGTGTTTTGGATCACGAGCACGGTTCTGGAACGAATTATGCTTGTAATCCAAGGTATTACTGTATTGTTTAAAATAAAACTGAATTTGTACCATTGTACCCACACATGTTTCATGCAGTTTGAGAGAGGAACAAAAATTCTGGGATAGTAGAAGATCAGAGGCAGCACCCTTCTCAATAACATAGCAAAACAAATTAGCATATGGTGAACAGGGAGGGTTTAATATATATGAATTCATATCTTGGGTTCTGCAATCCAGGCTTGAATGCATGTGTATACATTCATTTGTTAAGCACAAGATGCACATTTGAGCTCCTTTGAAAACATTGTGTGGACGTGCCCTTACATAGTTACACTTAGGGAAGCATGAACATTGTTTTCTTGACCTAGGGAGGCTCACTGTTTAATTTTAGCAAACCTTGGAATGAACTATAAGCAGAATGCCACTGTGACTTAATCTGGGGAAAAAATACACACCTCTCTGTCCTTCATCAGTGTTTTTCCTCTGGGATTTTCCAAGCTACTTTCAAATGTTTAAACAAGATGACGCAAGGATGCCTTGCAAGAAATGAACTTGTGACCATATTTTCTTTTTGTTTTATAGCCGGCTTATAACAATCATCACAACACTTTTTCCGAAAGGTTCCCGAGGCGTGGTACCACGAGATATGCCTCTAAATATCTTCGTGAAAATTATACAGTTTATTGCACAGGTATGAAAAATATTTTAAGCAGTGGACTTTTTTCCCCCCTTGATAAGTTGCACATTGTGTTTCTTCTATTTTTCCACATATACGCATTAATTTCTTGGTCACACTGGGCTCCCAGTTGGGTGTACTCTCCTCTCCATTAGACAATCCACATAGAATGGAAATCGAGCTGGAGAAATCTGGTGAGGGAATGGGCACTTCCCCACAGAAGCACCTTTCTTAGATCTCACGTATACCCCACTTCTGTCAACAACAGGTCCTGGTTTCCACTGACTTCTGTGACTTTCAGTAGCTTTTATCATAGAAATGTACAGGGCTGCAGTCAGGAAGGCTGGTGGGGAGGGGGCAAAACTTTCCTCTTCTCCTTCATAAATTATTAATTTTCCAGGCAGGCAATAATTTCTGGGGAGAAAATAAAGGGGGTGGGAAACACAGTTCAGAGGCAGGAAGTAAATAAATCCTGATGGCTATATGCTACTTCCAGTATCAGAGGCAGGGTGCCTATGTACACCAGTTGCTGGGGAACATGGGTGAAGGGTGCTGTTGCACTCGAGTCCTGCTTGTGGGTTTCCCATGGGCAGTTGGTTGGCCGCTGTGTGAACAGAAACCTGGACTAGATTGACTCTTCATCTGATCCAGCATGGCTCTTCTTATGTTCTTAAGTCATACTGATGGGCACTGATTGTTCATAAAGGGCACAACCTACCATGATCTTGTTTTGGTGAGGCCACACTAAAGTGAATGGAATTTCACAAGAACATGGTTGTTGATTTGCAACTCCTGTAATTTCATTGAGGCTCACAACTGATGTGCAGTAAGTTTTATTATAATTATTTGTTCATGCTTAGGAACGTTTGGATTTTGCAATGAAAGAAATTATTTTTGACTTCCTTTGTGTTGGAAAACCAGCGAAAGCATTTAGTCTCAACCCAGAGGTATGATATCATTATACTTATATTTGTGCATTTAATTTATAATGAGGCGTGTGTGTGTGTGTGTGTGTGTGTGTGTGTGTAAGAGAGAGAGAGCGTTGTCTGGTGTTCTTATGACCTTATATTTTGCTTAGGCACAAGTCTCAACTTCCATCTCTGCCATCTATCCAGTCATTATCTTATTGGAGATAAAATATTGGCACACTTTCCTCTTCCCTCTATGTCCCCAGCTCAAACACACATGGAAAAATTCGACACAACATGACAACAACATAGAATACAAAAAGGAAACACTGAGCAAAGTAGGGGAGAGAGCAAGAAGCAAGCTGTATGGGTGTATCCAATATTTTGTAACAGATATCCTGCTAATGGTTTGAGTAAATAGTTGAAATCCTGTGATGATTCCATTAAATGATTGTAAGTGATCAGTTAGCTGTGCAAGGGAAGTCATGTTCTAAGGTGAAAAGGGCTGATATATAAGCCTTCATAACCCCACTCTTACAGTACAGTTAACATATTACTTTGCTGTTGTCAATCTTCCTTATATCTCATTGGAACCCCAGTCTACCTATGCAACTTGATTCATGCAAACGTTTGATGGCACTACACTGAATTCCACATATTTTCAAGATAGACTCTACAGGTTAGCTACACATTAAATCAGATCATTGACCAATGCTAAATTCATAATATAGTTGCTATAGAGATGGAAGTCACTCAGAAAGCCTTTTTCTTGAGCAGCTTGTTAAATCATCCTGAAGTTGATTAATTAGGAACTGAGGTATATCCATTACATTTTGTTTGAAGAAAATTTTGTAAGACTGTAATTTGATGACAACATCATCTTTAAAAATGCAATCTATATACTAAAATTAGTATTTCATTTTCCATCAAATTTGTAGAGAATGAATATTGGTCTGAGAGCTTTCTTAGTTATTGCGGATAGCTTGCAACAAAAAGATGGAGAACCTCCGATGCCTGTTACTGGAGCTGTGCTGCCTTCTGGGAATACATTACGAGTGAAGAAGACATACTTGAGCAAAACTCTTACAGAGGAGGAAGCTAAAATGATAGGCAAGTATCAGGCATGGTTCTACCAGTTCAGGACTGGAAGAGCCTTACATAAAATTCTCAAAAGTTGGTAGCCTAGAGAATTCAACTGAACATGTCCAAAGTTAGACTCATATTGGAAAAGATACTGCAAATCAGGGGGATCTAAGTCACCTGGGGACAATTTCTAGTTGCCAACGGGAACCAGGAAATGTGCAAACCTGTTATACAGTAACATTAACTGTGCATGCAATACTTTTAATTGAATATAAAATATATTTACTATGGTTTAGTGTTTATGTTTGTGTTTAGATTTGCCAGAATCTGATTCTGGCTGAATTTGGATAGTAATTGTTATTTGTATGACAGGTGCAGGAATCACCTGTACCTCTGCATATCTGTTGATAATATGGTATTCATATTTTTAGAAATAGGCAGTCACAAAGCTCCTTCAGAAAAGACTAG
Source organism: Shinisaurus crocodilurus (assembly GCA_021292165.1). Lineage (NCBI taxonomy): Eukaryota > Metazoa > Chordata > Lepidosauria > Squamata > Shinisauridae > Shinisaurus > Shinisaurus crocodilurus. The sequence continues at coordinate 260,175,012 of CM037878.1, read as the reverse complement.
TTAGGATTGTAGAAGGAAGGCCTTTCAATAGCCATTTGTTAGAGTGGCCAGAGTATCAGACCTTGCGTTTGAGCATGCCTGAAATGTAAAAACTACCATGGAAAGGATGGATGTTTTCTCATAACTGCTGTGCCGGGAGCCGTTCTGATGCCTGCCTTTTATTCTCTGAGAATGGTCCAGAAAGGAGAAATCCTCTCTCTGGTCCTTCTCCCAGGGCTCTGCCTGCCAGACTCAGAGGCAACCAGCAATGCTGATTGGCTCCTTCAAAGCTCCCTGTTCGCAGAGATCCTGTGTGGCATGTGAAAACTGCCGTGCAGTCTACCATACCCACGTTGCCCCCGATGCACAGCAGCCTCTTCCCCCTTGTTCAGCCTTCTGCATGTTGGTGCAAAGAGTGCCCCAGGTAAGCTGGGACCTGGGCTTCTCATCATTGCACCATTCCTGAGCTTTACAGATATGGACATTATTGAAGAGAAGATACTGGAGTAGCCAGATCATAAGTCTGATCCAGTATGACTCCTGGGAGCTTTTTTCCTGGGAGTTGAATCTGCAACCAACTGAGAGGGCAAGTTATCCTAAAGTTCCAAAGTCATGCATCAACTCTAAAAAGCATAAGATATAGTTGGAAACTATTGAAAAAAGAATTTCTTGAGTAACATTCTGCCGAACATTCTGTATTCTGTGCAATCATCAGGGTAGAGATTATTAATGTTCACAATATCATAAAAATGCTTAGGGCTACATATTTACAAGTAGCTATTAACAAGTGAACAGCATATTGTTGAAATAAATATTTCTGTGAAATACTTTTAAATTCTGGATTTTACATTAATATTGTGGTTTTTAATGAACCAGTATTAATCCACTTCATGTTTTTCCAGGCATGTCATTGTATTATTCTCAAGTAAGAAAAGCTGTAGACAACATACTGCGACATCTTGATAAAGAAGTTGGACGGTGTATGATGCTTACTAACATTCAAATGTTGAACAAAGAACCTGAAGATATGATCACGTGAGGGTTAAATGATGAATAATGTGAAAGTGAATGGATTAGTACATAGCTAATCTGTTTCTTTCAACAAAGTTCACACACACACACACACACACACACACACACACACAGCATATAAACATGGTTTGCTAATGAATAGGTTTAATGCCTTCTAAACATTAAACTTATGTTTAGGGCTGATGGGAATTGTAGGCCAAAACATCTCAAGGGCCACAAGTTGCCCACCTTTGTTCTAAACCCTCCCATTTCTGGGCCAAACTAAACATTACAAGGCAGGCCCATATAACCATATCTCAACTGGTGGGCTGCAAGTTTTAGTGGTAGAATAGAGAGGGGCATGGGTGAGCAGAGAGAAGCTGGTTAACCTTTTCATGCTATTTTGCTGCTCAAAAAATAAAAAAAGCAGCAACAACAATCTTGCAGATGAGTTCAGATCCTGCTTTAAGGTTTGCTTAATCTGTGGGTGTTCTGCAGTGTTCATTTTTTCATTTCAAACCACAAGGGTCATTTTTTTTCTGATACAGATATGAAAATAATCCCAGCTGTTAGAAACATCTGTTGTGCAATGTAGTATAGCTTTCATACTATTTGACTTCAGCATTACAAAGCACTACGACAGGGTTGCTCTCTGTAAGAGCATTCTTTGCTTTAAAAACTCTCTTCTAAGTAAGTTGAAATCCTATCTGTAATTAGAGTACCACTGCAGAGTTGGATTACAGATGCTGTTCAGTACCCTATTGCAAAAAATACTTTCCTTCATACTCTACAGTATGTTTTAAGGTGCAACCCTGTGCACATTTAGAGGGGGAAAAGGCCTACAAAAGGCCTGTGCACATTTAGAGGGGAAAAAGCTGTGCTGACTGGGGCATGCTAGGAGTTGTAGGCCTTTTCTCTCTCGAAACATGCCTATGATTGCACTCATAATTATTTTTTTAATATAGTCTACTTATGCTTTGTGTCTTCTCTCCTATGCTACTCAGCCAATAGTTCCTGTATGGTAGCCTTCCCCAGCCTGGGGGTGTCTACCCATTGTTTTGAACTACAACTCCCTGCATTCCTGACCAGTGGCCATGCTAGCTAGTTGAAGTCCAAAATATCTGGAAGGCACCAGGTCGGGGAGCAGACAGGAAAAAGGTGTATGGTCATCTGTGGATCCCCAGAGGACTGGATTGGGACCCCAGGAGGGCCGGATTTGGCCACTGGGTCTGAGGCTCCCCACTCCTGGTCTCCACATACACTTCCAAATGTATTTATTTATTAACTATGTTTGTATGCCACCCCATTGCAGAAAATTATCAGAGCAGCTTATAGTAAATATAAAAACAAATGGTGGCCAATTGTGCCCCCCCCCCCCCCCCCCGAAATACAGTGGACATTGCCGGTTTAAATATCTAAATTGTTTGGAAGCTGAACAATCCACAATGGTGTGAACACTCCCAAAGATGCTTCTTCATAGTAAACCTGGGTGTAGAGTTGATCAAACTCTGGGTTGAGTGTAGGGACATAGCCAAGTCTGGGAGGCTGAGAAAGGCAACCTCAGAATGGATAGAGCATACCACTGCTGAAACAAGAGAAAGGGGCAGATGGCATCTCTGTGGTCGACACAATTGCACAAAATTGCAGTAACAATGTGCTTTAAGTAATCATTTTGCCTGTCCTACTCATGCGATTGTGACATGTGGTGATTGTGCATTGGCTGCTAAGGTAGCATGTGCTATAGTTGCAAGTTTGTGAGATTTGTTGTTGTTTCCATAATTCACAACTGTTTTACTTGTGCAACTGTTGTAATTATATTATGTTGCCGGATGTCTGGCCAGATGGGCAATTCATAAATATAATAAATAAATAAATAAATAAATAAATAATAGTCTTTTATGCTTAAAACTGTGGGGTCAATTAAACCCCACATACCTGTTGTGTAAGTTTTTGTGCTTTATATTGTGGTGCATTGTTGAGCCTGCAGACTTATGTGGAACTATATTGTTTTACTGGAAAAGGGAAAGTCTCAACAAAAACTTCTTTTAATCTTGGAAATGTTGCCACGCTTAATAACTCCCACATCTGACCCAGATACTGGATTGGTACAGTCAACTTTTCTATTGGTGGAGGGTTAACTAGACAGAAGCTGGAGTCCACGGGTTATCTGTTTCCCACTCCCCTGGAACACAGGATTCCCTATCCTTAAATCATACCAGACCAGATGCCCATCCTGATAGTTTTATAGGGTTGGAGGAAACCAAAAGGCCTAGTCAAATCCTTGGTTCAAGACACAAACACCACTGCCACTCAGATTAACCCACATTCTCTAGACCTCAGTGTGCCACCAAGAGAGAGCAAAAGTGGAAAAAGTGCTTTCCAAGTAAATAGCTCCACATGATTCAAAGTGAGCCACTGTTTTGAGCATTTGGACTTTTATTGGGCTCTTTATACATTCTTCCCACTATTTATTCAATAGCCTCTAATGTCCCAAAGGAAGTGTGGAGTGGGAAACCAAGATGAAAAAAATGTTGTTCCTAACTATAGCATGTTATAACTGAGAGCACTGTCTGAGGCATCTGATTATGTTTAAAAAGCTGCAGGAAAAAATATTACAGCACTTCCTAGATCAATTTATGTGTTTCAGTTTTTTAGACATATGGAGCTACTTTATACTGAATCAGCCCAGTAGTGTCTACTCTAATTGACAGCTGCTCTCCAGAGTTTCCAGTAGAGGTCTTTCCCATCACCCATTACCTGAACATTTAACTGGGGTTTGAACTTAGGACCTTGTGCATGCAAAGCATTTGCTCTATGGCCTCTCCCTTTTTAGATTTGACATTGCTGACACTTGAATATCCAGTGCAGCTAAAAGCCCCCTTTTCAAGAACTATGATACAGGGTTTGTTCTACTTCCTCCTTTTGACATTTTTTAGATGAGTGAATATGTACCAGTATCTTATTACATGGATTTCCTGATATAACTTTTATGTACATTTGATTCAGTAGGTCCACAAGATGGAAAACAATAGCTTGGATTAGTGAGAGGTTTATGTGTGTACATACATATCTAGTGATTGTCTAGTAATCTATGCATTATTTTCCTTATTTTCAGAGGTGAAAGGAAACCAAAAATTGACCTTTTCAGGACTTGTGTTGCTGCTATTCCTCGACTCCTTCCTGATGGAATGTCTAAACTAGAGCTGATTGACTTGCTGTCAAGGTAAGTTATATAAACATTAAAGGATTGATCGATGGGCATAAAATGTAGCTGCTCTCCAGTTTGTGGAACTGTTTCCTAGAAGGAACTATATAAAAGAGGTGAATTTTCACCTTTCCATAAATCAATATGGACAGTCTCTTCAGGCTGCTGTTTGTGTGGGGAGAATGCCATTACTGTGTTCTCCAATCAGTTTTTGTTCATCTGTCCTGAGACTTGCTTCACTTCTACATAATGTCACAAGGTAGTTTGTTTAATTAGGGTGGGATTCAAAAAGCTATTTAGGCTCACTTAAGGGGCTTGCAATAGCTGGTAGAATTGTTGACTTGTTTTTCTTTGAAGGTATATATATATATATATATATCCTTGAACTCTGCTCAGTTTCAAAAGCAGTTTGCCATGTGTCATGGAGGGTTGCTGTTGACAAAAATCAAGTTTAATGCCCCCTTGAGCTTACTAGTTTCAGAGCTCTTTCGCTCCTAGCCATATTGATCGACTTAGTGTTATCAGTGTACATGACACTTTCAGGGTAATATTAGCAAGAAGAAAATGGCCCCTGCCGTGAGGAGCTTACAGACTAAATTAAAACTGTGGAATGGGAATACAGAGGGAGGGGAGGGAGAGAGTGGCAAGGATAGGAAGAAATGAAGCCTCTCAACTGTATTGGTTGTAGCCTTTCAACTCCATCTCAGTGTTTTGCAGCCTATGAAAAATCCATGTTTTGGGTAACTACCACTCTCTGATGTTTATTTCATTCTAAAGCTCAGCACTGCACAACTCGTGACCCACCAAGCCATAAGCAGCATACTAGCCATGTATGTCCACCTACTTGCGCTTAGACTGAAACCCTGGTGCCTGCTGCCTGCCTGCGACTGGAAAACAGCAATGGCAAAGAGGTGGCAAGTGTATGGCAGGCCACAAGAGCTGGCTGGTGGGTTGCATTTGCCTTAGTTGTGAAGAAGGCCTGCTCAAATGCAAGCTTCAGTTGACTCCATGTAGTGCTATCACAGCCTTCCCCAACCTGGTGCCCTCCAGATGTGTTGGGGTACAACTCCCATCAAAAAACATTTGAATAGCCATTTTCAGGACACAGCTTTTTCAGATTACAAAGTTTGTGTGAAGAACAAACTAGAACTGTATTTCTACTGACCGTTCTGGTATTGACCTTGTAATCGTCTTCTCCTTATTTCAGAGATCAGAGTTTCCATGTAAATAGATTATTCTAGTCACCGTTCAGTGTTAAACGTCATGCATATAGTATCTGTCTTTTGGCAGTTCTCAGAAAGAATCTGTACATAAGCAGTTGGATGAAAATCTAAGACAGCTGTCAGATCAACCGCGTCTATTCACTGCAAATTCCAAAGGGAGGTTTTAGACTACATGGGCTAAAGTGCAACGAATAAACATTTGCTTTCTCATTTGTATATTCCTGGTGTATATTCCCGTATATATTGTATATTCCTGTATATCAGGGGTCTTCAAACTAAGGCCCGAGGGCCACATCCGGCCCGCCTTGCCTTTTTATCCGGCCCGGCGGCCAATCGGTGGAAGCAGACTTTTAAAAAACTCTTTCACTTCCAAGCACCGATTCTTTTGTCGGCGTTCCACATCCGGCGTAATTACATAATTTCCTGCCGACACTCAGCTCTCTCCCTTTCGTTCCCCCTCCCCCCTTTTCCCTCACCCTTTCTCCGGTCCCGGATGCTGACTTGTGGCGGCAGCGGCTCTTCTCGGGTCTGTCACTGAGCGGCTCCGCCTAGCCTCTTGTCCTGTGCGATGGCGGAGGAGGAGGCCGGGGGAGCGTCCTGTTCCTCAGCGCCGGTGCCCGTGCGAGTGGCTGCTGCTGCGGGCAGCTGCCTGCGTTGCGATGCCGACGGACTCTGCAGCCTCTGTTACCACCCAGCCACATCCGAGGGCCACATCATACTAGCCATGTATGTCCACCTACTTGCGCTTAGACTTGCGCTCAATGTCATCAAAGTCATCAACGGCACCTCAGGGGCTATAGTCCGGCCCCCCAACAGTCTGAGGGACAATGAACTGGCCCCCACATTTAAAAAGTTTGAGGACCCCTGCTGTATATAAACCTAGTTCGTAAAAACTATTGCTGCCATTATTGCTGTGTGGTGATTCCTGTTGCTGTTCTATGGTTACTCTTTTTTCTTTTCTTTTTTTTACTGTTCACCGCTCCAGAATCTACTTAAGATATGGAGTGGTATACAAATACTGTAGATGATGATGATGATGATGATGATGATGATGATACTACTAATAATAATACTTAGAAGACACCATACAAACCTTGACAGATTTGATATACATGGTGCTAGAAAGGGGCAGGACTTGAGTTGGGATTGTCAGTAGCCAGATTTAGCTTTACCTAAGGGCGCAATCCTATGCATATTTAGACAGAAAAAAGTCCTACAACTCCCAGTGTTTTCCAGCCAGCCATGCTGGGGAATGCTGGGAGTTGATGGACTTTTTCTTTCAAAATATGCATACGATTGCACCTTGATTAGCAGAAGGAAATTAGCAGATATCTATGGTCAATGTGTGTGTGGTTGCAATAGGTGTGTGGTTGCAATTTGAAATTTTTGCCAATTTAGCATAATTTAAAAAACACATAAACAGAGGGCATTGCCTCCATTCATACATTTTGGGGACCTGTGCTATTCTCACATGGTGGAAGAGGAAGCTTTCCCCTTTCCTGACACTGCTGCACTCATTTAATGTGAACCAGGATCTCCACTTGCAGAAGTATTTACCCCCCTTTGACTTTTCCACATTTTGTTGTGTTACAACCTGGAATTGAAATGGATTTAATTGGCATTCTTACCACTTGATGTACACAAGATACTCAACACTGTGAAGGCGCAAAGTATTTTTATTGTGGCACAAAAGTTAAGTCAACAAAAACAAACTGGCACTTGTTGGTTGCCTAAATATTCACCCCCCCTGAGTCAGTGCTTGGTAGAAGCACCTTGTCTTGCTGGAAGGTGAACCTCTGCCCCAGTGCCAGGTCCCTTGCAGACTGAAACAGGTTTTCCTCTAGAATTGCCCTGTATTTGGCTCCATCCATCTTGCCCTCAATCCTGAGTAGTTTCCCAGTCCCTGCTGAGGAAAAGCATCCCCACAACATGATGCTGCCACCAACATGCTTCACTGTGGGGATGGTGTTCTCAGGGCAATGAGCACTGTTGGCTCTGCACCTCACACAGCGTTTTGCGGCAAGGCCAAAAAATTCAATTTTGGTCTCATCAGACCAAGAGAACCTTTCCCCACATGTTTGCTGTGTCGCCCACATGCCTTTTTGCCAACTCCAAACAGGCTTTGATATGGGTTGTTTCAGCAATGGCTTCTCGCCACTCTTCCATAAAGGCCAGCTTTGTGGAGCGTCCAGGTGATAGTTGTCCCATGGATGGTTTCTCCCATCTCAGGTGCGGATCTCTCCATCTCCTTCAGAGTTACCGTTGGCCTCCTTACCCGGTCACTGGGTTTTGGTGGAAGGCCTTCTTTAGGCAGAGTCGCGGTTGAGCCATATTCTTTCCATTTTGTAATAATGGATTTAATGGTGCTCCAGTGGATGTTCATAGTTTAGGATATTTTTTAATAACCCAACCGTGATTGGTGCTTCTGCACAACGTTCTCCCTGAGTTGTTTTGATAGCTCCTTAGTCTTCATGATGCTGTTTATTTAGATATGCTCTCCAACAAACTGGGGCCTTCCAGAAACAGGTGTATTTAATCTGAGTTCATGGGGCACTGGAATTGCACACAGGTGGACTCCATTCAACTACTTACAGTATGTGACTTCTGGAGGCAGTGTGTTGCACCAGAGCTTCTTTAGGCATGTCACAGCAAAGGGGGTGAATACTTATGCAACCAACAAGTGACAGTTTGTTTTTGTTGACTTAACTTTTGTGCCACAGTAAAAATCTTTTGCACCTTCACAGTGTTGAGTTCGGAGGCTTATGTGCATCAAGGATGGGGGCAATAGGATTGTGCTCTCTCTCTGCAATCCTATACATGTCTACTCAGAAGTAAGTGTGATTATGTTCAGTGGGGCTTACTCTCAGGTAAGTGGGTATAAGATTGCAGTCTTAGAATTTATAAAATAAATTTTAAAAATCGTACTGTGTTCTGTTCTTGCAAGAGGTACTGTAGGTATGTTGATCGAGAGTATATTTATAAACATTGTGGCTCAGATTAATACTTGGCTAGTCTGGAGGATCATGCATAGATACTTGGATAATTTCTGCCATGAAAGTTGCACATGACCTTTAATTTCACTTTATTTTTACATAGACTTTCTATCCATATGGATGATGAACTTCGGCACATTGCTCAAAATTCACTTCAGGGCCTACTAGTTGATTTTGTTGATTGGAGAGAGGACGTGCTTTTTGGCTTCACGAATTTCCTGCTGCGTGAAGTGAATGATATGCATCATAGTCTCTTGGACACGTCCTTAAAATTATTGTTACAATTGCTTACACAATGGAAACTTATAATACACACGCCCGGAAAAGCCAGCGAACAGACAAAAGGCAGGTCTTCAGAGGTGAGATTCCAAAAGTACAAAGAACAATTCAGAACAATTAACTAACTTTCCCTGTACATTGTTGTGTTTTTTAATTAGAGACTCATTTGTTTAATTTGCCATTTAGGCACTGTTACCTTCTAATCTTCTTAATTGTTTCTGTTGTTACTATTTTTATGCAGCTATAATTGTTTATTGAACATTTTAATAGTGATTTTTAATATTTTAGCATGTAAATATTTTAGCTTACAGCCCCATCCTATGTGGGTGCCTGCAACCCTCCCAACCTGCAGTATTATGGGCATCCTATTGAGTGTGGGAGGAGCGCAGCGGATAGGATTGCCGCCGCACTCCCCTCACCCTCACAAACATCTAGACGGCTGATTTCGGCCATCTAGATGTTTTACCTCTCCTCATGAGGAGAGGCTGAGGCACCACCTGGATTTGTTGTAAGATGACGGTGCCTCACTCCTCCCCGACCCACCCCTTGGATGCCCCCCCCCCACGGGGGAACCGAAGATGGTCTTCCATCTTCGGTTCCTTGCCAGTGCGGAAAGAACTGCACTGGTTATAAGGTGGGGGAGAGCTCCACAGCGCTGCCATCTCAGAAGGGATTTCTGAGGTTGCAGCAGTGATTATGCCCTCTCCTACGGCCCCCCAGACAAGGTCAGAGGGCCATAGGATTGCACCCTTAGAGATTTTATTATATCAAGTGGTATACAAGTATTATTAATAAATAAGTCAATCAGTAATCTCTAAGATAGTTCAGCCCTTGCAGGTGGACCAATATTATTCTATACCTTAGGATTTCTTTGTGTATTTTATGTAGTAGTTGTAAACTGCCCAGAGAGCTTCGGCTATTGGGCAGTATAGAAATGGAATAGATGATGATGATGATGATGATGATGATGATGATGATGATGATGATGATATTCTTATTTTCATTTCATTTTTTGCATTTCATATTGCACATACTTTATTAGAATTATATGAACTGTTGGCACTTAAGAGTTAGAGCACAATGTATGTTTGAATGATTAAATATTTAAATTGTATTACAGCTGATACCAAATGGATCCAGTCATAGGACACAGACTGAAAGAAGTTCTTATTCCAATGTTCTACATGCCGTTGAAGGTTTTGCACTAGTGTTACTCTGCAGTTTCCAGGTTGCCACCCGTAAACTGGCAGTTTTGATTCTCAGAGAGATACGTGCCTTATTTCATGCCCTGGGACAAGCAGAGGTATGACTTTGCCTTCCTGTATCACAAATTTAGTTTTCCAAAATCATGTTTTAAAATGAAAATTGAATATGCCCGCATAAGCTTATGCTTTAAAAATGAAATTGGCTGCATTTCTGTACATGCTTGCTTGGTAGCAAGTCCCTATTAAAGTCAGTGGGATTTGCTTCTCAGTAAACTGCCATAGATCTGGCTTTTAATTTCTTTTAATTTTTATTTGCATTTACACTGTAGACATGAGAAATAATGGGTTGAGGCCCAAACTAGACAAAAAAAGAAAAGAATAGCAGCTGCGCATGGGGGACAGATTGGGACCACAGTGTTGGGGGAGTGGGGAACCATTTTCTCTAGGTGCCATTTTCCTGATAATCCTCTTCTCCCAAAGCTGCTATTATTCGCCTCATGGATGGATATCCAGAAATCATGTTTAGGTGGGCCCAAATCTAAAATTCTGATTGAATGTTCTGTACAGTTGGAAATGGGACTCCTTGATTTGTAATCCCTTACCTGCATTTATCCACTATATGTTAAAAATGATAATATTGCAACCTACCAAGCTGCATTCTTTTTATTCATTTCAGTGGGGTTGCTTGGATTGATTATTTGGTGAGTTGCATTCCAAGTAGGCAAAGTGAAGCCTCCTCCTAGATTAATATATTTTGATGGCCATGTCAAATTTTTCAAGCTTCTTGTTAGACAAAATAAGGCAGTATGTAACTTGAAAGCTTATAATATATATGCTTACTGCTGGAAATCTTTGCTGCTTTTCTCTCTTTGATACCACTGTGTTAGCATTTCTTCCGATGCAGGAATACTATAAAATTGGTTCTTGGATTGAGCTGATTTTTTCTTTTTCATCACTGTTCCTGGACAGTGTTTATTTGTACTAAGATCAAATTGGCTGATACAACTTGCCCATCTAGATGGCAAGTTATATATCATAAAAAGATTTAGTGTACTGCATTTTTCTTTGCACAACAGAGAATACTAATTCTTGTTTGTCAAGGACAAAAACGTGGAGAGCCTTGTTCCTGGTTAATAGCCCCACTTTAATTGCTAAGTGCAGAGCAAAATATTCTGTGTTCATGCCATTGGAATGTTTTAGTAAACAGCAAGCTAGTTTTTCAGCCCATCAATACAAGATGTCTTAAGTCGTATGGAATTTTCTGATGGGTACTTCTGTTCTGCAAACATTGGAGTAAATCCAGGAATTGACTTCTTGTTGAGCCATAGTTGGTTGGTTGATTTATTTATTTATTGTATTTATGAATTGCCCATCTGGCCGGCAAACCAGCCACTCTGGGTGATGTACAATATGATAAAATATAAAATACAGTTAAAACAGTATAAAATTTTAAAATCTTAACCCACCCCATATTCCCACCTGAATAGCCATATTTTTAGTGAGCGGTGGAAGCTCAGCAGAGAGGGAGCATGGCGGAGGTCACTAGGGAGAGAGTTCCACAGCGTGGGGGCCACCACAGAAAAGGCCCTCTTCCTAGTCCCCACCAGTCTAGCTGCTCTGGCTGAAGGGACAAGGAGAAGGCCGTCTGTGGCAGATCTTGTTGAGCGGCCTACTTGGTGTTGCTGGAGACGCTCCTTGAGATAAACTGGACCAGAACCGTATAGGGTTTTAAAGGTCAAAACCAACACCTTGAATTCGGCTCAGCAAGCAACTGGTAGCCAGTGCAGCTCCTTGAGCACTGGAGTGATGTGATCCCGCCGGTGGCTGATGTTTTAACTTGCAAACACATTAAATAATATAGAAGTTCTGAGAAATCACACACATGGAGATAAGCAATTGAGATAAATATTCACACACACTGGCTGGGTTCACACAACACAACAACCTACATTCAAGGTTGAGAGTGGGTTGTTGTTGAACCATGGATTGTTGTGTTGTGTGAACCCAGCCACACTAACAAACCATGCTTTGTTAACCACAAACAACCCACAAAGAGAACCCATGGTTTCTTTTTGGGTTATGAACTGTGGATTGTTCATGGTTAACAAACCATGGTTTATTAGCATGGCTGGGTCCGCACAGTTCAGTGACAGCCGACAGTCAACCCATACTCAGCCTTGAGTGTGGGTTGTCATGTTGTGTGAACCCAGTCACTTTGTCAGATGTAAATCTCATCACAGCTATAATATTTGAAACAAACAATTTAAAATGTGTTGATGGATTAATAATTGTGCTTCTTATAGGGCAGTGCTCTAACAAAATCAGGAACCTGCTGTAGCATAATTATTCCTCTGTGCTTCCATAGGAGACGGATGCTTATGTTGTTCCCACCACTCAAAGAATGGGGTGTTTCTGGGCAAATCTAGTTCCAATTGCACTGGGAAGAGATAAACCACTTTTCCCAGAACACTATGTTTCCATTAAAGATCCAACTGTAATTATTATTACCGGTAAAAGAAAAAAAAGAAGACATGATTACATGCTATGCATTAAGTGTAACATTTGTCCCTAAGTCACAACAGAAAGTAATTGCTCATTTTCCTGCAGTGTCATGTAAACTGAACACCTGCCTGCAAAGGTTGGGTGTGCCTTGATTCCTACATTTATTTTATTTATTATATTTATACCCCACCTTTTTTCCAACAAGGAACCCAAGGCAGCTTACATAGTCCTCCTCCTCTCCATGTTATCCTCACAACAACCCTGTGAGCTAGGTTAGGCTGAGAGTTAGTGACTGGCCCAAAATCACCCAGTGAGTTTCATGGCCCAGCGGAGACTAGAACCTGGATCTCCTGAGTCCCAGTCCAACACTCTAACCATTACGCCACACTGGCTTAGTGGTCAACATGAGCTTGTTGACCACTAATGATTTAATCTTATCCACTTGAGTTGATTAACTCATATGGTGTTACTGCTTTCAGTATGTGTTTGTTCATCTTTTAATTTCACCTTCCAAATGTTTCTCCCGTCGTGTGTGTGTGTGTGTGTGTGTGTGTGTGTCCATCAATGTCGATTTCAGGCATCTGATGAAATAGGCTCTAGCGCACAAAAGCTATGTCACAATAAATATGTTACTCTTCAGTGTGCCACAGGAGTCTTTTTTGTTGAATGTAATTAATTGCTGTCACCTTCACTTGTACAGGATGATGATAGGCCTATGATTGATGTCATGGACCAACTAAGTTCTTCTATTCTGGAAAGTTTCATTCATGTGGCTGTTTCTGATTCAGTAAGTACCCTGTTATCCCTAGCTTCTTGATGTTCACAATGCGTATTTGCTAAAAAAACAGAATCTATGCAATGTTCAAAATATTTCAGGAATGCAGAGACAAAAGCTATAGGTATGTTCAAAAACATTTTCCATTGCTTCAGGCATTGAATTTTATTATTCAGTAGAGCACAGGTAATCTCCATAATCTACTGTTGCAATTCCAGCATTTTGGCTTGTAATTGTAGTTCTATTGATATTTTCAGTTTTTAGCAGAAACTCAGGTAATAACTGGTGGCTTAACATAACTATCAGCCTCATCCAAAGATTTCCAGGCATCCAGATTCAGATGTATTGTACATTCAGGCTTACTCATTAATTTAATGGATAGCTCCAATCCCTGCATTATTGGATCCTTTATTGGAATAGAGCTCCTACTTAAACAGTTATTGGATCAAGATATATCAGCACAATCTAGCAGTGGGGTATGTAGTAAATTAACTAAGTTAATTAGTGAAGAAACAAAAGATAAGCCTTAGACTGATTTTGAGCCATGCAGACTGAAGCATTCTGCATACATGTGCTAAAAAACAGATGCACTGAAAGAGAACATTTTGACACTTAAGTAAAAAGCATGTATGTTATTGTATTTTATGGTTTTATGTTTGTTTTGTTAACCTCCCAGATAGATTCAGATATTGGGCAGTATAGAAATGTAATAAAATAAATCAATAAAATATATGAACCCTGAATGTAGGATTGGTGTTCAGCAGAATACACTGTACGTTGTGTGTGTTTCCATTTCTCCAAAGAGAGATTTGGCAACAGACATCAGGCCTGGGTGTCTGGAAGGGCAGCTTACCAAGAAAATATAAAAATGCATACCAACCTCTGAGATAATATGATAACATGGTGGTGATTTATTTTTTTGTTTACCTCTTTCCACAGACAGCATTACCATTAACACATAATGTGGATTTGCAGTGGCTGGTAGAATGGAATGCAGTCCTTGTTAATAGCCATTATGATGTAAAAAGCCCTTCCCATGTCTGGATATTTGCACAGTCAGTCAAAGATCCCTGGGTTCTCTGCCTTTTCAGTTTCCTTAGACAAGAGAATTTACCAAAGCATTGCCCTACAGCTCTTAGCTATGCTTGGCCTTACGCTTTTACAAGGCTACAGCTGGTCATGCCTTTGGTTGACCCAAAGTAAGTTCTGCTATTATTTCATTACTATTTGGTTCTCAAGCTTTTGTTACGTAGTTAGATTCATTCTATAGTTAGATTCATTCATTGATACATCTAGCTTAGTATTGCCTTCACTGACTGGCAGTGGCTCTCCGGGGTTTCAGGCAGGGATCTTTCTTAAACCTGCCCAGAGATGCTGGGGATTGAATGTAGGACCTTTTGCGTACGAAGGATGTGCTGCACAACTGACCTGCATCTCTATGCATTTTTTAGCTACCGGTATGTTGAATTGAATCAGCCCCCATATACTATTGCTGCTGCTATTACTGTTGCTGCTGTTATTGTTATTAAACAATTGTTGTCGTCATTGTATTTATACAGCTATTATGTCTCCACTTTAAAAATTCTAAAACAAAATATTAGTAACTAATGTGTGAAACCAAAAAGTGATTATTTTAAACAATATTTCCAGCAGCCCTGTGAATGCAAAGAAAACCAGTACAGCAAGCAGTGGAGACCATTATGTAACTTTGTGGAGAAACTATCTTATTCTCTGCTTTGGAGTAGCAAAACCGAGTATTATGAGTCCTGGACATCTGCGTGTTTCAACCCCAGAGATCATGGCTACCACACCTGATGGTACTGTTAGTTATGATAACAAGGTAATGCCATATTTCATTAAAAATCATTTTTTGGTGCAGTCCTGTTGGGATGCCTGCAAGCCCCCGAACTCGAAGGCTTTCAGGCATCCAGTGCAGAGCGGGAGAAGCGGCAGAGGCGATTTTTATCTCCCCACTCCTCCCTCCCTGCATTTTTGCTAGACGGGCTTTTTTGCCCACCTAGCCGGACCATCTTGGAGGGGGAGGGAAGGAGGCCGGAGCTTCCAATATACTTCCCTGTCCAAACTACCCTGTTTTGCTCTGCCTAAATCCCTGCTTTTAAAAAAAAAGCCCTACTTCTGACAGCTGTCAGAAGCAAATGTCAGCGAAAAGGGGGTGGAGTCCACTTTTCCACCTTCTCGAGCACCTAGAGTCTCAGGAATGGGTGGGAAAGTTGGGGGCACTGGGACCAGTGGGGGGGGAGGGAAACACCCACTCAAAACCCTGAGCTTGCATTTTGACAGCTGTCAGTGGAAAGCAAAGGCAAAAATAACCCTATTTGGAGCCTCTCTGGGTCAATGTCCAGGGTTGGTGCCTGCTGCACTTTGACAGCAGACACCTCCCAGGACGTTGCCCAGGTGAGGCTTCCCATTTCGGACCCGTGAAAGTGCACGCCTCCATACCTGCACAAGTCTAATTAAAAAAATAATTTAAAAAAAATACCGGAAAAAATTGCGCACATTGGGGTGAAATTATTTTAAAGGGGTGACTAACTAGTGACAGCCCCTCCAATGTGCACTTTGGAGGGGCTGTCACTGACGGCAGCGCAGGTGAGATTGCCAAGACTGGCAAGGGTTTTTTTTTGCCGTTCTTGCCTCGCACCTTGCTCGCTGCTTCCCTTTACCCACAGTAGAATTGGTTGCCCGGGTTCAGACGACACAACAACCCATTGTGGGTAAAACAACCCCTAGAACAGCCCATGGGTTCTAAGGGTGGCTTGTTGCAAAAAACAAGAAGCCACCCTGCGGGAAGCCTCAGTTCAGACGACACGGCAACCGGCCAGATGACCGGCCAGATGGGCGATTAATAAATATAAGAAATAAAACCCACACTGGCTAGTTACCCACAATGGGTTGTCATGTTGTGCGAACCGGGTCATTATGTAATTATGGCACAATAGTTAAGCCTACATTTTCGATTTATTTATTCATTTACTTGCTGTACTTTGAAACTGCCCAATAACCAAAGTTTTCTAGGCAGTGCACAATACAATAAAAACATAAAACGCAAACATTAAAAGAAAAAAATAAGAACAACCCATCTCAGCACATTAAAAAGTTTCATGTGATGCACTGTTACCTGTAATGGGGTTTATTGGAGATTCCAAGAAGATGCTGCAGTATATGTACACAAGTACATGCATACCTACTATTTCCATAGCAAATAGTTCTGGGAAAGTTCTAGAGATATTGGAGAACTGGATTTGAGATCCATTGCCACTTGGAGTTGGCAACATTGGTCTGGATCAGGTTAGGGAACCTAATACTCAAAAATCACATCTGGCCAGCTAGGGATCTTCCTCTCCGCTCCTCCCCCCAAATGAGTAGCCTTAGATGAGTTGTCATACTGTGGCAGCAGGGAACTGCACAGGCCTGAGAAACTGCACAGGCCTTAGTGGATCAATGAAACTTAAATTAATTAGCATTACCTAGATCAGGGGTGGTGGCACTTCCTTTTCCTTGACAGTGGTACCTGTATTTCTTCTATTTTGCTCAAATCTCACATTATGCTTGAAGACTCTTCTAAAACGTTTTGAGGCCAATTATGCCTTGTGGATATTTACTCTGTATTCCCAGTGGTATTACCAACTTAGTTGTGCTACTTTGGACATTCTTTTATTCCTGTATCAAGGTCACAGAGACTCTCTGCCAAGATGCCTTTTGTGGCTTGGAGTAAAAATGGGAAGTATGTTAATCTGTTTATATGCGCATACCATTTGTGTGACAAATGCAGATTTCTCCTAGTTACAGTCCTCTTTGTGGGCCAGGGTAGAACCATGCAGCTATCATTTCATTTGCCTCTGAGGCACATTGCAATCATGTTTTCCCACTATCGCATCTAAGGAGCAACAGAGGGAGAAGAGGCACTTTCCCAGCCACTTGACTTGTAACTAAGCAAATTGACACTACACCAGCCCCTTCTCTTCAGATCAAGCATTCAGGATCCAGGGTGAAGTAATCAAGAAGAGAAACCTCTGATACCTCTTCTGAAATGGGGTGTGCGGGGGGGGGGGGGAGATGAGGTTTGGAACATTTTAATTGACAGTTTGTTGAGCCAAAGAACTCATGCATGCCCTACGACATTGCAGGCCCTTCAGTCAGGTGTCCTCGTTTTGTCACCAACCATCACCCAACACACACACAATTAGACCATTGACAATTCCCAGTTGGACCATTGGCAATTCTGCTGATCAGTAGCCAAAAAGGGAAGGCTACAGGGAGGTACAGGGCATTTGGAGATTACTCAGGAATACATCTCCTATGATTGAGATTCTGAGGTGGAGTCATGTTTAGGAGATAGTCCCTTGATTCACTGGCCTTGAAAAAAGAACACCCTCCCTATTAGAATTGGAAGATTATTTCCCCTACCTGCAAAGCAAAAGACCAACCCCAAAGCCTAAACTATTATAATAGATCAGGGATCCCTGGCTTCAGATTCTTCTGTGGAAGAGGGTGAATTATCAGGATTCAGTCATCCAACAGGATGATTCACAGGCCAGACTTGGATTTTCACATCCCAGATTTATATTATTAAGCTCCATGTGGGATTCAGGGACCACTTTGTGATCTCATTCTTGCCAGCGTACAATTACATCTGATAGGAGGGGCTACCCGGAAAAACTTTGACCATGATACGGTCCTACTGCTGAAGCGAAAGCAGGTGCAGCCCTGTAAGCTGCCTTTAGACATTGCCTAAATTAATAGCCATTTAAAACGCTTCTTTTATATTCATGACTATTGAACCATTTAATCCTGCCTTGTAATATGTGTCTTTTTTATTCATCAGTAACACATATAACAGTAGTGCATGCTTTGTAGTCTGTAATTTTTCACATTGTTTTAATGATTACATCCATTAAAAATATTTTTGTTTTATTTTTAGGCTATAGGAACTCCATCTGTTGGTGTACTGTTAAAACAGCTTGTGCCTTTGATGAGACTTGAAAGCATAGAAATTACTGAGTCACTTGTATTGGGCTTTGGAAGAACAAATTCTCTCGTTTTCAGGTACTTGTTATGCAGCATGAGTTTCTCATGGTTTGTTTTACTATTAGCATAATAAAATGTTAATGGTGATGGGCATATTATCTTGGGGAGAGAGGATGAATTGGAAGGGAGCTCTAAGTTGCATTGATAGAAATTCAAAAATATAGATGATAAAATTTTTGGAAGGATTACTATGTAGTGTCTTCTGATAAATCTTGGAAGAATGCACGAATAAAACTGATTTGTTGCATCATTTATTTATTTATTTATTAAATTTCTATACCACCCAATAGCCGAAGCTCTCTAAGCAGTTCACAACAATTAACATTGTTTTAAGGAATAAATACTTCAGCTGTTTTTTGTTTGTGGCCATTTTGTACTTTGTTACATCAGTTGCATCTGAGGGAGTGTCCAGTGTCCAGGAAAGCTTATGCCAGAATATATTTTGTTAGTCTTTAAGGTAATACAAGACTCTTTGTTGTTTTTGCTGCAACAGACTAACATGGGCTACCCCTCTGGAACATGTTTCTCAAAGTATTTTGTTTATAATCTAGGGAATTGGTGGAAGAACTTCACCCACTAATGAAAGAAGCATTAGAGAGAAGACCAGAGGTTGGTTGATGTACTTAGTCTTTACATGTGTAACAGGCAAAACATATATAACAGGAGGAGATATTAAAACAGAGGAAGAACTACTGTCAATTGAAAGTGTAATGAATTTGAGATTTGGCAAACATTAGTTCTATTAATTGTGTATAAATGTACCTAAAATTACATTATTGAAGGTGAAACTACTATTCATGATGATTTAAGGCAGGGCCAGGGCACTTTTTTCGGTGTGGCAGCTGGAATGCCTCCCACCAGACTCCATTGTGGCCTTAATTACATCCTGGGGATGCCCCCAGCTCCATGACATCAGCGGGTTCTTCACTGAAGTGCCAGCTGGAGCACCTCCAGCCAGCGCCTCAGGCAGGGAGCTTGCTTCATTCCATGCAGGCTTTTCCCTGCTGAGGAAAGCCTGGGCAGAGCGAAGCCAGGTTTCAGACCAAGGCACTGCCTGGAGGAGTGCTCCTCCAGGCATAGCATTGGTTGGGTAGCCAGATTTGTTCCACCTCAGCTTTCCCCAGCTAGAGAAAGCCTGGGTGGAGCAAAGCCCATCAAGGCTCTGGCTTTACAACTCCTTTGCATTCATGATGCAGGGAACAAGGGGCAGGAATGAAGCAGTCTCAGCTGGCTTTCCTCCTCTGTTGCCTTCACCATGCAGGAAAGGAAGGTGATGGAGGAGAGAAGCAGACTTAAATAAATAAATAAATAAATAAATAAATGGCTTCACTCCTCCATTGCCTTCCCTGTGCGGGGAAGGGAAGACAAGTGAAGTGACTGAGCCGCAGCTCAGTCGCTCTCCCACTCCCTCTCCTTCTGAGGAGGGTGGGGCTTTGGGGAGGGAAAGGGGCCTTTCCTGAGGCCCCGTGAGTTGGAGAGGCCAGCCTGGTGGGCCAAATTTGGCCCACAGTCCAGAGGTTCCCAATCCCTGGTTTAACGTATTCAGGATGGTTGCATGTGATGTGCTCCTGGTAGGTTACAATGTTGTGATATGTATCACTTCACCAGCTCTAGCACACTGTTTACACATGGAAAGAACAGAATGGCTGTAAACAAGTTTGTTATGTCTTTCTGGGTTCTCGTGTTTTTCGCATGGGAAGCCTAGACCGTGGGAGCATTATGAGCTAGTCACATGGTTTGTATGTTCTGATGACGTGCTAACTTGTTTTCTGTCTGAAGCCATCTTAGAGAGAGGCAGGACTGCTTTCTCTCTTCTCCTTTGTTCTTCTTGCTGGACTTTTGTCACTGCAACAATGTAACTTCTTTGCTGAGGTGGAGTGAAGCTCAACTTACTCCACTGGATGTAATGCTTGCTATGCATTTATACTCTGCACATGGACTGTAACTAGGAAATGTATGCTCTGTAGAACTTTACTTGCTAAGTGAATAAACAGGTAGAATTAGACCTGTGGTGTTACAGAGTGTTTCCTGACTCCATGGATTAATCTGCAAACGGGGAAGCTGGAAGCAAGTTGGATTACAGGCAGGCTGGGCTGGCATCTTCACAACACGCTGCACGCTGCGAAAAGGGGGGAACTGAGATCTGGAAGATCTGTGTGTGGAATAACAGGCCTCTGCTAGTACACAGACAGGATTTTAAATCTCCCATGCGCACACGCACTCTGCTGCTCACGCACGCACCAACATACAATACCTCTGTTTCACAATTAACTAAAAAAACTCTGAAGTCCTGTTAACAGAGGTTGAAATGTTTTCCTCCTCACATGCAAGGAGGTTTACGTCACTGTGAAGGTGTAAGGAAGAGCGGAAGTGGAGTAAACATCTCAAATGGAGCTACTGCTACCCCTGAATAAATTTATTCAAGCAGATGAGACAAAGCAGTACACACTTTGAGTGAAAAGTATTATTTTGCCAAGCTCTAGAAGGTAAAGGACAAGACTTGGGGCAGTATCCAAGTAGGCCATTGTGCAAGCGGGAGGTACTCCTGATTCTGTTAAGTGGTGCCTGTTGCTTGCGCAGCAACTTCCTCTAGGAACAGGAAACGAGTGGAAACACTTGTTTCTGGATTGGGACAGTACATTAAGTGCTTAAATAATTAAGCACTTCCTCTAGGAGCACCTCTGTTTTGGTTGGATTGCTAACTTGATTCAGTGTGTGCCAGGTATGGAGATGTGATAATTAAGCACTTCCTCTAGGAACACCTCTGTTTTGGTTGGATTAAGCTTCAACTACATTAAGTTGCTTAGAGGATTAAGCACTTCCTCTAGGAACAGGAAACGAGTGGAAACACTTGTTTCTGGATTGGGACAGGTCGGCAGAGCTTCTTATGCGAGCTCTGCCGACCTGTCCCGATCCAGAAACAAGTGTTTCCACTCAATTGGATATTCCTAAAGGAAGTGCTAAATCCCTGTTGAACAAGCAGTGGATGCCTCTTGCAGAACAGAATTGGTGGCAGTCCCTGCTTGCAGAATAGAATCAGTGGTGGGCCCCGCTTGCAGAGCAGTCTGCTTGGATACTACTCAGTGAATGGATCCCAGTAGGAATACAGCCAGCTTTTTCAGAAGTGAAAATGAAACTCCCAGGTAATGTTTATTCCCCCCCCCCAGCTTCTCTGGTGTATATCTCTTTAAATTCTCTTTTTTCTGTATGTATTGCTCTGATCAGGGCCGGCGCTACCGCTAGGCCAACTAGGCTGTTGCCTAGGGCGCGTAGCGGAAGAGGGCGCAGAACGCTGCGCTCCTCTTCGCTGCCGGCGCGCTCCTGCCCTGCCCGCCCGCCCGCCTCACCGAGAAAGCCAGGTCAGTGCGGGGGATTGCGCCCGGAGTGGTGGTGGGGCCGAGCCTGGGCGCCTCCCCCCACCTTGCCTCGCCTCTGCGCCGCCTCCCACCTCGCCTCACCTCTGCGCCGCCTCCCCCCCCACCTCGCCTCACTTCGCCTCTGCGCCGCCTCCCCCCCGCGCCGCCTCCCCCCCATCTCGCCTCCGCGCCGCCTCCCCCCCGACAGCTACCTTCTCCGCGCTGTTTCCGGAGCCCCGCCCGCGCTCTGTTTTGGCAGGAGAAACCAGGGCAACAGGGCTTAAACAGCCCTGTTGCTCTGGTTTCCCCCGGCCAAAAACAGAGCGCGGGGGTCCCTTTTCGGAGGAGGCGTGGGAAGGTAGGTGGGGGGCGGCAGCGGCAGCGTGCGGGGGGGGGTCCGGTGGCGGCGGCGGTGGGAGGTTGCAGAGCAGGGCTGCTTTCAGGAGCCCCCCCCCATGGCACGAGAGGGGGGGCGCTAAATATAATTTAGCCTAGGGCGCCAAACTGCCCTGCACCGGTCCTGGCTCTGATTAAGCAAAAACTTTAAAAAGGGGGCGGGGGGCAGCAATACTGGTATCTCTCATACTAAAGGATTTTGGAAAATATAGCTTGGACCACCAATGCAGACATTTTTTCCCTCTTTCAAGGATCATTATTGTTTCTTGCAAGAAAATATCTGTTATCAACACTGTTGTCTACATGTTCTAGTCAAAAACTTCAAATTATTCAACAGTCATCCATGTCTCTTTAAGTATTGATTCTGAGCCCAGACTTGATTGGATTTTATTTATAAGATCTGCATCTGTATAATAGATGTAATTAATACTGCCCTTCTTTTCTGTAACATAGAATAAGAAGCGCCGTGAGCGCCGAGATCTGCTGCGGTTACAACTACTGCGAATTTTTGAATTACTTGCCGATGCTGGTGTGATAAGTGATAGGTAAGATACTGCTTTTCAAATGGAAGGATCTTCTATGGCAGTGCCAATTATGTATCTGATTATAGTAATTTCTTGGAGCATTGGTAAAATAAAGTTGGCACATTTTCATACCTAACTGTTAGATACTTTCTTTTTATGTTCTTGGAAGTGATATTTTAAATGTTATATAGGCTGCGGCCTACCAAGCACAGTACTTATTTTATCTGAATAGTTCCTTAACGCATTCTGCTTTTCTTTGCCTTAGTACAAATGGAGCCTTGGAGCGGGATACCTTAGCACTCGGAGCCTTGTTCTTAGAATATGTTGACCTGACTCGCATGTTGTTGGAAGCTGAAAATGATAAAGAAGTTGAAATTCTTAAGGACATGAGAGCTCATTTTAGTGCAATGATTGCTAACTTGATTCAGTGTGTGCCAGGTATGGAGATGTGATAATCATGTAAATTGCAGAACCACAAGGATGAAAAGCAAGGGTAGTGTTTGACAAAAGCATAGCAGGGGTTGTTGGGTATAGAGGAAGAGGCTGTTCCATGTAGTGGCTGAGAATACAGAAGTAAGAGAAGATGCTAAGAGAGAATGTGATACAGATGAGTTTAAATGGAACAGGGAGAGCAAGAAAGGAAACCAAGGGAGAGTTGAAGACAAGTAATCAATGTAGAAAAGTTGGGAAGTCTACAGTTGTAGAAATCCTGTTTTATCTGCCACATTGTTCTATGTATTGCCATTATTACATGTATTGTGGACATATAATGTAAGGACTAGCTAGGGACTTTAGAAGCCCATATGAACTATGATGATCACCAATGACTTGATCCATAGCCCATGTAAGCTAAAAATTCTTGTATTTAAATTATTCCACCCTGTTTAAGCAAATGGACTTTAAAGGCTGCTTCACATGTCTACCGTACATAGGATGCATTTTCATGTATTAATTAAAGTTAAACTGGATGTGTTGGCAGTTGCATGAAACAAATGCACATGTATGCATTTTGGTGTTGTGCACACAGTGAAAAACCCACATAAACTACCATTTACACTTGATGTCTGCACACAGACATCAAGTGTAGTTCTTAACCTATGTAAGAATTTTGTAAAATGAAATGGCCCTAAATTGAGCTGTATCCTAGTAGCTCAGCATTACTAGTTTGTGGCTGCCAATTGGTTATTATAGAAACTGCAAAGGAACAGTTGGCTTTCATCTCTAGAAAACTAGCTTCCCTCAAGTAAAGTGATCACTGATTTTTCTTGTAGCCCAGGCTTAATTTAGCTATGGCTACATGCCCTGTGCACTGAAAGATTGCTTTGCAAATTGAAAGTATTCCCTTTATTGAGACAGTATAAAAGACCCAAGCACTGGCAATCTGCAGACATCTTCTGTGTTCACTGAAAATTTCCATTCGATCCATCTAATTGCCTACAGGGCATTAAATCCAGCTGTGTTGAGTGCTGCATTGGCTCTAGTGCATGCATACCATCCAAAACAATGAGGCAACCCTCTTTTTACATGGAATTTTCTCAGTATTAGTAAAGAATTTTCCATTTTACTCATTTCACAATCCTCTCATTCCAAGTTTAACTAAATAAAGGTTTCTGTAGTTGAAGCTTAATCCAACCAAAACAGAGGTGCTCCTGGTCACTTGAAAGACAGATCAGAAAATAGAGACTCAACCTGTGCTGGATGGGGTTACACTTCCCCCTCAAGACTCAGGCTTGTAATTTGGGCTCAGCCCTGAACCGTTCTTGGCGGTGGCCAGGAGTGCGTTTGCACAGCTTAGGCTAGTGCGCCAACTGCATCCATTCCTAGAGATGTCCGATTTGGCCACAGTCACACATGCCTTAGTTACATCTCATTTGGACTACTGTAACATGTTCTATGTGGAGCTGCCTTTGAAAACTGTTCAGAAACTTCAGCCGGTTCAGAGTACTGTGGCCATACTGTTGACCGGGGCTGGTTATAGGGAGCACGTGACTCCCTTGTTAGAGCAGCTTCACTGGCTACCAGTCTGTTTGAGGACAGAATTCAAAGTGCTGGTTATGACCTATAAAGCCCTATACAGCTTGGGATGAGGCTAGCTGAAAGACGGCCTTCTCCCATATGAGCCTGCCTGGTCCTTAAGATCTTCTGGAGAGATCCTTCTTTTGGGACCACCACCATCAGAGACGACGTGAGAGAAGGCCTTTTTAGTGGCCACTCCCAGGCTATGGAACTCCCTCCTAAGGGAGGCTAGGTTCACTCCCTCTCTGCTATCCTTCTGACCGCAGGCAAGGATCGCTTTATTCAAGAAGTTCTTTGTCCTGTAAGTGGGTCTGCGGGCTGTAACAATTATTCTGTTATGTTTTAATGTATTTTAACATGTTTTGTTTTAATCTATTTTAAGTTGTTTTGTAAACTTCCTTGAGTGCCGTTTTTTGGTAGATAGGCAGTGTATAAATCAAATAGATAGATCAAATAGATATAGCTGCAAAAATAGATATAGCTGCTTTTGTTGTTTTTCAAATAAGATTATTCTTAGATTATAAGATTATTTTCAGATTCAGCATTGCTTTCATTTCAAGTTATTCAGATGCTCAGAACATAATGTCGATAGGTCTGTTAAAATCCTGTGCACAGCTGGGGATTGGAATATCCCTGGTGGATGCTGGGAGAATGCTGGGGGGAATGTTAGGGTGCAGATGTCCACTCCCACCCGGCATTTGCACATTGCACTTGCCATTGGCATAGGAGCCTGCTTGTGTAAACCACAATGCACATAGGTCCGGTTCATATAACCTGTGCGTCTCAAAATTGAAATGTACATATTGCGTAGATAGGGTCTACTTCAGCGTTCCCCAACCTGGCGCCCTCCAGACGTGTTGGACTGCAACGCCCATAATTCCTAGCCAGGCTGGAGGGCCCAAGGTTGGGGAAGGCTGGTCTACTTAATAATAAAGATACTTAACATTTGTATGGTGCTTTAAAGTGCTTCATGTGCATTATCTAGCTATAATCCTTACTGTAATCCTGTAAGGTCAGGTAGTATTATCCTCCATAGTTCAGATGTGCATCTGTGTGTGTGTGTGTGTGTGTGTGTGGAACTATGGCTGAGGTAGTGCGCCTTGCCTAAGGCCACTTAGGGCGCAATCCTATGCAAGTTTAGACAGAAAAAAAGGTCTGCAGTGCTGGGAGTTGTAGGCCTTTTTTCTGTCTAAACTTGCATGGGATTGCGCCCTTGATAAGCAAATGACAGAGGTGAGATTCGAACTGGGGGCTCCATCTCAGTCATTACACTACACCAACTCTCACTGCATCAGTTCTATGCTTGTACACCTGTAAAATCCAATTCTGAATGTCAAGAGGGACACAGTCATGTTCCCCTACCAGGTATATATTGGGAGTATGTGCATAGAACTCCACAGAAGAGGATTGTGACCTTACATTTTGGTAAGAGAACATTTTGATGGTTCATGTGGCTGTATACATATGTAGGAAAAGCCTGGTGCGAGTGGCTCATTCACTCAACTTTCTTTTCTTTCTTTTCTTTTTCTTTTAAATCTTTTATTTAAAAAATTTCAAACAATATATAAAACAACTAAATAACAAACATACAACTTATATAGTGCTCCCATCACCACGGGACCAAAGAATACATTCTATCTCTATAATCTATTGTTATTCATTATTCCAAAAATACAACATATCTTGACACGGCATACTCCCTTTCCCCGGGGCCCTTATTTAACACAAAATCCAAAAATAAACCCCAGATATCCTTAAAATTGTTTTTCTGTAATTGTCCCCTTTTACATTTGATATTACAAGTTAACATATCATTTAAAGCCATATCCCACACTTCTTTCATAGAATCATAGAAAAGTAGATTTGGAAGGGGCCTACAAGGCCATCGAGTCCAACCCCCTGCTCAATGCAGGAATCCAGGTCAAAGCATCTCTGACAGATGGCTGTCCAGCTGCACCTTGAATGCCTCCAGATTGGGAGAGCCCGCCACCTCCCTAGGTAGTTGATTCCATTGTCTTATTGCTCTGACAGTCAGGAAATTTTTCCTGATGTTTAGGTGGGATCTAGGTTCCTGTAACTTGAGCCCATTATTCCATGTCCTGCAAACTGGGATGATCGAGAAGAGATCCTGGCCCTCCTCTGTGTGACAACCCTTCAAGTACTGGAAGAGTGCTATCATATCTCCTCTCAGTCTCCTCTTCTTAAGGCTAAACATGCCCAGTTCTTTCAGTCTCTCCTCATAGGGCCTTGTTTCCAGTCCTTTTATCATCCTTGTTGCCCTCCTCCGAACCCTCTCACGTTTGTCTACATCCTTCTTAAAGTGTGGTGCCCAGAACTGGATGCAGTACTCAAGATGAGGCCTAACCAGTGCTGAGTAAAGGGGAATTATCACTTCCCGCGATTTGGAAGCTATACTTCTATTAATGCAGCCCAAAATAGCATTTGCCTTCTTTGCAGCCACATCACATTGCTGGCTCATATTCAGTTTGTGATCTACCACAATTCCAAGATCCTTCTCACTTGTGGTATTGTTGAGCCAAGTGTCCCCCATTCTGTAACTCTGCATTTGGTTTCCTTTCCCTAGGTGCAGCACTTTATACCAGTCAGTGATAGAGAAAAATTGCTGAACTTTCCATTTTCTTGCTATCATTAATCTACCCGCCGTTAACAAATTTACAATTAATTCTTTAACATTTTGAGGACCAGCCACCTTTTCGGTTATTGATAACAATGCTAATTTAGGACAAACTTTTAGATCAATACCAACAATTTATGATATTTCTTCAAAAATCATTTCCCAAAAATCCAATACATTTTTACAACTCCACCACATATGAGCATACGTACCCAGCTCCTGACAACCTCTCCAACACATTGGAGAACATTTATTATCTATTTTGTTTATTCTCACCGGAGTCAGGTACCATCTCCAAATTAACTTATAGAAATTCTCTTTTATCATTATTGACATATTTTTCAATATTCACCTATCCCATATCTTATTCCACTCTTCTTTTGCTATTTCCTCTTCAAACTCTGTATCCCAAACTATCTTAAGATTTTCCATTTGCTCTTCTGATTTCTGAATCATTTTATATATTTATTTATTTATTACATTTATCAATCGCCCATCTGGCCGGTCACCCGGCCACCCTGGGCGATGTACAATTAAAATACAATAAAACACAATAAAATATAATAATTAAAACAATATAAAAAATTCTCATTAAAAACCTAACCCACCCCATATTCCCGCCTGAACAGCCATGTTTTTAATGCACGGCGGAAGCTCATCACGGAGGGGGCATGGCGAAGGTCACTAGGGAGGGAGTTCCATAATGTGGGGGCCACCACAGAGAAGGCCCTCTTCCTAGTCCCCACCAGCCTGGCTGCTCTGGCTGATGGGATAAGGAGAAGGCCGTCCGTGGCAGACCTTGTTGAGCGGCCTACTTGATGTTGCTGGAGGCGCTCCTTGAGATAAGCTGGGCCGGAGCCGTGTAGGGTTTTAAAGGTCAAAACCAACACCTTGAATTCGGCTCGGCAAGCAACTGGTAGCCAGTGCAACTCTTTAAGCACTGGCGTTATGTGATCACGCCGGCGGCTGCCCTTAATCAGGCGAGCCGCCGCGTTCTGTACCAGCTGAAGCTTCCGGACCGTCTTCAAGGGTAACCCCACGTAGAGCGCATTACAGTAGTCTAGGCGAGAGGAGACCAAGGCATGAACCACTGATGGGAGCAGGTGATTAGGAAGGTAGGGGCGCAGCTGCCGTATCAGATGGAGTTGATACAGCGCCGCCCGGCTCACAGCTGCCACCTGAGCCTCCATGGACAGCTGGGAGTCTAGAATGACCCCCAAGCTGCGGACCTGGTCCTTCAGGGGTAGATGTACCCCATTCAGCACCAGGTCAACATCCCCTAACCTTCCCTTGTCCCCCACCAGAAGTACCTCGGTCTTGTCGGGGTTCAGTTTCAGCATGTTCCTTCCCATCCAGCCAGCCACTGACTCCAGGCACTTGGACAGGGTCTCAACGGCCAACCTCGGTGAGGACTTAAAACAGAGGTAGAGCTGCGTGTCATCCGCATACTGATGACACTGCACCCCAAACCTCCTGATGATAGCTCCCAGCGGCTTGAGGTAGATGTTGAATAACATCGGGGAGAGGATGGAACCCTGCGGCACTCCACAAGTGAGCAGCCGAGGGTCCGAAGCCGCCTCCCCGAGAACTACCCTCTGATACCTTCCAGAGAGGAAGGACCGGAACCACTGCAATACAGTGCCTCCTAAGCCCAACCCCTCCAGACGGTCCAGGAGGATACCGTGGTCAACGGTATCAAAAGCCGCTGAGAGATCGAGGAGGACTAGAAAGGAGCATTCGCCCCTATCCAAAGCCCTCCTCATATCATCCACCAAGGCGACCAAGGCCGTCTCCGTCCCATGTCCAGACCTGAAGCCCGACTGGCACGGATCCAAATAATCGGCTTCATCCAAGTGTGCCTTCAACTGAGCACCCACCACCCGCTCGATCACCTTGCCCAGAAATGGTAAATTGGAGACTGGGCGAAAGTTGTTTAAATCCTGGGGATCCAAGGAGGGCTTCTTTAGAAGCGGTCTTATTACTGCCTCCTTGAGGGCTGATGGCATCACTCCCTCCTCGAGGGAGGCATTCACCACCGCCTTGATCCCCTCACCCAGTCTCTCCCTGCAGCTCATGATGAGCCAGGATGGGCAAGGGTCAAGCAAGCAGGTGGTCGGCCTCACAGATGAAAGCACCTTGTCCACTTCATCAGAAGGAAGAAGCCGAAACCGATCCCACAAAACCGGTCTGCCATTGGCCTCCTCCCGCTCACTCCCTGTGTCCACGACGTCTTTGTAATACCTACCTTTGTAGTTTTTTTCTTTTTTTAATTGTGCTAGTCTTGCCAGCATTTTAGAGTTTTTATTACTATTCTCGAAATAATGATAATATATATCATCTTTGTAATACCTCTAGCTGATACATTCCCTTCTATAAGTTCTCTAGACATAACCAACTGCTCAAATGCGGTGAATTCTCTTTCATGCTCCTGTCTCCTCTTCCATTTCTTTCTCGCCAAACCCCATAGTTTTTATTATCAACTTTAATGCTGGCCATTCCACGCAATCAGAGGCTTAAAAAATATCTAATGCAAGAACCCCTGCTTTCAAATCATTTTTCCTTATTAAATATATTATATTCAATACCCTTCTAGTTAAGTCTGCCATTTGTCTTCCTTGAATAAAACCGCATTGATCTAGCCCTACATATTTACTTACAAAACTATTCATTCTTCTTGCTAGTATCGCTGCCATTAGTTTAGCATCTTCATTAATTAGTGATATTGGTTTATAAGAACCTGGTTCTCATAGAATCATAGAAAAGTAGAGTTGGAAGGGGCCTACAAGGCCATCGAGTCCAACCCCCCGCTCAATGCAGGAATCCAGGTCAAAGCATCTCTGACAGATGTCTGTCCAGCTGCACCTTGAATGCCTCCAGACTGGGAGAGCCCACCACCTCCCTAGGTAGTTGATTCCATTGTCTTATTGCTCTGACAGTCAGGAAATTTTTCCTGATGTTTAGGTGGAATCTAGGTTCCTGTAACTTGAGCCCATTATTCCGTGTCCTGCAAACTGGGATGAACGAGAAGAGATCTTTGCCCTCCTCTGTGTGACATCCCTTCAAATACTGGAAGAGTGCGATCATATCTCCCCTCAGTCTCCTCTTCTGAAGGCTAAACATGCCCAGTTCTTTCAGTCTCTCCTCATAGGGCCTTGTTTCCAGTCCCTTTATCATCCTTGTTGCCCTCCTCTGAACCCTCTCCAGTTTGTCTATGTCCTTCTTAAAGTGAGGTGCCCAGAACTGGACGCAGTACTCAAGATGAGGCCTAACCAGTGCCGAGTAAAGGGGAATTATCACTTCCTGCGATTTGGAAGCTATACTTCTATTAATACAGCCCAAAATAGCATTTGCCTTCTTTGCAGCCACATCGCATTGCTGGCTCATATTCAGTTTGTGATCTACCACAATTCCAAGATCCTTCTCACTTGTAGTATTGTTGAGCCAAGTGTCCCCCATTCTGTAACTCTGCATTTGGTTTCCTCTCCCTAGGTGCAGCACTTGGCATTTATCCCTATTAAATTTCATTCTGTTGTTTTCAGCCCAGCGCTCCAGCCTATCGAGGTCACTTTGAATTTTGTTTCTGTCTTCCAGAGTATTAGCTGTTCCACCCAACTTTGTG
Source organism: Shinisaurus crocodilurus (assembly GCA_021292165.1). NCBI lineage: Eukaryota > Metazoa > Chordata > Lepidosauria > Squamata > Shinisauridae > Shinisaurus > Shinisaurus crocodilurus. The sequence continues at coordinate 260,144,248 of CM037878.1, read as the reverse complement.
TCATCTGCAAATTTGATAAGCATTCCCTGTACCTCCTCATCCAAGTCATTAATAAAAATGTTGAAGAGCAGCGGGCCCAGGACCGAGCCCTGTGGTACCCCGCTCGTTACCTCTCCCCAGTTTGAGAAGGAACCATTGATAAGCACTCTTTGAGTCCGATTCTTTAGCCAATTGTGGATCCACCTGATAGTTGTTCCATCTAGCCCACTCTTAGCTAGCTTACTAATCAGGATATCATGAGGCACTTTGTCGAAAGCTTTGCTGAAGTCCAGATATATAATGTCCACAGCATTCCCACAGTCCACAAGGGAGGTTACCCGATCAAAAAATGAGATCAGATTAGTCTGACAGGATTTGTTCTTGACAAATCCATGCTGGCTTCTAGTAATCACTGCATTGTTTTCAAGGTGCTTGCAGACTGACTTCTTTATAATCTGCTCAAAAATCTTCCCAGGGATTGATGTCAGACTGACTGGCCTATAGTTCCCAGGTTCCTCCTTCTTGCCCTTTTTGAAGATGGGAACAACATTTGCCCTCCTCCAGTCGTCTGGCACTTCACCTGTCCTCCATGATTTCTCAAAGATAATAGACAGTGGTTCTGAGAGTTCTTCTGCCAGTTCCTTTATTACTCTAGGATGCAGCTCATCAGGCCCTGGAGATTTAAACTCGTTCAGAGTAATCAGGTGCTCCTTGACCATTTGCCTATCAATCTCAAGCTGCAATTCTGCCCCTTCAGTCTGCACTTCAGGTTTGCCAGGGGGGTCATAGACCCTCTTTTGGGAGAAGACCGAGCCGAAGTAGGAATTGAACACTTCTGCCTTTTCTTTGTCTTCTGTTATCAATTTGCCATCTTCATCGCGTAGTTGAACCACCAGTTCTTTCTTCTGTCTTTTACTGTGCATGTATCTGAAGAAAGCTTTTTTGTTGCTTTTAGCATTCCTCGTTAACCTTAGCTCATTCTCAGCTTTAGCCTTCCTGACACTATTCCTGCAGTTCTGTGCTACCTGCCTGTACTCTTCCCCTGTAGCCTGTCCTTCCTTCCACTTCCTATACGTGTCCTTTTTTGTTTTCAGGTCATCTTTCAGTTTATTGTGAAGCCACATTGGCTTTTTCTGTTGCCCTCTGGCTTTTTTCCTTGTGGGAATTGTTTGCAATTGTGCCTTTAAAATTTCCTTCTTTAAAAACTCCCACCCCTCCTGGGCTCCCTTTCTCGTGAGAGTCACTTGCCATGGGATCTTACTAATCATTGTTCTGAGTTTGTTAAAATTGGCTTTCCTAAAATCCAGGGTACGTGTTTGGCTACACTCAGCTTTTGCTTCTGTTAGAATCAAGAACTCTAGTATAACATGGTCACTTTCCCCCAGAGTTCCCGAAACTGCCACTTTATCCACTAACTCGTCTCTGTTGGTTAGAATCAGGTCAAGGATAGCCGATCCTCTAGTTCCTTCCTCCACTTTCTGTAGGAGGAAGTTATCAGCAACACAGGTCAGGAATTTCTTGGAGGGGCCATGTTTGGCTGAATAAGTCTCCCAACAGATATCAGGGAAATTGAAGTCTCCCATTACTACCACATCGTGCCTCCTTGAAACAATGGCAATTTGCTTTTCAAAAGTTCCATCCTCATCTTCTCCTTGATTGGGTGGTCGGTAGTAGACTCCAACCGCCATGTTCGTTTTATTCTTTGCCCCCTTTATTTTAACCCAGATGCTCTCAATGGGGCTGCCAAGCTCCTCTTCCTGTATCTCTGTGCAGAGATACGTATTTTTAACATACAGTGCAACTCCACCTCCCTTTCTGTTGCTTCTGTTCCTTTTGAACAAGTTATACCCTTCAATTGCTGTATTCCAGTCATGCGAGTCATCCCACCAGGTTTCCGTTATCCCTATCAAGTCGTACCTGCCCTCATGTATCAAGAGTTCAAGTTCGTCTTGTTTATTGCCCATACTCTGGGCATTAGTATAGAGACATCGAAGACTATGTGCTTTATAGTCCGACTTTCCCTCTACATTTTGTGGTAGACTATCAACGGGCACCGCTGGAGCTGTTCTCTCCATTGTGGCATAGAGGCCTTCTTCCATTGGTACCCCCGAGTTTATGTCTCCCTCCCCTGTTGGATTCAGTTTAAAGCCCTCCTGATTAAGTTCCTCATGCTGATAAATCCTTTCTTGGTTTCAGGATTAAAATAGGCAAGGACTACTTCCATGAAGGGGGGATCTCTCCCCCCTGTAATATATCATTAAACAACTGTTTTAACTTAGGGATTAACATTTTTAAAAAATACCTTATAATATTCCGCCCCCAGACCATCCAATCCTGGTGTTTTTCCTTGTTTCAATTTATTTATGGCATATTCTATTTCCATTTCCATGAAAGGTTGCTCCGTTGTCTCCCTATCTTCTTCCTGAATTCTTGTTTTTAAATTTTTACCGATATATTCTCTACTCATAGCTTCCAACCATTTTCCTGCCTTATATAGTTCAGAGTAATATTCATAAAATATTTTTGATTTATCCTTTAACAAATTGTGTTTCTTACCCCTCTTATCTTTGATCACCCCCACTAAGTTTTTTTCTTTTTTTAATTGTGCTAGTCTTGCCAGCATTTTAGAGTTTTTATTACTATTCTCGAAATAATCTCTTTTTGTGTAAATCAAATTCCTTTGTACCTTATCTAGTTCTTTATTCTCCCATTCTTTCCTCTTACCTTGTAATTCTGCAAAAATCTTCTTTTCCCGCTTCTCTAAATATTTTTTTCCAACTCCCTAATCTCTCCCTCCAACTTTTTATTAAAACCTTCTTGTTGTTTTCTTAAATTTATTCCCTCCCTCAATCCTATTCCTCTCATTACACTTTTCATCATATCCCATATTACCGCTTCAGTACAATCTTCTGTTTGATTAAATTCCCATATTTCCCTCATTTCCTTCTCTATTTTTTTCTGTTTAAAATGAAAAATATTACAATTCAATCTCCATCTTTTAGTTTCTATATAATCCTTATATATCTTCCAATCCATATTAACCAGTGCATGATCTGACACTTTTATTACGCCCATCTCCGTACCCAAGACCCTAGAAAACAGGGTCTTGGACACAAATATAAAATGTATCCTAGAATAATTCTTAGTTGCTGTTGAGTAGTATGTATATCTTTCATCATTCCCATTAACCCCTCTCCATACATCTAGCAACCCTTCCTTACTAATTATCTTATTCAGTATTGTTAAATTATTTCTCTGTTCTTCTCTTGTCGGATTTGATTTGTCTTTCCTTTTATCCATTACCATATTAAAGTCCCCAGCCATAATAACCCTTTGATTTTGTAGGTCACCCATTTGTTTAAACACATTTTGATAAAATTCCCCTTGATTTTGATTTGGTGCATAAACATTTACTAAAACATACTCTTCTCCTCCCAAAGTTCCATAAATTATAATATATCTTCCTGTAACATCCCTTTTGACCTTTAAAACATCAAAACCACAATTTTTTGAAATTATAATTGCCACTCCTCTTGATTTAGACGAACCAAATGACATCTCATATATTCTAGACCACCTCAATTTCAATTCATTAACTCCTTTCCTTGCCTGATGCGTTTCTTGCAAAAATATAATATTCGCCTTGTCCTTCTTTAAAAGCGCTTCAATACGCCTCCTTTTAATCACCGAACCTAGACCTTTGACATTTAAAGTTGAAACTCTTAACTTATGATCCATCTATTAACGACATCTTTTATTTTTTGGTCCCCAAAAGTGAAAAAAGTAAATACTAACAAACCCACTACCCCAAACCCACATTCACCTTTACAGCCCCCCTCGCTATGCCAGGGCATCCTGCCCCGCCCTAGTCCTACTCACCTAACCAAGGGGGGGGAGGAACCATCACCCTCCCGAACAGCAGTCCCTCATACCCTCCCAAATAATTTCTTTATAAACCAACTACCCCACTATTCATAACTTTTTTTTTCTTTTTCCGATTCCACATATAAGAAAAACAGTCTTCTTTCTTTCCTTCTTTACTAACAGCCTTTCTCCTTTCTTCTCTTGCTGGAGCAACGCCGTACGAAATTCCTCCCCCTGCTCCTTGTTCTTCTAGTTGATCCTTCGATTCTGGGCCCTCGCCCTCGTCCAAAAGCCCCAACTCGCCCAACAAACCCATGCCTTGCTTCCACGATGAAATCTTATATCTCTTATTATCCATCAAAAAAGTAAGAAAAACTGGGTAACCCCAGTTATATTTGATTCCTTTCTTGATCAGAACTGCAGTGCAGGGTTTAACAGTGCGCCTCCAATTGATTGTTTGTGGGCAGAGATCGTTGTACTCATAAAACCCTCTTTCTTGTAGAAATTTGCGAATTTCAATACTACATCTCTGGATGTCATGCCACGCCTTATCACTCCCACTCTGTGGACCCTCTCAATATCTTCATTTTGCCACTGGGAGTCAGGCGCTTCTTTCTTCAGCCATTCCAGGATTTGTACTCTCAGCTTGCTTCCAGTCTCCCCTGTTTCCATGGGGAAACCTCTGATCTGCACATTTAAACGACGTTGTCTGTCTTGTAAATTGATCATCTGTAATTCCATCTCATTAAATCTCATTTCATACTTTTCAAACTTTTTTTCAGCCATCCCCTGGCCTTTTTCCAGATTTTCAACTCTATCTTACAGAGATTTTATATCAGTTTTCATCTCCTCCATAGATTTCTTCATATCTTCAATTTGAGATGACAATTGCTCCTTTGCATCAGCTATGTTCTGTGAAAGGCTCTGATTACCAGACTCAATAGTGTGTTGAAACTGTATTATGATCTTCTCCCAATCTGGTTCTGGCGTCTTTGGTTTCACAGGAGAAGTTACTTTCGCTTTAGCTCCAGCTGGATATTTGCCAGCAGAATACGCCATTGTTCTTCCACCACCACCCCGAACTACAAATCGTTCAATGTGTTCTTGTGTCTGTTCAGTGTGGCGTAGTGGTGAGAGTGTTGGACTGGGATTCAGGAGATCCAGGTTCTAGTCCCCAGTCGGCCATGAAACTCACTGGGTGACTTTGGACCAGTCACTGCCTTTCAGCCTAACCTACCTCACAGGGTTGTTGTGAGGATAAAATGGAGAGGAGGAGGATTATGTAAGCCGCCTTGAGTTCCTTGCAGGAAAAAAGACGGGGTATAAATGTAATAAAATAAAAATAAATAAAATAAATTTGGAAAGTCCAGCTCCTCCACGTTGCTCATGTATTCTAATTAACCTTTTCAAGCTGTTATCAGACGGGTGGCTGCGTTCGCGTTTCCAGAGAAGGGGAAGAGACTTTTTCTCCTGTCTGGAGCTCATAAACCAGACAAAGGCAATAGAAACCAGGAGTCCGTTTTAATTACTCCTTTTCTTCCCAAAAACGTATCAGCAAAGGAATTTTTACTTACAGTCCCGCTTTTTGGGGTAATTTACAGATTTAATCAGTTCATGCTGGGAGCTCCGCAGAAAAGCTACTGTTTCATGGACGGTGAAACTCCTCCCCCCCCCCTCAACTTTCTTGTTGATGATTCTGGGAATTGCATCCTTGTTTTTAAATGTGATATGAAACATGTATTTAAAAAGGGGTGGTTAACATCGCTGATTTTATTTTGAAGACAAATAAGTCACTTGGGTGAGGAGAAACGATCATACGGTAAACAGTAAATAGCAATCTCTCCTCCTTTCCCTTGCACCTTCAGCAGAGGCTGGAAAAGGATGAGGTGGCTGTTCCTTCTGTGACCAACCCTCTGTGCTACACTGCCCAGAGGGAGATGACAGGCGAGCGACCAGGCAGAAGGGGCTGCTTGAGCCTTCTCTCTTGGCAGCATTGTGGGCCCAATCCTCCCTGCTGTGGTGGCCAGAGAGGCTGAGCAACAGAGAGGAGATGGGGCAGCTGCTATCTTCTCTGGCTTGCCTATTTCCTGCCTGCCCCCAGAACTGGCAACTCTCAGAGGAGGTACTGTTTTGGGCTGGGGGGGGGGGCGTATTGGCTAGAGGCTTCCTGGGTAGAGAGTCGCTCTCCCCTGATCTTTTCTCCAGTCTCTGCTAAAAAGGCAGGGGAAAGGATGAGAGATTGCTATTTACTGTTCACTATAAGATCACTTCTTGTCACCCAGTCAACTTATTTTTCTTCAAAATAAAAGCAGCAGTGTTAAGCATCCTTTTTCAAATATGTGCTTCATGTCACATTTATTAGGCTCTGAGTAATTGTACGTTTCTTGTGATCAGCTAAGACTGCATTGCAAAGATGGTGCATTCTTTTGAAATGCTTTCAATGCTCACAGCCAGGGAAAGTATTTCAGGAGTCATCCTGGGGCTACAAAATTTTACATCAGAATTCTGCTTGTGTTTTCCTTTGGCTAAATAATTAACAAACTTAATTTTATGTTTCTTCACTCAGTTCATCATAGGAGATTTCTTTTCCCTCAACAAAGTTTGAGGCACCACCTCTTCATCTTGTTTAGTCAATGGGCTGGACCTTTCAGTATTATGTTTACACCGCTGGATCGTTACAGTGATAGAAATCATCAGATTACTAGATACCAGTATTGTGCTTTAAAGGTATGTCATGATTCCATCCACTGTATAGAGATTCTCATGCTAGATAAACTATTCTTAAATTTAGAAAATGGAAAGAGGCAGAAATGGTGGACTTTATTTTACCATAAATAATACATCCCCCCCCCCAAAAAAAAAACAATTGCCTACAGTATTTTTCTTGTGGCTTTGTCAATTTTTGTACAAGATTGATTTTGGCACTGTTAAGGGTGGGGGAGATTGGCGTTAACAACAGCATTCTAAACATACTTGCTTTAATGCAGCAAACATCTATTTCTGAATTCTAGATGCTTATTTTGAAAACTGGTCACTAAATGTTTTTTCCACTGAAAAATAATATGAGACAGTTGGCTGCTGCGGCTACTACTGGATGCTTTATACCAACAGTGTGCTAGGTCCTGATGCTTTGTCAAAATGAGATGAATAAGTTAGAAGTGGAAGTAGGAGTCTGTTTGATTAATATGTAGTGGGGATGTGTTGGAGAGAGTTGAGTGCAGATAAGGTGACAGTAGACTGTTTCCGGCCATAGGTGAATATAAAAAGTGATGGAAGCCATAAGAAATAAGAACATCAGAAGAGCCATGCTGGATTAGACCAAGGGTCCATCTAGTCCTGCATTCTGTTTACACAGTGGCCAACCAGTTGCCTATGAGAAACCCACAAATAGGGCATGAGTGCAATAGCACCCAAATAAAAAGTCCTTTTTATTTAACTGATGTGTTGGCTGGGGTTATATTGGGATATTTTTAGCATAATATTTTTTTTATAATGACTGCAGCAATCTACACATCACTCCTTCTATAGTAGCCTCACTGAGGCCCCTTTAACATCCCCATTACTACGTTGCTTGATAAATTGCATTGTATTTATTTATTTATTTATTATATTTATACCCCGCCTTTTTTCCTGCAAGGAACCCAAGGTGGTTTACATAATCCTCCTCCTCCTCCTCCTCCTCCTCCTCCTCCTCTCCATTTTATCCTCACAACAACCCTGTGAGGTAGGTTAGGCTGAGAGTCAGTGACTGGCCCAAAGTCACCCAGTGAGTTTAGAATCTACAATGATCCTACAGCGTATGGCAGGCAATGCATTGAAATAAATGATTAAAATGTGTTAATCATAGTTGCATTTGTATCATTAGCCTCTTTCTTTCTGTTATTAGGCAATGTCAGCTGTACTATGCTGTGGTCCTGTATTTGACAATGTGGGGCTCTCCCCTGATGGCTATCTCTACAAATGGCTTGATAATATTTTAGCTTGTCAAGATTTACGGGTGAGTAATGCAGTAACTGTACACACTTTTAAAATTACCGTATTTTGAATGTGTTTGTTGAATGCAGTCCAGTTGAAGGTAGTGTAGCTTCATTGTTTTGCATGACAAACAGCTGTATCTGTGCAATGGATGCTCAACCAGTATCAGTATTCAGGGAGGGACCATAGTTCAGTGCGACAGAGCACATGCTTTGCATGCAGAGGGTCCCAGGTTCGATCCCCGGCCTCCAGGTAGGGCTTGGAAAGAATCCTGCCTGAAGTCCTGGTGAGCTGCTGCCAGTCAGTGTCGACAGTACTGGGCTAGATGGACCAATGGTCTGACTCAGTATAAGGCAGCTTCCTATGTTCCTAATAAGTTGCCATTATCACTACACTGTTGAAGTGGTGAAAGATCTGTATTATTTTTCTTTCAGGACACATACCTTTATATGGTTTATTGATTTAAATTTCTCCTGAGAAATAATCTGGGCATTCAGAAAGGTTAAGGGCAATATGATCTCAGTGTGTGCTTGCCTTCCTGTGTGAAGCCTTTCCACCCCACATACTACCACCTGATTTATTTTATTTATTTTTTATTGTTTATATTTATACCCCTCCTTTTTCCTGCAAGGAACCCAAGGCGGTTTACATAATCCTCCTCCTCCTCCTCCTCTCCATTTTATCCTCACAAGAACCCTGTGAGGTAGGTTAGGCTGAGAGTCCGTGACTGGCCCAAAGTCACCCAGTGAGTTTCATGGCCAAGCGGGGTCTAGAACCCGGATCTCCCGAGGCTTTGTGAAATGCAAATGTAAAAGCACCTCCAGCTTACTTGAAATAGCTGCTTGTGAATCAAATCAATGTGAGCGGGCAGATATTCAGAGGAAGGCTGAAAGGGGTACTACCTTTAGGAGAAAATAAGGCCAGTAACATGGAAGACAGTGTTTTCCTTGCATCTCTGCCACATTAAATGTTCCTGAACCTGTTTTAAAATGCTCTCACTGTAACCATTTAACAGTGGTTTCTGTGTATATAGATGAAGCATTTTGTATGTGCTTAGAATTAAATGCGCAAATAAGTTCACTCACTTTTCATAACTTATTCTAGTTCCAAGGTTTAAGACTTGGCATAACTTTGGAATATTTTTGTGAAGACTAGGATGCCAAGAATTGAGCAGGGAGAAGGAAGGCATGAGGAGAGGAGATAGCTAGCTAATAGGATTAGAGAGTTACAAAGTTTTAGATGCAGAGAAAGCTGTGCCAAACACTAAAAGCCCTGGCCAATCAGTGGAACCCTTGCCTAGACCTCTTGTTCATGTGCTTCTGTTCTGCACAATCATGAGAGCTACAGACATTTGAAGACATGGAGAACTCGCCCTCCCAACTCTTATCTACATTGTGCTGTACTGTGACATAACACCATGCAATTTAGGCTGGGCTTACTGTAAAGAATTGCCGTACCTTGGAAAATTCACACCAACTCAGCTGCTTGAAATGCCCTTGAAATGCAAGCATAATATCATGGTTGGTTGGTTTCATCAGTAAAGTACTTGTACATTCCATCAAAACAATCATTTGCTAGTGGAGGAAGTTTTGACATTGGAGAATGCTATGGTATCTTTGTAAGAATATATGGCATATTTCCATTAATATGCTCTCTCACAGAGAATAACATATTTTTCATTTTTTTAAAAAACTGGAAAATTAGAGTCAAGTACTATTGCTTTCATATGTATCTGTAGTTCAGCCACATCTAGAATATTTTGTATAGCTCTGACCGTCCTCAATTCAATACACAGGTCATAGAGCTGGAAAAGATACAAAAAAGGACAACTGACAGTGCAATTCCATATATGTCTACTCAAAAATAAATCACATTGAGTTCAGTGGGGCTTACTCCCATTGAATTCAATGGGGCACATCTTCCCAATAAGATATGGGTAAATAAATTGGAGGAGGGGAGGTTAAGTTTAGGGTAAAGATGACTAAGGAGGTACTTCATGTAGGCTTATAAAATACTAATAGTATGGAGAGAATGGGTAGAGAGAGATTGCATGCTCTTGTACATTACATACCTTCAACCAATTGGACTGGCAATAGGTTCAGATCATAAAATGCTTTATTCCCCACAGTACAGAAGTAGCTTTATGGAATTCATTACCACAAATGTGGTGAAGACCATCAGCTTGGAAGGTTTCAAAAAAGGGTTAGACAAATTCATGGAGAATAAGGCGGCAATCCTATCCAAACTTACCTGGACGTAAGTCCCTTTGAACTTAATGGGGCGTGCTTTTGAGTAGACATGTATAGTGGCTATTAGCCAAACAGCTAAAAAATAATGTCCAAGATCAACTGTAGAATAATTCTGATTGCCAGGTGTTGGGTAAAGCTACAGAGAATAGCCATTGCCTTAATGGCACTTGTGAGGACCCAAAAGCATGTACCTGGCTACCACTCAAAACAAAATGCTGGTCTTGATGGGCTTTGGTCTGATTCAGCCAGGCAGTTCTCATGTTGTTTATGCTCCTAATTATTTACACGAGTTTTATATGTGTTATTTCGAAACACTATGCCATTCTCTATGTATTCAGGTTCATCAACTTGGCTATGAAGTTGTCGTTTTGTTGCTGGAGTTAAATCCTGACCAAATAAACCTCTTCAACTGGGCTATAGACCGCTGTTATACTGGATCATACCAACTTGCTTCAGGATGCTTCAAAGCCATTGCAACTGTGTGTGGAAGCAGGTATCAATAATTCTTAAAGTAGGAAATGCTAGGAGCTTGCAGTCTGAAAAACTATCAGTTTAATAAGAACAAATATAATTTAAATAACCCTAGAACCTTTTTGATAGGAATAGACTTAAATTCTATGGAATTTAATGGAAACATTTTAAAAAATCAGTTATAATCTCAAGCATATTTGGTATTGGTTATTATAGCTTCTGGACATTCACACTCTGGAGATGATAGGACAGAAGCAAGTAACTGCAAATGGATAAACATGTTTTTAAGCAGACAGTCTAAGGCTAGGTCATATACTTTTCCACTTTCCCTGGAAAATAGACACCTCTGAAACTTGGTGCCATACTGGAGAAAAGAACTGGGACCAGGTGTGACATGTTTGCAGCACTTACTACATATACCTCCTTTGCAAAAATGCTGGTATTCTATGGGAATATCACCACCAGGGGGTGGGGGTGGAAATATGCTGAGCTGCTTGGAAAATAAAAAATAAAGAAATGACAGACAAAGCAGTGTACCAAAGAGAAGCAGTGTGTAGAATTTCACATTGAACTAACCATCAAATTGCCTGAGGTGAAAAGAGCTAGTGATCTGTGACTGTGATCTCCAAGTAACTGAGGGTTGATTTACAAGATGTCTTGGGGCTCCTATGGAACATTTCTCTGGAAATGAACATTTCTGTGAGACATTTAGTAATATAAATGTTTTTTTAAAAAGGATTCTAGAATTTCACCAATCACAAGAAATAACCAAAAGCTAAATACTGTAGCAATACAGTAAATGAAAGGAACACATTTCCTTGTACTTATTTTCAACAATATCCTCAGGGGTTTCCCTCTCCCATGCATTAACATTCCTTGCATTTCTGCTTGGTTTACATCAGCTTTTTTAGACTAAGAAAATCTGAAAGTCCAGTACCTGCAGTTGGGTATCTGAGCGATCTTTTATTTGTTGAAATAAATGTCCTGATTGCTTTAGGTTAATGGTGGCAGCAGGCAGGTGGCTATGTGTATTCTAAGATTCTAATGAAAGTGCTGAAAAAACACAAAATGTGGTATTGGGTGCTTAGATGTATAGTAATTTATGCTCGGGATGTAAATTATTTGCATTTGTAAATAACTTTAATCTATGTATAGTTGGGAATTAACTATCTTTTCAGTATTTCCGGGTATGAAATTGAATATGCATTCATGACATTTGATATAGTTCATTGTCTTATTTGATAGATTGGTTTATTGATTATTCAGTTGAGAATTTTTATTTTAAAAATATAAAGAATCTCTATGAAATGATCACATGTACATGTATTTGTTCTTTCAGGAACTACCCATTTGATATTGTGACACTTTTAAATCTAGTCTTGTTTAAAGCATCTGACACCAGTAGAGAGATTTATGAAATATCCATGCAGCTCATGCAGGCATGTATGAAATTAATTTTTAAAATCCTTTAAACCCATATGGAAAAGCAAATAACTATATAGCTTCCCTTGCACTTATCCATGTATTACCTGTTTGTTTTCATCCTTGACAATCTAGTACGCAAATATTGCAAGAATCCTTTGTGTAGAACTTTAATGCTACAGCATTACAGGGAGGGCAGCAAGGAGAGGGAGAGCAAGGGAGCAAGGAAGGGTTCTGGGTAACAGGTTGATTATTTATTTTCAACAATATCCTTATGACACCAGCTGTTGGACTATGCTGGGGAGGTTTGTAAGAACACGGGCTTTCTTTGGAGACATGCAGCGTTTTATGGTGTACATGGGAGTTACGACTCTTATAAAGTGATCAGGGATGGACAAGGAGAGTGGTAGGAAAAGATGGAGCAAGAGATCAAAGTGGGGGGAGGGAAAGCCAGGAAGGGTCGTTGTCTGAGGGCAAAGCTTTACCTGATCTGACCGATGCTGTCTCAGTGGGAGGAGGAAGAGACAGATGAGAAGTAATTCCAGTAGATAGGCCATGGGGTGATTTGTCCCCCTGCTACAAATACAAAAAACTAAACAGCTTCTGCCATATGAAAAATATATGGCAAAATCTGTAGATAATTTTGTGATATTCAACTCTTTTAAAATATGTATATGTTGAAAACCTGTAATACCACTTTAATTTTTCATCTTTCCTATAGATTTTGGAGGCTAAGCTTTTTGTTTATTCAAAGAAAGTAGCTGAGCAAAGACCTGGCAGTATTCTTTATGGGACTCATGGTCCATTGCCACCACTTTACAGCGTATCACTAGCTCATCTGTCATATGAACTGGCAAGAATGTATCCTGAGCTCACACTTCCTTTGTTTTCAGGTAAAAGTTTCTATTCATATTTATTGCCAAGGGTAATTTGCTGAAGAGATGGCTTATTATCCCCCTTGTGGAACAAGGTCTATATCAGTGAAAGCCCAGATCTTGGGGACACATTTCATCTTCTCATATATTTTTTCCCTGCTTTGTGCTAGGAGCGGTAGAATAGAACCCCCACTGCGTGAGCATCCTAAGTTTTGGCTCTTCATTCCCTGTACAGTTTGTATATTATTATTTCCTTGCAGGAAAAAAGGTGGGGTATAAATATAATAAATAAAAATAAATAAATTTTAAACCTTATTTTATGTAGTTCTACACTACAAATTTTTCTACAAATTGGAAACTTTGGGTAAATTTTAATAAGCATGTAATTTTTTTCGTTAATATTTTCACTGTTAAATTTATAGTGATTAGTTATTGGTCATTAGTTAGCTGTATTTGCCATGTCACTGTACCGTATATTCGGAGGATACTTTTGAATGCAGAACAGAATTTAAAATTTTTGTTTCCTTAACTCTATTCATTCCTTAGATTTACAGATTGTTAGTCTTGTTGCTTTTCAGTGAATGATGTTAATTCTGAATGAGTTTAACATTAAGGGTACAATCCTATGCATGTTTAGACAGAAAAAAAAGTCCTACAACTCCCAGCATCCCCCAGCCAGCAGGGCCCGCAAAAGTGTGTGTGTGTGTGTGTGTGTGTGTGTACCTTTTAGTGTTTCATAGCTACTATGGAGCACCAAAGGATCAAAATTAGCTTGAAAACAAGTTAATTTTGACCCTTTCACTACTCCGTAGCCACACTTTTGCTACTCCGGAAGCCATTTTTTAATTTTTTCAGCACCGCAGGGGTGGGTTCCCAGGGGAGGGGGAGGCGAAAATGGCCCCTGGATCTCCCAAAGTTGCCCACTCCGAGATGGAGAAGCAGAAACTATTATACATGTATAATATATTTCTACCCATATAAACTAAAGTTTTGCTTTTGACATAGATCAAAAACTTCTGAAATCACCTTTCTTGAAGCCCTCTAAGGGAAAAAAAAATTGACAGGGCATGTGGTTGTACTAGAAGTCTCATAGTCTAGCTTCTAAATCTAGGATCCTGTGAATCTTTTTGTTTGTTTGTTTGTTTGTTTTTAGAAGTAAGTCAGCGATTCCCAACTACTCATCCAAATGGGCGCCAAATCATGCTTACCTACTTGCTACCATGGCTTCATAACCTTGAACTTGTAGACAGCAGGCTTCTTCTCCCAGGTTCAAGTCCTAGCACCCCAGAGGATGAAGTAAAGGACAAAGAAGGGGAAATAGCTGTTACATGTGGACTGAAAGGAAACGGCTGGGGCTCTCCTGAGGCCACATCACTGGTGCTTAATAATCTGATGTATATGACTGCTAAGGTAAGCAAGTAAATACTCATATGCCTGTTAAATGTGAATTCCAGCGCTGTGCTTTATGAACAGTACATTTTAAATATTTTTATCCCACCCTTCCTCCAAGAAGTTCAAGGTTGCATACATGCCCGACCCCCTCTTTTATCCTCACAATAGCCCTATGAGATAGTTTATGAGTGACTGGCCCAGGGCCACTCAGTGGACTTCCTGGCTAAGCAGGAATTTCAGTGCGGATCTACCTGGTTCCACTGCACCACACTGGCTGTCTCAGTATTTTTCTACAGTTATTACACAAGCCAATACTTAACCTGATCTGTTAGATCAAGGGTGGGCAACTTGTGGCCTTCCAGATGTTTTAGCCTGTAACTGCCATTAGCCCTAGCTAGCATAGCCATTGGTGAGAGATTTAGGAGTTTTAGGCCAAAACATCAGGAGGGCCACAAGTTGCCTACCCCTGTGTTAGAGATTCTAGCTCCAGTGTTCACTAGATACTTGAGATCATTAGATCAAGGTACATGCTTCTGTCATTCGACTTAAGATGGTTCAGCTTGGTATCAAGTAACAACAACAAAAATGCAGTCCTTTAAAAAAAAAAAGATTGATTACTTGTGAGTATTTTGCCCATTTTAGCAAAAAGCTTACTGTGCTTTTATCAAGTTTAGTGTTTTATGTTTCTATGCAGTATGGAGATGAAGTCCCTGGACCTGAAATGGAGAATGTCTGGAATGCTTTAGCCAACAATGAAAAATGGAGCAACAACCTGAGAATAACATTGCAGTTTCTAATAAGCTTATGTGGGGTTAGCAGTGATACCATCCTTTTACCTTATGTAAGTGATTATTAAAAACTAGTTGGATTATTCTTCATGAGCAAAACTATCTGTTCAAGATACATTTCCACTAGAAATAATCATATGCATTTATTGAACTAAAGTTGTTCAGTTGGCAGAGTAAATTAGCCTCTATACTGTAGATAAATAGGAGAATAAATATCAAATGTATTTGTGGAAATCATAGCAAGATCACCACTTTGCCCTACTTATAATAAAGATTTCATAAACTCAGGTTTGAAACAACTGCTGTCTTTTCAACTGTTATGTAGTTACGACTCATATGTCTATACATCCCATAGATACATCAGGCCTGTGGCTTACGCTGGCTTAGCTTGTCTGAGTGTGGAAAGCTAAGCAGGGTCAGGCCTGGTTATTACTTGGATGGGAGACCCCTCCTCTAGTTTCCTGCATTGAGCAGGGGGTCAGACTCGATAGCCTTGTAGGCTCCTTCCAATTCTATGATCTATGAAATCTTTTTATATTCATCTCCCCATTTTTATATTCATCCCCGCCTTCTGTATTGCTAAGGAAGTCCAACACAGTCACGTTTGACTTCAAAAGAGGAAAGTTCTCTAAAATGTGGGAACTGGTAAAAAGGAAGTTGAAAGGGGGAGCAAAGAGGGTTAAATCCCTTCAGTATGCTTGGAGGTTACTCAAAACCACAATAACAGAAGCTCAGCTAGAATGTATACCACAGGTTAGGAAAGGTAATGTCGAAGAGGTCACCAGCATGGTTAATGAGCACTGTAGAGGAAGGTATTAGAGAAAAGAAGCCTTCCTTCAGAAAATGGAGGTCTTGCCCAGATGAGGAGAACAAAAGGGAGCACAGATTTGCACAAAGGAGATGCAAGCAGACAATAACCGATGCAAAAAAGCATTTTGAGGACCAAATTGACAACAACATCAAGTCCAATAATAAATAATTCTTTAAATATATCAGAGCAGGAAATCCACTAAGGAGGCAGTTGGACCGTTGGATGACAATGGAATGAAAGGAGGATAAGGAGATTGTGGACAAGCTGAATGAAATATTTTCATCTGTCTTCACTGCAGAAGATATACCTGTGCCTGAACTGATGTTTTTAGGAAGGAAGTCTGAGAAACTGAGGCAGATAGTGGTGACAAAAGATGAAGTTATCAGCCTTATTGAAAAACTGAAAGTTAATAATTCACCAGGCCCATCATCATCATCAGGCGATCACTCGTGACCGAGTAAGATTGTCTTCCAGGATAAAAGGAGGAAATTCTAAAGAAGATTGTGTAGACTCTAGTGATGGGTCCGTAAGTGACTGTGGAGGCCAATTCTAGATCCACACAGCTTCCCACAGTGAGGACACAGGTTACCAGATGGAAGATGGTCCTGTAAAGGATTCATTTGACGTGCTTTTCGCTTAGCACATTTCTCCCTTTCACCTTGCACTAGGGCTTCTTCAAAGTCCATAGAACCTTTGTGAAAGGCCAACCTCCAGTTAGATCGTTCATGGGCCAGAGTTTCCCAGTTTCGATGTTTATATTACATTTTTTTAGCCTTATGAACATCTTTAAACCTCTTATATTGACCACCGATATTCCGCTTTCCATCCTTGAGTTGGGAATAAAGTAACTGCTTTGGGAGACGGCAGTTACTTTATTATCTTTATCCATCTAGGATGGATAATGGTATCCATCCAGGATGGATAATGGTATCCATCCTAGAGTTCTTAATGAACTTAAATATGAAATTGCTGATCTTCTAACAAAAATATGTAATATGTCCCTAAGATCAGCCTCTGTACCAGAGGACTGGAGAATGTCCAATGTAACACCAATTTTTAAGAAGGGATCCAGGGGGAATCCGGAAAATTACAGGCTGGTTAGCTTAACATTTGTGCCAGGTAAATTGGTTGAAAGCATTATTAAAAATATAGTTAGTAAGTATATAGAAGAACAAGCCCTGCTGAAAAAGAATCAACATGGCTTCTGCAAAGGTAACCTTTTAGGAGTTCAGGCTGGTGTATCTAATGTCAGTGGGATGGTCTGAAATTTAAGGAGCTATCCATGGTGCTGAACCTATTTTGGAGCTGTGGTTTAGTACCGTGGATAGCTCCTTAAAAGTTCAGATTAAAGTCCAGAGTGGATACACAGCCCTACTGACATTGGAGCCACCAGCCTCCACTGCCTTTTAGAGTTCTTTGAGAGTGTCAATAAACACATGGACAGGGGTGATCCATCAGACATTTTTTTAAATTAGACTTCCAAAAGGCTTTTGACAAATTCCCTCACCAAAGACTCCTGAGCAAACTTAACAATCATGGAATAAGCGGAGAGGTCCTCTTATAGATCAGTACCTGGTTAAAGAACAGAGAGTAAGCAGAGAGTAAGAATAAATGGTAAATTCTCCTGATGGAGGGATGTAAACAGTGGGGTCCCACGGGGATCTGTATTGGGACCGATGCTTTTCAACTTAATCATAAATGATCTGGGATTAGGAGTGCACAGTGAACTGGCCAGGTTTGCTGTTGACACCAAAATATTTAGGTCAGTTAAAACAGAAAGGTACTGCAAGGAGATTTAAAGGGATTTCTCTGAACTGGGAGAATGGGCATAAAAATGGCAAATGCGGTTCAATGTAAGCAAGTGTAAAGTGATGCATGTTGGGGCAAAAAATCCCAACTTCATGTATAAGCTGATGGGATCTGAGCTAGCAGTGACTGACCAAGAAAGAGTTCTTGGGGTTGTGGTGGACAGCTCGATGAAAATGCTGTGAAAAAGGCAAATTCCATGTTAGGCATAATTGGGAAAAGAATTGAAAATAAAACTGCGAAGATCATACTCCCCTTATATAAATCCATGGTGTGACCACACTTAGAATACTGTGTGCAGTTCTAGTCACTGCACCTAAAAAAGGACATTGTAGAGTTGGAAAAAGTGCAGAAAAGGGCAACTAAAATGATCAAGGGGCTGGAGCAACTCCTCCGTGAGAAAAGGGTACAACAGCTGGAATTGTTTAGCTTAGAAAACAGGTGAGTAAGGGGAGACATGATAGAGGTGTACAAAATTATGCATGGTGTGGAGAAAGTGGATAGGGAGACATACTTTTCCCTGTCTCATAATACTAGAATCCTATAGGATTATCCCATGAAGCTGATTGGTGGGAGATTCAGAACAGATAGAAGGAAGTAATTCTTCACACAGTGCATAGTTAAACTATGGAATTCACTTCCATGAGGTGTAGTGATGGCCACCAATTTGGACGGCTTTAAAAGGGGATTGGACAAATTCATGCAGGATAAGGCTATCAATGGCTATTAGTCATGATGGCTATACACTACCTCTAGTATCAGAGGCAGTATGCCTATGTACACCAGTTGCTGGGGAACTTGGGTGGGAGAGTGCTGTTGCACTCATGTCTTCCTTGTGGGTTTCCCGTGGGCAGCTAGTTGGCTACTGTGTGAACAGAACGTTGGATTAGATGGACCTTTGGTCCAATCCAGCATGGCTCTTCTTATGTTCTTATGCCTCCTGTTTTTGGGCTATTCCATAATTGTAGACAAATGTTAGGGTCCATTAGACAAGTGGATAAGGGTGACATGTATATATTACGTTGTTATAGCTTTCAAAGTATCTATGTGTCTATTATATGCAGATTTTTAAATTACATTTTGTAGATGCTAAATACTACTTTTTCTTCAGATCAAAAAAGTTGCCATCTATTTATGTCGGAACAACACTATTCAAACCATGGAAGAACTTCTGTTTGAGCTGCAGCAGACAGATCCAGTAAACCCCATAGTTCAGCATTGTGACAATCCACCCTTCTATCGCTTTACTGCCAGCAATAAGGCCTCCGCTGCTGCTTCTGGTGAGAATTAACCTTTATCTTTTATATTTTTAATTGTAAAAAGATACTGTGCATGAAGGAACATGGACATTTCTTCAAAACAGTGTTGTATCTATTATGTTAAATTTATCTCCAGCTCTTTCCTTATTGCTTCTCAAACTCTTATATCTCATCAAGAGATAAATATATAGGGCTTGATCCAGCTTTAGTCATACTTAGAGAAGACCCATTGAAATCAATGGGACTTAAGTTAGTCATGCCTGCAAGGCAAGTATCTTGATATCTGTAGATTTACTTCACATGCACACAATCTTCTATCTGCTGTAGGATTTGGTATCCCTGAAAATAAATTCATATTCTGTAGTAATTACTTTAAATAAGTAAATAAACAAATGTTGAACAAATGTTCAACAGCATGTTGAAACTGAACCCCGACAAGACCGAGGTACTTCTGGTGGGAGATAAGGGGAGGTTAGGGGATGTTGACCTGGTGCTGAATGGGGTACATCTACCCCTGAAGGACCAGGTCCGCAGCTTGGGGGTCATTCTAGACTCCCAGCTGTCCATGGAGGCTCAGGTGGCAGCTGTGAGCCGGGCGGCGCTGTATCAACTCCATCTGATACGGCAGCTGCGCCCCTGCCTTCCTAATCATCTGGTCCCATCAGTGGTTCATGCCTTGGTCTCCTCTCGCCTAGACTACTGTAATGCGCTCTACGTGGGGTTACCCTTGAAGACGGTTCGGAAGCTACAGCTGGTACAGAATGCGGCGGCTCGCCTGGTTAAAGGCAGCCACCGGCGGGATCACATCACGCCAGTGCTCAAGGAGCTGCACTGACTACCAGTTGCTTGCCGAGCTGAATTCAAGGTGTTGGTTTTGACCTTTAAAACCCTATATGGCTCCGGTCCAGTCTATCTCAAGGAGTGTCTCCAGCAACACCAAGTAGGCCGCTCAACAAGATCTGCCACGGACGGCCTTCTCCTTGTCCCTTCAGCCAGAGTTAGACTGGTGGGGACTAGGAAGAGGGCCTTTTCTGTGGCGGCCCCCGTACTGTGGAACTCTCTCCCGAGTGACCTTCGCCATGCCCCCTCTCTGCTGAGCTTCCGCCGCTCACTAAAACCTTGGCTGTTCAGGCGGGAATACGGGGTGGGCTAAGATTTTAAACATTTATACTGTTTTAAATGTATTTTATCTTGTTTTTATCTTGTGTACATCGCCCAGGGTGGCCGGTTTGCTGGCCAGATGGGCGATAAATAAATGTAAATAATATAATATAATATAATATAATATAATATAATATAATATAATATAATATATTAAACCATGGTTTGTTAGTGCAGCTGGGTTTACACAACACAAGAACAACCCATACTCAACTTGTACTCTGGCTTGCCATGTTGCGTGAACCCAGACATTGTCTTGAAGCCATAGGCTATCTTAGCTTTTGCTTAGCCTTAACCACATCTCTGTGGTAGATATAAAGCGACCTACCTCTGCCAGATGTTTTCAGGATGGGACAGCTCTAAGCCTAAAAATAAATAAGTAAGTAAAACAAGTGGGAACCTGCAAGGATTATGGGATAAAGAAAGGGGTGGGGGTAAGCAAAGTCTCTTTATTCCCCCTTCTTTTCACCACAACAAATTGATTATTCAGTCATGGATTGGGCCCAGAGAAAACATCCTCTGAGGCGCCCACTAATTCCACCTGCCCATAACTTTGGAGGTGAAGAATGGTTTCAGCCATTCTTTCATCCCAAATCGTTGGTTAAGTGAAGGGAATTTGTGGTCAGAGATGCAGCAACAACATCTCCAGAGTCCTCTCACTGAGAAACTCCAGTGCACTGATGAGTGAGAAGATCCTGGGGAGATTTCTGCCACAGCCCAGAACATTGCAATGGGCATCTCCAAGTTGTCTTTCACGGTCACTCCAAGGAACCAGTGGATGTGAGGACCGTGCAGCAGCTGGCTGAGCCCTCCGTTTACCTCTAAAACAATTGTGGGGCAGGAGATGGGACTCAGCGGAAGCTTTCTCTGAGCCTAATCTTGTACTCTAACAGCCCATTCAATGCAGGCAGGTGTGAGGGAGGAAAATGGAGTAACATTGCAGTATTTGTTTTTTCTTCTTACCCAGATATCAATGTAATATATAAAGTGACTTTGAGAGGCTGAGGATTATTTTATGAGTCTGGCTGATTGCTGTGAGAAATGATCATTTCTGTCATTACACCTGGTTGTCTAATGCTAGGGATTTCTTTTTCTTGGTTTGAATTAAAAATCTTTCATAATGAATTTGTGTAAGTACTTAGTGGGTTTTTTAAAAAAAATATTGCTTTTTACATGTACAGGAACCACATCAAGCAGTAATACTGTAGTAGCTGGCCAAGATAGTTTCCCTGACATTGAAGAGAACAGAATTGTGAAAGAAACAGATGAAAGGTTTGTAATCTGGTCTCTCTTTCTTAAGCATTAAAACCCTGGACACAAAGGCCAGTTCCCCACCAACTTGAGTAATTCAGAGTACATCTGTCGATGTCCGTTAGACAAATGCAACTATCTGCAGATCAATCTAATCTAAATATAATTCCCTCTAATACCAAACCTGGATGCCCTGTTGCTTATCAGTATGGGCCACCCAAAAACAAGGTAGTGATTCTGTATACTTGCAGGACTTCCCACATACATGGAAATATATTCGTTTCTAAATTAAAAGGAAAGAAATTAAAACAGCCCAACAAAGACCTATGCTTAGTGGCCTCCAGAACGTATGGAATGTTGTGGGTGCTCGTTGCGAAAGAAAAAGAAAATAGGGTGAGGAGAGGGAATTGTCCTGCTTGAATATGTAAGAACATATTGACTGGGTTCAGACAACATGATAACCCACATTCAAGGTTGAGTGTTGGTTGTTGTTGACCCGTGGGTTGTTGAAACATGGGTTATTGTGTTGCCTGAACCCATCCGAAATGACAAACTGGTGAATAACCCACAGTTCACAACCCAACAACAAACTATGGGCTCTCTTCATCAGTTGTTCGTGGTTAACCAGCCATGGCTTGTTAGCACAGCTGGGTTCAGACAACACAATAGCCCACATTTCAACAACAACCCACGGTTCAGTGACAACCCACACTAACCCATACTCAACCCTTGAGTGTGGGTTATCATGTCTGAAGTAGGGGTGGGCGAACTGCCCACCCCCCGACTCGCCAGGTGCTTGGCAGACTTCCGGGTCCCCGGCACGTCACTTCCAGGTCCCTGGCGCTGCGTTTTTTACATAAAAACCAAGGTAAACTACCTTAAAACTGCCGGGGAATAGCAAATCATGGCCGGTTTAAGGTGGTTTACCTTGGTTTTTACATAAAAAACGCAGCACCGGGGACCTGGACGTTGCTTTCCCTGCTCCTCTCGGCTCCTCTGGTGCGGAGATGTGCTGAGCCGGGGAAAGGTAAGTCGCACAGAGCTTGGGGGGGCGAGCGGTGCGAGTTCACCCCGCTTCCAACCCCTGATCTAGTTCCGCGCACATCCCTAGAAGCCAGTCATTATATCCTAGAGGGGAGTGAAAATTAAGGTCAGGGGAATGTGAGGGAGAAAAGGACACTTTTACCCTTTCCCACACTACAGGAACCTCCACGCCCCCACTGTACAGTAGTAAAGTGCTCATGTTTTGGGGCTGGGGCGAAGTCGCCTAGCCCTAGCAGATGTTTTGCATATAAAAGGTCCCTGGTCCAATTCCTAGCAAGACTTCTGTCTGAAACCCTGGAGGGCTGCTGCTGGTCAGTGTACTGTAGACAAGGAAAGAAGGAAGGGTTGGATCCAGATTTAGGCACATGGAACTGGGCTGGTGGAAGCAGACATCTCTGCCCCTGCCTCACTTTAGGAATACTTTCATAGAAAAGTAGCATGAAAACATTATAAACAAACTGTCATGTAAATTTTCTCTCTGTTTGTGTTTGTGTCATCATCTCTTATAATTTCTCCACGACATACACCTGATTAGCAAGTAGGCACCACAAAAATGAGACACTAGCATAATAACCTAAATAGGATGTATAGATTGACCTGGATAGAGTTAGAATTCTTAACAACTGGGGAATAAATCAGTTTGCTTCGAACTGGAGTATAAATCTTTTCGCTTCTGGGCGACATTCTTTGTTCCTTTTCCTTACAAAAACATGTACAGCAGAATTGTTTAAATGGGATTTTTCAAAAGTATGGTACAAACGTTTGGAACAACATTTATCCTTCTCTGATCCAGATTTTGCCTGCCTGTTTCTTCAGGTGTGAATAAATACATTGTGTGTATGAAGCCTACCAACCTCTCAGCACTAAAAGTTGCTGGAGATAATGTAGGAGTGCAAAAGCAAGAGGAAACTGACATGTTACATCCTGCTGGGGAAGACTGATCAGAAGATTATACAATTTGTCAAAAATATTTGGTAATGTGTGCTGTACCAGAGCTAGCAAAATTCCCCCAGTGCTACCGTTCTTCAAATATATTTGCACACACCCGCAGTTATGGAATTTTCCATAGCATTACTTTGTCATTTTTACAACCCAAGCCTATACACATATAGTCAAAGTAAAACCTACCGAGTTCACTGAGACTTACTCACAAATAAGAATGCATAGGATGGCAGGCTTAGATTGTAGTAATAAAAGTTCACGGAGCACAAGATTATACACGCATGCATTAACTAGATTAGGTAAGATGATTAGGATAAAATACTTTTATTTAAAAAGAACAGTGAGTGTCAGAATAGTTTAATATAACACCTCTTATTAGAACCAACTGTGTGGGTGGAACGATGAATTCAAAGCCATTGATTTCAGTGAGATTAAGCATGCTTAACCCTGTTTCACACTGTGGCCCATGACTTTTCCAGTCACTAATCAGTTATCAAAATTGGATCCTATGCATGATGAGCTCCATTAAAATCACAATTTTTCAAATTAGATTTCTGCAGCTTGCTCAAGAGCAGTGGCCATTGAATCCATCACACATTTGCCCTCTTAAGACAACTCAGTCAATTTAGATATTGATGATCGCTTTAATATTGTAAGGCGTAGGCTTATGTCTTGAATGGGTATACCTGCTACCATGCCTAAGAAGCAACATGTGTCCCAGGTATACATGGGCCCAAGGATCACCAGAGCCTGAGCTTGCTTCCTGCTTTTGCTGGAGTGTTTAGCTCAAAAATAATCCATTGTTCAGAGAAGATTGGTTGTCTGCATCACCTATGAAGAATCTTAGGAATATTTAACCCAGAAACAAATTGAGCCCAGAACATTTCCTTTTGTTTTTTTCCAAAACTTACAAAACATTTCCTTTGTTTTTCCACCAAGGTTCAGCAATGTGATCAGAGCACATAATCGACTGGAATCAAGATACAGCAATAGCTCTGGAGGATCTTATGATGATGACAAAAGTATGACTTAACATTTGCTTATATTATGTTTTGTGAGTAACAATGAGCAATAATGATATCCAGTCATCATAGGCATGATCTGGTCAAAGTTAAGTATTTTGAAGTCCCATTGATTTCAATGGAAAAATTAAGTATGTGCTAAAATCTCTCCCATTGAAATCCATGGGACTTGAAAGTACTTCCATTTGGCTGGATTGTGCCCAGTATCTGTAGCTGCTCTTGGTTAGTTGAAGCTTTGTGATCTAGATCCTTTGTTGCTAAAAAATATCAAAGGGCATTGTGCTTCAGATGGTAACTCACATGCTTACTACTTGTACCATATCTGCATTAATATTTGCATAAGGTCCACATTGATTTGTCATAGTCTCTTTCTTTGTATACCTCTTTTCTGTATACATTGCAATCAAAGTGCTTCACATGAAATCATGACAAAACAATGAACAAAAATGGTTAGGGTGTTGGACTGGGACTCGGGAGATCCGGGTTCTAGTCCCCGCTCGGCCATGAAACTCACTGGGTGACTTTGGGCCAGTCACTGACTCTCAGCCTAACCTACC
Source organism: Shinisaurus crocodilurus (assembly GCA_021292165.1). Taxonomy (NCBI): domain Eukaryota; kingdom Metazoa; phylum Chordata; class Lepidosauria; order Squamata; family Shinisauridae; genus Shinisaurus; species Shinisaurus crocodilurus. The sequence continues at coordinate 260,119,380 of CM037878.1, read as the reverse complement.
TCACAGGGTTGTTGTGAGGATAAAATGGAGAGGAGGATGAGAATAATGTAAGCCGCCTTGGGTTCCTTGCAGGAAAAAAGGTGGGGTATAAATATAATAAATAAATAAATCAGCAATAGATAGCTGACATATCTCCATTTAAAAAGCAAACGGCATGTGTAATGCATCTGACAGCATGTGTAATGCATCTGGTTTGTATTGTCTATATTGAAATACCTGGAGTGGGAACAACACCAGATTGCCAAAGAGAACACAGACAGCAGCAAATAACAGCAAGTGTGGCTGGGACATCAGAGGAGCAGGTGAGGTATTCAACTGACATCTCTGACCCCCTGCTCCTCAGTAGTTGCCATGCCATCACCAGCAGAGAGGGAGAGCAGAGCCTGCAGCACCATCCTGCTCGGTGATACAGCCTGCCCCTGGGAGGCCAATTGAGGAAAAGAGCAAATAGACATCTTACACCCATTCCCTCTTCTGTTTCTTCCCCCAACCAAAGGATTCCTGGTAGCCTTACCAGCTTGCCCTCTGGTCTGTTGGTGCTCATGCTGAATACCAGGTCTCTCCATCTATGATTTATCTATGATTTAATTGCAGAATGTGGGGCTGGCCTGGTATGCATAACTGAGACGTGGGTGGGTAAAAAGGGAGGGGTTAATCCCAGCTGTATCCTCCTGGGTACTTGGCACAGTATCAATGTAGACTTGAGGGCCAAGGGGGGTGGTCACTGTAGTCCATATGGATTGGGCACTCCAGATTCTGCTAGCGTACCCCTCATCCACAGGTGTCCATCAGTCTTGCTGATAGAGATGATATCAGATTTGTTGTTGAGAATTCCTGGGATGTCTGGGGAGAACTCAGCCTACATGCCCAGTCCATTTGTTCTGAGGCGGCTCAAGTCTTGGAACCATGGAGCCATCTGCACTGGCTGCCAGTGCATTTCTGTGCCCAATTCAAAGTGCTGGTTTTAACCTTCAAAGCCCTAAATGGCTTGGGGCCAGATTAACTGAAAGAGCATCTCCTCCCATATTTACCTACCTGGACACTAAGGTCATCATCTGAGGCCCTTCTCCAGGTGTCATCGCTAAATGTGGTGATGCAAGGAGCTACACTACCTTTTTAGCGGTAGTGCCTTCTTTGTAGAATGCCCTCCCCTAGAGAGATTTGCCTGGTGCCTAAGTTATGGTTTTGGCAGTGCCAGCTGAAGGCTTTTCATAAAATTTTGTAACATTTTAAATACATTTTTCTCTGGCATATCAGGAGTGTTGCACTGTTTTATCCTTACTGCTGGTTTTATTTTGATTTTATTATATGTTGTATTGTGTTAGCCCTGCTGTTGGTTTTATCTTGCTTTTATCTTGTGCTGTTTTATTGCCTGTATTTTATTGTTATCCTGTATTTTATGTCTTTAATTTATCTGTACACCATCAAGAGAACTTAAGTTATTGGGTGGTTTGAAAATGTAATGACTAAACAATAAAATGTTACTGTGCAGATGATCCTATTTCTCCATACACAAGCTGGCTATTGAATATTGTGGAGATGAAACAGCCACAGCCTTTGCCAATGCCATTTAATGGAGGGTGCTGGGCACCACTTGTTGACTACCTCCCAGAAACGATTACACCACGGGGACCACTCCATAGGTAAGCTGAATGTTAAAATGACTCCTCCAAAATAGTTTATCCAGACCATCTTCTAACTGTACATTATATCTGTACAGTCCAAAAAATATTTCTGACATGTTCTGTATATTTTAAGGAACTGGGTAATGCTGTTTCCCCATTATTCCATTGCTTTATTCGTAAAGTCTTGCTTTTCTGGTATTTTTTTATAATGTTAACTCACTTGTATTGCATGGTATTGCAGGTGCATGTGCCAGGGAACTGAATGGAAGGTGGGCCCATTCACAAGATTGATTACTGCATGGACCTTCACTACATTGGCAATCATATTAACCCAGTGTAAAGGGCATATAGTATTTCACTTTTCCCAACACAAGAAAAATTAACACATCATTTTGTGTGAGAAATTAATTTGTGTGAAGCTGCTCTAAGATTTAGGCAAATGATGAAGAACATGATTGGAAAGGCAGGATGTGTACTGCCATCCACCCCCACCCCCCAGTCCAATACACTATTATTCCTGCCAGTTTCTGTGTGCTTTTTGGAATTATCTTCTTATATAATCTACACTGACAGGCATAATTCCATTTTGATTATAATGCTAAATGTAGACATCGTGACTTGTTACCGCATTAATGACATTTTTAAAAGCAGAAAGCTTCTGACTTTGTGTCATAAACTTGTTCACTTCCCCCATGTTAGAGCTGATGTGGGTGGGGATCATTGCAGGGCAGAGGTTTTACAAGCTGGTTTTCAGGTCAGGGTGGACCTACAACAAATGCATGTTCTTAATAGGGTTGATCAGATCATTCAGTTCTGATCAGGTTCAGTTCTGTGTTTCTTTCACTTTTATCCCTTCCCCTGCCCATTCTGTCCTGTAATTTGGGATTTTTTTTAAAAGAGAAAAATGCACTATGCTTTGAAAAGAAGATGTACAGTTTTATGAGCTGGTCAGAGGACTACCTTTCTAGTTTTAAGATCTGTGGTTTTTTTCCCCCAACAGGTAACAGCTACTCCAAGCAACTAAAGTGTCTGGCAGCCAGTGTTCAGGCATTCCAAATTTGTCTGCAAATGCCCTGGGGAGCTGATGATATGCCATTCTCCCAGGGTCTTGTTTATGGGGACAGCCATCTTTTTTTATGTACAAGTCCCTGTTGGAAGAGCACATCATCACTCCCAGGGGCACTTGCAGCCAGGAATAGACAAAGTTGTCAAGTTCAGTTTCTCTCAGTTTCTCATTTTTCTTACGTTTGATTCATCTTGAACTTTGAGAATTTCTCCAGTCTTAAGTTTGGTTCGTTCAACTTTGAGATTTTTTAAAAATTTGCATGAAAATTCATGAGCATTTTTGTGCACGTTTCTCCTAAGACATGAATTTTTGTATGCATTTTTGCCAAATATATACATTTTTTGCAAGTAATTTTCCTAATATAATGCATTTTAATGTATTTAATACTTTTCCTATGCATTTTTGTATGCGTTTTTTATTGGAAAACTTCACTGCAAAATTCGGAGAAGTGCGAGTTTCGAAAAATAACTGAGTTTTGGTTTGCATAGTGTTTCGACAGTATGAAATTAGTTAAGCAATGTGAACTGAACAAATTTCTCCCCATCCCTACGGGTTGCAGCCAAAATTGGAATTCCTGCACACGGGCCACTGGGCTTGCAAGCCATTTGGAATGGCTGTTAAACTGTGGAAAAAAGACCTTTAATGTGAAAGGCAGTTTTGGGATCGTGTGATAGAAACTGTTGCACAAGTGGACTTCTGTTCACATAACAGGACTTTTCCTTCCCCTTCTTCCCCTGTCCCCCAATACTGCTCTGGAGGATTCCATAACTCTCCGAAGCAGATTTGGGGGGCAAAGGGGGCTGCACGGGGGCTGCACGGGGGAGGAGAATCCATTCCCCTGGCAAATGCTGTTCTGCTGGTGCTCAGACATGGTTGGATACAACCCAGTGTGTATATTATTGTTCAGTGCCTTTCCCTGCATCATTTTTTAAATCCTCCATAGCTTAGAAGTTACCATGTTGTGCATAAACTTCTCTTCTTGCTATGTGATCAGCTTTTGTGTGATTGCTAGTGTTTTCCCCCATTCTCCTTGCATTTGTTGCATTGATTCATCTTATTTTCCCTATTAGATGCAATATTGCTGTCATCTTCATGACTGAGATGGTAGTAGATCACAGTGTAAGAGAAGACTGGGCCCTCCACCTCCCATTATTATTGCATGCTCTCTTCTTAGGTAAGTAATATTAAGCAGAACTGAAGTTGAAACGGAATTCCCAACACAGATGGAAGTTTGTATTACTCAATCTTCCTCCATTTTCAGGCTTTTGTTTCAGTATTCTTGGTTCCATCTATTACTAAAGCTATTCTCTATACAGCCATTCAATTCTTGTAATTTTCCCCCTTTTGTGCAACATGAACAGAAACTGTTAACAGTAACACGGTAGAGTCAAAACAAATTACACAGGTTTGTTCCCACTGATTTGGTTGTTGATTCATCAGATAAGTACAAGTATGTGGTTGTAAAATTTTGAATAAATAATATCAAGTTGCTAATGGTTAGAAAATATTTCAAATAGTATTACTAAATAGTATCACTAAGCACAACATGTTCGTAAACAATGATGGGTGGAGCTGCAAGCAGATTCACTGATGGATCTCTTTGCTACATCAGAACCACTAGCAAGGGGGTGAGGAGCACCGAAGTGGAGGATGAAATTGACAGTTCCTTGAAAAGTAGGGAATATGGCTCTGCTGGGCTAAATGAAGTAGTGTGTTGAGAGGATGAAACTGACAAGGATATTTACAACTGGAATATATAGCGGACAAGGCGGACTTGCAAAAGAACACTGATAAATTAAAAAAAAAAAGATGACCCCCATTTGCGCAAATTTAAATAGCTGGAAAAAACAACAACAAATTTCCCCAAATTTAAAGACCCAAATAATAATAATTAAAAAAACATTTGTGCAAATGTAAAGATCCGGAAAATTAATCATCATCATCATCATCATCATCATCATCATCATCATCAACACGATCCCATTTGCACAACTTTAAAGGCCTGAAAAATTAAAACAAAAACAAAAAACAATCCCATTTGTGCAAATCACGGGACCTGAAAAAAATGTGTCTATTTATTTAATGTGCACAAAGTAATACGAATATTTCCAGAATCAGAAAAGAAAAATCTGCAACAGTCTGCCACCGCTTATCGGAATGGAAACACTGTGAAGTCCTGTCAGGCTTAAACAGAATGGAATTCCCAGCATCGCACATCGCTGCTTATGGCCCTCCAGATGTTGTTGGAGTGCAACTCCCATCAGCCCTAGCCAGCATAGCCAATGGTGAGGGATGATATCTCAAGGAGCACCTCCAGCAACATCAAGTAGGCCGCTCAACAAGATCTGCCACGGACAGCCTTCTCCTTATCCCATCAGCCAGAGCAGCCAGGCTGGTGGGGACTAGGAAGAGGGCCTTCTCTGTGGCGGCCCCCATGTTATGGAACTCCCTCCCTAGTGACCTTTGCCATGCCCCCTCCATGATGAGCTTCCGCCGTGCATTAAAAACATGGCTGTTCAGGCGGGAATATGGGGTGGGTTAGGATTTTAAAAGAATGTTTAATACTGTTTTAATTATCATATTTTATTGTATTGTTTTATTGTATTATTTTAATTGTACATCGCCCAGGGTGGCCAGGTGACCGGCCAGATGGGCGATTAATAAATATAATAAATAAATAAATGATAGGAGTTACTGTCCAACAGCACCTGGTGAGCCACAGGTTTCCCAGCCCTGCCTTACACATACATTTGCCTGGCTCATTTTGTATCACTCTAAGGGGGTGAAAGGAGGCCTTACTTGTGTGCCAGATGGTGCAATAGGAGGGCAGGACAGTAAGGACTGGTACACCAGTCCCAAGGCAGCTGTTGTCCAAATGCTGAAGTAGTGTCCAGCGCTATGAAGGGATGAACTGTCTCTGCACCTTCTCCAAGATCCCTTACCTTGGATCCTGCAACCTGTTGGCTCGTGACAGTGGCTTATCGGGCCAGACAGTTAGAATATAGGCAGGCTGAAGAATCAGCCTGTCATTTTAGCAGAGGCATTCTCAAGCTCAGCTAAAGAAAAACGCAAATGCTCAAAGTACCGAGGTTGATTTCTGCCTGATATGACAACAATTAGTGTATGAGAAACAGAGTATTCTTCTAAGTGAAATTAAATATATTGCTGGGAGCAGATGGCCAAACATTTTCAGACCAACACAAGTTTTTTCATTTTAACTTTGGCTGAGGTGCATCGTGCATGTGTGTTTTTAAGCTGCTACAGAATTAACCCACTTTGAATATAGTCATGATCTCTGTGGTAGTCTCCATTAAGACCTTATAATTTGGAGTACAGGATATTTTTGAGACATAGTGACATGTTTAAACTGGCCACTTGGCCAAACAACAATACAGTTGCGCGCGTGTGTGTGATTAACTTACAAACATTATTTTGTCTCTAAAATTGCATACTATGTCTCAGCTGCATACCCAAAAATATACACGACCTAAGTTACCTGTCAGTGGGAAGCAACTTGATAGAAGAAGTCTCTCTCTCTTGCACACGCACACACACATGCTGCACCAGCTGATGCCTCCCTAGAAAAAAATTGAGAAGAAAGTGCATCTCAGCATAACCATGGCATCTGCTTAGGCTCTAGCCCAGGGGTGGGGAACTTCAAGCCCAGGGGCCAAATCCAGCCCTCCTGGGGTCCCAATCCGGTGTTTCCCAGATGGCCTTTCCTTTCCCTCCCCCCCCCCCGACCACCAATCATTTTGTGGTTTCTTGGCTTTTGTGCAGTTTTTTCCCCAATCTGAAAAGTTTTTTTTAAAAAAAATATATTTTTATTGCATTTTAAATCACATGTTTTCATTATAATCAATGAGTATAGGAAAATATTACAACTTTTTCAACTAGCAAAACAAATACATTACATGAAAACAACAAATTACAGCTAGCAAGAATTGCAGGGAGTTCAATATATTAAAAAAATATTTATCCAGAGAAGTTCATCAGGGGTTTAAGATTAAGTTGTAATTATTTAAATGTATCTTTCCATATCTGTCCACATGACATGCTGGTGGTTTTCTCTGGGAATCTTGTTTGTTAATAAAGTCCATAAATTTATGCCAAATTGTATAGAAGGTGTCAGATTCTTTTTGTTGCCTTTGTGCCCTGATCTGTTTAGTTAATTTTTCAGCTCACACAATGTTCCAAAGATAATTATACCACATGACTATTGATAGATCATTGGATTCTCCCAATTCTTTGCTATTAGCTAGCAAGATGCCACCATCATAAAAGTCGGCATTTCTTAGTCTGGTAAATGTTCATTGTGCCCACTAAAGATAGATAATAGGGCCAATTTAGGATCCATGCCCAATCTGAAAAGCTGAAATGCCTCTCCTAAGGCTTAGTTCAGTGTTCTCCAACCTTGGGTCCCCAGATGTTTTTGGCCTACAACTGGTAGCTGGTGGGGGCATACTGGGAGTTGTAGGCCAAAAACATCTGGGGACCCAAGGTTGGAGAACACTGGCTTAGTTACTAGCAATAAGAGCTATAGGCTACAATATGCTGGTATTTTTTGAATGTTTGACTCCAGTCCTTTTGCCTTTGGCCCTTCCCACTTTGGCCCTAGCTACCACTGGAATGTGGCCTCTGAGGGCTCCACCAAAATTGAATTCAGCCCTCAGGCTGAAAGTAACTCTCCACCCCTGGATTAGTGGTTAAAGGAAGCTGGAAAGTGGAGGGAACCCAAAGCCAAAATTAATGAAAAGTAAAGTAATAAATTATAAAGTATAACATTTATTTTTTAAAAAAGGAAATTAAGTTTTGTTTAGAGCCTGTAATCTAGAAGCCTCATAGTTAAAAATCTCCTGAAAAAGGTAAGTTTGGTAATGGGATAATTTGTAAGTGGACAGTCTTTTGTAGATTCATTTAGAGTTCAAGAGGTCTCTAAGAAGATTTGTGATGTTAAAACTAAAGTAATACCTTGGATTACAAGTAACTTGGTTTGAGAGCGTTTTTAAATTTAAGCAAATTTTTAAATATTTATTTAATTATTTTTGACTTGATATACAAGCAACGTCTTGCAATACAAGTACTGTAGTACGGCTTAAATTAAAAATCTCTGTACAAATTTTTTTGGGGGGATTTCGTTTTGATATAAGAGTGTTTTGGATTACAAGCACATTTCCGGAACGAATTATGCTCTCAATCTAAGGCATGACTGTATTCCTTTAAAAACAAACACACACCATAATTTGAATGTACATGGTAACTATAGCACAATTTCCGGTGGAATGGACGTGCTGGGTTGGAAAGGAAAATAGCTGCTAGGTCTATTCTGCCAGCACTTGCTCAGGACGTTGCCCAGGACTTCATGCAGTGGTGTGATCATAGGTATATTCTGTATTCTTATCTTTGGGTATGTACAAGAGCTTGCACATGTTCTTATTTGTTTTATTTATTTATTTTATTTATTTATTATATTTCTACAGCACCCATCAGCCAGAAGGCTCCCTGGGCAGTTCACAATCAATATAAACAATCATCATAAAATCACAATAATACCATTAATATAAAATACACTAGTACAATAGAACCGCTAAATAAATTGATCCGGAGGTACAGTAGTAAAATACAGTAAAAGATGGAAGTAAAAATCTAACTCTTAAAATATTGGGAAAATAAAAAAGGGTTTTACCTGTTGCCTGAAAGAATAGAGAGTGGGCACCAGGCACACCTCTTTGGGGAGCTGATTCCACAACTTTGGGTGCCACAACAGAAGGCCCTTCCCCTAGTAGCCACCCTCCTAGCTTCTTTTAGAGGGGGCTCTCTGAGAAGGACCTCCAATGAAGATCTCAGGGTTCGGGTAGGCACATACAGGAAGAGGCATTCCTTCAGATAACCTGGCCCCAAACTGTTTAGGGCTTTAAATGTTAATGTTAGTACAGTAATACCTTGGATTGCAAGTAACTTGGTTTGAGAGCGTTTTGCAAGACAAGCAAATTTTTAAATATTTATTTATTTTTTACTTGATATACAAGCGACATCTTGCAATACAAGTACTGTAGTACGGCTTAAATTAAAAATCTCTGTACACATTTTTTGGGGGGATTTTGTTTTGATATAAGAGTGTTTTGGATTACAAGCACATTTCCGAAACGAATTATGCTCTCAATCCAAGGCATGACTGTACTTTGAATCGGGCTGGACTTCAAGTCATACCTAACTTACGAAGCAGAAGAACATTGTTGGTTAGTTTCACATTTGTCACCCATTAGCCATGCTGGCTGGGTATGCTGGGAGCTGTAGGCCAGCAACATCTGGGGATCAAGGTTGGAGACCCCTGCACTAGTGTGAGGTATAAAACAGCTGTCCTATGAGTAGAAGATGCGTTTTGCGTGCAAAAGGACACTTATAGATCCAACCCAACCTTTTCATCCACAGGTGATGTTTAAATCAAGGTTGTGAAGGAATGTTGTAGGCAAGCTGTATTATTACTGCAGCCCATGTTGTACGTGCACCATGTATAAAGAGGAAATGTGCAGATTCTAAAGGTCTTCTAGTTCACAGCATTATGGAGGTTTTGCTGTTAGTTAAGAAGTGCAACCTCTTTCTCACAAATGTTCCTATACTCACACAAACATTCAACCTGACTCTGCCAGATATTTATGAAGTTAGCCAATATCATAGTGGAAGGGGAGCAATACTCTTTGTTCCACATACCTCTCTTCCAAAACAAAAGTAGAAGAACAGGAGAAAGAAAGAAAGAAAAGAGAGAGAGACAGAGATTGCTCTAAGTCTGCTCATCATGCTTCTTTCGTTTGTTTTCTTGCCTCCCAAAAAGGAATGTGGTAAAAGCTATTTTTAAAGGGAAACTATTTTAGAAAGTTCTCACTAGAGTGTTGGCTGATTAAAGAAATGTCACAGTGTAATCCTATTTAGGTTTCCTCTGAAGGAAGCCTTATTGTATTAATTGAGGTTTATTCTATAGTAAGTTGATTAATTATATGTGTTTTAGTTGATTAATTCATTAAACAATATTTCTGAAGCTAAAAGCATGCTTTTTTTGTTTTTACATGATGCACTCATGTGTCATATTAGGTGTCATCTTAGCAGAGGCCTTCTTCCTGTGTGAGAGCAGAAGGAGTGCTTCTTTAGATGGTGCTTGCTAGCAGTTTTTATAAGTAAAAATTATATATAATCCACTGACCAACTAATTAGGGACACTTTTAGGGACAAGTTAAATGCTGCACTAAATTTATAATGCAAGCTATGTTAAGAAGAGGCAAACCCTAACTTATATTTGCTTTAGTGCTGATGACATACACTACTCTGAACTGTTTGCTATGTCTGGAATGTTAACTTGTTTTTACTTCACATTCAATGACTGATGTTAATTGCATTCCCTTAGGTCTTGACCATTACCGACCTGAAGTCTTTGAGCACAGTAAAAAGCTGTTGCTCCATCTTTTGATTGCGCTATCATGCAACAGCAATTTTCAAGCCATTGCCTCAGTACTTCTTCAGACCAGAGAGATGAATGAAACCAAGACCCTCACAGTGCAGTCAGCTTATCTGCCTGAATACTTCTATACAGGTAATGAAGAGCAATTGTGTTTTGTTTTGGCTTGTCCCTTACCATCTCTCTTGTACCTCATTTGATCCTGTGGTCTGCTTTCTGTGCTTGCAGTGCATATGTACATAGATCAGCAGAAGGGGAATGAAGGACAAATCCGAACAGCTCATGTAACATAGACTCCTTCCTCAACACATTTTGAGTAGATTACCAATAGATAGTAACTCCCAATAGAGTAGCTTTTAGAGTAGATTACTGATAGATGCTCTTGGTAGATAGATTGGAGTTCTCTGTCTATCCTATGCCTTGCCAGCAGGAGCCAAACAAGGAAGGAATAACAATGGAGGTGATTTTGCCTCTTGTTCCTCTTCAAAAGAAAAAAAAAATCAGCTACGTGGGCTTCTGCAGCTGGTGGGGACAAAGGTTGTGGGATCTTCTGGATCCTGGTCTCTCCCTTCTCCTCCCTGCCCACCAGAACGCCCCCTTTTCAATGACCCTGAGGTCTTCCAAGACCTCGCTGTTGCAAACTTTGAAGAACAGCTGCAAGCTGTTTTCCGTGGTGGCTGTGAGGCAGCGGGGGAAAGGATCCGATGTCAGATTCTCCCTCCCGACGTCATAGGAGTGTCTACGGCCTTGGGAAGGGGATTCCGACAAATCTTATGATCCCTGAGGATTGCTGTGTTATGCTGAAACCTGAATGTACAGCTTATTAGAGCTAATATTCTTCAACCCAGTAAGCTAAATTCCACAAGTTCACTACAAGAACAATAAATTACTTGAAGGTAAAATAAAATAAAAATGACCACATACATAATTTCGGTGCTTATCTGACCTTGCTGAAGACCCCCTTTTACTAGTCACAGGCAAGGTTCTTTTACCTAAAATGGATAAAGTCACACTGAAAAAAACGGGTAGATAAATATCTCAACACGCAACGTGAAATAACAGGACAGTGCCATGTTTCACTGCATGCATGTGTGGGAAAAAAAGTATTCACTCTCCATATGGGATGGGAGGAAACATTTATTGGTATGAGAAAGAGAAACACATAATCATTTTTTGCCTGTAAACTGTTACTTTAACAGTGCTTCTGAAAAATTGATAACATATTGAATCTACTTTTAATGTATTTTTATTTTACTTCCTTGTATTTCTATTGTATTTTATAATGTTGTAAATGGCCTGGAGTAGTACATAGTAGTACACTAGTACATAGTACTATGTACATAGTACATAGTAGTACATAGAATATATATGTATATATGTATACAATGTATATATGTACGAGAGCCAGTGTGGCGTAGTGGTGAGAGTGTTGGACTGGGACTCGGGAGATCTGGGTTCTAGTCCCCGCTCAGCCATGAAACTCACTGGGTGACCTTGGGCCCGTCACTGACTCTCAGCCTAACCTACCTCACAGGGTTGTTGTGAGGATAAAATGGAGGAGGAGGACGAGGACGAGGACGAGGAGGAGGAGGAGGATTATTATTACGTAAGCCGCCTTGGGTTCCTTGAAGGAAAAAAGACAGGGTACAAATATAATAAATAAAAAAAATAAATTATTTATTGTGGAGGAAGGGGGGCTGGCTGACTCCGCCAACCCACCCTTTCCTACCCAAAATACCCCCAGAGATCTCAAGGTGCCAGACTGCAAGCCTCAGCTCTGCAGTCCTTTGTCTTGAATCTCTGCTAGGGACTTGCCTTTGTCTATACCCTGGATTTAGAGCTGAACCAACAGAGCAACCACAAACGCCATGTGGGGTAAAAACCAGGAAGGTTTATTCAGGTAAACAGATTACAATAAAAGGGTGGGAAATGAGGGAAGGAGACAAGGTAGAGAGACACTTTGGTACAAACAATAGAGATACAAAACAATAAAAGCTGATTCCTTATATCTCCCAGGCACTCACCAGTTACCTGGGGGTCCGTCTGCTTCAGGGCTTACCTCAGCCTGGCCCTGTCACAAGAGGAGACCACCGCACCCATCCTAAGGTCCAGGGTGGGTGGCCCTCTTCAGGGCTTGCCTTAGCCACAGCCCTCATTCAGCTTTGTTCACTGGGAGCCCCCCAGGGTTGGTGGCTGAGGCCTGACCGGAGTCATGAGCCTGCTTGCAGCTTGCTGCCTAACGACCAACAACGACACGACGACAGACAAAAGCCACACCTTGGCAATATACCTTTCCCCCTCCCCTCCTCCTTTCTGTAGCTCTGCTGCCTCTAGCCAATCAGGATGAACTTCACCTGGCCAGGCAGGGGGGAGGGGTGACTCATGACTAGTGGGCTTCTGCATCTTGCATATGAAAGCCGGGTCACTATAGACTAGACCAGCTTTTCAGGAGTTTCAGGCGCCATGCTTTATCAGATACTTATGCACATTTCACCTCCTCCCAGCCCCCAGCCGGGATTACCTGGTTTACACATGAGGAGGTGTGTGTGTGTGTGTGTGTGTGTGTGTGTGTGTGTGTAGGAACCCTCAGAGGCTCTTTTCTTCACACACACTTATATATATATACACACACACACACACACACACACACTCCTTAAATCCAAGGGAACTGAACTTTGTGTACTCTAAAAAGAGCAGAAATTTAATTTCAAGCTCTTTGCTGATCTGTTGCTTTGGTGCATAGCCAGAACAAATGAAGATAGATGGCTTTCATGATTTTTATCAGAAACCTCTCAAAAGGAATGTAGATAATAACAGTAAATAAAATGACTTGCAGAATGCAGAACAATTTGTCAAATAGCCCCACGCTGTTATACGTAATACTTTTTTATGTTTTACAAGTTATTCTCAATATACAGTTGCCTGCATGCTTCTAATGCCCATTATACTTTTAGACCGCAGCCACAATAGCATTTTAGGGTGCAATCCTATGCATGTTTAGACAGAAGAAGTCCTGCAATTGGCAGCATTCCCCAGCCGGCACTACTGGCAGGGGAATGCTGGGAATTGTTGGATTTTTTTTCTGTCTAAACATGCATAGGATTGCACCTTTAGAGATGTTGTTTAGACGACTATGCACTGTGGTGTAAAAACTAGGACACTGGGCCAGTTCATATATTCTTGGTGTATAGTAATACGCCTTTGCATGGTTGACAGGTGTCTCTCCTTTTCTCTACTTGCCAAACTCCTGTACTGTTGATAGTCAGATTACACAATATTGAGCTAGATAGACCAATGGTCTGACTTGATGTAAGGCAGCTTGCTATGTTCCCCTATTCCTTAGCCCTTACTGCTGCTTACTTATCTCATGTTGTTCCCTGTGTCCTGGGGCACTTCCAGTTGAGACTTTTAATGCAGTCGCTCTGCCTCATTCATGGAATTTTACAGGGTGTCCAGACGACATCATTCACTTGTAACCCTCCCATTTTTCCACACCACTTCTTCGGTCTTCTTTCTTACCTGGAAAAAAAAATCTGTTAAGGTGGAAAAGATGGAATAGCTGCACAGTGCCTTTTAATTGTTAGCACTAGGAGCCCTCCATCTGGAAGCACCCCTGATGTGAAAGAGACTTTACTTATTGCCAAGGCATAATTTTGTAGAACTACAGAGCTAGGGTGGAAGATATAAAATGTTTAAAGCAGTAGTCAGCAACTAGAATGGCTGTGGAAGGAGCCTGTGCCCTTCCAGGCTTTCTCTCTCTGCATGTGTCTCTCCCATCCACGAATTTATCTCATTCTTCTGAATCTCCACCCACATAAATATCACCTATGCTTCTCTATCCACCACGGCATGTCATGCATGAGCAGGGGAAGCTCTTCCCTCTACCTGTTTTCTTACAGTAAACTGGATCTTATTCATAGAGATGCTGAGAGTATGAGATTTAAGCCTGTATTCTTTGCTCACCCACCATATTCAGAACTGGGACTTATTTAAATAACTCAGTGGGGTGTTGGCCCTAATTTACTTGGATACTAAATATTCTATGTACTGCTTCAGTTTACAGAGAGTCACACATCTAACTAAGACATACATTATGGAACAAAAAATGGTGTCTAGATAAGGGATAAATCCACCAAGTGCTGCTCCTGTGCAACCTCAGTTCCTTTCCATGTGACTTGCCAAAGAACCTCACATGAGCCTTGTTTAAACAAATCATTAAAAATATGTAAAATGATATATTTTCTTGACCTGCGGTGTAGAACCTCAAACTCAGGGGCCAAATCCAGCCCTCCTGGGATTCCCCTAGGTGGCCGCTCCCCCTTCCCCTGGCCCCATCCCCTTTTCCCCAACCACCAATCGTTTAGTGGCTTCCTGACTTTTGTGCAGTTTTCCGCCCATTCTAAATGGTTGAAATGCCTCACCTAAGGGTTAGTTACTAGCAGTAAGAGCTTTAAGCTACAATGTGCTAGTATTTTTTGTATTTTTGCCCCATCCCTTTTGTCTGTGGTCCCACCCATTTTTCCTCCAGCCCCACTCACCACTGGAATGTGCCCTCGATAGCTTGTCCGAAATGGAATTCAACCCTCAGGATCAAGAGGCTTAACACCCCTGTTCTAGACCCACTTCTGTTAGTGTAAGGGCATCCCTCTTTTCAAATAACAATAGATATATTTTCACTATACTGTAACTCTTCCAGACTACTGATTTGATTGTGCAATCTCTTCTGTTTTTATGCGCTCTATTCCGTGAGAGTTCATGGCAGCTATGTATTTCAAAGACATATTTGCCCTATGCTTCCTAATAAAATTCTGACTGCAGTGGTGCATTCTGTATTTATCTTTTTTCTCAATTGCTGCTAGGTGGCTTTGACTTTCTGAGGGAGTATCAGTCGTCTCCTGTGCCAGACTCCGGCCTTAGCTCTAGCTCTACCTCCTCCAGTATCAGCCTTGGAGGGAGCAGTGGAAACCTCCCACAGATTACCCAGGAGATAGAAGACATCAAACCAGTTGTGGAGACAGATGAAAAGGCAAACAAGCTAATTGAATTTCTAACCACCAGGTAATCAAGACAGAACAAAGCAGCCTTCCCCAGCCTGGATGCATTCTACTACAGCTCCCATAATCCCCCAGCCAACATAGTCCTATGCCAGGCACCAGGTTGGGGAAGGCTGGAACAGAGATACCGTGAGTTGCACTCTTAGAACATTGCTGCTTATCTTTGGAAGAATTTGTCTGTTTCATAATTACTTGGAAGGATATGTTCCCCATTATAGGTCTCTGGTAAACTATGCACTAATAATAAATTCCCCAGTCATTTTCTGATCTTTGTAGGTATCCTGTAAAAAATATTAAAAACTGTTGCAAAGGGGTAGTAATATTGTATTCAAGCCAGAGCCTGAGAAGAGCAGACTTTCATAATAATAAAATATTCACCATGTTTGCCTAGGATGGCGATGAGTCATGTTCTAATGAATTACTAAAGCTGGCAGGTCTGTGGTGCTTCTTTCTACTTCTTGTGCAGAAATGCAGCAGAGCTAAAATCCACACACTGTCAGCTCTGACTCTGACATACTTTATAGTACGTAGGGTCTGAAGGAGTGTTGGCGCTTAGGAATTAGTCTTCTCAAGACTTGGGAAGACTCCATGTCCCAAAGGCCACCACTCTTTCAGTCCTGACGTACTGGGTGTGTTCATACGTAACACTAAGCCATGGTATATGTTAACTGGTTTGTTGCTTTAGCCGTAGTCTTGCAGATGAGCAAACAAACTGTGGCATGTTTCTGCTATTTCTGATTTGTTTCTCTCCCACCCATCTTGCCAACCTTCAGAGTGGTTTTGTTTTTAAGATGCTCTTCCTCCATTTCAGGGCAGACAACAGTGCAAACAAGCCCAGGGATAAGCCACTATTCTGGGTTCAGACATCACAGCCAGCCATGGTTTGAACAAGTCAGATATCATGAGCCAACAACAAACCATGGCTTCTTTTTGTGGTTTGTAGCTGGTTAACAAACCATGGTTGCTTGCAGGGATGGGTTTGGACATGACGACAAGCGAGATTTCAACGAATCACACCCTGGCTTAGCATTATAGGTGAACTAGGCCACTGTGGAGCATGTCAGGATAACAGAAAGGGTGAGGGAAGGAGCGGGGAAAAGCCTTTGCCCTGCTCTCTGCTGCTGCTGCTACCACTACGGTTGCCACTCACCGCTTACAGATAAGTAAAGAAGGGTGGAGAGGATGCTTTCAGAGCTGAGGAGGAGGGGGGGGGGTCTTCATTTCCTGAGTCAATGATTTGTTCCCCAATTTTGGAAAGAAACCGGTCTGTTTTCAGGTTACTCTGAGGAGAGCCTGCCTGGAGGAATTTGCTTATCTCAGTTCTGCGCAGCCTGGTATAAGCATTGTGCAGGTTACAGTGAACAAGGAAAGCTTATAAGTGCAATGCAGAAGCAAGAGCCAGTAGCAAAGTTTCAGGCTGAGATCTGTAAAAGAGAGATGGGTTCATTGGGGGAGAGGAGGGGATTATAGGTGCTGCTTGATGTTCGTTGCTTTTGTTTCAGCAGTTCTTACTGCAGAAGGCAGGTGTGTGTTGTGTTTGGCTTTTTAAAACTTTCCTAGTTTGTCCAGGGTGAGTGCTGTCAGGTCATTCATCTTGTTAAATAAGGAGAACCCCTTGTGGGAAAATCCCTGTTCATAAGTGATAGGTTGTTAAAAAGGTTGTACATGCTATTTAATACCTAGCAAGGATTTCATCAGAAACAGTTATCCGCCTATTTCAAAGTGATTATGATTCATTAGCCGTAATAATCCACCTGCTGGTGTTTCTTTGGAACCAGGGGCAAACTGAAGCTGTGAATGTGTTTTGTATTTTCAATATTAGAAAAGTTTTCTTTCTTACCTAACCTACTTTTTCTAATGAAAAGCTTATTTTAAAGAAAGAAGTGAGAGTTAGAAAACTGAAGGGGGGAAATGTTCATTCACATTCTGATTGTTCTCCTTGTTACTGATTAAACTTGAGATCTTTGCTTGCAGCACCCTCAGTTTGCTGCAATCTGGAGCAATTGCATAGGGATAGATTACGAGACTTAGGGAAGAACTAAGCTTTACAAGAAATATGGGCAACTGCCAAAAATGACAGAGCTGTGTTGAAATTCCCCTCCTCTGTATGTCTACTCCGTGTGTACTGTTGGGCACCAGTCTGAATGGCTTTAAAAGGGGATTGACAAATTCATGAAGGATAAGGCTATGAATAGCTACTAGTCCTGATAGCTATATGCTACCTCCAGTACCAGACACAGTATGCCTATGTACATTTGCTGGGGAACTTGGGTGGGACGGCAGTGTTGCACTCATGTCCTGCTTGTGGGTTTCCTTTGTGCAGCTGGTTGGCCACTGTGTGAACAGAGTGCTGGACTAGATAGGCCCTTGATCTGGTCCAGCATGACTCTTCTTATGTTCTTTACCCCAGGCCACTACTAGCCAATAATTTTGAGCAGGGGTGGGGAAATTCACAGCATGATGATAACCGGATACAAGGGAAATTTGAACCAGACTTTATTTATTTAGAAAGCATACACCTCACATTTACATCATGTAGCGTGCCTTAAAACAAGAAGCAGGAAGGAGCATACAACACAGCTGCTATTTTTGGTGGCAGACCTGTGTTTTTTGAAACATTTAGACCTACCCTTAGAAGTAATAATCAGCACAACAGCTCTAGGATTGAGGTTCCTGCTCTGTTGTGGTAACCATAATATATACTATTTTTTTGCACAAAAGACTCTGGAATTAATCTATGTTTGCCTTGTCCTAGGACTAAGCTAGAGAGATGTTTTTTGCAAAAAGCATCCTTCTCTTCTGTGATTTTTCTAGGGACCTATTAAAAGGAGGCAAAAGTAGTATAAAACCCTGTCAGGAATGAAGGGCATGGTGGTAGGATTCACCTAGACAGCCGTGGCAAGGGTGCAGGAGCTAGAGCTGCTGCAGTGCAACAGATTAGAGAACACTGACCCACATGACCTGACAACAGGGCTGACAATAGCAAGAGAGGTCAATGAAACTGCCATAATGTGGTAAGACAGCCTTAGCCAGAGGGAAGCATTCCCCCTTCCTTCTAGCTCCTGCGTTTTGTGGGAGCCCAGATAGTGTCCATGCCCCCCAGCCTGAAATACTTATTTAGCATGAAAGCAATGGGATGTGCGAAGGATTGCCCTTACTTTCATTTGTCTTAATTGTTTTTAGTGGCATCATCATATAGCCAAATCTGATTAACCTCCTGGTCCTTGTGGCATCATTCTGCTCACTATCTAATCTCTGATTAATTGTTTTATAAGGGTGGAATAAAATTTGTTACTGAAATAAATGCATGTTTTCCTGTAAATAGGAATGAATAAATTTGTAGCCAAATCTTCCTCCTTAATTTGGGGAGAGGTGGGGTGGGGACATTTCAGTTGCATTTTATTGTTAAAACTAGGTACTTATATTTCTTTTTGGTATTGAAATTAATGTGCATGTTCTTCTTTTAAGGGCATTTGGTCCACTTTGGTGCCATGAAGATATTACTCCCAAGAACCAGACTACAAAGAGTGCAGAACAACTTACCAATTTCTTGCGTCATGTTGTATCTGTCTTTAAAGATTCAAAGTCAGGTATTGAATAAATTGCTTTTATGGTGACCTTCACTGAAGGACCAACATTAACAAATTCTGTTTTGTTGGACAATGCCTAGTGTTTTCTCTCAGAACAGTTGTTCATGAGTGCTAATAAAAAAGAAATAAATCTCTGTATCTAGATTTACGTGTATGATCTCATTTTAGATTATTCTTTGTCATAAAGTAAGAATATAGAAAGCTTGATTTTACAGAGTCAGATGATTGGTTCAACTAGCTCGGTATTGTCTATACCAGGGATGGGCAATTTGTGGCCCTCCAGATGTTTTGGCCTATAACCCTCATTATCCCTCACCATTGGCTATGCTAAGGCTGATGGGAATTGTAGGCCAAAACCTCTGAAGGGTCACATGTTGCCCACTCGTGGTCTATACTGACTAGCAGTGGCTCTCCAAGATTTCAGATGAGGGGGTTTCCCAGCCCTACTTGGAGATGCTGGGAATTAAACCTGGGACCTTCCACATGGAAAGCATGTACAGTGAGCTACAGCTTTCCCTCTGAAGTGCAATAAAAGTGTTTTAAAATGGTTCAGATAAATATTGTCCTGTTAGTCATATCATTCTAGGTGTCAGGAACTCTATGTTTGCCCCCCTCCCGTGACTAGTAATAAAATAGGAGAGCTTGTACTAACAGCTTTCTTTATAATGTTGGAGAGAAAGAATCTTGGAGTGGAAGAATAGCTATCCAATTGAACTTCTTTATAATGTTGGAGTGGAAGAATAGCTATCCAATTGAACTTCTGAGCCCTCTCTTTCTGGCTGACCTTAGTATAGTAAAGAACTCTTCTTTTACAGATACCACTGCTTACCAGTTACCAGTCAGCCCTAGTCTGACCATTGCCACTGGCAGCATAGTCTTTTTAAAAAAAAATAACAATTATAAATTAAAATTTGCAACATCCCACATTAAAGTCTGTCTATGAACATTTTTAAGTACTAAGCCTAATGTTTTTCTCTGATTAGGTTTTCATTTGGAGCAGCATCTTAGTGAAATCGCTTTACAAACAGCCCTTTCCAGTTCCTCAAGACATTATGCTGGCCGCTCTTTCCAGATATTTCGGGCTCTAAAACAGCCTCTTTCTGCACATGCATTGTCAGATCTCCTTTCAAGATTAGTAGAAGTTATAGGAGAACATGGAGAGGAGATTCAGGTACAAATATACTACTGTCTTGTGTACATAGGAAGCTGCTTTGTATCATTGGTCCATCAAGCTCAATTTTGGCTACATTGACTGACAGTGGCTCTCCAGTGTTTCAGACAAGAGTCTTTTCCAGCCCTACCTGGAGAGGCCAAGGATTGAACCTGGGATATTTTGCATACAAAGCATATGTTCTACCACTGAGCTACGAGCCTTCCCCATTCCCCACAGTGCTTTGGAATGAAATTTGTTTGATAAACACAGTGTAAACCTGATAGTGACATTAAAAGTGCATTCTTCTTACTCACATGTTTGCTCCTTGCAGAAATTCTGTAAGAGCCCGCATTAAAATTTGTTATAATGAGTGCAGAAGAAAATAGTGACTTTGATATGTTTTAATTATGGCATTGCCATAAAAATATTTAACAATAGCGTTATTACTTCATTCATGCTGTCACAATTGCAGTGTAACAGTCTCTTCTGGTTACAGTACATGGAGTACAGTTTCTCAGGCTTGGGGCAAGACTAGACAAGGTTTTCATAGAGCATCAGCTGTCAGGAAAGACATAACCTTGGATTGTCCTCTCAACCAGACTGTTGATAAAGTGATGGATTTCTCCATATGATCTGATAGCAATTATTAATACCTTTGACTCTGAGAGTGAACTGCACATGTGTAAAAGGCTAAAAACTTCCAGCCAACATTGCCTTCTCTGTTCTGTTCAGCTCACTGATTGGAAAACATAGAGCTAAGCATTCGGGAGCAAAAAAACAAAAAAACACCTACAGTGGATACCATCCTTTCGAAATTAGAGAGAAATCAGAGAGAATGAAAAGCACCCTTGCAGAAAGAAGCAGGACAGAGTCCAAGTCATGCATGTCACCTGACACCTCTTGCAGTGTGAAACTTGTCTAGTCTTGTTCAAAAATCTTAGAAGATGTGTGCACTATATACTTTGAGCAAAGGGCAGATAACACTAAAAATGGCAGATGAGATCCAGTAAAAGTGAGTACACATTGTGAATGCACATTGAAGACAAAAATAATTCCTACTGTGACTACCCAGGAAAGAGATCTTGGGGTTGTGGTAGAAAACTCATTGAAGATGTCAGCTCTGTCTGCTGCTGCAGTGAGAATGTTAAACTCACTGTTAGGAATTATTAGAAGCATTAAGTATAAATCTATAGGTGGTATAATGTTATATAAATTTATAGTCTCATATGTAGAAAGGCCATCACCTTCATGCTTTGTCTGTGACCCTCCTGATTGCTGAACCAGGTAGACTTACATTCTTAAAACTAAGGAGATAATTATAACAAACAGAAATAAGTCAAATTCTCAAACGATACAAAAACAACCAACAACCTGCAATTCATCCTTTGCCGGAGAGAGAGAATAGTTTCTATGGGTATACTGTCTATGTGCTCCGCACTAAGACTTGGCATTCAGTACCTCAATTTGATGTTCTACTTTTAAAAATATAGGCACCTTTGACATCCATTAGGAACAAGAGTAGAGAGCACCTACTTAGTTCACATAACTTTACCATCCATTGTTTAAAGCTGAGGAACATGACCTCTCTACTATTTTTCCTTGGTTTTGCAAAAGGTTATTTGTCACCATTTTGCATGCTACAGTAAATCTGCTACGCATGGTTTGAGCAGTAGATAGCAAAATTTCAGCTTCTGCTCATGGCAAACCATTCAGACAACCCAATAATCAAGAGCAGGCTTTTCAAAACAGCTGAAATAATGTAATCATGTGCACTGATGGTTAGTTTCTGCCGTTCACACAGAATTTGAATTAATTAGTGCACTAGAATTCATTCCTTTATATATTTACCTATTAGTTAATTTTTCTGTTAAACAAAATATCCAGTGGAGTAACCATTCATTGTAAGTGTTGTGTCTCTTTCACAGTTAATTCCAAAAGTCATATAACTGCAAATTTGATTAACAACATTAACCATGCAATCTTACACATTTCTACTCAAAAGTAAGTCCCATTATGTTCAGTCAGGCTTACTCCCAGGTACATGTGTATAAGATTGCAGCCTTAATGAGAAATACTGACATTAGACACCAGACATGATGGTTAATATTACTGACAATGGCTGAGCATTTAAACTTAAGTAACCATCTTTCTGTATTTTTGGCAGGGCTATGTTATGGAAGCACTTCTTACCTTAGAGGCTACTGTGGATTATCTGTACGACTGCCTGAAGAACAGTGATCTCTTGACAGTTTTGTCTCGGTAAGAGTTGGTCCTCTTAGCTATAACATTTCTTCCAGGAAAACATCTCTCAGCTAATTAACACAGAACTCTGTGTAAGCTGCACAAGAAGAGTGGGACATTAGTAATTTCACTCAAACTTCATTTATAAAATAAGCTGTACACAAATAATCTAAATTAGCAGCACAGTCAGTTCTTGTTATATCTGGAACAATGTAAGGAATAGATCTATAATAATGTGGATTGCAAGGGGAAATTGGAGGACAGTGCTGAAATTCCTCAAGCAACATAGGGCTGAGGAATCTAGCTGAAGTACAAAAATGTAAGATGCAGGGTAGAAACACTGCAAAACCACTACCAAGCTTTTGTAAAATATTTTGCCCAGCTCAAAGCCAACACCACAGGACCATGCAAGACACACGGCTCTTGCAAAACAATCCAGCAGAAGTCAGCACAAGAAGTGTGGAACTATTGTTAACTTCTGCTTCAAGTCTATAAACCATATTTAGGATCAGGTGGTATTAGGTACTCATTAATTATAGATGCTGTTTATTTCGTGCTCTTGCACATTTTCTTCCTTCACTATAATAAGGATGTCCAGTACTCTCTTTGTCCATTTTGGGAGTCCGGCTATGTCTCCCAATTGCAACTGCATTATTTCCTTTCCCCCATAGGAGTCAATCCCTTCCTTGTATTCAAAAGGAGAAAGCAATGAAACTATATTTGCCATTTTAATTTTTCCTTAAAGAAGTTGGCGGTGCTTCAGGAACTAAAATAAAGCATTTGCTAACAGTGACACAGTTGAGGGCAAGAAAAAATCTCCCCTTATGTCATAGGTAGTGCGGGGGGAAGTACCCTCCCACCTCACTTGTGTTCCTCATTGTAGTAGATTGAAAATATTGACTTCTGTGGGAGAGTATAAAACTGCTGCTGTTGGGAAAACTTCTGTCTCCTTCCTTCCCAGAAAGGCTGACCCCTGTGTCAGGGTTAGGGAGCACGTTTTGTCCCCATTCTTATTGTGTCTCCAATCACATCAGTTTTACTAATTTATTCATAGAGCAGAGTGATGAGCATCATGCGTAAATGGCCCAGAAAGGAAATGATTCTGCCAGTGAAGCACAGAATGGCGGTATCTAGCTTTGACTCAGCGTCATAATGTCAGAGCTGGGTTGCACATATATCTGTGCTGACAAATCTTTGACACTGTCCTTTCATTAGCATTCCTCTTTCTAGTGATGATTCTTAAAACATGGGTGGAGGAAGGTGGGATAAAAGGTCCAGTTCGTTTGTTCCCCCCTATTGGATTTGTATATTTGGAGATGTTGGCTAATTCTTCTCTCCCAGTCAAATCACCTGCCCTAGCAGATGTCTGTATCATCTGGTAGGGCAAAATGAAAAAGTGGAAAGATAGGCTGCATTCATTCAGACCCTGTGTGCCGCCATTGAGTGACTGCTGCAAATCTGCCCCTTTTTTATGTGAGGCTTTCCCTGGAAATCATCTTGCTTAAAAAAGCCTCGCCTCTTTATCTGGCAGCTGTGCAGGCAGCAAAAGCCTTCAGAATGGAAGTCCAGTTATTACAGTGGTATCTCCCATGTAGTTCGATTGAAGATACGTCCAGCAGCTAGGGATGGAGCTCTTTTCTGGGCCAAGACTGCTTTCTCACAAAATTTCCCTATTAATATCATGTGTGTACTGATGCCCTCTGATCACACCCAAAGCCTGCCCGTATGATGCTTCTGTAATTCCTGATCTGCTCCTATAGTTCAACAGGTCATGTGGCTGGATTACAATATCTCTGCCAACTACCTATGTACTCCAGTTGCTGGGGAACATGGGTAGGAGGGTGCTGTTGCACTCATGTCCTGCCCTGTGGGATCCCGTGGGCAGCTGGTTGGCCACTGTGTGAACAGAATGCTGGACTAGATGGACCCTTGGTCTGATGCAGCATGGCTCTTCTTATGTTCTTATGTACCCTTGATTGTGTCACATTCTCTGTGGTTTCATAGATCATAGAGCTGGAAGGAGCCTACAAGGCTATCGAGTCCAACCCCCTGCTCAATGCAGGAAACTAGAGGAGGGGTCTCCCATCCAAGAGCCAGTGTGGCGTAGTGGTGAGAGTGTTGGACTGGGACTCGAGAGATCCGGGTTCTAGTCCCCACTCGGCCATGAAACGCACTGGGTGACTTTGGGCCAGTCACTGACTCTCAGCCTAACCTACCTCACAGGGTTGTTGTGAGGATAAAATGGAGAGGAGGAGGAGGATTATGTAAGTCGCCTTGGGTTCCTTGCAGGAAAAAAGGCGGAGTATAAATATAATTAATTAATTAATTATAATAACCAGGCTTGACACTACTTAGCGTTCCACGCTCAGACAAGCTGAGCCAGCATATGCCACAGGCCTGTCTTTTTGCCTCTTATTCGCCCATCTTGTCTTTTTCGATTACTATTTATTTTTGAAGTATTTTTTGTAGAATGGGACTTCCAAAATTACTCTTAATACAAATAATAACATCACCTTGATCTAGTGCCTTAAGTGTACCATTTGCACACACAAGAAGATATGAGGAGGAATTAACCCTATGAAATTCTTTGTTGCGCAGAGTTTTGCATTTGTGGCGGGATTACACAAGTGATGGAGTCTCTAATGATGAAGTGAATGGGGTAGATCCACTTCACCTAGAGCCTAAGAACATAAGGTCGTAAGAAGAGCCATGCTGGACCAGACCAAGGGTCCATCTAGTCCAGCATTCTGTTCACACAGTGGCCAACCAGCTGCCCACGGGACACCCACAAGCAGGACACGAGTGCAACAGCAGCTGGTGTACCTAGGCATTTTGCCTCTGATACTGGAGGTAGCAGATAGCCATCAGGGCTAGTAACCATTGATTGCCTTATCCTCCATGAATTTGACCATTCCCCTTTTAAAGTCATCCAGGTGGCCATCACTACATTGTGTGGAAGTGAATTCCATAGTTTAACTATGTACTGCGTGAAGAATGTATTGAGTCCAATAGGTAGGAAATATGTAGGAAGGGATAATATTCTACACACACACTTGCTTTCTGGTGTGCTTACTCCCTATTACAGGTGCAATGAAATGATGATGATGATGATGATGATGATATCATCATCATCATCATTATTATTATTATTATTATTTTCATTTCTATACTGCCTACTAGCTGAAGCTCTCTTTATTATTTTTCCCCCTTAGGTCATCATCACCAGACTTAACATCAAGTTCAAAATTGACCGCAAATCGGAAGAGTACAGGACAGCTGAATGTGAATCCAGGAGTTGCAAGTGGCAATACAGCTACCGCTGAGCGCAGCAGGCACCAGAGGAGCTTCTCAGTGCCAAAAAAGTTTGGTGATGTGGACAGATCCTCCGATCCCCCTCGCAGTGCCACACTGGACAGGATACAGGCTTGCACTCAGCAGGGCCTCTCCTCCAAAACTAGGAGCTCCTCCTCTTTAAAAGACAGTCTCACAGATCCTAACAATATTAACAATCCAACAAACCTGTTGGCTACCATATTTTGGGTTGCTGTGGCTTTGATGGAATCTGATTTTGAGTTTGAATATCTAATGGCACTAAGGTTGTTGAATAAGCTACTTGTTCATTTGCCACTGGATAAAGCAGAAAACAGAGAAAAATTAGAAAAGCTACAAGGACAGCTGAAATGGACAGATTTCTCAGGACTCCAGCAACTACTGCTTAAAGGTTTCACCTCCCTTACCACCACAGACCTTACACTACAGCTCTTCAGTTTGTTGACCCCAGTGTCACGAGTATCCATGGTGGATTCTTCCCAAGCGATAGGTAAAGTCAGTATATGTTTTGTGTATGTGTGTATCTTCTTTTACTTTTTAAATAAAAATACAATACGCCACTTTATTTCTCTACATATAATAATATCTATCTTCAGAATATGAAGTTATTTATGTTGTGTACATATAGTACACTAATAGCTGATTTCCAGTGCTGGATAATATGCTTGACTACATGGTATAAGAGATACGGGGCTACCATCAAAAGCAGAAGCTCCATCTCTCACGGTCCCCCTCTCTTCCCTCCCTCCCTGGTACAGTATGAAGAAAGGGAATGCATGACAGGAGCATAGGAAGCTGCCTTATACTGAGTCAGGCCATTGGTCCATCTAGTTCAGTATTGTTGGCACTCACTGGCAGCAGCTCTCCAGGGTTTCATGCAGGATTCTTTCCTTAACCCTACCCAGAGAAGCCAGAGATTGAACTTGGGAGCTTTTGCATGCAAGACATGTGCTCTACCACTGAGCTACGGCCCCTCCCTCACATTCCAAGTTCCCCCACCCTTTCTGTACATCAAACAATGAAGTGGGCATTGATGTAACATTGGCTAAAGTGTAGGTGGGGAAACTAGAAGCTCAATGAAGTTTTAAATTTTAAATTTGGTTTTAATTTTTTAATAATGTTTTATTGTGTATTTTATATTGTATTTTTTAATTGTTGTAAACTGCCCAGAGAGCTTCAGCTATTGGGCAGTATAGAAATAATGAGGATTTATTTATTTATTTTATTATATTTATACCCTGCCTTTTTCCTGCAAGGAACCCAAGGCGGCTTACGTAATCCTCTTCCTCCTCTCCATTTTTATCCTCACAACAACCCTGTGAGGTAGGTTAGGCTGAGAGTCCGTGACTGGCCCAAAGTCACCCAGTGAGTTTCATGGCTGAGTGGGGACTAGAACCTGGATCTCCCAAATCCCAGTCCAACACTGATAATGATGATGATGATGATGATGGCATCACATCACACATTCCTGCTGTAAAGCCATATTTTTTTAAAAAATCTAGTCTTCTACTTGCATGAGACATTTAGATTCTGGCAACTTTTAGAACCTGGTATAGACAACTGTCAATTGTGTCACAGGGGCACAGCTAGAGAAGTACTCAAGCACAAAATGAGTACAATATAACCTTATTTCACATTTGATTCTTGCAGCTGCCTCGCAAGACTGACAGATAGTGTTGCCGAAGGCCAACCAGTAAGCTTCAACATTCTGTCTGCTGCACAGCCCCATCCCCATTAAAATAAATGGAGGTTTCTAATCATCATTCCTTGATTGGTTCCTTCTCAGTGGGCATTTAAGCATAAAGAGAACTCCTTTCTGCTAGAAGTTTGCCAGGTGGCAAAGTGAAACCAAATAGCATCTCTTTTGCTTTGCCAAAAACTTAAGCATATGAAGTTGTGGGACTGGGAGTCTTAACAAGCATCTATTATAAGGAATACATATCTGGTCTTCATTGCTAGTAATTATGTTTTGCATATAGAAATAAAAGTTGATCCTGAAAATATGCACATTTTTTGCAGTCATAGGAATTAAAAGAAGAGGATAATAATATTGACATAAAGCCACATTGTATGTGGTTGGCATGTTTTTGTATAAATGCAACGTGTTTTTAAGTGTAGGCAATATATACCTTTATTATGACAGCATACAATATAGTTTCAAGTCTATAATGTTCGTGACTTCCCAAATTTCTGCTTTTTTGATGCCAGGGTTCCCGTTGAATGTTTTATGCCTCCTGCCTCATTTAATTCAGCACTTCGATGGCCCTAATCAGTTCTGCAAGGATATAGCAGAGAGGATTGCTCAGGTACCATCCGTATTTAGTACTATATGGATCTCATTAAATTCCAGGATTACTTTTGTTTCATTCTTAACGTAGTTTGATATTTATATGTTATTAGGTCTGTCTAGAAGAAAAGAACCCCAAGCTGTCAAACCTTGCACATGTCATGACTCTTTATAAAACACACAGCTACACAAGAGATTGTGCAACTTGGGTCAATGTTGTTTGCCGTTACCTTCATGAAGCATTTGCTGACATTACTCTGAACATGGTTACCTATTTGGCTGAGGTATGATTTTACTAACCAAGTCCTTTTCTATCTTCTCTGACAGATTTTCTGAAGGTCAAAGGGCAACATTATATTTATTTGTTTATTAAATTTATACCTCCCAACCGACAAATGCCCTGTGCATAATCATCTGTGTTATCAGTGTGTAGTTAATTAGCTGCAGACTCCATAGGTTAATCTTTGATGGTTACAACTGATGCAAAATAAGTTATTTGTGAACACCTTATCTGTGTTCCTTAATTCAGTAGATCAGGTATATGTATGTAGCTGAGTGCGCTAAGATTCCCACCTGTGATTTTCAGAGTTATAATCCAAAACTCTTAACATTTGGCCCCTGTAACAGCATCATTAGTACTTTTATTTAAGAAGTGTTATGGGTTTATTTATTTGTTTAATTTTTCTTCTCACAGCTACTGGAAAAGGGTCTTCCCAGCATGCAGCAGTCACTTTTGCAGATAATCTATAGTCTTCTTAGTTATATGGACCTGTCAGGCATTCCTGTAAAACAGTTTAACATGGAAGTGTTAAAGACCATTGAAAAATACGTGCAGGTAAGTACTGTATTTACCTCATGGAGCTTGTACAAAAAACATTTATTCACTCGTGCACTCTAATTTTATTTATTTATTTGAAGCATCTTTATGCCACTCCTCAACCATATGTAAAAGCTTATATGTAAGAATGGCTTACATATAATCAATTAAACAAGACAGCCCCTCCTGCAGGGTTACAATCTAAAGAGACATGACACACAAGGAAAAAGAAATGGGGAGGGAAGAGAAAAATAATAATTTTTCAGCAGGGCTGGTGGAATGGGCCTGCTCTCCCTCTCATCTCCCTCCATACAGTCTGTTGAAATGCTTGCTGGTGATGACAGTTTTGCTTTTCACTTCTGATTTATCCGTGAACCATCATTTTGCCCTTACATCTCAAATTGGAAAACTATGATTTGTTACTAAATCAGAAGTGAGGGGGGAAATTGATGGGGGTGGGGGAAGAAACGTGGAAGTATAGGGCTTGTTCACATACCTCCAAACCATGTTTTTGTGTTATATCTGAATCGACCCGCTGTCTCCAGATCATACTGCATGTGCCACAACTGAAGTTATAGTGTAAGAAAAATCACACTCTTCTTCAAAGACTACCCAAATTTTGCTTGCTTTTCTCTGGAAGCACAATAGTTAAAAACTATTTTAACAAAAGGCAAGAATGTCAGGATGCCAAATTCTGTGCCAAATAACAACATAACAGAAAGAAATTAGAATACTGTTCCTCTACTCAGTTGGAGAATCATTAATGCTCTGAAGGGTTGATAATATACAATATTATTCCAATTTAACTCTTGGTGTAGTTTGTATGCACTTTATATATTTTGTCAAATCCATATTGTATTTGAAATTAATGTTATTACTGGACACTTAAACTAGTTACATTGTAGTTATGTAATAGTGAGTCACTGTATTTGTAGGCAGTGTTCTTAATCTTCTTAATAGATTTTATTTCCACTTATATATAACATCATGTCTTCTTTGTCAATATTTGTTTCAGAGCATTCACTGGCGAGAAGCCCTGAATATACTAAAGTTGGTAGTTTCACGCTCAGCAAGCCTGGTTTTACCTTCCTACCAGCACAGTGAACTTTCAAAATTGGAAATACATCGTGTATGGAACAGTGCTTCCAAGGAACTGCCAGGGAAAACTTTAGAGTTCCATTTTGATATTTCTGAGGTACTATCATTTTCAATCACAACAAACCAGTATGTTCAATGCATGTCCCCATGAAAGCTGAAGCAAATAGTAAACCAGTATATCATCTTAAAATACACAGGACAATATCCATTGGGGCTACTGCACTCCCTCTCATTTCATTGCACCAGTGGGAACCATAGCTAATGGAACGGGGAACTAGTGGATCTAAAAGCAACCCTGGAAATGAGCAGAAATGCTCATTTCTGGATCAGGATGGATCAGCGGAGCTCCCTTCTGCAAGCTCCGCTGACCTGCCCTGTTCTGGAAATGATCCTGAGAATTTTACTTGCTTGTAGGAGAAGCCATCATGTCAGTGCAGCTGGCTTCAGGTTATAGAGTAGACATCCCCTTACCCTTACCTGCCTTATACACCTCTCACTAATAGAATACATGCCGTTTATGTTTAGGATCAGAATTTTCCTTTCTGTTGGCTGAAAAACAGCTTCACAAGCCAACTTGAGTGCCATTTTTCTTAGTAGCAAGGAGGTGTTCAAATCAAATGAATTGCCTAGAAATTTATGAGGTCACGGGTTTTTCATTGCCTGCTTCGACAATGTGAAGAGTGTTCTTTCCCTTTCCATAGGCAATGATAGGATAGCCCTCTTGCACAAACAGAAGATCTGATCTGTTGGATATCAGTTGCTATTTTGGCTATAGCCAAAGCGCTGTAGGTACTTTGCTCCAGTGCAGATTCAAGCTCCCAATAAGGAAGGGCTTCTTGATTCTCTCCAGTGTCAGGGTCAACGACTTAGCAGGGAATGTGTTGATGGAGCTCTCCTCTGATTTAGAAATAAAGCCTTTGTTTGCTTAGGAGCTTTGGTGTGCACATCATAGATTCCAAGTGCACAAGGAGCCTCTGGATCAAGGCAGTTGTCTCAGACATACCATAAGTCAAAATGAAGGATTACCTTAAAAAGAAATAACCATTTCCCATAATGTTCCATTTTTCTACCTTCATTTGTTATAGGTATAATATATGAAGGTACTTGCTAGTGGCTGTGGCTCTGTAAGCCAGCAAATGAGCAACTAGTAAGTACAATCAAGTCCCCAAATGTAGAAGAGCCACATTCTCTTACAGTCTAAGGCCCATGATATTAAACACAGATCCATATATGACAATGGTGATATCATTTTCAACATTTCCTTTCTGAAACCATGTCTCTTGTGAGATGTCCATGGATACAAAGACACTGTTGCTTTGGTGGAACTAATACATTATGTATTTTGGAAAATAGAAACAAGTAAATGAATTATATAGAAATGGTATATTAAATTTTAACTCTAAATATGGAATATTAGCTCACTCTCTAGTGTAGTGAAGGTATGAACTGTTACTTTGCATCTCAGCCTCAAATTTACTTAGTGGCCTTTGGTAAACCACTGTTCTTCCCGCTTAACCTAAGAGATATTACTGAACTGCATTACAGGGTTCTTGCAAGGATTATGGAGATAATGTATGTAAAGCCCTTTAAAATGTTAAATATCCTGATGTTTTCTTTTAAGACTCCAATTATTGGGAGGCGATATGATGAGTTACAGAGTTCTTCAGGCCGGGATGGAAAGCCCAGAATAATGCCTGTCACTCGTAGTACTTCTTCAACATCTTCTGGGTCTAACTCCAATGTCCTTGTTCCGGTTAGCTGGAAGAGGCCTCAGTATTCTCAGGTAAATTCATACCCAGCTGCTTGAACAGAACCTTATTGTTTAAGAATAATTACTAAAAACACACAATTCTGAGCTATTTCTTTATATGTGTCCATGCTCAAATTATAGGGTGTTCAGAGTGGACTCAACCACATTACCCTTCATATCAGCCCACGTAGCTACTGTGTTTTAGAAGATATTGGGGGGGGGGGTGGTTTGGCTAAAATTGGGAGGAGTCAAGGATGGACCTTGTAGATTTCATTAAGCGCCCCTGCCCCCGGCTACCTTTTCTCTCATTGTTAGAACACAAATATTTATTTATTTATTTATTTATTGCATTTATACCCCACTCTTCAGCCAGAAAAGACTCCCAGAGTGGCTTACAAAGATTAATAATAAGACAGTCCCTGCCCTAAGGCTTACAATCTAAAAAACATGACACAAAAGGAATAGGGATTGAGAGGGAGGAGGAAGAATGCAAAACTCAGGCACCAGTTCTTAGTTAAAAAGGTTCTTATAGGTCTTTCTTTCTTTCTTCTTAAATATGTATGACATTGCATAAAAATCTCTATCTTTCCTATTCTTTTTTTTAAAGAAAAGAACAAAAGAAAAATTGGTGCATGTTCTTACTCTTTGTGGTCAAGAAGTTGGCTTGAGCAAAAACCCTTCGGTAAGTGCTTATGCATAATTAATTTAAATGCCCCGTTCTAAATGTTATCTTCCATTAGTCTGGCATGGTCTGACTTTTCCATAATTAGCAATACTTGATATTTCTCAGCCAAACGCAAGCAATGGAAGCAGCATGGAGAATAACGTGTCCATCCATCGACCTGCCCCCGCCCCTTATCAGGGGATTACATCCCTGAAGGCCATATTAAGATGCGGTACTCTAGCTAATTCCATTCAGAATTACTAAACTGTTTATTTAGGCATTGTGGCCTTCTGTCTCTGAACATCTTAGTTATTTAAGAATTTCAAGACCATTATGTCTCTTTGAGGTATATGTAGACAGAATATGACAACAAGGGTAGGGCTCTGCAATAAGCCTTGGGGAAGTGATAACAGCATCGCGCTCCCATGGTGACAGCTCTTGAGCTGTCATGGAGAGTGAGGGTCTTGGGGAAGGAGGGTGTCACTCCAAGGAAGCAGGAAATGATCCTTTAGAAGGGACCCATTCCATGGGGACAAATAGATGTCCCCTTGAATTGAGGATATACCTCCAGGGGATGAAGGGCCCTTAGTAGTAGGTGAGTCGATAATTAGAAACAAAGAGGTTTGTGTTGAATGTGTAGACTGCATGTTGACTTGCTTGCCTGGCATGAATGTAACAGATGTTATGCTTCCTCTAGATAGGCAGATAATATTGGGTAAGAGTCAGCAATCATACACATTGGCACCAATAACATGGGGAAATATAGTCATGGTGTCCTGGAAACAATTTTTAGGTTGCTAGCTAGAGAATTGAAATCCTGGACCTCCAGGATACTGTTCTTTGAAATTCTGCCTGTTTCGTGCACAGAACCAGCTAGATAGGCAGAGCTGAGGGTCTCAGTGCATGAGTCAGTGGTATCAAGAGGAGGGATTTTGATTTGTTAGGCACTGGAGAACATTTTAGGAAAGGACAGGTCTCTACAAAAGGGATGGGCTTCACTTGAACTAAAATGGAACCAGACTGATGGTGGTTAATATCAATAAGGTGGCAGAGGAGTTTTTAAACATACCCTTGGAGGAAAGCCGACAGGAGCTGGGGAGTGTCCAGGTTGGGATGAATCATCTTAGGGGACAAGGTTGAAAATGTTTCCAATAGTCCAAATGGAGATGGGGTAAAACTAGGCAATGAGGATGCAGTAAGACAGGATAGCCAGTCAAAGAGGCCAAAGGGCCATAGGGAGAAACACACAGGACTATGTTTGGAGAGATTTTGAGAGGGACATCATGCCTAGATTTTTATATGCTAATGCTAGAAGCCCCCAAGCCAAGATGGGGAGTTGGAATGCTTGGTTTTAAAGAAGAACAAATATATAGTGGGCATAATGGAAATCTGGTGGAATGGAGAGAACCAATGTACTGCAGTTATCTTTGGGGCAGTGTCACTCTGTATGTCAAAGACAGTGTAGAGTCAAACAAACTAGAAATCTTAAACGTGGCAGATTCCTCCACAGAATCAC
Organism: Shinisaurus crocodilurus; assembly: GCA_021292165.1. NCBI lineage: Eukaryota > Metazoa > Chordata > Lepidosauria > Squamata > Shinisauridae > Shinisaurus > Shinisaurus crocodilurus. Next base: position 260,085,739 of record CM037878.1, on the reverse strand, counting down.
TGTGGGTGCAATACAAGAACCCAAAAGTATTGGGGACATACCATCACCTCCCTGACCAAAATACTCAGGGTGATCTTGAAATCAAGACTGAAATCAGAGAGGAAATGTTGTTGTAATGGATGACTTCAATTACCCTCACACAGACTGGATAAATACATGTTCTGGTAACAACAAAGATGTAAAGTTTCTAGAAATCCTAAACAACTGCACTGAAACAAAACCAACCAGACTCCAGGCAGGTGACTCTTGACATCATCACCATCATTATCATCATCATCATCATGTAGATTTATAGCACACTTTTCAGAGTAAAATCCTCATAAAGCAGACATGCTCCTAAATAATGTTGAGGACCTCGTGTGTGACATGTTGTTGAACAGTTTGTTTCTACATTGACCACAGTGCTATCTAATTCAACAAATATGTAAGTAGACAATCCAAAGGGAAGCTCAACACAGTCACACATTTGACTTTAGAAGACGAAATTTCTCAAAATGAGGGGACTAGTGAAAAGAAAGCTGAAAGGGAAAGAGAGTACGATGATCTCTCCAGAATAATTGAAGTTTATTCAAAACCACAATAATAGAAGTTTATGTAGAACGTATACCACAAATTAGGAAAGATTCAAGAAGACACCTGTATGGTTAACAAAGAGGCTATTAGGGTCAAATAAGCTATTAGAACAGGGGTAGGCCTTTAGGCACATTTTGAAATTTGAGAAACTATCCTGGGTACAACCATAAAATGGCTGCCAAGGCTAGTCACAAAGATCAAGTAACCTGCCATGGGAAATTAAGATGGCAGCACCTAGAGGTTCCCACTTCACTTTGAAGCAAACCCAGCTGCCAGTAAGAAAATATAAAAAGTTTGGCCTCCATACGTGAGAACTAGAAACACCAATTTTTTAAAAGAGGTTGCCAGAAACTACAGACCAGTTAGCTTAACATGTGTTCCAGGTAAATTGGTGGGGGAAAGTATTAAAGATAAAATTATCAAGCGCATAGAAGAAATCATGCTGAAGAAGAATCAACATGGCTTCTTTAAAGGTAAGTCCTGGAAGCCAGTGCAAATGGCAAAGTACTGGTATAATATGATCACATTGGTGAGTCCGAATTAGCAATCTAACCCCACCCTACTTTGGACTAACTGAAATTTCCAGACCATTTTCAAAAGCAGCCCCACATATAACACATTGCAATGGGAGGTTACCAGAACATGAATAACTTGTAAAGCTATCTCTGTCCAGGTAGGGTCATAGTTGGTATATCAGCCTAAGCTGATAAAAGCTGCTCCAAACCACTGAGGCTACCTGTGCCTCTAGTGACAATGATGGATCTCACAGCATCCCCACACTACAAACCTGCTCCTTTAGGGGGAGTGCAGTCCCCTCCAGAACAGGTTGAACACCACTTAACCGGACAAACCACCCACACATATCTCTGCTTTGTTGTTCTGCTATAGAACAACTTTTGTTTAACTTTAGTCTGTTTCCTAAGACTGTGCAGACACAATCTACCAAGAAAATGTAAAAAAAAAAAAAAAGGTGGGGGGGAAGCTAAAACATAATGAATTGAATCCAAGGTTGATCCTTGTTAGAATATACTCATTGAAATGAATGGGACTTACATTAGTCATGACTAACCAAAGTCCCATTCATTTCAATAGGTCTACTCTAAGTAGGACCAACACTGGATTCAACCCAATGTTTCCTAATTTATCTGCATGTTTTTACTTGAAACAATTGGGGGGGGGGGGCAGTGAGTTGATTCATCTCCTTGCCTGCCCTTTCTGCAGTTGCATTTTGTTCCCATAAATGCATATAAACACTAAGACAGCATCAATCTGCACCCATTAGGAGGTAGCTTGGACGTGTTCCTGCAGCTCAAAGTTGTGTCTTTGTACAAGTTTGATCTGAAGGCACCTGTCCAACATAAATAATAAAAAAGAGCCTTCTAAATTCTAAAAATACCACTGAAGGAATTAGGTGTGTACTGAAAATACAGCCTTCTGAATGGCCCATTAGACTTTTGCTAACAGAAAGAGCCACAGAGGAAGAAGTTTTTAAAAGAAATTCTCTTTGGGGTTTTTTAGGTAATTTTTTCTTCATGTGGAGATTTGGATCTGATTGAGCACCAGACAAGCCTGGTGGCCTCAGAGGACGGAGCACGCGAGCAAGAAAACATGGATGACTCAAACAGCGAGCAGCAGTTCAGAGTCTTTAGGGACTTCGATTTCCTAGATGTGGAGCTGGAGGATGGGGAGGTACAGTACATTCTCTTTGAAAGAACTTTGCTCTTACCTCAGATTAAACCACACTTTAACACTTTCCAACAGTAAATAATGTTCACTTTATATTTTAAGAAAGGGCTTAACTGAGCAATTGTACACTTTATTTTGAATGTACCTTTTTTTTGTGGGGGAGCTGTTTACACAGGATTAGTTCAGCAGCGTAACTCTTGGCAGGTACCACACCCTTCCTTACCCTGAACTTTAAAAAAAAAACAACTTGCTTTTTTGATACTCAAGACACACTTTAATTTTTACAGAAACCTTGTGGAAGGCTAGAGCTGAACGTTCTAATGAAATACACAAATACATTTTCCAGACATTAAAGTAAAACGTAGTTTTAAAGATTCAGGACATCCAGTAGTCTGAAATACCCAGTTGTAAACAGAATACAGACTTTGAACTTCATGAACACGTTACACAACAATAACTTAATTTCATCAGTGACCTTCCAAAAAGCTAAACTTAGACCCATATATGTGTGTGCACATATGTGATGTTTGTGTAGCATAAATACATTGAAATCACAGAGCACTTTCTGCTCTGCTGTATGTGCTAGTGATTTCATCAGCTCTTGTAGGAGAAAAACAGAAGCCGGAGGGCCTGGAATCAGGTCTTGGCAGGTAAAAGCCTGTCAGTTTGTCTTTAACTGGAGTTGCTGCAAGGGCATATTATCCAGTTTACATCATATACTTGAAGGGCAAAGAACTTCCTGTTTTTGTTTCATTTTCTTTCTTTTTTAAGCATTTTAAGCATTTTACTGATAATGTAGATCTCCCTCTGGAAATATTTATTTCTGTTTTACTAGAAAAGGGGTCAGCATTAGATACTGGAGGATACAGGACGGTGCTCCAACAGTGTTGTGGCCCACCTTCTTCTACACCGAAAAAAGGGCAGTGAATGAGTAGGAAGGGAAAACAGGGCCAGAAAGTAAAGAGGAACAATTTTGGACAGGCACCCACACCATGAGAGTACTTCTGTGCCACATGTTGTTGCAGAGACTGTCCCCCTTCTCTTCCTCCCATCCAAAAGATAAATTCCATTTAGCACAGCCTTCCCCAACCTGGTGCCCTCCAGATGTGTTGGACTACAACTCCCATCATTTCCCAGCCAGCATGGGGAAGGCTGTGCTAGCGTGTCCCAAGCCAGCCTGGGGGTCTGTTGTATGGAGGGATGGTGAGAGAGACAACTTGCTATCTCTGGCCTCTTCCAAAAAATGACCCTTGTTCGGCAGCAGTGTTACTTGGCAAAAACAAGAGTGTGTTTGACTACAAAGGGTGAAAAGGTGGAAGCAGTAGGAGGGGGCACCAGGTAGCTGGCTGTTTGGCATCCCTTGTGGGGCCAGTGACTGGTGTAGTTACATCAACCACTGCCTGGTTGCTTTGGTTCTGAATGATAACACAATGATAGCCAGAATTAAATATTCAGGAATGATGTTAGCTGTTTTTAGGCATTTCAGATGGAGATCAGTAAACATAATGCAGTGACAGTAGAGACAAAAGTAAAGCGCTTTGCCTTTGAGTTATCCTGCTTTAGGTTATAGTGATAAGTGTGCTGACTTGGAAGTAAATTCCGTTGAAATCGAAATAACTTACTGCCCTGTAATGTGTTTAGGTTTGTGGAGCAGAACACTTTCCAAGTACAGTAATACCTTGGATTGCAAGTAACTGGGTTTAAGAGCGTTTTGCAAGACAAGCAAATTTTTAAATATTTATTTAATTTTTTTTTACTTGATATACAAGCGACGTCTTGCAATACAAGTACTGTAGTACAGCTTACCCGTATTTTTCCGTGTATAAGACGCCCCCATGTATAAGACGCCCCCCACTGGGCAGTTTCGCAACCGCACGGTTCTCTCTTCGGCCTACTTCCGTGTATAAGACGACCCTCAATTTTTAGTCTAACAATTTTAGGAAAAAGTATAGTCTTATACATGGAAAAATACTGTAAATTAAAAATCTCTGTACAAATTTTTTTGGGGGGATTTCGTTTTGATATAAGAGTGTTTTGGATTACAAGCACGTTTCCAGAACAAATTATGCTCTCAATCCAAGGCATGACTGTAATCTGAAATGCATCTGACAATGTGGTCTCTGGTCCATGAAAGCTTTAGGACATTTCATTGTTATTTACAAATAATACATTCTTAGATATCATTGTATGTAGGATTTATAATGTGAATAACAGTTTACAATAACTGTTATATTCTCCCTCATGTGGTAGGGCTTAACTCAGTGGTGGAGTATATGCCTATCCAGAGTTAATCCCTTGAATCTCAGTTAAAAGGATCTCATGTGGCAGGGATGAGAAAGGCCTATGCTTACTTAGAACCTTAGGCTAAGCCTTAGGCTTGAAAAGCTGCCAGTCACAGTAGCAGGATACATGGACAATCACCTGTGTCAGTGTAAGGCAGCTTTTTATATACCCTTATATGTTTGAGGATGAGAAATGTCAACTTGCCTGAGGGATACTACTCTTTTCCTTGATGTGCTAGCCTTCTGTCTGCAGGTAGTATTTTTTAAATAGGGGAACATGAAAAACTGCTGTTCCTGTGGAATGGTCGGACAAGGATGCTACCACATGGTTTTGCTCAATGTGTAGATCTCCTTATGGATTCCAGTATTAGCTCTAGTATCAGAGGAAGTATGATGCCTCTGTATACCAGCTGCTGGGGAACACAGGCAGGAGGGTGCTGTTGCACTCATGTCTTGCTTGTGGACTTCCAAAGGCAGCTGGTTGGCCACTGTGGGAACAGAATACTGGACTAGATATACCTTTGGTGATCCAACATGGCTCTTCTTATGTCCTTCTGACTACACGTTAATTGGTTGGCAGTGTGAGTGTGGAGCTGACTGAAGCATAAAACACACATTAAGAGTGTGCATCTTAATGAGTTTAGCCAATTGTGGGACCCAGCTAGAATGCAAAAATGGATACAAGGGCTTCAACAGGATAAGCAGCGATGAAATGCACTAGTAACAAAACCAAAGTACCATCCAGCAGCTCAAGAAGCAAATGAATAGCAAGTGCTAGGAAGGAGTCAAGGCAGTTCCAGAAGGCTGTCTTATTATGTTTAATCGCTCCAGCCTAATAATTGGATAGAGCTAGTAAAAAATTCTAGAAAAAGTAGGTAGGTCTTGTCAAAGGAGCATTGATTTGTGGTACTTACTTAAAGTGGGTGTAAGTATGCTGGACAAACAAAATAAACATTTTCTGAAGTGTCTTTTTGTTAAAAACATTCAGAAAATGGCTGCCGGCCAAAAATATTAATTACCCTAGCTTACTTTAATATAAGCTTACTATTTAAAGTTGCTGAGTGCCTTTTATTTTGGCTAAACTCAGTTCAGTGTATGAGGATAGTATCTTAGATTTGTATGATTTAAAATAAATGCTCAAATTCTGCTCAAATGCAGAAGATCGCTTTTTCACGTGGAGTAAGTATTAAAACTATTTTCAGTGCAACCCTATGCATGTTTACTCAAAAGTCTGTTCAAGGGGGTTTACTCCTTAGTAAGTATGCATAGGATTGCAGCCTTAAAGATAGTTCTTGCTTTGTTACCTGACAAGACTTATAGTCCAGCTTTGTCTCTTTTCCAGAAGCCAATAATCTTTAGTTTAATTTAATTTATCATGCCAAAGGTATATTGCCAAAACTGAACTGCCTACAAAATAGCTTTTTTAAATGGATTCTGGATTTATTTATGAGACTATTGGCAAACATTAGCAACCGCAAATGAGTTCTACAAATGGACAGGTTACACTGAGATAATACATTGTACCACATAATGCAAAATTACTACATTATGAAGGGGTTAAAGCTTACAGTGATGGTGCATCACTCAGCAGTGAAACAACTCCATGAAATTATGGTGTTCCTATATGTTATTTTTTCTTTTCTAGTCTTGGAAAAACACTGTGTCCTGGTGCACCTGTAACATTGCTGGTCTCATCATAACCATGGTTAAGAGTTTGGGAATGGGCTGCAGTTCCCTCTTAATCAGTGTTTGTAAATTCTCCTCTGCTTTTGCCTGCCTTTGTCTCCTGTATGCAGTAGATAAACATGGAGCCCTGTTCACTACTGCAGACAAAGGAACAAGGGGGACAAAATGAGTAGCTGTCTCCTGTTTCCGTGGTACATTTTGGTGCAGTTCTCCAGGTTGCAACCTGGCAGCTCAGTTTGCATTAAGGCAAGGCATTTCTTCCTGTGCTTTGCCCTAAAGAGCAGAAAGCTGTTGTTTTTAATTGCATGATTTCATTCAGTTTTTTTATGGCATAAGGTTTTGCACACTGATAAGGGTGGTGGTGGTGGTGGTGGTGGTGATGATGATGATGATGATGATGATGATGATAGTATAATTTTGTCTTGAAAAGAGTTAATACTCTCTAGTCACCAGTGTGTGAGGAATTGTAACTGATTATCAGGACTTAAAGCAGTAATTGTGGGCATGCAAGGAGGCTTTTACCTTCCCTTTGATAGTTAAACCTCAGGGCTAAGTCAACTGTGTTGGTTTTGAAATGATACACTCCTCCCAAATGAGTGAACCACCACAGATTACTCATGGGAGGTTGCTTGTTTGAAACTCTAGGGATCTCATGGCCTATGTTCAAAACTTATATGTCAGAGAAAATAGGCTAGCTCCAAGCTGGAACGATTGCTTTCAAGATACAAAGCCTTCAAAACTGAGGTGTAGAATGGAAAAACACACTCACTTTTAACAATGGCAACATTATTAGGCAGTGCTGTAATGTGTTTCCTGTTATTGAGTCTAACATCTTTGCCCTGAAATGCCTTAACAATTAACTTTTTAAACAAATAAAAGTATAGGAGCAACTTCTGGCCTGAGAGAAGACGCAGTTATGTCTTACAGTGCAGTCCTATACATGTCTCCTTGGAAGTAAGTCCCATTGAATTCAATGGGGTTTACTCTCAGGTAAGTGGGTATAGGATTGCAGCTTCCATGACTTAATTTAAACCTATAATTTAAATTAGGTAGATCTGATCTTCCTATGTACCTAAATGAACTAAAATCCAGGTTTTTTACTATCTTATTTTCCAGCTTAATATTATATGGGGATTAATTGCTGTTTAGATTGTCCACAGGGTCACCAGGTGAGGTGATGTAGTATTTTAATTAGGCTATGAAAGCCAAATATTGTGGTATTTTAAGCTTTTGCAAAAGCAAAGGTAGGAATAAATTGGTCAGTTTAGCTGCAGTAAGTTAGATTGTAAGGCAAATGACTATAAGAGTATGTTTAAACTAACTATGTTTACAAATACTTTTCTTTATTTGTTTCCTACTTGTTATATCTGCTATTCAGGAACTTCAGGTAAGATAATGCTATTTGAACTCACACATGCAAGTAGATATAATGCATTGTTTGTAGCTTGTGATATATTCTGTTATTTCAGTGTGTGTGTGTGTGTGTGTGTGTGTTTACCTGTATGAATTGGTTTCCACCTCATGCTATGCTTTAGGAATTTTTTAGAGTTCTAAAGAACTAGGAGCCATCTTAAATGTTATGTCTACTGTAATATTCAGAGTGGGATTCGCAGATCTCGTCCTTGGTGAGATCCATGAAATCCAGAAATCATGTCGTTTACAAATCCACATATGAGTCATATGTGCATTATAAGAAAGAGTGAAGGGCAGTCACCCATTCATCTACTTCCCCCACTTGTTTGCAATCTATGAACCCGTACTAGGTTTCAAATAAGAAATAGTGTGGTTTGTTTTTTTTAATGTACTGCGTGTGTGTGTGTGTGTGTGTGTGTGTGTGTGTGTTATATAATGTACTGGGTAGGTCCATATGTGGCATGTCAGTAGGATGCTTGTTCAACATGTGAATGCTTACTACCTCTTGGTGCCTAACATGGCCATTATGTAAGAATCAGGCTATATGTAATCTGAACTAAAAATAGGGGTTTTCTTCCATATATACCTTGAATGTGTGTGTGTGTGTGTGTGTGTGTGTGTGTGTGTGTAATCTGGATGGATGGATGGATAGATAGAGATATATTCAGGTCATTCATGAAAAAAAAGCCACCCACTCTTTTTAGTTCAGATTACATATAGCCTGATTCCTGCATAATGGCCATGTTAGGCACCATGAGGTAGTAGCATGCACATGTTGAACATGCGTTCTACTGCCGTGCCACACCACCTCAAGGGCACCTAGATCTTTCGTGGTATTGCTTAAGAGATCCTGCCAGACTAAATTCTGTGCCAGGGCTCTCCAACCTTGGGTCCCCAGATGTTGCTGGACTACAGCTCCCAGAATCCCTTGCCATTAGCCATGTTGGCTGGGTATGCTGGGAGGCCAGCAACATCTGGGGACCCAAGGTTGGAGAGCCCTGTTCTATGCCAATACCAGAAGTTTAAGAGGAATGGCAAAGGGGTGGAAGGGAGCAGCAGCCAGCACTGTATTTGATCCTCTGCCCTTATTTTGGCAAATAACAGTGGAAGAAATTGGGGTGAGGCAAAGACTTACAGTAATAAGCTATGTATGGACTGTCATCACAACTTTTTTTCCAGTTGTAATTAGTGCTGAAACAAACATTTAAATACATTTAAAATTCCAAACTGGAATTCCAAGGAATTCCAAACTGTCAAATAAAAAAATGTGATGAAAGGTCTTAAAATCCTGTGAAAATCTGCATCCTGGTACCCACAATAAACCGCCAGTTCACTTGCACAAATAACCATATACATGAATGGTTTACTGATGCTATACTGTAGCTCCACCTCTCTGAACTGGAAAATCACAAGTTGCCATTTTCCCAGCTCACCAAAGAGGAGCCACAATGCTGCACAAGTTTAGCACTCTAGTGTTACACTGCTCACATGAGAAGGCAGCTCACATGAGAAATGATTTGTGCAAGTGTGATTATGGAAACCATCAGTTTTGTATAGTTAAACACAGGGTTCTCTTTTCAAAAGCTGCCAGGGGAATAGGAATTGTGCCAGAAGTCAAATTCATGTTGGAAATCTATAGTTAGATTTGTTTACCTTTTTTCTTTAATCTTCATTTGGTGTTGTTCACTTGTTTCAGCACTACCTGTAGTGATCTTACATGTTGTTTATTTGTAACTGCAAAGATAGTCTGACAAATATTCATGCCTCCTAGAATCAAGCATGTCTATCAGAATATTAATGACTGAAGCTGCAATCATAAACATTCTTACTAGGGGGTGAGCCCCGTTGAATATAGTGGGACTTACTTCTGCATAAACAAGGATAGGATTTCATTGCATGAACTCAACTAGGTATAAAATGTATAAATAGAGCATGACATTAAAACTAATTTCAAAAATAAAATGTTGGTCCATTTTAAAATGATTTTTTACCTTAGAAAATAACTTCTAATCTATAAAATAAAATCAGGATTAAAGCTAAAGCCTCTGCTGATTTGTGGTATGTTGCATTGTGCATGCTAATCTGAAAGTGTGTTCAGATCAATCTTAACTCTGCTCCTGTGTTCATGTATGTAGTATAGAAAATCTGAAATATTTTATTTGTGGTTTGCTATTATGCTCTTATCTTAAACATAATGCATAAAATAGCAATTAGAAGAAAATACTTTTTCAGCTGTTTAAATGAAATCCTGCCCAGTGGATGGTTACCTTTAAATGAGGGTGGGAGGAATCTGAAAGTCTTTAAAATGCATAGCTCCAGTGTAGCTATGTGGAGGTAAATAGAATTTGCTTGGAACACCATTTTGAAGATCAACGTTGGGATGCAGGACGGTTTTGGAGAGGACTAGTTAACCACAGTGTGGTCAGGTCCCCTTTAGAAATATAGCTTCATGTTCCTCAGTTTTTAAGAAAGTCTTTTTTAGATATTGGTAATTTATATGAAAATATTTTCCCCTAAAGGTATAACTTTCTTTAAATCATTACCAACTTATGAAATGTTGCTAAATAAAACTTTCACGGGGGAAAGTTAGTAGCATAGTAGCAGAGAAAACATACCAATGCTGTGATTTCAGGGTGAAAGCATGGACAATTTCAACTGGGGAGTACGCAGGCGTTCTCTTGATAGTCTGGACAAGTGTGATATGCAGCTTCTGGAAGAAAGCCAGCTTTCAGGAAGTACACCCAGCCTAAACAAAATAAACCATGAAGACTCTGATGAGTCATCAGAGGAGGAAGACCTAACAACGAGCCAGATCCTGGAGCAATCAGAGCTAGTAAGTAGTAAACTTATAGCCTGCTAGAAAGTATGTGACATTAAACTTTTAGATCCTGGTGTCCTATAGTCAAACTGATTTCAAATGACCTTATGTAGGTAAGTATATTCTTAACTGCTTTCTCTTTTCATAGTTTGCAAATATAAAGGATTTAGAGGCAAGTTCTAAATACAGGAAATGTCAGATTTGATCAGTGGTGCTTTATTTTGTGAGTTGTTATATGTCATATACAATTAACTGAACTCTCTGAACTCTTTTGACATGTGATTATGAAAATGAACCTTCTGTTTTCAGTGAAACATCTCAAAGGAAGGGAAAAAATAACTTCTGGAATATCAAAGTAGGTTTTCTTTTAAGACCTATGCAGAAACCTTATGAAATTAATAACAGAATTACAAGCTTAAACTTTTCAATGATCACCAGTGGAAAAGATTACATTATGTAGTGGTGAGAGTGTTGGACTGGGACTTGGGAGATCCTGGGTTCTAGTCCCCGCTCAGCCATGAAACTCACTGGGTGACTTTGGGCCAGTCACTGACTCTCAGCCTAACCTACCTCACAGGGTTGTTGTGAGGATAAAATGGAGAGAAGGAGGAGGATTATGTAAGCCACCTTGGGTTCCTTGAAGGAAAAAAGGCGGGGTATAATTATAATAAATAAATAAATATTTTCAAGAATATTTAGAGGCTGTTCATAAGAGAAGAATGATTTCATGATGGGTACAATCCATGTAAACTTCTCTATGCACACTCCACTGAAAATGAATGGGAGCGAGCACTGTTTATGCATCTCCTGTTCATTTGGGTGGCTTGCACAGGAGAACCTCCTAGTGGATTGTGCCCTTAGTCTAAGTCTTGTTCCTCTGTTAACAGATCATGACGCTTTCCCCTTCTGAGGACACAAACCACATCGACTCACTTTCCACACCATGTGAAGCAGCTTCACCAGCTCCACCTCCTTTCAATTCCAGAACTTCTAGTTTTAACGCTTCTTTACCTGAAATGAATAATCTCCAGGTGTCTGAAGGTTCAAAGGTGAATGAATTGTATTCAACCGTTTTTATTCAATAGAGGGAGGGTGATTTGGGATCCATTTTTCCTTCTTCTGTTAAAATATATGATTTTAGGGTTTGAAAGTGAAACATTACACCTTAATATAGTATGTCCAGCCATCATTAGTGCCAAGCTGAATGTTCCAGTTTCTCAAGCAACAGTGCTTGGGAAATACCAGCCTCATTCTTCCACCAACTTTAATAGGGCAGTAGAAAAATTGTCCTGTGGGTGTAAGCATAAATTCCATTTTTCTCCTAAATGTGGGAGCTCTATTGTGCAGCTGCCTGAACTGGACTCAGTTCTTGCCTGTTTGGTCTACTTTCAGAATGCTGATTACAGTAATACACTGAGTTTGGTAAATTAAAAAATGTAAACGCTGTTCTGTATAGCTGCCTGAAACGAAGCTTGCCTTGGACACAGTTATCAAAGGTTGGTAAAAGCTCAGTAGCAATACCATATATTTATTTCTAAAGTTTTCTTTTGGGGGGAAATGCTTCCATTTCAAAAATATTAGCAGAGTTCTACAATTCAAACCAGAGTCAGGCAGAACCCTTTTTTTCTGAAACACTGAACCATCAAATAAGTGCTTTATATGGGACATAGATTCATAGATCATAGAGTTGGAAGGGGCCTACAAGGCCATCGAGTCCAACCCCCTGCTCAGTGCAGGAAACTAGAGGAGGGGGTCTGTAGTCAGTCAGTCAGGGGATCACTCGTGACCGAGTAAGATTGTCTTATTGGATAAGGATAAAAAAAAGAAAATTTACAAAAGAGATTTTAAAAGGAGGAAAATTCTAAAGAAAATTGTATAGACTCTAGCGATGGGTCTGTAAGTGACTGTGGAGGCCAATTCTAGATCCACACAGCTTCCCACAGTGAGGACACAGGTTACCAGATGGAAGATGGTCTTGTAAAGGATTCATTTGACGTGCTTTTCGCTTAGCACGTTTCTCCCTTTCACCTTGCACTCGAGCTTCTTCAAAGTCCATAGAACCTTTGTGAAAGGCCAACCTCCAGTTAGATCGTTCATGGGCCAGAGCTTCCCAGTTTTTGATGTTTATATTGCATTTTTTTAGATTAGCCTTAAGAACATCATTAAACCTCTTATATTGACCACCGATATTCCGCTTTCCATCCTTGAGTTGGGAATAAAGTAACTACTTTGGGAGACGGCAGTCAGGCATTCGAACAACATGACAGGTCCACTGAAGTTGACGTTAAAGGATCATTTATTCAATGCTAGTAGTCTTTGCTTCTTCCAGTACACTGACATTTGTTCGCCTATCTTCCCAAGTAATTCGCAGGATTTTCCGGAGGCAACGTTGATGCAATCTTTCAAGGAGTTGGAGGTGACGTTTATAGATAGTCCATGTTTCGCAGGCATACAATAAAGTTGGTAATACAATGGCTTCATAAACCAGTGTTTTGGTCTTCTTACAAATATCCCGATCCTCGAACACTCTATGTTTCATTCGAGAAAACGCGGCACTTGCGGAGCTCAGACGATGCTGGATTTCACTGTCGATGTTAGCTGTAACAGAAAGATAGCTGCCAAGATAGAGAAAATGATCGACATTTTCCAGTATTGTCCCGCCAAGCTGGATAGATGGCATCACCAAAGGGTTAGCTTGCACTTGCTGATGAAGCACTTTGGTTTTTTTGATGTTAAGTGAGAGACCAAGTTTTCCGTATGCTTCTGCAAAAGCATTTAGGATAGTTTGGAGATCATCCTCTGAATGTGCGGAGACCACATTATCATCAGCATACTGAAGTTCCACAACGGAGGTTGTAATTACCTTAGTTTTTGCTTTCAGCCTGCTGAGATTAAAAAGCTTTCCATCTGTTCGATATATAATTCCCACACCAGTGGGAAGTTTCCCCTCAACAAGATGTAAAATCATGGTGATGAAAATAGCAAATAATGTTGGGGCGATAACACATCCCTGTTTAACACCTGATCCCACTTTAAATGGACCACCATGAGAGCCGTTGTTGTCCAAGACCGTAACCGTCATGTCGTCATGGAGAAGTTGCAAGATATTCACAAATTTATTGGGGCATCCAATTTTCATAAGGATAGTCCAAGGAGCTGTTCGGTCTACAGTATCAAAGGCCTTAGCAAGATCAATAAATGCCATATAAAGGGGTTGATTTTGCTCCCGGCATTTTTCTTGGAGCTGACGTGCAGTAAAAATCATGTCTACTGTCCCTCTAGAGGGGCGGAAACCATATTGAGTTTCAGGGAGGATCTCTTCTGAAATAGATAGAAGACGGTTTGCGAGAATCCTGGCAAATATTTTACCTGCGGTAGCTAAGAGAGAAATGCCCCGATAGTTTCCACAGTCTGTTCTATCACCTTTCTTAAAGAGGGTGATAATTATGGCATCCCTGAAGTCTTCTGGGATCTCTTCTCTTATCCAGATTTTTTCGATGCGTTTATGAAGATGTTGTACAAGTTCGGGGGGGCCTTCTTTAAAGATTTCAGCAGGAATCCCATCTGGCCCACTAGCTTTGTTATTCTTCATTTGATTAATGGCTTTTTTTACTTCATCCAAAGTGGGGAGTATTGCAAGTTCCTCTCTAATTTGTTTTTGCGGGATTTGTGAAAAAATCTCATTATCCACCTTAGATTTACGATTTAAAAGGTCATAATAATGCTCTTTCCAATGCAGTGCAATAGACTCTTTGTCTTTTAAGAGTTTGGTGCCATCTTTTGATTGTAAAGGGTTTGTACCATAGGTTTTTGGTCCATAAATGGCCCTTGTGGCCTTAAAAAAGCCCTGTGCATCATGAGATTCTGCAAGTTGTTGAATTTCTTCAGCTTTCTTTTTCCACCAGGCGTTCTTAAGTTCTCTTGTTCTTCTTTGGACCTCAGTCTTTGCACTAGCGTAGATTTTTTTCTTGGCAGCGCAGTTAATATCATTTTGCCATATTTGGAAGGCTTTCCTTTTTTGGTCAATTATATATTTAATCCCATTATCATTTTCATCAAACCAATCCTGATGTTTCTTAGTTTCGTATCCAATAGTTTGTTCACAAGCTGCAGTAATGGAGGTTTTCAGCTTAGACCAATGGTCCTCAATGTTGTCAGGAGGTTCCGTAGGTAGATGTTCCTTAAGAAGTGATTGAAGACAAGTTTGCTTAATAGGATCTTGAAGGGCGTGGATGTTCATTTTACGCCTTGGTTTCCTTCGTTGAAGCCTACGTTGGGGAGCAATGTTGATAACCATAGTGGACCGGATTAGTCGGTGGTCTGTCCAGCAGTCGTCGGCACTCACCATGGCCCTAGTAAGAAGTACATCGCGGCGATCTCTAACACGGACAATTACATAATCCAGAAGATGCCAGTGCTTTGACCGTGGGTGCTGCCATAATGTTTTAAACTTATTCTTTTGTTGAAAGAGCGTGTTTGTGATAGTGAGATTATGCTCTGCACATATAGACAAAAGTAAGATTCCGTTCGGGTTGCTATTACCAACTCCGTCTTTTCCAATAGTTTCTGGCCATAAATCAAAGTCACGCCCGACTCTTGCGTTAAAATCGCCCAGGAGGATAATTTTATCCTCCTTAGGTATCTCTGACAGGAGAGTGTCCAACTGGGTATAAAAGTTTTCCTTGATGTCTTCATCAGCATCTAATGTTGGCGCATAGGCGCTCAAGATAGTTACCTGCTGGCTATTGGCGAGCTTTAATCGAAGAGTTATCAGGCATTCGTTAATGCCAGTAGGAACTTCTGACAAAGAGTTCACTAGCTCATTTTTTATGGCAAAGCCTACTCCATGTATTCGTCGGTCCTGCTCAGGTAGTCCTTTCCAGAAGAAGATATAGCCTCCTTTTTCTTCCTTCAACTGTCCCTCTCCTGCCCTTCGAGTTTCTTGAAGTGCTGCTATGTCAATTTTAAACAGTCTCAGCTCCCTTGCAATAATAGCAGTCCTACGCTCAGGGCGTTCACTATTTATGTTATCCAGCAGTGTCCGTATATTCAAATGTCCAAAATGTCCATGTTCCAAAATTCAAATGTCTTTTTCGACTGCTAAAATGGTGACCCCACTGGACGCGGTAATCCAGTCAGGGGAGAAAGAGGTAGACTATGTTTAGGGCACCTTTTCTAGCCCCCTCCCCATACGGGGTGAGCAGAGTGGATCCTAAATAGGGCTGCTCAGTCATGGATACAGCTGCCGAGCTGCTCGACTACCTCGTTCCTTGAACAGGGCGACTGAGTCTGCATCCACCGCCCATGTGCTGCTCCGTGACTAGGGGCTTCCAGATTCACAGTCCTGTCGCCATTCGCCAGTCGCCATGGGACTTTTTTGGTTGGTTGGTTGGTTGGTTGGGTTGGTTGGGTCGGTTGGGTTGGGTTGGAAGACGCCTGTGCGTGAAGCTGTTTTCTGTGGGGAGATCGGTGCACAACGAATCACCACACAAACTTGACAGAGGACGGCAATGATCCAATGGCACGGTTACCCTGACGATTGGAAACCCATTATCTGCTGCAGCCTTCATCCGCCTTCACAGCCGTTGTAATTTAGGTTTAAATTATCTTCCGCCTGTTCTGCCGTTGAGGACTTTTTGTTTTGGATCGTTCTTTGTCTGGTTCCTCTCCCCGGACCTTACCGCCATGGGTGACCCTACCGGGAGTATATAGCTCCCGACGGCATTGCTCACAGGGTTCATCGGAACACGCAAGCCCACTCACCACTTCAAGGTGACAATCCGGCGATCGGGAAACTAGAGGAGGGGTCTGTAGACAGCTGTGCCAAAACCATAATGTGTCAAAACCATAATGTTTCATGTTGCAAGGCACATCATGCTGGCACAGGGAGTTAGAGAAAAATGCTATAAAGAAAATGGGTGGTGCTTTGGATAAAAATAATCACTGAACAAGGAACGTTATATAGCAGTAATAACAGCAGAAATTGTCTGAGAGAACTATGTAGAGTTGGGTTGCCTTATTTATAGCCAAGTTTGATTTTTATTTTCATTTCAGAGGGTTCATAAAGGGAATTCACTCTAAATAAGGAATTGTTGTTTTGCATTGGGGCTGGTCAGCAATATTTAGTCAGGATCCAAAAGGCCATGTGGGTGAGCGTCATATATACAGTGGAGCTTCCTGAATTTCTTTCTGAAAGCAGTCCTTGCCTGTCACCTGACAATCCACATTGGAAACTCAAAGGAAATTCAGAAGTATCCTACAACTCCAGTACAACTCAACAAGCTGAGGTTGGGAGAGAAAAGCCTAATGAACCTCTGGTACATGTATACAAGCCCTTGCACACCCGCTGTCAGAATCCACCTGAAACCAGATCCTGATGCTAAGGAGACTTCCTCTGTGGTAGAGGAGGTGCTGGACTCCACAGTGATTCTTGGTAAAGAGGGGAACCTTGAGGACCTACCAAAACTTGCCACCCCCATCAACATCCCATCCAAGGAATCAGGAAACCCATGCCCTCAGCTTGGACCTCTCCCCTGATTCTAGGTCCTCTCCCCTTGTTGCCCGCTGCCCCTAGGAGCAAAGGCAACAATGGACCAGGGATGGGGACTCGGACTCCAGGACTCGACTCGTGAGTCGGACTGAGTCCCCCCTCTGACTCGACTCGGACTCGAGTCCCAATATTTTTAATGGGACTCGGGACTCGAGACCAAGGACTCTTCAACATCCCTGGGCTGTGCCAGAAGGAGTGGAGAGAAGTGCGATCGCCTGCGAAGATTTTATTTTTTAAAATCATTTTCCTAAAATGCAACCTTTCAGACATTTTGAGTTTGGCTGCCTCTGCCTGCCTGTTTGGGGTTCCCTGCCTCCTCTGCCTGTCTGGTCTCTTCTTAACCAGTTCCACAGTTTGAATTGTCCAAGACAAAGGCCTCTGCCTGCCTGCTTTGGGGTTCCCTGCCTCCTCTGCCTGCCTGGTTATTTTTATTTTGGGTTTGTCTGCCTGGTCTGTTCTTGTCAAAATCAGTTGCAGAGTTTTGAAATTAAAAGGCACACTTGTGCCTAGAATTTATTTAAGCCACACATCTGAAGTAGCCTTATTTTGTTGGAAAAAACCTCCAATGATTTTAATAGGAACTCGTGGAGTCAGCTTTGGGAGTGACTCGTGACTCGTGAGTCACCATTTTGGACCAAGGACTCGGACTCGAGACTCGGGTCCAAAGACTCGTGACTCGACTCGAGACCAAGGACTCTTCAACATCCCTGCAATGGACCAGGCTGGAAGCTCAGAACTGGCAACGAAGCATCTGTGTTTGGCTGATCACAGTCTTCCTTCCTGTAACTCTGCTCAGGAGGAGGGAAAAAGTTGTGCCCAAGATGGGGACCCAGTTGAGAACTAGGAAGGGGCGGAGCAGCCTGCTACTATAAAACCCTGCCGTCCCTAACAGTCAGGAAGCTCCTGTTAAGGTTCCTGCCAACCCAAAGTTTCCTATAGATTTTCCAGCCCTAACACACATCCAAAATTCAGGCATCACCTTAGCTTCTCAGTTCCCCAGATATGTATATTATATTATTATGATGATTGAAGGTGCATCTTACAAGCTCCCTGGCCTGAGAGACGGTGAACAGAACACACATTCTTCAGTGAATTCCTAGAGTACTATCAAACCACCAGATGCAAATATAGACGAACACGTGACCTGCAACGTGTGTGCAATGTTTGTTTTCCTGCCGGAGATCAACATGGCCTACACGTGCAACAAGTGCAAGCTGGTCACGCTGTTGGAAGAAAAGGTCAGAGGACTGGAGCAGCAAGTGTCCACCCTCAGGAGTATAAGAGAAAGTGAAGAGTTCTTAGACAGAACGGTGGATCTACAGCAGAAAAGCGTAGAACAGGAGCCAGAAGGGCAATGGCAGGATGAGGCGGAGGCGGAGACTGCTGAGGCAAGGGAAAATAATGTAAGGGGAACTCCCTGGAATAGGGTGACTGTTAGGAGCAGAAGAACTAGAAGACATTCTGAGCCTCAGGAAGCAGTGGAGCTGTCGAACTGCTTCGAAGTACTTGGGGACGAGAGCAGAGGTCAGCCTGCAGAGGACGAATTTCCGGGCACCCAACGTGACAGCGAGCAAAAGGCGGAAGGTCAGTCAAGTGGAGGCAATCAAACCAAGACCTACAGCAAGAGAAAGAGAAGAGTACTAGTGGTGGGAGACTCCCTCCTGCGCGGGATCGAAGCCAAAGTATGTCGTGAAGACCCATGGATTCGCCAGGTGTGCTGTCTCCCCGGGGCACGGATTAAGGATGTGACAGAGCAGCTGCCGAGGCTCATACAGCCCACCAACACATACCCCTTTCTTCTCTTCCACGTGGGTACAAATGATACTGCCAAGCGGAGTTACAAAGAAATCACGGCAGACTTTGAAGGGTTGGGAAGGGAACTCAAGAACTTTGGGGCCCAGATAGTTTTCTCATCCATCCTTCCAGTACTTGGAAGAGGCATAGAAAGGGAAAGAAAAATACTCCGAGTGAATGACTGGCTACGAAGGTGGTGCCGACGTGAGGGATTTGGATTCTGGGACCACGGGCTACACTTCCTGGAAGATGGACTGCTGGCAAAGGATGGGTTGCACCTCACAAGGACTGGGAAGAATGTGTTTGGCCACAGCATGAGGAACTTAATCAGGAGGGCTTTAAACTGAATCCAACACGGGAGGGAGACATAAACTCGGGGGTATCATTGGAAGAAGGCCTCTGTGCCACAACGGAGAGAACAGCTCCAGCGGTGCCCAATGATAGTCTACCACAAAATGTAGGGGAAAAGTCGGACTATGAGGCACATAGTCTTCGATGTCTCTATACTAATGCCCAGAGTATGGGCAACAAACAGGACGAATTTGAACTCTTGATACATGAGGGCAAATACGACTTGATAGGGATAACTGAAACCTGGTGGGATGACTCCCATGGCTGGAATACAGCAATTGAAGGGTATAACTTGTTCAAAAGGAACAGAAGCAACAGAAAGGGAGGTGGAGTTGCGCTGTATGTTAAAGATAGGTTTCTCTGCACAGAGATACAGGAAGAGGAGCTTGGCAGCACCATTGAGAGCATCTGGGTTAAAATAAAGGGGGCAAAGGATAAGACGAACATGGCGGTTGGAGTCTACTGCTGACCACCCAATCAAGGAGAAGACGAGGATGAAACTTTTGAAAAGCAAATTGCAAATGTTTCAAGGAGACATGATGTGGTAGTAATGGGTGACTTCAATTTCCCCGATATCTGTTGGGAGACTTATTCAGCCAAACATGGCCCCTCCAAGAAATTCCTGAGTTGTGCTGCTGATAACTTCCTCCTACAGAAAGTGGAGGAAGGAACTAGAGGAGCGGCTATCCTTGACCTGATTCTAACCAACAGAGACGAGTTAGTGGATAAAGTGGCAGTTTCGGGAACTCTGGGGGAAAGTGACCATGTTATACTTGAGTTCTTGATTCTAAGGGGAGCAAAAGCTGAGTGTAGCCAAACGCGTACCCTGGATTTTAGGAAAGCCAGTTTTAACAAACTCAGAACAATGATAAGTAAGATCCCATGGCAAGCGACTCTAATGAGAAAAGGAGCCCAGGATGGGTGGGAGTTTTTAAAAAAGGAAATTTTAAAGGCACAATTGCAAACAATTCCTACAAGGAAAAAAGGCAAAGGGCAACAGAAGAAGCCAATGTGGCTTCACAATAAACTCAAAGATGACCTGAAAACAAAAAAGGACACGTTTAGGAAGTGGAAGGAAGGACAGGCTACAAGGGAAGAGTACAGGCAGGTAGCACAGAACTGCAGGAATAGTGTCAGGAAGGCTAAAGCTGAGAATGAGCTAAGGTTAGCGAGGGATGCTAATCACAACAAGAAAGCTTTCTTCAGATACACGCACAGTAAAGGACAGAAGAAAGAAATGGTGGTTCAACTACGCGATGAGGATGGCAAATTGATAACAGAAGACAAAGAAAAGGCAGAAGTGTTCAATTCCTACTTCAGCTCGGTCTTCTCCCAAAAGAGGGTCTATGACCCCCCTGGCAAACCTGAAGTGCGGACTGTAGGGGCAGGATTGCAGCTTGAGATTGATAGGCAAATGGTCAAGGAGCACCTGATTACTCTGAATGAGTTTAAATCTCCAGGGCCTGATGAACTGCATCCTAGAGTAATAAAGGAACTGGCAGAAGAACTCTCAGAACCACTGTCTATTATCTTTGAGAAATCATGGAGGACAGGTGAAGTGCCAGATGACTGGAGGAGGGCAAATGTTGTTCCCATCTTCAAAAAGGGCAAGAGGGAAGAACCTGGGAACTATAGGCCAGTCAGTCTGACATCAATCCCGGGGTAAATTTTGGAGCAGATTATAAAGAAGTCAGTCTGCAAGCACCTTGAAAACAATGCAGTGATTACTAGAAGCCAGCATGGATTTGTCAAGAACAAATCCTGTCAGACTAATCTGATCTCATTTTTTGATCGGGTAACCTCCCTTGTGGACTGTGGGAATGCTGTGGACATCATATATCTGGACTTCAGCAAAGCTTTCGACAAAGTGCCTCATGATATCCTGATTAGCAAGCTAGCTAAAAGTGGGCTAGATGGAACAACTATCAGGTGGATCCACAATTGGCTACAGAATCGGACTCAAAGAGTGCTTATCAATGGTTCCTTCTCAAACTGGGGAGAGGTAACGAGCGGGGTACCACAGGGCTCGGTCCTGGGCCCAGTGCTCTTCAACATTTTTATTAATGACTTGGATGAGGAGGTACAGGGAATGCTTATCAAATTTGCAGATGACACAAAGTTGGGTGGAACAGCTAATACTCTGGAAGACAGAAACAAAATTCAAAGTGACCTCGATAGGTTGGAGCGCTGGGCCGAAAACAACAGAATGAAATTTAATAGGGATAAATGCTAAGTGCTGCACCTAGGGAGAGGAAACCAAATGCAGAGTTACAGAATGGGGGACACTTGGCTCAACAATACTACAAGTGAGAAGGATCTTGGAATTGTGGTAGATCACAAACTGAATATGAGTCAGCAATGCGATGTGGCTGCAAAGAAGGCAAATGCTATTTTGGGCTGCATTAATAGAAGTATAGCTTCCAAATCATGTGAAGTGATAATTTCCCTTTACTCGGCACTGGTCAGGCCTCATCTTGAGTACTGCATCCAGTTCTGGGCACCACACTTTAAGGAGGACATAGACAAATTGGAGAGGGTTCAGAGGAGGGCAACAAGGATGATAAAGGGACTGGCAGGGCTGGTGCAAGGCAGTTTGGTGCCCTAGGCAAGATCAGAAATTTAGCGCCCCCCCCCCCCCACTTGAGCCCTCCCTCCAGCCCTATAGCCCATTATGAAACAAAAATCAATTGGCAAAACCTAAAAAAATTATTAACATAAACATTGACAAACATACATAAAAAACATGTTGATGCAGTACCAATTTGCTATATAGAAAAATTCCTAGTGAAGTGTGACAGAAACTACATTTAAAACTTCATTTTCCTTGCCTTTTTCTTGGCAAACTGGCAAACCATTTCTTTAATGTCTAAAGAAGATGCTAACTCAGATTCAATTGAAATGGTTGCCAAGCCAACCAGTCTTTCTTGGCACATTGTTGAACGCAGATAATTTTTTATTAATTTTAATTTGAAAAAACTTCTTTCTCGAGTCCAACCCCCTGCTCAATGCAGGAAACTAGAGGAGAGGTCTCCCATCCAAGTAATAACCAGGCTTGACACATACGATATAGCAAGCTGTAATTTTTTTGTGCTAATGCAGATTCAACACAGGACTCATTTTTAATACAGAAGTTGAAGGAGTAGAGAATTTGCTCCTACAAACACTGTGCTGCAGGCTAAATACAGCTAAGTTTCTTCTGGTACTGCACACAGTTTCTTCTGGAACTATATAGAAAGTTCACATTTAGAAAGCTCCTCCAACTTTGGTGCGAAACAGAAAGAAATCCCTATGTCAGCCTCCCCCAACCTGGTGCTCTCCAGATGGGTTGGGTTGCAACTTCCATCATTCCCAACCAGCATCACCATGCTGGCTGAGAATGATGGGAACCGCAGTCCAACCCATCTGAAGGGCTAGGTTAGGGAAGTCTGCTGTAAGTACACACATGACCAAACTGCTGGTGGTAGAGCGCTCTCATCTATCATCCTACCAAGCAGTCAGGAGGGTTTGACCACCCTTCAGGTGCCAATGTGTGCCCAGATGGCTGTCCATAGGAGCTTGCTTGCATTCTGCTTACAGCTGATCAGTTCCAGACCCTGCTGGTCAGGATGCTGACAAAGGCCCAGTGCCAAAAGGTGGAGGAGGAGGAATGGGAGCAAGACAGCCCAATGGAGAGAAACAACCAAAGCTAGGAAAACAGCCAAACTCAGAGGACCGACACCTGAAGCACAACCTCCTTTTACAGGCTTTCTTGGGGCCGGGCCATCTGGGGATCAGCCCTCGCGTTAAGAATGATCACCTCTAGACCCTAGGGCAGCCTTCCCCAACCTGGTGCCCTTCAGATGTTCTGGACCACGTCCCAGGGCCGCTAGGCGCCTCTGCACGCCCTGGGGCTGCCGCGCCCGGCCTGGGCTGGAGCGCGGCCGCCGCACCGGGCAGCACAGCAAGCTGCAGGGGTGACGCGGGCACCAACGCGGCCTCTCCCGGGGCCGCCTGCAGCATTCCTAACCATTGGCCATGCTGGCTGAGGCTCATGGGAGTTGACATCCAACACATCCAGAGGGCACCAGGCGGTGCGGGGGAGCCTGTCCTATGGCATGTTTACCAGGAAGCAAGTCTCACAGAGCTCCGTGGGTACAAAGAAGCCCATACAGAGGCAGCAGACTTGTTCCCATATTTGCAAAACGGTCAGCTACCAGGTGCACAAGAGGCCCAAGGTCTCAGAGGCTGCCCCCTGCTCTGAACTCCCAGCTCAGCCCCGTGAACTGAGGCAGCAAAGGCATGCTGGGCATCTTCTCACAGGCCCATCTCCTCCATCTACCTGCCCAGGAACAAGACAATTTGGCCTGATTATCCGCTGGAGCCCTAGAGATGGACCCGCCTGCGTTCGTTTTCCTGCTCCTGACTCAAAGCTCCGGAGGATTTCCCCTGGCAAGAGCCCCCGGCAGGGCGCCTGCTTTGTCCGGTAGCACGTCCAGGCAAGAAGGGAGAACTTCTTTCCGGCAGCACGTCCAGGCAGGGAAAGCCCCCTCTCTTTCCGGGGCCCCGGGGAGCTGCCAGTCCAAGGGCGGGCTTCAGCAGGGGCAGGCAAGCCAGGGCTTTAAACTACAGATGGGGGTCGCAGTCCCACACAGCCGAGGGGCATCAGGTTGGGGAAGGCCGGGCCAGGAGGTCCCCGAAGGCCTCGCCCTCCCTCAGCCGCCACAGGAACGCCGCCCCGGGCCGGGACCTGAAAGGCCGGCCCCTTCCCACCGCCCGATGGAGGAGCTGCGCAAGGCTTGTACCCGGTGGCCGCAAGGCGGAGGGGCGGTGAGCGACTCGGGACTCGGCTTGGCCGGCCAAGCGGGCCGCTAGGCGCCTCTGCACGCCCTGGGGCTGCCGCGCCCTGCCTGGGCTGGAGCGCGGCCGCCGCGCTGGGCGGCACAGCAAGCAGCAGCAGCGACACGGGCACCAACGCGGCCTCTCCCAGAGCCGCCTGCAGCCCGTCCCGCTGCTCGGGGGAGCACTGCAGCGCTCATATCTCCGGAATGCGGGCGGGCACAGGGCTGGGGCTGGGTGGGCGCGGGGCTGGGGCCGGGCGCGGGCACCCGGGGAGACGATGATTCCCTCCCTCCCTCCTACCTGGAGGCTGATCCTCGGCCTCGCGTAGCACACAGCCCCTGGGCCAGCGGCGATTCCAGCAGCCGGAGAGGGGAGGAGGTGCCTTGAGGAAGGGGTGGCGACGTCCGGTGGCAGGGGCGAGGAATCGCGGAATAGTTTTTGCGCCCCCTTTAGCCATGCGCTCTAGGCAGCAGCCTAGTTCGCCTAGCGGTAGCGCCGGCCCTGGGGACTGGAAACAAGGCCCTATGAGGAGAGACTAAAAGAACTGGGCATGTTTAGCCTTCAGAAGAGGAGACTGAGGGGAGAGATGATCTCACTCTTCCAGTATTTGAAGGGATGTCACACAGAGGAGGGCCAGGATCTCTTCTCGATCATCCCAGTTTGCAGGACACGGAATAATGGGCTCAAGTTACAGGAACCTAGATTCCACCTAAACATCAGGAAAAATTTCCTGACTGTCAGAGCAATAAGACAATGGAATCAACTACCTAGGGAGGTGGTGGGCTCTCCCAGTCTGGAGGCATTCAAGGTGCAACTGGACAATCATCTGTCAGGGATGCTTTGACCTGGATTCCTGCACTGAGCAGGGGGTTGGACTCGATGGCCTTGTAGGCCCCTTCCAACTCTACTTTTCTATGATTCTATGATCTTCGATAATGCAGAGACAGGAAAATCCTACTGTACATGCTCATATTGACCCTGAGCCACACCAACAGAGTTTAAGTTATGTAGTTTGAGGAGACCAGGGAATAGGGATGAATGAATCTGTCTGTTCCGCTTTCTATAAGTTCCTGAGGGGTACCTGTGTTTGTTGCAGCAAAAACATTACTGTCCACAAAAGCTTATGTCCTAATACATTTGTCAGCCTTTAAGATGCTACAAGACTCTTTGTTATTTTTCTCACATAACTTTGTGAATGTTGTTTTTTTAAGTCTGCAGGATAATTTATACACATTTTATATGTAATTTTCGCTAACACGTGCATTTTTACAAGTGCTTTCCCCTAATATATTGCCTTTTTAATGCTATTTTCCCTAATGTACACTTTTTTGTATGCTTTTTTTTTTATCAGAGCAATTTGGTGAAAAGGATAATTGCATTCTGGTATTAGTTTGGGAAGTGCGAACCAAGTCAGTTCATAGTTAAATATGAACCCAATGAATTTCACCCACATCGTTACCAGGGAGGGGACCTTCCATAACAAATACAAGCTGGTCTCAGTTAAGAGTTTCCTGAGCAAGATATTCTGGATTGATAGTTCACCACCAGGGGTGGGAGGGAGATTTTAGTCTGAGACCTATTTTCACGTTTTCCCTCGATGCCATGTCGGGAGGAAGATGTCATCTGAACAGGGACTCTGTGGAAATGAAAAGGATTTAAGTAACAAGACACTTAACCTGTCCCACATCTTGTGCATAAATTGTTTTAAAAAATGAGAGAGACAGAGAGAGAAGACTTGATATAAAGTGAGTGACTTGATATAAAGCCTCTCTTACCTCAGAACTTCCAGAACGTTCTAAACTGTGATCTGTGCAAGCATAATCCTATGTGTGTGACTTCACAGAGTGCTATTCAAAGAGCAACGGTTTCATGTAAGCTGTTGCTGTCTACCTGAGTAAAATATAAACATAAGTTCAGAAAGTTCTGTTGATTAACTTCCTTTAAGAAACTATGTTTTCATGCAAAGACTATCTTTGGATACCTTCCGAATTGATCCTACTGCAGTTCTAGGCACTATAGATATAATGTGACTTTGGTTTTCCAGAAGGTTCTGCTAAAATTCCCATAAATTTCAGCTCCCCGAGCTCTGTTACCAGGGGTTTCACCGGAGAAAGCAAGCTGAAGTAGGTTTCTTTAAACGCAGGTATAGTAAGAGAATATGCTGTCACTATACACATTTCTTAATAGACCTAAGGACCGCATGTATGCCTCTTCTTGGTGGGATCACACCCTCTGAAGGACCAGGTTTGTAGCTTTGGCATTCTTCCGGTCTCTGCTTCATTGCTGGACTTACAGGTGGCAGCAGTGGCCAGGAATCCATTTTTTCAGATTCTGCTGGTAAACCAATTGTGCCTCTTTTTCTCTGATGGAGAATTTTCAATGACCCTCCATGCTTCAGTAACCTTCCTTTTAGATTATTGTAACATATCCTATGTAGGGCTATCCTTAAAAGTGTATCTGAATGGCAGTGTACAAAAAAGTGTACACCTATTTTTGGCTGTGCTGAACTGGCTGCCAATTAGTTTCTAGCCCAATTCAAGGTGCTTGCTATTACTTTTAAAGCTCTGCACAGCCTGGATCCTGATATCTTAGGGACCACCTTTTCCCTTAAGCCCTCCCACCGAAGTCAGCTGGGGAGGCCCTGTCTTGGGATTCCTCTTTTACACAGGTTGGGCTCGTGGAGACCCAAGAGCAGAGCCTTTTTGGTGATTCCACTAACTCTCTGGAACTCCCTGCCCAGGGAGGATCACTGGAGTGCAATCCTATGCAAGTTTAGACAGAAGGAGTTGTAGGACTTTTTTCTGTCTAAACATGCATATGATTGCACCCTTAGCCACTTTGTTGCATTCTTTCCAGCATTTTGTGGAAAGATGGCTTTCTGAAAGGGCTGTTGCTGGGACTCATAGAGTAAATTAGTAGATATTGATGATTACATTTTACTTTTAGTTTGTTTTGAAATGTTCATTTTATTCTGATGAATTTGTTCTTGGTTGACTTTATTACTTATACAACCCTTTGAGTATGTTTTAATGTAAAAAGCATTTTGTAAATACATACATAATACTCATAGTAATACTTATATACTTATACATACTTATCTCATAGTAATTTGCTGTATTTTATGGCCCCACTGTATCTCTGTTACTTTATCAATGTTGTTGAATGTGTCAGTTTTATTGTTCAAGGTACTATGTAGCTAAAATGGTAACCAATTCAATTCCTCTAGACCGAAGGTGCCCAAGAAGAAGAAGATATCTCGGTTCAGGAGGATGATCTCTCTGGCTCTACCAATGAACTCCCAGCAGCTTTTGAATACAGTGATAGTTTTAGCCTAGACATGACAGAAACTGAAGAAAAAGGTGACAGACTGCTGGATCAATATGCAGTTGCCAGGTATGTATTTATTTATTTCATGTTAACATTTCTACCCTGGTTTGCTTTATAAATACACTCAAAATGGCTTGCAAAAAAGTGAATAAAATACGTAAAACACAGTAAAACAGTTCAAATTAGTAAGATTGAATTTATAAAATAAAAGCAGGATATAACAATTCAGCATAAAAACAGGGGGACATTAGAGAGAAAACTCTCAGCATGAACAAAAGTTTCAGTCACGTGACAGTCCTGAGTTTAAAAGTGTGAAGTCAGGTCCTCAAATCTTTATACTCTAACCCAGCCTTCACCAATCTGGCACCCTCCAGATGTGTTGGCCATGCCGTCTGGGGATTATGGAGGTTGTAGTCCAGCATATCTGGAGGGTGCCCGGTTCGGGAAGGCTGCTCTAACCTATATGCATGAGCACAAACCAGCACATAGTCTCACTATCCTTATTGTAGAATTTTGTGGTTTACTTTCTTTCAGTTTTGGAGATGGTGACAGGAATGTTTCACCTCCCCCTTCCCCCTTCTTTTCCGCTATTCTGGCTGCGTTTCAACCAGCTGCATGTGATGATGCGGAAGAAGCTTGGCGTAGCCATATCAACCAGCTCATGTGTGACTCTGATGGCTCCTGTGCAGTATATACTTTTCATGTGTTCTCTTCCCTGTTTAAGGTAAGAAAATAGTTCTAGGAATCTCACATTATCAATATTTTGGTGAAATCCAAACAGTCTTTACTGCCATCATTAAATGCAGACCCAGATTATGTTCTCTAGTTTGCAATGGGTTTGGTGTCAGACAGTAGCCCAGTCAAGCACGTCCCCTGGGGCCAAAGAGGGAGTAATCCATTACACTGGGCTGCAGGGTTCAGGGCTAAAGGAATAGCCCCCTTCCCCGAGTCCCCCCTCTCTTACCCCTGATTCTTTTAATCTCTAAGTAAATTCTTTCTATACACAGAGCCCCCAGGTACCTGCCCCAAAGGGTTTATGCCTAGAACCTAGATGCTTCTGGTGTTCTATTCATTGCAAGGATTGTCGAGCAAGCTGCAACTTTGACACGATCCCTGCCATTTCAGCTCAAAGACTCCTCCTTCTTTTGCTCTCTAGTGTAGTTTTTGAATTGCTTTGTTTAGTAGAGACATTAAAAAAAAAAAAACTATTTAGTGATGGGACAAACACTATTTCCTCAGGCAATACCAGCACACCCTGATAACAGTGCTTTGATCCAACAGAATAAATTCCCATAACTGTTTTCAAGATGATAAAATGAGGATATTACCAAATATTTCCAGTTACCAGAAGCCATAAATTCATAGTATAATTGCTTCAGCTCCTTAGGTAGCTTGAACAGTCGTTTTAAAAAGTAACTGTAATTTACAGCAAAAAAAACTGTTTAGAGAAACCTCTTTTGAATGTTATACCAACTAGAAAATCAGGAAGGATCTTGGTGTGCAATAGTTTCCAGCTGCAGTTTGGTATGTTGGAACTCGCTCAAGAAGCACAGGCACACTTGCCAAGCAATTCTAGCCGAAGGGGGAAACCAAACACACAGAAGCCTCTCTCATGATTTCCTTTCCTGTAAACTTGGCATCAGAACACTCATTACATTGTTTGTTAGGCCACTTGACATTGGGTATTAACAAAACAATGCCCAGAATGGGCAGAGAATTCTCATCTTGGTTGTTGCTGGTGACAAAACAGAATGAGCCATTGCCGTGCAGGTTCAGTCTAACAAGAAAGAAGGGAGGGAGAGAAATACAAAACAAGTAAGAAAACAATCTTTTAGCAAGCAGAACGAGCTGTATAGCTTGCAGAAACTTAATAGTTTAGGCAAACCATAATGGGATTTAATATCCTTAAGCAAACATATACATACGTATCACATAGGATGTATTTATTTCCCCTCTGCAGGATACAGAAAGAACAAATTCAATAAATTAGTATATGAAATAAAAAAATGAATTACCTTCAGCAACAGAAGTAATGGGCATAATTTTGTTTTACAGAATATTCAGAAAAGATTCTGCTTTCTAACTTGCGATGCTGCCAGCTACCTAGGAGACAACCTGCGAGGAATAGGCTCAAAGTTTGTGAGCTCGTCACAGATGCTGACATCATGTTCAGAATGTCCTACCCTTTTTGTAGATGCTGAAACTGTGAGTATATGTGCGTGACCAATCACACTGAACTGAAGTGCCATACAAAGAAAACTGTTAGAGTGGTGAAGTTTTATAAGTTGATCATACTTTTTCTTGATAGACTTGTAAATTCTTCGGGAAATATGTATTGAGACGTAAACCTTATGTATTTGTTGTATATTAAAGTTCTAGCCTTTCATAGTTGCCTTTAATGTTTTGGGTGAATATAGATAGGGAGCTTGTATAAATACATAGGGCTCTGTGTATTCCACATGAGCACAAAATTCCCACAGAGTTTTGGTTGCAGAACACTGCCTCCTGAGAATCTCAATTTTCATTAAAATAAAAACAATACAAGGCTCCAGTCCTCGTAGCTCTGAAGACAGGCTTTAAAGTGTGTGGGTGACATTGGGTGAAATCTCCAAAGCCTGTAGGAAGCTTTGTAAATTATCCATTGTTCATGGAAGGGGCTCTAGTGCTATACATAGGTGCTTGCCCCACCCCATGCTCAGCAGAAACAGAATAAATTAGGCAAAATAAGCAAATATGTTTAATTGGAACAGCTTACACACAGAATTAAGCCTTTTTGTCTCAATTTTTTGTGATTGTGTTATGGAGCACATGACATGTTCTCTAATGCATAATCATACAGTAGTTTCAACAGAATGGTGAGGAAAAGTTAAAAATATATTGGCCAGTTCTACTAAAGGCTTGAAATGGAGGTGTGGGGTGGGATAGAATCCTATATGGTGTCTCCAACTGATAGGAGACTGAGAGCCAGTGTGGCGTAGTGGTGAGAGTGTTGGACTGGGACTCGGGAGATCCGGATTCTAGTCCCCGCTTGGCCATGAAACTCACTGGGTGACTTTGGGCCAGTCACTGCCTCTCAGCCTAACCTACCTCACAGGGTTGTTGTGAGGATAAAATGGAGAGGAGGAGGATTATGTAAGCCGCCTTGAGTTCCTTGTAGGAAAAAAGGCGGGGTATAAATGTAATAAATAAATAAATAAATAAATAAAATAAATAGGGAGACAGGCTTCTTCACATAACTCAGCTCTCAGACTTTGCTCTGTCTCCCCCTCATCTTTAATGGTCTTATCCCATTTTTCAGAGAGTTCCAATTCTTCTGCTCCAGATTTTACCCGTGAACAAGATGGCTTATAATGCCAAAGGCAACTGTGAAAGTATCCACTAGGAGCCTGTTTAGGCATATGTTGCTGTACATGTGGCACTCTTGGCAGCAGCTGAACTCCATACCATTGCCTGGGTCTCCTAAACATTGGTGCCAACTCAGCACATAGGTTGCTAAACCTGAGAAATCAGTGGTATTGGGATTTATCATCAGTATATACTTAGAGTGGCACTCAGTGAAACTAAAAATACAGCAGCTGCATCCTGGATTCTGTTCTTTGGTCATGCTAGATAGTAGAAGTTTGGGAACTGGCTTTGATTGACAGACTACTTGTGAAACATATGTTAAAGAATAGATTGCCTGCATTGTCTCTTTGCATAAAGTGTTTACCGAGGAGACAGCTGGAGAGAGCATAGGCAGTAGTTATGCAACACCCATGTGATTTCCCCAGGTCTTCTTACTGACTTCACTTATAGTGCAATCCTATTTACGTCTACTGAGAAATAAGTCCTGTTGAGTTCAGTGGGACATATTTCCAGGTAAACAGGTATAGCATTGCAGCTTTAGCCACTAAGCAACCACTGCTGCATCCATTTAGGAGTCATAGGCTGCAGCACGGGTTGTTGTGTTGAGGGGCAAGAGAGAACAAGGAGATGTAAGAACAGCAGTGTACTTCATTCGCGCTCCTATGACACAGACTCCCAATATGGCAAAGGGGGTAATGGGGACATGGGGACCTTCTACTTGAGCCATACTACTTACTTACTCATCTAACTGAAACTATTTTTGCATAGGTTAGGCTTAGTCAGATGCTGATCTGTCTTTACTAAACTTGTGTGTAAAAGTATGAATCATGGAGTTAAGCATTAACTTCAGTTGTTTTAGTTCCATTAAACTAACTTTAGTTTGCACTGAGGTGGTGAACCTGTGTCCGGGCTGTGCCACTTCAGACTGTAGGTGGGGGCTAATTTGATTGAATGCACTTCCATAGAAAACTATTTTCTGCACAAAGAAAACTAGTGTGTCAACTAGAAAAATTTTCTGTGACATCTGCTTTTCTATATGTAAGTAATCATTCTGTATGGAGAAGGATTCATTTATGTTTGTTCTTGGGTTATAACTCTGGGTTGTTTCTCCCCCAGCAACCTGAGGGAGAAACAACCCAGGGACAGAATGTCCCTGAGTTGTTTAGTGTACTGGAAGTAAGCAAGCAGACGGGAGCAAGCATGCTTGCTCGCTCCCGCACAATCCATGGTTAACAAACTGTGGGTTGTTTCATTGTACAAACGGGGCCAATGTCTAGCAACAATACAGAGACTAACTCTTGTGGGATTGTTTCTTTTGATTTGGGTATTCAGTGACACAGTGTAGTTAGAGCACTCAGGAAGTAATGTTCACTATGGTGTCTTTAATGTTTTCAGCTTCTCTCTTGTGGACTTCTTGAGAAACTAAAATTCAGTGTCTTAGAACTGCAAGAATATTTGGATACATATAACAACAGGAAAGAAGCAACACTTTCTGTAAGCAGGTTTGCTTTTTTTATTAATTTTTTCCCTGTATTAATTTCTTCATCTTTAAGGTCGCGCAAGGCTCTTTTGTTGTTTTTTGCAAGAGATTAACACAGCTACCCCTCTGGAAATGATATATTCTTTGTTTTCAGAATATATATCTCATGGGACAAAAACTAAAAACAAACTTAGGCTGCAATCCTAAACACATTTACTAGGGAGTAGGTCTCATTGAACTCAGTAGGGCTTACTTCTGAGTAAACTTGCTTAGGATTGCATTGTATTGTTAATGTACCAAACTTTGAATAATTGATGGTTTATTGTTTAATCTATTTTCATTCACCATTGATATGGTACAAATATTCCTGGAAACAAATATATATTTAAATTCATTTTTTAAAAAAAAAAACCCAGTTCCATATCTCAAAAATACTATTTTAAAAATCTAACATATTTTCTGGTTATCAGCCTGAAACGTCAAAGCACTTTACTGATCATGGTGCTGATATCACTGTCTTTTTCTTTTCAAAAAATAGTGGCTGGCAAACTGCAAGGCAACATTTGCTGGGGGTTCAAGAGATGGTGTTATCACCTGTCAGCCAGGAGACTCAGAGGAAAAGGTAATAAAGGATTGGATCTATTCTCTCATTTCTGCAGTTAACTACAATTCTGCATTATTTCCTGACCGCAGGAAAGGCTTTAGTGTGTCTCACGTTTTTCCCCCCAGACCCTAAATACAATCTAATATCATAGCAACCATAAAGCTTAATATAAATAGGTGCTACATTCCCCCCATCCCATTATTCTCTACCATATCCAATTAAGCATGTTCAAGAGAAGTCTGTACTGCATAGGTCTGCATAGGGGCCCTGAGCAAAGGTACTATTCCTTTGCTTCTTCATCTCCCCCTGCCCACATATCCCTAACATTCTTAATGTTACCCATAATGGGGAAAGGAACACCACTACCCCCTTTTACTTCTCCATTATCGCCATCTTCTCTCCAGGATGCCTCGGTCTGATCAGGAAGCAGGCATGTGCCAGAGAAAGCATTTGGAGGATTGCCTAACAGCTACCTAGAATCTTCTTTTTCCACTTCCAAATGACTAGGAATTAATACAGAAGCATGTTCTCAGCTCGGTACTAACAAGTCATCTGTGTGCTTTCCCCAAAGTTATCCCTCCATCTATAAAGTTGTTGTGCTACTTGCAATTTAGAAGCCTTTCAAAATATGAGAATGAAATGGCAGGGGGTAGGCCACACACCGGGGCCAAAAATAGCTGTACAGGTTGCACAGCTTCTGGCCCTGCTGCTTCCAGGATTATTTATTTAAAATAGTTCTATTTCATTCATCTTATTCATATTCACCCTTTATCTTGTGATACCAGGATGGATTACAAAATGTAATTTTAATTTTTTAAAAAAATCCTAATAAAGCCACAACAAAACTGGCAGAAGATACAAAAATAGGCAGCAACAGCTTCATAAACCAATTTAAAATGCCAGGGCAAACAGGTACTGAAAAGACTATAATGTTGGTGCCAGTCACACCTCCATGAGAAGGGTGTTCCACAGTTGGGGTGCCACAACAGAGAAGCCTCTCTCCCTTGTTGTCATACAATGTACCATGAGTACTTGGAGAAGATCCTCCCCGAAGATCTTATGGCCGGGCAGGCTGATTTAGGGAGAGGCACTCCTTCAGATATATAGGTCCCAAGCCATTTAAGGTGTTAAAGGTCAGTACCAGCACCTTGAATTGGATTCAGAAGTGAAGTGGATTCAGAAGTGAACAGTTTGTTTAGAATGGGTGTGATGTGACTCCACCTGACTGTACTAGTTATGCTCCTGGCTGCACTAGCTGAAGCTTCTCCCCTGTATACAACATGTTGCAGTAATCCAATCAGAAGGTGAACTGCTGTGGCTAGACTATCCCTACTCAGGAAAGGTTCTAGCTGGCGAACGAGACCAAGCTGATAAAAAGCACTCCTGGCCATGGAGGCCACCTGGGCCTAAGTGACACGATTGGATCAAGGAGTACCCACAAGCTATATACCCGTTTTTTCAGGGGGAGTGCCACCCCATCTAAACCAGGTTGAATATCCAATTTCTGAACCATCTATCCACAGGGCCTCCATCTTGTTGGGATTCAACTTCAGTTTATTGGCCCTCATCCAGCCCACTACCAAATCCAGACCCTGATTCAGCACCTGACTCAGATGACATGGAGGAATGATAGAGCTGAGTGTCATCAGCATACAGCTGACATTTAACTCCAAATCCCCTGATGACTTCACCCAGCAGCTTCATATAGATGTGAAAAAGAATGGAGGATAAAATGGAAGCCTGTCGACCACACAGAACAATTGCCATGGGGTTGTGCAGAAATCCCCAAATATCACTTTCTGAAACTGACCCTGCACATAAAAGTGGAACCACCATATTGCTGTGACTCCCACACCCAACCCACAAAATATTATGGTCAATGGCATCAAACACTGCTGAGAGGTCAAGGAGAATTCAACAGGGTCACACTCTCCTGGTCTCTCTTCCAATAGAGGTTATCAGGGGGACCAAGGCTATTTCAGTGCCCAACCTAGGCCTGAAACCGGATTGAAATGGGTCTAAGATACTTAACAGCAGCACTCTTCCACAGCACAGTTTCTCCAAATGTTCTTCCTCGTGGCATATACTATTTCCATTGTGACCCATGGCTTCACAGTCACAATCTAATCTGAGGCTGTGGCCCTCCAGATGCTGTTGGACACCAATTTCCATCAGCCTCAGCCAGCCTGGCCAATGCTGAGGGATGACAGGAATTGTAATTCAACCACATCTGGAGGCCACAGGTTCCCCAGCCCTGATTAAGGCTACAGTACTCTTAAACACACTTAGTAACAATCAAGTCTCACTGAATTTTTAGTCAGTGTTTAATTTCTAGAAAAACAGATGCCAGGATCCAGTCTGTCTGGAAGGCTCCCCATTAAGCCCTGTTATCTGGAAACTCTCTATAGTTACTCCTTGCTGAAGGAAGTGCACTCTTCACTTGCCCAAGGGAACTTTCATGTATTCATACTTCATAAATTCCAGGGGTAATCTGGCATTGAAAACAGATGCCAGGCCGAAGTCATGGCACAAATTAAGTGCTGATGTAAGTGTACTGTCACTTCTAGCATGTTAGTGTGAATCTAGTACAGACTAATGTGGTCACAATTATTGTGCATGGGTGAAGCAAAGCAGTTTTCTTAGCCAAATGGCCTGGGGCTGCATTCTGTACCAGCTTCTCTAAAAAGATGGAAGCAGGTGGAAATATAATTAAATATAGCTGCATATGGGGACATCAGTAACTCAGATAAATGACAGCTTCTTTTCATAGTTTAGAAGTTAAAAATGGTGTGAAGCAATGTCAACATGCAGTATTCCAAATTATATATGTCCCCCTATAATGTTTTTAGGGTTGAGATTGTTGGGGTTTTTTATTTGGGGTTAGTTGTTTTTGTTTTTTTGGCAATTTTCTGTTTTTGTTTTATTTGTCTTCATCTTTCTTTGCCTATTCATTATTGTTCTTCCCACCTAACTTCTTAATTTTACTGTTCTCTTGGTTTTTGAACCTCTACATTTTTTTCTTGTTTATCTTGCTTTCTTGTGTCATCTGTTTTCTCCTTTCGCATGGGTTCTCCTCCCTCTGGTTTTGGCCATATGCATAATACAGGAACAAGGGAAAGTTAGCACAAGCAGCTTTGAGGTCTTTGCACCAAACATTAGATCTTTGATTCCACATTTTCTCTCTGTTCACCTTGTACGGAACCCCACATTTAGCAATATTGCTAGCTACACTTTTCTCCCGTGTTTTTATATAATGATCAGCCCCAGCCAGGATGGTCAATGGTCAGGGGTGATGGGAATTGTAGTCCAATAACATCTGGCATCCCAGGAGTTCCCCACCCCTGGTATAAGTGAAAAATATTGAGGAGACTATTGCAGTTCTACAGAGGAAGAAACAATACGTCAAAAACTGATGTTTCTGTTTATTATACTGTTTGAAAGAGAAAAGGTGGTAGATTAGCTGATTATAGAGTGATTTTGATTTAGCTAATTTTTTACTATTTTGTGGGACCCAACTCAATAAGGAACTCCATTCATGAAAGCTTCCTTCCCCACAAATCATTCTTGCTAGATCAGGGTATATATGGCTTCCCCTGACTATTATATGAAAGCTTTTATATCATATCAGCTAATGACTTAGAGTTATAAATAAAAGATTTCACTTGTATGCAGGAATAGGTTTGCAATTGTGACTGGACTGACTCAAGGTCATTAAATGAAGATACTACATTATTTTCATATTGGCAGTAGTAGTAGGATCATAGAGTTGGAAGGAGCCTACAAGGCCATCGAGTCCAACCCCCTGCTCAATGCAGGAAACTAGAGGAGGGGTCTCCCATCCCAGTAATAAGGAGGCCTGACCCTGCTTAGCTTTCCATGCTCAGACAAGCTGAGCCAGCGTGAGCCACCAGTATGTGTTCTTTGATCTATAAGAAAAAAAGTTTATTTAGGCTGCAATCCTTTACCCAGTTTCCTAGGAGTAAGACCCAGTGAACTCAGTGGGACTTACTTTTGAGTAGGCATGTATAGAATTGGTACTGTTCATAGCCTATTGTTTTGTCCTGGAATGCCTTAAGCCTGGTATTCCCTCTGCCCTTGAACATTTGCAACAATCAGGGCTCCTGTGGAGCCATTCACCCCACCACATATTCCTGGCCTAAAACCGAACTTTCAAAGCCTTTTCTCATGTCAAGGGGCAATAGGTTTTAATCCATAGGTTAATCAAGGAAACCTTCCAGTGTTATATTTATGTTTCCTCAGGACATCTAACATTTCCAGAAAGCATTGAGTTACTCATTGCCGTTGATTAATTTTAAAAAAGTAAATTCAGTGGTTAATTCTTGAATGCTTTTATAGACAGTCAAATGTTAAATACTCAGTACCTCAGGGTTGTTGTTTTTTTTTAATGAGCTGTATGCACATAACACAAACAAGCTCTGACAAACAGCTGTCAGTGCAATTCTGCATTTGATAGTAGCTTGTCTCATCTCTTTGTGTTTGCCGTCATATTAACTATCACAATGCCTGATTGTATCGGCTGCATGACATTTGGGGATATAAAGCTTTATGTACAATGACTAAAGTAATGAAATCCCTATGCAAATAACATCATAGGCAACTAAATACCTCAAAATAGTATTCAGTGGGACTTCATGTGCATTTGTAACTGTAAACAAACCTACATCCTAATTCTTCGGAAGCAGCTCGTAATTCATGCTCAGAAACTAGATTGGCCACTGAGCCAGTCTAGGGGTGCTTCCACATGGAGGGCTCCTAGTGCAACCAGGTAGGATTGTGCAGTTATTGCATCTTTTCCCCCTTAATGGATTTTCTCCTGTAAGAAAAATGGCAGAAGGAGTGGCGGGGGAACACAGGAGGGTTATGAGTGGGAGATGACGATGACTGGATCCCCCATAAAATTCAGTGAATGGCACCATAAATGCAATGACACCATAAATCTGGAAGCACCCTTTCACCAAGCCCTGATGGCAGGTCACTTACTTCCCCATCTTCTGCACTACACAGCACCCCTCAAGACTATATATTTTATTTTAATCATACTTTTTGGACAAATGTTGTCTCCTAAAGCAGCTCACATCAGTAAAAAAAATGCTTCTGGAGCCGGATGGTGGTGACAGTTGTGGGTAGGAGGAAGCCAGTGAGTAACTCTCCATAGTGCCCTATAATTAGGGTCACCAGGTCCAGACTCTGAGAATATTCCTGCATCTTTAAAGAGTTGCACAGAAAGAAACATTCTGGCTCATGTGGCTTTTACTTTGATGGGGAAAGCTGCATCTGGTGAAATTTTCATATCTGTGGAACTAGGACATCATCCATCATCATCCATCAGGCGATCACTCGTGACCGAGTAAGATTGTCTTCCAGGATAAAAATTTACAAAAAGGAGATTTTAATAGGAGGAAATTCAAAAGAAAATTGTGTAGACTCTAGCGATGGGTCCGTAAGTGACTGTGGAGGCCAATTCTAGATCCACACAGCTTCCCACAGTGAGGACACAGGTTACCAGATGGAAGATGGTCCTGTAAAGGATTCATTTGACGTGCTTTTCGCTTAGCACGTTTCTCCCTTTCACCTTGCACTCGGGCTTCTTCAAAGTCCATAGAACCTTTGTGAAAGGCCAACCTCCAGTTAGATCATTCATGGGCCAGAGCTTCCCAGTTTTCGATCCTGGCCACACCACATGTAATAATTGAAATGAAAGAGGAAGTGGTTCATTTCCCCTTGCCATGTTCCTCATGACACAGGGGTCTCAAACTTTTTTGGGCCCTTGGGCACATTTGGCTATTTGAGAAGATGTCCTGGACACCACTACAAAACTGCTACCATGGGAGGTGTGTCTAGTCACAGAAGACAAGTAACCTCCCCAGAAGACTGAGTACCAGGCAGAGGTGAACTCCAACACACACAAAAAAACTTGTTTGAATTCTGCACCAACAGAAACCTATTTCACAGAAAGCAAACTCTATTTCTCTCTCCCCCACCTCTGCCAGTCTTCTCTTTTTTTTCTCTCACCCCAGATTACCACCCATAACACATGCACTGTCTTTCAAACCACCATCCATCCATTCTCGTTCTCACCCCACCCCCCCAAGCACCCCATGTACCCATCACACGCACAGCTTCCTTCTCCTCACTGGAAGCACACGAAAAGCCATTCTCTCTTTCAGGATCCCTCCAAAATCTTCACTCTCTCTGGCTCACTCCTGCTCTCCCTAAGCCCT
The DNA here is from genome assembly GCA_021292165.1 of Shinisaurus crocodilurus. Lineage (NCBI taxonomy): Eukaryota > Metazoa > Chordata > Lepidosauria > Squamata > Shinisauridae > Shinisaurus > Shinisaurus crocodilurus. The sequence continues at coordinate 260,046,770 of CM037878.1, read as the reverse complement.
TCCCCTCCTGGCTTCCCGAACCCTTCCTGCTGGCTTAGCCCCCCTCCCTAGCTTACCAGACAGCAGAGATAGTGTCCCTTTTTCTTCACCCCCCCTTTTTTCTTGGTGGCTGGATGCGGTGCAGAGGGAAGCATTGGCCCACAGCTGCTCACCATCTTAATTTCCTAAGAATGTCTCTGAGCCCCACGTGGCCCAGAGGCATTCATGGGAAATGGAAGATGGCAGTGGCTGCAGGCCCTCACTTCGCTTTAAAGGCCGGCCTGCTTCCAGTAAGAACATTCCACGCACGTCCAGACCTGCCAATTCCGTTGTGCAAGTAGCCTTCACCACTTACACAATGGCTATAAAACAAAGACAGACTTAGGGTTTAGTGCCCACTAATAAAAGAAAAACAGTTTATATTCATATACGTCATATACAGGGCTGTATATTGATATCTTGGAAAGTTAATCAGGTAAAGAGTAAGAACAGGTGATTGGAACGACATATTTTTAGTTAACTTATATGGTGTAAGCCAATTGTGAAATTGAGAGGTTGAAATACAAGGATGGCAAGGTGATAACATTTGGGGGGGGGCATTACTTTTGGTGAGAATGTATATGCTTTCAAGCTCTTACCAACCTCCTCTTCACCCTTGAAGGTCATAAAATCTGATCCAGTGAGAGTGATCCCAGAGCAAAAACAAGTTACGGTTCCCACATATTTCCTAGCTGCCTTGCAAATGGATGCTGCCAGTGGCATGTGGGGAATCCCCAGACACACTGCTGAATAGATGAGGAGCACTGTTATCTCTTATGTAGCTGATCAGCTGTTGGGGAAGGGCTTAGTCAAGGACTGATTCCCTTACCCTTTCTGGTACTATCTGACAATAGTTTGAGGAGGGGCTGTGATTCAGTGGTAGTGCACCTGCTTTTGCATGCAGAAGGTCCCAGGTTCAATCCCCTGCATCTCCAGGTAGGGCTGGAAAAATTCTTGCCTGAAACCCTGGAGAGCCACTGCTAGTTATTTTTGATAATACTAGGCTAGATGGACCAGTGGTGTGACTCAGTATATTTATTTATTTATTTGATACATTTTTATACCGCCCAATAGCCGAAGCTTTACAACAGTTAAAACCATAAAATACAATATAATATAAATATGATTTAAAACCACAGAAGCTAGCAGCAGCAGTTCAAATTACAATAACAAGAGTTAAAAACAACTACAAGATTAAAATGCCAGGGAGAATAGAAAGGTCTTCACCTGGCGCCGAAAAGAGTACAATGTAGGTGCCAGGTGAGCGTCTTTGGGGAGCTCATTCCACAACCGGGGTGCCACAGCAGAAAAGGCCCTCCCTCCTGGTAGCCACCTGCCTCACTTTCTTTGGCAGGGAGTATAAGGCAGCTTCCTATGTTCCTAGCATCTCTGGCAGGGAGAAAGGAGCATTCTCCTGTGGTGCACAGCCTGCTGCTTCACAAGAATATCTGTGGATCAGGGTCATAGAGTTCAAATGTGATGTATGTGATCTCCTACCACTAACACAGCTGCTTTATTCACGTTCATTTCTGTTAGTGATTTGGATGCCATGGGTAATTTGTAATCTTATGGCTAACCTTTTAAGAGAATAATCCTATAAAAATAGATTCATTTTAGAACATATAACTGTGCATTTATAAGGTATAATAACCTTCTATTTTTAGAGTAGCTCAGATTGGCTTTCAGAAATAGCTATGTTCAAAACCCTACATGATTGCAGTGATTATTTTAGAACAATGATTATTAAAACCTTTGTTTAAGCTTCTGGTGCCGTGCATGTTGTGCAGTTGATACATTCTGAATCACTTAGTGAGTAAAGACAAGCCATGCTAATACTGCTGACAGGACTAGTAAAGATGGCTGTGCTTTTCCAATTGCATGCATTACACTGACACTATACTTTCTTTCCTTTCCTTTTTCCTGTGCCATGCTTGCTGTAGCAAATGGAATCTCTTGCAGTAAGTTAAACGTTCTTTCATATTCTTTGTCCATTAAAATATGGACTAATGCACCTTAGATCACTGTTTTAACTCTTAGCATGTCCCCCCTTTTTTCTTTTTTCTTTCTTATTGATGCCATATATGATAATGATAATAAATGTTTGAATTGCATTTTATTTCACAGTTATCTGAAGAGCTTGAATGTAGCTTACTGTATTTATACATTCTGATTTTGTCATAAAGAGTTTGGAATTGTTATACAAAGATTATTTGAGCATGAGTCAGCCTTGTTTAACAGTCAAAACACTTATTTTATGAAGGGAGGGAGCTAAAATAATGGTTATATTAAAATAAGTAATTTCTGTACTGGCTCCACACAAAAAAAGAAAAGATTAAATTAGGATTTAACACATTTTTCATTCTGGAGTAAACAATGCAATTTCATCATGGCACTGCAGTATGATGAAATGGAGTGCAAGTTAGAGTATGAGACCTGCACAACTGAAGAGTAAACTATACACACTACGTTAAACATGTAGTGTGCAAGTGAGCCTCACTTTATTTTTTTACTTCCAAGTACACATGTGGTGCCCTGAGGTGGATTGGGACCAGCCATAGGCCTGTGGCTTACGCTGGCTCAGCTTGTCTGAGCGTGGAAAGCTAAGCAGGGTCAGGCCTGGTTATTACTTGGATGGGAGACCCCTCCTCTAGTTCCCTGGATTGAGCAGGGGGTTGGACTCTTTAGCCTTGTAGGCTCCTTCCAACTCTATAATCTCATCATCAGGCGATCACTCGTGACCGAGTAAGATTGTCTTCCAGGATAAAAAAAAATACAAAAAGGAAATTTTAAAAGGAGGAAATTCTAAAGAAAATTGTGTAGACTCTAGCGATGGGTCCGTAAGTGACTGTGGAGGCCAATTCTAGATCCACACAGCTGAAACATGCAGGTAGGGAAGCCTTAAACCTACCGCCCCACTCCTCCCCACCTGCCAGGGGCTAAAGAGAGAAACCTCCCCTACCAGCATGTGGTGGTCCCAGTCCAGATTGAGGGGGCCATGCACTTACCTAGAAGCTCAGTTTCATGCTACATCTTTAGTGTGTAGGTTAGCCCTGAGGAATCCCTATTCTCTGCTTCCCTGTTCCTCATCAACCCTCAGCTGGGTGCTTATGAACTGCAGAGAACCAGCCATTACCTGATATGAGAGGACTATACAAGACTCCAATACAAGACAATGTCTGCCACGGACGGCCTTCTCCTTATCCCATCAGCCAGAGCAGCCAGGCTGGTGGGGACTAGGAAGAGGGCCTTCTCTGTGGCGGCCCCCACATTATGGAACTCCCTCCCTAGTGACCTTCGCCATGCCCCCTCCGTGATGAGCTTCCGCCGTGCATTAAAAACATGGCTGTTCAGGCGGGAATATGGGGTGGGTTAGGTTTTTAATGAGAATTTTTTTATATTGTTTTAATTATTATATTTTATTGTGTTTTATTGTATTTTAATTGTACATCGCCCAGGGTGGCCGGGTGACCGGCCAGATGGGCGATTGATAAATGTAATAAATAAATAAATAAATAAAAATATGTTAGCTCCAGCTGGCCTGTCCCTTCCCAAGGATAGATGCACATGCACCAATTACAAATTCAGTACATGGATATACTATCTAGGTGTGAGAAGGATTTCTACTGCTTTCAAGTGACTACACAGAATGCCCCCTCAGAATGGACTATTTACACTTCACTCTGCATAACAAGGTTGCCATGACACTGAATTGTTGAAGTTCAGAACTATGGTGACAAACACTCATTCACAAAAGCTACAGGAGGTCATTTTTAAAGGTTTTTAAGATAGCCAGTTATTGACCTGTTTCGGAGGACACAACAGCTCACCATGGGTTAATTAACCCTCGGGTCACCACAGAATGTGCCATCCGCTATTATGAATATGCAAGCCCTAGCGGGGAGTTGGTGTGACTTGTCATGTCATCTGAGCCGCGGCAGTTGGGGTATTTGAGGGTTAAACAACCCTTGCAAAACCTTCAGCCTGTTTTAGGGTATGCAAAGGTTGTTTAGTGTTATGTGATGGGCTGTTGTGTAAACTGGTCCATTGTGTAGAGATGACCCATGTCATAAATGCAGTTTGAAAGAAACTGCAATTTAAAAAAAAGAAAGAAAGAACTGGGAGAGTTGCATTACCTCTGTAAAGTGTATTTATTTTTATTTTATTTGACAAATTTTAAGAAATAGTCCCCATAGAAAAGGCAGTACATTTCCATGAGCTCAGTCCATACCACTTCTTTTAGAAAAACACTTAAGTTGTTCAAAGGGTGGGGGCAGTAATTCCATGGAAACAGCTACAAGTTGAGGCCCTCCAAATCCATTGCTAAAATAATGACATTTAACACTGATTGTGTTCAAAGGACACACTGTGAAGGAAACAAGATGCAGTGATCCTTCAGCTTGCATTCTCCACCCCTCCTCCTCTGCACTGTTACAAGGAGAATATTGGAAGTTTTCGCTTCCATTTTAGATTAACCACAGTTTACATACAGGCCTGTGGCTCACACTGGCTCAGCTTGTCTGAGCGTGGAAAGCTAAGTAGGGTTAGGCCTGGTTGTTACTTGGATGGGAGACCCCTCCTCTAGTTTCCTGCATTGAGCAGGGGGTTGGACTCCATGGCCTTGTAGGCTCCTTCCAACTCTATGATCTATGAAATCTACTGTTACTTCTGAATCCGAAACTGTAGTTAATCTTAACTATGGTTTGTTGAAACGAGTCAGCTTCATGCCTCATGGTTTCAAGTTTGCTTGTTTCAAACAAATCATAGATAAAATTAAATATAGTTATTTGGATGAAACAACAATGCTATGGTTAATAAAAATGGAAGCTTCCAAATGCCTCCTCATGGCTGACCCAGAAGAGGCAAGGAATTTGCAAACCCAAGGCTCACTATTGCTCATTCCAGGGTTTGTGACATCCAAATGCAGCCTTTGTGATCACTGCTCCTTATATTTTATGTCACCATTAGGTCCTAAAATTGATGCAAATTGTAGTCAGGTAAAAGTTGTAGAATTTAAAGTTTATGCTAATACAGCTGAAACCATAAAAGATGAGAAATGTGTATCCATGGAACATAATTACTCAGCATTTATAAGGCACTTTTGAGTGTTTAAAGTGCTTCGCATCTTGCAATCCTTACAAGAGGGGTGGGGAACCTCTAGCCTGTGGGCCGAGGTCCCCATCCAGCCCACCAGCTTCTGTGACTTATCTCTGATCAGAAATAAAAATTCCCTTCTCCACCCACAGTGCATTTAGGCTTTTTTAAAGCCTCCACTGGTGCCATTGGATGCATTTTTGGATGGGAAGGACTGATGGGGAGGGGAGAACTTTCTCTCCCCAGCTCTGCAACCCACCCCTTGAAGAATGAACCCTCTCTTTCTGCAATCAGGCTTTTAAAATTGATACCAGTAGAGGCTTTTAAGAAGCCAGATTGCAAGCAGGAGAAGGGCAATGTGTGCGAGTATGAGTGTGTGAATGGGGTCTGGGCAATCATATTGTGGGGCCACATGCCAGCAGTCGGGATAGCCCCACCCACTGCTGGTGTGAGACCCCTCAACATGCATCCCCAGAACCTATTCAGCCTTTGGGCCAAAAAAGGTTCCCCACCCCTGCCTTACAACAATCCTACTAATAGGTTAGTATTATTATCCTCATATTGCAGTTGGGGGTTGAAGCCAAGAGAAAATGGCTTGCTCTAATGTCACCTAGTGAGTTCATGGCAGAGGTGAAATTGATACCACGGCCTTCCTAATTCATGGATTGGTCTATTAGTCACTCTGTTACACCAGCAGCAGTTGATGTAATGACAACACACACTTTTCATAATATCCTCATATTCCATACTTGCGGTGACTATTTGGTCTTATTTTAGCATTGTTTTGTCCCGTTCCCCATTTCTGTCCCCAAAGCACTTTATGGAAAAAACAATATCCAGGCTGTTGCTTTTTAATAATAACTTCCCCTTCTACAATTTATTTCTTTAGCAATTGGAACTGTGCCAGAGATTATATAAGCTGCACTTCCAGTTGTTGTTGCTTTTTCAGTCGTACTGTAAACTCATCGGACAAGTGCACGAAGTTAGTACAATGCCAGAGGTATGTAGCAAAAACACACAAGCCTTTTGCTGAAATAATTGCTGTGCTTCCTTGTGTGGTGTTTATTTCTTTCAGCAATTTATCTTATCTTAAATGGGGAGCCACTTATTTAAAGTCAGGAATTGTACGTTCAGAAATATTTAGAGCAATTCCTTTGATTTAGTAAAAATGTGATTCAGTTTCAAGAGCAAGTATTTTATTTATTTTCTTACATTTTCCTCTACAGGGCTCAAAGCAGCATACAAATGGTTTTCTCCCCCCCCCCCCCATTTTATCCTCACAACTCTGTTGTTGGCTGAGAGAGGGGCTAGCCCATGAGAGCCAGTGTGGCGTAGTGGTTAGAGTGTTGGACTGGGACTTGGGAGATCCGGGTTCTAGTCCCCGCTCAGCCATGAAACTCACTGGGTGACTTTGGGCCAGTCACTGACTCTCAGCCTAACCTACCTCACAGGGTTGTTGTGAGGATAACGAGGATTATGTAAGCCGCCTTGGGTTCCTTTCAGGAAAAAAGGCGGGGTATAAATGTAATAAATAAATAAATGATTACCCAGTAGGCATCATATCTGAATGGGGATTTGAACCTGGGTCTTCCTGGTCCTAGTGACTAGTCCAATACTTCGACAGCAGTATTTCAGTAAGCTGCATGGTAGTATATAATAAGCTGGTCTTGAAGGGGGCTTGCTGCATGTTCAAAAAAAGCATGCTTCACCTTAGTGTGATACTTGCACAAGCTCCAATCCCAGCACCAAGAGCATGATATAGTCCTCCATGTTACGGGGTGGTGGAAAATCTTGTTTCAGACGCATACCTGTATTGAAGATTCCAGAAATGGCAGGGCTGTACTTTGGGGAACATGATAGCTGTGGTCTTTGGCATTTTTTTGTGTGGTGAGCACTTCTGCACTATTTTTGTTCAGGGTGGGACAGCACATAGCCACCCAGCAAATAAAACAAAATGGTAGGTTGGTGAGGGTAAGTGAAGTAATACTGCTCTTTCCTACTTTAAAAATAAAAGGTAAATGAGTGCTCCAGCACTGGAGTTGCACAGTATGGGTCATGCAGCTGTCAAATAAATTTTGGGCACTGATATTTTCAGACAATATGAAGCCACATTCCACAAAACTGTGCATGCAGAAGGGAAGGCATATCAAATGGAAATGCATTGGACGAAAAACTGGTCATGGAGAAACACCATTAGGCACATGTTTATACTGGCACAACTTTCAGACAAGTAGGACTTCTCTCAAAGCTAGATATGGAAAAAAAAACAAGATCCCCATAACTTGACAGTGCTTCTCTTGCTACAGCTGGCAATGATAATTCACAAGTGGGCACAAGTAGAGTCTGAACTGCAGCCTGTAGGTAGAAATTGCTCACTGTCTAAAATGTAAGAGACATGCAAGAGAATATTGTTTTCAGTATTAGACCCTTAATTTTCAGATGAAATGACCTATTATGCCTGTTAGCACTGACATTGGTTGTTTGGTTTTGGCATTTATTATTACATTCAGTGCTTGCCCTCTATGCTATTATCATATGGACTTCTTTCAAAAACACAAACATTCATCCTGAAAGGGAGAAAATAATTACAATTTCATTTTCAAGAACTGTAGCATAATAAGCTTTGAATGATGTATTCATTCATATAGAATCATATGCCTTTGTTCTTAGTAGGAAGTGTCCCTTTTAACATAGCAGGATTTATTTCTGAGAAAACACTTTCAGGCTGTAGGTGGCACTTTTCTAAAACTTGCTCCTCTAGAAAATGAGATGGAGCTTAGTTACTACTGTGGTGGTGTCACATGGTCATTATGACAGCTCTTTAAGCAAATGCAAAAGTTTAGGATCCGGATTCTGTAGTAAATACATAAGCTAATTGAAAAACCTGGGTTTCTGCTGGGTTGCAATTCATAATTCATTTACTCGTTACAAGCTGCATATACACAGTAGTACAATCCAGCATGAGCTAGTCAGGGCTTAGATCTCATTCAGACTAGTGAAACTGAAGTACACAGTTAAATGACTGAGGCCCATTGATTTTAGTCGGACTTGGTCATGATTAACCATTGCTGGATTCACCTCAGAATATTTGAAGAGGTTAGCAGGGAAAATTGAATTTTCCTTTTTATCCATATCCTATTACATTCTGAAAACTAGTTACAAAAATATAAAATTAATATAGATGTCCCCTAAACAGTAAACATGCTCAGCTGAAAGGTGAAAAATAAATTTTATATGTACTCTACCATGACTTTTATATGTGAATGGCAAAACTTTTCATCGCTATGTATGAAAATTGTGCCATGTACTCACGCATAGAATACCATAACCCTTTTCCTCCCACCATGAGACATTTTATTTTTAATCACAGCACAGTAAAATCCATGTGGAACCATGAATGGACTCAACACATATTTTCCTCCCCCGCCCAACACTTTCAGTAAAAGTTTCAAAATCGGGTCTGTGATGATCAGGGAGCCAAACTTGTATTTCAGTACATGCTCACAAAGCATGCATCTTGCACCTATGCATTGGGGGGGGGGGGGATGAAACACCCAATTGAGAGAAATGAAGTTGTCACTGCCCTTTAATTTTGTAGCTTTTACACTTTTAATGTCAAGAAGGGGGAAATTGTACGTTGATGAGTATAATTCTATTTTCCTCAACAGCTACTGAATATGTCACGAGAGCTGAGTGAGTTAAAGAAGAACCTTAAGGAAGCTAATGCTGCCATTGCAATGGAACCATTGATTATAGAGTGTGGTGCCTCTGAACCCCTGTTCACTTCTACAGAAGTAGCCATTCAGTCTATGTTGGAGTGTCTGAAAAACAATGAGCTTGGAAAAGCTCTACACCAAATAAGGGAATGCAGGTAACATTTGGCTAAGTGATTGATATGACATCCTCCCCTTTCTCTGAAAAGGCTGTAGCTTTGAAAACTTGTATGAAGGAGAATTGTGCCTAAACTCAAATAGATGGCTCCAGATTAAAGGGGTTCAGCTAGGTCTAGCAATGCCAAGGTGTAATATTCACTCCCCCACCCCTTAGAATATTTCCATATACTGGTGTCTCCAGATTCAGTAAGAAGGTATTTATAATAGTTCTAGGGCACCATCTACTAAGAACTTCTATTGTGCATACCCCTTGGAAGTGAAAAAGTGTAGTGAAGCATTGCCTCAGTACATCACACATTAATTTCTGTGCGGCTTGAATAGAAGAAGCTCCTTCTGTGTGCCTTTTTAAAAGAACACAAAAGGGAAAGGCACTAAGTGCAACAAATGAGGAGAGAAACTATTCTCAGACGTGCCAGAATTTATTCCTGCCCAACGCCTTAGGGGCAATTGCCAACCTGCAAAAGTGAACTCCTTGGCTATCTCATTTACTAGATCAACCCCTTTCCTGAGAAAGGAAATATTGTTTCCAAAATGCATAGGGCCTGAATACATTTTGCCACTTCTAAGAAGAGTTTTTCTCCTGCTCATTTGGGGTATGTGTGGTTTAAACCATACTACATAGCAGTATCAAGCTTTGACAGAAACTGCAGGCAGTTCCCCTGAATGGTTTCTCCTTGAGTCCCACATACATGTTTTGGGCCAAAGGCCAATGTGCCATCTCCTTCCCACAGTTATAGTGGATCATTGAGCTAAATCTTTCTCCATCCCTTAGCTTTTCATTTATTACCATTATTTGTTGGTACTTAACATTTACTAAAATTTTGGGTTTTTCTAGTTCTTAAGTATGATGTGAGCCTCTGATGCTGCTCCCTCTCCTTTCTTTTGGCTGCTGGCTCAGAATTAGAGGTTGTACAGTTTTGCTTATGGAGTCCTATGTTCAGAGAGGTTGAGAATTCCCATTATAAGGTGTTGCATAAAGACCTTGGGCAGTATTCAGTGTAGCCACTACACTTACGCAACTGTTGCAGCATTAGCGTAAGCATCTTGCACCTATGCACTTCTAGCCACTTCTAGCGCAACACCAGTAGCATAAGGTGACACAACTGGTTTCCCCAGAAAAGCGGTTGCACTAGATGTCACTTACACTAGCACTACAGTGGCGCCTTGGATACTGCTCTTGCCACCTCTTCCACCCTTCCCTTTAACTTGCTGTTCTCTTTGTAGTTGCCTCTACTATACTGTTTCTTCAGGAATAAGGGTGGATGCACAAACTTCTCTACTATGCCAAACTATGCAGTTGTGTGTTTGTATGAACAGTGACTCTCATACATATAGGCACAAATTGCGAACAAGTAACTTACTGTTACCTCAAGTTTACACCCTGGTACATAACCACAAAGCAATTCCAAGGCTGATTCTTCAGTGGCGTGGTATCTATATGAAAGTTACACAAAATGACCTCTGTGCAGCTGCCGGGGGGATGAGGAGGGAAGATTTCACTTGTATTTAAGGAACCTATTCCTTGTATAGCGTTCAGCCCATTAAATCAACAATGGCTTGCTTGCACTCTTGTTTCACTGCAGGAGTTTATGGCCCAATGACATTTTTGGAAGCAGTTCCGATGATGAGGTCCAGACCCTACTGAATATTTACTTCCGGCACCAAACGCTGGGGCAATCCGGCACTTATGCACTGGTGGGCTCCAACCAAAGCCTGACGGAAATCTGTACTAAACTGATGGAGCTGAACATAGAGATTCGGGACATGATCCGGAGGGCTCAAAGCTACCGCGTCATCAATACTTTTCTTCCAGACTCCAATGTTTCTGGCACAAGTCTCTGACAAAAGTCGTGTGCCCTCTTTTTCATTCAAGTTGGGATTGCTTCCATGCTGGGCTGAGGTGGTTCCGTGCATTCTCAGCCTTAGAAAGACTTGGTCAAGTTGTAGTCAGTCTTGTTACCTTTACAACATTTTCCAAGAGGAGTTGGGCAGAGTTTTCAATGTGTAGCAATACTGTAAGGACAAAGGTGCTATAGAATCCTTTGTTTTGAGCTGCACACACACACAATGCATTTCACTGGGCAACTGCAATCACTACTGAAGAAGTTACTTCCATACATACCAAAGACTACTACACTGAACAAGACTTCCTTTCTAGAAAAGTAATGTTAGGTTGGCAAAAGTGCAATCTTTCCTTCACTTGAGGATTTTTGTTTTTTTTAATCTTGTACATTTTTTTTCCTTTGACCAAGTTTAAAAATAGGCAGAATGAAGCTAGTGACAGGACACTGAAAGACTGTCAGTTCAAAAGCTGAGAGCCTGTGTGTATGAAAGAGGTTGTAAAGGACTACAGTTTAATGTACACTGTAATTTGAATATGATTACTGTATCTTTTGAGGGGAAAAAACCCCAAGCTGCTATGAAGTACATTTCCTGATGTTGCTAGGCTACTGTCTTGGAAGGTACTACATCCTGTTGCAAATGGTCTGTTATTAAGACCAAAGTACCTATGAATGGACAAGGAAGATTTTTTTAAAAAAGATTTTGGCTGCTTTTTACTAGAGGGTTGCTTTTATGAATATATTTATATTACTTAAGGACGGCTGGTCTGGCATAACTTGCCATTTTGTAGGAAAACATCACATTGCTGATTTAAATTCTTTTGAGCTGCCTTGCATGTATTTGGAATTTAACATACATTTGGATTTTAACAATGAAAATATTAAGTACAATTCAAATTCACTTTCCATTTCTTAGAGTTTTCTTTGTAACATATGTAAGTTTTTCCTTGATTTTTTTTTCCCTTGCACTTACTGCTGTCAAATGTTAAATGAGTGCATGAAAATCTTTTGCACATTTGAGACACTTTTATTCCAGCATAGTCTGTGTCACTCACTCTGTAAATACACTTAAAGGTTTTTGTGAAGTACCTTTTGGTTGATATTTTGATCAGAACAGGATCATCTAACTAAAATATAAAGGTCATTATAATATATATACCTATATACAAACATGACTGTGTATGTACTGATTGATCTGGAATGAACTTTGCCAGAAGTTATACAACTCTTTAAGGGCTTTTCGAAACCAGCTTTTCTTTTCAATTTGTTCTGAATCAGCATGTAGCAATCAGTCCTGTTTACATGCTTACTATACATTAAGGCGTTAACTGCAAGTAGCTGTTTCATAATTGGTTTGATTAAAGCACCTTGTAATAAGAATGTAGGTAGGATCTACACTAGAGCCCCTTTTGTTTGTGCGGCATGGCTGTGCTGGCATATTATTTTAAATACAACTGCTCTCTGTGGGCACATGAATACAGTGCAGTATCCACTGTATTCATAACATGATCAAGTGCAACACACCAATGTGTGGTGTTGTAGTTGTGACCTTTTGAACTCCTACTTCTCCCACATGTACGTTATTTGTGTTTCGAACTCATGCTGCAATTCTGAATGAAGTAGTAGGTCATGCTGCCGTAGCAGATGGCTTATTTTTAAAGAGTCCAGTAACTGCATGTGCAACTGTGCAGCAATGCAGCTTTAAGAATAAATGGTATGGTTATTGACAGATGTGCAGCTAAATAGCTGCACAGTGAAAAATAACCACCTGAAAAACAAATTTCCTGCCTGTAAATCCCTTTGTCCCCACTTAGAGGCAGTTCAGAGATAGGCTTGGCTTCCTAGAAACCATGAACCGCTTCTTTTAGAAATAAATATTTTGCAGGCCCCAATCCTGCTGGGCATTCTGCTTCTTTGCTGTTCCTTTTTTTTTTTTCCACGCACTGGAGAGGCGGCAGCCCCACTCACGGGCAGGCTCTGTCCCTTCACCCAAACAGCCAGAGGAATTCCTGTAATCAAAATCCATGCAAGTAAGTTGTGGGGTGGAGGGAAGAAACAGGAGGAGAAATATGGAGGCAGGAGAAGAGCTCAGTCTGCTAGGGGTCGGAGAGAAGGGGCTGTGCATCTTTAGCAAATGGCCACAGCAGCACACCTCGCCTGCCTGGGGAAAGAAGGGAAGGATTTAGGACTAGGGAGCAAGATCAGCCAATGCTGGGGAAAAGATAGATCAAACCCTAATTGCAGATGGAGTTGGGGTGGCTCAAGCCCTGGCAGAGAGAGGTATTCTGCACATGCTCGGGGTAGCTGCTGCACTAGGGACGTATGAAAATTTCATTTCAGTTCGTACCTTCCAGATGGAACATGGACTCGGACCCAATCTGCAGGTGAAGTCTGAATATTTCTCAGCTTGCAATGACATTTGCAGACCAAAAAAAAATGTGTTCAACAGCATGAGTACATTTTAAAAATATGTACTTTTGAAAAATGCACACAAATACACATCAGTGGGAGAAGAATGCATACATTTTAAAGATGCGTACAACTGATGCATACATTTGGAAAATATGCAGAGATTTTTGTGCAAAAATAAAACCCAGAGCTCGCAATCTGATACGGACTTGAATCGGAACAAGCTTAGAGATGGAATTTGGAGGACTTTGTCAAGCTTGAATTTTGCTGATTTGCACATACCTGAGCACCACGCATGTTCAGGATAAGCCACCCATCCAGTTTAAATTCGCCCTCTACCCTGAAATTCACTCATAGCACAATCATAAGCATGCTTATTCAGAGGGCAGGTCCCCTCAGTTCAATGGGACTTACTCTCCAATAGCTATCTTTAAGGTTTGCTGCCTCAGGCAGGTCAAAAGAAGCGATGTTGCAAAACAGATTCTACAGCTTTAAAGGTTCTAAAAGCTTTAAAGCCACTCCCACCAGTAAGTTATAATACTGCTAGACTGGAACACACACAACTTGGTCACACAACCACAGAAAAAAATCAAAGCTGGTTGGAGGGGGAATCATAAAAGTGGTTTGGGGAGTATGTCGTGTGCCAGTGAGTGAGCCAGACATTACAGTACTGAGATAAAACACAACTCTTTAAACAAAAGGTAAGAAAGGTACCTAGTTGGAATTGTAAAGGGAAGAAAGTTGCAAGAAATATAATTCACACACCTTTTTGATTTCATGCAAAACATAAGTGTACTTATTCTGCAATATTTTGAGCACATGTGTTCCATAACAAACAGTTACTGCTAGATGCTACTAACTTTATTATAGAAGCATATTAGGGAATGTTTCATTTATAAACTACAACTCTGGCCTTCCACCAGTCTCTGGAAACTTAAAAACAGGGCCATCCCTGATTTAGAGTTTAGCTTTGCCTGAAAGTGACTGAAATATAGTTTTGCTTCAAGGAAATCAGAGCTTTGTAAATATTAATAAAGATATAACATCAGCAAACCCAATATTTGTGACTGTGAAGCTGACTGTTTCTCATCCCCATTGGCCTAATGTATTAGCTCCAGTACAACAACACATCTTGGCTCTGATACCTTGCTTACTATTCTATGCTGAAATTTCTACCCATCCCTTTGTACAGCTATTCCAGAACTGTCATGATGTATTCAACTGTATCCATTCTGCTACTGCCAACTTCCAAGGCTGCCAGTACATGTGTGTTCCTCTCCCCGTTACATTTTCCTTTTAGTAGTTGCTACCAATACATTTACTTGCACTGTTATTTGAACAGCACTGGGTACAAGATGGCAACTTCATTTATTAAAATAACCCATTCTTCAGTCAGCCTTATTTGGAAAAATGCAGCCTTCCTCGGTAAAATGTGACAAGAGATGGGGATAGGAAAATATTTTATTTCATATTTTACTCCAGGAGAGAAAGGGTGAGAGTAACTGCAAGCCCCTTCCAAATAAGCTATACAATATGTCCCAGTCAAAAACCACCCATTGCCCAGTCAAAAACCCCTTTTAAAGGGGACCCATAGCTTTGACTGCTAGCTGTCAAAACTTTTCCCCAGCAAAGGGGGTGGGGTGCATTTTTGCACTTTCCTGAGTGGCTACAGTATCAGCCAAAATGTGCAACACCCTGAGGACTATCAGGGCAAAAAATATATACGGTATGTGAGGAACTCACTGAAAACGGGGTGTAAATCTCACCACCCCCTTTCATGAGCAAAGACCACTCGCACCTTGGCTTTCACTTGAGAGCTGTCAAGAGAAAGCAAATGGAAGAAAAAGCCTATTTGGACCCTCTTTCGGTCAGTGTCTAGGGTTGGTATCTGGTGCCAGCGAAGGGTCCCAATTTCCACACTTGCAGCTAAAAATAAAAAGACAATTTTTGGTACACATTATGTGCACAATTTTTTTTAAAAAAGTTTGCCAAACACTGACAGCTCCTCCAAGGTGCTGCTCAGCACTTCGAAGGGGCTGTCAGAATGGAGATTGTGAAAGCTGGCTGCCAAGCCAGACTTTGCAATCTCCAGAAGAAGAAAAGGTAAAGGGGGGAAAGGCCATGGCAACCCAAAATCGGCTCACAATAGCGGCTGAAAGACAAGTTGGCCCTGCTGCAGTGGGCCCTGGGATGCCCATGGGAGGATCAAGAGCAAGGGAAGGGACAAACAACCCACAGTGAGCCCGATCGTCTGTCGGGCACACTGTGGGTTTGCAGAATAACCAACCCCCCATGGCTTATTGCTAGGATGGGTTGGTGTGACGTGCGAATGTGCTCACTGGGGGGTTGTTCATGGAACAACCCACAGTGCCCCTGACAGATGATCAGACTCGTCATAGGTTGTCCCCTACTTCCATCCTCTACCCGGTATCCCAGGGGTCTTGGTAGCTAAAGCCACACTGTCTCTGCTCCCCACTGCAACTGCAAGCCCTTTTTAATATGCAATCTATATATGTCCCTGTCAAAACTACCATTTAGCGCTGTCTATATCCCTGTTTTAAAAGGAAGCCTTACTTTTGAGTGGTGTCAGAAGTGTAACTGGAAATGGGGTGGGATGCACTTTTCCCCTTTCCTGAGTCTTGGGAAAGGGTGGGGGCACTGGGAACCATGGGCAATTTGGAGGGTCTGTCACCTTAGAGATCGTGAAAAGTGATCTGGGGGGAGGTAAAGAAGCCACTGAGAGTGCAAAAGGGCTCACAATTGTAGCAGTGGACACCAAGTCAGTGACAGTCGCTCCAATGTGCTGCTTGGACATTGGTGGGGTTGGCCCAGATGAGCTCGGCAAGAGGTTTTTGTGGCTCTTGCCAAGCGACTCTTGCCACTTCCCTGTACCCATGATGGGGTTGGTCATCCGGTTTTGGACAACATGGCAACACATCATGGGTACAACCCCCCTAAAACAAGCCATCGGTTGGCAGGGTGGCTTGTTGCCCACAAACAAGCCACCCTGTGGGAAGTGGCCCACATTCACATGACACAATAACCTACTGTGGCAAGTGACCCACCATGGGTTGTGTCATGCGAACCCAGTCAATGAAACTGAACCATTTCCACATAAGTTTACAAGGCAGGCTGAGGTTATGCAAATAGATATCAATGCAAGGCTTTTCATCTGACAGCTGCTTGTGCTCAAGTATTTACTCCTGTTCAATTTCAGCAAGAGGGCCACATGTTAGGATTATTGTGCTTTAATTCCATTTCATTATTACCATCTCTATTGTAGAGATCTGTTATAAGGGGGTATTGATGTATTCTCTTTTCCTTCAGTGATTATGGACTGATTTCACTCATCTCTTTAGAAGGTTGTAATGGTACACAATGGGTAGCTCACCCTCTAACTACTTAGATGTATATGACATCAGACATTCTGAAAAAGCCAGTATCCACGTGTATCTTTTTCCTTCTAATGAGAAAGCACCCTAAAGGATATATGCTGCTCCTACTTAATTTTTAGATTTGCTACATAGAAATCCCTTTAAGCTTCCCATTCCTTCTGATTATTTTACCTAAATATTAGCTCTCACATTTACTGTGGACACTCTTAATATCACCAAAGGGAGTATTACAGTGTAATTAGAATTCAAATTTTATTATAAGGGAAATGGATAAGTTACAAATAATATTTCCTAGCCTTACAAAAACTCTTAATCCGTTA
Organism: Shinisaurus crocodilurus; assembly: GCA_021292165.1. NCBI lineage: Eukaryota > Metazoa > Chordata > Lepidosauria > Squamata > Shinisauridae > Shinisaurus > Shinisaurus crocodilurus. Next base: position 260,029,803 of record CM037878.1, on the reverse strand, counting down.
TCCAATGCCAGGTCAGAAGCCTAAAGTCAAAGCCATGTTATGAAAGAAGTAACAAAGTGCATAGTGCCAAATGCAAGAACAGCACACATTAGAAATAAATCAGGACAGATTAGACAATGTATTTGAAGCTATAGGTGTTGTCACAAGACAGTCTTTTGCCTTTGCAGCGGCCACACAGCTCTTGACGGTGGGGCCTCTTGAGGTCAATGTGTCTTTTCTTCTGGGGGCAGGAGCAACGAGTCTTTGAACAGATCTTGGGATAATATACGGTAATTCAATTAGTGAACAGAGATTAAAGCTTCTTCCTAAAAGTTGGTTATTCCATTGTGGTTATACCTTATTTGTATAGTCATCTCACTGAGGAACTTTATAATATTCTTCTACTTCCTTAATACTGTTATTTAGGTCAAAGTTAATCCTATTTTACAAATGGGTGACATAAGAAATGGTGCTGGCATGGCATGCCTGTGGAGGAAGATTCAACATGCATCTTCCAAATTCAGCCCTGTATCCACTGGGCCATTTTGGCTCAGGGTTCCTGCCACAGTTTCATGCTCTACTTATTTTGAGGAGCGCCAAAATATTGTCAGGCCCTACCGTTTTATAAAAGTTTTTTTAAAAAAATATTGATGGAGCAGGTGTTAAGGCACAGAAACTGGCAAACCTCCTGTGATTTTACTGTTCACATCTGGTTGGTTGTTTATCCATTTTTTAGAAATAGGAAATTCAGCCCTGGAAATACCCCTGTTCTCAGATATACAAGAGAATATTGCTAGATCCATCTATGAGATGCTCATAACACAACTGGTAATGCTACAGATACCTAAAAGACATTCATTGCGACTCTTCCTTCAGGCCTAGAATGGCAGTTATGAAGTCAATTTGCTTTGGGAGATAAACATATTGCTCATTTGTGGAATTTCTTAATTTATAGTTGCCCCCAGCCTTAGTGCTATAACAGCAAAGGAAGTGAAATAGAAGTTCCCCAAATTGCCAAGTACCTCAACACTAAAATTTTGGTATTTTAACTTAATACATCTTAGGTGAAATGTTACTTACATGGCACTGAATGGATTCCACTTTATAAGGATTAAAGCTCTTCTGGCATTTGCGACAGAGCTGTTTAAAGTAAACCTAAGAAAATGAAGGTTGTTACCATTAACAGAGACCCACAAGAATGGAAATTTTCAGTAAGTTTTCCTGTCTCACATGAGAGTTTCCTATACATTTGTCCATTCGTTCATTAGAAAACTAAATTTACAGCCCAATCCAGACCAGAAACAGGTGTGCCTAACAGGCAATTAAGGGTTTCATTGATTCAGCCCATAAGGCTACATTCTGTTAAAGCTTCAGTTCTGACAAGCCCAATGATTCAGGTAGTATGTTTTAAGATTTCCCATTCATGTGATTTGTCTTTTAGTCAAAAGAAACAGCTCTATTCAGTGTCTCAAAATACAACTTTAAATAAAAGCTCCAATACTGGCATTTGAGTCGGACAAGAAAACTGATTTATACCCTCTCCTCTATTTAACACTTGGAATTTTGTTAATAAAAAATCACAGTAATACTTGAGACAGGCAGTGGTTTTAAGAGTTGAGGGTTGTATGACAAGATCATTATCTGGTACTGTGGTACTGTTATCATCTGATCAAAGGGTAAGTCTTATGGCATCTTAAGGGCTAACAGATTATCTATCAGCTGCAGCAACATCAAAATTGTGTGGTATCTCAAAGACAAAAACACAGCTATCCCTCTGGGAACTGGCCACAAAAGGTTTGAGAAACCTATTCTCCATGTCCAGCCCAATCATACAACTCCCTTGGAACATTAAAGCCTACAACCTACAAGCAAATTATCTACTTTTATATTAAATATACCTTATTGGTTCCAGAAATGCACCATACATAAGCACTTTCCCATCTGGTCTTGCAATCATTGCAATGGAAATAGCCATATTTCTGTTCTAGGAACTGCAATAAAAAGTAGTTCATTAGCCTAATAAATGCTGAATTAACTTTAACATCGCCTGAAATAAGAATACAGTCATGCCTTGGATTGAGAGCATAATTCGTTCCGGAAACATGCTTGTAATCCAAAACACTCTTATATCAAAACGAAATCCCCCCAAAAAAATTTGTACAGAGATTTTTAATTTAAGCCATACTACAGTACTTGTATTGCAAGACGTCGCTTGTATATCAAGTAAAAAAAAATTAAATATTTAAAAATTTGCTTGTCTTGCAAAACGCTCTCAAACCAAGTTACTTGCAATCCAAGGTATTACTGTAATTGACTTAGAAAGTAAACCTTTACTAGCTGAACTGATATCTCTGATATCTCCTTTCATTCATACCTATGACATGGGTCATCCCTGGCTGATCATAGCAGGCATACCAGAGACAATGTTCTAGAAAAAAATGTTATTTAAGTAGTGAGAGGGATGGGCAGACAGGTCAGCATCCATAAAAGGGAAGTGTGCAAGTTTGCCAGGTAAGTGGAGTCCTAGGAAGAGACTGCTAAATGCTTCCCTTACCACCTTGCAGATGTTTATTGCTTTACTTTCTCTGATGGAGATAGGAAGCTTTTAGCAGGAAAGGTATTTCATAAGGAGGGGAATTGGCTTAATTACAGTCACATTTAGCATATACTTACCTCATTGTTTAAGATGCAATACATGCAAGAAATAGACATCTTTATAAGATATTGCAAAAGATTTATCTACAAAATATTTTTTGCTACTCAGCACCAAAGACCTTAATCCTCAAGCCGAGTTCAAAACTTCAATATCCACTGTGTCACACCAGAAGCCTGTCTCGAATCTTTATACTCATTTTTATACCAATGCAGACAAATAGTTATCACACATCTGGATTACTGCCATCCTAATAGAATAATCTCCCTATCTAAAAAAAGGATGCACTAGCAGAAAATTGTAAGTGTTGAGACCAAAAAATAGATAACCAGAACATCACCACACAGAGAGATTGAAATCGTATTCACATTCAGCCAGGAGCAAGTCTTGTTGCATCCAGTGGTATCTACGTACTTCAGAGTAAACATGCATTGGGTGTGGCTGTAAAAGCCTCATTTCCACAGCCATCAGTGTTTCTCACATGCAAGAGATATTGCATGTGAGATTTTTCAGTACTTGGCTAGAAGCCAGTAACCTAGGTCAGGGTAACCTCAAAGGCAACGGTAGATAAGAGCTGACACTAACTTCTGCGCGTGCACACACACACCCATGTGTGCGCATATTTACTATTTAATAGCTCTAAAGCAGGGGTGAGGAACCATATTGAGTCTGGGGAACTGAATTGCCTCCTGCTGTAGACCACGGCATACTGGACAATGTCAGGCGAGGACCCATCACCTCATGTCATCGGGTCCCCAGCCAGAGTGCCAGCTGACCTCAGTCAGGGAGCCTGTCGAGTCCCAACCTTAGGACTCAAATGGTGCCTTGAAGCACCAGCTGGGCGTACAGAAGTATTGTTCCTTCTTCACCTTTTCTGCTACCTACCTCTCCTCCTTCTGAGGGGGCGGGGCTTCAGGGAGGATGCTCATCTGAGGCCTCACAGGCAGATGCGCCAGCCTGTTGGGCTAAATTTTGCCCACAGCCTGGAGGTTCTCCATCACTACAGGCACAGGAGTCATGCTCACTTTACACAAGACAAAACCCTACACACAGACCACGCCTAGGTATACTCAGAAGTTCCTCCAAGTACAGTGGGACTTACTTCCTAGTAAGCATGCTTACAAATTTGGGGCTATATTTTATTTACTAGTATGTATATCAGAACTTTTCCTAATCCCTCAACAGCATCCCTTCTTCACCCCATACTGTGCATTTTGCATATCTTTTTAGAACACCACCAAATCCAATTTCCCTACTCTTCCTCAAGGACTATTAGGATATCAGTGGACACTCAAGTGCCTTGATAACATAAGAAATTATCCTTTATAGGAAAGGCTGAATCTGGCAACTGGAACTAACTCACCCTGGCCTGCATAGAGGATTGCCATCTCTTTCCAGGCAAGGCTCCTATGCTTCTAACAAACGTATTACAGGCAATTCAGTAGGTGAAGAGCACATACTTTGCACGCAGAAGATTTCAGGTTCAATCCTTAGGATAACCATTCCCAGGGCTTTTTTTCTGGTGGAACTCACCGGAACTGAGTTCCAGCACCTTTTTTCTATTAATTGCATTACAATTTAATCGCCAACTACTCCCGAGGAAATGCAATCCAAGAGTTCCGGTACCTTTTTCTCCAGAAAAAAAGCACTGACCATTCCAATAGTTCAATTGTATATTTGTACAAGGTAGCTTCATCTGCTGGGGAAAGCTTCCAATAATTTCTTAATATTTGATTATTCCCACAGCTAGCTTAGTTCTATATCAGCTAAGGAAGCTAAAATGGGAATTCCCCACTTTGCTTATTCAACCAGCTGCCTGTTAAAATTCATTAAAACTGCTGTTACCTGTTAAAACTGCACCTGCTAAAGTTACAGGAATTCTGCCAGTGGTAGAACCAGAAAAAGAAATAAGGGTGAGGAGAACTTCACTCTACACATTAAATTTCTAAGATAAAATAACAGAATATTTGACATTAACACTCCCATTCTAAACATATTTGTTCCGAAGCATGTGCTATTAATTTTGATGAAGTTAAACTTACAGGTAAGCATACTTAGAATTATTTTATCTTCTAGATGGTTTATGATTGAACTCTGGAGTCTTAAACACAATGCCCACTAATTTGCAGACAGACACCTCTTGATTTCTTTTCTTTTTTTTAATTAAAAAAATAATTGGGAGGCTGTCATGTTACAAAGCAAAGTGCTGCCCTCCAGTGCTATCTTTATTTAGGTTCAAAGGAGTGGTTTTGTGTTTTGGAGCTCAGACCCACCTCTGTCCTGTAATTAAGTGCTTAGGCAACTTACTCTTTTTTTTAGTCTCACCCTTCTGGGAAATGAGTGCTTTGTGACCATTGCCATGCATCACCATGCCCATTATGAATGGGCAAGATCCCCTCTTCATGTTAGCCATTTTGTGAGAGTACCCACAACACTCTCCCAAAATTCAAATGTGCCCACCAACCCTAAAAGTTTGGGGGACCCAGATCTAGCTTCATAATTTGTATGCAACGAGTAGGTTTTCTTCAAGTAGCCATGGCGTTGCAGCAAAGGAGCAGGGGGGGCTGGGAGAGTTGGTTGGGGCCACCTATGGACACCCACCCCCTGCCCAAAACAAAGTGGAGTAGAGATAACCTTGGATCTACCTCTCAGCGAATCTCATCCATGAGAATTTCTCTGTTCACATCCCCAGAAGGCTGCCTTCCCGCCTTTTTCCTCAGGGTCTCATTCCAGAGCGCCCTTACCGGGAAACCAGACCCGCAAAGTCAGCGTAGAAGCTGGGTGAGCCAGGCCTGCCCTGCCCGCGGCTGCGGAAATCTACTACTCGGCATAACTCACCTGGAAGGTGGTTTTTTTGTCCTCTTCGTCGCCTTTCTTAGCCACTTCTTCATCCTTCTCGTCCCGCAGCTGGGCGGACTCTTCGTCTCTGTTCTCTGAATTCTCCCCCTCAGCCTCCTTCTCTGTCTCCGATAACGGCCCTTTCGCCTCCTCAGGCTCTTCGGGGGCCTGCTGCGAAGCCGGCGCTTCGTCTTGTTCCGTCGGTTCTACGACCACTTCGGGCAAGGTGAAAAGGCGGCGGCCTAGGATGGGCGAATACACGCCCGGCAGCGGCGGCTCCCGGCTGAGGCGACCGGAGGGGCTCTGGGGTCGGACAGCCTGGAGCGGGCGGGATCCAAGCGAGCACTGCACGGCGGCGTCCACCCGCGGGTTCACCTGGATGCCCATCTCCTTGGTGTTGGTTTTGCGGAGCCGCGGGGTGAGGCCTGGGCTGACGTGCGACAGCAGCGCCTTCAGTTGGGCTCGCTTGTAGGTGTCCAAATAGTCCGGTGAGGACACGGGCGGAGCCGAGGAATGGGCGGACAAGACCCCTCTGTAGGGGTTGGGAACACTGCTGCTCTTGCTTTGCTTCCAGCTTGGCTGTTTCTGCTTGGAGGGTGGCCTGGGGGCCACGTTGTGGCTGGGGGTGAAGGTGCTCCCGAAGCTTTGGTAAATGCTGTAGGGCGGGTAGACAAAGCGCTCCATACTTAGAAGGGGAGCTTAGTTTTAACCCACCTTGTCTGCCTTTTCTAGCTTTTATCCCTGGGGGGGAAGCAGCATGTAATTGGTGCTCATTACTACTGGCGAGGGGTAATAATCGCCCTCCTCGATTAATTAAGCAAACTGACTTGCCCTTCTTACTACATCGCTAGGGAGATGTGGCTAGAGTTTATAAAACAGAAGTAGTGGGAGTTCAAACCAGCAAAGGTAACACTCATACACAAACCAGAGGACCACTTAAGATATGCACACTGTAACTCATTCATGCTGGAGCATGTCCATTAAAAGTCAATCAGGCTGTTTAGAATTAAGTTGATTACAGACTGGTGTCAGACAATGATTCGGTAGACCCATTGAAATCAATTGGTGTTACCTTTCAGAAAGTTAAAAGAACTTGCCTAAATATTTGTGAGTCTCAAAACATTTACTTGAGAGGTCCATTTGGCTTCAGCTGTTTGATAACTACATTATGTTACTCAGATTTATACCCAATAAACATCTGGGTGACTTCACATTGTTATACTTGAGTATTATTTGCACAGTTGTATTGAGGCATAAGTTCCTGTACTCAAATTCTATAAACCATCTGCCCAAAGTTAAGAAATCAATATTTGTCTAAAGAATCCATGTGATTTTAGTTTGCATGTAGATAGATATCCCTTCCCAACCTCTGAGGAAGAAAAGATGGGCCTATTCCTCAATATTTGGAAATAAGTCCAATTTTCCATGCAGCTTACATGCAAGTAAGTGTGCTCTGACAGTCATCTTTGCATATTTTTAATCAGTTTGCACAATACATGCCGACATTTAGATTCAGACAATCCTTGGGTAAATTCACACATCACTTAATTACTTAACACTTGATGTCTCACAGCTGAGCATATTAGCTGCCCATTGGAAAGTATTGTGGTTGTGGTGATGTGAAGGGATATAAAAGTTCTGTTTGAGGTTTTTGATCTCTGTGGCTCATTTGGGATGAGTGCATATGTCTCCATGACAATTGTCAGGAATCACTGTCTGTGTAGTCCACATGGAGGACAGAGCATCACTAATGTGTAAAATTCTCATACCACATTGTACACTTTCCCAGATACCATTTACTGCAGTTCCAGTTTAGCACTAAGGCTGAAAATGGTCAATGTGGCTACCTTTTCTTTTTGAAGAAAGTTGAATAGTTTAAAATGTGAGTTACATTCAGATCCTGAGTTCTCCCATGCTTATTATCATTCTAGAATTTGGAACAGGACACCCACTCAAGATGTATGGCAATTTTCACACAGTGCAGCTTGCAAACCTATACTCATTACCTGGGAGTAAGCCCCATTGAATTCAATGAGACTTATGTCTGAGTAAACATGAATAGAATTGCACTAGAATTGTAACTTATGTAACCCCAAGATGTATATAACCATTAACTTAGATAGCTTTTAAAAACAATTAGGCAAATTCATGGAGGATAGCTAACTGCAGCCTATATGTTTAGATAAGTATACCTCCGGGTACTACGTAGATGCTGGGGGGAAAGCTACAGGTAATGCCATATCCTCCTTGTGAACTTCCAAAGGCCTGTGGCTTGCACTTGATGGAAGCAGAAACCTGATGGTCTTACCTAAATTTGTCTACTTTTATTGTCTTGAGGCTTACTGATGAAATAATTTAGGTAGGGACCAATATGTTTGCAGACCTTTTGTTGGCCAAATGTATTTTGCTTCTTCAGGGGTCATATTTTGAACCGACTAACATTTTCTTTATACTGATTTTAAAATATTATAATGTAAAATTAATACAAAAATATGTATTCCAATAATTGAAATACATTCTACATTACTGAAATAAAATACATCCAGTTATATTTTGTTGAAAATGCAGGTTCCAAACATTAATTTTGTGGAGAAACGAGCCTTTGGGGGTACACACACACACCTCATGTGTGAACCGGCTGGGGTGGGGTGTGCATAGTTAGCGTGTAGAGAAAAGAGTTTTTAGGGTTCCTGCATGCATGCATGCATGCAGGAACAAACAAACACACACACACACACACACACGCCTCCTCATGAGTAAACCAGGTGGGGGCTGGGAGGAAGCAAAAGGTGATGGAACATGAGATGGGGCCTGGCGTCTAGAAGTCTGGAGGAGCCAGGCTGAAGGCATTCACATGCAGATAGTTCAAGCCATGACTCACAGTTCCCTTTCCCCCTGCATGGCCAGGTGAAATTCAAATTGATTGGCTGAAGAAAGAAGGCTACAGAAAAGGGGAGGGGGATGAGCTTTTTCCCCACGTGGAAGCCTTTGTTCCTGGTCAGTCCTTTTTGGTAGCGTGCCGGCATGGCAACGTGCCGGCGAGGGGCCCGAGCCTTTAGGGGGGGCCCCCCTCAAGAACCGACCCCAGACAGCCTCTGGTAAAATAGGCTGGTTTGAGGGCACTAGGGAAAACAAGCCTTGTAGGGGTTTACCCATCTTGGACCTTCGGGTAGGTGTGGTAATTCTCCATTGGGCAGCAAGGCTGTGCTGGATCTAACCCTTTGAAGAAGACACCCTCAGGTAACAGGTGTGTGCTTGAGAGCTTTTAAGGAATCAGGTTTTGTTATTTTGCAGCTTTACTGTGTACTAAAGTGTCTCTCTATTTTGTGTGCTTCTCTTATTGCCTAATCTTGTTATAAGATGCTACCAGAAATAAACCTTGTCGTGGTTTCACCCCACATGGGTTTTGTAGTACTCTGTTGGTTCAGTATCTAAATCCAGGTTACAGAAATTAAAGGCGAGTCCCTGAACAGAGATTCAAGTAGGGTTGCAGATAGCTGAGGCTGGCAATCTGGTACCTTGAGATCTCTGGGGGTCTTGGTTCCTTTGCCAGCAGGCAAGGGTGGGGTAGTGGCGGGCCAGCCAGCCCCCCCTCTTCCTCCACATGGTGGCAAGCGCTGGGATTCGAAGCTGAACCACAGAGTGTGTGCGCGTGGGCAAATGAGAGAAATTTGAGACACGTTTTAGTACATAGTAGAGGGTTTGTTATTTTTTAGAAATAATATGTGAGATAAGCCTTAGAAAAACATTCAGATTGCTGGAAGGGGCTACCCCAGTCTGGGGAGCCTAGGAGCCCAGCAGAGAGCGTTGAAGGCAAGAAATCTCGACTAGAGTAAGCAGAGAAAGCAAAACTCCAAAAAGTTCCAGAACAGCCTGTGTGCCCCAGTCTGGGGAGCCTAGGAGCCTAGCAGAGAGCATTGGCTGGGGGAAGGCTGCTGTGATCCAAGAGAACCAGGACTGGAGGGGCCCTTGGCAGAGGGCTAGAAGCAAGAAAAAAGTCTGCGTGTGCGTGTCCCAGAGGCTGGGAGCAGCGGCTGCCAGTGAGAAGCAAGAGATCCTAACCATCCAGTGCAAAAAGCGGGTGAGATGGCGGCTGTGTGATCCCAAAGTTTGGGGGCTGGGAGAGCCCGGGAAGAGAAGAAGAAAATAGTGTGGGCGTGCGCACGTGTGTTCCAGGAGGAAGGAGAGAAGACCAAGAAACCTCTCTTAAGAGGCTGGTGAGCAAAACGTTGAGTTTTGGGACAGCCTTTGATGAGTAATTTTAGTTGTGCTGTGTGCCCCAGAAGAGTCAGACTTTGGTGGGGGGGGGGGGACAGTCCTGCCCTACATCTCTCCCACGGGAGAAGAACTCAAGATTTTTTAACTTAAGACTGTCCATTTGCTCTTGGGGGGGGCATGGTGAATGGCTAGGCTGGGCAGCAGCAAGCAGAGGGGGGGCGGACATCAAGAACCCCCCCCCAGAAAAAAGAGACTTTGTCCTGTGCTGCAAGAAGCGGGCAGAGAATCAGCAGAAGAAAAAGGAATCCCCCCCAAAAAACATTTTTCTGCTGCCACTTGGAAAACAGCGGACTCTGACTTGTTCCTCGAGGGGGAGGGGGGACAGGTGATTCAAGTTGTCTTTGTATTGTTACTGGGCGGGCGATCCCAGTGTGGGCGGCGGAGAGAGAAGGGGATCTCCCTCCTAGCTGACAGAAGCCCAGACAGAAAGATTTTTTCCTTCAGGTGTCTCCAGAGAAGAAAAGAAGACATTGGTGGTTAATTGTGATTAAAGCAAATGAAAACTGTTGAGTTGTTCCTCGAAGGGAGGGGGGATGATCTGTGATCCAAATGTAATTGTGTTATCTAGATTGTTGCTAAGGGGCCCAAGGGCCAGGTGCTCCCAGTGTAAGCAATTGAACTGTTTGTTGTTATGTGCAAAGGTCAATTTGAAAATGAAAATGATGAAAAATTTTGAATGTAAAAGGTCTCAAGAGGCCAGGGAACTTAGAGGCGGGAAAGCCCTCTAGTGGCCGAAAGCAAGATTGCCAGACTGTGTGTTCTCAGTTTCTGAGGAAACTGAGTAGAGCCTCCAAAGCTAAGCATTCAATGCTGAGAGAAAGTCATCCCGTGCAAGTTTGGGTGGTGGGCAAAAAGAGCCAAGCCCAAGCGACTAGAAGATTGTCCAGCTGTGTGTTTTAGAAAATGCAAACCTTTGGGAAAAGGGGGGTGGTGGGAAGTCATCCCATTCAAGTCATTGGGTAGAAAGTGCCAAATGCAACCCTTGGGAAAGGGGATTAGGCATTCATGTTGTTGAGTGGTGGGAAGCCATCCCATGGGCCTTTGGAGGGGGGGGTGATGGTATTCAGGTCGTTGAGAGTGGTAGGGGCGAATTGAGTCACATTTCAGTCCATAATCTGCCCCCTACAGGCTGTGGGAGAAACAGCAACCCTAAAAAGTTTGTTTTTTGTTTTTTGTTTTGTTTTAATTGAAGAGTCACATTTCAGTCAGCAGTCTGCTCCTACAGGCTGTGGGAGAAACAGCAACCCTAAAAAGGTTTTTGTTTTATTTTGTTTTTTAGACAAGAGTGCCAGACAGGCAACAAAGGGTTGAGGGTTCTCATTTGAATTGTAATTGATGTTTCTTGAGTATGCAAACCTGTAAACTTCTGATTGATAGTTATTGATTGTGTTTTGCTGTTTTGATGTTTGAAGAGCTTTAGCAAATCTGTAAACTTCTGATTGATAGTTATTGATTGTGTTTTGCTGTTTTGATGTTTTAAGAAGATTTTAAGAATTAAGATGTTAAAGCTGTGTTAAGACTATAGTTAAGGTGTTTGATGTTTGATGCTTTTTGTTCTGTTCTGTTTTTATCTGTGTGTGAAAGAGAAGAGGTGCCTAGTGGTAGGAAGCTAGCGCAAGCTCGTTTCTCTGTGTTTTTTGTTAGTATAGATGAAAGGAGAGGGTTAGCCCCTCTTTTCATCTTTTCCCAAAGGAAAGGGTGTGGAGAAACGAGCCTTTGGGGGTACACACACACACCTCATGTGTGAACCGGCTGGGGTGGGGTGTGCATAGTTAGCGTGTAGAGAAAAGAGTTTTTAGGGTTCCTGCATGCATGCATGCAGGAACAAACAAACACACACACACACACACACACGCCTCCTCATGAGTAAACCAGGTGGGGGCTGGGAGGAAGCAAAAGGTGATGGAACATGAGATGGGGCCTGGCGTCTAGAAGTCTGGAGGAGCCAGGCTGAAGGCATTCACATGCAGATAGTTCAAGCCATGACTCACAGTTCCCTTTCCCCCTGCATGGCCAGGTGAAATTCAAATTGATTGGCTGAAGAAAGAAGGCTACAGAAAAGGGGAGGGGGATGAGCTTTTTCCCCACGTGGAAGCCTTTGTTCCTGGTCAGTCCTTTTTGGCAGCGTGCCGGCATGGCAACGCGCCGGCGAGGGGCCCGAGCCTTTAGGGGGGCCCCCCCTCAAGAACCGACCCCAGACAGCCTCTGGTAAAATAGGCTGGTTTGAGGGCACTAGGGAAAACAAGCCTTGTAGGGGTTTACCCATCTTGGACCTTCGGGTAGGTGTGGTAATTCTCCATCGGGCAGCAAGGCTGTGCTGGATCTAACCCTTTGAAGAAGACACCCTCAGGTAACAGGTGTGTGCTTGAGAGCTTTTAAGGAATCAGGTTTTGTTATTTTGCAGCTTTACTGTGTACTAAAGTGTCTCTCTATTTTGTGTGCTTCTCTTATTGCCTAATCTTGTTATAAGATGCTACCAGAAATAAACCTTGTCGTGGTTTCACCCCACATGGGTTTTGTAGTACTCTGTTGGTTCAGTATCTAAATCCAGGTTACAGAAATTAAAGGCGAGTCCCTGAACAGAGATTCAAGTAGGGTTGCAGATAGCTGAGGCTGGCAATCTGGTACCTTGAGATCTCTGGGGGTCTTGGTTCCTTTGCCAGCAGGCAAGGGTGGGGTAGTGGCGGGCCAGCCAGCCCCCCCTCTTCCTCCACAAATTTATTCCACCTTAAAATATATTTCCCAATGTCAGCTGCGCATTCCATGCCTTCTATAAATCATACTAGGTATATAAGCTTTACCATGTATAATGTGGTCTAAACTCTGTTCAAAGCTGGCAAAAAGTGGAACCCTACAAGGGTACCATACTCTGTTTAGGCAGTCTTTAATTTATGGGCCTTGAACATTTTTATGCTAGTTAAGTCAGAACTATGATAATTATCACAGTTGCTTAGGATCATAGGAAGCTGCCTTATACTGAGTCAGACCATTGATCCATCTAGCTCTGTATTGTCAACAATGACTGGTAGCAATTTTCCAGGATTTCAGGCATGGGTATTTCCAGCCCTACCTGCAGGATTGAATCTGGGCCCTTCTGCATGCAAAGCATCTGCTCTACCACTGAGCTACAGCTCCTCTCTTGACATACCCAAGACCTGCCCAGACTCTAAGATCATCTTCAGTGATTCTTCTCTGGGAGCCCCCACCAAATGAAGTGACGTGGATGGCTACTTAGAAGAGGGTCTTTTTTGTTATGGCATCCTGGTTGTGGAATTAGCTTCCCAGAGAGGCTCTCCTGGCGTCTACATTATGCCCTTTTTGGTACCAGGTGAAGACCTTTTTATTTTCCCACGCATTTTAGTTTTTCAGTTTCTGTTGTTTTAAATATATTATTGTATTTTAAATCTTTGCACTACTGCTAGGCTTTGTTTGGATTTTATTTTTATTTTATACTGTAGTTTTAAATGTTTAAGTATAAACTAAGTATAAACTTAAGTTTAAGTGTAATACCTTATTTTGGAGCAGTCCCACCATATATGATCATCTGCATGAGAAGATACATATCTCCAGCATAAATCAGTTATTCTCGTATTAACTATCAGTAATAACTTCACCATGATGAGTTGTATCCAATGGTATCCTACCAGTGCATGAATAGACAACCTCCAGCCCACAGGCCTAATGAGGCCTGCAGAGGCTTTGGTTCCCTCCCTCCCTAAGCCCTGTCCCCTGGCCTGGAGGCTACTGGGAGGCTTTGGAAAGAGGCAGGGACAGGAATCACCTTGTTATATCTGATCAAACATCATTTCTGGAACAAAAAATAAATCACATCCAGAATTTGAAATATAAATCTCTAGAACAGGAGTCCCCAACCTTTTTGTGTATAAGGAATTTGGGGAGTATTGTGGGCTCTCACAAAATGGCTGCTGGGGGTTTGCCCACTCATAAAATGTCTGCCATGGTGGACATAGCAAGGAAGACAAAAAAAAAAAAAAGAGTAACTTGCCCAAGAATCTTAAGTACAAGGCAGAGGTGGGTCTGAGCTCCACAAACACAAAACCACTCTTTAGTAACCAAATAAGGATGGCTCTGGAGGGCACCCTTCACTTTGCACCATGCCAACCAAATAAAAATTGGGAAAGGCGGGAAGCCTGGTGGAGCACCAAGAGAGGTGTCTGGGGCAAATTGGTGCACATGGGCACCATGTTGGAGACCCCTATAAACAGCAGACTAGTTAAATTTGCTATCTCTATCTGAGATTGAACAGTTTATACTTGGGGTCAAAGTAAATGGAAGAGACGGGAGAACTACCAATCTCAGAACCCTTCTGTAGACCTTGAGACCCAACCACAGCATGCTTGATGTCAGAAAACACCCCATAGGAACAAGGAGGGGGTTAATTGGCAATCAGGATCCCAGATAGATGATGCTGGGATGTAGCTCCGCTTCTATTTATTAGCGAGTCCAGCACGTTTCCCAGCAGGTGGACTTCAAGACCTCTTGGATATCTCAAGATACCTGAGAAGCTGGACAGCTCAGAGACATGCAGAATATGTACTGCCGCCTCCCATGGGAGGAGCTCAGGTCCTTTACTGCTTCCCCACCAAGGACTATCTGTGCCAAATGAACTCTCATCAGCCAATGTGTAACCCTGGAAAAGAACTTACACACCTGATGCTTCCAGTTCATCCTACCTCCTAATCATCTAGTGTTACCATTCTTTTCTGCTTTTCATTCTGTGTGTAACCTTGTGCTATAGAAACCGTAGTATATATTATTCTTGCACACCTAACCCAACCATGCTGAGAGGCCAGACGTGCCAGCCAACAAGCCACCCTTGGAGGTCTCTCTGGACTTGGAGAAGCACTCTTGCCATCAAGGACCTACAAGAAGTGGCTGCAATCAGGAGAAAATGAATAGCTTGGCACTACTGGCCACATGCAAGGCGAAGCTGGGTTTGTTCCAGTCTCTGTTTTTGGACACTATCCTGACCAAAATCTCTATCCTGCTTCCTGTCATCCACTCCAGACAGGACTTGCATGCCATACTTTATATTACTTTTGCCCACCAAAATCTCTTAGGCATGCAACTGCATTTCCAAGGAACAACATACCCTGCCTATGTCTTAACTTGTAACATCAATTTATTTATTTATTATATTTATAGCCCGCCTTCTGGAAAAGACTGGTGTCCTGACCAGAAGAGTGGTAGAATATTCAGTCCAGACAAACTCCAAACAAAGGCACACATTAAATACAACTTTTACAAAGGAGTCTTGATATGGTGAGCGAGTGTGCTGTAGTGGCTACGGTGTTGGACTGGGACTCAGGAGAGCTGGGTTCTAGTCCCCATTTGGCCATGAAATTCACTGGGTGACTTTGGGCCAGTCACTGACTTTCAGCCTAACCTACCTCACAGGGTTGTTGAGAGGATAAAATGGAGAGGAGGAGGACCATGTAAACCACCTTCAGTTCCTTGCAAGAGGAAAATGGCAGGATATAAATGTAATGATAAACTATACAGAGAACAATCCCTAATTTTCTATTATATCATGAACTTTTTGCTGCTCTGATACCAATGTATGTTTTGAAGGTTGGTAGTTGTAAGTTAAAGCAGTCCAAACAAATACCATTTTAAATCTAATCATTTGGTCTGTCATGCCCTTGCTGCAGAAATTGTGGAGTAAACTGCCTTGTGCACAGTTTCAATGGGTGTTGATTTCTTTTGAGGAGTAGTCATACTCGGGGCAAGAAATGCTTCTGGGTATTAAAGTCAATTGAGAATGTGTCTGGGTGGAATCTTCTAGGAGTCAGCTGCTTATGTACTCCAAAATAGAGTAAAAAATGGAACATGATAGGCCAATGTGTCTAGTAAGCCATACACTAGTAAGCAGCCTTCCAAATGTTTTGGACTACAGCTCCCATAATCCCTGGCCATTGGCCATGCAGGTTGGGGGCTGATGCAAGTTGTAGTCCAAAACATCTAGAGGGAACTGCTTATAGCAGTAAGATGTACACCTGGGGCACCACTAGTAGGTTTACAGCTCAATCCTATACATGTGTACTCAGAAGTCATAGAGGTTCAATTGGGCTTATTCCCAGGTAAATGCCTTCTCTGGATGAGAGAGAGCACCTGAAGAACCTCACAACGTTGAAATAAAGGGGTAGAGGGGGGTCAATGAATTATGCACTTTTTCATAAAAAGAATTTTTTTTTTTGCAAGATCAAACTCTTCTTCCTCTTGACAGTTTATTTATTACATTTTTATACTGCCCAATAGCTGAAGCTCTCAGGGCGGTTCACAACAAAAACACAACACCACACACACACACACACACACGCTGGGAACTAAAAAGTGAACAAAATTCCGTGGAGAGACGAGGCTTCGTCCAGGGGGAGGGGGGAAGCGTGTCAACATGAAGAATGGTCATGTCTATCTGCCTCTGAAGGTGAAGGATGCTGCCTTATAGCTGAATGAATTTATTAGATTTTTAAGGCTGAAGGATTACTTGTGGGTGTTGCCTCTGCTTCAGAGTCAGAATGGGGGAAAATGGGGTTACAATCAAGCTGAAAGAAGTTATTGCACCATGTTGGATTCAATTAAAAAGCTGCTTACTGAAACATTCTGAAGACCTTGGGTTGTATCCAACGTTAGTGCAACACTCAATTGAGAAAGGGTTTCTCGCAAACACCCTTAGGCAACTGTACTTTTAAGGCGCTGTTTAAAATCATCCCTTCCCCTCACAGAACTACATGTCCCATGATTCAAGAGGGCAGCGGGGATGGCCCCCTCAGTCACCCACCACTGTCTGTCCTGGGCAATCGCTCAGTCACCGGCAGGAAGCGACAGTGAGAGGCCGACATCCGTTCCTCCACCGGTGTCCCCTGGCAGAGTCCGCTTGATTCTCTGTGGCGCTGCACTTCGGTAGGAACGTCCCTGGGACTACCGGGGCTGAGCCGGCTAGAAGGAAGAGGAGGAGTCGGCGCGCCATTTTCACCAACTGCGCATGAGTTGGCGGGATTTGGCGCCAGAGTTTGAGTTTTGAGGAAGTGGCGCCGCTGCTGAGGCGAGACTGAGCCTGGTCAGTGGGGTGGGGTGTCTTTCCTTTCGGGGGACGGGGTGGCTGTGGTGGCAGCAGAAACAGCAGCAATTTAACCCCCTTCACCCGCTGCTCGTTTTCTTTCTTTGTTGCGCCAGCTGAAGGGAGGCGGTATGGTGAAGGTCGAGAGCAGCTTTCCCCAACCTGGTGCCCTTTAGATGTTACAACTCCCAGCATCCCCCGGGCAGCCATGCTGAGGGGAGACGATGTGGCTGGGGCATGCTGGGAGTTGTAGTCCAAACACATCTTGAGAGTACCATGTTGGAGAAGGCTAGTCGAGAGGGTTTTACTCCACTGGGTGGGATGGAGGTCCATTGAAAAGCCTTCCCCCCCCCCCATGCTTTTCTGGATCAGCCTTCCCTTGGGCTGGGGATTATGGAAGTTGTAGTTTAGTAAATCTGGAGGGCACCAGTTTGGGAAAGGCTGCCCTAGATATATGTAGGGGGTTACATTTACTAACCTCTGAAGGCAATATATTCTGCATGGACTGTTGGCCACCAATTTGGATAGCTTTAAAGGGGGATTGGACAAATTCATAGAGGATAAGTATCAATGGCTACTAGTCCTGATGGCTACTGTATATGCTATCTCCAGTATCAGAGGCAGTATGCCTATGTACACCAGTTGCTGGGGAACATGGGCAGGAGGGTGCTGCTGCACTCATGTCCTGCTTGTGTGTTTCCCATGGGCAAAACTGGTTGGTCACTGTGTAAACAGAATGCTGGACTAGATGGACCCTTGGACTGATTCAGTTTGCCTGATGTTCAGTAGCAGTTTTGGCTGCAACACAATTCTAAGCATGTTTAGTCAGGGTCGAACTACACATTACAGGCTCCTCACAAGGAAACATAGGATACAGTAATACCTTGGATTACAAGTAACTTGGTTTGAGAGCATTTTGCAAGACAAGCAAATTTTTAAATATTTATTTAATTTTTTTGACTTGATATACAAGCGACGTCTTGCAAGACAAGTACTGTAGTACGGCTTAAATTAAAAATCTCTGTACAAATAATTTTTTTGGGCTTTTGTTTTGATATAAGAGTGTTTTGGATTACAAGCACGTTTCCGGAACGAATTATGCTCTCAATCCAAGGCATGACTGTATATATGTAAATAGAGGCAGTCCCCGGGTTACAAACGTCCGACTTACGGACAATTCGTACTTATGAATGGACCGTCGAATCTCCTGCAAGCGCCAGCTGAGGCACTCACCGGACTTCCTGGTTCCCCAGCTCTACGTCGTTTACGTAGAGTATAGCGTAGTATGCGTAAAAACGGCTGCAATGCTGTGGACATACTCTATCTTGACTTCAACTAAAGCTTTCAACAAAGTGCCTCATGATATCCTGATTAGCAAGCTAGCTAAAAGTGGGCTAGATGGAACAACTATCAGGTGGATCCACAGTTGGTTAAGGAATCGGACTCAAAGAGTGCTTATCAGTGGTACCTCCTCAAACTGGGGAGAAGTAAGGAGCGGGGTACTGCAGGGCTCGGTCCTGGGCCCAGTGCTCTTCAAATGACTTGGATGAGGAGGTACAGGGAATACCTATCATATTTGCAGATGACACAAAGTTGGGTGGAACAGCTAATACTCTGGAAGACAAACAAAATTCAAAGTGATCTCGATAGGCTGGAGCGCTGGCCTGAAAACAACAGAATGAAATTTAATAGGGATAAATGCCAGGTGCTGCACCTAGGGAAAGGAAACCAAATGCACAGTTACAGGATGGGGGATACTAGTCTCAACAATACTATAAGGGAGAAGGATCTTGGAATTGTTGTAGATCATAAGCTGAATATGAGCCAGCAATGTGATGTGGCTGCAAAGAAGGCAATGCTATTTTGGGCTGCATTAATAGAAGTATAGCTTCCAAATTGCGGGTAGTACTAGTTCCCCTCTACTCAGCACTGGTTAGGCCTCATCTTGAGTACTGCGTCCAGTTCTGGGCACCACACTTTAAGAAGGATGTAGACAAACTGGAAAGGGTTCAAATGATTAGGGGACTGGAAACAAGGCCCTATGAGGAGAGACTGAAAGAACTGGGCATGTTTGGCCTTCAGAAGAGAGGACTGGGGGGAGATATGATAGCACTCTTCAAGTACAGTACGTACTTGAAAGGTTTCCACACAGAGGAGGGTCAGGATCTCTTCTCAATCATCCCACATTGCTGGACACGAAATAATGGGCTCAAGCTACAGGAACCCAGATTCCACCTGGACATCAGGAAAGTTTCCTGACTGTTAGAGCAATACGCCAATGGAACCAACTACCTAGGCAGGTAGTGGGCTCTACAACACTGGAGGCATTCAAAGTGTAGCTGGACAGCCATCTGTCAGGGATGCTTTGACTTGGGTTCCTGAATTGAGCAGGGGGTTGGACTCTATGGCCTTATAGGCCCCTTCCAACTCTACTTTTCTATGGTTCTATGAAGGTCAGAGATCCAATTTTTTGTGAAATTATTTCCCCTTCATGTTTGACTTTTATTTTCATGACTAATATTTGCAGGTAGATCTGAATTTAAAATTAAAGTCTGATTGTTTAGGGGACGGGAATTAGTAATGTATAGCACTTAAATTTTATTCATTATCACAACATGTGTGAGGTATATAAATTACCATTTATACGTATGAAGTCTGAAGCAGCTGCAGACATAATTCTAGCTGTCCCATAACCTGGTTTCATACCCAAAGTTAGGGTTTGCCATGGTTAATGTGGATCAGATAGGACCATAGGAAGCTGCTTTATACTGAGTCAGACCATTGATCCATCTAGCCCAGTACTGTCGACACTAATGGGAAGCAGTTCTCATGGGTTTCAAGCAGGAATTTTTCCAGCCCTACTGGAAGATGCCGAGCATTGAACTTGGGACCTTCTGCATGGAAAGCATGCGCTCTCCCACTGAGCCATACCCACGCCCTGAACACTTAAAGCCAGAGAAATAGAGTTCATACCAAATATGATGGTTTAAGATAGCTGATTTTGAGAACATTGTAATATTATTTTGTAGGTTTACTTAATAGTACCAGCAATGCTATGGATAAGAAAGAAGTGGACACATGTGGAAACAAACCATCGTTCCTTGAAATGTTCAAATCACGATGCAGTGAATCAGGTAGCACTTAAATTTATAAAACTCAGACATTTATCAAAAAATATGCTGCTGTGAATAATCCTCTTCAATAAATTGTGTGCTTGATTAGAGCATCGCTTCTCGGCCTTTTGGCTAAGATCAAGTGTAGTATCTGTTCTTATCAGTTATCTGATATGTCCTCTATTTGAGGACTACGGTATATATTAAATGGATTTTTGGAACTGGGAGATGGAATAGGAGCTTGCTCCATCCACTCCACGCATCAACCTGGTATTGCAGTACCTCCAGGATTAGAAGCTATTTTTCAAGTGTTTCATTCCTTTACAGTAATACCTTGGATTGCAAGTAACTTGGTCTGAGAGCGTTTTGCAAGACAAGCAAAAAAAATTTAATAAATTTTGACTTGATAAACAAGCGATGTCTTGCAATACAAGTCGTAGGGATGTAACCGCTCGCCTTGGGCGGGCGTAGCGGGCCGAAATTGGCCCCGCTCACGCCCGCCAGAGACTCGCTTTGATATAAGAGTGCTTTGGATTACAAGCACGGTTCCGGAACTAATTATGCTTGCAATCCAAGGTATTACTGTATTGTGTTGTTTAGGTCTGTGTTATTTAGGTCTGTTTTATTATTACTGCGAAATTTATGCTAGATTTTCTAGCTTTTGTATTACTATAGGCATGGTTGATAGAAACTGACCTAACAGACATTTGTGAAGTACTAACATGAAGGTTATACCTTAGGGTAGGGACCTGTAGAGCTCCATGTACATAGATGGTGCTATGTGAATAAATAAGAATAATAAACTAAACTTATCAGAGCATATAGTATGTTGTCTTCCAGTATGAGCCAGAATGTCAAGTGATGTTAAATGCATCTGCATGTATGCAGGTTTTTAAAATTCAAATAGAATTAGCTGGGGAGGCAGGGGGGTTGGTGCTGATAGTTAATGGGATCAGAGCAAGTGTGCAGGGTGAATTTAACTCTTACTTTCCTTGCTGCAGTGTAGAGGAAACTCACCTGAACTTAGTATTTGCTTGGGGGGCAGGTATCCTCCATTGGCACCAAACTACTATGTCATATGTAATGTAGCTACTCAACCAGAAGTTGTTCTGGTGTCAGTATATGATAGTTCAGGGCTCTCCAACCTTGGGTCCCCAGATGTTGCTGGCCTACAGCTCCCAGCATACCCAGCCAGCATGGCTAATGGCAAGGGATTCTGGGAGCTGTAATCCAGCAACATCTGGAGACCCAAGGATGGAGAGCCCTGTGATAGTTGAAGCTGTCATTAATATTTTTTTAGTACAGCTCAGTGGAGAGTTGAAGAGCTGAAACATTGTTCGTGTTGCAAATAATGGGTAGTATCCAACAGCTGCCCAAGTGGGTGGCTGCTCATGTATGTAACCAATTTCCCCTTCCCTCTTACCCCCTATAGGTGCCCCAAAAGCCTCCAGATGGTCAAGGGGACCACTTGAACAGTTTGAGCTGTATCACGGGTGGCTGCAGTGGGAGAGGGGAATTGCCCAAAATTGGACAAAAACACACCTTGTTTAGTAGAGGATGTGGGTGTGTGTGTGTGTGTGTGTGTGTGTGGACATTATGAGTACTAGTAACGTTTATTTGTGTAACCAAAGCCATTACAAAAATGATAAAATCAGTTAAATACTTTAAACAGATAAAAGAAACATTTGACCAACATTCCAGCAAATAAAACTATTCATCTAAAATATTTGGTTTATCGTCACTACCAATTTTCCTTCTTAAAATTGACGCTCTAAAAGCAAAACAGGCAACCTTTTCAGAGATATATGGAGAACTGTCCCCTTATAAAAAATTAATCAAATACCTAACAGGTCTATTAGATGAAAGATCTAGGTCTATAAACAGGGCTGCTCTTAAGGTCTCGTAAATTGGGCAATCAAGTAGATAGTGAGGCAGGTCTTCAAGCACATTAGATGTGTGGACATTATGAAGAAACTGTCTTTTTGGTCTAGGTTAAAATGAAGAGGCATTGGAATATCAATAAAGGGCATTTACACAATTTACTTTCTGTTGTCAGCAACTGGTTTATTCTGATTTTTACTTGGTTTTATGTTTTAAACATTTAAAGATTTATTGTATTTTATGGTTTTAAATTTTGTTAACTGCCCAGAGAGCTTTGGCTATTGGGCAGTATAGAAATGTAATAAACAAATAGGTTGCATATTAATTTTTAAGCCCTTTTCTTTCCTTCTTGGGCTGGTTGAGCTAAGTAGTAGACTGCTTCCTCAGCAATTTACCAAATTTCCTGCCTGCCATCTCTCTGTGTTGGCTGCTTCCTGTTGGCATAATCCTGACCATTACGTATGAGAAGCCAAAATGTGATGCTGTAGTACTGGCAAGTCTGAGTTTGAGGAGATTTTTTTCTTTGGAGGAAGTCACTTTTTCTGCAAAACTGTGGGGTTGAGTATTGATTGCATAATGCTATCTCAGAATGTACCCCCTCTGCTTAGCTACATGTGAGACTGACAAATTCAAGCTTATGGTATATGATGTAATGTAAATTATGTGGAGGGTATTGTCATTCCGTAGTAATATTTTATTAACATGTATCATTCTGGTGTCCTGAATAATGTATTGCTTTTCTTAGACTTAGGGCCAATAAATCTCAACTGGTTTGAAGAACTCAGTTCAGAAGCTCCACCTTATGACTTTAAAAGACCAGAAGACCCTGAACATAAAACTAGATGTCTGGATCAAACTATATTTAAAACACCAAAGGGGAAACTGTCTACAAGTAGCCCATCAGCATCAACTCCAATGATTTTTAAAGAACAGAATAAAACCATACCATTATTTGCTTCTCCCATAAAAGAACTGGGTCAGAGTGACACAGAAACAGGTGAAAAGCTTTGCTTGTGTGATATAGAAGTTTAAAGAGGGATGTATTGCAATAATATACTCAGAAATATTTCTTATGCAAAAGAAAGAAATGTTAGAAGTGGGACGTGCAACATAATGTTGCACTGTAGAGTTCTGTTCAGGGTTCTAGCCAGCCAGCCAGACTATTTTCTAGGATACAACATTCCATCTCCCTTATCCCTGCTTTGCTGTCTTCCCCACACCACATACACACACAACCCAACAGAACAAAACACAACAGTCAGTTGTGTTCAAGAGGGAGGTATCAGTAGACTTGGGGAAATCCTGAGGTTTGCAGAAGTACAAACATTTAGAGAAAACCCTAAGGAGGAAGACCCACCCACCCCCATCAACCCAGTGAGGCCTGAGCATGCTGTCGCCAAGATATGCTGACTGACTGTTGAGTTTGGGGGATGGAAAAGGGGGTGGTGGGGTAGAATGGAATGGAGTGGCTGGAATTCTGAAGAGGGAGCACTCCAAACTACAGTCATGCCTTGGATTGAGAGCATAATTCGTTCCGGAAACGTGCCTGTAATCCAAAACACTTGTATATCAAAACGAAATTCCCCCCCCCCCAAATTTGTATATTTTTAATTTAAGCCGTACTACAGTACTTGTATTACAAGACGTCGCTTGTATATCAAGTAATTTAAAAATAAATAAATAATATTTAAAAATTTGCTTGTCTTGCAAAACGCTCTCAAACCAAGTTACTTGCAATCCAAGGTATTACTGTACATTTTGTTGCAGGTTCCACTTGCTAAGTACATAAGAAGAGCTGTTTTGGATCAGACCAAGGTCCATCTAGTCCAGCATTCTGTTCACACAGTGGCCAACCAGCTGCCTGTGAAAACCCCCAAGCGGGACATGAGTGCAACAGCACCCTTCCACCTGTGTTCCCCATCGGCCCCAGTCGCCTCCCCTCCCTGCCTGATACTGGAGGTAGCATGTAGCCACCAGGACTAGTAGTCATTGATAGCCTTCTCCAGAAATTTGTCCATTCCCTTTTAAAGCCATCCAAACTGGTTGCCATCACTACATCTTGTGATAGTGAATTCCATAATTTAACTATGCGCTGTGTGAAGTACTTTTTTTTAATCAGTCCTGAAGCTCCCACCATTTCTTTGTCAGTCACCACTAGCTCCGATCCCATCAGCATATATGTGAAGTTGTCTTGTGCTTCTAATGGCATTTAAGTTAAAAAAAAAAAAAAAAAACAAGCCCAAATTACTTAGCCCTGAAGCCTTTGTTGAGGCTACTACAGAATAAGACAGTAGATAATTTCAGTTTAACTGCTTTTGGGATTGCAAAAGTTTTGGTTTTGGTTTTGTTCTTTACATACCGGTATTTTCTTTTTTGCAGACAAAACTTTTTGTGAAGCCCCTAGGATAAGAACTCAAGTGGATCAATCAAATGAAGCACTGAGTCCTTCCAGTTCCTGTCCCCTTGCAAGGTACATTATAACTGCATATTTAAATGTTCCTTCACTGGGATCTTAAGTCTGCATTGGCTGCAACAGTGCAAACAACCAATTCAACCATTACAGCTAAAGCTGCATCCTGTACCTGGCCAGTATGCAGACCCATGACAGAAAACTGAGATGACGCTTCTATCTGTAAGATGTAAGATCAAGCCATCAGCTGTGGCACCATGCTAGTGGGAGTTGTTGCATACCTGATGCCACATTCTGCAATTACAATGCCTACATGGGAATTGTTGTGCCTATGTTCACTAAAGGGATTGCTTTCTTAGTGTGTGTGTTTTGTGAATTGTACCACATGGGAGAAATAAACTTAATTTTTACCTCCCTCAGAATCTTAACTGAAAAATAATGTTTCAATAACAAGGTTATTGCATATTTATTTATTGCATGTTATTGTGGATTTACTTGCATATGCTGCTTTCTAACGTGGTATAGCCACTGTACTGTGAGAGTTGGACTGACCCGGGTTCAAAAGCTCCCCTAGCCAATGACCCTCAGTCCCAGTCACGCAAGCGGAAGGAGGAGATAACAGCAGTTAATAAAGATTAAAGAGTTTATTTGTAAGACCCAATTACATGGGATTAAGGCAATCAATGCATTTCTACTCACTACATCATTGCAGACTCAAACCCACTACCCCAGTGGTAAGGCTAGATGAAGTGAAGTCCAGGGACATGTCGAGACGAGACAGCAAGCAACAGAGAGAGTGAAGTGACGGAAGCAAGTAGCAAGTGTGTTAGCTTATATACCCCAGACCCTGCACCTATGAATAGGATATTACTCACCCAGTTGCACAACCTACTCATCAACATGTTTACTGCTAAAACCTGTTCAAGGCTGCTGAGTCATATCACCTCGAGACCATGTCTCCTGACCAAAGGCCTTGTATACTTGAACTCAAGTAACATCCACCAGGTCAGGTGATAATCCCGATGTCAGGTGGTAATCTCGTTCTGCTTATGCAAAACCTAACATCCCCCTGCTTTTGCATTTGCGTAGAACGTGGTTATTTACCTCATACAACAGCAACAGCGTTGTTGACATCTGATGCTGTTCCTTCATCTATGAACTTTGATAAAAAAAACTTTTGCAGGAATAACTTTACCTGTCAGAAATTTGAACCACCATCAAATCACTTCTGATGTATCCCTCCTTATGACACAGTTTTATCTGCAAACCCAAAACGTTGTGTATTGCTATCTGCCTGCAGCATAGCAATCCTGCCTTGGATTTCTGAAAAAACTGTAATAGGTTTTTCACATCAATCCCAGCATCATTTAAACATTTTTTTACAATTTAAACTATTTAAACAAATGCATTCACTATTCAAGCTTTACAATAGCATAATAGCACAATACATAATACAATGCATTCAGTTCAATTTCAGTTGAACTCCAACTTTTAAATGATTGTTTCTACAAAATCAATCAAACAAAGTATGATTATAAAAATAACAAACTTCAGGTGTGTTCTTGTTGTTCTTACTATCACAACCACAACTGGCATTTCTGTGAATCTGTAAGCCACCTGTGCTCTGACTTGTAACTCTTAGTCTGAAGTGTGATGTTCCCTCCAGATAACACTCAACTCCTTTTCAGAGCTCTCCAAGCATGTTCTGTTGGTCTAACAGTCTGCCTATCACACTGACAGCAATATCTGGCCTTGTTGCTTGTACAGTAAAGCTCAACAGCCCAATGCTTCCGTGTAGCATTCAAACTGCTTTTCCATCAGCATGTGCTTGAAAATCCTCAATTATTTGGAGT
This sequence comes from Shinisaurus crocodilurus, assembly GCA_021292165.1. NCBI lineage: Eukaryota > Metazoa > Chordata > Lepidosauria > Squamata > Shinisauridae > Shinisaurus > Shinisaurus crocodilurus. The sequence goes on along the minus strand of CM037878.1, from coordinate 260,003,717 downwards.
CTCTCACTGAGTTAACTATCTCCAAATTCTCAATCACATCCATGATATTTCTCTGATTGTTGCAGTAAGTACTGCCCTCTTGGTTCTCCCTCAACTTCTATTTACAAATAAACAGTTGATCCACCACCAAGCAGTTTCAATTCAATGAAATTCAAAACCCTGGATCAATTATATCATATTGCTTTTATCTGTCCAGAAAAAAAACAATAGATCACCCATCTAAACAAAGTACATACAGTCTATGTCCCTGTTCCTCCTGTTTAACAAACAAACATTGATCTGCCTCTCTGTGCAAATCTCAAGTCAACAATGTTTGAGTTCAAAACAGAATTCCAGCCTCCAGCTGATTTCTAGCTTTTCCTAAAGAAAATTCTCAGACAGTTTTCCAAAGACTTCCTCTCATTTAAAATGCTTATGTTCCAATATTTCTCTGTGAAATATCCATACATCTTCTCCACATTTTTAAACATCAGTCTAACTGTTTCCAAGCAAATTGTTGTTGCACTCACTTATGATTTTCCAGCTCCTTTTAACTAAAGCAAAAATCACAAGCAACCAATCTTGCTATTTGTCATGTAACCTTTTCCAATCTGGTTAGTTTTCACTTAAAAAATCTATCTGGTAACAATGAGTTCCATGGACTGCTGTTTGTTTCCCCAGCTTCCATGTTTTGTTCTTTTCCAAAGAATTCAACTCAGCTTGCATAGCCTGAAGCTATGGTTCAGCTTCCTTAACAGACAATTCTTTCACCTCTTTGAAATTTTGAGTTTCAAATGGCTTTTCCTGCAAATTCATCCTGATATCTCACAGGTTGTTTGACTCACCTGTTCCTTACCTCATCAGTTATCAGGTTCCTGTTCCAATGAATTTGCACCAATGATGAACAATCATTTGTTTAGTCTCCACTAAACCAAATGTGTATCAGAGTTTGTCAAATTTACCTGACTGTCCTTTCAGCAAATGCTTTTCTATTCTGACTCTGCCCTGATGCATCCCCTGCATTAACAGAATTAATTTTGAAAAATGATCTCACATTTTCATTTAGCATTATACTAAACACTTCTAGATAATCTCACTATCCAAGTGTTGTTCATGTGAAACACAATATTCTCATTTCTAGAAAAAATCTCATGTAAGCTCCCTTACAGATTTCTTCTAACTTTGAGGTGTATGTACCTACATATCAGATCCAAGATCCTGAAATGTTTCTCCAGAAGATTCCTCCTTCTACACTACTTTCTATAAGGTGTACAGTTCAATACAGAACTCAAACTTCTATCATGTACATAATCAAAACATTTAAGAGCTTCTACCCAAACCTCATTATCCAAATTAGTATCACCTCTTCTGAGTGTTTGTTTACTCTTCCACACAATCCATGTGTTCAATATCACATCCTGTTAGAAATGCATCTAAACATGCACTGAATTGAACTTCCCCATATCTGAAAAGAAATAGGTTACATGGGTAATATGCTTGTTCTCACTCAAGCACAAAACACCTTGACTGTTCAATACTTCAGCTTTCTATCTAACATGTACACAACCTGTACCTCGTGTATTGATCAATTGACATCATGAAATAACGTGCCTTTTCTCTAAAGACTATCAGAGTACCCACAAGATCACCAAGAACAAATTGAAATGAAATGTTTTGTCAGCTTGCCTTCCAGTTTACCTGTTGAAGCTAGAATCCCTTGTTTATGTGCACAAAATTACCTTTCATGTGAAAATTACAATTTCTAAATGCTTTCCCCACAACACAGTTTGCATTTTCTTTCACAAGCCTGTGAATCTAAATGATCAAACAATCATGTGATATGCATGCATGTTCATGTCATACATATAAGCATTTAACCTTTTTATAGTTGCATCAGTACAACTTTCCATTTCTTTATTACACCATTACAGTATAAAAGAAATAATCCATCTCTTAGCTTTGCCATATAAACATACCTACTTATTCAGTATTTTACATTTTGCTACAGAAAAATCCACAATATACTCAAGTCATATATACATTCAGTACATTTCCTGACATTTCAAGAGCATATATTACACTTTCTTGATTCCAAGTTATCCAACTTTCAAGAAATACATTTCCAAAAAAACATGACTGTTAAACCTCTGACCATTTGCATAGTCCTCCTTCTGTTTATTCATGTCCAACACAGAAAGCTTCGTTTAAACAATCCACTGTTTCTGCTCACAACAAAATAATGTCCATTTTGTTATGTCCTGGGTTAAAACACAAAGGTTTTCTTCTCAGCAGCACCCCTGCTGATTTCAAGCTCCTTCTTCTGTGATCCCACATGAAGAAAATGAAGAACAGCTTCCCATTTTAAGCACAGCTTTCTCTGTTCAAAAACTGCGCGCTGCTTTTCTTCTGTTTTCAAACCATGCCTCCGCTGGTTTGATACAGCCTCCGCTGTAGTATCAGGTTTCCCAGATACGTTTGTCACACGTGACCTTGCTTTGCTGCGACATGACGCTCCAGACGCTTTGCCCACGTCAGACGTAATCCACGCATTTTGTAATCCAAGCCACTTGTTGATACAATGCAAAAGATAGCTGATCCGCTGCTGTGTGAAGAAAACTGTAAATGAAATATGATCCTCCTGCTTGTAGCCTTGACTCAAATGAGTTGACACAAAGCCTCCTGAAGATTATTTCCTTTGCCCGATACAGCTCCTTGACAATCACTCCAGCAAGCTGTGGAATACGAAATCCTTGTGTCCAGCGTTGTTCACCTTTCAGCCTAGTAGCTGCCCGAACCAGCTTCACAGTCTGTAGCCTTGGAATTTTCCAAGCCTGGCACCTCCGTTTCAGCTGCTTCCAAAACGAAAAATCCTCCGTCTCTCTGTTTGCATTTTTCAGTTGTGCTGCATTCCAAGCCGCTGTTATCAGCTCCCAGCTTTAGCAACACTGCATTGCCTTTCCCGGTTATTTACAAACCGTTCTTACAAATAGTAAACAAATTTCTTTAACTCTATAACTGCCGAATTTCTCCGAACTGCGTTCTGTGGCTTATCTGCCCATCAGATAACCATCAGATCGTAATCTGATCCTTATCTGGGCCCATAACCGATGTGAGAGTTGGACTGACCCGGGTTCAAAAGCTCCCCTAGCCAATGACCCTCAGTCCCAGTCACGCAAGCGGAAGGAGGAGATAACAGCAGTTAATAAAGATTAAAGAGTTTATTTGTAAGACCCAATTACATGGGATTAAGGCAATCAATGCATTTCTACTCACTACATCATTGCAGACTCAAACCCACTACCCCAGTGGTAAGGCTAGATGAAGTGAAGTCCAGGGACATGTCGAGACGAGACAGCAAGCAACAGAGAGAGTGAAGTGACGGAAGCAAGTAGCAAGTGTGTTAGCTTATATACCCCAGACCCTGCACCTATGAATAGGATATTACTCACCCAGTTGCACAACCTACTCATCAACATGTTTACTGCTAAAACCTGTTCAAGGCTGCTGAGTCATATCACCTCGAGACCATGTCTCCTGACCAAAGGCCTTGTATACTTGAACTCAAGTAACATCCACCAGGTCAGGTGATAATCCCGATGTCAGGTGGTAATCTCGTTCTGCTTATGCAAAACCTAACATGTACATGGCTATACTGTCAGAATTCATGTGGCTGTGTGCATGTTTTGCATCTTAGAATAGATGTGATTTTTGACATGAAGATGTTTTCAGAAAGCACTCCCCCCCCCCCGCCCAAGGTGAATATTCTGAGTTGATACAATTTTATGGGAGGTCTGTACAATATCAAAAATAGTATGTTTGTACTGAGCTTGAGTCTCTTCTATGCAGTGCAGCAAGGAGATATACATTGTACACAGTTGCAGTCTTTCCCCCCTATTAATCATTAATAAAGTCCAGGGTGGATTTGATTTAAATCATGATTGAAATCACTACTCAGGCTCGATTTAATCATGTGATCCCCCCCCCCCATGCTGTCCTCCTTGCTGTAACATACATATTTTATACAACTCAGAGTTACCAAAGCTCACTGAAACAGATATTTGTGAAGGCACTGGAAGGTGAACAATCTCTAGTTGAACAGCTTAATCATGAATATTCGGAGGATTTTCTTACCTTACTCTATTAGGACAATTGACACCAGCTCCAGACAGACACGGAGACTATTTTATTTATTTAACTAAAATAGCACTGTATTGTGGAATTTTGTTTCTTCTTCGTGGTCTCTGTGCTTCACACACATATAGGTTCTCTGCGCCTGCGCTGAGATCGATCGGAAACTTCTTTAGCTGAAATGAGCCGGGCAGGAGCCCCTCCCCCTCGCGTGTGCTCCTTAGCATGGCTCCCGCCCGCCTCCTCAGTTCCTCTTCGACCGCCTTTGCGACGAGTCGTTAGGTTCTTCTTTCCTCTATCCACTATCGAAAAGCTGAGTTTGTTCTTATTCCTATCTCTTTGACAACTTAAATTTCTCTCATAAAACCTTTTATTCTTGATTCTCTTTCGGTCTTTGCTATTTTTTTCCAAAATAATAATAATATATATATCTCCAAAAAAATTCTACCTAAAACCACATCTCTCCCCCATTCTTATCCTTGTTAGTATAATCTATCTATCCTTTCTAACTATTTTTCTGACTATGCCTCTTAAGGCACCATTTAGAAAATGCCAGCGGTGTGGGACGAAAATTCCCCCCGCTGACAAGCACACGCTCTGCCTGCTGTGCCTTGGGCAGGAGCATGTTGTGGAGGCCTGTAAAAATTGTCAGGCCTTCACGAAACAGGCCAGAAAGGCCCGCCAAATGAAATTGAGAGCCCTCCTTTGGGAGCAGTCTCTCTCCGCGAAGGGCCCCGCTCCAGAGGAACGACCTGGGGGATCCCAGTTGGCCAAGAAGCCGTTAACGGATGTAACGACTAAAAAACTCGCCAAGAAGGCCCGTAAGGACAAGGCGAAGTGCCTTAAGGAAAAAATGGCGGATACGGCTGGCGAGATGGCGGGCCCGTCGACTTCGACCACTGTGGTGGTTTCGAAGCGAACGGTAGAAATATTTGAGGCTCTGACTGGTGCTCGGGATCGAGCTTCGGGACCGATTGCCCACTAGTCCACTCCGGCTTCGACGACGTCTCCGAGAGACCGAAAAAGAGCCGATGACTGCGGCAGCTTCCCTGTCAGAGGGAGAGCTTGTGGCTTCGCTGGTCCAACTAGAGGAACAGAAGGCACTGGATAAACCCCGTTCAGGCTCGAGGGGTCCTCCACCACGTCTGTCTCCATCGGTTGAACACGCAGAAGAGCGTAGAAGAGAATACCGCCTCCGGTCACGATCCCCGCGCTATCGGGCTCGTGATTCGGTCTCCACGGCTTCGAGCCCTCGATCTCGACTCTCCTGCTGCCGAGATGAGAGGTCGAGGTCGCGCTCCTACTACTTGGGATCGAGTTCTAGGAGCTACTACTCGAGGTCGAGACGCTCACCAAGGCGCGAGAGGTTGGAACGTCATCATTACTACCGACGTTCCGTTTCCCCAGACAGGCACCGTGGCCGAGGGCACTCCCCTTCACCACGTCGAGATGCAGCTGCGTCTCGTGCCCCAACCGAAGTTGTTGGAGAGCCTATTGCTTCGACATCGACAGCTCAACCACAGACTCTCGTGCGTCTACCGGTTGCGACTGCTGTTGCAGGCCACTCCTCGTCGGGATCGGCATACCTGTCCAATTCGGACTCGGCGGTTTCCTCCTCCCACTCCACTTCGCCAGACGCACAAGTAGAGTCCAAGGACGCGGTCTCCCCATCGGAGGATGTGGGGAGTTTCACGGAGCATGTCAGCCGGCTGGTGACAGCCCTGGGAGTTGAGGCAAAATCGTCGAAAGGAAGGGCCAAGGATGATATTTATGCTGTCCTTAAGACGACGCAGTCGAACCAGTTGCTCCTTCCATTCTTGCCGACACTGCTGGAGACGGTGCAAGAAACCTGGAAGACTCCGGTCTCTACTAAACCGACGGCCAAACGCCTGGAGTCGATGTACAAGATCCAGGAGGAGGGAGCAAAGTTTCTGTTTTCCCATCCGACCCCGAACTCGCTCATAGTCAAGTCAGCGCAGTCTCGTCGGGGAAAGCAGCACACCACGTCAGCAGATAAGGAGGGTAAGACATTAGATTCCTACGGCCGTAGGGTCTATTCATCGTCTTCCCTCGGACTTAAGATATCTAACTACGAGGCGTTGTTAGCTAGATATCAAATGTATATCACAGAGAAGCTGGGAGACCTCTGTGATTATCTGTCGGACGACAAGAGAGACCTGGCAGCGCAATACATTAAGGAGGCGACTAGCATCGGTGCCCTGCAAATGAATACGGAGCGGCACCAAGTCGACAGTCATGCCAGGTCGATGATCGGGTCCGTGGCCTTGAGGAGGCACGCCTGGCTTCGCTCTACCGCCCTGACTCCCGACGATAGGGCGAAGATCGAGGACCTCCCTTTCGATGGCGAGGGGTTATTCAACGTCTCCCTCGACTCGGCGCAGAAGGCTTTGACGACGGCCAAGAAAATGGGGCTCGTGCGGCAGCAACCGTCGCAATCCTTCAGACCACGGCGTTGGTCCCGGTTCCCGTACCTGACCAGGCAATATCAGTCGTCGGGTCAGTACAGGGGCGGGAACCGAAGACCCGGAGCACCACAGCCTCAGGTTCCGCAGCAACCGTTCCAGCAACAGCGGTCCAGAGGCAGCAGGAGGGGAGGCGACTTCGGCCGACGTCGTCTTTGACTCCCTTGTCGGCCCGACCAAAGGACGGCCAATGCTCCCACCACTTCTTGCATCCGCAAACGACACCTCTGCACCACCTCAGACTACTCTCTTCGGCTCTTGACTTTACCACCACCTCCAATCCTGGAGGACCATCACGACGGATCGATGGGTGCTGAGCATCATAGAGCACGGGTACAGGATCGAGTTCAGAGTCCTCCCCCCATTCCTCGGGATCAAGACCACCCGCCCAACTCGGATGCTGCTGGAGGAAGTTTCAACCCTCCTTCAAAAAGGGGCGATACAGCTGGTTCCCGCAGGAAACTTGGAGGACGGCCTGTACTCCAGATACTTCATCGTGAAGAAGAAGGGAGGAAGACTCAGGCCGATCCTGGATCTTCAAACGGTGAATCTTTATTCCACCAAAAAGATTCCGCATGGTCACCAATCGATCCTTCCCTTAATCCGAAGGAGCGATTGGTTTGCATCCATCGACCTCAAGGATGCGTACTTTCACATCGCCATCCACAAGAGCAGCCAGAAATACCTTTGGTTTTGAGTGGGAGACGACTCCTACCAGTTCGTCGTTCTTCCATTCGGACTTTCCACCGCGCCGAGGGTATTCACGAAATGTGTAGCGGTGGTTTGCGCGAGTCTAAGGGCAAGAGGCATCACCATCTTCCCTTACCTCGATGACTGGTTGATAGTGGCGTCGTCGAGGCTCGAGCTTCAAAGTGCACTCGAAGAGACTCTCGATCTCATGCACGAGTTGGGGCTTTGCTTGAACGCAGAGAAGTCGGTTCTCCTGCCCGTGAGGGAGATCCAATACATAGGAGCAAGGCTAAGCGCGTTTGATGGTCGGGCGTATCTTTCAAACGAAAGGGCGAGCAAGTTAATTACCCTTGCAAACAAAGTATGCAAACAACCAATATTGTCAGCTCATACGATACAGCGACTCTTGGGGCACATGGCCTCGACCATCGAACAGTCGAGGCTTCGCATGCGACCGCTACAGACCTGGTTTGTCCGAGCCTTCAGACCAGAGAAGGACAGACCTTCCGTTCGTCTACCAGTTCCATGAGCCGTAAGAGAGTCTTTGAGGTGGTGGCAGCAGGAATCAAACCTACTCGACGGTGTACCATTTCAACCGCCGATACCGAGCCAAATGCTGACGACGGACGCGTCGTTGCTAGGATGGGGAGCCCACTCCGACGATCAGGTCGTGCAAGGCACATGGACTTCGACAGAGGCCTCCAAGCATATCAATTGGCTGGAGCTGATGGCTGTTTGGAGAGCGCTGCAGGCGCTGGAGCATCATCTAGCCGGACGTCACATTCAGATCGTGACAGACAATACCACAGTGGTGGCGTATTTAAACAAGCAAGGAGGCACAAGGCTATGCATCTCACACGACTGACACTACAACTTTACGAGTGGGCTCTGCCTCGACGGATGTCATTCGTAGCGATTCATATCGCGGGGAAAACCAACATGCTAGCGGACACGCTGAGCAGGGTGTCTCTACAGTCCCACGAGTGGGAGATGGACCGGCAGGTGTTAACTTCGCTGTTCCAACGTTGGGGTCGGCCGGACATAGACTTGTTCGCAACCAGCGAGAACAAGGCCTGTCCCCTATTCTGCAGCAGAGCAGCGTCGGACCCGAAATCGATGACCGACGCATTTCTGCTGGACTGGAACGACAGTTTTTACTACCTATTTCCTCCAATTCCACTCCTAACACGAGTACTAGCCAAGATATCTTTAGACAAGACAAATTGCATATTGATTTCCCCGTGGTGGCCGAGACAGCCTTGGTTTTCCCATCTACTCAATCTGTCCCAGGGAGATTATCTGCAATTACCGTTTCAAGACAATCTATTGACACAGCATCGAGGCAAGGTACTTCATCCGAATCTGTATTCCTTAAGCCTCACAGCCTGGAGAATCAGATAACGATGGGTACAGACCTCTCTGAGGCAGTTAAGGACGTTTTGTTAGCAGCACGTAAGCCTTCAACGAGACTTTCTTATGCAAGGAAGTGGCAGGCTTTCTCCAGCTTTGTGTCGGCTTCGGATAAAGACCCTGTAACATGCTCGGTATCGATTGCCCTCGACTTTTTGCACTCGCTGATGGCCCGTGGGCTAAAGTTTTCATCAATCAAAGTGTATTTGGCTGCAATTACGGCTTATCGAATGACTACAGCCGGAACGTCTTTATTTATTCATCCCTTAGTAAAACAATTTTTCAAGGGTCTAAAAAACTTATGTCCTCCGACGAGAAATATTATACCGAGATGGGACCTCCAACTGGTCTTGAAGGCATTAACAAAAGCGCCATTCGAGCCCATGGCGAAATCAGACTTGCACCTTCTATCGTTGAAAACCCTTTTTCTCGTGGCGATTACATCTGCGAGGCGCGTCGGCGAAATAGCTGCACTCCGAATTGATCCTCCATATATAACCTTTCATAAGGATAAAGTCGTTTTGCGGCCAGACATATCTTTCCTTCCTAAAGTCATTTCTGAATTCCATCTGGGACAGGACATTATACTCCCGGCTTTCTTTCCATCACCGTCGTCGGATGTCGAGAGGCTTTTGCACAGCCTCGATGTCCGTAGAGCCCTAGCTTTCTACAAAGCGCGGACAGAGTCCATAAGGCATACTCAACAACAAGTTTTTCCAGGTATTTCCAGAGGGGCTGTCCAGTGTCAAAGTAAAGGCTGTCCTCCTGGCTAGTGGACACTATCAAACTGGCGTATCAACTTGCCGATCGTGCTTTACCGGACTCAGTAAAAGCGCATTCTACTAAGGGCCATGTCGACTTCGACGGCATTCGGCAGAGGAGTCTCTTTGACGGACTTGTGCAGGGCAGCGACCTGGTCTTCACCCTCCACCTTCATCCGGCACTACCGCCTCGACGTTCGAGCCAGAGCGCAGAACGCATTCGGGAGAGTGGTTCTGTCCTCGATCACTATCTGACTACCGACACCGACCCACCTCCGGTAAGTCAGCTTGCTAATCTACCCATATGTGTGTGAAGCACAGAGACCACGAAGAAGGAGGACAGGTTGCTTACCTGTAACTGTAGTTCTTCGAGTGGTCATCTGCGCATTCACACAACCCGCCCTCCTTCCCCTCTCGGTGTCTGCATCGAGTTCGATGGATACCCAGGTGGAAATGGGATGGGCCCATTTTACTATTGTTTTTCGATCTCGATTCCCATCGGGCTCAAAGGAAGGTATTTGGTATTGTAGAAATATATTGAGGTTCTGAATCATCCTCGGTCCCGAGGGTCGCAATAGGCGGTCTCAGGGAACTGAGGAGACGGGCGGGAGCCGCGCTAAGGAGCACGCGCGAGGGGGAGGGGCTCCCGCCCGGCTCATTTTAGCTAAAGAAGTTTCCGATCGATCTCAGCGCAGGCGCAGAGAACCCATATGTGTGTGAATGCACAGATGACCACTCGAAGAACTACAGTTACAGGTAAGCAACTTGTCCTTCTTCAACAGTAAAGATATAATATTTAACAAGCATATGGGGTTTTTATTTTTTAAAAAATATATGTTAGTTAAACATTCAAGTTTTTCCAGGTATTTTGAGATCAAGTTGATTTTTAAATGATTTTTTAGTTTAAAAACTCCCAAAATTAAATAGACTGCATCAGGTATTCTGCTCATATTGTTTCCCTTTCATTTCTATTGCCTGCCCCTCCTTTCTTGCGTTTATCTCCAGGCTTCTTGCCCAGATTGACTCCACCTCCAGTAATCCTCTGTTCATTGACACTTTCAGTGTCTGAAAGTGTGCACTTTCAGAGAGAGTGTTAAAGGCTTGACAATAGCTAGGGTTACCACTCTGAAGGAATGATCATCACTCAAGGGAACTATTGAAAGCAATCCTGGAGATTTTAATAGGGCTTCTAAGAATTTCCAACATTATATCGGGGGCGGGGGGAGCTCCAGGATTGGAATAACTTCGGTCAGAGTTGGAAAATGGGGCTAATCACTTCAGATATTTCTCATATCTATATATTGCTATTAACAGGTATGTATCTCTGGAGGCACAACCCAGTTTGAGAACTGCAAAATTCTCTGATGGTATCTTCTAAACTGAGTACTTGGGGAGATAGAAAGATTAATTTAAATAATCTATGCAGAAGCCTATGGAACCCCATAAAGTTGAGGCCCCAATCCAAGCTCTTATTTACAAAACATCTTTAAAAAGATTATATAAACACATTGTCTCATAATACAGAATTAGAATTTATAATCCCTATTCCATAATGAGATATTTGAACGATAACACATTTTAAATTAAAACTATGGTCATATAGGGCTTTTAAAAAACAAAAACAAAAGCATTTTAACAATAATTTAAAAATCCAATTTAAATTTTTAAAAATCCAGGTTTTTTTGTTTTAAAAAAATCATTGATTTTTATCCACCCTGATTGGTAAGTCAATAGTTGCTACTTCAGAACTGGAAGGAGGCTAATGCAATGAATGTCATAGTGGTGGCAGCATCTTTAAAAAACAAAATCCAACCTCTTTAATGAAAATATTTTTACTTCCTTCCTCTATTGCCAAGGGAGGCTGGTGAATCTTGTGTGTGCTGTGCTGTGCTGTGCTGAGTTGTACTCCATCCCCAAAATAGGTTCACCACTATGAAGCACCATGCATAGCTCCTATAAAGCTCAGAATAAAAGCTGCAATAGATAATGAGGCCCACTGACATAGGAGTCACCAGCCTCCCTGGTCTATCGCTATACCATTTTACAAATTTAAATGCTGATTACTATGATTTCTGATAACTGTGGATAGTTCTGAAGGGTATATAGTTGCTATTAAATGGATTTTCTAGAGCAGCTTTCCCCAATCTGGTGCCTTCCAGAAGTGTTGGAATGTAACTCTCACAATTCTCAGCCAGAATTGGCCATGTTGGGTGGGGATGGTGGGAGTTGTAGTCCAACTCATCTGGAGGGCACCATGTTGTGGAAGGCTGCTCTAGATTATAACACCTCCATCATGCTCTTCTTTTAGAGAGTTCAGAACAGCTCACACAGGATTCCTAGTTATTTCACATCAAAACAATGATCAGGTCCACATACTGTTCTTAGCTTCAATAATTCTACACCGTGAGTTGCTCCCAGTCCACTTAGTTTTATGAAGTTATATGTGGTTTTGATCATCTACATATCTGAAAATCTTTCATTTTCTAATCTGTGAAGATATTGTTGTGTCTGCATGATATTTGTTAAGGAGGTTTTTCATTCAAGCTTTTCAGTAACTATTTTTCCTTTGTTTTTATTTTTCAGTCCAGCTTTTCTAAGAGAAACATGTGGAGCACCACAGAATAACAAATGTGGTATATATTCTTGTTTCTCTTTGTTTACAAAATTGAAAGTAGTTTTGTTCACTTCTTTGAAAAATAGTGTATGTTCGCTCTAAGGCTGATAGATAACTTATTATCGCACTTGATATTTTCCAGTGTTAAGTGGAAGTTTGCTACGTACACCCAAGCTTTTTGAGGTACTTGTTTTTTTCTAAGATTTTTTCATTATGGGAATAAAATTATTTTAGATTTTAAAATATATATATATTTTAGGCACAGACACCAAAATGCATTTCTGAGAGCTTGGGAGCAGAAGCGGATCCTGATATGTCTTGGTCAAGTTCATTAGCAACACCCCCTACACTTTCTCCAACCGTCATAATAGGTAATGTTATTAACACGGTTATGTCCGAATAAAAATATTATGCTCTGTTGTTCTCAGTCTGACGTACAGAGAGAGAGAGGGCCTTTTCAGCGGTGCTCTCCCTCGCCCCGTTGTGGAATGCTTTCCCTAGGTGTCAATTCTAACATCTTTTCAGCACCAGACAAAGGCTTTTTCTATTCTAGGCCATTTAGCATAATTTTAATATCTTAAAGATAACTTTTAATATCTTTGAAAGACTGATATTAATATTGTTGTCTCTGCATTTGATACTATAATAAATAAATAAATGTTTTTAATATCTGCTACTGATATCATATGCTCTGCTGGGAAGCTGAGTAAATACCATTCATTTCAATGGGTTTACTCTGACATCTGATACAAGCCTGAGGTTTATACAAGCCTTTATAAGGTTTGTTTTAGCTCTCTTTATGTCAGGGTTGGGGAACTACTTTTAAGTAGTTGTGGAATGTCCAACCGCAATCTGCCAGGAAACTACGATCAATATCTGAGGCCTTCCTCCAAGTGCCACCTCCAAGGGAGGCTTGGAAGGCGGCAACAAGGGGGAGGGCCTTCTCAGTGTTGGCCCCCCGGACTGTGGAATGATCTCCCCACTGAGGCCCACCAGGCGCCAACTTTGTCATCCTTCTGGTTCCAAGTTAAGACAGCTCTCTATGCTGAAGCATTTAAAGACATCCAAGCATATTTAATGGCTTGATGGGTGCACCCATGTCAGGTGTTGTTAACTGATCTATTTTGTATCAAATATTGTTTTAGCTGTTAAATTGTTTTTAAATTTTGTATTTTGGAATAACTTTATGGTGTTTGATTGTATTATAGTCCTGTTCTAGGAACTGTTGTAAACCACCCAGAGAGCTTTGGCTATCGGGTGGTATAGAAATGAAAATAATAATAATAAAAATACGTAGGAGGCAAGATGTCCCTCCGTTGGCTGAATGACATTGGTGGGTGGGGGCCATGCCACCTAATATCCTTTGTTCCCTGGTCAAAGTGTTGGCTGGATCTCCTTTGGTTGAGGACCCAGCTTTGTTGTGTGCAGTCTTTCACCAGCTGCGGAAGGCCCACGTGCAGCAAAGCCACCCTGGCCAAAGCACCTCAGCCAGGGCAGCTTTGCCTGCCCCACACTTTCTCCCATTGTATGGTACTTGAAACTGAGCTAGCTCAATCCCCTTCTTTCCTGGCCCTCCCAATTGGGAAGGGAGTGGTGTGCAGGGGAATCCTTGATTTATCTCCAGTTGGAGATAGCAGCAGGGATTTCTCTCCTTGCCTTCTACCCAAGTCCCTGGTAGCCTCCAGGGGCTAGGCTTGGAGAATAGCCCACAGAGGGAGCCCCAAGCCTCTGTGGGCCAGGTGGGGAACCTCTTCAGGCCAGAGGTTCCCCATCCCTGCTTTATGTGACTTGATTGTGGTTAGTATTATGCTCTCCATACTGGTTCTGGATTTTCATGTGAAATTTTGCTGTATTATTTGTATGTTTTAATTTTGTTTTAAATTTAACTATTATTATTATTATTAGTAGTAGTAGTAGTAGTAGTTGTAGTTGTAGTAGTATTTTATATTACCGGTATATTTATTTGTATCCCGCCTTTTTCCCAACACTGGGACCCAAGGCGGCTCACAACCTTTAAGACATTGTTCAGCACCTATAGAGTGGGATGGGGAACGTGTGGCCCTCTAGATGTTGTTGGACTGCAACGCCATCATCCCTCACCACTGGCTATGCTGGCCAGGGCTGATGGAAGTTGCAATCCAAGTTGTTTCCCATTGTCATTTAGATTATGAGGTAAGTAACAAATATAAATAGGGTTAGATTCAGACTCAACCATACTTAGAGTAAACCCATTGTAATCCTTGGAACTTAAGTTAGTCATAACTAAGTTAAGTGCCGTGGATTTCAGTGGCTTTACTATAATTATGACTTAAGTCTGGATCCAACCTATAATAAATAAATAAATGTTTTTAATATCTGCTACTGATATCATATGCTCTGCTGGGAAGCTGAGTAAATACCATTCATTTCAATGGGTTTACTCTGACATCTGATACAAGCTTGAGGTTTTACATTAAGATTTGTGTGTTGCGACATCATTACAAATGATTTACATTATTATTTTGAAATTTCAGATAGAGGAAATGATTCCAGAGTTTCTGGAACAAAGCAACATAATGAAAGACTTGAGTCGGTGAGTAGCTTTGAGCTAAGAAAATGTCAAAGTAGACAACTTTTTAAATACCCTCAGCTAATATGTAATTTACATTAGGTAATATTTCCCCCTTTTTGGTTTTCAGATCATGCGTAGCCTTTTCTCCAAGTATGGTAGAAGTCTCAAGAAGAATAGCATGAATGCGCAATCTGTATCAAGAATTGAGGGTGTATATGCAGAAACTCCCAGCAAAATTCACAGTGAGCATTGGTTCTTTACTAACCATCTGTTACTTCTAGCTATTTATTTGTTCTTTACTAGCTATTTATATTTTATTATTTGAATAATAAACTATGCTTCCCTTCTGGAATGTGTCCAACTGTATAATCATATATACGGTACCCTGTTGTAGTCCTTGGTAACAAACAAGTATATGGTATGTCATTCACTGAAACTAAATAAAATGTTCAACAAATCTTAATATGAATAGAATCATAGAAAAGTAGAGTTGGAAGGGGCCTACAAGGCCATCGAGTCCAACCCCCTGCACAGCGCAGGAATCCAAGTCAAAGCATCCCTGACAGATGGTTGTCCAGCTGCACCTTGAATGTCTCCAGAGTGGGAGAGCCCACCACCTCCCTAGGTAGTTGGTTCCATTGTCTTATTGCTCTGAAAGTCAGGAAATTTTTCCTGATGTTTAGCTGGAATCTGGGTTCCTGTAACTTGAGCCCATTATTCCGTGTCCTGCAAACTGGGATGATCGAGAATAAATCCTTGCCTTCCTCTTTGTGACAACCCTTCAAGTACTGGAAGAGTGCGATCATATCTCCCCTCAGTCTCCTCTTCTGAAGGCTAAACATGCCCAGTTCCTTCAGTCTCTCCTCATAGGGCCTTGTTTCCAGTCCCTTTATCATCCTTGTTGCCCTCCTCTGAACCCTCTCCAGTTTGTCTACGTCCTTCTTAAAGTGTGGTGCCCAGAACTGGACGCAGTACTCAAGATGAGGCAGCCCAAAATAGCATTTGCCGCCTTTGCAGCCACATCGCATTGCTGGCTCATATTCAGTTTGTGATCTACCACAATTCCAAGATCCTTCTCCCTTGTAGTATTGTTGAGCCAAGTATCCCCCATCCTGTAACTGCATTCGGTTTCCTTTCCCTAGGTGCAGCACCTGGCATTTATCCCTATTAAATTTCATTCTGTTGTTTTTAACCCAGCGCTCCAGCCTATCAAGATCGCTTTGAATTTTGTTTCTGTCTTCCAGAGTATTAGCTGTTCCACCCAACTTTGTGTCATCTGCAAATTTGATAAGCATTCCCTGCACCTGCTCATCCAAGTCATTAATTAAAATGTTGAAGAGCACTGGGCCCAGAACCGAGCCCTGCAGTACCCCGCTCGTTACTTCTCCCCAGTTTGAGGAGGTACCATTGATAAGCACTCTTTGAGTCCGATTCCTTAACCAACTGTGGATCCACCTGATAGTTGTTCCATCTAGCCCACTTTTAGCTAGCTTGCTAATCAGGATATCATGAGGCACTTTGTCAAAAGCTTTGCTGAAGTCCAGATATATTATGTCCACAGCATTCCCACAGTCCACAAGGGAGGTTACCCGATCAAAAAATGAGATCAGATTAGTCTGGCAGGATTTGTTCTTGACAAATCCATGCTGGCTTCTAGTAATCACTGCATTGTTTTCAAGATGCTTGCAGACTGACTTCTTTATAATCTGCTCCAAAATTTTCCCAGGGATTAATGTCAGACTGACTGGTCTGTAGTTCCCAGGTTCCTCCTTCTTGCCCTTTTTGAAGATAGGAACAACATTTGCCGTCCTCCAGTCATCTGGCACTTCACCCATCCTCCATGATTTCTCAAAGATAATAGACAGTGGTTCTGCCAGTTCCTTTATTACTCTAGGATGCAGTTCGTCAGGCCCTGGAGATTTAAACTCGTTCAAAGTAATCAGGTGTTCCTTAACTATTTGCCTATCAATCTCAAGCTGCAATCTTGCCCCTTCAGTCTGCACTTCAGGTTTGCCAGGGGGGGATATAAACTCTCTTTTGGGAGAAGACCGAGCCAAAGTAGGAATTGAACACTTCCGCCTTTTCTTTGTCTTCTGTTATCAATTTGCCATCCTCATTGTGTAGTTGAACCACCATTTCTTTCCTGTCTTTTATTATGCATGTATCTGAAGAAAGCTTTTTTGTTGCTTTTAGCATCGCTCGCTAGCCTCAGCTCATTCTCAGCTTTAGCCTTCCTAACACTGTTCCTGAAGTTCTGTGCTACCTGCCTGTACTTTTCCCTTCTAGCCTGGCCTTCCTTCCACTTCCTATATGTGTCCTTTTTTGCTTTCAGGTCATCTGAGTTTTTTGTGAAGCCACATTAGCTTCTTTTGTTGCCCTCTGTCTTTTCTCCTTGTGGGAATTGTTTGCAATTGTGCCTTTAGAATTTCCTTTTTTTAAAAAACTCCCACCCATCCTGGACTCCTTTCCTCATTAGAGTCACTTGCCATGGGACCTTACTTATCATTGTTCTGAGTTTATTAAAATTGGCTTTCCTAAAATCCAGGGTATGCGTTTGGCTACACTCATCTTTTGCTTCCTTTAGAATCAAGAACTCAAGTATAACATGGTCACTTTCCCCCAGAGTTCCCGACACTGCCACTTTATCCACTAACTCGTCTCGGTTAGAATCAGGTCAAGGATACCCGATCCTCTAGTTCCTTCCTCCACTTTCTGTAGGAGGAAGTTATCAGCAACACAAATCAGGAATTTCTTGGAGGGCCATGTTTGGCAGAATTTGTCTCCCAACAGATATCAGGGAAATTGAAGTCCCCCATCACTACTACATCCTGCCTCCTTGAAACAAAGGCAATTTGCTTTTCAAAAGTTTCATCCTCGTCTTTTCCTTGATTGGGTGGTCGGTAGTAGACTCCAACCACCAATACTTATATATACCTATCAGACTTCAGGAATATACATCAAACAAATATGCAAAATATCAAAAACAATAAAAGACAAGAACAAAAAACAATGCCATTCAATCAGTCTTATAATAATTAACAAAGTAAAAAAGTATATTCACAGAATTTTAAATGCATCCATATCTGTCAGTATGTCTATCTAAAATAGCTGAACTACAATGTTTCTAGTTCTGCAAACTGTTTATATAAATTAAAAAGCACCTATTGAACACCAATATTGCTTCTTCTTTTTAAATTTTATTTAGAAAAAATAAAACAGACAAACAGTACAACACATAGAACAATCAACAAACTAATCTAAACAAGCTAAACTGTTGGCAAGACGGTCCCAACACTAGTGAAAGATTGTGAGGCTAAGCCAACTCCTTTTGTAACTGTCTCAGTCAGAAGATCCTCCTTAATGGAAAACACAAGTTTAACAGAATTCTCGGAAGTCCAGAGCAATTGAGTCATAACTACTCAAGAGAAAATGGTAAAACTTACTTTTGCCTTCTTCTAGGTAGGACTCCAACTCCAGCTGGTAGTGGTGACAGAGGACTCACAAGGTCAGGCTTGAAAACCATAAGTTCACTTTCCAATTTGAAAAGGCGACCCAAAAAGTTTATTTATACAGTAAATAATAGTCCCGTTTACACAGAAGAAGGAACCACACAGAGAGATGGATCTTCTTGTCTTATGCCGAATTGTGCAGATTTAAAATCTTGCACCTCTGAAGTTTCTATAACATCCATCAGGAATGAAGGTACAGTGTTTATATTTCAATATTCACATCCTAAAACTCTTGCTTCCCTGTACTTTTCACTTCTTTGCTGTGAACAAGACACCTAAGTTCACTGCATGGCAAACACAATTTTCCTGGCAATGGAGTACCACAAGATTTAGAATATTTATTTTAAAATTCCCAAGAAAAAACTCGTTTAAACATGTTTTTTTAAAAAAGTATTAGTAAATCGCTGTAGTAGCAGAAGCATTTCAGACATAAACACAAATTATTAGCTGCAGCATGGCTTCTTGCCACAAGAATTTTTAAAAAATAAATTTAGTACACTAGAGCAATCCACAAAAAGCCAGTGACTTAGTTCACACATCATGGCAAATTGTGAGTTAATTAACCCACAATTTGCCATGCACGAGCAGGAATGAGTGAGCACACCTCACTTTCACTTTTAATCAACAACCAGGTTGTAGGTTGTTGAGTGTGATGTGCAAACCGGAGTGCTGGGTTGTTTATGGTTTGTTGTTGGGTTAACTGCTCTAAACAACCCAGCACTTCAGGTTCGCATGTCACTCTCAACAACCTATGGCCCCGCTGTTTGTAGGTTGTTGATGTAAAATGGAAGTGGCTGACATGCTGCAGCAGCGCGCCCACTCTCCCATTCATGCACAGCAAATTGTGGTTAAATTATGAGTGAACCGGGTCAGTGAGAGAGAGGATATGTTTAATAATGGTGCCATTCCAACTAACGTCACTGTTGTTGCTCAATTTCTTACAGGGCGAACTGAAGAACTTTCAAGTGCTAATCACACTATTGAAGAGAAACAGCAAACTGTAGTCTTACCAAACTGTAGTCTTATGAACATTTTCCATGAAACTCCATGCAATGAAAAGTCAAGCATAGAAAGTAATTTTACATATCAGTCATCAATACCTTTACAGACAGGCTGCAGAAGAGAAACAGTTATACTTCCCAGTCATATAGCTGCTAATCCAGTAACAGAGTCAAGTAAAAACAATTTCCATACAATTATTCACAAGGACACTTTAGACAGAGAGAATGGTGGAGAATGTGACAGTCTCACAAATCTCAGTTCATTGCAAGAAGCAGTTCTTGAAGAATCTACATTGGCAATGCAAGCATCAAGAACTGGAAACAATTGTGCAATCTTGGAATTAGCTACACAGCATTATTTGGCAAATGACACTCCAGTGGCTGAACTTGGGTTCCAGTCAAAGAAAATACTACAACCTACTATAGATACTTCTAAGCTTATAGTATCTGAGAAAAATTTAGACATGAGACAGTCTCTACCACTAGACTTAAAAGAAAACGCAAATGATAGCAATCAAAGATGGTTGGGATGTGCAAATCATAGCAAAACCCAATGCTTTGGTGGCTTTAAAACTGCTTCCAATAAACAAATAGCACTGTCTGATAACAGTATTCGCAAAAGCAAATTTCTGTTCAAAGAGATAGAAGATGAATTTCTTGAAGGTTTTCCCAGTGAAGGAGTGAAAAATATTTCAAATCAAAATGCACAGGAAAATGCTGACATTTCTTCAGTTGGGAGAAATGAGTTGAATGAAAACTCACCTAATTTTTCACATGTTTCTGATTCACTGATGAACCTTATTCAATTCAATGATACCCAAAGCATTTTCCCCAAATGTGCCAATATGTCTTTTCAGAATGTGCTTAAAAATCAACAACCTGAAGGCAAACAAAATTTAACAGCAAGCCAAGAAGCTGAAGTTACTGAACTTTCTAATATACTGGAAGAAACTGGTAGTCAGTTTGAATTTACGCAATTTAAAAAACATAGGACTGTGGTGTACAATAATATTTGTGAGGTGTCTGGAAGCTTTGTTAAAGATGATGTAAATTCCGAAATTTGGAAAGATATTGATTTTGAGGAAACCCTTGAAAACAAAGTTCCAAGGGGCAATGATCTGTCTCCTAATAAGCATATAGGCACAACTGGGGAATGTAAGATACAGACACAAAGCAGTGAAGAGATTACATCAATAAATTCATCAAGCAGAGAACAGAACAAAAATGTCCCAACTATTTCTGCGCCTTTGCAGTCTTATCAGGGGGACTGCCATTCAGCTGGAGGCAAAGATATGAACATTTCTGGTGAGATCATAAACAGAGATGCAAAATTAGTCAGTGATCTGGATGGAGTGGATGAAATGCTTACCCCTCAGAAAACAAACTTTCAAAGTGATTGTTCAAATAGTTGTAATAGTAATTGGAATAATTACAACTATATGAAAGAAATATGTGATTGTCATCAGTTGGCCCAAAAAGTCGATGCTGGATATATGATGAAAAATAATACAAAAGGTACAATTAACTTTGTGAAAGAAAACATAAAAAATAAATCAAAAGTTGTGAAGTGTAATGAAGGCAATGTTATCCAGATTACTAGTACTACAGAAGTTAACCTAAAAATTGTTAAAAAATATTCTGTTCAGATGACAGGAAATGAACTGCCATCCACTGATAATAACCACAGCAAATTAGTTGCACATCACTTTGTAAACTGTGGAGAAGCTAAGTGTAATTATAATTTGCAAGAAACTTTGTCTGATCTAACATGTTTAGCTGAAGTCGCTAAAGCTGAAACAAAAATCACTTTGAATAATGCAGATGAGAAAGAAAACCTTAATTCAAATCAGAAAGAGGAAATCGTAAATAATCCAGAAAATGACTATTTACTGCAGAGTTTTCATACTATTGCTGATGGGAACATATTTGCAGGAAATAATAAAATGTGTCATTCATTGGGTGGCTCCTGTGTAGAAGAAGAGTTGTCTTCCAATGGAAAAACAGGTGTTAGAAGCAAAAAAGGGGCTATCAACTTTGTGAAAAAGAGTATTGACTTAGGTCAACATGAAACCTTATTTGGCATCAACCATCAGAAATTCCCTGAAGTTAGAAAAGAAAAACAGACCAGTGCTTTTCATACAGCTAGTGGTAAGCAAATTACAGTCACTGATGAATCTTTAGCTAAAGCAAGGCATCTTCTTTCAGAAGAAACTTTTTTCCCAGAAAAGGTGGATGGTGTCAAACCTAGCTTTCAGACTTCAATAAAAGAGAAAAGGAATGAGGAGATTACCAAATTAAGAGAATTTGGAGAGACAACTGAAAAACATGGAGAAGTTCTAAATCCTGAAGGTAATTCTGAAGATCTTCTGGATCTATTTTCAAGCACTGTTAAACAGACTGAGAATTTTGAAACTGTTAAAGGGTTCGCTTTAGAGATGAATGCATCTGAATCAAATAACATTCTGGCACATACATCAGGCAAAAATGATATTTCAAAAACTGTATTTTTTTATTCTGATACTGATCAGCATTTGTATGTTAAAGAGTCTGTTATTTGTGCGAAACAAGATCTTCAGCACTTGTCATCTAGCAAGGCATGTAATGTATTAATTTCTAAGAATAAAATCCTTGATTCTTTGGATCTAACTTGCAATACCACTTCAAAAGCTAGTTGCTCTGATTTAAAGAGTGGGAATTCTGTGTCGTGCCATTCACGTGATGCATACAATGAGAGAAATTCCATCCCAGAGGATTTTGCTTGTTTTTCTGAAGAAGCATCACCAAAAAGTTTTAATGCAGAAAACAGTGTTAGTATTTTTAAAGAATTTTCTAAAAATGAAAGCTGTATGTCACAGTTATATGACTTAAAATTGTTGGATACCTTGGATTCCAGCACCTTACAAAAATACTCAACTAGTGAAGCAGCAGCCTCAACTTCAAAACTATTGACAACTAGACCAGTCACATTCAATACAGCAAGTGGTAAAACTGTTGAAGTTTCTCAGGAAGCATTAAAGAGGGTCAGACAGTTGCTTCATGAAAACTGCTGTAAATCCATAAAATACAACATGGCATCTCAATCCGAAACAAGTAAACATAACATCTCAGAAAGTTGTTCTGATGACTTGGGAAGTGGAGAGTGTGTTGCTACTTCCAATAACTTGTGTGTTGAAACTATTCCAGTGGGAACTTCAGTTGCACTCCACTTTCCAACAGCCAAAGAATACTGTGAAGATGATCAAGCATTAGAGTCTACTGGATCTATGTCCTTAAACACAGTGCCTGAGTCAAGTTGTCAGACTTTATGTTTTCAAATGAATGATAAGTCTGATACATGGACCTCTAACATGCTGAACTGCATCAAGTCAGACTTTTCTACAGACAACTCTGGGCTATTTAGCACAGCAAGTGGCAAACCTGTACAGTTATCTGAAGAGTCATTGAAGAAAGCAAGACTACTGTTTTCTGAAATTGAAAATGAATCATCAGGTCATCAGAGCCACGTATCAGATTGTGATCACAGTTATGATGCAGTATCTTCTGTCAGGAACAAAGCAACCCCTACGGAAAACAAACTACTCCCATCCCTAGGGAAAAGATTTCCAAATGAAGTGAATTCAAATATTCCTTGTGGCTTTAGCACAGCAAGTGGAAAACAGGTTCAAATCTCTCAAAAGGCTCTCCAGAGTGTTATGGGACTCTTAAAAGAATTTGATGATGTCAATAGTAATAGTTTCTCTGTTGATCAACAGAATTTGGGGCAAGGTCATATTTCACCCATAAAAGTTCCTGCTACAGAAGCTAAAGTGGATGCTGAAGTTACTTCAAACTCTAAACCACAGGAAAAATGCAATGCACTTTATTTAACCAAAAGGAATCCTAATGAAAAGAAGACTTCTAAAAACCCATTGAGCGTTAAAATACCTATGCACATGTCTCATACAGAGAAGTACAAGAAACTAGTAGAAATGGAAAAAAACTTTACAAGTTCAAAAGGAAGTGAGCCTTTGGAGACAACTCAGCCCTGCCTGAGCAGAATGGAAACAAAATATGCAGCAAAATTTGATACTGTAACAAAGGGAAATTTGGATTCTCACTGTCCTGTTTACACCCAAACTCCAGAAAATTACTTGGAAATAGAAGCTTCAGAAAGTGCCAAAGCATTCATGAAAGATGATGATTTCACTCATTCAGAAGTACAGAAAAATAAAAAAGAATCCATCTTGAGTTCTGAGAGAACTAATAATTTCCTATCATATTCAAGAACTAGGAAAAGGCACATGGAAGAAGAAAATGTGTTTGGTAGGTGTATTTCTTTTTTAACCCTTATCCCGTGAATTTACATGGTAGCACTGCTATTGACCTCAGTTTAATTTACTACAAAATTATTGCCCTTAGGGTGGAACAAGATGTTATCTCAGAAAATACATGGTCTCAAGTTCGCATCTGCAAAGATAATGGGAATGTGGTGTTGAGGCACTTGTAGGGGAGGATTGGTGGGAGGAAGGAGCACTTAACTCCTCACACACTTGACAATTCTCTTCTGCAGATGCCTTACCCTATGGCTGTGTTTGCTCATTAGCTGGGCTCACTACCAGTTTTGAATCCTGACTAGTGTTGAAGGGTCTTGAGAGGGGGCATTTGCGCATACACATACACACACACACACACACACACACACACGCAAAGAATCAGCAGGTGCAGGTCTGGTAAACACCCCCATTTCATTTGCTGATTCTTCCCTACAAATGGTCCCCAAGCCCTTCATAAGCTTTATGAGGGAAGCATGGAGTTGGGAAAGGGATCTGTTGCACCATTAGGGTTGCAGTCTTTGTACATCTTTCACTCTTGAAGATTAAATGTAAAAGGTTCTTCCATTTCTCCATGGTTTGAAAAAAAAATTGTCAATCTAAATGTTTGACAAAAAATGTTTGACAAAAAATTGTCAATCTACCTTACAAATATTTGAAAATTAGAGCTTCACATACATATGTCAAACAACCAGAACACCTTCATTACAGCCTACATCCCAGTAAATTAGGGCTAATGTCTTCATTAAAATCATAGCAAAGTACCCAGTGAATAAAATTTCAGTAATGACTCCCATATCGCTAGGATAATCTTGTGGATTAACATAGCAAGAGCCTTTCAAAAATGTTTTACTTGCTAAAATATTCTAGAGGAATTACCTGAGAGGCTGAATTACAGTGGCCCACTTGAGAAATGGTATTGTAGTCATATATTCAGAATCAGTGAGGACTAGATTCTTTAAAATAGATTCTATTTTGTTAACATGGCATTCCAGCTTTTTATGTTGTCTTCACAGTAGCTACCTAATGCTCCTACATTTGCAAAGATAATATCAGCCCGTTGGTATATAGACCATTTCCTATGTTTTGACTTAGTAGTAGAACCAAAATATTAGTAAGGTAAGCCTGATGTTTTCAAAAGAAAGCCCTCTTCTAGATGAAAAGCAGGGATGGGGACTCGGACTCCAGGACTCGACTCGTGAGTCGGACTGAGTCCCCCCTCTGACTCGAGTCCCAATATTTTTAATGGGACTCGAGACTCGACTCGGGACCAAGGACTCGTGTTCCAAAATCGTGTTCCTCAAATGAAACATAGATAGGTTTTAGGAAGTTCAGCAAGTTTATTTTTTAAAATCATTTTCCTAAAATGCAACCTTTCAGACATTTTGGGTTTGGCTGCCTCTGCCTGCCTGTTTGGGGTTCCCAGCCTCCTCTGCCTGCCTGGTCTCTTCTAACCAGTTCCACAGTTTGAATTGTCCAAGACAAAGGCCTCTGCCTGCCTGTTTTGGGGTTCCCTGCCTCCTCTGCCTGTCTGGTTATTTTGGGTTTGTCTGCCTGGTCTGTTCTTGCCAAAATCAGTTGCAGAGTTTTGAAATAAAAAGGCACACTTGTGCCTAGAATGTATTTAAGCCACGCATCTGAAGTACGGTAGCCTTATTTTGTTGGGGGAAAACCCCATTGATTTTAATAGGGACTCGTGGAGTCAGTTTTGGGAGTGACTCGTGAGTCACCATTTTAGACCAAGGACTCGGACTCGAGACTTGGGTCCAAAGACTCGTGACTCGACTTGTGACTCGACTCGTGACTCGAAACCAAGGACTCTTCAACATCCCTGATGAAGAGTATTCATTTTAGAAGAGTAGGACCTTGAAATTGTTGTAGGGCCGTCTCACTCCAGCTCCTTAAATCCATCATTTTATATAATATCAACTGTTATAGACATTGAGCAGTTAAATATGCATTTTCAAAATGCTCTATGATGTTTGCTTTTCAGGAGAACCTCCCATTAAAAGAAAATTGCTGCCTGAATTTGATCAATCAGAAAGGTCCAACAGATCATCTCTGAATGCCTCAAAAAGTAGTCCAGATGGTAATTTTATTTTTTAGGTTTACATCAGTTATTCAGAAGTGCCATACTTGTAGTTTCACTTTTGTAATTCAAACCTGTAGATATAAAATGAAACTTGTTCAATGTCTATGTGAGCACCCTATTTTGCATATTGTCCTTACCCTTATGAAGCTGCCTGCCTTACATATTTAGACTTGTAATGATGCTTGGTATTGATATTCTACATTTCAAGTGTTCAGAGTGCTTCATGTACATTATCTCAACAATAAGAAAGTAGTTTACAGTAGGAGTTTGCAAGATCGATACTACATATGTGCTGCTTTGACTTCTTATGGACAGGCAACAAAAAGGTGATATGTTTTTTAAAAAAAAATTCTATAGGGTGGAATTAATGCGGAGACAGCTCCTGTACCTGGAGAGTTGTATAGAACTTTTTTTTTTGTACCTGCAGGTTTTTCATGTTGGGATGAGAGAGGCTGCATCTGCTGAAATTCTCTCATCTAGTCAGTGATTAAAGGCCCTTCTTTGCATCTAACTTTTGCAATGCTAAGTTAGAGAAGGCAGTAGAATTCCAAGAACAATATGTATATTCCAGAATTCCAAGAACAAAAGTTATGGGTTGAATCCAACGGGGTGCTTACCGGTATGCCTCTTGATTCCTTTGCACCCTGCAAATTCCCATCTGCAAGCTTGTGGAAGGAAGATTTAGTACTTCCAGGGAAACCAGAGGCAACCAAAAAGGTTCATTTCTGGAATTGGGCATGTTGGCAGAGCTCGCATAAGGGATCTGCCTTCCACAAGAGATAGGGACCTTCTGCGAGAGGAAGGTAACAGCTCGCAGAAGGTCCCTCCGCCTGTTTTGGGATCCCCCCTCTCCCACACACCACAGCTCATCCCATTCAGTATAGTCTCCTGACTCTGTGTACATTTTCAGTGGGCTGGAGAGACTGTGGAAAGGAAGGGGCAGGGAAATCCACTTCTGTCAGCACAGTTGATCCAGTGTAAATCTGGATCCAACCCTATATCTCTGTTGAGTTGCTAACAAACCAATTCAAAGTGGAGCTAGGGAGGAGCAGGACAACGGATCCACTGCCGCATCCCAAGTCACTGGCCAGGGTGGAAGGTGCAGGGCGGGGTGTCCCCCCCCCCTTTTCATTATGCTGGCTCCAGGTTTGTGAAGCTGAGGGACCCAAAAAGGGCCCATTTCAGGGCTTTCTGCCTGCTACTACTGGTGGGAGAATCGATAGCAGAGGCTTTCTGCCTGCCCAGGTACAGCAGGGGCCTCTGCCATGGAGCCACTTCCGCCATACTTCCGTGTGTATGGGGGGGGGGGGGGTTTACTGCATTGCAATTCAGTAAATTTTATTTTCACTAATTAGTACAATCCTAGCAACCTAAACTAACTGACAAAAGAATTCACAGGACATCCCATTCTTTTTTAACTCAAAAGTAAATTAATTGCTTTATAGATGTATTTCTATAGAAATCTGCATTGTTCTTTTAAAAGTCATGTAACTCACTTGGATATACAAATTGTTTTTCTTCAGGTACAATGAGTGACAGAAAAAAGTTTACCTACAATATCCCTTTAAAGCCAGTAATCTGTGGCCCTTTTAGGTAAGAATAGACTATCGTTTCAGTCTAGATACCTCTTTAGCTGTGCGTGCATAGTGTGACTTCTTCTCTCCATCACTAGTTCTGTATGCTTTAACTAACCATTTTTTAAATTCACCTAAGTTTCAGAAGCAGTCTATCCAGTAGTGCACAAGGCTGTGGGGTGTGTGGAAGGAAACAGCAAATTCCTTACTTGAAAACTGAACTCTCTGGATTATGAACAAATATGTTTCTTTGTTTTTCAAATGATTCAGCATGGCTCTCATGATTTGGCTTTAGTTACTGGATTGTATGCACGTTACATAACTTGATTGCTTATAATCTACCCAGAACATGTGATGAAGCAGAATATAAATAATTGAAATCACGCCATGCATTGGATGCATGTACGCCTCCGAGATCGGAGGTGTACATGCATTGAGGGCGGGGGCGATAGGATTGCACTCCCCATGTGTGGCTGCCAGGTTAAAGAACAGGCAGAATAAAAGGACTTTCTTTTGTTAGTGTTTGCTCATTTATATCCTTATCAAAATATTTTTATATGTTTAGTTCTACAAAAGAACGGCAAGAATTCCTGAATCCAAATCTTACTACTCCCATCCAAGATTTTAAAAGATCTAAAGCTGATGGATTTCAGCAACATATTTCAAAGCAGTCTTCAAGTAGATCAGATTTATTTGCTCAACTTAGTAAAACCTTTGCTGATGAAAGCAAGAAAACAGAAAATTATCATAGAACAAAGCAACTTGTCAAAGTCTTTGTGCCACCTTTCAAAACAAAATCAATTGCTTCTGAGGATGAAATAGGTAACAGCAAAGAATCTGTCTCACTGGGCAACAAAGATATTAATAGAACAGAAGAGCTTAACCCTGAAAAGGTTCACAAAAGCAACATTGAACCAGAAAAGGAAAATTCCACACAAATATCAGCACTGGATTCAGAATGCGGAGATACAAATTCAGGTACGTTGGGTGTATATTTCTGTGAGCAAGTGTTTGTGAATATTTGTTTACTTACTGTGAGCATTTATTGACAAATGGCTTCTGTAAATATGATCTCCTTAGTGGCCAGTACAATTCCATATATTGGATCTGCATGTGTGCAGGCTAAATTGCTGACATTTCTAGAAGTTAAACTCTACAACAATAGGCTCTCCTTCCTCTCCCCTCAACTAATGTTTCTAACATCAAGCACCTCAGTCAAAAGGCAGTTCCTTTTTTGCTGTTGTGGAATAAAGAACTATTGCTAGAATCTGGTAATCTCCACTGATGTTTGTGCAACACTGTGCCATGGACATGAATGCTATGAAGGAAGCTAGCATTGTTAGAATGACGTTGCATGGTACCTGTTTGGGCCTCCACTTGGGGGAGAGCTGTGGCTCAGTGGTAGAGTACATAGTTTGCATGCAAAAAGTCACAGATTCAATCACCAGCATCTTCTGGTAGGGCAGGAAAAACACCTGCCTTGAATCCCTGGAGAGCTTCTGCCAGTCATTGTTGATAATACTGGACTAGAGGGACCATTAGTCCAACTCAGTATAAGGCAGCATCCTATGATAAAAGCTAATCCCCATATGTAGGACTAGAGAGGCCATGAATGGAGGATTCACAGATGAAGTTATAACTGTAAAACTGGCACTCATTTAAAATGTTATTTATGTTTATTTGAAGTTTTATACTACTGATGCAAATATTGGAGGTGATTTACAAAAAGCAGTGCAATATTCATTGCTGGGGTATCACACAAATTGTTCCATTAGTTCAGCCTTAGCCCCTCATATGGAAAACTACTCCCATCAGTTTTAAATAACTTTTACCCACTGTTTAAATGGGTAAATTTTATGCATATGGCATAGTTGCAGAAGCAGCTCCAATATATTACAAATAAAAATATTTCTCTCTGTATGTTCAACCTACAGATATGATATGCTTGTGTAGAGAATGTGTCATTAGGCTGCTGCCTCAGAATCCTGTATTCAGTAATAGCAACACTGATTTTGGTGGCTGTAATGCCAAAATAAGGACAAGCATATAAATGACAATCATTCAGTAAATATTTATTAGATATCATATTGGGTGCTCTTGTAATAAAAAGTATTTTAAGACTTTTAAGACCCTATTTGGATTCACATTTAGACATGGTGATGTCTAAGATGTAATATTATTCTTAAGAACATAAGAAGAGCCCTGCTAGATCAGACCCAAGACCTATGTAGTCCAGTAGTCTGTTCCCACGATGGCCAAGCAGATGCCTGTGGGAAGCCCACAAGCAGGACATGAGCACAATCGCACTCTCCCACTCATGTTCCCCAGCAACTGGTACACATCTTGCGTGTGCTTGGAATTTCTGTTTTAAATTAAAGAACAGTTATTAGGATTTGATTGGGATTTTTCTTAACAGATTTAACAAAAATAATAGCAAATCTTCACAATGCCAGATATCTACAAGACATGAGAATTATGAAGAAACAAAAGCAAAGAATCTGCCCACAACCTGGCAGCTTGTATCTTGTGAAAATGTCAACTGCTCCTTGCAGAGTTCCTCTGAAAGTTGCAGTGGAAGAGAAATTGCCTTGTGCTTACTTCAGTGAACAGGTACCTACACTGTACGGTTTGGACAATCTTGTCTCAGCTTATTATTTGCCTACACAAACAGCCTCTTTGTGGTGCCAGGAAGGCTTAATTAATCACAGTTTCTGGTTTCATCCATACTGGAAAACTATGGTTACCAGCTTCAGAACAAGCCAGCCTACTAAACCACAATTTGAGGTTGGTTTAGGAGGCTGGCTTGTTGCGAAGCTAGTAACAGTGGGCGAGTTCGCACAATTAAACAAGCCATTGTGATTTAAATAAGCCACGGTGGCTTGTTTAAATTGGCAGTGCTCACCGGGCACCATTAGCCTAATTACCCACCCATGTTCTCCAATGCTGGGGCAGCATCGCTTGTCTGAGGAGAAAGCAACCCTCAAATAATCCAACAAAAGGCTATCAGTTATTTGCAGGGTATTTCCCTCTCAAGCAATTCTGCCTGGGTTCAGACGACCCAACAAGCTGTGCCCAGGCAGGTAACTAAGAAAATGGCCACAGTGGCTTGTTTTGGTATTGCAAACCTGGTCAGTATTTTCCCAGTTTGGATGAAATGGGAAACTGTGGTTCATTAGAGGCTTTCTGACTTGCTTGCTCACACCCTGAAGGGTCTGCACACATGGGCAAAAGCCTCATTTATATCTTATTAAGCCAAGATATAATCATCTGATAGCAGCCTATGCGTGTTTTTAGTATAACATATTAACCTTTTTACATCCACAACTAAATTACTCCTTGGATATACAGTTATAGCCATTGATATCAGCTGTTTGCTAACTTACTGTGGGACTTGGTAGGCATGTATTTATGGACTTCTACTGACTCTGGATATATTCCTAATTCCTCTGAAAAGAAGGATGACAAAAATTATATTTTAATAGTTGTACAAAATTATTAAAACAAAACAGGACAGATGTAATGACAGGATAAGACAATGTTATTTCCTTTCACTGATTTCTGTGGTTTCTTCTCAAGCTAGTATCAAAGGCTCTTCACAGTAGCCATATTAGTGGATGCTGTGCCTGGTGCTTGAATTATAGTTGTTAATTAAATTTTAATGCATAGGGATAATTTGCATGCATAGTATTTCTTAGGTTTAAGGCCTTTTTATAGTAATGTGAATGAAAATAGCTGGAGACTCAGGGAAGTGCAAACCAGGCCTCTGTCTTTTTGCTTGAGCTGCTCTTTCAGAACTGATGATATACTGGCCCAGTTAAGACGTAATGATAAACAATAGTTTATTTTCATGTGCACATGCATCAAGCTCATTTGCTCCTCCCCCTCCCCTCCTCTGGTGCAGCCGCAAGGAGAAACTCAGAAGCTTTTGCTTCCAATTTTAGTTAACCACAGTTTCTATGGTTAGGGAAAGCAAGCCAGCTTCATAAACTGTGGTTTTAAGTTGGCTGATTTTAAGTAACCATAGATAAGACTAACTGTAGATTGTTAAGATTTGGACTAAAGGCTTAACTGTAGTTATTCTAAAACAGAAGCAGAAGTTTCAAAACTCCTCCCAGTCATGCTGAAGGAGGAGAGGGTAGGTTGGAGCACACAAGACTTGCTGTAATTTGTTCCTAGAATGATGAACCCTGGTTTGTTCTTAGGTCCAAATGAGGCCCTGGTCTGACCATGAACCTATGTGTCCCTTCAACATTATGCCTTGATCTAGAATCCCTAGAAGATCTTGAGCAGGCACTGTAGTCATTCATAGCTACCTGATTTCAAGGGGCTTGTTCTGCAAAACTTTGAATTCTTCCATGAGAGCCTGATCGTGGAAGATGTGAAATCTATTCAGTGTGTGACTATACCTCTGTTTCATATCCTGATATCTAATTTGTTTGAATGTAATACAAATAATCA
Organism: Shinisaurus crocodilurus; assembly: GCA_021292165.1. Lineage (NCBI taxonomy): Eukaryota > Metazoa > Chordata > Lepidosauria > Squamata > Shinisauridae > Shinisaurus > Shinisaurus crocodilurus. The sequence goes on along the minus strand of CM037878.1, from coordinate 259,972,157 downwards.
CGTGGTTTGAGACCTGATTACTGTATATCACCTGTCTCACTGGACTTTCACAGGGCCTAAAAGTTACAGTTCTAACCTTCAGTGTCAAAGAATCATTAATAGAGCTCTTTCCATAAAGAACCCAAATCTTTGGAACTTTTTTGCCCTTAACTTCATAATCTTGAATTTCCAACCTTCAAGAAATATGGTTAATCATTTCTAAGAAATGTATATTGATGTTCCGGTAATGGATATGTTTACCCACACTAAAGTATTCTACCTGTCTCTTACCCTTGCAGTTGTATGCATTTGGCATTTCCAGGCAGTGCATAAAAATTAACAGCAAAAATGCAGAAGATTTCCAATTTATCATCCAGGACTTTTTCAGTAGAGAGTATTTTCTAGAAAGACATGGAGTACAATTGGCTGATGGAGGATATCTTATTCCTAGTGATGAGGGAAGGGCAGGAAAAGAAGAATTCTACAGGTATCTTCTTGAAGAGTTACATGTTTAAGTATGAAGCTTGTTACTAAATGTTACACTTATGAACCTATCGGTGAATGTTTCAATGTTGAAGTATAGAACATTTTCTATTTTGAGATGCAAAGAAAATTCAGAGAAACGGTTTCTACTTAATACATTAAAAATTCCAAAGCGGTGTACTCTGTAAAACTCTCTTGGAAACTATAATTAATAGAATCAGGACATCGTGGATGATTAAACCAGACAGAATGGTGTTAAATCTATAACCTAGCTATATGCTTTTTTGAAAAGTTATCTTTAATCCTCTTCAAATGCTTCTTATCCTCTACTTCATTTGAAAACTCTGTATTTAATTAATAAATAAATGATGATGATGTATGTTAGTACAGCCAGTTACAATTTATTGCTACAAGTTACTCTTACCTTAAGATTAATTACTGCTTTGTGTTGATATTTCTGCTAGGGAGTGCCACCACCATCTCAGCTGTGATGGGGTTTTTCCATGCATGCAAAACCCCATCACAGCCACCACCTCAGCACTCCCTAGCAAGGTTGGATTAAGCCGGGGTCTGGGAGGAGGAGCCGCTGTGATGCTCCCTAGCAAGGATGGCTTAAACCCACCCTTGCTAGGGAGCATCGCAGTGGTGAGAGGGATTGGCCAAGCACTGTCTTGGAAAGACAGCATACAGCCAATCCCCTTCATCGCCACTACCACAGCAGCACTCCCAGAAAGGGTGGGTTTAACCCAGCCTTGCTAGGGAGCACCGCGGCGGCTCCTCCTCCCAGACCCCAGCTCGTCCCCCTCGGAGGGGGAATGAGGGCAGGGGAACCTCTCGCTACTCCTGCGGTGGGGGCTTATTCTCTCTTGTCTCCAGTGCACGCACACATGCCAGGGACAAAGCGAATAAGCCCCACCCCCAAGTGATATTCTCCCCCCCCCCATCCTCGTTCCCCTTCCTCCCGGGCACCACTGTCAAGCGGCACCCAGGGAGAAGGTGAAGGGAGGCCGGGAGGGAACGTCCCCTCTGCTGGGTTTATGTAGGAGTAATCCCAGCGGAGGGAAGTGTTTTAAATTGCGGCTGGAGAAGCAGCCGCAAGCAGCCCTTTCGCACTGCTTGTGGCTGTTTCTCCAGCAGCAATTTAAAATGCTCACTTCTGCTGGGATTACTCCTATGTAAGCCCAGCAGAGGGGACGGTTTGCAGTGCTGCCAGGGAGAATCAGGTCCCTCTCCCAACCCGACTATCGAGAGGCACTTGTCAGGTTGGCAGAGGGACCTGATTCTCCCTGGCAGCGCCACGAACAGCAAGGAGAGCCCATGACAGCTGCCGAAAGTGCTGATTGGGCATTTTTGGGCAGCTGTCATCCCTACTCCGCGCCTCTCAGGGCTCCCGCACTGTGTCCCCTGGGATATTGGCCGGAGGGCTGAGCGGAGAAGAGGGGAGGGCCAGTGCCTCCAGACCCCTGCTGTGCCCAATCATTAGTCAGGCACAGCCAGGACCTGGGGCAACTTTAAGCCCACAGAGGATACAGAGCCTCTGTGGGCTTAAAGAGTCGTGCAAACTTGCCCAGTGGTTTTTGGGAGCTATCTATGGCTGGAAAAAATGCTGAGGCAAATTTATCACAACAATGATTATTTCCAAAAATAAAAGGGGAAAACATTTGAAGATGAACACAGCATTCCTGAGCTCCATAGTTAGGATTGCAAGAATGCCATGTTGCTTATGCATCAGCCTTTGGTGATTATTTGTAATAAGTCTCCTCAAACAGGCATTTAGAAAGTTGAGTTACTACTATGGTAGTTATCATTTTGAGGGTAGTCTTCTTGTTTGTTGGTTACTATAAAGGCTTATTTTCTAATAACTTGATGAATATTCTGATAATTTTGCACAGGGCTCTGTGTGACACACCTGGTGTAGATCCAAAGCTTATTTCAAAAGCCTGGGTGAACAACCATTATAGGTGGATCATATGGAAACTGGCAGCAATGGAAGTTGCATTTCCACAGGAATTTGCCAATAAATGTTTGACACCAGAAAGAGTACTACTTCAACTAAAGTACAGGTATAATACAACTTAAGATTTGGAATGTGACTCTAATGCATCGTTAAGTCTATGATTCTTAGCATATATAGCAAAAATAAGTTTTTTATTTTTAGTTTTAAACTATAGTTATTTCCATGATTACATACATCTCTACTGTCACAGGGAAATGTAGTTTTGTTCCTTAAAAGTAAGCGCTATTATTTTAGCAGGAAACTGCCTCTTAAAAACGTTCTTCTCCCACTTCTAATTTGAAGCCATTGTACTTTTTTCCTTTCAAAAGGTATGATGTGGAGGTTGACAAAAGTCATCGGTCAGCCATCAAAAGGATAACAGAGAGAGATGATGTTGCTGCTAAAACCATCATACTGTGCATCTCTAAAATCATATCATTAAGTGCAAATATGTCTCACGCCTGTGGAAATAAAAGCACTGCCGAGGAAAGCAAAAAAGAAGTGGCAGTGGTTGAAGTTACAGATGGCTGGTATGGGATTAGGGCTGTCTTGGACCCTCCTCTTCAATCGCTATTGTATAGACAGAGGCTGACTGTAGGCCAGAAGATAGTTGTACATGGGGCAGAACTTGTGGGTTCTCAGGATGCAACCACTCCACTGGAAGCGCCAGAATCCCTTATGCTAAAGGTAAAACAAAACATCCTTTAGTTATGTAATCATATTTCAAGCTGCTACTATTTCTTTGTATATTGCTTTAGGAATAGATGGTGGCTTACAGAGGAATATGCATGCTCCATTGGTTCCAGTTCCCTACCCCTTCCTTGTTGTATTTGTCTTCCATATTTTAAGTCTATGGGCTGCTGCCTTTTATTTTATTTTATTTTTTAAAAAATGTGTAGCACATATGTCTGCCAATACTTGAACTTCTTATTGAGAACTTCTTATTGTGATAAGCTTCCACAAACCCCAAGCACAGGTTGAAAATGTATTGTAGGCCATCTCTTTCACTTGATAAGTTGTAAAGTTATTTGCTTGCAGAGTTTAGCCAAAACTAACTCTTGGCCCTAGAAGTGTGTGGTAGATGCTTGAATATTTATATATGTAAGAATCTACAGAACCACTGGGCCACTTGGTTGCAACTGCGCTTGCAGAAGTTTAATAATGTTATTTTAGATTTCAGCTAACAGTACTCGACGTGCTCGATGGTATGCCAAATTAGGGTATTATCGTGATCCCCGGCCATTCTGTTTGCCTTTGTCGTCACTCCTTAGTGATGGTGGGACTGTTGGTTGCATTGATGTCATTATTCAAAGAGTTTATCCCACACAGGTAAAATACTTTAATATAATATGATTACTTTCGGTCATTTCAGCTAATTTCCTTGTGACACAAAACTAAAACCAAGTAGGTGACTACTAATTTTGAATGAATATTTATTGCAGTGGATGGAAAAAATATCAACAGGGTCCTATGTGTTTCGTAACCGTCGAGCTGAAGAAAGAGAAGCTGCAAAGCATGCTGAGAAGCGCCAAAAAACCCTAGGAGCATTGCTTGCAAAAATACAAGCTGAATTTGAAAAAAATGAGGGTAAAATATCAACACTGTTTAATTATTTTTAGAATGCTATGTGGAGTCTCAATTATGATTTATAGACATAGTTTAATTTATACAATAATATTCTATGGGTTGGATCCAAAGGTGGCCTTCCACATGTGCAGATGTCTTCTACTCATGGAGGGATTGTGTTGCACTTCGCACTAAAGCATTGCATAAGAAAAGTGGAACTAAATTAAAAAATGATCTGCTTGTACAACAGCTTGCAAAAGCATGAAAACTGCTATAGAACTTACTTGTTCTACAACTGTGCAAAATTTACACAGGTGTTTACAGAACAGCACTAGCAGCTGTTTTTCTTATGCTCAGGGTTCTTTGCATCTAATCTTATAAACACAACTGGAATTCCTTTCATATACCTTTTGAGGCTTTGGTAGATTTGTATATTTTCTTCTTAGTGGAAATCCCTCAAAGATTTTTAAAGAAAATCTTAAATAGTAATTTTATACCCATTCTGGTAATATGCCTAGACATATTCTAAAGTGTCAATGTCCATTGTATTTTTATTGTCTTATCTTTTCTTGACTTGTTATCCCATTAATGCCACTTGTAGCAGCTGTCCAGCACTGGGTAGCAATGTGTGAATGGAAAGCAAGTGGTTTAGAAACACCTGTAGGTGGCAGCGAACACAATAAGTTTGAGAAAACTTAATAGGAGTCAGTCCCAATATGCTCAATAAGCAGTCAGCAGAGGGTCCTGCATATGATAAAATATGAGGTAATGTCAAGAGGGATACAGTTACGGTACTTCCAATGGAAGGCAGGTCCGTTGAAACACAATACCTATGTTTCTCCAACATGTATCTCATTCTGTTCACATACAAACCAAGTTTCCACATAGAGGGCTCAATGATGTGCTTTCATTCAGTAGTGCTCTCGTCTGTGTCCTATGTGGTGCTGCCGTTGATGATTTAAAACATCATTTTGAGCAGAATGTGGTAATCAGCGTCCCAATAGGAATGAGTTACAAAAGGTGGCTGGACGCAAGGAACAGGAGAAAAGCTGGGGTCCCCATTTTCTGGGGTGGGCTTTTTTGTGTTGGGCTGGGGTGAAGGAGAAGTTAAGGATGGGAGCTGTATGAGTGAGACACCACTGTCTGTCTGCTACCCTGCTACTGCATCAGCTGGCCTCCTCTCCCAACCAACAGGGGCAGCTTAGGAGCGGAAGCTGTTGCTTCACCTGAATAGATTTCAGAGATAAAGGGGAGGGCCTTCCCAAACCTGGCCAGTTGGTTTCCAATTCTCAGGTTGTTAAACATACAGTGTTAAGACATTCTTCACACTGGTATGGACCCAGGGTTAACCATGAGTTTGATTTTACCCAGGATCATGACTCTGATCTTTGGGTTTTTGCCAGCACTCCCTTACTAGCATATTCAAGTTATTCTTCACGGAAAATTCTGCTTTTGTAACAACTCCTGCTATGTACTTCTCTGGTGGTTGTGGTGTGCGGTGTGTGTGTGTGTGTATTGGGCAGGACATTTAGTTGCTAGATGAGGGGAGATGAGACCCTTACTCCCTCATTCAGAAAGGCCTCCTTATGGGGCCTCAGAACTATGGGCATGGGCTATGCCAACCTAGGTTCTTACCTATGACCACATTTGTGACAGATGCACAAGTGATAGTTGCAGGAGCAGCACAAGTTGTCAGCAGCTATTGCTATCTACCTTCTGGCATTGCCCCAGCAGGCAGGCTGGGTCAAGCATTTCTGGCAACATCTGAGTCAACAAGAACAAGATTCTTACCCCTGTGCCTTGCCTTTCCACTGTGAAGCTGCATCCAATAAAGTTGTGACCTGTTCTTGTATCCGGTTCCAGAATAGATAAAAATTGATTTTTAAAAAATAAAATGTTAATAGATTTTAGATTACATTGTGTGTGTATTCAAATTCTGGAATTGTTAACTAGGCTTATCTGGGTTGGATTTTGAGAGTGGTACTTGTTTCATTGACATTTTAATTGAATCTAATTTTATACTATTTTAATGTAGTCTTTAGTCCTCTTTATAGTTGTTATCTGGAGTGTGTTATAAATTTAAGCAAACTTCTTAAAAATAGATCAAGGCAAAAGAGTACTGCGATCACGTGCATTAACGAGACAGCAGATTCGCTCTCTCCAAGATGGTGCAGAACTTTATGAAGCAATTCTTAATGCTGCTGATCCAGCTTACATGGAGGTAAGGATGTGTTTCAAGTCCTAGAATTATTTATACACTTATATCAACATAATGACATCCTTCACCATTTTTAATCATGTCTTCTAGACCCACTGGGCTTCTGGGTCTTAAAAATAAAATGAATTTAGAACAAGTTGGGGTGGATGTGTGCATGTGGAAATGTGTATTAGAAATAAATACCATCTATATGAATGCCAGTTTCTGGATTACATCTCTTGCCCATGTGTCTTTCTGGAGTTTGATCACAAAGTGGAAGGATGGGAGTGAAATGTGGAGTTTAGTAGAATTTGAAATTAAACTTGAGATAGGGTAGTTTCTGGTGAAAGTTTATAGAATTCTTTTTAAGGTGAAATGAAGATTTAATTCACTGTCCTACAAAGTAGGAAGGCAAGAGCCAGTTCATACAAGAAGCTGGGTTTGTAGAGTTGTGGATGGAGCTGTTGGCAAGATGGAAGTCAGACATTCACACCTGCAACAACAAACAAAAATAAGAATCATTGTGATGTTGTTTTTGTTTCTTTCAATGTTTGAACCAATTCCTAACAATTCAGTAGTGGCTGTGACAGAAATTTTGTTTGAGTTTCTGTAGACATGAGTTGATATAATAACACCAGTACTTGATTTAGATTTTTAGGTTCCAGAGCTGATATATGATACGACTTAAAAACAAAAAACAAAACAAAAAGCACCTTGCTTTAAAAACCCAACATATCTTTATGGAACTGAAGCTTATACAATAGTTTTTTTCTATATTCATTGATGAAGAAGTTGATCAAATATTACCATTTTGATTGCAGAGCTATTTCAGTGAGGAGCAGTTAAAAGCCTTGAATAATCATAGACAGATGGTTAATGATAAAAAACAAGCACAGATAGAAGCAGAATTCAGGAAGGCAGTGGAATCTGCTGAACAGGAGGAACACAGTTCCTGCAGGAGGGATGTAACTACTGTACTCAAACTACACATTGTGGATTTCAGAAAAGAAGAAAAAGTAAAAGGTTAGTAAGATTAAAGTCCTAATCCTCTCTGAGTGGTACACAGGCACTAGAAAGGCAGGATAATAAATAAACTAAACTTATTTACTGTTATTTATTTTATAGCGCCATCTATGTACATTGTATGTGGTGCTTTGCGAAGGGTAGGTATGACAGATCCCTACCTCAAGGGGCTTACAAACTAAAGTAGACACAGAGAAGCAACAAAGGAAGGGGGAAGTGAAGGCATGAGTAAGCAGAGGAAGAGTATGTGAGATTAAATGTCATACCTCCTGGTTATCTGAATTTACTGTATGTGCTCTGTGGAACTCTGTAACTGTAGCACTATAGGGCAGTATCTAGTTCTGCCGGTGTGCCAGCCGGACCCACTGCTAGATAATCAGGAAGCTAGCACTTCCTAGAGCAATCCCAGAAACGAGCTGAAACGGTCATTTCCAGAACAAAAAAGGGCAGTGCACCTTGCAGAAGAGAGCTCTGCTGACCTGTCCCCATTTCGGAAATGAGTATTTTGGCTCATTTCCAGGATTGTTCTAGAAAGTGCTAGCTTCCTGTTTATTTAGCAGTGGGTCCGGCTGGCACAACGTAATCAGTGGAAGCGCACGGGCAGCACTGGATACTGCCTATGTAAATACTGTACTAACATTTAAAAATCAAAATAAGCCTCAATGTTCTTGGATAGCCCAGATGTAAATGATTTTGTAATATGCTTTCTGAAGGATAGCCTATGCTGAAGGCTGATATATTGTTTAATTTTACATTTTAGAAGTTATATTAAACATTTGGCGGCCGTCATCACATGTCTGTAACATTCTAAAGGAAGGAGGTCGGTATAGAATCTTCCAGTTAGGTGCATCTCAGTCCAAAAGCAAGTCTGAGACTACCAATATACAGCTTACAGCCACCAAGAAAACTCAGTATTTGCAGCTGCCAGTAAGTATTCTGAGCTGCAAAGGTGAATTAAGCTAAAAGTTTAAGTAACCTTTACAATGTCATTGTTCAAAATTCTATTAGGTCTCTCAAGAGATCCTATCTCAAGTTTACCAACCAAGGGAGTGTCTGAGGTTCAGCAAACTGTTGGGACCCTCTTTCCAACCAGCCTGTTCTGAAGTGGATTTGGTGGGATATATAGTTTCTCTTAGGAGAGGAACAGGTATGTTGCAAGCAGTGCTTAGATATATTACCTGTTTAAGAAGACCATGTATAACTACTCAATCTGAATCCTTATCAAAGTAGATAAAAATTAAATATGTTTTAATATGTTTTAAAATTTATAGAAATCAGATTTTTTATTAAATTACACTTTAGCTATAGTGTCTGTTTTGAAAATAATCTGGTTCACAGTTAAATTTAATACAAGCTGTTAAAGCTATACTTCTAATCGCAACATGAAATCATGGATTTTTTAATATGTAGAAAAGGAGCCAGAGGAAAATATCTGACTTTTAAGGTCCAGCATTATAAATGACACAATAGTTCATGTATTGTATTGTATTGTATTGTATTATCGTGGACTACCCAGGGACCACTAAGTCTTCACACATTTTATGAGGCACCAATCTGTCTCACCAGGATCATTCAGTGACCCCACTTGAATGATCTTGTACTTCTGTTTTATGCCCTCTTACGTGAGTTCTGCTATGCATTCAGTTCTTAAGTTCTGAATATTTATTACTTTGCTAACCAAATAAGTATATTTGCACTTAATCTTATGGAAAAACACTGGTCTGTCCAGCCATTTCTGAAAAGTTCAAGGTACTTAACATCTTCCAAAAAAGTAATCTTACTTAGTGTTCCGGCATGTTTACAGAGAGAGCCAAACAGAAATCAGTTAATTCCGTAATTGCCTTTTTGGGTTAAAGTAGATATAATTCTGTAGTGCAAAAGGCACATGGGCTGTATGAACAATTGCTTTGGGTTATGCTCCTAACTAGTATAAAGCTTCAATATAGCTGAAAGCAGTATGGAGCCGGCTATGCTCCGCTCGGGAAGCAGACGCTGCCGCGTTCCGCGGGGAGAGCCGCGGGCTCTGTAACGCTGTCGCGGCTGGGAGGATGCCTTGGCGACGAGAGAGTAAAGGCGCGAAACAAAAGCCAGGCAAAATAAAGGAAGGGGATCACTAAACAGGCAGCATCACCCCTAACGAGCTCAAAAGAAAAGATAGTGAAGGTAAAGGCTGTTGTCGTAGATTCCCTCCCCCAGACCGCAGAGGGACCTATGGAGTAGGCGCTACTTGGCGAGAGCCGCAGGCGCCGAAAACGCCGCTGCGGCTGCTGCAAACACACACCTTACCAAAGTAAAACTAACTTAAAACACGCACAAAATAAAGAGAATTACTCCCGAAGCCCCTTAAGCAAGGAAACCTCGGAGGTAAGCCACCCCCCAAAGCCCCCAAACCGTGTGAAGGCTTTAGGAGTCACGGGACGCAGTCTCTGACGAAGGAGATCTGAGGTTCAGGTCTTTTCCCTGTAGCTGCAAGAAAAGAGGCTTTGGGTGGGGTCACCTGTGCCTAAATATAGCCTCAGTGCCCCACCCTTTGAGCCAATCCCAAGGGGACAAGCAATTTGCCCCGGGCCCTGATGGGAGGTGAAATCACCTCATCTCTCCCGCGTCCTCCACTCCCCCTCCCGCGCAAACTCTCCCCCCTCCCACAGAAGCGTGGGGGGGAAGTTAAATGTTCTTATTAGTTGAAACAACTAATTAGTATCCATGTTTGTTTAGGAAATGCATGAATTACACTAAGAGAAATTTGATTGAAATCAACTATTTAAATTGCTCTTTTGTCATCCTGATTCAAATATTTATTTAAGGCAATTATTTAAATTGTCTGCATTTAAATCAATCCACCTAATTCTTATACAGTGTCCTTAAATATGGTATGCCAAACTCAACATGTTTCATGCAATCATCCCTCTGTATCAGGCAGACAGATTCTTTTCCCAATATGATGCCAAACTGTTATGTACAAGTAATCGACAATTATATTGTGGGGTTTTTTTAAAAACGTAAGGATTTTACTAATGGGCATAATGTTATATCAAGCCCTATAATGTCACTGATTTCCTATTGCAATATTCCTTCAGTACAAATTTCACCACACATACATACACACACACACACACAGAGTCTTAATTGGCTTGGTTTGATTATGTCTCCAGCAGTTACCGGAAGTATTTCCATATATTTTACTAATTCTGAATGAAGCATAGTGCCATTAATTTATTTAAAAACCTCTTTTGACCTAACATGCAGGGAATATCTTGGTCCGTCCTTACAACATACAGTAATACCTTGGATTGCAAGCATAATTCGTTCTGGAACTGTGCTTGTAATCCAAAACACTCTTATATCAAAGCGAGTCTCTGGCGGGCGTGAGCGGGGCTGATTTCGGCCCGCTCGAGGCGAGCGGTTACATCCCTACTTGTCTTGGAAGACCTTGCTTGTTTATCAAGTCAAAAAAATTTTTTAAAAAATTGCTTGTCTTGCAAAATGCTCTCAGACCAAGTTACTTGCAATCCAAGGTATTACTGTATGGCCATTATTTGCTTTAAATTTCTATTTGCAAGTTCCTTTCCCACTTGTCCTTATACTTATGGCCATTCAGTTTTATCTTTACCCCCCCCCCCGATTTATTTATTATAATATAAAGAGATATAATACATGCCATAAAATAAACTATTATTCACTGTAGAATCAAATATAAAAAATAGGGGAAATGATTAATTTTACAACTTAATTGAATTAACAAGGAAAATTTTTGGTATCTGTTATTAAGCAAGTTGTATCTAACCCTCAGGAAGTCAATAAACAGATGCAAAAATGTGTAGTGTCTCTTGAATGGACAAGTTATTTGGAGATGGTAGAAATTTTGTTACATTCCCCATGACAAAAGAATTTATTAAACTTTCCAGTATGTGAGTGGTACCTAATTTGTAAATATTGAAGAAATAGTTGTACATTTTACTTTTCACTATAGTATAAGTATTAAACCTACTTTCAATAAAAACTTCCATAAGGCTAGGCATATGTCATCTGAAGGACAAAATTACTTTTTATGTTTAATTTTGTATGTGAACCACCTTGGGAGGGTTTTTTGCCCTGAAAGGTGGCATTGAAATAGCAGTGGTAGTAATAATAGTAATAACGCAATTCAAATCTCTTACTATTTAAAAATCTGTATTGTTAAGGCCTGATGTCAGTGGGGGTAACAGTAGGACAACTTCCCCAACCTGTTGCTCTCCAGATGTCTTGGACTACAACTCCCATCATTTATTTATTTGTACCCCACCTATTTATTTATTTATTTAGTGCTATTTATATACCACTAGATTTTTTTTAAAAAATCTCTAAGCGGTTCTACCAAGTATATTGCACCCAAGGCGACTTATAATCACAGGTAAATGATCATGTGGCTGGGTGTGAGGATAGGTGCTGTCCAGCACATGTAGACCACCAGGTTGGGGAAGACTACACTGGGAGATGATAGTTCTATATGTTTGTCCCTGAATTAAATTATAGCCATATGCATTTGATTTTTATTATTAAACTGGTCCCACCTGGTTTTCTCTGCCAAATTCATGCTATGAACAGAATATGTATATTAATTGGCTGAGGTTTTTTCTGTGGAATTAAAAGACAAATATTTAAAAACGGGAGCAAAAATCCTGGTAGTATTTTCATTTTTACTCTGGCAATTCTGCCCATGCAGGAGAGTTTTACCATCTTTCTAGTTTGTTTACATCATTTAAGTTGAAATCATTGTTTTTTGCTCTTGTATGAATCAGCATTAAAGGTTTCTCTAGAAAGAAGAGTCATGTGGCACCTTAAAGAAAGGATGGAATCCAACTCATTTTCCTCTGTCGATAGAAAGGCCCAATTTTCAACTATTACTCTTCTTCTCCTAACACCCTCCCCAAATCTGCCTCAGAGAGTCCACCAACCCTTTAGAGCACATGAGAGGCATAGAATTCCACCCCAACAAATTTACTATGGCACAAGCTTTCATGGACTAGTAGAGTCTACTTCATCTAGATCTCCTTTTATTGTAGTTGTGAGGGGGAAAACATAAATGAAATTTCTATGACAATAAGTTATGTCTTTATGTTTTGTTTTTATTTTGAACTTTGAAAAAAGTTAAATTTTCAACATTTAAACTTATTTTAATTTAAAAAGTGAAGTTAAAATTTATGTTTCATTTCTGATATAGGTTTCTCTACGTTGGTGTACTTGTCAGATAAAGATTGTGATCTAATAGCAGTCCAGATCTTTACAGATCTTAAACAGCTTGCTATTGAAGACATAATTATTCCTTCTGTGTTGATCTCTGCAACTAATCTTCAATGGCGACCTGAATTCAGATCAGACATTCCCACCTTATTTGCTGGAGATATTTCTGCATTCTCCTCATACCCAAAGGAAAACCATCTCCAAGGAATATTTAATGAACTGAGAAATACTATAGAGGTAAAATCATTATTTTCTAGTGGAATCGTTAGGTATGTTGTTCTCCTCTATCCAATGGACTCAGGCCATGTAAAAATATTTTATTAAAATACCTTACACAGATGTTATCTTAGGCAACAAAAGTTGCCTTGAAGGGCAAGAGCCCTCCCAAGGCAGCTTGCACAATAAAATCCCATGTGATAAAAGTCCATACAGAGATAAAAAGCAAAAATTAATGAAATCAACAAGCAATAAAACATATTTGCCAGAATAAACAAGTATTTGTGAAAGATGCTTCTCTAGATATCTTGGAAAACTATTGTAATGTGCTCTTCCTGGCAACCTGTCCCCATCCAGAAATAGGATGCCTTCTGCAGCCTCCAAATAATTTATCAAAGGTAGTTGCTTGTAGAACACATCACATTTCATTATGTATTTCTTTAATAAAGTAATATCCACCGTTCAATAAAAAATATTTCTAGGGTAGCAGCTGTAGTTTCCACAGGGATAAATGATTACCGGTAAGTGTTTTTATCCATGTAAGCTCTCCTGGCTTTCCCAAGATACTTTTTAAGTTTTGTACTGTTTTTAATTGTGTTTTATACTGTGTGTGTGTGTGTGTGTCCCGTCCCCCCTGTATTTTATTGCATTGTACATCGCTCAGAGTGGCCAGATGTCTGGCCAGATGGGCGATTCATAAATATAATAAATAAATAAATGTGGAGAAATGTATGAACTTGCTGATCAGAAGTACAAGTCTAGTCATGCATTACTCACCTGGACATTCTTTGGAGGAGGAGGGCCTGCACGATTGGATGTTCTGATCACATAGAGAACACACACACGTTCGGCTGCTCATGTGCAGGCACCATGTTCAGACAGATGTGTGGAATTGCTGTGATTTTGGGTGCTTGTTTTCTGCCCGTCATAGGCATTGTTCGCAACTATATGTTCCTCAGGGTCACATGTTTTTTCCAGGCAAGCAAATTCCAGATAAGAAAGGTTTGCATCGAGGGGGGGGGGGAGTGTATAAAATGCTGCAAGTGTAAAATGAAATGTATCTTAACTAATTCAAAGTTGCTGATCCAGTTACCAAAGTATTATTACAGTTAATGAGTGAACTGAAATTGGAGAATTCAGCAACACTTGTGTACTCAAATGTTAATGGTTAAACCTTCCAAGCTGAACCAGGAGCCCACACAGAGCCAGCATCAGGTATTTTGGCATCATAAACACTCTTCAACCATTTTGCCTGGTACTGTGGATAGTAAGTCTGCATCACTATATTCCCTTGTGTTCTCACAACCGTTCACCTGCTGATGGGACCCTCAAGGGCCCAAGTCTCTGCATTTGACAGTAAACTCACACCTCCAAATGCCAATGGCTTATGTGCCTCACCTGCATACCCACAGCCATAGGTCTCCTTCCTGCCCTATCCAATCTATCTCATCACCCATTTTTATCTCTGTAGTAGGGCATGCTAGACAGGGATATTCCCACAATGTTGGTCCTTGCTAAACATGCCCTTAACCACTGAGCTAGCATTTTGTCTTAATTTGTTTCTCAATGTGAATATGGGATGAGATTTTAAAAGGATGAATTAACCAGGATAGGTAATCTGTAACATACTGGGTTGGATCCAGGATCTGCCTTCTGTAGACAGAAGAGCTCAGGTCTCAGAAGGTGATTCCACCTGAGCTTCAGGAATGCCCCCACTACCATAGCTCACCCCATTCAGCAAAGTTACCCAATCCTCTGTGTAGGCATTTTCAGATGGCTGGAGGGGCTGCTGTGGGAAGGCTGGAGTAGGAACATTTGCTTCAGCCAGCCCAATTGCACACATCTACATTTAATTTATTGAACACTTCATAAAACATAAAATAAATAAAATATTTAATGATCTTAAAAACAAAATCAGGATTTTTTTAAAATTAAAACTATTTTCACTATTGTAGAATGATAGCTGCTTTGGCAAAGATACACAATGCAAACTGATGAACTTGCTTCAAACAGATGACCCACAAGTATTTAACTTGCCTAAAGAATGTGGCTTGGATCCCTTTTCTTCTCCTTGGAAAATTGGTGCAGGAGATAAACAGTCAGTAAGTTTATTAACAATATAATTCTACATGCATTTACTCGGAAGTCCTTCTATGATCAATAGTGTGCTTAGGATTTCAACGAAAATGTCTTATGGTCATAATGTTACCAATATAAGTTTAAATATCTGATAGAAATGTTTTCTGGCATAGCTATGAAGGAAGTTTTTAATCAGCACACAAACCTCAAGAGTAGTTTGATACTTAGTTCAGATGTCTTTAGTGTATAGAATAACTGAGGCAATGTAAACCTAGTAATTAGTTTCTCCCCCCCCCCTTTTTTTTTAAATTAGATTGCAACTTCTAGCAGTGAACGGAGGCATCAGAGCCCTTTGAAGCTTGGGAAGCTAAATTCAACGCCAGCAGTTTCTCTAGGCTCAGAATTGCAAGAAACTCCCAAGAACTGCAAGAAGAGAAAAGCAATGGACCTGCTCAGTCAAGTACCTTCCCCTCCAGCAGTAAAGCCAGTCTGCACATTTATTTCTCCATCTTTGAAAAGGGCATTTCAACCACCTCGAAGTTCTGGTACCCAGCATGAACGATTACTGAAAAGAGTAGAATGTAAGGTTAAAAAACCTGCGCTGAAAAAATTAAATGAGACTGACTTTCCCCTTGAAAATAATTTTGTTGCTGATGAGGAACTTGCAATGATAAATACACAAGCCCTCTTAAGTAATTTTCCAGAAGAGAGGTTGATTCTATAGATGAAACTGTGTATGCAGTAACCAGTGATTCACCCAACTGCCTTTTACTAAGGAATAATTATTTCCAGTCTGCTGGTAGAAAAAATATATCACAGGACAGTACTGAGAGAAAGGAAGCTCCTTCAAAGGAGATAAATAGTTCATTAGCTGAGCGAAGGAAGTTGCAAAGGAAACAAAAATAGTAATTAATGCCCCTGTACATTCATTGGATGTTTTAATATTTAAATGATCTTTTACACTTTGAACATTGTAAATGTCTGTACAAACTTATTAATCTATTGCACATATTTCAATTCAAAATAAAGATTAACGAAAGTATCCTCTACTATAGGCAGCTTAAGAGATCCAAAGAATGGCTGTAAGTTTTACAAATTCCTGAGATGTTATGGAGATGCATATTTTACACATGTGTATTCAAATGTCTGGTATCAGCAATAACACTAATTTTAACAAAGTTATTGGTTTCATTTATTGTTATCTCAAGCATCAGAATATTTATTTTAAATATTATACCGCTTTTCCAAATTTTAAGCAGTTTACATCGAAACATTTTTTTTTATGGCTTGAATCAAGAGTGGAAGGAACCTCATGGAAGAATTTCCAATCCCTCTACATATGCCTCCCAAAGCCTCCCCGGAGGGTCAGGGGACCCTCCTGAAGAGTATAGGATGGGGGTATGGGAAGCAGGTGGAGGAGGGGGCACTTGGCCAAACTTGGTTCTGTTTCAGCAACTTTGACTGCTGTTTGCAAAAAAAAAAGAAGGGAAAAAAAGCTAGTACAAAATTTATTCCCTTCCCTAAGAAGTTTCTGTCAAGGTTTGATCAAAAAACCAAAACTCTTTGATAGATTAATATTTGCAAATGGAGACAACATGGTACTTGATCTGTAGTTTGTTGTACAAGTACTAATTGTTTTAAGGATCTTGTTTTTCATCCTAAAATGGGGGAAACAAACATTTATTTATCTGAGATATCACTTCTGTGCATACTTCTTACCAGAATTTAATTCCAAACACTATAGCACCACTGGTAACATGGATACTATTCCCTTGCCACTAGTAGCATATGAGCACCTTGACTTACGGAATTACTTTCTGATGTGCGATAGTAGTTGAACTGCTAATAATTACTGTGGTGCTTTTCTACATATACGCAACTAAGAGGTTCCATCTTGTCAAAAACAATTGTGACTATAAGGATTGGTGTAAATAAGGCTGCAGAAATGAATAAACTAAAAATGGGAGGGGGGAGAGAAACAGTGGTGTGACTATGGGAGGAATGGTGTAAGAAAAGATAATAATTTGCTGATAGGTCTGCAAGTGGAGGTTGGCTCAGATAGATACGATGATGGATTTTTTCAGGTTCTAAAAGAATATATGGAGATTTTAGACCTAAACCTAGTTCAGTAGAAAAATACAAACATTTAAAGTACCAAATTGCTACAAATATATATAATAATCTTATACAACTTGATAAAAATATCTAAAAGACTCTGTGGAAATCACTTCTATTGAAAGACCCTTCATTGGTGGAGTTGTTGTTAGCTCTTCTGTTAAGGAATGTTGAATTCAGATGGGAATAAGCCTCCAGTGTTGCAGACTCCATAGGACCTACTGAAGTGTCTGGGTGGTTCTTCAGAATGAAGCACAGTATGGAAGGTAACATCATTCTCATACTGTTCTTTCATCCGCTGTATTTTCTCTCGTGGAACACCATGGCTATTCCGTCTATATCAATGTAGAATAAATGTAAAACGTGTAAATATATAAATATACCCAGCTCTCTGATCGATTCATCCAATATGTTTTTCTCTGTGCAAGTAGTCCCAACTTTCCCTAGGTACATGTTTATATGGACCAACAATCATAGAACTGGACAGTCCCAGATACAGAAAGCAAGTATTCCCATACCTGCAATCATGGGAATTGCTTCATCCATCACCATGACAACCCTGTTCAGTAATTTATCTCTGCCAACGGGAATGGTTGTGATGGCATTGTGTGAGCTGGACCTAAGAGGATAATTTTATTGATTGACTGATTACATTTCTATACCGCCCAATAGCCGAAGCTCTGGGTGGTTCACAATAATTAAGGGGGAATCAATACCTTTAACAGTGAACTCGGGTGCTGAGCACCAACAGCTATGTAGCCAAAACAGGAGGGAGGTATCAACATGATCAGGGGAACCCTAATGTTTGAAAAAAATATTTAGGAAAATAAAAACTAAGGGGCAAAACCCCAAACAGGCCACCAATGAGGACAGAGCATGCTTGGTGGCCACAAAATGCTAAGTGTGTTGCTGGAATTCTGAACCAGAGGACTGTTCGGAACAGGAGATATTGCAACATTTTCTTCAAGATCCCACTTGTATTCTTGTAGTAATAAAGCTCTCATTATGCACTGTGTGAGCCAGCATTTGGTACATAACTAGTGAAACCAAAGGCATACAAGTTTGAGTTTATAATGCTTTTGTTCCATAGCATGGGCTAACAAAAAAAAATCCTCTTTCTTAGCTTTAGAAGTTTGGGGGAATATGAATACTACACTTTTCTGCACTTGAAAGCATGCTGAATGACTTAACAATTCAGTGGGCTGGTTCACAGGAGCAAGAGCTGCAGCACATGGCAGGTGCGATTTGCATAATCACCTGGCCACAGTTTATTGTGTTTGAACCTGGATGGCATGGCTTGCTGGAGGGTCAAACAGCCCATGGGTTATTTGCGGGTTGTTTAACCCTCCAACAAGCCATGCTGCCTGGCTTTGGACAACACAATAAGCCACGGTCTGGCGGTGATTATGCATATTGCACCTGGCATGCGCTGAGGCTCATGACAAGCCACTTTGGCTTGTTCTGATTGTGTAAAGCAGGTCCCTGACAGCGACCTTCAGTCATTCCTTGGGTTGTTCTTATTTCTAATGTCATTATATTAACTGTTTAATTTCTAATGTCATTATATTAACTATTGCGGTTTAATTTGTGTAGGTTGGATCTAGATTTCGTCATACTTGGAGTAGTAGACCCACTGAAATCAATGGGACTTAATTTAATGATAACTTTTCTCATGCATTCATATTTCCCTGTGAAAAAGACCATGTGGAGCTCTGCTAAAAAGACCCTTTTAAAAGGAGCCAGAGTTTTGACAGCTAGCTGAGAGTTCCTTTTAAAAGGGGGTAGCAGTTCCTTTTAAACTGACAGTTCCTTTTAAAAGGGGGTGGCTCGCACTTTTCTATGTTCCCAAGCACCTAGAGTCTCCACTACCCTTTTTTGTGAGCACAGATCACTTGCGCCTTTGGTTTAGCTTGACAGCTCACATTTTGACAGCTGTCAAACCAAACAAAAGGGAACCGTCTCTGAGTCAATGTCCAGGGTTGGTACCTGCTGCACTTTGCCAGCAGGTACCTCCTTGGACACTGCCCAGGCAAGGCTGCCCATTTTCAGACCTCCATAAGTGCGCAGATGCACACTTGCAAAAAACTGAATATATGTATAAAAATAACATGCACAAATATCTGCACACATTAGGAGGTGCAAATTTTTTTTAATGGTTTGCAACCATGGACAGCCCCTCCAAGGTGCTGCTTGGCCACTTTGAAGGGGCTGTCAAAACGGGGATTGTGAAAGCTGGCTGTCAAGCCAGCTTTCATGCTCTCCAAAGGAAAAAAGGGGGGGAGCCACGGCGAGCTGAAAACTGCTCACAATCATGGCAGGGGACACCCAGCAGTGCCAGTTGCCCCAAAATGCGCTTTGGCACAGTGTGGGGCAGCTGGCCCTGGCAATGGCCAGGGTAAGTTGGCATGAACGTAAAGGTTTTTGCCACCCTTGCGAAGCAGCTCGCTGGCAGGTTCCTGGTACCCACGATGGGGTCAGTCACCTGAGTTCGGATGACACAACAACCCATTGTGGGTACAACAACCCCTACAACTCATGGGTTGTCAGGGTAGCTTGTTGCCCTCGAACAAGCCACACTGCGGGAATCATTCTGGGTTCACACAACCCACAGTACCTTGTCACCCACGATGGGTTGTTGTGTCGTGTGAACCCAGTCAGGGAGTATAATTCTATTGATTTTAATGGCACTGAGATCTGTACAAACTGAGGTACAGTTACAGATTGGGTTGGATCCAGACAGTTTAGGCATGTGCAACTGGGCTGGCGAAAGCAGACATCCCCAACCCTCCTTCCCAGGGTAGCCTGTCCAGCCCCACCAAAATGCTACATAGAGGGTCCTGCTGAATCGGGGTAGGCTGCGGTGCAGGGGAAAGGGGGAATCCCCCAAAACTGGGCAGCGGCAACCTCCGTGAGTGGCTGCCCTAGGGAGGAGGGGACAGGGAAGTCTGCTACCAGCAGACAAAGTTGCATATGCCTAAATCTGGATCCAACCCAATAGCTGTAATTCTGTAAAATATGGCCCTAGTTCCACCCACCCAGCAGATCTCCTGTTGTTTTTTCAAACAACACCCCACACTAACCTTGATTAATTATGGCAAAAAAATGTACCTGACTAGTTCCCGAACATTGAATTTCCAATGTGTATCTGGCTCTCGAAATATAACTTCGTAGCTGTTTTCAAGTGCCTGATGTGAAAGAATGCACAATTTGTAATAGTATTACATAAGACTACCTTTGTGTTCCCCATATTGTGCTATATTTCCCATATTACGTTTCACCACCACCACCACAGAAAAATATCTTAACTCACTCAGTTGCAAACATGTAGACCTCTGGCCTACATAATCAAGCCATATCCATTCACTATCATGAAATTCAACAGCTGGAAAAGAGAGATGCTACATTACCTACAATTTCTGGAAGCCTAAAATTGTTTTTACAGTATATTAATTTGGTATTAATCCAGAGACTACAGAATGTCTTCCAGTTCCAATCCTATGTTACCAGTTGGCCATTTCTGTTCTATAGATTTCATAGATCATAGAGTTGGAAGGAGCCTATAAGGCTATCGAGTCCAACCCCCTGCTCAATGTAGGAAACTAGAGGAGGGGTCTCTCATCCAAGTAATAACCAGGCTTGACCCTGCTTAGCTTTCCACGCTCAGACAAGCTGAGCCAGCGTAAGCCACAGGCCTGTTCTATATTTTCCAAGGAACTGACAACATTAACATTAGTCTCAAACTATAGTAAAATCATAGCTCAGAAAAATATGGGCACACTATTAATGATTTTGTGCAGCCCAGTGGCTTGCATTAGTACCCCATGTTCAATTTTAAAAGATTTCTAACAATCACAATTGTGGAGGTAAATTAGAAGATGTGATGGCAAAGATTTACCAAACTGCCAATGAAACTGAACAAAGTTGTTCACTTCTGACAAAGTGGCTAAAAATGTTCCTTCTCAAGAAAAGCAGCAAAGCCTGTTAGACATGCAGCTTTCTATAAATTGTTTGCTCTCAAGGCAGCAGGTTATGATGCTGAAACAGTTGCCCTGTTAATAATGTAGAAGCTGTCAAAACTATATTAAGCAAAAGGGGAGAAAGGGAAATTAGCAGACTGACCTACTAATTCTAAAGCCAGATTCATCAGTAATTTTTCGAATCACTTATGGGGGCAGGCATAGTATCTCGTTATGAGTGATAGACACTACCTAATCAGGTGCCCATGACAGTCACAAAACCACCTGCAATGAGCACTGTATTCAAATAAGTGTCCACCAATTGCAGTTTGTGCTAAATTCTCAAGCATGATAGTGCAACAACCTGGAAGGAAGACACCAGTATGCCCTGCAAGAGTGTTAATGAGAACACGCTTATTTCAAAAATTAAGAATGTGTGTATAGGCAAAGAGTCCTTTAAAGTACCGTAGGTGGCACTCTTCCCAGCTCCCACCCACCCACAACTGAAGGACTGCCTTATCAAAGTACATACTTTGCCTGCATAAGGTCCCTGGCACCTCCAGCCAAGAATTTGGGGTAGCAGGGCTGAGAAAGGCCTGTATCTTGGAGAGCTGCTGCTAGTCAGAATGTGTCACATGAACCAAGGTCTGACTCAGCGTAAGGCATTTTCATATGTGAAAACAGAAATCTGATCATGCTGACCGCATGGCCTGTGCCGCTTGTGGTGTAGATGCTATGGCCATGTGGAAGGTCAGCACATTAGCAGGCCTGTGCTATGCAATGCATTCAAAGTCTCTGCAGATATATTCTCTTAGAACAGGGATGTGAACTTCTGGCCCATGGGTCTAATCTGGCCCACAGAGCCTCTTTGAGATGGGGTTTGCCATCAAAGACCCACCCCTTAGAGGAATCCCCACTATTATTTCCAATCTCAGATCTGAAATAACAGCAAGGATGCAAGCGAGCAGTGGGAGACTCAGCTGGCTCTGGGGTGAGCAGCCACTCTTCCCAGAACCAGCCAAGTGGCTTCATGTGGCACCAGGGCCAGTGCAAGGCAGTTTGGTGCCCTAGGCAAGATCAGATATTTAGCGCCCCCCTCTTCCCACTTGAGCCCTCCCTCCCTCCAGCCCTATGCTCCCTTTAGCCCGGCGCCCTAGGCAGCCGCCTAGTTGGCCTAATGGTAGCACCGGCCCTGTGTGGCACATGCTGCCTCCACTGGGACAATGTGCACCATGCAAAGCCAGGGACATGCCCAGTACCCAGCCAGCTTCTCCCAGCGTTGACTGAATGCTTTAACCTGGATTCCTGTGGCTTGCAGGGGTTGGACTCAATGGCCTTATAGGCCCCTTCCAACTCTACTATTCTATGATTCTTTTTCTGTGCCTCTCCCTGCACAGAGAAAGGCAAAATGGACAGGGAGTGGGAGGAGGATGTCAATGGCCATGCCCACTGACACCATGTGGCTTGCAGAGAGCCTGGTGGGGGGAAATTCACACACACACACAATATAGTTCTGCACCCCTACTTAGAACTATAAGTGGTTTTGGAGAAACAGAATTATGCAGTGTCCTGGCCTTTAAAAGAAAGCAGAATAGGTACCGGTAAATACAAAAAGCAAAAGTTTTGCCCATAAAAGTGTTGCCCATAAGCAAAATTCTAAAATCCATATTAATGTAATAACTTTATTAGGCCAACCAAAAGATCACAAAATATATGCAAGCTTTCAAGAACTCCAGATCCCTTCATCAAGTAAAATTTTCCTGATTTGGAGATCTCAAAAGCTTGAGCATTTTTTGTGATCTTTTGGTTGGCATAATAATGAGAATAGCTAAATGTAACCCAACGAGAAGGGAGCTTTGAATAGGGTAGAACATGAATGTTCTAGGGCTTGGACAAAATGGAAATTCCACAGAAGAAAAATAGTGCATGTTACAGATTTTTGTAACTTTTCTGTCTAACTCGATAGCTATGGATAGTATTAGCTGCTTACCTCTTGAACCCATGGCTAAATATTAAGAATGATAAGAGGTCATAATTTTCCCTACCATTATCACATATGGCTTCATTTCCCAAGCGTGGATGTTGGTATTATCAATAATAACTGGGGATTTCCCATTCTTCATTGCTTTACGTGCTGTAATATAATAATGTAAAAGTTTTAAAAGACTCATCAGTCAGTTGAACCAGTCATCCTGTACCTTATCCAGCTCTCCTAAAACAATCCTCTCGGGATCCAATATGTCGCAAAAAGTATGTTGTAAATGTAGTGAGCCAGTGCCTTTAAAGAGACAGCGTTTATTCTTACGTTTTTGCTACATTTTATTTTCAGTTTCTTATTTTCCACACAGACGCAGTGCACAAGGCCGAAGTGCACATTAAGCTGAAATATATTCTTCTGAACTGGGCCCCATGATTACAATTTGGTAAGCCTACTAGGGTCTAAATAAAATTATTATCTGAAACAGAGATGGACCCTCAGTTTCCAGTCGGCATTTTCTGTTCTACATTTTCTAAATTAATCCCAAATTAATTTGGATGACAGAGAAGAGGGATTCTGAGCGATTCTTCTCCTATTCCTGCCTTTCTAGTAGGCACTTTGAAGTTTTCAGTGGGATTAGCAGAGCAAATCAGGTTTCCCATGGCCATGCCAAAATGTTAAAAGGTGTAGGGAAGAAAACCCATGAGGATGATACAGAGTTAGAAATATAATGTGTAAAGATGTTAACCAGTGGGCATGCGTATTTTTAGTATAAAATACTTATCTTAAAGGCACATATTTCTCTTCTAGGTTTCTAATAACAGCAGCAATGTAAACTGATTAGAGAGCACAAATTGTGCAAGTCATAGTTACATTAGGCATATTTATAATGCTATGTTCTCTCTTTCATGCACATACCAAAGGACCATACTTTAGCCCACAGATAATAAGCATATCACAGTTTTCTCTGTGGGGTTAGAGTTATTATGAAGTGTTGTGTTGTTTTAATCAATTTTGAAATGCATTTTGAGAAAGTGAGTACTGCAGAAGCAACAGACATTAACTTATAATGAAGGCCTGAGAAGACAGGTGAAGAGTAGATAGAAGGCAAAGCCTAGTATCCAATGCTAGGACGGATTGTACTTGCCTCTTCTCTGGTTCCACTGGTGTGCTTCTTCCAGAGAATCAGGATCAAAAACATATGTGCCATCCTCTGTGAAGAAGTAGTCATCAGTGCTAAAAATGGCTGCACTGGGAAATTCACGTTTCAGTTGCCTGAGGGACAAAAAAATTGCTAGGAAAAGCCAGAATTGCGCATGGATCAATAAGAAATTAGGTCTTTCATTTTCCAACCACCCCCATACACTTTAATTAGGGCCCAAATGATCCCAGTGCACTTTAAGCAAAATCTTCAAATTAACAGAAAACAAAGCTGGAGGTGAGGTTGAACCCACCACAGAACAACCAACCCCGTTATTGTAAGAGAATATGTGGAGTATAAAGTGGCATAAGTTGGAGAGAAAATTTTACAAATTTTATACTCCTTTGGGAGCAGTTATTTCTGTGGTGCTTGATCAACAGTTACTATTTCACTTGATCTTGCAACCACTGAGTGATGAATATGAAGCGATTAATATCAATACACCTACTGTAGAGAGAAATGTGACTTCCAGTACCCTATCTGGAATTTTGTATTAAAGATGCATGTTACTCCTCCCGTTATTTTCACATACGCAGGTGTGCTTGCATCTTCTGAATTAACATGAGAAAATAGATGGTAAATTAAGAGCTCAATAGTTGGCAAATACAGGGCATTAAGAGTATGGGCTGTTTTTAGCAGGATAATATTAATAAAACAATGAAAATTACTAGAATTTGAGTTATTTCCCATATGCTATATATTATGTGGGAAAATGTTACTATTTTCTGAGCTAACTTGAAAAGAGGAATTTTCTAAGTAACCAACCTCTAGGAAACTGAAGTACCTCCTGCTCGTGCAATTTTATCAAGGGAGTTCTGCCCATTAATGGGGAAAGCCATCAAGCATGTTCTGCCATATTAATTTCAGGAAGCATGAGCAAAAACTGTGTGTGAACAAATACATGAATGCTTGGCTCCTTCTCATCTTTGCTGGGTATTTGTTCCTGCTTCTTTTTCTATGTGTAGTCAAAAATTAAATCCTCAGTAAAAAGTGACCATATTTTGGTACAGAGCACCATGGAAGCCTGTTGCTGGTTTTATTGGTTTGCACATCACTCTGTTGATGGTCCCTATACTTGCATTTTCTGTTTCCAGATCTGGAACAGGAGGATGCAGAAAGTTGACTTCTTGGACTGTAAAGGATAATCAGAGTGGTATCTAATGATGTCATTCTGCTAGCACAAAATTTCTACTGCTTGCAGAAATTCTGTGTTCATCCTTGCGCAAGTGTAAGGTCCACTACTTTGACTCCACATCATTATGCTAGATATTGCTTATGCTAATTGTTCTGCTAGTGTGCTAGTGCTTTTGCAACCACTAGAGCAGGGATGGGCAACTGGGGGGGGGGCATTTCTCTCTCCCCCACGATAGGCTACACTTCACAGGGCACGATGCATTCCACAGGGCACCATGGAAAAAACTGGCGGCTTGCTACTACAGTGCACTAACACTAAAAGGGTCAAATTTAGCTTGAGAACTACACCTCTTTTCATTTTCCTGCTAGCATTATGTTAGATACAACCCTGAGCATTAATACCACATGCCTCCTGAACTGGATGGTTTATCGCCTCAGCTCTGGCTGAGATCAAAATTTTCAGGAGCTGAATTAAGACTTATGTTAATATTTATAGCAATGAGTATTTACATTACATGGGACACATATATATTTATTTTATTTATTTATAGCATTATTTCTGAGTTGCCTTTTGGTCCAGAAACGTCCCCCAAGGTGACTTACCATTTAAAACTTTAAAATAATTTAGAAACTTAAAACATAACACACAGCAACATTAAGAACAGGAGAAAAACAAACTTTTAAAAATAGAGAGCAGAACTGTTAGTTCCAAGTAAGCATGCATAGGATTATGCTACATGTCACTGGATTGTGTTAAGTGTCACACCAATTTCAATGGCAGATATTTAAGCACAAGCTTAACAGTTCAGTCCTAGGCATGTCTACTTAAGAAGTTTGATTGTATTCAGTAAGTGTACATAGGATTACAGCCTCCCACTGAAATCAATGGAATGTAAGATACTTAATTTTGGCAGGATTGTGCCCGTGTTTGTTTGTTTATTTATTTATTTATTTATTGCATTTATGGATCGCCCATCTGGCCGGCAAACCGGCCACTCTGGGCGATGTACAACATGATAAAATATAAAATACATTTAAAACAGTATAAAATTTTAAAATCTTAACCCACCCCATATTCCCGCCTGAATAGCCATGTTTTTAGTGGGCGGCAGAAGCTCAGCAGAGAGGGGGCATGGCGGAGGTCACTAGGGAGAGAGTTCTTGTGCCTTTTCAAAGTAACTACCAGTGTAAATACGTAGTTCAAAGCACCAGACTCCAGCAGGAGAGAGAGGGTTTGGTGTGGACAGACAGATCTTCAGATTCCCATCTTTCCCATCACTTTTCTAATCCTGCTTTTAAACACTAGATAGAAGAAATTGTGATTTTGGAAATCACTTGCTCTTTTTCGAACTTGTGTATTTTTAACTGACTTCTTGTTTTTAATTTTGTGCGCTACTCTGTGTGTCCCTGGAGAGAAAAGCAGAGCAAAATAGTAAGCCAAATCAAACATCCATTGTGTTAGTTATGTATTTGTATCTTCCACTGGCATTGAGAAGTTCACAACAGCACTTGCAAGATGGGGGGGGGGGGTAGGAGCACACAATGGAGATTTATGATGTTTTTGTAATAAATGTTAATTATTTATTATATTTTTATCCTGCCCTTCCTCCAAGGATGTTCTCCCTCCACCCCTTTTATTTTCAGAACCATCCTATGAGGTACGCTAAGCTGATAGATAGTGACTGATCCAAGGTTACCCACTGAAGATTGTGGCTCAGCAGGGATTTTAGCCTGGGTTTTCCTGTTCCTAGTCCTATACTCCAACTACTACACTGTACTGATGGCGAGCAGGTCTTATACCAGCGCAGCATAGTAGCACGTGTCCAGGCAGCATTAGATCACAACCTTTGAGGACTGTACCTTGAGTGATCCTTCTTTAACAAAGTAAGACAGAACTATGCAAACTGTTTTCAATTCCACTGCAGGTGACTGTGACTGGTAAGGTAGTTCTATATATTGAGTACTTTATCCAAAACAAATTATACATATGGGGGTAATATGGGCTCACACACGAAGGTAGGTAGATGCACATCCTAATCTACCCTCACTCAGCCTGAATTGCATTCATTTGAGGGTAACACCTAAGAACGTAAGAGCCATGCCGGATCAGAACAAGGGTCCATCTAGTCCAGCCTTCTGCTCTCACAGTGGCCAACCAGCTGCCCGCGGGATCCCACAAGCAAGACATAGATGCTACAGTACCCTTCTGCTCATGTTCCCCAGCAACTGAGTATACACAGGTGTTATGCCTCTGATAAGAGGTTCACCTGGTGCCTACATTGTACTCTTTCCGGCGCCAGGCGAAGACCTTTCTATTCTCCAAGGCATTTTAATCATTTTAATCTTGTATTTGTTTTAACTCTGTTATTGTACCGTAATTTGAACTGCTGCTGCTAGCTTTGTTGTTGTTTTTAATCTGTAGTTTTAAATCCTATATTTATATTTTATTGTATTTTATGGTTTTAACTGTTGTGAACTGCCCAGAGAGCTTCGGCTATTGGGCGGTATAAAAATGTATTAAATAAATAAATACTAGAGGAAACATATAGCCATCATGACTAGTAGCCATTGATAGCCTTCTCCTCCATGAATTTGTCCAATCCCCTTTTAAAGCCATGCAAATTGGTGGTCATAACTCCATCTTGTGGAACTATGTGCTGTCTTCCTTTTATCAGTCCTGAATCTCCCACCCATCAGCTTCATAGGATGACCCTGGGTTCTAGAATTATGAGGGAGAAAAATATCTGCCTATCCACTTTCTCCACACCATGCATAATTTTGTACACCTCTATCATGTCTCCCCTTACTCACCTTTTTTTCTAAGATAAACAATCCATGATGTTGTAACCTTTCCTTATAGAGGAGTTGCTCCAGCCCCTTGATCATTTTAGTTGCCCTTTTCTACACTTTTTCCAACTCTTTATTCTTTCTAGGTAGCTCAAGGCCCAAAACCTACGGTATTTGCGAGACAATCACATGATTAATGTAATTGAACTAATTTGGCTATGGAAAAAGGGAGGCAGTGTCTGTTCAGCCCAGACTTAACTTCTCTGCTCTTATGAGATATTATCAATAAATGCTGTGCATAAAGTTTCCTCTTGACAAATGGCAGTAATAGAGAACAGAATCTGTCAGACTTCTCATGAAAGAGGCTTGTTGAAAACCAGCAATCTCTCTCTCTCAGTGTACTAAAAACTACTTTCCCAAAGAGAGTTAGGAATAGTGATCTGCAAAAAGGGGGGTTGAGCTGCAAAACTTTCATTTCACAGTTTATCTTGTGGAGGAGTGGCAGAGGCAGGGTTCACTTTGGGTTATCAATGAGTAAACATAGATGCCAGCAAGCCAAGATAAATGGTCAATTGTGATACAGGATGCCATTCTGCAGACATGCCTACAGTTGCTGCAACTACATTATCCACTAAGGCAGGGCTTTCCAGCCTTGGGTCCCCAGATGTTGCTGGCCTACAGCTCCCAGGATACCCAGCCAGCATGGCTAATGGCAAGGGATTCTGGGAGCTGTAGTCCAGCAACATCTGGGGACCCAAGGTTGGAGAGCCCTGCACTAAGGTATGACAACATAAAGCATACCTACAAAGAAAGCCAGCATTAATGACTTTCTAAATCTGTAGTACACATTAACTGGGTTTGAATAACACGGCAACCCATCATAGGTAACTAGCCACGCCGTGTTGTTGTGTGGCCCAAACCCAGACCATGTTGCACAGGGTGCCTTGTTTTGGGGCAACCAGCCACCCTGACAACCCATGGCTTGCTCTAGGGGTTGTTCGACCCACAATGGGTTGCCGTGTTGTCCAAACCCAGCACAGCAATTTCATCATGGGTTTCAGGTATTGACTAGCTAGCCACTTGGCAAGAGTGGCAAAAAACCCTTGCCACTCTTGGTGATCTCGCCCATGCTGCCTCCAGCGACAGCCCCTCCACCAATACCCAAGTGGCACTTTGGAGCAACTGTCACTGGTTTGCCATCTTTTATTTTTTCAGCCCCAGAAATGTACACAAATGTTATCGGGGGTGGTGGTTCTCGATCGTCTGCAGTTGTGCAAGTGTGCTCCTCCGCGTTCTGATATACTGTATGTAGTCTTGCCTGGTCAATGCACTTGTCAGTTTCAGCAGTCAAAGGTAAACAGATCCACAAGGCAAGACTGCATATAGGCTAAATTGCAAACCGTTGACAGTGGTCAGTTGCCTAGATCTTAATTGGAAACACGGGCAATGGGGAAAAAGCGGCAGAGTAGATGTGCCAAAAGAGGGTGGGCTTAAGATCTTCCCTATAGCAATGTAGTCCTCTCGATTTCTAGTTTTCAGTATGATTAAGTGCTTATGGTGTCATAAGAGTGAGGTGAGATTTTGTGCAGAATTCTTCCCAAAACCCATGTCATAAGAGTGGGGTAAGATTTTGTGCAGAACCTCTTCCTAAAACCAGTTACATGCAAAGCCAGAGCCTATGCTCATGACAAACCATTTGCATGATTGGTTTGCTGAAAGCACATTTTGAGAGCAGATAATAAACAATAAGTTATCTCCAAGCAGGTTCACCAGAAGTACAGGATTCATAATAGGAAAGGACCCTGATCTGTGTGCTTGTTGGAAACAAAACTGTATGCTCTTTAAAAGCAGCAGCAGAACAAAACCAGTGCTCAGAAGCAAAGAATGGTAGTCATATCACCATTATATTCTAGTTCGGCTCAATTTACCATTATTGACATGAAAGGATACACAAGTTGCCAAACTTGCTTCGGGCATTAGTGTCCTATTTGATGTTGCAGGATTTGAGGGTTAAAGAAACCATGCATGCACAGCTTGTGACCCACCAAACCAAATGTAGCCCAAAAGACATTTCTATTTAAACAAGCTTTTCCCAAATAACGAGCCAGTTTTATTGGCATAACTTGATTTTAAATATTTTTATTTAATTTTTATTCTGCCTTTTGACTCTTTTTATTGTTCACCGCTTAGGAATCTTGCTAGATATAGAGCAGTCTATAAATTTGGCAAATAAATAATAAATACCATGTATGGTGGACCCACAAAGAGCTCAGTAAATCTCTTTCCTATTTTTGCTGCCTTCCTGGAACAACAAACAGCCTGCATAAGGAGGAAGAGGGCGGGCTGCCATGAGCCTTCCCCGCCACAATACTTGGTTGGTAGGTGTGCTTAAAGAGTAAATAGGTTCTACTAGTTTATAGGTTTCCAGTGCTCAGTCCAATCAGATCTATGAATTAAAGATAGGGGGCAGCAAAAAGAAGAGAACATAGCAGGTAAGAGTTTTGCTTCCTCAAAGCAAAGCCATTCTTTCCAGATCCATCCTGGTGACAGAATGAGTGAGGGTGAAATCCAGAGCCATGAAAAGAAAGCAGAGTGTTTGTGCTTTCAGTTAGTGCAATGCTTTCTGCCCCCACCACAAGTATCCTAGTTGATTACCTTACGGGGCAGAACCAAATGAACGGAAGCCCAGTAACAATAGAAACGTTCTTGATGGGAAGCATTCATGCTCAAACACCCAAACAACAGGAAAACACACCTTTACCAGTCCCATCACGTTTAATTTTTATGTTTTATGTTGGCAGGAGCAGAAGTGAAACCGAGAAGGACTGAGAACAAATGAAAGAATAAAACCACTGCTACCGAATAGAAAACAGATTAGCTTCTGGACAGCGATATCTGTGAAGGCACCCCACCCCTCCCCCAATTCTGTTCTTGCTTTCCTGATCTACCTGGAGGCTGGAGACCTCTTTTAACCACCTACCATTAGCAGCACCAACTGCTCCCAGCAGAGCTTCTGTTCCTTGACAGCTAAGTTCAACAGATTCAACTTTTCCCTATATAGTGATACAGCGATGTGGAAATAGATATATTTAAGGCGCAATCCCATGCATGATTAGACAGAAAAAAGTGCATCCTTAATATCTACCAATTAAAGGCACAGGAGCCCTGCTAGAAAACGAAACTACACCATCTCCCCCTTCTTCTTGCTCCTTTCCATCAATTTGAAGCAGGGCTTCACCCCAGAACCTGCTCTGAATGTCAGGACTTAATCCTGGAACACGCAAATCAATACAGGTCCTCTGAACATGTCCAGAGTTCCACCGTCCGCTCCACTGAGCAACGAGTCAGCAGCCCCTACGTATCTCCCATTGGGGCAAAACGTCCAGGTTACCCGAGTTCGATTTCCTCACAGCCTTCAGCCCCATCACCCACTGAAAGGTCCGGCACCGAAGAAGTACTCCTATAAAAGGAGTCACTACTCCATTATGTGGCTGCAGGGAGGGATGTTTACCTGGCCAGGGTACTTTTCCCGGAACCGGGCAGGCCTCGGAGCAAGTAGAGGCTTTTGCTGAAGCGGCGCCTGCGAGGGGGGGGCCTGCCTTGGGCACGAGGCTGCTGGAGGCTCAGGCCTCCGAAAGCGCGGAGCAGACTGTCCTCCATTGCAGAGCAACAGCCACAGCCGCCGCCGCCGCCCGTGGTGAGCCCCCCGAGTGTTTACACTGTTCTCGCCTCGTGACTGGGACGGGCGGGGCCGGCTTCCTCCGCCCCCCGAAGCCTGCAGCAGTCTCCAGGGGCAAAGGGGAGATAGGCCCCGCTACCCCGCCCCGACGGCTGAGGTGGCAGAAGCAGCCTGCCCGCCGCTCCTCCCCAAGGCTGTGGTTGAACCGAGGTGGAGTCAACCCCGGAAAATGGGGCGCCAGAAATACTGCTATAGTTGCATGACATAGCAGGGAGCCCTGCTGAGTAGTCTTCTCTTCTCCCTCCGCCTTCATTTAAGCGAAATGTCCGCAAAGGCACGCCCCCTGCCGCCCTGTTGGTGTTTACTGTTTCATTGTGTTGTAGCGGGGCTTACTTCCCATGGGAAGCTCTGGCCCATGAACGATCTAACTGGAGGTTGGCCTTTCACAAAGGTTCTATAGACTTTGAAGAAGCCCGAGTGCAAGGTGAAAGGGAGAAACGTGCTAAGCGAAAAGCACGTCAAACGAATCCTTCACAGGACCATCTTCCATCTGGTAACCTGTGTCCTCACTGTGGGAAGCTGTGTGGATCTAGAATTGGCCTCCACAGTCACTAGACCCATCGCTAGAGTCTACACAATTTTCTTTAGAATTTCCTCCTTTTAAAATCTCCTTTTTGTAAATTTTTATCCCGGAAGACAATCTTACTCGGTCACAAGTGATCGCCTGATGATGATGATGACTCCCATGTATGTGGGAATAGAGTTGTAGCGTGGAAGTGCCGTTCCTTGGAACATGGACCTACCTAGGCTGGCCTGGCGGCTGACCTCCACAGGGAAGGGAAATGTTTCCTGCAGTACAGCCCACTTCCCGTAAAGATCAGGAGGAGCAACTCTCATTCCTGAAGGCCAGGGCCTATTCACACCACTCTTCTAGCCTGGGTGGGTGTTTTTGTTTTACCTCAGTAGTGATGTGCTGCCCCCACGGGCTAGTGCAGTAAATGTGATCCGGTGCCCAATGCTCAATTTAGCTGTAAGTTTTTGCCACTAACAATCCACTCCTACTCAGGTTTACTCAAAACTATGCCCCTTCTAGTTCAACAGGACACGCTCTCTAGTGTATAGGATTGCAGCCCAAGTCAAGCTGACATTAAAGTCTCATACATGTAGGAGCAGAACACCAAAAGACCCACTTTAGAACAAGGCATTAATGGACATGGGAAAGCTGGAGGGGAAAGCATTAACTGCATGAAGATGACCCTAGTCTAGAAAAAAGCAGTCAGACTGTGAACTTGGAAGTGCTGAACAATATCCCATTTATGTAGTGAAAATGCATATTTGTAAAGTCCTCTGTCTGCCATTGGACAACTATTGACATCCCTCAATAAATTAATTTAGTAATGCTAGGATTATTGTGTTATTGTCAATTACCGCTGTTGTGGAAGGTCATGCTGCTTGTTTTACATGTATTATTCAGCTTTCATTGAATTGTCACAACTAAACTTTGCATTCCATTGCCTTTGACCCAACTGTTTACATTTTCCCCTCTACTGTATATCCATTTGAACTGAGGATAACACTGAATGAATTTGATGAAGTATACTCTAGTCCACAGAAGCACATTCCACAATAAATGTGAGAGTGTTGGACTGGGACTCAGGAGATCTGGGTCCTAGTCCCCTGCTCGGCCATGAAACTCACTGGGTGACTTTGGGCCAGTCACTGACTCTCAGCCTAACCTACCTCACAGGGTTGTTGTGAGGATAAAAGGGAGGAGGAGGAGGATTATGTAAAGCCGCCTTGGGTTCCTTGCAGGAAAAAAGGTGGGGTATAAATATAATAAATAAAATAAATGAATGAATTAATCTTTAAAGACACTGTTGTTTTTGCAGTAACTAATGCAGCTACCCCTCTGAAAGTTGTCATCCCTCTACGACTCAGTTGAAGGGGACAATTTAGAGTGGGAAAATGGCCTCCACAGAAGAGTTAAGAATTCATACCCCTTCAGTTCAAATTGTACCCATTACAATTTGTAATTTGCCCTTAAAACAGCAATTTTATGCACATTTATGTGGAAGCAAGCTGCACTGAACAAAGTGGGAGTCACTTCTAACTAAACATACACCGGATAACGTTGCAAAGTTCTGTTTGTGCGTGCACATCGTTGTTGCAGGAGTCTTAATTGACCAGATAAATTGCTTCTCAAAGTGACAATGACAAAACATTATTCAAAGTTTAATTTTATTTAAAAACAAAATTCAAAGGCTACATGGATGAAAAGCAGCAGCGTGGATTCAACAACCTTTATAGTTTGAATTTCTCCTTATTCTCATCGTTTACATTTATTGTAGCTGGCTGTTAATCGGAGTCCATCCATGGTGAAGGCAAAATTGAGCAAATTCTGTAATACAAAAACAAACAAATCTAGTGAAGTATCAAACCAAAATGTTAAGCTTTTTGATGCTAATTAAAGCTTTATAATTGCCACATGCACATGACAATGTTTGAAATTAGCTCAGGTGGCAATGGCTTTCTGTGGGCCTTTTGAAGTATTCTGTCTTTTGGTTGGGAGAGAATGATTTTGGTTTGCCAACTGGCAAGCATTGCTTCTCTACACAGAATTTTTTCTTCTAAATATTGTGTATTATTATTATTATTATTATTATTATTATTATTATTATTTATTTATTTCATTATTATTATTTACATAGTACCATTGGTGTGCATAGTGCTTGCCAGAGTGTAAGATCCCTGTCCCAAGGAGCTTACAATCTAAAATTCAACATAACAGAAAGGGAGAGAAATTGAGGTGGGGTAAACAGGGAAGCCATATGACATACGTCTGCGATTCAGTTCTTAGGTTTAGTTACAGGCTAAGCAACAGTATGGCATGGGGAGTTGTGCCAAAATCTTCACAGAAAAGGTGGGTTCAGAGGAGGGATCTGAAGAGAGCTAATGTCATACAGGTGTTCTAGGTGGCAGTTCCAAGCATACAGGACAGCAAGGGGGAAAGGGCGGAGTCTTTTTGAGGGAGCAGGAGACCTGATGGTGGAGCTGGAGGAGCAAAGGTCATGGGCATGGATGTTTTGGGATATATAAGTGGAGAGATGGGGGGGCAGGGGCAAGGCTATAGAAGTGTTCTCCAACCTTGGGTCCCCAGATGTTTTTGGCCTACAACTCCCAGCATGCTGGGAATTGTAGGCCAAAAACATCTGGGGACCCAAGGTTGGAGAACACTGCTATAAAGGGCTTTGAAGGTAAGGACAAGGCACTTGTGCAGGATATGAGAGCAGACAGGAAGCCAGTGTAGGGAGTTAAGGAAGGGCATCATGTGATCAGAGCAATGAGAGGTGTATGATTCTGGCAGCAGTATGCCACATAGACACAAGGGGACCAGAGTGAGACAAGAGAAGCCCAGAGGGCAGAAGATTACAGCAGGTGAGAGATGACCAGGGCATGAAAAAGAATTTCTGCCGAAGTCATAGACAGGAGGGACAGTATTTCTGCAATGTTGGTAAAGGGAGAAGTGACATGACTTCTCTCACTTCTAATAAATGACATGACTGGAATAAATGAAATGACTTCATCTAATAAATGAAATGACTTGACTACAGATTGAATATGGGGAACAAAGGAGAAGGAGGACTCAGGCTATGTGCCTGTTGAACAGGGTAGTAAGTTGCCAAAGAATTTTCACTTGGACTATAGATCATTATGCCACTATAAGCAACTATGGCTTCTTTAAAATGTGTGGTGTTTGGTTTCTGCCAACTATCACCACTGCCCATATTAAAAAAACCAAAAAACATTAATCTGCTCATGTGCATTAAAACTCATTTTTCATTCTTCTTAAATAGTATTCTATAAATGTTCCATACAGCTAGACCAGCAAATCTAAGCATACCTGCCTTATGCATGTTCAATATTTATAGGAAAAGAGGATAGATTCATAGATCATAGAGTTGGAAGGAGCCTACAAGGCTATCACCCCCAGAAGACCTTATCTTTGGAGAGATCATGCGACTGCAAGCCTTGCACTCTCTCTTTTAACAATTTGTTATAATGTGCAAATTGGCTCTCAGATGAAATCAAACAACTGCCTAAAGTTAGGTACCATCAACATTTAATTATATCATATCTGTCTTAGGAATCTGCCTTATACTGAGTCAGACCATTGCTCCATCTAGCCCAGTATTGTCAACACTGACTGGCAGCAGCTGTCCTGGGTTTCAGACAAGATTCTTTCCTAGCCCTACCTGGAGAGGCCAGGGTCCAAACCTGGAACCTCCTGCATGCAAAACATGTGCTCTGTCACACTGAGCTGTGGTCCCTCCTTACAGCACCTGGTATTCCAAGATGGTCATCCATCCAAGTACTAACCAGGCCCGATCCTGCTTCCGAGATCAGATGAGATCAGGCATGTTCAGGGTGGTATGGCTGTGTCTTGATGTGGACAAGCATGAATGGCAGCATGTAAGTAAAGCAAATCTTCTTTTCTTTTTTTACCATATTGCCCTGCCATTTCTCATCCCAATCCAAATTTTCTCTCTTAAGAGCTTGTGAAGGGTGGGAGAGAGAAGAAAAGAGGCAGCTGTACATCCAATCTATGGAGACTCATATGCAGAAATGTTCAACCAGACTAGAGTTAACCAGACTATCATAACATAGAGAGGAAATGGATTCCATGTCTAGAATTGTTACCTTTCTGCACAAAATGTTGATACTTATGTTTTAGACAAAAATTCAGGATAGGCCACCAGTGTTACTTAGATAAGGTATCTAAAAACAATTTATCAAAGCAATGATGTTTCTCCCAAGTGCATTTGTGGGTTTACTTCAGAAGATTCTTGTCTCTCTTGATCATCTTTATTTGAATCATCTAGGGCAGTTGCACCAGCTACAAAGAAAGAGACAACATAAACAACCTAAAGCAGGGTCTTTACATGGCCTTGCTTTTAAGTGTTCGTCAGGGTCCTCCTCTACAAGGAACAGAGGAGTGTTTCTGTTTTCCAGCTCCGATCATCAGCCTGCATGCAATCCTGGCTGACTACACATTGCTGCAATGTCTTCCCTTTATTCCTACACTAGCTGTTGCCCGCGGCTTCGCTCGTGTGGATTTTAGGATTTGGGATGCCCCACACACAACAGTCATTCAGTCAGTCAGTCATTTAAAAAGTTTCCCTCCCTTTTCACCCCCTCAGAGAACATTCTAAATAGCCTAGGGGATATTTGCATACCCACCCCTATTGGCCCCTGCAGGAATTCATACGAACATTCTAAGTGTCGTATAGGCTATTTGCATAACTGCTCCTATTGGCTCCTAGAGCAATTATGAGGTGAGGCCGATTTGTATAACTGCTCCCCTGTTGTTTTGCCCATAGGAGATATGAGAGGGGGGCGATTTTGCTCCCCTTTTTCACCCCCTTAGGACAGAATGTCCAAAAATCCTTCCTTAGTGGGTGTCTATGTCATAAAAGCAATGTTCCTTCAAAATTTCATGTTCCTAGATTAAACGGTTTGAGCTGGGCGTTGATGAGTCAGTCAATCAGTCAGTCAGGATTTCTTCTTTTATATATATCGATAGTAGAGATCTTCATCCAGCTTTCCAGGACAGCTCTATGTCCCTGTACTCCCTACCTAGCCAAAGATAAATGACTTCTAAGCCTCTGGGGTTGGGGTAGTTATGTTGTGGTTATCAGAAGCTCAAGCCTATGTGATAATGCTATCAGTGATGGGATCTGTGCAGCAAAGCATTTTTTGAAAGTTATGTTTAAATAAATAAAAAAAAAATAAAGTTTGATGGGTCTTTTGCTATAAATATGCAATTACAGCAGTTTACTCACCAGTAGACCCATTGACCTCAGTAAGTCTTACCTGCACCATCTGGGCTGTGGGAGTCTCTCTTCTGGAGATTTGCAGTTTTTCATATAGAGAGTGTGTGTGTGTGTGTGTGTGTGTTCACACACACATACATATACACACAAATTCCACCTGCAATATGCAGCTGATAGCCAGAAGTGAAATATATTTCCTTCACTATACTATAACTATAACCATCAGGTTAAGGATAAACCTATAGTGATGCCTCGTGCGTAGGATATAATAGAGAGCCTGCATGAAACATTCCTCTTTTTCCCAACATTGCAACTAACAACTTTCAATAGATAATTTATTTGCTACCTAGAAATAAATGTTTGTCGTCTGGAGGTAAGAATAAATGGCATTTTTCAAGATTAGCAGAACAAATCAGGAGGCTTTCCTGATTTATACTCCACACTGAAAGAGCAGTTAAAGTAAAGTGAACACAAAAATACTCCAAAAATATACAAAGAAGATTTTGCAGTTGGTGATAATTAAGTACATCTCTGAAATGATTTTTTGCCCCATTTAGGAAGAGATTGTACTCACCAAGCAAGGAACTGTCTTCTTTCAATATATTATTTTTCTGTTTCTTCTAAAATAAAATTAAAGGGGAAATTTTATGTGTATCCTCTATTTCTTCCAGCCACACAAAAACATAACTGCCCTTTTTCTAGGAGGACATAGACTTTCAAGGAGGTAGAGCTGTTCCTGTCAGAAGGAACAAGCAGTGCACGTTTCTGCACTACTTATATCAATTTTGTCCAATGACCGTGGAGCAACTATCATGATATAAATTATTAAGGACAATCTGTGTGGCAAGGCAAGTAGAAAACTAACATTCATACCTCCACAGATGTCTTCCAGTGTAAATAGATCTCCTTTGATGTTGCCCAGTCAAGGG
This sequence comes from Shinisaurus crocodilurus, assembly GCA_021292165.1. Taxonomy (NCBI): domain Eukaryota; kingdom Metazoa; phylum Chordata; class Lepidosauria; order Squamata; family Shinisauridae; genus Shinisaurus; species Shinisaurus crocodilurus. The sequence goes on along the minus strand of CM037878.1, from coordinate 259,933,788 downwards.
GAACTACATAATCATCTGGTAGTAAAGTGTCTACAAAACAAGATTTTGCACAAAGTGGTTATTTAACCGACTCGCTGTGAAGAAGACATGATTCTGACAGTAATCTATACTTTAAATTTACTAAGTGTGACAATCATTTGATTGCAGCTAGAAGTATGTTAGTCATTAAACTGTAAACACTAGAATCAGCGTAAAATCTGAACATGCAATATAAAACACAGATATTCTAGGTTCACACATGCATACGTGTCACTTTGATTTCTCATGATTTGATAACTCATACATGGTGACTGGCTGCCAAATATGTGTACTAACACCATTTAGAAAATAATTGTTTGAGAGGTGATATTAAGAAATCTGAAAATATGGCGCTAGAATGCAAATATTTCATTCACGCATGCAGTTATTGTGATGTGTCACAATAACGTGATGTCACAAACATTAATGTATGAACATACCCATAAGGATAACAGAAACTTTTGGAGTATCTGCATAGATGGAAATGTATTATACAGTGCAGAAAAAGGGTACATGTTGCACTACAGTTGCTATTTGAACAGAATGTATATGGGGGAAATCTATTATTGCATATGGGCAGTGAGATAGATAAGATGGTGATAAGGAAGGCTGCTTCTGCTTTGAGCGCTGTAGTATATTTTTAGTTGTTCTTGGGTTTTTGGGGTGGTTTTTTTTGCTATTTTGAGCTGGTAAATTTTACTCTAGTATTTTTCGTAAGGCACTCTGAAAAATTGTGAACCTTCTGTATCAATTACAGTGCTCCTCAAGGAAAATGAACCGTGTTTACAATTATGCAAGTCAATGGGGGTTAACCACCCTGGATGCAGGAAGGATGAGTAATGCCGAGCAGTGGCCAGTGAGCAAGCACTTACCTACTTACTAATTTCGCTTGTATCTATTGTTTGGGAGTAAACAGTTGGAACTCAAAATAAGTGATATGGTGCTTACCAGAAAGCATTATAAGACCTTGGGAATTGTACCTGCTGATGGTGACCTCCTTCTGGGCAAACGTAAAAAACAAGCAAAGATTACTCAGTTCTTTGAAAATAAAGGGTCTGTTGGTAGAGCTGAGGAGGTGATTTTAAACTCCACAAACTCTATTTTGGATTGGACTATTACTTACAAAGGGAATACTCAAGTACCATATGTAAAAGCTTGCTGATGAGCTGGCTTTTGCCGAACAGATATATTTTGCAGGATGTGCGCAGCCAGCCACAGCTGATAACCAACTAAATGACGCAATTTTTAGGCAAATACAGGAATTGGCCCAAGATAAAGGGAAAGATGAGCAGAGTAAGTCTTTTGTTCAAGAAGAGAAACCTTGTGTGGAGCGATTGCCAGTTGAGGGCTGGATTTTTTGTGTGTTGATGAAGGAGACGAACACATAAAATCCTTTCTATATGTGAGTAATAAGCTTTTAACAGTATTGGTAAACAATATGATTACGGTAAGCTAAACTCCCAAATAAACAAGCCATCAAACCGTGGAAAACGAGTAGAACAAAGGATATGATGAAAGGGCCTGGAAACTATAAAAAGGGAGTTAAAAATGCAAGGAAAGTAAAAAATACCTTAAACTTCAAGACTGTAAACCACAAAAAGTTGGGTACTCCTAAACTGTTAAGAAATTATATGTCAAATCCGTCAGTTCCCAAATATAGGAGAGCTTTTATGCTAGCTAGATTAAATGTCTTTCCTTCTGCCCTTTTGGAAGGCAGAGAAAATAAAATTCCTGTCCAAGAGCGGTTATGCCCATGTGATATGAGAAGAGTGGAAACGGAGCTGCAGGAAAATGATAAGGATAGCATACTTCTGAAAGAGGCTGTATCATTATTATGTTTATGACACCTTGTATCTTAGATATGTGATTTTGTTTTCCTTTTCAAATTGGTTTATATAATTATTGTAATTGTAGCTATTTTAATTTGTTGCTCAGTGATACTGGCCTTCTTGTTTTTAAACTGGGTAGTTTATTATAGTTGAAACTACCTTTTTCTAATCTGCTGGTCCAAGACCGTAATAAATTGATTGATTATTACATATGGAACTGTCTTAGACTGATGCACACCCTTTGTCCATTAAGCAGCAGCTCTCCAAGATGCAGAGGTCCTTCTGAGCACCTGGTACCTGAGATACTTTTATGATAGAGTTGCCAAGGACTGAACCTGGGGCCTTCTACAGTCAATGCCTTGGGCCAGTGTAGCGTAGTGGTGAGAGTGTTGGACTGGGACTCAGGAGATCCGGGTTCTAGTCCCCGGTCGGCCATGAAACTCACTGGGTGACTTTGGGCCAGTCACTGCCTCTCAGCCTAACCTACCTCACAGGGTTGTTGTGAGGATAAAATGGAGAGGAGGAGGATTATGTAAGCCGCCTTGAGTTCCTTGCAGGAAAAAAGTTGGGGTATAAATGTAATAAATAAATAAATAAAAATGTAAGCCGCCTTGGGTTCCTTGCAGGAAAAAAGGCGGGGTATAAATATAATAAATAAATAAATAAAGCCTGAGTTACAAACCTTTCATTCTTTGTACAACACACAGTCAACGTGTTAAATTCACCACCAATAGCTACTAGCTTAGATGGTTTTAATAAAATACAAAATCTGAGGATAGATCTGTCAACAGCTAGCAACTGTGATCGCTAGATGGAATCTCCATTTTCAGAGGCAATATACCTCCAAGTACCTCGGAAAGGCAGTTTGTGAGATCCGTAATTACATCTGGGTGACTGTTGGGCTAGATGGACCTTGGGTCTGATCCAGGAAGCAGCTCTTACGTTACGGTATAGACGGGGTAAAGGAGGACACTGTTGGTACTGCGCTGTCGGTTTGCTACAGATATACAGGGAGCCTCATCTCGGGGGACAGATTGGGAGCAGCAGTGAAATGAGCATGCCCCCCCCCCCCATGCAGTTGCCTGTACAAGCTCCTGCTTTCAAATCCATCTCCGTTTGGAGCACTAAGCTCAGCAGCAGGCAGCTATCATTTCAAATCTCCCATTGCATTTCTTTTTGCCGGGCGGGGGGAGGGCGGGGAGTTAAAATGGTGGCTGTCTGCTGAAGAGGCTAGTGCACTGGAGTAGAGCGGGAACTCAGTTCCTAGTACTTTGAAATGCTGCCGCTGCTAGGACCCAAGTAAGCTGCACTCATCGAGGAGAAAGTGCAAGTGACTAGGGGTGGCCAGCACCAGACAGGGTCTGGGCTCAGGGGTCCACGTCCGGTGCCACCATGTCACTCACAACCTCCCCACCCGCCCAACAAGCGCAGCTTATCCTGCTCCGGTGGTGGCAGCGGCAACATTTTAAAGCAGGAATGGGCAACTTGTGGCCCTCCAGATGCTTTGGCCTACAACTCCCATGATCCCTTGCTATTGGCTATGCTGGCTAGGGCTGATGGGAGTTGTAGGTCAAAACCCCTCTTTTAAAATATAAGCTGAGCCATTTTAAGTGGCCAAAATGCAATGCCCAGTGTGACAGTCATGTTTCACACTGCATTTGCAGGGATTAAAAACAGCAGTTGCCTGCTGTGACTGCTACCAGCCAGGAACCAGGTATACTGTGCTAGTTCAGCAGCGGGAGGATGTGAGTGGCTAGCAGTGGCGTGGCAGGCACACACGCGGGTCTTTGCTTGTCCACCTTGGGCGGCAGGAAGGCTTGGGCCAGTCCTGGTGTTTTCCATGCCATTAGAGGAAGAAACAGTAACAGAGAGTGCTTAAGATTGTGTGTGTGTGTATGTGTGTGTGTGTATACACATACTTTGTATCCTGGGAAGTAAATGCTGAAAATGGTAACTGGATCTGCTGGGTGATAAATTTCTTGTGTCAGGTTAACATTCCATCTGGTAACAGACAGTGGTGAATATTTCCAAAGATATAAAGAGACTGGGGATAACTGAATCCTCTTAAGGTGCAATCCTATGCAAGTGTAGACAGAAAAAAGGCCTATAACTCCCAGCATGCTGGAAGTTGTAGGCCTTTTTTCTGTCTACACTTGCATAGGATTGCACCCTTAGAGTATACGGGAAGGGAGGGGACCAGGAAATCTGTAACTGCATTCAACTAAGAAGCCAAGTGGGCAGAGCAGATCTGCCACAATAAATTAGTATATTCTTGATGTTTGATATATAAATCAAACATACAAGAGCACAATGCAATGTAATTTTTCTTGCTGCAATATTTCCATCTCCGCAATTACACATTTTGCAACTGTAATACACAACCTTAGATAATGGAATTGGGGGAAAGTCATACACTAAAACATCACTGGCTTCATGTTCTCCTTGATCTCCCTGACAATTTGATTAAACGAATGTATTTAATGTTAGCATTAAAGTTATTATATGTTGAGGGCTCATCAGTTTTAAGTTACAACACTACACTAGCATTTTAGTTCTGTTTAAGAACAAAATATTAGAACAGAGTAGATAAACAAACCATAGATAATGTAGCAGAATATATGGCTTAGTACAATGGCTCCAAACTTGTTTTTGCAATACTTAAGCCTGTCATATGCCAGATGAATAAGCTGCCTAATGCAGAGGAGGAGAAACTCTTTGAGCCCGAGGGCTGGACTTCATTTTTGGATAAGTTTTGAGGGGCTGCCTTCCAGAGGTTGGCGGGGCTGAAGGCAAAGAGAGGCAAAGGCAAAAGGGGTGGGGTCAAAAATACAAAGCATACCAGCATATTGTCCCTTTTCTCGCTGCCAACTACTTTACTTTCAACCTTTGAGAATGGGGGGAAAATGCACAAAGGCCAGGAAACCACCAAATGATCAGTGGTTGAGGAAAAGGGGCATGGCCATTTAGGGAAACTTGGAGGGCCATATTGGGATCCCAGGAGGACTGAATTTGTCCTCCAGGCCTGATGTTCCCCAACCCTGGCCTAGTGTGTGACTTTGTAGTAGGCAACAACCTCACACAATGGGCTGTCCCTTCTGTGGTCCACAATTAGCCATTTCTAGACACGGAGGGCCCCAACAAAGAGGTCTATTGCCAGGAACTATCTGGCGGGGAAAAATGTCTCAGAAGACTCCTACTGCATGTTGCGCACAAACCTTACTCAGCAGTTTAAACTGCATTTTCATGTATAGACAGACATTAACAAAGTATAGTAATACCTTGGATTGAGAGCATAATTCGTTCCGGAAACGTGCTTGTAATCCAAAACACTCTTATATCAAAGTGAGTCTCTGGCAGGTGTGAGCGGGGCCAATTTCGACCCACTACGCCCGCTTGAGGCGAGCGGTTACATCCCTACGACTTGCAAGACCTTGCTCGTTTATCAAGTCAATTTTTAAAAAATGTTTGCTTGTCTTGCAAAACGCTCTCAGACCAAGTTACTTGCAATCCAAGGTATTACTGTAAAGAAATAATATAATACTTTAAAATGCCAAGTTTCCAACCTTAATGGTCTCAAAACCTTTGAGGCTGTGGCACTACTGAAGCTAAGTATGGAACTGGTAAACTTGGTGGGAGTCCACATATAAGACAGTAAAATAAGTATAAAATACTTTAAATGCCAAGCTGACAATGAAGTCCAAAGATTAAATCATCAGCAAGCTTTCATGCTGCTTTGAATCCATATTTTTCAAAAGTATATCCTGACTTAATTCGCACTCCAGATTAGCTAGAGGGACTTTTCATTTATTGGACATAACACTAACACTAACTCAAAAACATGCAGTAAGTTTCTACCAGGAAATTGTACCAAGTAAATTTGTACCAAGTATCTTTTCTTTTTTAAAACAAAGTAGTAGGTAATTACCCAATGGAACTCCTGGGGAACCAAAAAGTTCTACTAGTTGAATTGCAAATCCTTGTGATAAAGGAAGCCCCAAAAAGTTTGGTTTAGTACTTAACGGATCTTTATCATCTTTGATCTGAGAATACTTTGTCTGCTGAGTCTCATTAATTTGCTGTATATTTTCTAAGTTTTCAACAGCGGAGTCTGTAAGGCATTCAGTGATTGTTTTAACTGAACACAAAATATCTGGTTGAGTAGTTGAAGCATCTGGAGGTATTTTCTTCCTCTTTTCCTCTGTGTTAACTAACACAGTTTGATCAAAAGCAACAATTTGTTGTTCACTAGGTAAGGAAGCTTTACGAGAAGCAGAAGTACATATCTGAATTGAAGCAGAAGCTACTTTTGTTGAAAAGTTCATCAACTGAGATTCTTCCGCAAGTTGGTTGGAATCTTTACAAAAGAGAAGTTCTACATCAAGATGAGAAGATTTTACTACTACATCATAACTAGAAGGTGCTGGAAATTCATAGCAAGCAAGGCTTTGCTTGTTCTTTTTTCTAGTCTTTTCATTTGAAATTTCCTCTTGTTCTGTCAGTACATCTACATCTTTTAAGACTTTCTCATCCTTTCTAACAGGAATCTGCCAGGGCACATCAAAGTTTGGGGCCAACTTGAATATCCTTTTGCACCTTCCTTGCTTTCTTGTTGAGGTTAATGGGCTTACATCACTTGGAACACTGGCTTTAGTTCCAGATTCTGTGGGTAATTCACCTATTACAATGTATGACATATTATGGATGTTCTCAGTCAGTGGTGATGGCAAAGTACAATCGGTTAGACCATTATTTTCATGTAACACTTCTGCATCTCCTTCTCTCATTAATGCTTTATTAGATTTATCATCAGTTAATTCTGCTGTTCTCTCTGAAAAGACCTGCTTAGGTCTCCTCACCTTCTTTGGTCTTTGCTCATACATGATCCTAAGTGTATCCTCCGGCCAAGTCGAATAGGATTCACTTTTAGCTGAGTTAGTAAGGGGCTGGTCAGCAGAGTCAAAAGAAAAGAAAGCCCAAGTATTTCTCTCATTATTTTCTGATGCCCCATGCTGATCAGGAACAGTTACTTCCTCATAACTTAACAGTTTACTTTCTAAGCCCAATTCAAGCATGACAGCAGCTGTGTCTTTGTCTTCCATATTAGTCAGGACAGTACTATTTTCTGTGCCACTGTGGTCCACTTTTAGAGAAGTTTGATCTTTACATTCCAAAAGGTTGCTCTTGCTTTCTACAAATCTGTTTGGCAAATGATCACTGAATTTTTGTTCAGGTATGTTTTCATTTGGAGCAGATGGCAAACTCATTAGAGGCTCATCACTACTGACTCCTGCAAGAACATCTGTTTTCAGTGAATTGCCTAAAGTCACTGGATCCACCATACAGGAAACAAAGAACCTTCTTTTTTGCAACTCAGGAGGTTTTACATCATTATCATTAGCAGAGCCATCCTCACCAACTTCCTTATGCATATTTGGATGCCCAATCACAAATGCTGATTTTTCATTGTCTTCTGAATCTTCCTGTTCACTCTGTGATGAGTCCTCATCACTTGGAGTTAACTGTTCACCTGACTTTTCCCCAATTGCTTTAATAGTGGCACATTTCATTTTTCTGTTCCTCTTCCGTTTCCTCTTCTGTTTCATCTTGTGCAATCTATGCTTCTTCTTTTCAACCGATTCCCTAAACAGAATAAAGAACTAAATATGAACACATTATTAAGAATCTGAAAAAAGAATAAATTACCAAGTTAACAGTCTAGCAGCCTATCATCTATTTACTTTGGAATAGTCCATTAAAGTTGATTATGGAATCAGCCAACCACAGACATGCTGAGTAAATGCTTATCACAGCTCTACATTTTAAAATACGCAGCAGTTTCATTTCTTTGAGAAAAATGTCTTATATTTATAATCCAACACATAAATACCTAGAGTATGATATACTGACAACTAAGTGAGCTAAACATTATAGAAAATAATGTTGTGCTGGCATGAAAGATGTGAGTTTAACCAACACAAAGGTTCATTAACAGCATTCCAAAGTCACCATTAAACGTAAAAATGACAGTGTTCCTAATTAGGAAAAAAAATGGTACAAGAGGATGCATTTAAGCTCTTTGAAAACATAAAAGGTGTCTGACCAAAAGATTAGCTATTGTGGCATTCTAGACTGTTTTTCTAGGTAGTTATTACACTGGAGAGCACAAGAAACAGGGCCTTTTCAGTCATGATGAAACTCCCATGGGATGTATGTTTGGCTCCTTCTTTGATGGCGTATACATGGGCATTAAAGTCATGGCTGTTCTGATCTGCTTGTAATTGAACCATGATGCTGATCTGTATCTCTAAGGTTTATTTTTAACTGCCACTGCTATTTTTATTTCATTTACAGTGCAATCCTGTAAATGTCTAAATCCTAAATACAGTGCAATCCTGTAAATGCCTGTAAAAGTCCCACGGAGTTCAGTGGGGCTTACTCCTGGGCAAGTGTGCTTAGAACTGCAGCCTTATCATATATCATATTGAGTTGTCTGTGATGGATTGGTGGTCTGGAGTGAAATTTTAATGCTATTTTTAATTAATTACCTATATTGATATTTGCAATTGTTTTGTTAGTATTTTGTGTGAACTGCTTTAAGATGGCTTTTTTGTGTGTGTCCTGAAAGGCAGTGTAAATAAATTATTATGGGGGGAAACTTGAGTTTACATCAGATTAATTGTAATGGTTGACATTTTTCCTCTAGTATTAAGAGAGTTATATATATGGGGAAGGACCATAGCTCATTGTTAGAGCACATGCTTTACATGTGGAAGGTCCTAGATCCTAAGTTCAATCCTAGATATTGCTAGTTAAAAAAGGATCAGGTAGCAGCTGATGCAAAATGCCCCTGTATTCTGAGACCCTGGAGAACTGCTATCAGAGAAGACAATATTGGGCTAGATGGGAAAATATTCTGGCTTGGTATAATGTAGCTTCCTATGTTTTTCCAAATTTGTGGCAAAGGCTGCAATCCTAAGTATACTTACCAATTGAGCTCAGTAGGTCTTCTTCGTAAACATGTATAGGACTGCCTATTCAATAACATTTTTACCCTAGTTACCCCCTTAATAGGAATGGGTGAGAAATTTGCAGTCCTATTCTTTCTATGAACCCTGTATACACAAATTGGAACACACGTGTGCACCAAAATCTGCACTTTTCACAAAATTCACAAAACTAAAAAATTAACCATTGGCCATTCTGGCTAGGGCTGATGAAAGTTGAAGTCTAAAACATTTGGAGGACACCAGGTTGGGGAAGGCTATGTTAAGTGGAAGTATGCACAAAAGCATCAAACATCAATTTATTAGGGTAAAATCACTTGCAAAAAGTCCACATTAGGAAAGTGCATACAAAATGTGTATATTAGTGTTTTCTCTTGGGTGTACATGGTATGAGCGATCTTCTCCAGGCACATCATCTCAAGGACTTTTTGATGTTGCTTCAACCTCACGTTCCTTAGTTATCCCCCAATCATTTCTGAATATCCCCTAAATAAAGAATGATATAAAAATGTAACAAAAAGTAAGCCATATTGGTCCATAAGAAAAAAATCCAAAATCCACAGTCAGGATTTATTAGGACAAAGCAAATATGTCCAGAATAGTGGGAAAGCTTAAAAGAACTCTAGATCTCTTCATCAGGCAAGAAGTTACAAAAAGCTTCAAGTGGGGAGTGGGTAGAGGAGGGGGAAAAGGCTGATTTGATGTTGAACTCATGAAGTCTGTATGGTCAGAGTTTTAAGATGGAGTGGATGAAGAGGGCAGACTTAAATGAATTAGGCTCTATCTACTAGATGTCATGCAAGTTTCAGGTTACACCTAGGACTGTTAGGACAAACACATAATAACCGATTCCCCCATTTCTGAAAACATAAAATCCAGTAGTTACACAAATTTGTTTCCAACCTTAAGCAAAACACGCCCAAATTTAATACCAGCATCACCAATATATAAAAAAACCTATCTTTCTCTTTACTTTTGTTCGCTGCTGACCAAATAACCTGAGTCACCTAAGATTGGAAAACAAATCATTCCACTCAAACAAAAAGCACACACCACCACACAGTGGAGAAAGGCAATATTAACTTCTACTAAGGGCACCCTATATTTAGTCTGCAATCCTGAACAAATTTATTATGGGGTAAAACTCATTGAATGCCGTGAAAGTTACTTCTGAGTGAACATGCATAGGATTGTTAATCAATGTATAGTTTATTATTTACAAACAACTTGTTTTTGCCCAGCTTTAGTGTGTGTATGTCAAGGTATGTTGAAATCTTCAAAACAAACTTTCTTATGTTAAAGGTCCACTTGTTCTTTTTAATCAGCATTAACTGGCAGAAGTGATGGAATATTTGGTCCAAGCATTGTGAAACAGCAATAGGGTTCAGATTTCCTGAGGTTATGGTGAACAAGTGTAACAACAGTCATGATATAATTTAATTGAACACTGATACCACATACACGAGACCTTTATCTTCCACACTAATTTGGAGTCACCAAGTTCCATACATGCAATAACTGGCCATTTCACCTATAAGCAAGGATGACAACAATATTACATTGTTCCTACTTTCTTAGAATTAAGACCCAAGAGCTCAGGAGTGTTTGAGTTCCTAAAAAAAAAAAAAAAAAAAAAGCTGGCCAATCACCAAGGACATGATCCAGCCAGTTAAGCACTTTAAACTCCCATTAATTCAAATAAAAATCGTGTTTGCTTATATTTTGGCAGGACTGCGCCCCAACTGTATTGCACAATCACCTTTTACTAGTGATTGTTGAATGCAACCCAGTGGTTAAAGCATGTTAAGATACCATTAATCTTATCTGCACTGAAGTGATCTTGAGAACCTGTCCCACATTCCTCAGAGGCATGCTAAATACTTTGGTGTCAGTTGACATTGCTTTCCATGCCTCAGGAATGCTAGGACAAATTTCACAACCTTCAATAGCTTCTGAAGTGCTTTCCCCATTATGTGAAGTATTATGTACCCCAACAGAATGAAACCAGTGACCTGTTTCGCACAACACAATAAGCCACCATGGGTTAATTGACCCGCCGTGCTGCATGCCAGCCACCATTTTGCATATGCAAGCTGCGGCACAAGTGCACTGCAGCTTGTTGTGTCATGCAAACCCAGTAAGGTTGTCTATTGGTGTGGTTAACCACCCACAATCCATGGGCAGTTTTAGCATTGTGTGTGGTTAGCCATGACAACAACCCACCCTCACCATGTTTGAATGTCATGACAAGTTGTGGCGTGCCCCGCCAGCTTGCAGATGCAAAATGGCGGCTGGCACACATCACGGAGCCCCATGGGGGAATTAACCCATGGTGGCTTGTCGTGACATATGAACAGGCCCACTGTGAACTTGGTTTGAACTGAACCTACCTATTGAACCTAAATGGGTACTGTATATATATCTGAATCTCTGGGTAATGGCATAGTGGTGATAGTAGTGGCATAGTGGTGAGTGTGTTGGACTGGGACTAGGGAGATCTGGGTTCTAGTCCCTGGTCGGCCGTGAAACTCACTGGGTTACTTTTGGGCCAGTCACTGACTCTCAGCCTAACCTACCTCACAGGGTTGTTGTGAGGATAAAATGGAGAGGAGGAAGATTATGTAAGCCACTTTGAGTTCCTTGCAGGAAAAAAGGCGGGGTATAAATATAATTAAAAAATAGTGTAAACTATAGTCCATGAAAGCCATAATAAACCTATTAGTCTTTAAGGTGCCAAAGGACTGTTGTTTTTGTTGCAACAGACTTAACATAGCTACCCCTCTGGAAATTATTGAAAACAATGTTCAGTTCCCTACAATCAAAATGTATTTGTGAAAAGTGAACTGATCTCCAGCATAATGGTTCCTACAAGTGAGCTTTAGAATAACCAGTTCAAACAAAAATGTATAAAAAACTGATATCCATTCTTTAAATGAGACCATATGATCCTAAATATTATATGGAAGATGGCAGCTAATTTCTGTCACTCAATATGAGATTGTAGGATGCCAGAATGTATTTATTTCCTCTCAACCACTCCTTCATAATGGTATAAACTGCGTCTCATGTCAGCAATTTTTAAGCATTAAAAATACACCAAGTGCCCAAAGGCTTAAGGGCACAACACATTAAATTTCAAACTAATCGCTCGAGGCGAAGCAGTTACATCCCTATCTTGTATAGCAAGACGTCGCTTGTTTATCAAGTCAAAATTTATTTTAAAAAATTGCTTGTCTTGCAAAACACTATCAGACCAAGTTACTTGCAATCCAAGGTATTACAGTAGAAGATTAAAGCCATAAGGATCTAACACAGCAGACGTAAGTCATCTTCAGAGGTCTCAAATCACTTTTATTAATGACCAACCATGCCCATTCTTAGAGAAAAGGGGATTTGGCTGTGGTGGCACATGCCTTAGTTACCACTTGTTTGGACAACACATTCTATGTGGTGGCTGTCCTTGAAAAGTGTTTGGAGACTGCAGTTAGTGCAAGATAATACTGCAGATGTTCTGAATGGGAGTCCTCTGGAGCATGCAACTGCTTTGTTCTCTGGTTGCACTGGCTACTGATCCAATGTTTCCAAGCTAAGTTTAACCCCTTTGGCGCTCTGTATTCAAAACATTTGGGGCGGCGACGGGGGCGGCGACGGGGGCGGCGACGGGGGCAGGTGTTTCCCACCCATATTAGGAGATCTTCTGGCCCTCCCTTTTGTTTTTTGTTTCTTTACCACTTCCTTCTAGCCCCCTTTTTGTTTTTTTTTACCAACTCCTAAGTACATATTTATTTATTTATTTATTTAATATATTTATTCACCGCCCATCAGCCAAAAGGCTCCCTGGGCGGTTTCCAAAATACAACACCAAAATAACAAAAATAGTATAAAAACACAAACATATTAAAATAGAACACGATAAAAACAAGCAGCCAAATAAATTCAATCTGGAGGTACAGTGGCGATAATAAAAGGAATAAAATCAAACATTAAAATATTGGGCAAATAAAAAGGTCTTCACATGGTGCCTGAAAGAATAGAGGGTAGGTGCCAGGTGTACCTCCTTGGGAAGCTGATTCCATAGTAGCCACCCTTCTAGCCAGGCATTTAATTTATGTGATAAAATACTAAAATCAAATCAATCACTTTGCCTAGTTTTATTTTGACTTTTTGATATCCTTTTTGAGTTTTTAAAGTGTTTGATTTGTTAGCTGCTTTGGATATCTTTTAGATGGAAAGGCAGGACAATTTGCTTAAATAAACTAAAATACAGTCTTAATATAAAAATGTGTAATTAACACATTTTAGACGGAATTAAACATTGACCCTATCACTTTGCTTAGTTAAACACCTCAAGTAACATACTAGTTCCCCACCAGCCATTATTTACACCCAGACACCCCCTTCATGCATCAGGAATGTAGGACGTTATGTGACCTTGCCAGTTCCCTTTCGCCACAAGATCAGGTATTTGATCCTGCCACCACATTTTTCTTAAGTCCAACCTGCGAAGTGCAGTCCGCTCCCCCAATTCTTCCCACACAAGCGATTTCTTCTTTGTTTCCCCTTTTTGGCAGCAACATGAGGGAAATATTAAACCAAGGAAGTCTTTATTCATGTCTAGGAACAAATACACTCCTTGCTTGTTACAAAGAAGAAATGCAAATTGATTCTTGATAAATCATGCCTATTTTTGACAGGAAGATCCACTCACATGTCATGACACAGATATATCATACTGATGCATGGGAGGAGCTACAGCCAAACCCACAAAGCCCTCTACTTATTTCACTCACCAGTAGTGAAATAGTTACAAAAAGTGAAGTGTTTTACAACTGCTGTTCCTGTAAATACTAAAAATACTGGTGCAGGAATTAAAGGGCATACATACACATTGTTGAAGATACTAACATATTAAAGTTACTAAACCTGATATTCATAGCAATTTCCCGTACTGAAAAACACTTGTTGCAGATAAATTAAGCGGCAAAATATCATTCAAAATGTTAGTTTTAATAAAATTTCTATTAAAAAACCAATTACATGTACATTTCATAATACACATTAAAAATAGGACACACAGAAGTCAGCAGACAACAAAATTAAATATCCATCTTTTATTCCTGACTACGGAGTTTGAATTATAGCAGGTCTTCAACCCTTGCTCTTCTGTTTACCTTTAAAAAAAAAGAACATGGAACAGAAACCCATGCTAGCACAACCCTTCAATCATCAAAACTAAACAAGAGAAAAATAAACAAAAAGTGCATCTCCATATATAATAACACTAGTTATTAAGAAATAATTGAGTCAGACAGAAGAGACTCAGGACCTTAGTGCATGAGTCTTTAACTAAGGTTCAAGAAATTATCCTGAATTGCCCTGATCCAGTATACTGTAGGGCTGTGTTCTCCAACCTTGGCTATGCTGGCTGGGGCATGCTGGGAGTTGTAGGCCAAAAACATCTGGGGACCCAAGGTTGGAGAACACTGCTGTAGGGTACTGTATGTGTAGAACCACCTTTTGCAACCCCACACCATTTGCAACCCCACACTGATCTTCACTGAATGGAACAAAGCAGGTTGGATACAGAGATCCACTCTCTGTAGACGCATTTAATTTCTGGAGGTTGCTGCACAAAGGCAAAAAATAAAATATAAATAAAGCAATTTACACCAATGGGGGCAACAAGCTCATAGGTCAACCCTGGACAGGATAGGTGAGAGTGAACCAATCTCTTGACGTGGTTGTGAATAATAAATATCTGATATCTGCACAAACCATCAGTGTGATTTGTCACAAAGAATGCCTAGGGGCCATAGGATTGCTCTGTAATGCTTTTACTTTTCCAAATTTAATAATTGAGCACTGTGGCATATTATGCAGTAGATGTTAGCTTTTATAACATTTGACTTGTTAAAAAAATATGGAACTACTCTAAAAGAATATTTTCTTTTGAGGTGTTCCCCCCAAAAAGACATATGGCAATATCGAAACCCCCTTCACTCAAGTGATAGTGCTTCCACTCATGCATAAAGCAAGAGGCAAAATGCCCCTTTGGAGGCCCCCATGTCCTATACCAGGGGTAGACAACCTGGTGCACTCCAGATGTTTCAGACTACAACTCCTATAATCCCTGAACATTGGCCATGCTTGCTGGGCCATGGCTAGTTGTAGTCCACAACACCTGGAGGGTAGCAGTCACCTACTCATACCTTATACAGTGTCTCCAAAGGAACCCCTTGACCTTTTTAGAGGATGCATGAGGTTGGGCTTGAAGGGAGAGCTTAAAAGCTCCTGCATGCAAGTGGAGTCAATTTGGATCCCAGTCAGGGAAGTGAAATCTTAACTTCATTAACAAACAAAATTTAAAGGAGGGGTACAGAATGCCCATCCCACCAGGTTTTCCAATCCTAGGGTTCCTCCACGGGGTGCGGTGCAGCCTCCAAGCACAGCCTCCTGGGGCTCCCCCCCTTGAGGGAATCCTCACTGTTGTCTCCAATCTCAGATCAGAGAACAGTGGAGATGTGGGTGGCAGGGGACTCCGCCAGCACTGAGAAGAGCAGGTGCTCTTCCCGGCACTGCACAAAGACAGGAACTCAGCCAGTGCCATGAAGAGCAGCCATTCTTTCCAAGGGTGCAGTGCAAAGTCGGGGACATCAGCATAGAGAAAAATGCTCAGTGCTGGGGTGATGGCAGTGGGCGTGGCCACACCCATTAACATCATCCAACCTGCAGAGAGTCTGGTGGGGGGCAATGCCAGTCCCTCACCCAAATACTGTCCTGCACTGTTCAACTATGAGCACTCAATTTCCCCCCCACTTCATAATAGCCTGTTGATATCTTTTCACCGATCCAAGGCTAACACATCTATGAGGTCTTGGCAAGTTTGGAACAATACAGCAGGAATGCCTCCTGAGTAAGCCCATGTAAATTAGTGGGGCTGAGAATGCAAGAGCAGGATGACAAGAAATGTACAACCAATCCACTGTACAATTCCATGTAAACATCAGCCTCTTCCCACCCCAAACCTTGACTCATTCTGCAACACCCTTGTAGTGTTCTTCATGTGGGGCGGATGTAATATATGTTGAAACATGTACTTTACTGGCTATATGTTTATCATTCCTGTGCTCTTCGGCAGTAGCCATCCATTTCTAATGGAGCTTGGCAAAGAAGAAGCTTATGATATAGCAAGTCTTCGCTCTCCTTATACACGCCAAACAACCTACATGTTGGGTAAATTTTTTTAAAAAAACTTTAGAAATATATATGAAACCTAGATATTTAAAGACTGCATGAATACAATACAGAAGCAGAAAGGTTTCCTCTCCCATGGTGAAGACCAGAAAAGAGGGGGAGAAAGATACTTTTAGGCAATAAGCAGTATGCAGGGCTGCTATAGTTTAAAGGGCCAAAACAGGCACTTGGAATAACAATAGTGAAACAGGAGGGCAAGGGCCTCCTGACAAATAATTACAAAACTGAAGTAAGCTGTTTTTATTTTCTTTTGTGATCTATAGATGCTGAAAGGCTTGACAAAACCAGGTCTCCAGAATAAACACAAAAGATAGTGTTCAGAATGTAAAGTCAACCTTCTCAAACAGCACCTAATGCAAATATATTTCTTTATCACTGGTTGGAAAACTGGTATTTTATGTCAGAATTATTTTCCATTTAAAACAGTTGACAGGTAAGGTTGTTTAAAAACAAAGTTTTTAAGTATTCCCCAACAGTTGCCTGTTAGGCCAGAAGATCCCTAATGGATCAAATTGGTATTTTTATTATTTTCACTGAAGTAAAAACAATAATGTTCAAAGTCAAAATACTTATTGTATTACACTGACATTGGATTGTTGAAATAATGGTACGGGAGCACACAACTAGAGACAAGAGAAGAGGCAAACATCCAGTAAAATTTCACTACATGGTAAAAAAACCCCAAAAACAAATTAGCACAAAAATCCCATGCCAACTGAGCCTCAACTATCTGATGAACCAGCTATTGCCCATATCACAATTCTGAAGTAACATAATGTGGTTTTAATTAACTGGTGTCAATGTCCACATATATGTATACAGTTCCAGCTTTTCCCACATATTTAAGACTTATTGCTTCTTTCATAACAAAACCGTACAACCAAACAAACAAAAAAGAAGCAAGCTTTCACGTAGTACAGTAGCGTGAACTTAAAAAATGACAATATAAATCTTCATATTAAAAGGTCAAGAACAAGCGAGTTTATCAGGATTTCACATAAAACTACATGCTGCATGCTGATGTGCTGAAGTCAGATTTTAACTGCAAAGTCTTAACTACCACTTTCGCAGACAACCCTCAAAGATCAGAAAATGGAAAGGTGAGAACTTGGGCTTAACGTCAACATCTGATTCATAAGCTAACTACTAAGTGAGATAACTGGTATTACAATTGGAATGGCTATTAAAAGTGGTGAAAAGAAATAGTTCAAATACAACATCTATAAAAATTATTTTTCTGGTTACCTGCACTTATTAAAAATTCATTATGTTCTATTTAGAGTTCTTCAAGAAACTGCTCAGCAGTTTCAAATTTAAGCAAAAACTCTAGTTAAAATGCAACCACATGGTGTATCCACATCATCAAAGGATTTCATTAAAACCAAGATTAGTACAAATATAAAATTTTAAAATATTTAACATTCAATTTTATTAAACATTTACATTTTTATAAACAGTCTCCAAGAGGTAATTATCTACATTAAGGCTATTTAAACCTTAAAAGAAAGTCACTGAATAGTCTGACATCAATTCAACATGAAGCAGCCTTAAACCCACTTCTTTCAATAGGCTTGAATCTACTAACTCTGTGCTGAACTGTGGTCTATTTTTAAAAAAAGAAAAGAGTTGGGCTTAGTTAAGTGTACCCTGAATTATTCGATACACTATTATCGGCTATTTGATACACTGAAAGTATTCCAAGAGTCTGAACAGCCTCCCCACCTCTGTCTTCTTTGCGGAGGTGGCGTTTGTGAAGTTTTGTGAAAAGGCAGAACCGAATTCATGACAATGGGTATTGAGATTTGATATTCATATCTTTCCAGCATTTGAACAATCTTCTCACGACTGACCCCATGTTCATTCCTCCTACAAAAACAAGAAATTAAGTTCAAGTCTGATCAACTTATAGAATCTCTCAAAATACTTTCAGATTGTCCCCTTCAAGAAACCTGTCAGGGCCAAGCTCGTTCTCATATAATTTTCCCGCAGGTGAAAAAGCAGCAGGCAGCAAGCAGTTTTGAGCAAAAAGTATTAAGCAGTAGCTCCTCTCTCCTGCCATTTCTTTCCTCAAACTTGCAGCTTCCCTGTAGTGGTTTTGCATTAAAAAGCAAAACAAAAACGAACTACCTTTGGCAAACTGGTGGCGATCCAGAGCGGGCGAATGGTAGCAGTAAACAGGGAGTTTTACTTGGGAGTGGTAGAAGAGGCCAAGAGGGGATGAATTTGTGGCTGTTTGTTTGAGGTGGCTTGGTGTTTTTGGAACTGTTTGGGTTCTGATTATGTATCTGTTTAGTTTCACACACACACACCTGCTGTCATGAGCTCTGGCACATCTGGTGGGCAGGGCTTCTGCTGATTGAGGTGAACTACTGAGTTAGTTGGGAGTGGGACCAGTAACTATAAAGCTCTGTAAGTAGTCTGCCAATCCTATGGAGCTGCAATCCAGAGTGAGTGAACAGGAGCAACAAACGGAGTTTTATGAAGGAGCTTAGCACAGAGGTTTGAGAGGGCACCCAGGAAGCAGGAAGGGCTTGAGGAGGCAGCCAGCAATATGAACACAAGGGGGAGTCCCAGTGACAAAGTGCCTGGGTAATAAGAGGTTAAAGCAGACAGGCGAGTTTAGCAGCAGGGCAAGGAGGCCAGGGCAGCCAACGCCTACACCTTCTGAAGTAAGGGTATGCTTTGAGGGAGCTCTTGGTACTGGACAATTTGATCATTAGATAGACAAACAGCTGAGTTTGTGACAGGCGTACAGACCACATGGTAACTTGTCTGCCTTGTACGAAGGTTGAGGATGTCAATTTTCATCTAGATAGCCTGGTAGGTAGCACTGGGATGGAGTCAGTGGTCATAGTCCACACCAGCTCCAATGACATGGGAAAACGTAATTGTGCAGGCCTGGAAGCCAAATTTAGGTTGCTATGTAGCAAGTTGAAAGCTAAGATTTCCACATGCAGGGCCGGCTAGACAGGAGAAGCTATACGTGGATGTGATGGTGGTGTAGGGAGGAGGAGTTTAGATTTGTTAGGCAAATTTGTTAGGTACATTTTCAGACAACTTGGGCTTCTAGAAAAGGGATGAGCTCCACTTGAAACAGAAGAGAACAAGACTGTTGGAGCTTAACATTGAAAAGGTAGCAGAGCAGGCCCCTGGAGGAAAGCTGACAAGCTGAGAAGTTTCTGGTAGGAATCATACTCTATAGGAAGGAAAGGGAACAGTGAAGTAAGAGTGATGCTGCTCTGCACATCAATCAAACTAGAAACCTGAGAAGGGGCAGGCTCCTCCACAGAATTGCTGAGAATGTCAATACAAGCCCCACAAGTAATTTTGTGCTGTTGCCCCTGCTCAGAGTAATCTTGAGATGGAGAATGAAATCAGGGAGGCAGCCAAATGAGAAAGGTTTGTAGTAATGGGTGACTTAATTTACCCTCACACAGGCTGGATAAATGCATGTTCCAGTCACAACAAAGGGATACAAATTCTAGATACCCTAAACAACAATACCCCAGAACAGTTGGTCATGGAACGAACCAGCAGGGAGGCAACCTTGGACTTAATCCTTACTGGTACCCTGGACTAAGTGTGAGATGTGTTATTAAACCAACTGGAAACAGGAACCTTAGTGCTATCAAATTTAATGTGTATGTAAGTGGGAATTTGTCAAATCAGACCAATGAAGCCACAGTTGACTTCAAAAGAGGAAAGCTAGAATGCTGAGGTTTTGAAATTTTAATTTAAATGACAAAATACCCCCCCCCCAAAGTCAGAAGGTTTAAATCCTATAGAAACTAGCTTGTATTTCTAGATAGTACAAGCACATCCAATAATTGTTCCCACTTGTTGCATTATTCAAAGGACTATGAATACTGGCTTGGATCCAATGGAGTGACAGCGAAAGCAGAAGGCACTTCTGTTCACAATTCTTGCAGAACCCCCCCCCCCACACACACACACGCATCAGGAGTGGGTTTTTGGGAACTGCAGAAAAAGAGGAGGAGGCAGGAACTTTCCATTCTGTGAGAAAACCTACGCTCACCGTTTGTGGGATCCAAGCTACGAAATGCAAGTCCAGTAAGTTTTTCATCAGCCGCTTTAAAATTATTTTCAAAAAGCTTTTTCAGTTCTATTCAGTTCTACTAAGCATCAGGAATAGGAAAGAAACTAAAAGGAAAAAAGGAGGGTGCAACTGACATTGGACAGAACCCAATTCTCAGTGAGACAGGAAACATCAGTTGCCAGGACAGCTTGTGTTCTATCCCACAAAATCTGGTGTCAAGCTTAATGTTGAAGTAGAAAGATAAATGGGCATAGGGAATTATTCAAAAGCTGCATATGTTAGCATAATAATGGAACCAATCAAACGTTAGAAATATTTTTGCAAACAAGGAAATAAAACATAGATCTTACTTTTCTAATTCTTCAGGGTCAAACTTCCACCATGTGTCCGGTTCATGGAATTCCACTCGGTAGCCTTTTTCTAGAGCCTAAGCAAATGAAAAATAGTATGGCTGTAAAAAGAATAGTGACAGAATCGCTCTTCTGATTAATGCTGCAATCTCAAATTCAGTGGGACTTACTTCTGAGTAGACATGTATATGATTGCATTGTAAGTTAAGTAGACTGAACACCAGGTTTTTTTTCCTAGTAAAAAGGCTTAAGATTCATTGACGTTTACATAGATCAAGTTGATGAAGATAGTACAACATGCAGTTTATGACAGAAAAAGTAATAATTAATCCATTTGCAGACAAATTAGCTATGTCCATTAAGAAAGATGCTGCTTTATTTACCGCTTCCACATAAGGCTTCATTTCCCAGGCTTGTGTATTAGTGTTGTCTATAATAATTGGGGATCTTCCTTGGTCCATTGCTTGTTTTGCTGCAATAAAGATTATATTAATAACACAATTATATGAATAGTAAAGATAATAATTATTTGCTTCAAGTAGTAAGGTTTGATAAATGAAAGTCTTCTTTAAAAAGTTCTCTTGGACCTCTTTGTGGCTTTTGATGCCATCAATCATGGTATCCTTCTGGATCACTTGGCAGGCCTGGGCCTTGGGGGCACTGTATTGGGAGTGGTTCTGGTCCTTCCTGTCCCATCATGTCCAGAAAGTGGTGTTGACAGACTACTGTTCGGCACAGCAGCCATTGGCCACAGGCTGCCCCCCTGCTAGCAATGTACGCGTACGTTAACGGGTGCTTGCCTTGTGCTCGGCGAGCACTACTGCTGCTCGAGTCTTCTCGCGGCGACACAGACTCTTTTCGGCTGCGCCGGGGACCCGGAAGTGACACGACAGGTCCCGGCACTGTGCCAGGAACTGACGTGACCCCAGCACTGCTTTTTTTAGGTAAATATCATAGAAAACCACCTTAAAACGGCCATGCAGCTGTTTTAAGGTGGTTTTCTATGGTATTTACGCTAAAACTGCAGCGCAGGGGACCCAGAAGTACCTCTCTCCAGCTCCACTCTGGGGAGATGTGCTGAGCTGGGGAAAAGGTAAGTGCCACAGGGCTCAACTGGGGGCGAGTTCGCCCCCGCTTCTACCCCAATTGAGATTCGCGGGCATCCCTACGTGACTTACATGAACCACTGGTAGAGGTCATCCAGAGCTTTGGAGTGATATGCTGATGATACTCAGCTCTATTTCTCTTTGTTACCTGACTCCAAGGAGTCAACTCCCTTGAACATTGCCCAAGTTCAATAATGGGCTGGAAGAGGGTAAACAAGCTAAGATTAAATCCAGAGAAGACAGAGGTGCTGTTGGTCAGTAGAAAGCCTGGCTTGGGGATTAGGATTCAACCTGTTCTGAATGGGGTCCCATTCCTGAAAGATCAGGTTCATAGCTCGGGGTGCAACCAAATCTTATGCTGTTCCTGAATTTCAGGCAGCAGCAGTGGCAAGGTACACATTTGCACAATTACATTTACTGCGCCAGCTGCAACCATTCCTGAGTTCAGACTGATCTGCCAACAGTTACCCATGCCTTGGTCACAGTTAAAATTATTGCAATGCTTTCTGCATGGGGCTACTGCTGAAGAGCATCCAGAAGCTTCACCTGGTGCAAAATGGAGCAAATACGCTGCTAAGTGTTGCACAGTATCGTGAGCCCATCACCCCAATACTGAAAGAGCTGCACTGGTTGCCAATTTTTTCTAGGCTCAATTTAAGGTACTCGTTTTAACCTTTAAAGCCTCTAACCAGTTTAGGGCCTGGTTATCTGCGTAACCGCATCTTGCTATGAACCTGCTCAGTTATTAAGATCAGCAGGGGAAGCCCTTTTGAAGACACCCCCACTTGCAGAGGCCTGCTTGTCAGGCACATAGGAAGGGGCATTCTCCTGTGTTGCTCTCAAGCTCTGGAACGCACTCCCTTTGAAGCTGCAGTTGGTCCCCACTCTCTCTGCATTCAAGAAGGGGATCAAGACACATCTTTTTAACTAGGCTTTAAAAATTGTTGTTATGGTTTTTAAGGTTGCTTTTAGCATTTCACTATGTTTTTATTTTATTGTTTTATCTTCTGATTTTTTTGTAAATTGCCTTGGTTGGCTTCAGAAAGGCAGCATAGAATACCATAAATAGGAAAGCAGAAAATGTTTTAGGAAAGCAGAAAGTGTTTTAGGAAAGCAGAAAATGATAAAAATCCTCATCATACAACAAACTCCTCTTAAGCCAGATCTCAATTTCATTAGATCTAAAGCATTTCTATAGCTTTCATTATGTCTATATAATGCCAACATCTTTTCCCACCAACATCCACAGCTGCCCAAATCTGATATTGGTTGATAGACAGGCAATTCCAGATAAACTGATTTTATGTGAGAGTCTATGAAGTGGGTTCTGCAAAACAAAGTGGGTTCTGCAAAACAAAATTGCAAACCTGTATACCAGATTATGAATTTAAGTGATATTAAGTGTAACAGGGTTGGGCAGGGCTCCTGTAACTTTCATAGTTGTATAGGAAGGAGAATTTCCACAAATATAAATTCTCCCACCAGTGTAGAAACGTAACATGGAGGAAATCTGTTCAAAAATCTTCCTCCTAAACAACTACCAAAGGCAAAGGAGACCTTTCCTGTATTGTATCTGACAACCATAAACCATTGTCGGGCCTCGAGAAACTAAGACCAAAAGAGAGATTTGTCCACTCTTTATAGGAATAAGCCACTGATTCATTGTATGTGTCGATGGACCTTCTGCCGCAAACTCTTGTATGAATACATTCATCTTTTTATGTATATTTTCATTGTAATAGCATTCGACATGAACAAGTCTAACATATTCACACCTCTCTTCTGGTTCCAGTCATGAGCAACACCAAGTTGATAAACATTATATGACCAACATCCATTGTTCTGACGAAAGTAATCATCGGTGCTGAATATAATGCCATCACGACTCTGACCAAGCAGAATACTGTCAAAGGAAGAAGCAAGACTATTACAAGATAGCCAAATCGTGTTTTAGGAAAGCAGAAAATCTTACGCAGGAAAATTTATCTATAATTTATTTCAGAGATTTTTTAGCTATCACTCTAAGGCTACCACTAAGGCAATTCCTAAACCTCTTATTTCTCTCACTACATTTCATAGTTTTCCCTGAAGCACATGGCATTCACACAGGAATTTTTAAAAGGTTCATTAGTGAAGACTCACCTACTCACTTCTACTAAGACAGCTCACTTGTTAATGCTGGTCATACACTACTGCTTTCTGGCCTACCTAATTTATCTTTCTATCCATAGTAAATGTAGAGAAAGTATCCCAGAGAACACTAGTCATGAATTTCTACTCTTGGTGAACCAAATGAAGTGCCATACCTGGTTTTTGAGCTGAAGCATTGCAGGATCAGTCAGTCACTTAGAACCCCTTTATCTAACAATTAGCATTTTAAAATACAGTCCTAAAGACAAATAGGGAACACCCAATGCACCTACTGATTAACACCTTAGATTCTTGTATATATTAAACTGCTATTTCATTCTGATGAACTCTGTATTAAACCTATGGCTCAAATTTTTTATGCTACAGAAGAATGATGGACATTCAGAGATGCCCACAATAGTATAATACAAAGCATCTGTAACAGACCAACAAATCAAGCCTGTCTTTTGTTTCCCTGGGGTGCTTCCAGATGAGGCTTTTATCATGCTATTGCTCTGCCTCATTCACAGGATTTTATGCAGGATCCAGACAACACTGTCTTTCACTCAAAGCCCTCCCGTGTTTTCACATCGCTTCTTGTCTTTTTTCTTAGCACAGAAAATCCGTTAAGTAAGAAAAGGTGGAATAGCTGCACAATGCCTTTGGATTGGTAGCACTAAGAGCCCTCAGTCTAACATTCCAAGAATCTAACTTGCTTTCTCATGCTCTAGCTATATTACTGGTATTGCAACAGAAGTAATATGCCAGAACTGTATGTTCTGGCTTGTTTCTCAAACTCCTAAGACACAGTAGTAAGAGGACACATATCCTCTACCTCAGATATAGACTTGCACAGGAATTTGCATAAGAACAGATTTGTTACTATATTAATCCAAGTTATCCCCAACATTTGTTACAAAATATTGCCAGCCACCAAAACAAACAATAATAATTAAACTGTGGCCCAACCATCATTGTCCATATGATTCACAGGTACATTTGTGTAGTAGTATGCAATTCACAATCAAGTCCTATAGACCATGGCAATTTGTTCCTGAGAAGAAACTGAAAGTTCTAACATACTAGTGTGTGAATGGTCTATAGAAGTGAATAGCAAGTAGTAGTACCGGTAATTGTGAAGCTACATAATCAACTGTAATCATATACTACATGTAAAATAGTCTTAGGTTTTACAACTGGCTAAGTTAGAGAGACGATTTGTCTTTTAATAAAGTCAGAGATCTAATTCAGAAAAGCAGTTCAAACAGCAAGCTACTGGTATTTGGCTAGTTATCTGGAAACCACACAATAATTACACAGCATTCAAAGTTTGCACCTGATGAAGTGGACTGTAGTACATGAAAGCTTATGCCATAATAAATCTATTAATCTTTAAGCTGCCACAAGACTCTTTGCTGCACATAGTCTCTTTACTTTTAATCCCCCCCACTTATAAATACACGTAAGCAAACAAGAACTCTTTACAGTCCTTACATCCTTACACTGAACAATCAGTATTTTCTTTTATAGATGGGGGAAACTATAGACAAGAGCGTTTAAGGACAAATAGTCCATAACTGAGCTTTGAACCCAAGGCACCAAAGATCGCACCCTCTAAGCCTCAATCAAAAATAAGATATTAATGGTTTTCGGTTTTTAAATATCACTATTCTTTAAAATCAACTTGAACTATTGTTGGGAGATTTCAAAATCAAGGAAAACCATGCTTTAAACATGCAAATAATGCTGTGATCAACAATTGTATTGCCAAAAAAAAAGCATAACATGGTACAATGTAAAGTCCTGTGTAATTTGGACTGTTCTCAATAAAACTTTATTATACACTGAACTCTAAACAGAAGAGCCTATAACATAAAATATTCACATGTTTTATTCTTAAAATGAAGTCAGCATTTACTTACTGAGACAATGTTGTCTTCCCTGAGCCTGGAAGACCTCTTAAAATTAGGAGTACCGGTAGCTTTTGTGACTCACATAACTTGTCCTCAAGAAACTGCTGAGAAACTACGTTCGATCCTTCAGTCTGGTATGATTTAATGTCTTTCCAACATGGTCGGGTTTCACAGAAACCATTAACCACGTGTCCATCAGGCACATTATATCCATTTCTGGTGGTCTGCATAGTATGAGTACCAAAACGATTAGCATACTCACTATTTTGATCAGATATTGAACTACTCATGTTAATATGGGTGTTTTTAAATAGTCCCACATTTGAGCGCTGGAAAATATCTGAATGAATTGATGAGGGATTAGGTTCCTGAAAATTAAGATGAGCGGTGAACTGAGTGGGAGGTGGCCTATAAGGTATTATAAATGGATGTGTGTGCTGCCAACTAGGTGTAAACTGAGACATAGAATTGTTGCAGAATCTAGAACCTTCTTCTCTATTACATAATGGTTCAGCTTCCCATACTTCTCTTTCATTGTCACAACATTGTAGAATGCCACTTCTGTGACCTATTGAGTCACTGTAGGGATATTGTTCACTGCCTGTTCTATGACCACTTGATTCATTATAAAATGAACGACCATCACCACTATTAGGTGATGTTCTACAGGGCCATTCTTGAGAGTTTACACAAACTATTTGATTCCATTTATTATATTCCACAGGTTGTCTATATGAGTTTGTTTCTGTCCCCTGTAAGGCATCATCCAAACAATTTTCACTGCTTTCAAGCTGA
The DNA here is from genome assembly GCA_021292165.1 of Shinisaurus crocodilurus. NCBI lineage: Eukaryota > Metazoa > Chordata > Lepidosauria > Squamata > Shinisauridae > Shinisaurus > Shinisaurus crocodilurus. The sequence continues at coordinate 259,907,332 of CM037878.1, read as the reverse complement.
GAAATCTCACTATAAAACTGGGACAATTCATCTTCTAATTTTGGTACATCACAGGGAGGAGCCTGTTTTGGTGCCATTACTTTCTTAGAACTTCTACAAAGTGTTGCATTTGACACTTTGGGACAGCTGCTGTCTATATACTTTTTCCTTTGATCATGTAGAGCATTGGCTTTACTTCTATAAATGGGTCCAATAAATGCTTTGCTTGTGCTATACAGTTCAGTCTCTCCTTTATTCTTGTTTACTGAATTTGAAGGTGCTGATGACATTGGCTTTTTACCAGGGAATGCCTTGTTAAATGGGTCCAGGACTTCTGCTGTTCCTTTTTCCTGTTGTACCTCATGATCATGGGATAGGGACAACGGAATAAACCCACTATGGGTTTTTTTAATATGTATTTCCTGATGAAGTCTTTGCAATCCATCATACGATTTACCATAAGGCTCTTCTGTTGATTTCATCCTTTTAGAACAAGGCTCAGTTACTGATGCATCCTGACTTTCAAGGTATCTTGGCTTACACTCAGCATGAAGCATCTTAAAACAATAAAATAATATGTTTACAGCATGATACAAATTACAGTAATACCTTGGATTGCAAGTAACTTGGTTTGAGAGTGTTTTGCAAGACAAGCAAATTTTTAAATATTTATTTATTTATTTTTTACTTGATATACAAGCGACGTCTTGCAATACAAGTACTGTAGTACGGCTTAAATTAAAAATCTCTGTACAAATTTTTTTGGGGGGGGGATTTCGTTTTGATATAAGAGTGTTTTGGATTACAAGCACGTTTCCGGAACGAATTATGCTCTCAATCCAAGGCATGACTGTACTCTTAATCATTTCATGATTAAGGCTGCAATCCTATGCACACTTACCAAAAGTAAACCTCATTTAATTCAGTGGAACTTACTTCTAAGTAAACGTGTAGAATTACATTGCAAAATTAATCAGATATTATGGAAAATCTGTTTTTCAGTTTACAAAAATGTCTTAGCATCAAGTTGACCTTGCATTTTAGTGCTTGTACTATCCTTTGGCTATAGATAATAACTTTAAGGGAAACATGATATAGGTGTACAAAATTATGCATCATGTGGAGAAAGTGGATAGGGAGACATTTTTCTCCCTCTTGCATAATACTAGAACCCAGGGTCATCTTATGAAGCTGAATCAGGACAGGGAAAAGAAAGTACTTCACACAGCTTGTAGTTAAATTATGGAATTCACTTCCACAAGATGTAGTGATGGCCACCAATTTGGATGGCTTTAAGAGGGGATTGGACAAATTCATGGAGGATAAGGCTATCAATGGCTACTAGTCCTGATGGCTATATAATACCTCCTGTCAGAGGCGGCATGCCTATGTACACCAATTGCTGGGGAACATGGGCAGGAGGGTGCTGTTGCACTCATGTCCTGCTTGTGGGTTTCCCACAGGCAGCTGGTTGGCCACCATGTGAACATAATACAGGACTAGATGGACCTTTCCTCTCATTCAGCATGGCTCTTATGTAATTACATTGTAAAATTAGTCAGATATTATGAAAGAGAAGCCACAGTAAACATGTTTTTCAGTTAACAAAAATGTCTTAACATCAAGTTGCCCCAGCATTTTAGTGGTCCTATTGTGCATTAGGTATAGATATTAACTTTAAATTTTATCACTATGGAACTAAAAGACAAATAAAATTATTAAAATCATCAACAATCTGAATCCAGCCAACGAAACAGTAGCTCAGCCTTGCCCTAGGAACATAATACCCAGTAGCCATGTTGCTGCCGTTTTTTAAAAGAGCCCCCGCCCCCGCCCCTGCCCCCACCCGGGTTAAGAATAAGACACTGAGTCGCCATGCTATTTTAAGCGTGGCCTTTTCTCAGGGACTCCCACCGGCTGCCTAACGGCGTAGGCTTTGAGGTGTTAACCGCTCCAGCCTTCTCTTCACATGGTGTTTACACGTATGCTGCTACCTATCCCTCACCGAACCCGAAGCGCCGCTTCTCTTTGTATTTATATGTCGGTCAGCCGTCCCCACGCCAGCCCAACTGAAAACACTGCGTATCAATACTGAACCTCCGCAGCCTCCTTCCCCGACGGGTGGGCAGCTCAAGTAGCAGAGCACAGCCCAAAGGAAGCGCTTATAGGTACACCGTAATAATATCCCTCCCACAGACCCACCGGCCGCTCTCCCCCACCGCACAGACTGTGCAACTCGGCCGCCGCCGCCGCCGCTCTCCCTCCCCCCACCCCCGCCGCCCCACTTTTAGCATCGCCCCTCCAAGCCAAGCTTCCTAACAGACCAACCTCAAGAGAAAGGCGCCACTCGCTTTTCAAGCGCCCCTGCGATCAAAAGGGCACCGCCATACTCCGGAGCTGAAGTAAGGGGAAACCCAACAAACGCCAACCCTCTTCCTTCCAAAATGGCGGCCTCTAATCACGCCGCGCATGCACGAATGCCGCGTGTTGTGTGGGGGCTTGTAGTTCTTACGGCCAGCAACGACGAACTACACCTCCCAAAATCCCTAGCGGGCTAATCGGCTGCCGTAGATGAGGAAAGGAGAAAGTAGAAATCTGGGGGGGGGGGGATGGACGGACCGTTTAGAATACTGTTGGGGGGGTTTTAACAGCTGGTCGAATCGTTAGTGCTGGACGGAAAAGAGTGAAAGTGGTTCTCAGCGGGCTTATTTTCAATACCACAAAGACTTCCTGGAATATGTAGAACAATAATAATGAACAACAAAGAGTCTTGTGGCACGTTAAAGACTTGTCTGAGCGTGGAAAGCTAAGCAGGGTCAGGCCTGGTTATTACTTGGATGGGAGGCCCCTCCTCTAGTTTCCTGCATTGAGCAGGGGGTTGGACTCGATGGCCTTGTATGAAATCTATGACAAAAATTAAGGCATAAACTTTCATGGACTACAGCCCACTTGATATATCGGATGAAGTGGGCTGTAATCCACGAACGTTTATGCCAGCCTTTCCCAAGCTGGTGCCATCTAGATGTATAGACTACAGCTCTTATCATCCCCCCCAGCTGGGGATGCTGGGAGTTGTAGTCCAACAGATCTAGAGGGTACCAGGTTGGGGAAGGCTTCCGTATGCGACAATAAATTTGAAAGGGTGCAATCCTATTGATTGTGCCTTTGCAGCTCGGAAGCCCCCATACTTGGGATTTCCCAAGTTTCCTATGCCTTGCTGGACTGAAGCAAACATCTCTCTCCCCGCCCCCATCCTGATTTCTGCTAGATGGGTTTTTCAGCCCATCTAGCAAGAGCACTTCAGAGTGGGAGGGAAGGAGGCTGGAGGAAATTCAGGATAAGCCATATCCTCCTGGCCTCTCTGGTCTCCTCCCCTCCCTGCCCACCGGAACACCCCCTTTTCTCCCTCTCCAAGGTCACGTTTCTGACCTCTGAGAGGCAGCTGGCTTGGAGAGGTTCTTTCTGTACTGGCTGTGAGGGGAGGGGATCGAATCTCAGACTCGCCCTTCTGAGGTTGGAGTGCTGTGTCCAACCTTGGAGGGGGGATTGCAAACTATCCTATGGTCCCTGGGACACTCACCCACAGACCATAGGATTGCTCTCTTAGTCTTTAAGGTGCCGCAAAACTCTTGGTTGTGTTTGCTGCTGCTGCAACAGACTAACATGGCTACATTTCTGAAAATAATAGAGAAGAGAACCTTTTTGGTTTTATTGAGCCACTGTTGGACATTTTTGATCTTGATGGATCACAAGTTACAAACGTCTAAAATAAGACTCTTTAAAAGACTAATCCTATACAGTGTGTCAACAATTATATGGGAGATCATTTTCTCTATCTTGGCAGCTATCTTTCTGTTACAGCTAACATCGACAGTGAAATCCAGCATCGTCTGAGCTCCGCAAGTGCCTCATTTTCTCGAATGAAACATAGAGTGTTCGAGGATCGGGATATTTGTAAGAAGACCAAAACACTGGTTTATGAAGCCATTGTATTACCAACTTTATTGTATGCCTGCGAAACATGGACTATCTATAAACGTCACTTCCACCTCCTTGAAAGGTTTCATCAACGTTGCCTCCGGAAAATCCTGCAAATTACTTGGGAAGATAGGCGAACAAATGTCAGTGTACTGGAAGAAGCAAAGACTACTAGCATTGAAAAAATGATCCTTCAACGCCAACTTCAGTGGACCGGTCATGTTGTTCGAATGCCTGACTGCCGTCTCCCAAAGCAGTTACTTTACTCCCAACTCAAGGATGGAAAGCGGAATATCGGTGGTCAATATAAGAGGTTTAAAGATGTTCATAAGGCTAATCTAAAAAAATGCAATATAAACATCGAAAACTGGGAAGCTCTGGCCCATGAACGATCTAAATGGAGGTTGGCCTTTCACAAAGGTTCCATGGACTTTGAAGAAGCCCGAGTGCAAGGTGAAAGGGAGAAACGTGCTAAGCGAAAAGCACGTCAAATGAATCCTTTACAGGACCATCTTCTATCTGGTAACCTGTGTCCTCACTGTGGGAAGCTGTGTGGATCTAGAATTGGCCTCCACAGTCACTTACGGACCTATCGCTAGAGTCTACACAATCTTCTTTAGAATTTCCTCCTTTTATCCCGGAAGACAATCTTACTCGGTCACGAGTGATCGCCTGATGATGATGATGGGAGTAAGTCCCATTGAACTTTGAGTACTTCTGAGTAGTATGGGATTGTTGTTTTTGCTGGAACCAACTTAACATGGAAATGCTTTTTTTTTTTTTTTTAATGTTATAGAGGTTGCAAGCTAAGGCTGTAATCCTATGCATACTTACTTGGGCTAAATCTTATTGAAATCAGTGGGACTTCCGATATTCATGGGACTGTGTCCCATATTGATTTGTTTATTTTTTGTTGTTTATTTTTAAAAGTTTTATTGTGTTCCCAGGAGTACCAGTGTTCAAGCTCAAGGTTGCCAATTCCTCCCCCCCCACACACACACACATAGTTTCTGTGTCTTCAGATTAACTATTACACAACAGCAGAAGTGGAATGTTTCCCCACCACTGAATCTCCATGCCTGGAAAAGGTTCCTTTGTTGATTGTCAAGGCTAGCCTAAGACATAGTACAGAAGGCCAATCAAGTTATTTTGGCACTTGAGGCAGAAAAAAATCCCTCAAGTGTCTCTCCCCCTCCCTGATAGTAAATATACATTAATAACAAATTACATAATTAACAATTTTCTGTCCTTTCATAACACCCAAAATCAGCTGTCTCAGGCAGACACCTCTCTCTGTGCTTAGGCTGGCCCCGTTTGCCTCTCCTGTACTACCTGTAAAGGTTTAACAGCCTTCCAGGGCTGGTGGGGAAGTCTCAAATCTTCCTGGAAAGCATGTGACATAATTGTAAATGTGTGAGGATTTTTGTTACTTGTGGAAAGGCACTATGGTGGAAAAGAAGACTGATAGATAAAAGGAATCTTTTGTAGCCATTTAAACCTACAGAGGCTGCAATCCTAAACCCCACCGAACTCAGTGGGACTTACTTCTGCGTAGGGATCTTTTTATAGGGTTGTGCTGTAACTCTCTTATTAAGAAAGAAAAAAGGATGGCTGCCTAGTTGCTCATTATCACTAAGCACAAAAGAAATACTAAACATTTATATTAAAATGTTTGTTTTAATGTTTATAATCCAAATAATTATACTGGCTTTTCAAGATTAAGGGCACATATGCATTGTTCACTTTTCTCCCTTGGTCAGTCCAGTTACCATGACAAGGCAGCTACTTATCTTCAAAACATTTCTATAAAGTAAACTTAAAAGGTGTTCTTTCTTTTGTAGAAGCGCCGGTAAGATCCAGAATTTTTATTTGTTTATTTGTTTATTTATTTAATACGTTTTTATACCGCCCAATAGCCGAAGCTCTCTGGGCGGTTTACAACAGTTAAAATCATAAAATACAATATAAAATTTAAAACCACAGATTAAAAACAAACAGCAGAGCTAGCAGCAGCAGTTACAATAACGGAATTAAAAACATTTACAAGATTTAAATGATTAAGATGATTAAAATGCCTGGGAGAACAGAAAGGTCTTCCTTTCATTTGAATTTTTCAACTGCCCCATCTGCTGGAAGTGACATGCAACTATGTTTCTTGGGTCATTATGACAATTATGATCTGTAGCTGGTTGGAGGTATTACAGACAGAGAGTGTAAGATACGTATTTTAATAGGTTTTACCTATAATGTAGATAAGCAATTTCTTCTCCTCCTCAGGCCATCCCAGCTTGCTGTAGTTTAAATGAATGCAAAGAAATTTAGAGATAGTGGGCACAATGTGGCAAACACTAGCCATAATAAAAGCATGCTCCTCCTATGCATGTTTACTTGTGCATTGAACATAGTGAGACTTACCTCTGAGTAAGCACGCATAGGACTGAACTATTTTTAAAAATTAATATTATTCTATAATTGTCTTTGGGCACATGGATAACATCTTGGAATACTGTACTAAGTAAAAGCAATTGCTCCAGTACTTATTGATATGTATAATACCACTAGCACACATTTGCATAGAAATGAAACCAAGGTTGCTTCTTCTTATACACATTAATTTTATTTAAGCAGCTGCCTTCCAAGTATCAAGAGAAAATCATCCCAATCCAGAGTTCTATGAATGCTCCAGTGTATACACGGAACTCATGTACATGGGGCTTCACTGTTTATTCAATTGACTAGGCATGTATGAAACTAACTGTTCCATTTAAAGAGTTTTTCTAGATGGGGTGGTTTAACCCACTGTTTCATTGCGGAATTAAGATTGGAGCTCTAAATGAAGTTATTTTCCTTTCCTGCCTTTCCATACTTTCCACTACATAACCTCTAGGTGGCAATGTGGTATAGGGGAATAACACAACTACACTGGTGGGGACTAGCACTTTGTTTCGCTTTGGCAAAAACCCCTGGATTTTTCCCACTCCAAAAAACCATGCGAAATTGCTTTTAAAAACTGGAAGTGAAACTGGATGGTGATGATGTCTAAAGCACCCATAAATAACTATGACTAAGGAATGATGAGCACACAATAAAAGCCTCATCTAGAAAAGCTCATAGTGAATGGCAAAGCCCTTGGCAAACAGAGGGCTTTGCTCTTTTATGCTGTTTGGAAACATGTTGTGTCCCCCTCTTGCCTTTCTCATGCAAAGTCCAGCCAATATGCTAACCACTACACTGCCCTTTACTAGCTCACTATCCTATGTCTGTCAGCTGAAACTAATAAATTGGGTATTATACTATGTACTGCTGTTCTTTCGTGTGTGTGTGTGTGTGTGTGTGTATATAATATCTCTCTTTCTATATAATATATATATATATACACACACACACAAAGATACAGACATTACACACACGGGGAGAGAGAGAGAGAGAGAGATGGATATAGATCAACACAGCTGCCATTTTGGACAGTCTTTGGGGGCATTGCTATGAGGGCTGTCATGATGGGCACCTGCGCTTCAAGTTTTACCACTACACCACTGACTAGGACTGCAGAGATCACCACTCATCCATGAAGGTCTCTGGATGACCTTGGACCAGTCACCATCTCAGCCTAACCTATCTCACAGGATTTCTTGAAGGATGAAATGGTGATGGTGGTGGAGAGATGCTACTTTGAGCACCTTGGAGTAAAGCTGGGATAGAAATATACCGGTACTAAGGGTTCAATCCTATTGATTGCGGCCTCAATGATCAGAAGCCCCCAAACATGGAGGCTTCTGATCATCCAAGTGCAGGGTGGGAGGATGGCAGAGGCAATCTTCGGCTCCCCATCTTCCTGCCCTGCCATCATCATCATCAGGCGATCACTTGTGACCAAGATTGTCTTCCAGGATAAAAATTTACAAAAAGGAAATTTTAAAAGGAGGAAATTCTAAAGAAAAATTGTGTAGACTCTAGCGATGGGTCCGTAAGTGACTGTGGAGGCCAATTCTAGATCCACACAGCTTCCCACAGTGAGGACACAGGTTACCAGATGGAAGATGGTCCTGTAAAGGATTTGTTTGACGTGCTTTTCGCTTAGCACGTTTCTCCCTTTCACCTTGCACTCGGGCTTCTTCAAAGTCCATAGAACCTTTGTGAAAGGCCAACCTCCAGTTAGATCGTTCATGGACCAGAGCTCCCCAGTTTTTGATGTTTATATTGCATTTTTTTAGATTAGCCTTAAGAACATCTTTATACCTCTTATATTGACCACCGATATTCCGCTTTCCATCCTTGAGTTGGGAATAAAGTAACTGCTTTGGGAGACGGCAGTCAGGCATTCGAACAACATGACCGGTCCACTGAAGTTGGCGTTGAAGGATCATTTTTTCAACGCTAGTAGTCTTTGCTTCTTCCAGTACACTGACATTTGTTCGCCTATCTTCCCAAGTAATTCGCAGGATTTTCCAGAGGCAACGTTGATGCAATCTTTCAAGGAGGTGGAAGTGACGTTTATAGATAGTCCATGTTTCGCAGGCATACAATAAAGCTGGCAATACAATGGCTTCATAAACCAGTGTTTTGCTCTTCTTACAAATATCCCGATCCTCGAACACTCTATGTTTCATTCGAGAAAGCGTGGCACTTGCGGAGCTCAAACGATGCTGGATTTCACTGTCGATGTTAGCTGTAACAGAAAGATAGCTGCCAAGATAGAGAAAATGATTGACATTTTCCAGTATTGTCCTGCCGAGCTGGATAGATGGCATCATCAAAGGGTTAGCTTGCACTTGCCGATGAAGCACTTTGGGGTTTTTTATGTTAAGTGAGAGACCAAGTTTTCCGTATGCTTCTGCAAAAGCATTTAGGATAGTTTGGAGATCATCCTCTGAATGTGCGGAGACCACATCATCATCAGCATACTGAAGTTCCACAATGGAGGTTGTAATTACCTTACTTTTTGCTTTCAGCCTGCTGAGATTAAAAAGCTTTCCATCTGTTCGATATATAATTCCCACACCAGTGGGAAGTTTCCCCTCGACAAGATGTAAAATCATGGCGATGAAAATAGCAAATAATGTCGGGGTGATAACACATCCCTGTTTAACACCTGATCCCACTTTAAATGGAGCACCATGAGAACTGTTGTTGTCCGAAACCGTTGCTGTCATGTTGTCATGGAGAAGTTGCAAGATATTCACAAATTTATTGGGGCATCCAATTTTCATAAGGATAGTCCAGAGAGCTGTTCAGTCTACAGTATCAAAGGCCTTAGCCAGATCAATAAATGCCATATAAAGGGGTTGATTTTGCTCCCGGCATTTTTCTTGAAGCTGAAATGCATATTTTACTAGACAGGCTTTTACATTCATCTAGTGATGGCGCTTCAGAGGGGGAGGGAAAGAGGCTGGCAGAGGCTCAGGATAGCTTGTATCTTGGCCTCTCCAGTCTCCTTCCTTCCCTGTCCACCAGAACGTCCCCTTTCCCCACTCTCTGAGGTCGATTTTCTGACCTTGGAGGCCAGCCAGCACAATTTTTTCCATGCCAGCTGTGAGGGATGGGGGGAGGGCAGATCTGTGACTCCCCCTTCCAAGGTCAGAGTGCTGTCTCTGACCTTGGGGGTGGGAATCCCCAGTATCCTCTGGCCCTTCAGACAATGTCTAGGGCCATAAGATTGCTCCCTAAGCAAATAAGCATGCACATAATTGAACCCTTAGAAAACTCAGTTAATAAAACAAAAGAAAATTAGTTTTGTAGAAACATAAGAGAATAGCAGACATATCCCTTTTGCAATAGCAGTGAGTTAATTTTTTTAAAATAGACCACTATGATCTAAAATTGAATGGTTGTTGGTTATTGAGACAGCCTGATTGATGTTCTTCTGTAGAAGCACATTCCTATCATTTGTAAAGAGCTTTAGTTAGTGAACAGCTGGAAGGTGGAGTGAACAATATTAATGTCTTAGCCAAAGCTGATTTATCTACTATCTCTAGAGGTTAATGTTTCACAGACTAATATGAGTACCTGTTTGCTAACTGAAACCATTGAGGTTAGCTGCATATTGTAAATAGTATCAAGACTGCTGTAGCAGAAACATTCGTGTGTTTGTTACATGCTTTCTAGCTGCTTGCAGATCTCTATCTTTAATCTCACTAGCTTTAATCATGTGACTTCTCAAGATGAAACATTTGAGGCACATTGTCTTTAAGGATAAAATCCTAGGCACATTTACTGGGGAATATTCCTCTAGACTCAGTAGAACTTACATCTGAGTAAACATGCTTAGGATCACACTACACATTTATTGTTGTGATCAAACATAATGAAACAATAGCTTGGATGAGATGCCACAATCAAATCAGATCTTATCTTACAGATCTTGTATGTAGCCACCCATGTGCAAAACCCACCTGTGCTATTTTATGGCTGCTTTCCTAAGCCCCCTACTTGAAAGTAAGTTTCCCCTAAATCAATGACTCTTGTTTTCAAGCAAATGTGTTTAGGCTCAGGGTGTAATTCAGAATAAAATGCTAAAACTCTTGTAAGTAACTAGAAGGAATTATGTCTGCACAATCAAACAACCCATGGATAACCAAGTACGGGTTGTTTGTGAGTGTGCAGAGGTGAGTGAACGTGTTCCCACCTGCTCCTGCTTTCAATTAACAACCCAGGAATGCCCCATTTCCTGGGTTGTTTCATAACATGTGAACCCAGAAACGGTGGGTTGTTCATGGATTAAACAACCCAGAGTTGTTCAGGGGTTAAACAACCCACTTTCTAACCTCAGCGATTTTGGTGGCTGGACAGCAGTCCCCTCTAGCCTGAAGGTCCTATTGATGCATGCTAGGTCTGTTAATAGGAAAGGTTGTGCCATGCCAAGGTTATCCTCTCCCAAATGTGTCCACCAGAGTTTCTTGAGCAGCACCAAGCTCAACTAGTGGGTCAGGGAGCAGGGGATAGTCTTGTTCTATAGGGATTCCATCTCCCTAGTCAGATGCCATATCCAACAGTCAGCCAGTTTTGAGTATCTGTACCTGGTGTTGGGCCCCTGAGAAAGACAGACTGAGATTCTGTTCGTGGACCGCCCACACTGCTGCCTAACAGTCTCCCTGCCTGAGCTGACTGAGGTGGACTTAAGAGCAGTACTGAGGACCCCAAGGCTTGTGGTATTTACTATTTGTGCCAGGGCTATCTTATCAGGACTGGCTTAGGATTTAATGGCCACTATGCCAACCAAGAGCCTGTCTCAGATAATATCTTGCCCAACACCTGGGAAAATATACAGATTTCATGGCTGCATATTTCCCTGTCAGAAAACCCTGATTAGCCCTGTGAAAAATCCTGTTTTAAAAGAAACCCTTTCTTTTGACAGCTATCTAAACTCTGTGCTCCTGTAAATAGGGTAGGATGCACTTTTCCCCTTTCCCAAACAACTAGAGTCTCAGCAAAGGGTGGAAAAGCTGGAGGACACTGTGAACTGTCAGATCCACACTTCAAAAAACTAGAGGATCTCACTATGAAGGGGTTGATATACTCCCCCGCCCCTGCAAGCAATGATCTTTTTGCGGGCCGGCTTTGCTTTTCGCTTAACGGCTCGCCATTTGAGAATTGTCACGTGAGAAGCAAAGTAACAAAATAACCTATTTGCAGCCTTGCTTGGTCAATGTCCATGGCCGGTACCTACTGCATTTTGACAGCAGGCACTTACCATGACATTGAGCAGGCAAGACTTTTCCTTTTGGTCACCCACAAGTGTGCACTTCCATATTTTTTTTTAAATTATGAAAATATTTACACAGATTTCTGGCACCTAAAAATAATTTTAGAAAGGTGGTGAACCAGTGATGGCTGTTCCAATACGCTGCTTGGGCACTTTGGAGCAGCTGTCAGTGGCTGTCACTGGCAGAGATCGCAAAAATATCACGAAAGGGGGGGAAAGGAAAAAAGCTGAAGCAAGGGCAACCAAAAAGGGGTCGTGAGTGGAGCAGGGAGAGGAGAGAAGGCAGCTTTAGCCACCAATTCCCCTGGGATACTGGCGGGAGGACCAAGGGGGAATGAGTGGGGACAACCTACGGTGAGCCTGATTGTTTGTCTTATTTGCAGGGGGGTTACCGTGTTGTGTGAGCCAACCATTGTATCCATCTTCTTGTATGTTGCTGCGAATTCCTGCTTTTCAGTTCACTGCCTATTCTGCCCTACTTCATTTAAACACCCTGGCTCCCATACCTGCCCAGTGTTCCTGCCTCCCCCCCCCCACTTCCTGCCAACAGTATATGAGATACAGAACCTGAGGTCAGGGTAGGTAGAAGAGACAGAAGCCAGAGTATGACTAAGAAGACTAGGAGTTGAGAAAAGAAGATAAAATGGGCTTTGTGGGAAAATCCTACATACTATATATGCTGCTTCCTTTCACCAATTTGCCTTTGTGTTTCTTGTCCCTCAGTTTCCCTATATCTTGGGACTTCCTCCTATTCAGTTTTCTGGACTTCCAACATGCACCATTACTATTTCTGTTTCTATTTCTGTTTTAGTCTGTTGTGGAAAAAATGATCTGCGGTGTTGTGTTTAGAGAGGTTCTTAGAGAGAAAAGTTTATTAGTGAATTCACAGATGGCATCTGAGCAAAGTCAGGAATGCCAACAAGAATGAAAGGGAGACACTTCCATTTATATAGTAGGCTAGCTTATTTACCTGGCGTTGCCTGGATCGTCATTTTCTTATAGGAACTATTTGTTCGAAATTCCTTAAGGTAGCTGTTGTCAGGATCCGCGCCTCCAGGGTAGCGCCACAGCTCCACCTGGTGGCAACGCTACCTCCTTGCAGGAGCGAGCCCGGGGTTTGTAGTCGCTCGCAGGGTGTAGCCTCCTGCTCCTGGCTGCTCTCAGGCCAGCTAATGCAGCCCAGCTGGGAGCAGCCAGAAAGACCTATATAAGGGCTGCAGTTTGACTTCAACCCTCGCCACAGCAACACATACCTCTGTGTTGTCTGCAGCCGGTTCCTGCTTCCAGTGACCAACCTTGCTCCTTGTTTTGCCTTGCCTGGTGTTTGACCCGTGACCGCTCTTGACCTACGCTCCTGCCTCTGGCCCTTGCTCTGCCTGGTACATGTTTGGACTCTGTTTATGCTTGGACTTGTCTTCTGTCTCTGACCCTTGCCTGGACTCTGCTTGACTTGCCTTCTGCCTCTGGCCCCTGTTTGGACTCTGTTGCTCTAACCCATGCTGGACCTTCTGCCTGTTGCCTGGACTTGTCCTCTGCCTCTGGCCCCTGTGTGGACTCTGTTGCCTGGAACCTGTGCTGAACCTTGGGTCTACTGTTTATCTCTGCCTCAATCTTCCCTGGCCCTGGTGTTCCAGCCCTGAACCCTTGCCGCCCACGCCCCGGACCTTACAGCTGTCTGCTTCTTTGAATGGCCCCATAGGAAAGGAATGGGACTACACAGTGAAATCCCTGCTTCCCACCCTGGGACTACACAATGAAATCCCTGCCCCCTGGGACTGCACAATGAAATCCCAGTTTCCCCCCCCCTTCCCTGGGACTGCACAATGAAATCCCTGCTTCCCCCCCCCCCCGGACTACACAAATGAAATCCCAGCTCCTCCCACCCCCCAGGACTACACAACAATGAAATCCAAGCTTCCCTGGGACTACACAACAGTGAAATCCCTGCTCCCCAGGGACAACACAACAATGAAATCCAAGCTCCCCCCCCCCCGGGACTACACAATGAAATCCCTGCTCCCCCTCCCCCCGCGACTACACAACAATGAAATCCCAGCTCCCCCCTCTGGACTATGCAATGAAATCCTAGCTCCCCCGTGTACGCCCCTGCTGCAGTTCATATGAACATTCTGTATGACGTAGGAGAGATTTGCCAAGTTTGGTGGGGATCCGTCAAACCGTGTAGGAGCCTATGCGACGCACACAAACAAACGTACAAACTTTCAAATTTATATAGTAGATAGTATCAGGTAGAGATCAGGTAACAATGAGTCAGTACAACTAAATAAGACAATTCCAAAATGAAACACTTAGGTCTGACAAAAGGTCAGACATTGCCCATCTTCCAGCCATCATGGCTTTACATAAGGTAATCAGTAGTCTTTTTCAAGGGGGACATGGCTCACACTACTCTTGGCATTACAAAGAAGAGGCTAGGCACAACCAATAGATGAGTGATTGGCCCTCAGGGTTGTTCCTGGACTTTAAAGGAAAGGTCTGACTTGCCCTTCCAGGCCTTTCTGTTAGTGAAGCCTGAACAAAATTTACTTCTATAAGTCTCGGCCAAACTAACAAGTTTCCCTTTTTAAAATAATAATATAATAATAATAATAATAATAATAATAATAATAATAATATAATAATAATAACAATAATTTTTATTTATTTAGAGTTTCCAATGATATACAACAAAAACCATTCCAACATACATATAACAACTACAGTGTTCCCTTCACCATACCGGACCAAAGAATATTAATCCTCTATATTCCCTATGGGGGTTACCCGTACTTGTAGCCGGCTCGATGTTCTCCGTGGCTCGTCTTTCCGCGGTGGCCTGATCTTGCCACTTGAGCCGCTGCCGGCGCCGGAGCTGCTGCCGGAGCTGCTGCTGGAGCCGGCACCGCCGCCGGAACTGCCACCGCCGCCACATCCTGCTGCTCCGGCGTGCTGCTGGACCCCCGCGCTATGTTTTTGGCGGGGGGAACCAGGGCAACAGGGTTTAAACAGTGCTATTGCCCTGGTTTTTGGCCTGGGGTCCAGCCAAAAACATAGCGCGGGGGTCCAGCGCTGGAGCAGGGTCCCGTCGCGTCACTTCCGCCGCGCCGGAAATGACGCGACGGGACCAGCGCGGGCAGCTCTCTGTGGACGGCGAGGAGGCAGCAGGTAGGCCCGCACGGACACGAGCCCGCGCGGGCAAATGTTACATCCCTAATTTTTCCCCTATTACTCAATATTCCAAAAAAACACACATCATATCTTGACAAGGCATGCTCCCTTTTCCCTTGACTAGCACAAAATCTAAAAATAGCCCCCAAACTTCCTTGAAATTATTTCTCTTTAATTGTCCCTTTTTGCATTTAATACAGCAAGTTAACTTATCATTTACAGCAATGTCCCACAAGTTTCCCTTCTATAGCAGAAGCTCCTAAACAGTCCATGAGTAGAGGTGTCCAGAGCACCGTCTAGTCCGGTTTTATTGGATGAATTTCAGTTATTGAGGCCCAAGGATGTGGACAAGGTGCTTGGCCAAGTCCGGTCAACTACCTGTGTGCTTGACGCTTGCCCGTCATGGCTTATTACATCAAATAAGGAGGGGATAGCCGGCTGGGTCCAGGAGGTTATAAATGCCTCCTTGAGAGAGGGAGTGGTGCCGGCCACTTTGAAAGAGGCAGTGATTAGGCCACTTCTCAAAAAGCCTAATCTGGATGATGTTAATAACTACAGGCCTGTATAGCTAATATCCCATTCCTGGGCAAGGTGCTTGAGCGGGTGGTTGCTGGTCAACTCCTGGCACTCTTGGATGAAACGGACTATCTAGATCCATTTCAATCTGGATTCAGGCCTGGTTTTGGAACAGAAACTGCCTTGGTCGCCCTGTGGGATGACCTTTGCTGGGAGAGGGACGGGGAGTGTGACCCTGTTGATTCTCTTGGACCTCAGCGGCTTTCGATACCATCAACCATGGTATCCTTCTGGATAGGTTGTCTGGGTTGGGAGTTGGAGGCACTGCGCTCCAGTGGTTCCAATCCTACTTGGGGGGTGGCCAATTCCAGAAGGTGGTACTGGGGGATTACTGCTCTGTCCCTTGGTAGTTATGCCATGGGGTGCCACAGGGCTCTATTTCATCCCCCATGCTGTTTAACATCTACACGAAACCACTGGGAGAGGTTATCCGGAGGTGTGGGCTAAGGTGTCATCAATATGCAGATGTCACCCAGCTCTATCCTTTTCATCTAATCCAGGTGAGACAGTGGCTGTTCTGAATCAGTGCCTGGGCACGGTAATGGACTGGATGAGGGCTAATGAGACTCAATCCAGATAAGGTGGAGGTACTGTTAGTGGGTGGTTTGTCTGCCCGGCTAAGTGATATTCAACCAGTTCTGGATGGGGTTGCACTCAGGGCCGGATTAAGATAGGGGCTATTGGAGCTGCAGCTCCAGGCCCCTATCCCCAAATAGGCCCACAATCAGGACCGGTGCAGGGCAGTTTGGCGCCCCAGGCAAAATAATATTTAGCGGGGGGCCCTCTCCAAAGCAGCCCTGCTCTGCAAAAAAAAACAAACCCTGCGCCGCCACCACCAACCTACCCTCCCCCCGCCCTGGCGGCGGCTGCTGCTGCCGCCCGCCGAGGAGGAGGAGGAAGTGACACGACGGGACCCCCGCGCTGTTTTTTGCCGGGGAAACCATGGCAACAGGGCTGTTTAAGCCCTGTTGCCCTGGTTCCTCCCACCAAAACAACGCGGGCGGGGCTCCGGAAGCGACACGACGCGGAGAAGGTAAGTGGCGGGGGGGTCGGGGGGGGTGGCAGCGGCGGCGGGAGGCGCAGCGGCAGCGAGCGGGAGGGCGGGGGGAGGCGCAGCGAAGAGCGGGACGGGAGGGTGCGGCGGCGGCGGCGGGAGGAGGGAGGGAGGGTGGGGAGGCGGAGGCCTGGCGGGGGCGGCGCAGCGGAGGCAGAGGCCTGGCGGGGGCGGCGCAGCGGCAGCGAAGAGGAGCGCAGCGTTTCTGCGCCCTCTTCAGCCGCGCGCCCTCTTCAGCCGTGCGCCCTCCTCAGCACCAGGCCCATAATGTTCTTAATCCGGCCCTGGTTGCACTACCCCTGAAGGATCAGGTTTGTAGTTTGAGGGCGGTCTTGGATCCACAACTGTCACTCGAGGCACAGGTAAACTCGGTGGCACGGAGCACCTTTTATCAGCTTAGGCTAATATACCAACTACGTCCTTATCTGGACAGAGATAGCCTAGCTACAGCTATCCATGCTCTGGTAACCTCTCGTTTGGATTACTGCAATGCATTATATGTGGGGCTGCCTTTGAAAACGTTCTGGAAACTTCAGCTCATCCAAAATAGGGCAGCGAGATTATTAACGAGGACTGGCTGATGTGAACATATTATGCCAGTGCTTTCTCATCTGCACTGGCTGCCAGTCTGTTTCCGGGCCCAATTCAAAGTGCTGCTACTAACATTCAGAGCCCTAAACGGCTTGGGGCCAGGGTATCTGAAGAATCGTCTCCTCCCATATGTACCTGCCCGAACACTAAGACCTTTGTCAGCGGTCCTTCTCCGAGAGCCCCTGCCAAAGGAAGTGAGGCAGCGGGCTACCAGAAGGAGGGCCTTTTCTGCTGTGGCACCCCGGTAGTGGAATGAGCTCCCCAAAGAGGCTCACCTGGGGCCTACATTGTACTCTTTCCGGCGCCAGGTGAAGACCTTTCTATTCTCCCAGGCATCTTAATCATTTTAATCATCAATCATTTTAATCTTGTAGTTGTTTTTAACTCTGTTATTGTAATTTGAACTGCTGCTCGTAGCTTTGTTGTTTGTTTGTAATCTGTCATTTTAAAATTTATATTTATATTATACTGTATTTTATGGTTTTAACTGTTGTAAACCACCCAGAGAGCTTTGGCTATTGGGTGGTATAAAAATGTATTAAATAATAAATAAATAAATAAATATTGCTGACAGTTTCATTCCTTGAGCAGTTGGAATGTCTTTAAACAGTCTGTGACATCATGGCAGCTCAGTCAATTGCCACAATATGCTTCACCACAAAATCCTGTATCATATTACTGTATAGATGTATTCCTTTACATCAGGAACGGGGAACCTCTGGCCTGCTGGATGCGGCTACCAGGGGTTCCCCATCTGGCCTGCAAGCTTTTTTTTTTTTTGGCTATCATTTCTGATCAGGGATAAGAGGGTATTTAAATGCAATTAACCTTTAAATATCATGCAAATAAGATTTTGTGGTGTGCATTTTGCAGACAGGAGACCTGTTGCGCAGTCATGCTTACTTGTGAGTAGATTTGCAAAGACTTGGTATTTGGGTTGCTATTTGATAGTACTGCTGAGTGATTCAGTTCTGCTTACTTCTGAATAGACATGCAGAAGCCTTGTTCTGCTTACTTCTGAATAGGCTTAAAATGGTAATAATCACATTTTGCAGTTTGGCCTTAGGGCTGAAAAAGGTTCCCCACCTGTTTTACATCATACACCATGGCTACACTGATGGAATATATGTACTTAAAAATTGTAGAATACCATGTACTTGTATGTGGAATTAAGCAGGAAAAGAGCTCAAAGATTCAATATAGTGTTGACAGGTGACCTGAATATGCTAATGGGAAATATAACTTTTAAAAATTATAAAGTTACTTTCTTCCATAGAAGAAGGCTGAGAATGTGTTGTGTTGCACAGTGGAGTGCTCAATGTTCAGGGTTCCACCCACTCCTTTCCATTCTCCCTCCCTGCCACTGGTTTTCTGTATACCCCTGCCAAAAGTCAATCAACAGTCCATACCCACTGAGCATGCTCATTCATCATTGGGGTGTTTTGGGAGTCTTCTTGAAGGTTTTGCCCTAACTATCATTTATATTACTGGAAACCTCAGGGTTTCCCTAAGTCTGTCTTGTGTGCATAGGATAACAATCGAAGGCTGCAACCCTATGCACACTTATCTGGAAGTAAAACCCATTTAACTCAATGAGGCTTATTTCCAAATGAACATCCTACAATTTAGCAGCATTTTTAAAAAATTATTTGCCATGGGAGAGACGTAACTTTAAAACTTTTGACAACAGCATTTTCTTTTTAAGCCCTGTAGTTGTATCTTCCTGTGCAGTTTAGCTATATTTAAGAATAATAATACTGATTCAAGTCTTCCTGTACTCATGCTTATGCTGCAAGAACTGTACTACTCTTGCACAAGAGAGAGAGAGATCAGTAGTCTTGGGGTAACCCTGACATTTGCAAATATTTAAAAAAATCTTTAGGAAAAAATCCCTAAAAGGGGGAGATATCCCCTCAATAGCCTCCAAATAATTCAATGGCATGGGATGTTGGAAGACAGAGGGAAAAACCTGTCAACTGCGAAGAAGGGGAATGGAATGAAATGATGTGGGTAGAAAGGGAAGAGGACACACACAGATATTTTAAAGTCTAAAAACATCCATCACATTGACCAGGTTCGCACGACACGAGGGTGGTTAATAAGCCCATGTATGCCGGTTACATGTTGGCTGATTTCCCTAATTACCCTGGCCAGGCAAGGGTTGTCATGTTGTGGAAAAATTGATCTACTGCATTGTGTTTGGAGAGGTTCTTAGAGAGGAAAGTTTATTAATGAATTCACGGATGGCATCTGAGCAGTCAGGAATGCCAACAAGAATGAAAAGGAGACACTTCCATTTATACTGAATAGTATAGTATAAAGTCAGACATCGCCCATCTTCCAGCCCTCATGGCTTTACATAAGGTAATCAGTACAGTCTTTTGCAAGGGGGATATGGCTCACACAGTACTCTTTGGCATAATAGAGAAGAGGCTAGGCACAACCAATAGATGAGTGATTTGCCCTCAGGGTTGTTCATGAAAGTTCATGGAAGGGTCTGACTTGTCCCTCCAAGGCCCAGTGGTTCTTACCCTTTTTTGAGTCACGGACCCCTTTAAAAATCTGGTGAACGCTATGCACATAAGCACATAAACACAACTTTGCATGCAATGAATATACTTTATTTTATTGAAAACTAGTTTTTGCCCGTGGCTTCGCTCGCGTGTTGAAGAGTGACCATGCCAAGTTTGCACGAGTCATCATTTTCCTATAGGCACTATTTGTTCGAAATTCCTTAAGGTCGCTGACCGCTGTTTTGAATCACTCCATAGGAAAGGTCCCCCAGGACTACATAATGGAATCCTAGCTCCCCCGGGACTACCAGCTCCCCCGGGACTGCACAATGAAATCTCTGCTTCCCCCGCCCCCCCGGACTACACGATGAAATCCCCGTTCCCTTTCCCCTGGGACTGCACAATTAAATCCCTGCTCCCCCAGGACTACACAGTGAAATCCCTGTTCTCCCCTCCCCAGGACTGCACAATGATATCCCTGCTCCCCCCTTCCAGGGCTGCACAATGAAATCCACCCCCCCAGGACTATGCAATGAAATCCCAGCTCCGCCCCGGCTGTGGTTCATATGAACATTCTGTTTTGACGCAGGAGGGATTTGTATATCTGCTCCTGATTGGCCCCTGTGGCAGTTCATACGAACATTCTATATGTTGTTGGAGCGATTTGCATAACCGCTCCTGAATGGCCCCTGCGAACATTCCAAGTGACGCCATTGGCCGTACAGGTGCAGCGAGGGATTTTTGGAGATTTGAACCCACCAGTCTTTGTCCTTGGGTGATGGAGAGTATGCATGCCAAGTTTGGGGCGGATCTGTCAAAACGTGATGGAGCCTATGCGACGCCCCCCCGCACACAGCAGTCATTCAGTCAGGCAGTTATTTAAAAAGTTTCCCTCCCTTTTCACCCCCTCAGAGAACATTCTAAATGGCCTAGGGGAGATTTGCATACCCAGCCCTATTGGCCCCTGCAGGAATTCATACGAACATTCTAAGTGTCGTATGGGCTATTTGCATAACTGCTCCTATTGGCTCCTGCAGCAATTATGAGGTGAGGCCGATTTGCATAACTGTTCCCCTGTTGTTCTGCCCATAGGAGATATGAGAGTGGGGCGATTTTGCCCCCTTTTTCACCCCCTTAGGGACGGAATTTCAGAAAATCCTTCCTTAGTGGGGCTCTACGTCATAAAAGCAATGTTCCTTCAAAATTTCACGTTCCTAGATTAAACGGTTTGAGCTGGGCATTTATGAGTCAGTCAGTCAGTCAGGACACTTTCTTTTATATATATAGATTGCCTCATACAGTGTATGGCATACACAAAGTATGAATAAAGTGAACAATCTTAACAAAAAATTAAGTTTCTCACTCTTTTTCATACAAAAATTAATGGCCACTCCATACAAAAATGAAATATAATCATCATGTGCAAATTAAACAAAACAAAACTTTAATTCTGCTCAAAAGTTCATTTCAATGAGAAGGTGGTTGTTGTTTGGCTTGAATAAGATGAAACTCTGAAGTGGTCTTTGGTAAGGTAACACGGATGTCATCTTTGACATCCAATCGATTTTGACTTTTTGTTTTGATAGAAACAAGTGCTGAAAACCCTGACTCACAAAGGTATGTAGTGGCAAACGGAATCAGAGCACCCATAGCTCGCTTTACCAGGCAAAGGTAGGCTTGTTTCAACGCACACCAGAATTCTCCAAGGCTCTTCGAGTTGAATTCATTTAGTAACAATCCCTTTGTCTTCAGGTTAATGGGCTGAAATCGGCCCCGCTCACGCCAGGCTCACGGGGACTTACCGTGTCCCCTGGGCAGCTCGCCTCTCCGCGGCGAGCCGCCCTCGCTGGTCCCATCGCGTCACTTCCGGCACGCTGGACCCCCGCACTATGTTTTTTGTGGAGAAACCAGGGCAACAGGGCTGTTTAAGATTGAGAAGAAGATTGAGGTGGCGGGGGCGCCGCTGCGGAGAGGCAAGGTGGCGGAGAGTCGCCCCCACCTAAAGGTTCGTGGACACCACTAATCTTTGGCAAGGTCTACATCACTAATACAGTCTATGTCGGCAAGGAAAGGATGAGAGCCAGTGTGGCGTAGTGCTGAGAGTGTTAGACTGGGACTCGGGAGATCCGGGTTCTAGTCCCCACTCGGCCATGAAACTCACTGGGTGACTTTGGGCCAGTCACTGACTCCCAGCCTAACCTACCTCACAGGGTTGTTGTGAGGATAACATGGAGAGGATGATGAGGATGATTATGTAAGCCGCCTTGGGTTCCTTGCAGGAAAAAAGACGGGGTATAAATATAATAAATAAAATAAAATAATAAAATAAATAAATTACGAATCCATGTTTCAACTTTAAGGTCACCTGAGCAGAAGTAACCTTTGGAAGAGTTCTGCAGAGTATCCAGATGTCTGCAGAATTTTGCCTGCAGAGAAATTAGCAGGGCTTTGTCACTCTCAATTCCACCCTGCAGAAGCACTTCCTCTAACATTGGAAAGTTTGTATAGTTGTTTGCCTCCAACCTCCTCTTCCACAGTGGCAGTTTGGCCAGATGGCGGTTGTGCAGAGAACGCTACCAATTAAAATGGTAAACATGGGCCACCAGAGATGCTTAGTGGTCAGCGCTATAAGCAGTGGCAGGGTACATTTTCTTTAATTTCTTTCAATGGGAAACCATTCTAGAAGTCAAAACCTGACGACAATGACGATTGTATGTTACCTGATCGTGTACAGCAGCATCCCATGAACCCTAAATATTTACTGGTTTTCTTCAGTAACCAAAAATACATACATAACATCTGGTATATATTGACAAAAACAACAACTTAATATAAAATTATAGTGCATATAAATGTTAATTTTTTATTTGACTTTCACGGACCCCCTGAAGCCCATCCATGGACCCCTTGGGGGTCCATGGTCCCCAGGTTAAGAACCCCTGCTCCAAGCCTTTCTGTTAAACTGAAGCCTGGGCAAAATTTACTTCTACAGTCATGACATCCGAACCCAGCGAGGGTGTCTGGCTGAGGTGGTTAACAAACCACCCAGAACCCATGGTTCACACTGAGAAGCTATTATTTTTTAATGACCCTAGGAACGAAAATGAGAGCTGGATTTCTTTAATAATATAGCTGGGATAGGGCACAGGTGTGTCCATCTCATTCCCAAAAAGGAGGACTCCCCTCCAAAACAGCCAATGAGGACAGAGCATGCTCAGTGGGCAAAGAATGCTGAATGGCAGATGGGGAGTGGAATGAAAATAGGAAGGTGGAATGGAGCAGCTGGAACCCTGAACAGCAGTACTCCATACGGCAACATTTGGTCACATGGCTTTGCTTGTGCTTTTATAGGAAAGTAGGGAAATAAGATTACAGTTCATTTTCTTATTAATTTTAATCAATATGGGTCAGTTCACTGAACAGTCACTGGAATTACTTTGACTTAAGTTTTATGATTAATATGTTTCAATATCTTTCACATGAGCTGAGTTTTCAGCTTAACTATGACTAGAGTCATGTGTGTTGTAATAAAACATAAGACTGCAGCCTTTTGTACTTGGGCTGGCTGGGTGATTTACATTTGAGGCATGCAAGCGGAACTAGGTGTGTTGATTTCCACAGATCTTTACAATATTTTGCCTGCAAAAGTTTTCCCTTGCCACAGTGTGAGGCCAGGTGAGGCTCAGTGGGAACAGGTTTACCGTTAGCTTATCCATTTTGACACACACAACCGCCAGGTTAATTTTTCAAAGTTGCAGTCCCACACTTAACTTCGAGTAAGTTTCATTGAACACAGTAGGGCTTACAGTACTTCTGAATAGGCATGCACATGGCTGCGCAGTAAGGCTGCAATCTTATGTACTCACCCGAGAGAAATATGCGGCGACTTAAGCTACCTCTGAAGAAACATACGTAAGATGCAGTTTTATGCATATGGCAGTAAGCCCTATTGGACATAGTAGGGCTGGCTTCTAGATCAACACGTTTAGGATTGCAAGATGAACTTGCAGAAGATATCAGACGTTTAATGCCACCGCTGCTCCCTTTCTTCTCACTTCCTGTTAGATCCTCAGCCCCCGTTTTGCGGTACAACCGCCACAGATCTTGAGGTCCCCCTTCTCCATATAAGCCTGGCCTGGTGTTGCTGCAATAGCAACTCTCCTCGGGGTAGTGTGTGTGCGTGCGGGAAACACTATCCAAATATCTTATTGCGCCTGCTCAATGTATGGGAGGGGGCGTCCAGTCCTCTTGTCTCCCCCTTTCATTTCCGTTCATTTCCTGCAGGGGTCGCTACGGCCTCACTTTGGCACCGGCCTCTCCCCACCACTCGGCGGCAGGGTCTATCAGAGAACAGCAGCAAGCAGAGACTAGTTGGCGCCATTTTGAAGCCGACGAAAAAAGGGGGGGACCGCGGCGAGCTGCGGAAGGGGAGGGAGGGGGTTGGCGGCGATTGGCTGCGGCGGCGAGCGACGGCGGCGGCCCTACCTAGCGCGGCGGGCCATTGAGGAGCGGACGGGCTCGCTGTGCCTTGTCGGATCCGCTCCCGAGACCAGCAGTAGGAGCAACAGCCGGCCAACCAGGGGAAGGTAAGAGAAAGGAGCCTTCTCTCTCTCTCTCTCTCTGGGCGAGGAGCCCGTTTCGCGCCTCCTCATTCCTTGTCGGTTGTTCAGGCAGGCGGAGACCGAAGAGGATACCGACCCCGGGAGCTTCCCCACCTCCTCATTTCCCCCGTGCGCCGCCGTCCCTCCCTTTGCATCAGCCGTTCTCTGCATGTTGAACTTGCCGCCCTTTCCCCAGTGGTGTGTGGCTGTGGGTATTCGTTTATGCGTGGTGTGGTGGACGATAGGTAGTGGGGGTGACCTTGTCTGAGGCGCCTTTTCTTTCTTTATTTTTATATATATATATGCTCTTCCCCACCCCCCACCCCTTGCAATGAATTGCAACCCTGCCTGAGTCCCCTGTTCAACCCATCTCTCCTAAAGCGAGACAGGAGGAGCAGCAGCAGCAGCAAGCGAAGGTTTCCCCTCAAATGTAGCACTACTGTGAACGGGCTTCCTCCTCCTTCCCCCTCGCTCGCCCCGCCCGCCCCTGGAGCCGCTGTTTCTTTCAAGACTTGAATGGTTCAGAACGCCTGGAGCCTTCTTGCCTTTCCTAGTTGGCCTAGTCCCGTCCCCCCCTCCCGCGGCAGAGGCACCCTGTCCCAGCTCAGCCCATTCCTGCTGCCTTGGGCTGGGGCCTGCTAGGAATGGGGGGGGGAGGGACTCCAGGCTCAGTCCACCCCCCCTCTCCCTCTCATTTTATACTCTCCTTAACTTGCCAGGCACTGGAGGCGGTTCTCTACACTCGCGGAGGAAGTGTGTGTGTGTGGGGGGAGAGCTGGGCGCTGATCGCCTTCAACATAACAGACCCTCATCGTTTTGATTTTCGTCTGGCCACTGGTCTTGGCTCTCCTTAAATCTTAAAACAAGGCCTCGCGCATTTAATATTATTATTTTTTGCAAGCGCAAGAATCATTTATTGTGAGGTGTTGCTTTCAGGTGGGCTTATTTTGAAAGAGAATTTCTGTGATCCAAGGATCCCAGGTCTGGAATTTCACCCTGTATGTACGTAAGATACTTCTTTCTCCCAGCTGCTTTCATTTGTTGGTGGAGAAAAGCAAATTGGGGGTTTGCAAAGCCTCAAAAAAAGAAAGAAAAAAATATCACTGGCACTGCTCCTGCCGGGTTGTGTCTACTGTTAGAACTAATGTAATTCATAGTTATGAAGGATTTCAGCTTTGTAATGGTTTCCTACGGGGAACTATAACTGTGGTGTGAAGTGTATCACATACTCATGTTGCTCATTAACTTGGGTTTGATATGCATTTATGGAAGAGTCTGTTTAATTCCTTCTAATAATTTGTGAAACAATAGGTAGGTATTTATGGTGTTTACTGTTGCATTATGTAGCATTACATTAGCCATTGCAGGGGGTGGGATTGTGGGGTTAGGTCCTATCTCTTCCCTTCATGTGCTTGCAATCTGTACATGCATAGCTCATGTGTTTGTAAGCTGTGGATGCATAGGCTCTGTACATATGATCTTGGACCTGCATTTTGTACACATGTATGCTTTGTGCTCAAGGCACAATATACACATGGAGATCAAGGGTGGAGTTTACCGCAGCAATCTTTCTTTCCCCTCCATGTGTTCAGTATACTCTTCTGAATGGGGCACAATCCTATGCATGTTTAGACAGAAAAAAGTCCTACAACTTGCAGCATTCCTCAGCTAGCCATGCTGGCTGGGGAGTGCTGGGAGTTGTAGGACTTTTTTTCTGTCTAAACATGCATAGGATTGCACCCTTAAGTGTTCATAGACAATTGTAAAATTTGTGACTTCAGGAAAAATGGCACTCCTAAGTGTTTAATTGATAATGAAATCTCAGAAGTAGAAGTATTTTTTTAATTAGGAACATTTCCAAAATGTTTTGAATTTTTAAAGTTGTGTAGAAACTCCCTGGTTGGTGGGTGTGTATGTGTGGGCAAATATGATAATAGCAAAGGCTGTTGGGTTTGCCTGGCAGGGAAAATACAACAGGATACATAGCATGCATTTTCTTTTTGTGCCCTGCATTCAGTCTCAAAGCTGTCACTATGGAGGATGTGTGGAGCTTTCTCTCTTCCCCTCTCAATAACAGAGCGAGCCAGTGATTTTGGTGGTGATGCCCTGATTGTGGGATGCTTTTCTTAGGAAGGTTCATCTGGCTCCTACTATATCTTTCTGGTGCCAGGTGAAACCCTCTTTATTCTCCTAGGCCTTTTGATCCTTGATGGAACTAATTTTATGCTGCTTTGACTGTTGGTAATTTTTATATTGCTTCTTATTGATTGTATTTGTTTTTATGTCTTTGTAAACCTGCCCTGAATCTTTTTTGAAGGGCGGGATAAAAATCCCTTAAATAAAGAAACATCTTTAGCTTAAATTAGGGAGAGAGCAAGATAACTTCTCTCCCCCCCCCCCGCCCCAAGTGGATGGCATGAGAGGAAGGTAGTGTTGTAATAGGGAGTGACTATCTTTGAATTTTTTATTTACAAAGTTGATATACAGATAACTTAGAATGAAATCCATACATATTGTCTACAAAAATGGAATTCATATTATGCTTAAATTGCACTAAAGAAAGCTAATCAAATGACACAGAATAAAAAATGCTGGGTTCCATTTCAAAGGGTACCTTTTCCTGTCAGTGCCAAGTAAGAATGGAATGGTCCCTGCATTTTTATGCTTTGAGATGAAGAATACACAAATCTCTTAAGTCAGTGATAGTTGTTAGAACTTTGTTTACATTTGTAACAGTTGTAGTGGTATCTGAATATTCTAAAACCTACAAGTGTGAAAAGAATGTATGTAGAAAATGAGTATTTTTGCCCTAAACTGAGAAGTATGTTCTGTTAAATAAATTTAAAATAAAATGAGATTCCATATTTAAGTTGCAGTAACCTGTTGGTTTGTTGTTGGGTTAACTCTGGGTTGTTTAACCCCTAAACAATGCAGAGTTTCCTGGTTCCTGGGTTGTTAATTGAAACCGGAAGTGGCGAGTGGGTGGGAGGCAATGCACTTTCTCATTCCTGCGCGTCTTGCCAATTCCTGGGTTTTGCCAACCCCAGTAACTGGCTATGATGGACGAACCAGGTCAATAAGTTGACATATCAGGTTAAAAAACAACAACTCTTAAGGATATGCTCAAAAGTATTTTCTGAAAAGGCTATTCATATTTTGCTATCTAGAGTATTGAACTATCTCTTACTGTTCTCATATGTTTTTATTGCTCTTTCTGTAGCAATATAGAACAAGCTGCTGTTTGCTTGTCGAATTTTGTTTTGTCTTCTATTGTCTGGCACTTGTTATATTCTTTAAGTACAACCTTGTGCTTCATTGTTCTGTCCTTACAAAAGGGTATAGAATGCAGTTCAAACATATAGCATAATCTAAATATACAAGACAGAAAATATAGACTTGAGTGTTGGACTGTTGATAAACCCATTGGAATGAAGCACTTTTAAGAGTATTTCCCCATTTACTGTATTCCATTTGAAAAAAATCTCTCCAGACTCCTATTTGTGAAGAACAAGTGAGTGTTCCTTGTTGTGTTTGCTGGGACCTCACTATTTTTCTGATGATGAATGAGTTCTTGTAATGGCTCATAGCTCCACGTACCCCAAAGTAGAAAGTGGAGGATCCATATTAGTGACATTAGACATAGATGGATTTGTGATGGGTAACTTGATTGCATGGGATGACATTCCTGTCTAGTTTGAAGGTTGTGGGGCTCATGAGTTGGCTAGATGGGCTGCTAGAGAGGGCTGAGGAAGAGCCAGTGGTCATGAGAGTGTAGGGCCTTCACTACACTGTAAGCAGTATTCATGCACAAATTTAATTGGGGAGGTCTGGGAAACCAAATGTAGGCGGTTAATGCCCAGAGCCTCAAAGGAAACATTTTTTTGGAAAAGTTGTCTGTTTCATATGCAGGAAATACATCTGTTCCACCTGGTGAGATGGGCAAAGTTGCAAATTCTCTATGTATGGATGAGATGGTGTTTTCAGAAGGAAGGATTTAGGTTTATTAAGCAATGGGAAATTTGTGGGCAGGGCAAGAACCACATATACAGATTAACTACCGGTAGCTTGCTGGTGCTTTTTCTTTTTTTAATGTCATAAGGCAACTTTTAACCTGACTTGGGGGAAGATGATCAGATTTGAGGAATGTCCAACTTCAGAGGAAAGCCTATGCTTGTCTGCGTGCTAGCAGGACAGACCACTGGCGCAACAGGACCAAGTAGTTCCTGAAAAAATCAGAAATGAACAACAATGCTTGTTTCCACAACAGGGCAGGTTAGTGGAGCTGATAGAAGGAAGCTCCGCTGACCTGTCATGTTCTGGAAATGAACATTTCTACTCATTTCTGGAGTTATTTTAGGAACTGCTAGTTCTGTTGTGCTAGTGGTTCTTTCTGCTGGCACAACAGAACTAGTGGGGGCACAACGAAAGTGTAGGATACTGCCGTTTATTTCCTCAAAGCACTTATGGATAGAATTTGGAATCAGTTCCTGGAAACTGTGAGCAAGTCTGAAAGACTAAAGAGAACGCTGATGCTACAATTGTATACCTGCCTACTCAGAAATAAGCCCCACTATCCCGAGTGGTTAGAAGGCTATTGTCATCTACCCCAGTGAATTCAGTACTAGAGCGCCCAGAGGCCTGCTGTTACAAGTTTGCAAGAAACATCAAGGATAACATTGCTCACCTTTATGCTGACTTGAATGCCACTATTGATGCAGTGTCTTTTGGGGTGTCCAGTGCATCGTCTTATCCTGTTTTGTGGGATCATTTTGTTTCTCGAGCCTGAGGATGTGGACAAGGCACTTGCATCTCTACAACCCACTGCATGCTCTCTCAACCCTTTCCCTTCATAGCTTCTTCGAACTAGTTGTGTGGGACTGACTGGATGGATCAGGGGAGTGGTGAATGCATCACAGGAAGGAAGCAGAGGTGCAACCATTCCTGGAAAAAACCCTCCCTTCAATCTATGCCAACTATCACCCAGTCAGAGATCTATGCTGACTGTCACCTGGTCACATATACCCCCTTCCTGGGTAAGGTGCTTGGGAGAGTGGAGGTATCTCAGCTACAGGTGCTCTTGGATGAAACTGATTATCTGGATCCATTCCAGTTTGGGTTCAGGCCAAGTTTTGGGACAGAATCGCCCTTGGTCACCCTGATGGATGACCACCTTCGGTAGAGGGATGGCGGAATGCGACCCTATTACTTCTTCTTGATCTCTGTGGCTTTCGATATCATTGACCAAAGTATTCTCCTGGACCCTTTTCATGAATTACAAGTTGGAGGCACTGTAGTGGTTCAGCTCTTACTTGCAGGGTCAGTTCGATAGAATAACATTGTGTGACTGTGCCTTGGCACTTTGGCAGTTGAACTGTGGGGTGCCAGAGGGCACTATCTTGTCCCAGTGTTATTTAATATCTATACGAAGCCTTTGGGAGCGGTCATTGGAAGATTTGGGACAAGGTGTCACCAGTATGCTTATGACACCCAGCTCTAGTTCTCTGTAACATCTGAATCAGGAGAGGCCATGCACTTTATGAACTGGTGCCTGGATGCAATTATGGCTTGGATGAGGTCTTATAAACTGAAGCTGAATCCTGATAAGTCAGAGATCCTATGGGTGGGTATTTCCCACATCTGGGAATTCGGGTGTGTGCCTGTTCTGGGGGTGGTTATGGATCCATCCTTATCACTGGAGGCCCAGGTGACCTCAGTGGCTCAGAGTGTCCATTACCAACTTTGGTTGGTGCACCAACTACGCCTGTTCCTGGATAGGGCCAGTCTAGCCATGGTGATCCATGCACTGTTAACTTCATGATTGACTACTGTAATGCACCTATGTGGGGTTGCCCTTGTACCTGGTTTGGAAACTGCAGCTAGTGCAGAATGCAGCAGCTAGAGTGCTCACTTTTACACCCAGCTATGTTCCCATAAGACCTGTTTTAAAAGAACTGCACTGGCTGCCTATTAGCTACTGAGCCATGTTGAAGGTTAAGTTGGTGACATACAAAGCTGTAAACAATTTAGGGCCAGGATACCTAGCAGACTGCCTTCATGTACCTATATACCCAGCCAACCATTTAGATCTTCAGAGGAAGCTTTGCTGGCTGTTCTACCACCAACGGAAGGTTCCCATGTGTTACTTCTCAGTGGTGGTGCCTGCTCTCTGGAAAATCCTCCCATGCACTTCGGGAGGCAGAAAATGTGGTATGCTTGAAACAGCTTCTGAAAACTGTTCACCGAGGCCTTCTCTGGCTTGTAAATAATTGCGCAGTTGATCATATGCTCCTCCATCCTACTGCTTTTTGTATTGTTTTATATTGTTATGATTTTTAGACATGTTTTTAATAGGTTATTTTAAATATATTTGTTATGTTGCTTTAGTTGAAATTGTTTTTAACAGGATTTTAATAATGTATGAAATGTGATTTTTAATATGGTATGTGAACTGCTTGGAGATTTTTAAATATTAAGCGGTATATAAATATTATTTTAAAATTATATGAAAAACTATAGACAGTGAGAATAAAATGGAGAGGAGGAGGAAGAGAATTATGTAAGGCGCCTTGGGTTCCTTGTAGGAAAAAAGGCGGGGTATAAATATAATAAATAAAATAAATAAAAAATACAGAGTAGATTTGTATTGGTGGTGTTGCTGCTTTGCATGCCAAAAAAGACAATCCAAGAAATTAGTAGTAAAGGAAACAAACTTATACACAGAATTGCTATGGGTAGAAATTCCAGACTAAGACAATACTAAAGTATTGATATTCTTTTGCATCATCAAATCTTTGATAATGCAGAAAAGAAATCAGGGAGAAATCTTTGATAATGCAAAACAACAACAACCATGTTAGATAAACATGGAAAACTATTTTAAAATACTGGTAACTGAGAGTAGATGAGGTGAGTAGGTGAGCTCAACTGCAAATTATTGCTTGGATCCTACAATAAGTTAACTGAAAGAAGTTCATAAAAACAAAAGTTCTCCATTTTCTCCTCCCCCCTGCATACTCCTATGCCCCCACAAAACCCTTTTCTGGTGGGTCAGGGGGCCCTCTTGATCAATGTGGAGGGGAAAATTTCCCTCTGTTTACTTCAAGTTAACTTATCCAAGTTATTGCAGGCCTGTGGCTTACGCTGGCTCAGCTTGTCTGAGTGTGGAAAGCTAAGCAGGGTCAGGCCTGGTTATTACTTGGGTGGGAGACCCCTCCTCTAGTTTC
This sequence comes from Shinisaurus crocodilurus, assembly GCA_021292165.1. Taxonomy (NCBI): domain Eukaryota; kingdom Metazoa; phylum Chordata; class Lepidosauria; order Squamata; family Shinisauridae; genus Shinisaurus; species Shinisaurus crocodilurus. Next base: position 259,875,947 of record CM037878.1, on the reverse strand, counting down.
CTGCACTGAGCAGGGGGTTGAACTCGATAGCCTTGTAGGCTCCTTCCAACTCTATGATCTACGAAATCTATGAAAGTCCTATTTTAGTCAATTTCCATCTGCCACAGCAATTGGTCACTATGGAATTACCCAAGCCAGGAGTACACACCTGCTCTTTCAAGAAGAGTGCAACCCGATGTAGAACAGGCTGCACACCCAATTCCTGGAGCACAGAGTCTCCATATTGTTGGGATTCAACATCAGTTTCTCCGCTCCCATACAGGCCATTATCAGGCCATCCTCTCTCTTGCTAAAGTATGGTTCAACATGCAACAAGTCTATTTTCATCTTGTTTTGTGACTGATATAACTTTTAAACTGCCTAATAGTTTACTGGTACTGTGTCAATTCATTATGTTCACAATTATTAAATTAATGCTATGAAACAACACATTTTTTAAAAATAAAATATATTCCATGGGAAATACAGAAGTGGAAAATGTTTTACTCTCACTAGGGTGGGAACTCCCATGAGACCAGGATGGGGGTGAGAACTGCATTTAAAAGACCAGGGGCAGGAGACTACAGTTTTTAGTTGGCTTTGTTGGCCAAGCCAAATAGCCATTAGCCCTACCCCACCTGTCAAAACATCTCAGCAGCATTTCCCAAGCCGTTGCGCTGTTGGGCATTGTGGACCAAAGGTGTCCATTACAACCTTCAGGAAGCGGCATCCAAAGGTTCTTCCAGTCTTTCCTGAAGGAAAGGGTACACTGATGGGCACTACTTTCCAAAGGCACACAAGGTACCTTCAGGCAGCAGCATCAAACACTTCACCCCTTTCACCTTCCTGTATCGAAGCAGTGAGTGGAGGAGTTGTCGATTCAGCACTAAGGCTCTTCAGATGGTTTCACCACCTGACTGCCAAACAATCCTCAGCTTTGAAGCTGGGAAGAAGGCTAGCTGATTTGTCAGAGAGCAGTGCCACACTCACCATGGCAATTGTGGTGAACATATTTGTTGAAGTTTGGTCAGAATACCCTTGAGTCGGGTGCAGTCCACTGTGACCCACCCCACTGGTGAAATGCAATTAATAAGAATCAGCCAGAAGTTGGGCAGACTTCCATCCAATTTTGGGCAATTCCCCCCTCCTCCAGCAGACCCGCATACTCTACATTGGCCAGAAGCTAACCCGTTACTCTTCAGAGGCTTTTTGTAGGGCACAGCTGGCTGCAGTGGAAAGAAGGAGATGGGAAACTTTCCTGCCTTGAACTTCTTTAAATTAACATCTTAGGATCCAAGTTAAACTACGTACTTCTAGTTCTTGCTTTGTGCTTGTGATACAGTCGTAGTATCCATAATTCCTTATCTCCTCTCCATCTTTAACTTGAACCACGGTTTGCTAAAACATAGTCCAGTATTGACTGACAGGTCTTGGCTCAAGAACGTATGAAGTAATGGATGGTTTCAGAGCATTAGTAAAGGTCAGGTGTACACAAATTGTGGCTGGACCTGGTACCCAACACAAAATGTGTGATCACCAAGACCTTGCCCCTTCATTTCATTGTAATGCTATGCGTGTTTGCTCAGAAGTTAGTTCCATTGTGTTCAGTGGGGCTTACTTCCAGTTGACAGTGTGTAGGATTGCAGCTGTAGTTCCTGACATCACACTGTACTTCCATGGGAGGTCAGGACAATTGTAGCTCTTAATCTTTGGAGCTGGTAGAGGGGAGCAGGGGGTGTTTTGTCTTAGAGCTGTCTGGACTAGGTGCATTTAGGCACCCACCATTAAAATAAGCAGCCCCAACCTTTGGAGCAGGAGCTTGTTTTGATGCTGTACAGCCAAGGTGCTCTGAGTGCCTTGGCTACCTGCTGTGAAAATGGACAATCACAAGGGCCAACCTCTCTTGCTTAGAGCTGGAGAGGGGGCTAGGGATTTTTGTCATTGGTGTGCTGAGCCCTCTGAAGCTCAGTGCAACTGTGGGGATGATCCTGCCTGCTCCCCAACTCCAAGCTAGAGAGGAAAGCTGGGGCTCCTCTTATCAGCCTTCCCAGACGGTGATGAAACACGTGCGATGTAGAGGGTGGCAAAGGGAAAAATGTGGATGCCTGTTTGACCCTGCCCGTTAAAGGGCCTTTTAACCATAAGCAGTCTTGCATAGCTCTGAAATAAACATGCTAAAACAGTTTCCACATTATTTTATCATAAGGCAGCTGCAACTTTTGCAACTGGTTATTAGAGTTTCATAGTTTCATAGTTCATAGAGTTGGAAGGAGCCTACAAGGCTATCGAGTCCAACCCCCTGCTCAGTGCAGGAAACTAGAGGAGGGGTCTCCCATCCAATTCAATTCACACTTTCCCCTATGACAGCCTCAGGGCAAGGAAACATTCAGCAGTAAGAAAGAAAAAATCCTTCAAAATTCAAACTATACATCAATACCTTGGATTGCAAGTAACTTGGTTTGAGAGCGTTTTGCAAGACAAGCACATTTTTAAATATTTTAATTTTTTTTTTTACTTGATATACAAGCGACGTCTTGCAAGACAAGTACTGTAGTACGGCTTAAATTAAAAATCTCTGTACAAATTTTTTTTTGGGGGGATTTTGTTTTGATATAAGAGTGTTTTGGATTACAAGCACGTTTCCGGAACGAATTATGCTCTCAATCCAAGGCATGACTGTACTCACAACCAATTTCTTCTGAGTGATTTATCGTAATTTACTTAGTTTTGACCTGCATACACACAAAATGATACAAACAGCAGAACTCTACAAAACAAAGCTGGAGGCTTCTGGGGTGAACATTCTAGCTTGAGAGCTCTATCAGTGTTGAACTGAGCCAGTCCAGTGCATTAAAATATATATTTTAAAGGGATGGTTTAAAATGCTGGGATATATGCTGCAGATCAGGTGCTCTGATTCATTAACTGTTCACCCATGAGTGAGTTCTACGCATAATGCATGTGCACAGAAGTGCAAGGAGGTACATTATCAGTAATTTAATAGCTTTTAAAGCTGGGGTGCTCAACCCTTTTGGCCCCAAGGCCTATAATAATATAGGGATAATAATACTGACTCATCTTACAGGGGTGTTGTAAGATTTATGTATGGTTGGATCCAGTTTCTCTGTGAGCAGAAGGCAGCTTACACAGTGGGGGTTTCCTGCCTCTCCTCCCCACTGTACCCCAAAAGGTTCTCCTGAGCGTCATAGAACTCTCCTGGTCCTTGACCCCCACCCCCCCACCCCGGTCAGGGATCGCATATTCATAATGGCAGCTGGCATCCACCACAGCTCCTTGAAGGTAAATTAACCTTGACGGGCTGTCATGTCGTGCAAACTGGCCCATTACCTGAGTGTCCTGGCCATCAGGAGAGGCTTTTCAGGGAGCTGCAGTGGAGAGGCCTTACAGTCATGTAATTATAGGTCAAGTTCTTGGAATGCCCAAATGCAGTAAGCAAATACTAAATTGTTAAATACTAAAATTTAAAGTTTTTGAGAGTATCATATTTACAGCAATTTCAATGACAAATAATGATGCAAAATGTTAAAATGATGCTTTTTGCCCACATAAAAGATTTAAAATATCAATCTAGGATAGAGTGTAAACAAAATATCAATCTAGGATAGAGTGTAAAAGTGTTGCCAGCACTTTTCAGCTTGGGGACGCAATTAAATCTAATTCCAGTTTCCATACTCTCTCTAGGCTACCCTGATTTTCCCCTATTACCTCAGCTTTTTCCTGCTATTTCTGGTAAGGACTGAGTTTGTTCCACCTTTCCCAGTTTTACTGGGTTGGTCTTGTCCTATTTCTTTTGGTGATGTGTGTTCACTCATTTTCTCTCTATTGTAGTTTCTCAGTTATTCTGTGTCAAATTCATAACCGTACAATGCATACTTGACTAATGATCTGTATGCTAGGCCATTTATTAGTCTCTAAGTAGCACCAAGGAACATAAAGTGGGAGTTTCAAACTGGAGCTCAGCCTTCAGCTGTGCAAATTAACAAGTGTTGGGTGTCCACACAAGAGGCTGTGGGAATTCTGATGGTCTTTGTCAAGCAAGCAGCATGCAGACAACATTTGGTTGTCAATGAATTATGGGTTGTCGTTAAGTGTGAATCCTGCACTATGGGTTAACTATTGGTTGTTAACCATGAACAATCCAGGAAGAGAACCTATGGTATGTTGTTGGGTTGTGTACTCTGTGTTGTTCCTGGTCGAACAACCCATAGTTAAACCATAGTACAGGATTCTCATGTAATGACAACCTACAGTTCAACATCAACCCATGATTCAACAGCAACCATACTCAACCCGTATTCTGGGTTGTCATTCAGTGCAAACCAGGTCACTGTCCTGTATTGTCCATATTTGATTCCTTTCTTGTTTCTCTCAATTTGAAAAATCAGAAAGGAATGTTTTGAAGTTAAATATTTGAAGTTGGTAATACCATGGGACAGAGAACTTCCCAAGATATGGTATTCTAGACCTGAAAAGTGGCCTAGAAATATTTAAAATAAATAAGTAAAAATAAATATTCCTCTAAGGTGAGTACTAATCATGTTTCAGTTCTTGGGAGGCATTGTGGTTGACTTTCATTGGCTAGTAATTTGCCACTTTAGTATGATAAGATACACAACCGATTAAGCCCTGAAAGTCTACTGATTCTGAGGGATGTGACTCATGAAAGTTGTGGATGCCAAACCACAGATGGGTAACGTTTTGCACTTATTCTGTGGTAATTGTAATCTTGACCATCTTCTTTGAAAATAGTTTTTTTCAAATATTTGGTGTTTAGAAAGGAAACTATTCATTTTTTTTTATAGTCACAGTGATCTTGGCATTGAAAACACTGCACCAAATGTTAGTAGCAACTTGTTTTTAATACACACTGTTGAAAAATCTAAGATGCACCAAGTTTTTCTTCTATGTATAGAAGAACTACGGTAGCTGTTGCCCATGGCTTCGCTCGCGTGGATTTTAGGATTTGGTACACTTGTTTTTAAAAGAAACATAATGGAATCCCAGCTCCCCCGGGAATCTCAGCTCCCCCGGGATTACACAATGAAATCCCAGCTCCGCCGGGACTACCAGCTCCCCTGGGGCTGCACAATAAAATCCCAGCTCCCCTCCGGACTAACTGCTCCACCCCGGGACTACACAATGAAATCCCTGCTCCCCCCCCCCCCGGACTACACAATGAAACCCCTGTTCCCTTTCCCCTGGGACTGCACAATGAAATCCCTGCTCCCCTGGGACTACACAATGAAATCCCTGTTCCCCTGGGACTACACAGTGAAATCCCTGCACACACCCCCTGGGACTACACGATAGTGAAATCCCATCTCCCTCCCCCCCTGGAACTACACAATGAAATCCCTGCTTCCCCGCCCCCCCCGGACTACACAACAATGAATTCCCTGCTCCCCCCTCCGGGACTATACAATGAAATCCCTGCTTTCCTCCCCCCCCCCCGGAACTACACAATCAAATCTCTGTCCACCCCCCGGGACTGCACAATGAAATCCTTGGGGCCCCCCTGGGACTACACAATGAAATCCCAGCTCCCCCCCCCCAGGACTTCACAACAATGAATTCCCTGCCCCCCCCGACTACACAACAGTGAAATCCCTGCTCCCCCAGGACCACACAATGAAATCCCTGCTCCCCCCCGGGACTACACAATGAAATCTCTGCTCTCCCCCCCCAAGACTACGCAACAATGAAATCCCAGCTCCCCCCCCCCCCGGGACTACACAGAATGAAATCCCTGTTTCCCCTCCCCCTCGGGACTACCCAACAATGAAATCCCAGCTCCCCCCCCCATGTAGGCCCCGACTGCAGTGCATATGAACATTCTGTTTTGACGTAGGAGAGATTTGCATATCCGCTCCTGATTGGGTCCCTGTGGTGGCAGTTCATACGAACATTCTAAATGTTGTTGGAGTGATTGCATAACCGCTCCTGAATGGCCCCTGCGAACATTCCAAGTGACGCCATTGGCTATCATCTATTTTGGAGATTTGAACCCACCAGTCTTTGTCCTTGGGTGATGGAGAGTATGTGTGCCAGGTTTGGGGCGGATCCGTCCAACCGTGTAGGAGCCTATGTGACGCACGCAAACGCCCGTACACACAGACACACGGACACACAGGATTTGTGACGCCCCACACACAACAGTCATTCTCTGACTGAAAGTGTAACGTTTAGACTGGGTGCTGGCAGCAGAAAACTTTTCTGACAGAAATATCTGATCTTAAAGAAAAAACAGGTTAATCCTGAGAGTCTACAGGTGATGAAGAGTGACTGTGCCAAGTTTGGGAGAGATCCGTCAAAGCGTGATGGAGCCTATGTGATGCCCCCCCCAAGAGTAATTGAGTCATTTAAAAAGTTTCCCTCCTTTTTCACCCCCTCAGAGAACATTCTAAATGGCCTAGGGGAGATTTGCATACCCACCCCTATTGGCCCCTGCAGGAATTCATACGAACATTCTTAAGTGTCATATGGGCTATTTGCATAACTGCTCCTATTGGCTCCTGCAGGAATTCTGAGGTGAGGCCAGTTTGCATAACTGCTGCCCTGTTGTTTTGCCCATAGGAGATATGAGAGTGGGGTGATTTTGCCCCCCTTTTTGTGAGAGCTGGACTGACCCGGGTTCAAAAGCTCCCCTAGCCAATGACCCTCAGTCCCAGTCACGCAGGCAGAAGGAGGAGATAACAGCAGTTAATAAAGATTAAAGAGTTTATTTGTAAGACCCAATTACATGGGATTAAGGCAAACAATGCATCTCTACTCACTACATCATTGCAGACTCAAATCCAATACCCCAGTGGTAAGGCTAGATGAAGTGAAGTCCAAGAACAATACACATGTCGAGTCGAGACGAGAAGCAGCAGAGAAGAGGGAGCAAGCAAGAGAAGCTATCAGCAAGTGTGCTAGCTTTATACCACCTATAAATAGGATATTACTCACCCAGTTGTATAACCTATTCATCAACATGTTTACTGCTTCAAACCTGTTCAAGGTTGCTGAGTCACATCACCTCGAGACTATGTCTCGTGACCAAAAGCCTTGTATACTTGAACTCAAGTAACACCCACCAGGTCAGGTGATAATCTCGATGTCAGGTGGTAATCTCGTTCTGCCTATGCAAAACCCAACATCCCCCTGCTTTTGCATTTGCGCAGAACGTGGTTATTTACCTCATACAACAGCAACAGCTTTGTTGACATCTGATGCTGTTCCTTCATCTATGGACTTTGATAAAAAAAACTTCTGCAGGAATGACTTTACCTGCCAGAAATTTGAACCACCATCAAATCACTTCTGATGTATCCCTCCTTATGACACAGTTTTATCTGCAAACCCAAAACGTTGTGTATTGCTATCTGCCTGCAGCATAGCAATCCTGCCTTGATTTCCTGAAAAAACTGTAATAGGTTTTTCACATCAATCTCAGCATTATTTAAACAATTTTAACAATTTAAACTATTTAAACAAATGCTATAACTATTCAAGCTTTACAATAGCATAATAGCACAATACATAATACAATGCATTCAGTTCAATTTCAGTTGAACTCTAACCTTTAGATGATTGTTTCTAACAAAATCAATCAAACAAAGTATGGTTATAAAAATAACAAATTTCAGGTGTGTTCTTGTTGTTCTTACTATCACAACCACAACTGGCATTTCTGTGAATCTGTAAGCCACCTGTGCTCTGACTTGTAAATCTTAGTCTGAAGTGTGATGTTCCTTCCAGATAACACTCAACTCCTTTTCAGAGCTCTTCAAGCATGTCCTGCTGGTCTAACAGTCTGCCCACTACACTGACAGCAATATCTGGCCTTGTTGCTTGTACAGTAAAGCTCAACAGCCCAATGCTTCTGTGTAGCATTCAAACTGCTTTTCCATCAGCATGTGCTTGAAAATCCTCAACTATTTGGAGTCTCTCGCTGAGTTAACTTTCTCAAAATTCTCAATCACATCCATGATTTTTTTCTGGTTTGTTGCAGTAAGTACTGCCCTCTTGGTTCTCCCTCAACTTCTATTTACAAATAAACAGTTGATCCACCACCAAGCAGTTTCAATTCAATGAAATTCCAAACCCTGGATCAATTATATCATATTGCTTTTATCTATCCAGAAAAAACAATAGATCATCCATTTAAACAAAGTACATACAGTCTATGTCCTTGTTCCTTCTGTTTAACTAACAAACATTGATCTGCCTCTCTGTGCAAATCTCAATTCAACAATGTTTGAGTTCAAAACAGAATTCCAGCCTCCAGCTGATTTTAGCTTTTCCTACAGAAAATATTCTCAGTCAGTTTTCCAAAGACTTCCTCTCATTTAAAATGCTTATGTTCCAATATTTCAAATTGTGAAATATTCTTACATCTTCCACATTCTTAAACATCAGTCTAACTGTTTCCAAAGCAAATTGTTGTTGCACTCATCTTATGATTATCCTGCTCCTTTTAAACTTGAGCAAAAATCACAAGCAACCAATCTTGCTATTTTTCATATAACCTTTTCCAATCTGGTTAGTTTTCACTTAAAAATCTATCTGGTAACAATGAGTTCCATGGACTGCTGTTTCTTTCACCAGCTTCCATGTTTTGTTCTTTATCCAAAGAATTCAACTCAGCTTGCATAGCCTGAAGCTATGGTTCAGCTTCCTTAATAGACAATTTTTTCACCTCTTTGAAATTTTGAGTTTCAAATGGTTTTTCCCTGCAAATTCATCCTGATATCTCACAGGTTGTTTGACTCACCTGTTCCTTACCTCATCAGTTATCAGGTTCCTGTTCCAATAAACTTGCACCAATGATGAACAATCATTTGTTTAGTCTCCACTAAACCAAATGTGTATCAAAGTTTGTCAAATTTACCTGACTGTCCTTCAGCAAATGCTTTTCTATTCTGACTCTGAGCTTGATGCATCCCCTGCATTAACAGAATTAATTTTGAAAAATGATCTCACTTTTTCATTCAGCATTATACTCAACACTTCTAGATAATCTCACTATCCAAGTGTTGTTCATGTAAAACACAATATTCTCATTTCTAGAAAAATCTCATGTAAGCTCCCTTACAGATTTCTTCTAATTTTGAGGTGTATGTACCTACATATCAGATCCAAGATCCTGAAATGTTTCTCCAGAAAATTCCTCCTTCTACACTACTTTCTATAAGGTGTACAGTTCATCACACAGAACTAAAACTTCTATCATGTACATAATCAAAAACATCTAAGAGCTTCTACCCAAACCTCATTATCCAAATTAGTATCACCTCTTCTGAGTGTTTGTTTACTCTTCCACACAATCCATGTGTTCAATATCACATCCTGTTAGAAAGTCAAAAACATGCACTGAATTGAACTTCCCCATATCTCAAAAGAAATAGGTAACATGGGTAATATGCTTGTTTCTCATCCAGGCACAAAACACCTTGACTTTGTTCAATACTCCAGTTTTCTATCTAACATGTACACAACCTGTACTTCGTGTATTGATCAATTAACATCATGAAATAACGTGCCTTTCCTCTAAAGACCATCAGAATATCCACAAGATTATCAAGAACAAATTTAAATGAAATGAACTGGTTTTTCAGCTTGCCTTCCAGTTTACCTGTTGAAGCTAGCATCCCTTGTTTATGTGCACAAAATTACTTTCATGTGAAAATTACAGTTTCCCAATGCTTTCCCCACAACACAGTTTGCATTTTCTTTCACAGGCCTGTGAATCTAAATGATCAAACATTCATGTGATATGCATGCATGCACATGTCATACATATAAGCATTTAACCTTTTTTTATAGTTGCATCAGTACAACTTTCCATTTCTTTATTACATCATTACAATATAAAAGAAATAATCCATCTCTTAGCTTTGCCATATAAACATACCTACTAATTATTCAGTATTTTACATTTTGCTACAGAAAAAATCCACAATATACTCAAGTCATATATACATTCAGTACATTTCCTGACATTTCAAAGCATATATTACACTTTCTTGAATCCAAGTTATCCAACTTTCAAGAAATACATTTTCAAAAACATGACTGTTAAACTCCTGACCATTTGCATAGTCCTCTTCCTGTTTATTCATGTCCAACACAGAAAGCTTCGTTTAAACAATCCAATGTTTTCTGCTCACAACAAAATAATGTGCATTTTGTTATGTCCAGGGTTAAAACACAAAGGTTTTCCCATCAGCAGCACCCCTGCTGATTTCAAGCTCCTTCTTCTGTGATCCCACATGAAGAAAATGAAGAACAGCTTCCCATTTTAAGCACAGCTTTCTCTGTTCAAAACTGCTGCGCTGTTTTTCCTGCTGTTTTAAAACCACGCCTCCGCTGGTTTGATACAGCCTCCCGTGTAGTATCAAGTTTCCCGAGATACGTTCCTGTCACACGTGACTTTGCTGCGACATGACGCTCCAGACGCTTTGCCCACGTCAGACGTAATCCACGTTTTTGTAATCCAAGCCACTTGTTGATACAATGCAAAAGATAGCTGATCCGCTGCTGAGTGAAGCAAACTGTAAATGAAATATGATCCTCCTGCTGTAGCCTTGACTCAAATGAGAAGACACAGAGCCTCCTGGAGATTATTTCCTTGCCCGATGCAGATCCTTGACAATCACTCCAGCAAGCTGTGGAAAACGAAATCCTTGTGTCCAGCGTTGATCACTTTTCAGCCTAGTAGCTGCCCGAACCGGCACCTCCATTCCAGCTGCTTTCAAAACGAAAAATCCACCGTCTCTCTGTCCTGCATTTTTCAGTTGTGCTGCATTCCAAACCGCTGTTATCAGCTCTAGCAACATCCTTCGCCTTCCCGGTTTATTTACAAACCGTTCTTACAAATAGTAAACAATTTCTCTTAACTCTATAACTGCCGAATTTCTCCGAACTGCGTCTCTGTGGCTTATCTGCCCATCTGAGATAACCATCAGATCCTAATCTCTGGGCCCATAACCAGATGTGAGAGCTGGACTGACCCGGGTTCAAAAGCTCCCCTAGCCAATGACCCTCAGTCCCAGTCACGCAGGCGGAAGGAGGAGATAACAGCAGTTAATAAAGATTAAAGAGTTTATTTGTAAGACCCAATTACATGGGATTAAGGCAAACAATGCATCTCTACTCACTACATCATTGCAGACTCAAATCCAATACCCCAGTGGTAAGGCTAGATGAAGTGAAGTCCAAGAACAATACACATGTCGAGTCGAGACGAGAAGCAGCAGAGAAGAGGGAGCAAGCAAGAGAAGCTATCAGCAAGTGTGCTAGCTTTATACCACCTATAAATAGGATATTACTCACCCGGTTGTATAACCTATTCATCAACATGTTTACTGCTTCAAACCTGTTCAAGGTTGCTGAGTCACATCACCTCGAGACTATGTCTCGTGACCAAAAGCCTTGTACACTTGAACTCAAGTAACACCCACCAGGTCAGGTGATAATCTCGATGTCAGGTGGTAATCTCGTTCTGCCTTTGCAAAACCCAACACTTTTTTCACCCCCTTAGGGACGGAATTTCCAAAAACCCTTCCTTAGTGGGTGTCTACGTCATAAAAACTATGTTCCTTCAAAATTTCACATTCCTAGATTAAACAGTTTGAGCTGGGCGTTGATGAGTCAGTCAATCAAAAATCAGTCAGTCAGTCAGTCAGGACTTCTTTTATATATATAGATGTTGGAATTTATACATGCTATAATGAGTATCCTTAGGTAAATAAGGAGCAGCTACTTAATCTGCTGTTAAAATGCAATTATTCTGGAATTGGTTACCCTGAGTGTAAAAATCAAAAATATTTTACTCTATAAATATCGTAATTAGTTCTGGAAAACACTGAGTTCCTATTGAGTTTCCCTTAGCATTTGTTATTATGCTTATGTCTAAAACCATTATGAAGCTTAAAATGAAATCTGGGATTCCTGGATTTTATAAACCTGTGGAACACCACAATGTGCAACTGGGTTGTCAGCTGTATGTTGTGAAGTTAGAAGCCTTGGCTCCCCTCACCCGCCAGCCTAAGTTGTTTGGGCACCTAGAAATTTGATACTGGAAAAAAGTTTCCAATTTATAGGCCCCAGTTCTTCAGTGGTTTAAGTGCCTCTGGGTAGTTTGCAGTTTGGGATGTGTAACATTTCTTTCAGTTTTGTGTGTAGCAGTTTGCCCTTTGTCATCTATGTTGTGTACTGATAGTGCTTCCTGTAGATGTGTCCACCTGTAGAAGGTTCAGTGTTCCAGAGTAGTAGTATTGTTTTTCTTCAATAAAAAGGATTTAATTTTTTTATTATTAAGTTCTTTTTTGAGACCTCCTGCTCTGATTGCTGTTGAGCAGTATGTCCTCCTATGATATGAAAGACTCCACTGGCTGTTACGGTGTTTAGTATTTGGAATGTGTAGGCTGCTATTTATATAATGTTTATGAACTGTTATGCTTTTGTTTATATTGTGTGTGTTTGCACATACCTACTAGTAAATACAGGTTACATTCTTCAAGTGTAGATATGCTCAAATCACTCCTCTGCTGTTTCAAGTGCGTGAAAGGGGAATTCTTGCAGCCCGGTATCGGCTCCCATTTGTGTGGTGTCTTCCTGAGTACTGCAAAGCTGGCTGCTTTCTGAGTTGGAATTCATGTCTTGAGCTTTGAGGGAGAGAGGAAAACCTCCCCACCCATGCGCCGTGATACGGATAAAGATAGGTACTGCTGCCTTGGCAAAAGAATGCTAGGAACCAGCTTCCAGTAGAGTCTTCTGTACACGGTACTGAGGAATTAGGAGTAAGGACAGTGCCTAAAGGATTCTTGTGGCCTTTACCCTCACAGCCTTGTTCCTCAACTTCAACTAAAATCTTGCAAGCCTCAAATTTCCACAAGGCTATACAGTGTTCAACTTACCACCAACTGATAATCACTGCCATTGTTTTCACCAGTAGAGCCATACATTATTTTTGTCTTCCATCCTCTCTGGACTCCAATGTCTATGACTGTGTTCACACAACATGATAAGCCATGTTTGTTTCAGAGTGGATGGGTCAAGTTGTCTGAACTCAGCAGCATGGTTTGTTAACCATGCACAAGCCACTCTAGCTGAGTTCAGACAACACAACAAGCACTCTAAAACAAACATGGCTTATAAGCCACCATGACTTATCATGTGTGAACCCAGTCTGTGACAAAGTAGGATCAAACCCTCTTGGAGAGAGGTAACGAGCGGGGTACCACAGGGCTCGGTCCTGGGCCCAGTGCTCTTCAACGTTTTTATTAATGACTTGGATGAGGAGGTACAGGGAATGTTTATCAAATTTGCAGATGACACAAAGTTGGGTGGAATAGCTAATACTCTGGAAGACAGAAACAAAAATTCAAAGCAATCTCGATAGGCTGGAGCGCTGGGCCGAAAACAACAGAATGAAATTTAATAGGGATAAATGCCAAGTGCTGCACCTAGGGAAAGGAAACCAAATGCAGAGTTACAGAATGGGGGACACTTGGCTCAACAATACCACGAGTGAGAAGGATCTTGGAATTGTGGTAGATCACAAACTGAATATGAGCCAGCAATGCGATGTGGCTGCAAAGAAAGCAAATGCTATTCTGGGCTGCATTAATAGAAGTATAGCTTCCAAATCGCGTGAAGTGATAATTCCCCTTTACTTGGCACTGGTTAGGCCTCATCTTGAGTACTGCGTCCAGTTTTGGGCACCACACTTTAAGAAGGACGTAGACAAACTGGAGAGGGTTCAGAGGAGGGCAACAAGGATGATAAAGGGACTGGAAACAAGGCCCTATGAGGAGAGACTGAAAGAGCTGTGCATGTTTAGCCTTCAGAAGAGGAGACTGAGGGGAGATATGATCGCACTCTTCCAGTACTTGAAGGGTTGTCACACAGAGGAGAGCCTGGATCTCTTCTCAATCATCCCAGTTTGCAGGACACGGAATAATGGGCTCAAGTTACAGGAACCTAGATTCCACCTAAACATCAGGAAAAATTTCCTGTCAGAGCAATAAGACAATGGAACCAACTACCTAGGGAGGTGGTGGGTTCTCCCAATCTGGAGGCATTCAAGGTGCAGCTGGACAGCCATCTGTCAGGGATGCTTTGACCTGGATTCCTGCATTGGGCAGGGGGTTGGACTCGATGGCCTTGTAGGCCCCTTCCAACTCTACTTTCCTATGATTCTATGATGATTCTTCAACCTATGGTTTTGCCTTCTGGTTTGCTGGCCACTCTCAAATTATGGTTTGTCAATTGTGATGTCATGAGAAACCACAGTTAAGCTTTGCAATCCATGATTTTGTGTGATCTTGAAATTGGAACAGTTCCAGCATAATTGTGCTTTTAGAACTGTGCTCTGTTTTATTCTTCTTGCTGGTTTTACTTTTGGATTTATCATGTACTGTGCTGTTTTTATCTGACTTACTCTATTGTTATTTTGCATTTTAATGTTTTTATTCTCTACAGTGTCCAGATAAACTCCAGTTATTGACCAGGTTTGCATGACAGAAGGGTGGTTAATAAACCATGGTGGCTTGTTAACCATTTTTGCGCATGCCCCACCTGATTTGCTTAATTACCCTCATCATGCGTGGCTTGTTGTGGTGTCCGAACCTGGTGACGGTGGCTGGCTAGGGTGGTTAACAAACCGCCCAGGACCCATGGTCTGTTCTAGGGCTGCTGGGTGGTTTAAGCACCCCAGCCACCCACCCTTGCTGCGATTGGACGGCATGATAAGCTGCGTCCGGCAAGGGTAATTAGGTAAATTTGGTGGTGTGTGTGTGTGTGTGCTTAACAAGCCACCATGGCTTATTAACCATCCTTGTGTCATGTGCCCTTTGGGTGGTTTAAAAATATATGCACACAATATATTAATAAATACATTGTGTATTCATATTCTTTACTGTTACGAATTCCCCCTTCCCAATCTGAGAAAATTAGAATCTTTGCAACCAGTGATAACTGCACCTTGTCTTGTTGTCTGCTGGAGAGATAGCTGCTATTATGAGGAAGACTTAGCACTGTGCATTTCAACTATCACATGTTGAAATCCCATTTCCAGTTTTTCTCAAAATTGGGGTGACTTCAGCTCTGTGTACAAAATTTGTTCTCTGTGTATTGAAGTAATGGAACCATGTGCATACCCTTGTGAGTGAGGCCCATGTCTTAATTTGTGTATCTGTAGCTCTCTCTCATATAAGATAGATTATATACTGTACGTGAAAAGGAAAACCTGGTCCTTGTGCTGCAGAACATCCAGACTGCAGATATATTTTATTCCAATAATGTAGAAGTCAGAGGATAATCTAATTCTTTGATTTGGCACATTGCTTCTGTTGGGATAAAATTACAGAAACTTTAAGTACCTTAGATGAAAAAGCAGCTATTGAATCTAGATTTCATTACAGCTTGTTGCTGTAGTGTAATAATATGTTAAATTTTACCAGACTTAATCATTTGAAAATGCTTTTAAAATTTGTAAAAATTTTACAAGAAGCCTCTGAAGAATACTGAAAAAGTTGTCTGCGCGTGCACACACATGCATGCACATTGGGGTTTTCGCCTTAATTGTTTTCCTGTCTACTTCACAGTGGCTGTGTGTACTCTGTATTGATTGTAACATTGATTGTCCCAATGTTATATAACATGAGACCTAAATGTTACAGTGCAGGATCTTGTGGACCTTGACTTGGGCATCATGGATAATGTATTTCCTATGCCATGCTGCTTCTACAGCCACTTACAGTTTGTGCAAGGCTGTACAGAATTTATGCAGCTGCATGGAGGCAAAAGCAGGGGCCATCGGCTGTGTTGGTGTAAGGAGATAACTAGTGACTCTGTGGATATACAGTAGTACTTGAGCATAATCAAGGAGCAAGAAGTTCCTTAAGGAATAGGATGGTTTTAAAGCATTTCATTGTTAATTTTAATGAAATTTTAATACATATTTAATCTGCTTTTCCCTTGTGCTAAATTTACTGTTACCAAGTTTTCTTCACCTTTATTTCTTAGCATTCTTTTTTCTGGTGCATGGAAATGTATCTAGCCTGTATTCATATTCAAAACTGTATAGTTCAATATGTATTTTGTAGTATTTCATATTCTTTTAATGTTCAAAGATAGATAAGAGACTCTTATATATAACTTTATGCTATCTTTGGATGTTATGGTATTTCAAGATGCTTGCAAGTAGGGAAGAAGAAAACACCTATGGCTTAGTTCTCATTGAGATGGTAAACCTTTGTTTGGCTACACCTCTTATAATGTAATCTTCCTAGAGGGCAGATTTACTTGTTCAATGAAAAGCTTTCTGATTACTAGTAGATGTGGTACAATTGCATCATGGATGTGTAAGGGAGCAACATGGTTCTGGCAGAATAATTAGCATATAATTGCCAGAGCCAGTGTGGCGTAGTGGTGAGAGTGTTGGACTGGGACTCGGGAGATCCGGGTTCTAGTCCCTGCTCGGCCATGAAACTCACTGGGTGACTTTGGGCCAGTCACTGACTCTCAGCCTAACCTACCTCACAGGGTTGTTGTGAGGATAAAATGGAGAGGAGGATTAAGATTATGTAAGCCGCCTTGGGTTCCTTGCAGGAAAAAAGGAGGGGTATAAATATAATAAATAAATAATAAATAAATTGTTGAATTTGTGTCTTACATATCCCACTATAAAATTGGCCCTTTCGGTGTTAAGGATACTGTATATCCACAGAGTCTTTGGTATTAAATCAACAAAAAACAACAAGATAATCTGTGTGATAGATATCTGCAAGTAATTCAGTGTTTTTCTCTTCTAGGTTTTAGAACAGCATCATGGCTCATTCAAAGACAAGAGCCAATGATGGAAAAATTACATATCCCCCAGGAGTTAAAGAAATATCTGATAAAATTTCTAAAGAAGAGATGGTCCGGCGGTTAAAAGTGAGTGACCAGCTTGTTTATATATTGAGCAGCACAAAATTATGTATTTTTTGTTTTTCCTGCTTGCGATCTGCAACTAAAAATAGTACTATGAGTGAGGTGGGGGGCTGCAGGTGGTGGTGGGTTGTTGAGGGTTTTAGTTGTGTCACACAGAGCTGGCAAGGCTACATCAGTGAACATAATATTGCCCACTGCACCTTTTTTCTGTTGTATGATGAAAAGATGTCGCTGTGAACTATGGCCAGTTTGCTGCAAAAACAGGCAGAGCATTTCTTATGACTTAGCTTTGTGGATTTTTAAACAAGCCCTGGCCTTCCCTCTGCTCATGTTTGTAATGGTGATTTTTTTTGTCAAAGTAATTCTAGGCTAACGTGATTTCTTGATATTTTTAAGGGGAGGGAGGGCGGGAAGAGAAGTATATGCAATCTAGCTAGTTCAGTGTGAGCATTGTGATATCAATCTTAGCAGTATTTGTTGTGTTATGCTGTTAGCAAATCTTAATCTGAAAACTGTTAGAGGGATTTTGTTCAGACCAAAATTGGTAGATCTCTAGATGCTGGAGAGTTTAGCTGGATATTGGAACTGTTCCAGAGTGAACATAAGATATTAGGGGGGCAAGAATGAAATAACGACATGAAAGTCTTAGGTAAAAAAAAAAGTACTTTAATACCCCATTGAATATAATAGTTCTTACAAAAATAATAAAGGTTGGATCTCAGATCTGCCTTCTGGTGACAGAAGGTGCCTCTGCCAGATTTTCAGGGATCTTGCACCACAGCTCACTGCATTCAGCAGGGTCTCCCATAACAGCTGGAGGGCCTGCTGTGGTGAGGAGAGGGTAGGAAGTCCATTTCCACCAGCCTAGTTATACATGCCAAAATCTGGATACAACCCAATCTAGGTAAAATCGTTATTAATTGGTCTAAGAATTACATATTGGAGATGATAGAGAATTTAAATTATGAGGTATTTCTTAAGACAGTTGAATTGTATATTCAAATGAATTGTTGCTTGGGTGGCTATTTATAGAATGACCTTGAATTTCAAAATTATGGAATGATTGATCTTAACATGGAAACGCAAACTATGTTAGTGGAAAAGCTGGGGAGGTGCATCTCCTTTGAATAGGAGATGCTGTCTTTCAAGTTAGGCGTGTGATTTGGATGAAATGGCACATCCCTTTTAAATAAAGAAAACTTCCATTAGCTAACTGAGCCCTTTTGACTCCTCAACAGTACTGGACAAATTATATACTGTTATTTGAGAGAATAATGTATTTGGCCTGTAGTTGATAGGTTTATTGAGAATATCATATATACTAATAGTGAACTCAATTCTCCGAATGCAGGTCCTTATGTAACCAAAATGGCACTGTACACTCAAAAAGGAGGTATTGGCAGTCTCAGGGGAAACCCCAACGTTTGCTGAAGTAGGGGTGGGAGGAAAAAACCCTAAGGGGGGAGAGACCCTCGAAACAGCCTAATGAAGACTGAACATGCTTAGTAGGCATGGAATGCTGGAATGGAAAACTGCGGGGAGGGTCAGTCTAAAGAGGAGCATGCTACACAGCAAGATTGCCAGTTTCACTTCTTCTCGCCAAAATGCATTTCTAATGAAAACCAGCTTTTTGGACAGTTGTAAATGACTTTATAATGCATTTGGTTGGGTTTTTTTTTTTAAAAAAAAGTGAATTGGTGATTCTTGGCTATACTTTTTGGCAGAGAGGTTCCTGTTATGAATTGGTTAGCTTTTTATAGGTAAGCTTTAAAGTATAATTGTGAAGTTCCTGAAACTCAACATAGAGTGTGGCATAAGTTCTCATGTAAGTTGTCGAGGAGCTGTGTCCTCTTGTTGAAGTATGTCAAGGTGAAACAGAAAGATAATGCCAGTATTGTGTATTTTATTTATTTTAAAACATTTATACCCCACCTTATCTCTTGAAAGTTTTAGGCAGCCTCCACAACACGCCTATCCTATTGTTCTCTGTACTCTGAAGAAAATCCAGTACCCAGCTGGTATTATGTTAGATTCCCATTTGCAGTTAGCTAAATCGTTGGTTGAGGTTAACATCACCAGAAGGCACAGAAGAGGAAATTGATTTTCTTCGGGTGCAATCCTATGCATGTTTATACAGAAATAAGCCCTACAACTCCCAGCATTCC
This sequence comes from Shinisaurus crocodilurus, assembly GCA_021292165.1. Taxonomy (NCBI): domain Eukaryota; kingdom Metazoa; phylum Chordata; class Lepidosauria; order Squamata; family Shinisauridae; genus Shinisaurus; species Shinisaurus crocodilurus. Next base: position 259,856,859 of record CM037878.1, on the reverse strand, counting down.
CCAGCTAGGCATGTAGGACTTATTTCTGTCTAAACATGCATAGGACTGCACCGTTAGTCTTCAGGAATTTTCTATCTAATCATCATCTAGGTGCCTTGATATGTCTCTCTAGTCAAACATTATTATTTTTTTGTCTTCTAGTGTTGAATAGTACATAAATTATTACATTTTTAGATGTTTTAAAAGCACCACTCCTAAAACTGTACAGGTCTTTTACCACTATATTCAAAGGAAAGATACAATTTATTGGGCCAAATAATGTGTGTTATGCTTGTGTTTCGTCAAATCTGAATAAACTGTTTTTAATTCTTCTGGTTTACAGTTTGAATGAAGCACAAGTAGCTGTCAGTACATGTATAATCAATAAATCATAACAATCTTGAAATTTTAAATGATGATTTGATGGAATACAGTAGACTCCTGATGCCTTCTGGGTTTGCAAAGGAGAATTATTTCTAGTGGTACCTGCAGGCTTAAATATGATTGTAATCTTCTCTTCGTAATTAGACCTGACCTAAAATTACTCCAGTCTTTTAATGTCTGAAGGCAGGTATGAATAAGATGTTGCTGGTTCACTGTGTAGCATTTTTTGTTGTTGCAATCTATAAAAATATATGAAACGTGTTGGGAAATCATAGCATTTTTCACGTTGCCTTTACCAAATGTTTGTTGCCTTGTAAGCAGACTACAAACATTTGCATGAGGTATTTTAAGCAAACAGCTCTGTAAGAAACTGAGTAATTAGTTGTTGTCTTTTAAAATAAAGAATAATATCCCTAAGACCCTCAGTGAAATAGATATTTAAACGATATTCTGAATAATCAGAGCAGTATACCAGTATGATATAGTGGATGGAGCATTGGATTTAGACTGTGAACACTTGGGTTCAAATCCCTGCTCAGCTGTGAAAGTCATTGGTTGATCTTGAGCCAATAGCACACAGGATTGTTGTCAGGCTAAAATGGAATACTCCCCAACTCCATTTACACTGTGCTGAACTCCTTTGAAGGAAGGGGATGACAGAAATGCAACGAGTATGTATACTGAAAAGCAAATTGTATTCTCCATACTGTATATTATTTCTAGTTGTATTTTCTTTTTGATTGTAGATGAGTAGCAATATTGGTCTGTTTCAGCAAAAACAACAGTCTTGTGGCACCTTAAAGATTAACAGGCATAACCCTTATAGGCAAGAGTCTACATTATCAGGTGCAGGTTAATTTTGACTGTAAATTCCTGAGGGCAGAAACTATTTTTGTTGTGCATTCCTAGTTTAGTTGCATGTTAATATGTGCTGTTGGCAAAAATACAGTGCAAATATTAATTGATATATAACTAAAGATGTAATACAAACATTAATATATAAACTATTTTTTGATGTTAACTGGATTTTCCTGTCTTACTACTTCAGGAAAAGAATAAATGTGCACAAATAATTATAAAGGGAAAACAGCATTTCTCTCTTTCTCTGTGTGTGTTTAATATAAACTGCCTTATCTAGAGAATGTTGCTTAACTTGGGACTTTATTTTGGCAGATGGTTGTAAAAACCTTCATGGATATGGACCAGGATTCCGAAGAAGAAAAGGAGCTGTATCTAAACCTTGCTTTACATCTTGCTTCTGATTTTTTTCTTAAGCATCCTGATAAAGATGTACGCTTACTTGTAGCATGTTGTCTTGCTGATATTTTTAGAATATATGCTCCTGAAGCACCATATACTTCACCAGATAAACTTAAGGTAAGATTGTGTGACTTCCTTGTTTTTTTTTAATCTGGATGAGTGATAATGTTGATTTATATTTACTTTTAAACAACTCAAAACAAAGAAGTAACCTGAGTAGTTCAAGCTCTTCATCCACATTTGAATGTGAGTGGTTCAAGCTGACCCAGTGTGAGTGAGTCAGCTGTAGGTTTTACAGTGTACAGCAGTGTGATGCCCTCCAGATGTTTTGGACTACAACTCCCAGCATTCCAGAACATTGCCCACACTGGCTGGAGCTGATGGGAGTCTAAAACATCTGGAGGGCACCAGGTTGGGGAAGGCTGGACTAGGCTATAACCCTTTAATTAAGCTTTGATTGATAAGGCTACTGTATAGTGTAACATATTAATAAAATAATATTTTCAAAAACACTGGCTCCATTTTCAGGTTATCTGGGTTTTTTGTTTTGTTTTTAGTGAATTGTTGCAGTATGAAATTGCCCAGTCCTATAGGCACTACTTGGGATGAAGTCTTGATAATTTGATACTACTTCTGTGCCTTTGATTGAGACTTGGAGTACCACATTCCTAATATTTATCTCAGATGATAGATGGATCAGTTCTTCTTACTATTTCCAGATTTCATTTAAAAATCATATCAGTGCAAAGTACAATTGCTCTGTGGTGATTCTCTTCCACCCTAAGATGAGAACTTAAGGGCACAATCCTACGACCTTGTCTCTCCGACCTTGTCTGGGGGGGGGACATAGGATTGGGCCTGGAAGGTGCTGCAACCTCAGAAATCCCTTCTGAGGTCACAGTGCCATGGAGCACCCCCCACCTCATATCCAGTGTGGTTCTTTCCGCACCAGCAGGGAACCAGACATGGAGGACCATGTTCGGTTCCCCCATGGGGGGGAGCGTTCCTGGTGGCTGGGAGGGGAGGAGTGAGGCTCCGCTGGATTCCAAGGAATCCAGGCGGCACCTCAGCCTCTTCTCCTTGTGGGGAGAGGTAAAACATCTAGGCAGCAGGAATTGGCCATCTAGATGTTTTTGAGGGTGATGAGATCCTCCCACCCTCAATAGGATACCCGTAATCCTCTGGATTTGGAGGGTTACAGGCAGCCACATAGGATTGCGCTAGCTGTCATTGGAATTAGAATAGCATACAAAACTTGTGTGAGCTATTGACAATAATGCCAAGGTTTATTAGGTGTGTGGTCTTTTTTTAAACTGGTCAAAAACAGGCAAAACTACCAAAAAAAGTGAATAAGAATTGACATTCTGTATGTTTTCTGAGCTTTATGTGTGATGAGAACAGTAATATGCTGTTTGTATGAATGGTAATGTCTCCTTTCGTTGTCTCCTTTTAAAAGCAAGTCATTTGTTAATTTGATTGGCTTTTTTTCATAAGCTGCATGAAGTTGAAAATAGTTTGGTCCATGGTTGAATTTTAAATATCTGTATGTTTCTGTATTATGAAACATTCTAATGTTAGCGAGTAGCATATACATTTACAGTTTTTAGCACTATTATCTTGCTCATCTATATTGTCTAAAATTTGTTCTTTTTTCTGAGAATTGTGGTACACTTTCAAAATATATAATGTAGTATGGAACTTAATTGTTCACTCTTGTTTTGCCTCTCTTATAATAATAATGTCTCCGGAGCCCTTGAAAAACAGCACTTTGCAGTAGTGAGTGAAAATGACTGTGAGTGAAAATTACATATCATGTTCTGGTCAGTTGCAAGGAAGAACTGGGCAGTGTTGCTTCTCTTTTAGTCATTCTAGGTCATGTTCATAGTTAGCTTTATGATGAGAAGTCTTGATCTAGAGTTGTGATCTGAATCTAACTATCATACACTCTGCTAGTCATGACCCTTAGACTGGGGTATAACTTGGCGTACTAATGTATATACCAAACATATTATGTTCTGTGGATTCTACCTGTCGCAATAGGATTTCTTCTTTCAGTAGGATTTCTTCTTTCTGCATATGCTCCTTCCAAGGAAGTGAGCAGCTGTGCTTCCTTATAGTAGAAATAGTACCTGAGGGCAGAAAAGTCTGCTTTATGCCTTATGGACTCTGGTTGTTCACTTCAACTCCTCTAGAATATCTGGCTCCTATTGTCTGTAGTGAAGTCTGTGTCTTTCAGCTATTCTATCCACAGTTTCAGTGCTTCTTTTGAGGAGCCCCTTGCTGCTTTCAGTGATTCCATGCTCTCCGAAACCATTGTATATTACATTCATTGTAATTAGGACTGCATTTTTAAAAAACAAAACACCTTTTAATGAAATAAAAAAGTGTTGCCTATTAATTGGACAGCAGAAGGCAAGCACCATCTTGAAAGAGTATTTCCCCCACTTCTCTCTCACATGAGGGAACACCTCTTCTAAGATAATGCCTGCCTCTAAAAACAGAGTATGCTTTTTGCTTCTGAAATACTGCATTTACCCATATGCAAATATAGGCAAATTTCACAGATAGACTAATCAACTATAACTCATATAATTAAAGGATTAACATTTTAAAACCAGGTTGCTGCCCTAATTGTAATCTAAAATAGATTACCCAGAAGAAAACCTAGAATAAATTATGCAGATATATCGGTTTTTGTAAAATTCTGAAGACAATGGTTTTAAGGAAACTTGTTCTTTGGTGACTCCTCCGGGGGCAGCGCTGAGCAGAGTTAAAGTGAAGAGAGGTTTCTGACTTTCTTCCCTGTTAATTTGTAGTTTGAATCTGCTGCTAAACTGAACTTTAGATTGAGTTCCTTAAGCTTCTTTACATTATGGGCAAGTTGGTTTTTTGAAGTTGCATTGTCTTATATATTCTTTCTTTAAAGAAAAGTGTCTTTAGAAAAAAATCTATTTCTGTTCACTGACTGTAGGTTTCTAGTTCTTTGAGGCCTGCAGTCAGAAAAGATATTGCCCCTACAATGCAGTAAATTAGATGATGAGGTTTTGATTGCTCAGCCTCCCTGAGAAATAAACAATTCTTTACTCTCCCTATGTCCCCAAATTCTGCCCATTTGAAAAATCCAACTGTTATATTTTCACACGTGGATGAGTTTGGGAGAGTGGTGAATAATACTGTGCGGCTCAGTTTGAATAAAACACTAACCGTAGTTTGTTGAAAAATTCAGGATCCAGCTTACAAATGTTCAAATAAATTGTGCTTTGTTTTGCCTAATTTTGGTTTGTTGTCCACCTGCCTCTGTGAATACTCTGCTGCGCAAAAGGCTGTTGCCATGCCCAAGGACTGGTAAGGCATCACCGCTTCTCTTACCGTTGACCTACAACAGAAACAGGATTGGGAAAATAATGTTCTTCTCCTCTTAAGTTTGCATGTCCCTGAGAAAAATCCAGTCCTAAAGCTGTCCTCCCTTCCCCATGAAGGCTTGCTTTTTAATTAACTTTTTATTTCTACCTGTCACTGTCTCAAGAAACTTACCGTACATTAAGCTGCAGAAAAGCACCCACCTCCCAAAACCTGAGCCACTGAGAAGTGAGCATTCACAAGGGTTAATTTCCCTCGCTCAAAAAGCTCCTGGTTTTGAGCAATTCCCTCCCGCTCTGCCTAATTGAATGTAAATTCATGAAATTAGCATTAGAAAGCAAACCATGTTGGAAGGTTATTTTCCCTGTTCGCTTTTATCTGTGTTACAGCTATTATCCACCAGGTGGACAGTTATTATCCACCAGGTGGCGTTTCAGATCATTTCAGATTCTGAAATAATGACAGAGCCACCAGGTGGATTCAGAATTTATTTCACCTCACTGTTTTTGGCTGGTTTTTTCCCTTTATTTTCATAAGCAAGTGAAAGCTGACCCCCGCGAGATGGGCTGTGAGACTTTAAATTGATCCTTCTCGAAAATAGCGAAAAAATTTGAATCTTGATGAGACTCGAAGAAATTCCCTGAGCCTGCGAACAAAGGAAAACTCTCCCTACATGGCATTCCAAATGATGTTTCCCCCCACATCTAGCAGCATCTCCCAGGTCACCTGAACAGAACTGAAGTCAGCACCCAACATCCTGAGAACCATCCCAGACTCCCACCCTACCAAGAAATCACCTGACTCCACCTGTAGTCATGTTTCTATAGACACACGGTTTTTTTTAAATTACTAAAACCTTATTAATCAAGCAGAAGAATAGGAGTGCAGTTACATCTGTTGAATTGTTGGTATGGTTTGCTCAGAGCAAAATATGATTTTAACATATATCCATCATTACATATGGGTAAAAGTTCAGAATTTCCAGAAATTTTGAAGCTATAGGTAAAACCTGGTTGTTGTTTTTCAGGGAAAAACTGAAATATATTTTAATTTAGGGTTTGGGTAACGTGCTAAACTTTAGTTTATCTAAAATGGATTGGAAGCATCCAATCTGCTTGCAGCCGCACTGGAAGAAGGGGGTGGGGAACAACACTAGCCTGAGGCTTGCTACAGCTTATTTTCATTGTTTAGTGCGATGTGTGCATGCAGTACTATAAGCAGCAATCCCATTTTCAGATGCTTTCCAACTCTCTTAAAAACAAGTAATTTTCTCTCTAGCCCATTGATCTTTAATTGATGGGCTGGAACCCTTATCTCTAAAGTACCTGTGGACCTTCTTAAATCCCCCCCCCCCACTTCACAAGGCTGCTGCAGAGCTCGGCACAGCTTGGGGTGGTGGAGGACTGAAGATAGAGGCTCCTAAGGCTTCAGTCCACCTCTGCCCTTGTTGGAGCAAGTTGATCCCTAGCAGTTCTCCCTGGTGAGTACTGACCTCCCTTGCCCATTGTACCTGTGGGCTCCTCGTCAGGGCCAGCCTGGACAGCTCTTTCTGGAAATGCCTGAGCCACATCAGCATAGGTGGAAGACACATTACTGTCTGCCAGCCAGGAACTGCCTGAAATGTTCTGTGCTCTGTAGCAGGGATGGAGAACTTGCTGAAAGCTACTGTACATGTGCCCCTTGGCCTAGTTTCATGAGGCCCGCAGAGAAGGGGTAGTAGGGAAATGGGTCTGGGGTGACACAATGAGCACCATATAATCTTGCAGTGTTGCAAGTCCCACCCACTTGCATGTGGGTGATTTGATGTTATTTGATGCAGAGCTCGGCTGGATGGGGAGGTTTGTCAGAAGAGAGATAGGCGGGGAAAGAATCCAGTTGGCAGGCAGAAGAGGGAGGGAGTGTGATGCTCTGAAAGCATCAGTGAGAATATCTTGCCTATGTGAATAGTTTCATTTTCAAGCCATTCTTCCTTCACGTCTCTGTAGTCAGGTGGGCCGCAAGGATGGAATAATGCAACAAGCTAGGATTAAACCAGGATACTGAATTCAGATATAACATCAAATCACTTTAACCAAGATTCCCAAACTTACTTAAACCCATGGTTTAAGATTCTTGTTTGATGCTGATAAAGCATCCATGGTCAGTGAGCCAGGCTGGGTTTAGCTAAACAAAGGACTAGTCTGAAATAAATGGATTGTGGATTGGTGTGTAAGGATTATTAACCCAGATAGGTTAATTGATAGTGAACTGAAAACTAAGCACTTGTAAATGCACTTGTTCATAGTCATCTCTTGTTACCCATTCCTCTCCTTTGTATCTCTCTTGAAATTTAGACTGCATGTTCTTTTAGGCAGGGATCTCTTTTTTTTAGGTTATTCTGTAAATTACTATGTGCATTGCTGTTCCATCTATAATAATAAAAGATAATGTCTGTCTGTCTGTCTGTCTGTCAGTGCCATAGTGCCAAGACTGTGAAACCTAGACATCTGAAACCTGGCATAAGGGAGCCCTAGGGATGTGCACCTTAAGGTTATTTTGTTTTAAAAACACATTAATTCTATGTCTGAAAGGCGGCTTAGAAATATTTTAAATAAAATAAATAATTTAAATGTGTCTGTGGTTGAAGCCTGCAGCAACATCTTCAGCCACTAGAGGCAGACTTCCGTAACCAGCACAGAGCTTTGCAGTCCATGCAGTATGAAGTCATGGGAAATGAGTAGGCTGAGGGACAGTAATATGCCTGCCACCTCAGGCAAATGGAGTGGATAGACCCCTCCCTCAGGGGGCTATAGGGGTGCACCATGTCAGGAGTTGTGCCTAGGTATGCCAACGGGCATGGCTTCACTGGGACAGGGCAGACACGATGTGTCCAACTCTGACAGCTATGTAAGTTTGCTTGAAGGCTTCACTGTATTAAACTAAGGGCTATTCCATCCCTTGAGAAGCCAAGTTTGTTTGCTAATTTGCATGGAATGTTTTCAGAAAATGTTCAGTGTTTGTTTTTATATGTCAAAATTAAAAGTCACACCTGCCTTTGCAGTCCCTTTTTACCAGATTGTCTATATTTCCTGTCTTCATTGCAACTATATTTTTCACAAACATGGCTTTTCAAAAGCAGTGGTACCAACGTACACATTACAGTATTTTGATTTTAGTCTGATTATTCTCAGGTAAATTGTTTTGAAATGGTTCCCCCCCCCCCAGCTCTTGTCCCTTCTTCCTGTAGTTCTTCAGTTACTTTCACTTTCCTAACAAAATAAATGATAGCTTTTCAAGGTGCACAGTAGTTTCCAGCAGAATCTCAAGTGCCAGTGCTCTGGATAACACAGTTCTCATGTTGACTCTAGGGGACATGTGAAGCACAAGAGCTAAAATAGGGAACAGCTTTCTGCAAACATTTTGGAAGATGTGGATTTGGGATCCTTCTGGACACCCAGGTTCTATAATGCTATGCCAAGACACACACACAAAAGGATTTTGTATTCTTCCTGAAAAGGGGGGGGGGGGCTTAATAGGCAATAGCTGTCTTCGAAGTGATGCTGAAACATCAAGATAGTAAAAAACCCTTCTACCCTGTGCCTTATGCTACTGGCTAACATGTCTGCAAATCTGACAACTCTTTCATTCAGAGTGACCTTCACTACCTCCATCCATGTATTATTCTATCCTTTCTTCACCCATGGCTAACCCAGTATAGCTCACTGACCCCCCTCTTAGGGAAATACTCTCTTTTACTTGCCTTCTCTTTTTGAGTGTACACTGTATTGGTCTTTTGGATGGACATGGGTGGAGAAATTTTGTTGCAGAAAGAAAGCCGCCTGGTGGCTGTATCTGGGTAATGTTTATTGAAGCAGCCTTTTTTTTTTTAATGCTGGGACTGTATGGATCGCTTAGAGAATTGTGGTAATGTGAACATTTGGTTTTCTTTAGGCTGGTAAACACAATGCATTTTTATCCTCAAAAACCATCTTAGTTGTTGTTGTTGTTGTTGTTGTTGTTGTTAATTTCACTTCTATACTGCCCAATAGCTGAAGCTCTCTGGGTGGTTTGCAACAGTTCATAAAACACAATACAATAAATAGTTATCCTTGGGTATGTGCTAAAGTGGTCAAAAATATGAGTTAATTGAGCAATCATGGATGGATTCATCAGCGATACCCATGATCTCCATAGCACCTTGCTGCCTTCTTAGGAATTGTCATATCAATGCTTGTCCAGTCTTATAAATGTATTAGTCATCTTTTCAGCTAAATTAGCTTTCTGAGCGACTTACAAAAAAAAGAAGAATACAAGATGAACGTATTACTCCTAGGTTAGTTAACAAGCATTGACATTAGGCTATCGTCGGAGGTGCCACACCTTCCTGGAGTACATACTCAGGAACTGCCAGGACTGCTTTGGTGGCCAATAATTATTAATACAATACTTGATATTTTGAGAAAGATGGACTGATGGTATCTTAAGGTACAACAACAGACTTTCTTAATTTCTCTCTCATTTGCAACCTTCTAGACTAGTAGGTTTTTTTTAAAATTATGGTTGGGCAGCTGACAAGCATATTAGAAATGTATTATGAACTGAGGGCGGCTACTTGCAAGTATTCAGTTAAATTTACATGATTAAGTTGAATAGGTGGGTTTCAGGCACCACTGCCTTGGATTTTGTTAGTGTACTGCTTGATTTGATTGTATTTTGTGTAATTTCTTGTTTAGGGATACTTGTGACTATTCTTTGTTAGATAAAATTCTGTTAACGAAACAGTGGATGCTTTTCTAGACTTCTAAACTGAGGGTAGTGTAATTAAAATGTTGTTTTTGTGCATGTGCTAAATATTTTTGGCTCTGTGCCTTATCTGGAGTTCCAATTCTTGACTTTTTTGGGAATGCAATATGTTTACTTTTGGAAAAATAGGTGCCTAAAAACTTAAGATCAATATGTTGTCCAACATTGGGTACATACTCCTGGGCAGTGTTTAGCTCCCTTGATGTATGTCTGTGTTCCACATGGGTTTTAGAAATGCAGCTGTTGAATTTTTCTCATATTCAGCGTGGGGTGTGTGTGTCACACTAAAACATAAATAGCCTGTGTTTGCTATATGAATTTGGGTTCAGAGCTACAAGGAGGACAGAACAATGATTACCTCTTTCAAAAATGATCAGGAGTTCCTTCTATCGAAACAGTCTGTAATAGACTCAGAAAATTCTATTGTTTCAAAATAAAGTGAAAATCAGTGCTGCAAAAATCTGATTAATGTTCCTAACATGTTCTGTCTTTTTATGTGCTTCAGACTTTGATTGTGAGAACAAGAGGTTAGTTAAAACATGTTATGAGTTCACTAGTCCATAGAGAAATGTTTTTTTTCAGTTGAAGTGAATGATTATACAGTTAGTATATATTGTCATGTCATGTGAAGTAAATTACTGTTTCCTTTGTAGGATATATTTATGTTCATAACAAGACAATTGAAAGGATTAGAGGATACAAAAAGCCCACAGTTCAATAGATATTTTTATTTACTGGAGGTAAGTTTAAACTATTTATAATTAATATTTATCATGATTTAAACTGTCAAAGGGTTCACTTTTTGTAAAATGCCAAAAACATTGTTTCTGTTCACCTGGGACTATGATTCAGTCTTCGTTTTATTGATTTCTGTTAAGTTGCAATTACTATTATAATTGCAATTATAATTGTCTTTTCCTTCTATACAGAACATTGCATGGGTCAAATCTTATAATATATGCTTTGAATTAGAAGATAGCAATGAAATTTTCACACAACTGTACAGAACATTGTTTTCTGTAATCAAGTGAGTATATTATCTTTAAAAACAAACTTTTGATGGTGGGGCTGAAAAAACATTTCAGATTGTTAGGGATCAGCATCTCTTTAAGGTGCCCAGCTGACTAACAGTGCAGCCCTATACATATTTACTCAGTGGGAAATCTTGTTGTGCTCTGTAGGATTTACTCTTAGGTAAGTGTATATAGCAGTGGTTCTCAACCTTTTTTGCTCCATGCACCCTCTTCACCGTATGTCAGAATGTCATTCCCCCCTTTCCAAGATTGTCTAACTTAATCTGTGCCATACAATAAGATGTGATGTCCTGTAGATTATGTACAATCTGTAGAATTGTAATTTGTAGAAAGATCAGTATTCCAACAGTTTGATTCCGTGGTCCCAATTCCCCCCCCCCCGAAACCCTAAAATTCCCCCCTGGGAGGAATTCCTCCCTGGTTGAGAACCCCTGGTATATAACCTACCTCACAGGGTTGTTGTGAGGGTAAAATGGAGAGGAGGAGGAGGATTATGTAAGCTGCCTTGGGTTCCTTGCAGGTGGAAAAAAGGCGGGGTATAAATGTAATGTAGTAATAATAATAAAAAATAATATAGGACTGCAGTCTTAACACAGCTAGAATTTTTATATCCATGAATACAGTTGTTTACTTTGTTAAATTGACTAAATGTTCGGTTTTAAATGGTTCTTACAGTCTCTGCATGCATGCAACAGCACATGCATGGAATCTTTTAAATCACAGTTGATTTTTATCAGAGTAATCCAATGTGGATGCCCATAACCCTCCAAACTGCGAGGGTTATGGGTATCCCATGGAGGGTGGAAGGAGTGCGGAGGTGAAGGTCACCTCTGTGCTTCTGCCCTGCAAAAGGCCATCTGAGTCTTTTGCCCTGGAGAGCTAGGAGGAGAGGCTGAGGTGCTGCCAGGATACTACTATCGTGGCAGAGCCTCACTTCTCCCTGCCCCCCTCCCCACCCACAAATCTCCAGCTCCAAGGTTGGTTTACTTGGAGGATTACGGGTATCCAGTGGAGGTGGAAGGAGCATGGAGGTGAAGGTCGCCTCCACACTTCTCCTGCTCTGCAAAAGACTTAGATGGCCAGTTTTGGCTAAGTCTTTTACCCCGGAGTGTGAGGGGGAGAGGCTGAGGATACTACATATTATGGCGCAGCCTCACTCTTCCCCTCCCACAAACCTCCAGCTCCAAGGTCGGTCTTATGACCTTGGAGCTCCAGCGCTCCAGCTGGGAGGGTGGGGGGTTCTCCGAGGTCGGGGTCCCAGCTCCGACCTCAGAGCGTGTTTCTGAGGTTGGAGCTTGGACTCTGACCTCTCCTTTCGCCGTCTAGACTCGTACGAGCCAAGACAGTTCTCCAAATTTACATTTCTTGTCTAGTTTCCTTGGCTATACCTCTGTCACTTTCCATTGTGCTGTTCCCTCTATTTAATGCCACATATTTACGCCTTTGACCTAATTCTAGAGTTGTGAAAAATAAAAATTACAATGTTACTAATTTTCTATTGATACTTTTAGCATTAGAGAATGACAGTGGTAAAGAACAGAGTCATATTCCTCCAAACACATATATAATATTTATGTATTTCTAAAGTTTTCTTAGGTGCCCTGTAGCTAAATCCTCTTAGGGCTGCATACAATAAAAACGTAAATAAAAGCCAAAATCCATGCTAAAAAACAAAACAGCAGAATAAATTATCAATTAAAAGCACTAGAGGCTAGAAACAGGCATAAGAAGAACTCCCATGGGTGATATGCCTGATGCCAACACTGTATTCTTTCTGGTGCCAGGTGAAATCCTTTTTATTTGCTCAGACATTTTGAAACAACTTTTTTTTCAGTTCTTGTATTTTAGATTTATGTTTGTATCTTTTTAGCTGGTTGAAATAGTTTTATGCCTCTCAGTTTTTTGATGTTTAGATGTTAGATGGCTTTTATTGTATTGTTTTAAACAATACAATATTGTTGTAAGGATTAAAAGATCTGAGAGAATAAAAATGCCTCAGCCTGGTGCCCAAAAGATCACAAAGTAGGCATGATGTGGACCTCTCTGGAGAGGTCATTCCATAACTGGGGGACTACTGCTGAAAAGGCCCGCTCCCAAGTAGCCACCTGGCAAACCTCAGTGGACTAGGGCCTCAGATGACTATTTCAATAAAATAAATAAATATTATGAAAAGATGTATGACTTTTTAAGGAAAGAAAGTGTGTGTATAGAAAGTAAAGCATACTATACTATTAAAATTATATTTTGGGTGAGACATAATAAATTACATTGTGTTGCTGAGCTGAAAAGCTGTTCCTCTAATTTCAGCAATGGTCATAACCAAAAGGTCCATATGCACATGGTGGATTTGATGAGCTCTATCATTTGTGAAGGTGATACAGTGTCTCAGGAGCTTTTGGATACAGTTTTAGTTAACCTGGTACCTGCACATAAGGTAAGCATCAATATTTTCTGAACTTCCTGGCATTATCATGGCTGTTGATGTTAAATAAAAGTAATGTATATGGCAAAGTTCTATTGAAGCTATCTTTTATTCATGTTTTATAAGCTAGACTGCTCAATTAAAGCTGTGAAGTTAGCTAAGATTTCTATCCTCTACCCTAGAACCTAGATTCCACCTAAACATCAGGAAAAATTTCCTGACTGTCAGAGCAATAAGACAATGGAACCAACTGCCTAGGAAGGTGGTGGGCTCTCCCAATCTGGAGGCATTCAAGGTGCAGCTGGACAGCCATCTGTCAGGGATGCTTTGACCTGGATTCCTGCATTGAGCAGGGGGTTGGACTCGATGGCCTTGTAGCCCCCTTCCAATTCTACTTTTCTATGATTCTATGATTCTACCCCCACTTCTCAGAGAAGTGGCAGCTCTCTAAAGTGAGAAGAAGAGGAACTGTATGTGTTCTGAGCTCAGTGTTTTCCTGAATTTAACTGAATTTAACACTGGACAAACTATGTTCATGCTCCTCTTCTGCGCTAATAGTTAGTAGCCCTTCCATTCTAAAAGATGGAAAAACAGCTGTGGTCACTGCCATAGTAGTGGTTGGGAGAGGGAGGAGAAGGCAGAAAAGCAAATATGCAGAGTAGAGGAGTGGATGACCATCCTTCAAAATAATAATTTGTGAGCCTAACTTTATCCCACAGCTTTGAAAATACCATGTGGAAATTACTTACTAAAATCAACAAGTATTTGCGGTTTTTTCTGAAGCTGACCCAGGAGAGAATAATTAAGTTGGTGATAATAAGTTGCTGATTCTCCATCTCTATAAAACATAGGGAAATTCATAGTTCCCTATAAAACATAGGAAATCCATAAGTTGAAACTCCTAAGTTTAATGAAAAATGTAAAGTATACTGAGTCCCTCCCCTCCACTCCCTTGATTTATCAGGAGTATAAGACTTTAGCCCTATGTAGGCATTATGCCTTAATAAGGTAGAAGCAACAGACATAAATGGGATGGGGCCATGCATGCCAGCCCTGTCCCCAACATCCCTGACCTCCCCATGTTGAGCAGGGAAGTCTTCAGGGGGCTTCTTCTCGTGTTTGTTTGACCATGAGTAGAAACCTCCATTCGACCAGGAGCCTACTGAGACCACGGGCTACACTTTCTGGAAGATGGACTGCTGGCAAGGGATGGGTTGTGCCTCACAAGAACTGGGAAGAATGTGTTTGGCCACAGCATGAAGAACTTCATCAGGAGGGCTTTAAACTGAATCCTACGGGAGAGGGAGATGTAAACTTGGGGGTCACAATAGACGAAGGCTTATGCACCACAACGGAGAGAACAGCTCTAATAGTGCCCAATAATAGTCATTTAAAATTTTTAGGAAGAAAGTCAGAGTATAAAGCATGTGGTCTTAGACATCTGTATTCTAATGCCCAGAATATGGGAAACAAACAGAACGAACTTGAACTCTTAATACAGGAGGGCAAATACGACTTGATAAGTGTTACTGAAACTTGGTGGGATGACTCCCATGAATGGAATACAGCAATTGAAGGATATATCTTGTTCAAAAAGAACAGAAGGAACAGAAAGGGAGGTGGAGTCACACTATATGTTAAAAATACATCTCTCTGCATAGAAATATAGGAGAATGAGCTTAGTAGACCCATCAAGAGCATTTGGACTAAAATAAATGGGGCAAAGAAAAAAGGAACATGGTGGTCGGAGTCTACTACGGACCACCCAATCAAGGAGAAGATGAGGATGAAACTTTTGAAAAGCAAATTGCCAACGTTTCAAGGAGGCATGGTGTAGTAGTAATGGGGGACTTCAATTTCCCGATATCTGTTATGAGACAAATTCTGCCAAATATGCCCCTCCATGAAATTCCTGACTTGTGTTGCTGATAACTTCCTCCTACAGAAAGTGGAGGAAGGAACTAGAGGATCTGCTATCCTTGACTTGATTCTAACCAACAGAGATGACTTAGTGGATAAAGTAGCAGTTACGGGAACTCTGGGGGAAAGTGATCATGTTATACTTGAGTTTTTGATTCTAAAGGAAACAAAAACTGAGTGTAGCCAAACGCGTACCCTGGATTTTAGGAAAGCCAATTTAATAAACTCAAAACAATGATAAGTACGGTCCCATGGCAAGCAACTCGAATGAGAAAAGGAGCCCAGGATGGGTGGGAGTTTTTTAAAAAGGAAATTCTAAAGGCACAATTGCAAACAATTCCCACAAGGAAAAGAAGTAGAGGGCAACAGAAGAAGCCAACGTGGCTTCACAAAAAGCTTACAGAGGACCTGAAAACAAAAAAAGAACACACATAGGAAGTAGAAGGAAGGCCAGGCTACAAAGGAAGAGTACAGGCATGTAGCACGGCATTGCAGGGATGGTGTCAGGAAGGCCAAAGCTGAGAATAAGCTGAGGTTAGTGAGGGATGCTAAAAGCAACAAAAAAAAAGCTTTCTTCAGATATGTGCATAGTAAAAGACAGAGGAAAGAAATGGTGATTCAGCTACTCAATGAGGATGGCAAAATGATAAAAGATGACAAAGAAAAGGCAGAAGTGTTCGATTCCTACTTTGTCTTGGTCTTTTTCTGAAAGAGGGTCTATGACCCCCCCTGGCAAATCTAAAGTACAGGCTGAAGGGGCAGGATCGCAGCTTGAAATTGATAGGCAAATGGTCAAGGAACACCTGATTACTTTGAGTTCAAATCTCTAGGGCCCGATGAACTGCACCCTAGAGTAATAAATGAACTGCCAGAAGAACTCCCAGAACCACTGTCTGTTATCTTTGAGAAATCATGGAGGACGGGTGAAATGCCAGATGACTGGAGGAGAGTTAATGTTGTTCCTATCTTCAAAAAGGGGGAAAAGAAGGAACTTGGGAACTACAAACCAGTCAGTCTGACAGCAATCCCTGGGAAAATTCTGGAGCAGATTATAAAGCAGTCAATCTTCAAGCACCTTGAAAACAATGCAGTGATTACTAGAAGCCAACATGGATTTGTCAAGAACAATCTGATCTCATTTTTTGATCGGGTAACCACCCTTGTGGACTGTGAGAGTGCTGTGGACATAATATATCTTGACTTCAGCAAAGCTTTCGACAAAGTGCCAAAAGTGGGCTAGATGGAACAACTATCGGGTGGATCCACAATTGGCTACAGAATTGGACACAAAGAGTGCTTATCAATGGTACTGTATCAAACTAGGGAGAGGTAACGAGCGGGGTACCGCAGGGCTCAATCCTGGGCCCAGTGAAACAAAATTCAAAGTGATCTTTGATAGGCTGGAGCGCTGGGCTGAAAACAACAGAATGAAATTTAATAGGGATAAATGTCGTGTTCTGCACCCAGGAAAAAGAAACCAAATGCACAGTTACAGGATGGGGGATACTTGACTCAACAATACTACTAGCGAGAAGGATCTTGGAATTGTTGTAGATCACAAGCTGAATATGAGCCAGCAATGTGATGTGGCTGCAAAAAAGGCAAATCCTATTTTGGGCTGCATTAATAGAAGTAGAGCTTCCAAATCGCGGGAAGTACTAGTTCCCCTCTACTCAGCACTGGTTAGGCCCCATCTTGTGTACTGCGTCCAGTTCTAGGCACCACACTTTAAGAAGGATGCAGACAAACTGGAAAGGGTTCAGAGGAGGGCAACAAAGATGATCAGGGGACTGGAAACAAAGCCCTATGAGGAGAGACTGAAGGAACTGGGAATGTTAGCCTTCAGAAGAGAATACTGAGGGGAGATATGATAGCGCTTTTCAAGTACTTGAAAGGTTGTCACACAGAGGAGGGCCAGGATCTCTTCTCGATCATGCAGGACACGGAATAATGGGCTCCAGTTACAGGAAGCCAGATTCTGGCTGAACATCAGGAAGAATTTCTTGACTGTTAAGAGCAATAAGACAATGGAACCAATTACATAGGGAGGTGGTGGGCTCTCCCACACTTGAGGCATTCAAGATGCAGCTGGACAGCCATCTGTCAGGGATGCTTTAACTTGGATTCCTGCATTGAGCAGGGGGGTGGACTCGATGGCCTTATAGGCCCCTTCCAACTCTAATATTCTATGTTTCTAAGTTCCTGATCACACAAAGAGTTCTACTTGTATCCAAGCGAACTCTCGTAGAAGCCCACTGTAGACTTCCCTGTTTAATGTGGGGAGGTCAGGGCCTGCATGTGAGGACATTGGGGCTGGGGTTGGTGTGTTGGTCCCATCCTTGTTATGTGTGTTGCTTGCACCCTGTTCAGGCCTAATGCCTGAATAGGACTTGTGTGTTTGCAGTTTCATTACTTCTTGAGCTCCTATATTGCCAAAAACGCGTGTTAAAGCCCTAATTGCTGTTACAGGTAAATGTAAATAAGATTCTTTGGTGTAAAGGCCTAGATGTGTTTTATTTCAGATTCATTGAGCCCTTTTTGTTTGTTTGTTTTAATTACTCCAATGTTTTATACTTGTTATATATTTTGAAGTTTTGTATAGGTTTTATTAATAGCCTTTGGCTTGCAAATAAATGAGAGCTTCTTCCTATATTTGTGGTTTGTTCTTCATGACTAGCTATTTTGGCTACTTATATACTGTTTCATTTTAGTTTTCACAAGTTGCAGATGTGTAATTAGCTGCTTCTTATATTTTGGATGTAAGGAGCAACTAAAATCTGGAAGACACTAGAGATACCTGATTCAGGCATTGGTAATCTCAATATTGGTTTATTATAATGTGCTCTGTGTAGGGCCACACTTGGGCTTGGTCTGGAAGGTGTAGGTCGTGCAGAATGCAGCACAAAGCTGCTGACTGGGGCTTCTTTCTGACAGCAAGTTACACCCTTGCTAAAAGAGCACTGGCTGCCAATAAGATACCAGGCCAAGTTTAAGGTGCTGCTGTTAACATATAGAGCCTTAAACAAATTGGGACCAGGTTACCTAAGGAATCACCTCACCCCTTATGTCCCTGCCTGATCTCTGTGATCATCTGAGGGGGTACTTCTGAGGGTACCACATGCTCCTGAGATTTGCCACAGGGGCACTTGTAGCAGAGTGTTTCGTGTTGAAGCACTCAACCTTTACCACCTGTCAATGCTTTACCACCTGTCATTAGACAGACCCTGGCAGTTCTGATGTTTAGATGCCTTCTCAAGACCCATCTCTTCACAGAGGCTTCCCTGAAGTGTGACCTAGCCAGCTATGGTCTGTAGCACACAGCAGACTGAGTGTGCGGTTGGTTTTACAGCTGATAAACATTTTTATTATTGTGTTGTTTTATTGTTATACTTGTTGTTTTGATGATCTATTTTATGTTCACGGCTTTGATACCTCAGTAGAAAGCATATAAATTTGAATAATAATAAAATTATTATTATTATTGATACTTTAGTTTTTATTTGGAAACATTGGGTTGGATCCAGATTTAAACTCCCGCAACTGGGTTGGTTCACGTGGACTTCCCCTATTCATCTCCCCCCCCCAACAGCAGCCCCTCTAGCCCCCTGAAAATGCTTCACAGAGGGTCAGGGAACCCTGCTGAATGGGGTGAATTGTGGGTAGGGAGCCTCCCCGAAAATCTGGTAGAGGCATCTTTCATGGGCAGAGCTTTTCCATCAATGGAAGGCAGATCCTGGATCCAACCCATTAAATCTTAGGTTTTGCATGAGAATACGTTCTGTTTGGCACTATTAATTGAGTGGATGAAGTTGATCTTGCTATTGTACAACAGTATTTTGAGACTGAATGTAATCTGACTCAGTTTTTCACAAGATGGAATGAGTTAATTCATGATTTAAATCACCAAGAAAAAAGACCAATTTAAATCAAGTTTCTCATTTTGATATTTGTATGTTTCATGAACAAGAACACATACTAACTTGTTGCTATAACAACTAAATATTGGCTTGCAACTAATAAAGCCTCTATGCAACCTAGAAACATAATCCAATACCTTTGGACATGCAGCCCACATACACTGTAGAATTATATCTGTTCAGAGACAAGACAAATTTATGTTAGTCTCTGTATTTATGCAAGCACACTTACTTTGAAATCTAAGGCTAGAATCATGCACATTTATTTAGATTTAAGTTCCATTGAACAAAGTAGTTCTTCCAAGTAAAGATGCACTGGACTGGCTTGTAAGTATCCAGAACTTTTCCATAAGCAAGGACTAGTATTTATTGCGCAAAATGGCATTTCTCAGTGAGATGGTAAGTAAATGTCTATGCTGTTTGGTTATTAGTCATAAATACTTGTAATCTGAGAATTCTCAGTTGAGCATTAGCAGAATTTAGGTAGCTGCAAAGGGTAAAATAGGAGTACAAGATTGTTCATATGGGATCTATAGATGATCCTGGGTCCTGGTACTTGTGGAAAGTCCCTGTATCCAGCAGGATGCCTACAACAATAAATACAATACATAACTTACTTTGTCATTTATGATGTTTTAACCACAGCAGTCAGATATTTTACCCCGTTTTAAAAATATAAATAGAAAAGCAGCCTTGAACTATAATCTGCTTAATAGATGGTTATGCTTCATTTTTAAAGGTTACAATTTTTAACTGGTGGTGGCTTTGCCTTAGCAGAAAGTGCTTCTACTCATTTAAATTAGAGCACCCAATTTTCACTGATTCCTCGTATCTACTGCAGCCTTCTTTGCCAAATACAATTCTTTTCCAGAGAATTACCCAACCCTTAGAAGCAGCTTTTCAGGAGAGATGGGACTTAAGCAGGTTGGAGTGATTGGGGAAAATTAGATTCTCTAATGTGTAGAAACATTTTCCACTAAGGGAAAACTATCATTGCCTTATTAGTATAGTATAAGTATAAACTTTAACATATTCATTTTAATTAAATTCAGATTTCATACTTTTAAAAAAAGAGATGCTTACTATGATTGAACTTTTAAAAACACATATATTTTTAGTTTACACATTATAATGGTTGTATCCAGTGTTAGTCCTACTTAGAGTAGACCAATTGAAATGAACGGATCTTAAGTTAGGCTAACAGCGGAGACACCCAATAAGTTTACATTATAATTCTAACAATATGTATAGAGTAACAGTCTAAAAATTAACTAAACTAAGTGAAATCACTAGATTGAGAGATGGAAGACAACAGAAACCAAGATTTATGTGACAGACAGTGCAGTCTTATGCATGCCTAGTCAGAAGTAAGTCCCTTTGAGTTTGGTGGAGCTATGCCCAGGTAAATATACAGTCATGCCTTGGATTGAGAGCATAATTCGTTCCGGAAACATGCTTGTAATCCAAAACACTCTTATATCAAAACGAAATCCCCCCAAATAAATTTGTACAAAGATTTTTAATTTAAGCCGTACTACAGTACTTGTATTGCAAGACGTCGCTTGTATATCAAGTAAAAAAAATATTAAATAAATATTTAAAAATTTGCTTGTCTTGCAAAACGCTCTCAAACCAAGTTACTTGCAATCCAAGGTATTACTGTATATGGGATTGCAACCAGAATAATGTCCTTTTATTGAGTTTTGAAAGTTGGACACAATATTGACAATGTGTGTGTGTTTTTTTAATATATCGTAATGTAGCACTTTTGCAATATTTGTAGTTTTATCATTTGATCCACTATTTATCAATGCAGTGGAGGTAAAATTTCAAGCATCGTCTTACAACATTTCCTGTCTTAAATATACCTTTCAGAATTTAAACAAGCAAGCATATGACTTGGCAAAGGCTTTATTGAAGAGGACAGCCCAAGCTATTGAGCCATACATTACTAATGTAAGTGAGAATTTAAAGTGACTGTGCAGATGAAACTGACTAAGGGCACAATCCTATGCATGTTTAGACAGAAAAAAGTCCTACAACTCCCAGCATTCCCCAGCCAGCCATGTGCCCTAAGATGTATAACTTAATGGTTATTAAACATTGGTGGGGTGGTAGTATATATCTTAAAATATATACATTGGTGGGGTGGTAGTATATATCTTAAAAAAGTATATTTTAAGATAACCGACAGCTTTATACTAAAGATTTAATATTTGAATGTTCTTCTCCTATTAAAAAAAATATCCCTGCATATAGCTGACTGCACTCTTATGTAGCCAGAGCATTATCCAGTAACCAAGGAAACAGCTGCTAATTGTATCAATTGGCGGATGTGTTAGGTGACTTCCCACATTGCTGGTTTGAGATAGGCATCAACGCCGCTGCCCATCCTTCTTTCAGTGACACAGATCCTCCATAGGGAGGTGTACTTCAGTTTATGAACATACAGTTGGATCCAGACTGTTACACTTAGAGTGAACATCCTGAAATCTATGGGACAAGTTATTCATTAGTAACATGAATTCCACTGATCTTAATGGGTCTACTACAGGGGTAGGCAACATGATGCCCATCGGTACCATTGTATCCCCTGGACAACTTCCTTGGCAACCACCAAGGTGCCCTACCCCTCCTATTTTTTTTAAATTAACATATTTTCTCACTAGTAGCTCAGATCTCTTCAAAGCATAATGAGGGCCTCCAGCTGCTGCCATCCTCATTTCCCATGAATGCCTCTGGGTTACATGTGGGGCCCAGACAAATTCCTAGGAAATGAAGATGGTGGGTGACTGTAGTCCAGTGCTTTCCTCTGCAGCACACCCAGCCACCAAGAAATAGAAGGCAAACAAGAAAAGGGGACTTTGAACTGTGGGCTCAAAGGAGTTGCTTAGTGTGTTGGGGCTCAGACACCACCTGTACGTTGCACTCAGTCTTGGGCAAGTTAACTTGTCCTTTGCCTCCCATGGCAGCCATTTTTTTGTAGTGCCCACATCAGTTTCTCAAATTGCCAAGTGTGCCCACAGGCCCAAAAAGGTTGCCTGGTTATTACTTGGATGGGAGACCACTCCTCTAGTTTCCTGCATTGAGCAGGGGGTTGGACTCGATAGCCTTGTAGGCTCCTTCCAACTCTATCAGATCTATGAAATCTATGAAATCTACCTCTGGTCCACTCTAAGCATGACTAAGTCTGAATCCAGCTCACTGGCTTGAAATACTATGCATACTTACCTGGGAATAAATCCCATTGAACTAAGTGGCACATGTTCGTGTAAATATGCATTAGATTAGACTGCACAGATTGGGGTTGGGAGTGGCTCACATGTTATGTTTGTCCATGCAAAAGTGTATGTGGAGATAATCAATGCAAAAATGTCAATTATTTCTCATGATGGGCAGGGTTCTCTCCCCCCTCCCCGTAATTTGTGCCCTATTGTGCTCCTAATGATATCCTTTGGAGTGCAACCCTCTTTGCCCACCTTCCTACTTACTGATCTGGTAACAGCAGTCTGAGGGCTGGAGACTTCCCTCCCTGGTACTTGCTGGAATGCTGCTTCAGTAGCATCCCAGGCATGAGGGAGTTTGGAAGTGTAAATTTTGCCAGGGTGCCCTATATCTTGTAGTTTCCAGGATGTCTGATGCCCAGGATACTACCTTAGCAGTGTTCCAGCAGCTGCCAGAAAGAGAGGGAGCAAGAGAGACCTCTCTCCATGCTGCCTTCATTGGAGCATTGTCCTAGGAAGTGGGTGGGTAGGTGGAAGAGTTATTCTCTGGCTCAGGTTACAATTTGAACTGGAGAACAAATCCTGGGTCCTAATTTTTACCTTAGGAGGCAAATACAAGTCACTAAGGTTTGTATTGAAAACCAGGAAAGTACCGTACTTTGATAACATCACTGATTGTTTCCTGTTTAAGGATTGATTGATAAAATGTATTATGTGAGCCAGTGTTTAGCAAGAAAAAAACTGACATTTGTTCTTGTTTTGTTATTAATACAGGATATTATGACATTTTATTTTGAATTGTACACAATAACAATTTATTCTGTGCACATAAGGCTTGAAAAGCATTATCAGTTCAAATGTTTCTGTTGAAAAAAGAAGTTGAATACAGTATTATTTCTAGATGTTTGAAAGCTGACCCCTTTACATAAAAGGATACACAGTGGGTTGTGGGCTTAAACACATACTTGGCAGAAAGTCCAATTGAAACCAGAGGGAATCTTCCAAGTACATATATTTAGTGTTATGTTAATGTTTCCTGCAGTTAATTTAGTTGAATTACCAAATATCTAATGCAGTAGAAGTTTTTGAAGAGTTCTGGGTTAGTAGACCATTCTGTGCGACAAATTGACAAAGTTTCATTGAGAGTTAGTTTTCAAATGATGTAATTTTACAAATATGGAGAACTAACCTTAAGTGCTATAGTTGAAAAGATTAATTTGTTCATTTGGGTTCTTCAAATACTTAAGTTGTGGCCAAGAGAATTATTCTTGCAGTCTGAGAGTCACAACTTTGTTTGTGTGTGTGTGTTATTCTCCGGACATTTTATGCTGTTTCTTAGTATTCTGTATTTCCCCAAAATAAATTAATACAATTGCTAGGAGAGACTGAGAACTTGTTTGTATTCCTCTATTGATATATCTTGTTTGCCTTACAGTTCTTTAATCAAGTGCTTATGTTAGGAAAAACTTCTATCAGTGATCTCTCGGAGCACGTTTTTGACTTAATTTTGGAGCTATACAATATTGATAGCCATCTTTTACTCTCAGTTTTGCCACAGCTTGAATTCAAGCTTAAGGTAAGTGCTACATCAAGTGTGTCAAACCCAGATTAGTCAAAGGGCCAGATTCATTGCCTGGGGGAAAATACTATTTTTCAACAATCTTCACTCTACATTCGTGAACATTGGTGCCCCAGCACCTTTTCCTGATGAACACCCATCACTACATTTTCTTCGTTCCAATTACACATCTATGTACACTCCAGTGCTCCTCTGTTTTCAATGCACCCATGCAAAGAGCAACCAGTGCTCCAGTCTGTTGTGTTTTTGAAGGTGTGTGTGTGTGTGTGTGTGATATTCACCAGTCTTCCCTTCTAACAATAGGCTGGAACACACTCCATCACAAACAAAATTGCTCATAGGTAGAGGGCCCAGAATGATACTGAGCATGTAACGCAGAAGTGGGCAGTCTGTGGCCCTAGGACAACCTGTGTTCCTAGGGCCACATGCAGTCCTTGGCCTAATTTCATGTGGCCCTCTGCATGCAGTCAGTTCAGACCTCTGGCATTAGATCCCTGTCCCTTCCTTGGAAGCCCGTTGTTTAGGAAAGAAGAGGACAGGAGAGAAAAGGAGGTGCCAGAAAGAGAGAAAACAGGGTGGGGAAAAAAGGGGTGATCCACCCACTTTTGGCTTTCACCCTGCCCACCACTGGTTTTGGCCCCATTTTCCACCGACATGTGACCCCCAATAGATTACCCATGAGGTAATGCAGCCTTCAGCAGAAAAAAAGTTGTGCACCCTTGATATAATATTATGCCTAATTCATTTATCAGATTGATATTGCAGCACAGCATTCATTGCATCCTTTATCAACTAACTTGGTTGACTTCTTGGTTTATCGCAATGGCTGTTATTTGTTACTGCCTTAGCATTTATGTCCATATTAATTTTGGGGAAAGCATATGCGTATTATTTTTTTAAAGAAATAGTTTTGTTCCAAAGCTTGTTTTTGCAATGTGGGTAGATGTATAATATAATATAAACATGTATTTATTTTGCAGAGCAATGACAATGAAGAACGCCTGCAGGTTGTAAAACTACTAGCAAAAATGTTTGGGGCAAAGGATTCAGAATTGGCATCTCAAAACAAGCCACTTTGGCAATGCTACTTGGGGAGGTATATACTGTTTTAGTTTCTTTCCCATAAAGATTAAACATTGAAGTTTAATTAGGCATAATGTAATTAATCAACATTTTAGATATTTTCTTTTATCTATAAGTATGAATCAAGCTATGTACGAGTTCTATTGTGCTGCTTCCTCTGAAATTGACACAGAATGCTAGAGCTGCATCTGTGGTTCCACAGACCTAACACATATGAACCGCCATATTTAAATTAAAGCAGCTTTTAGATTGTAGCATTTACTGTCACTCATTTTCTTCGGTAACAGAATAGTCTGACTCCTTGTCAACAAAACAAGTGTCAAAATATTGTAAGAATATTTGTATTTTGTATTTGATTAATATTTAACCGTTGTAGACTTTCAAAGATAACAGCAATAGCAACAAGCCCATGGAATTTAAATTAGGTTGCAAATAAATGTGTTAATATGTACCATATTAACACAAATGTATGTTTTAATATGTTACACGTAATGTAATTGTGAGAGATGCACATTTAATATAAATATCTTCCACTTAATTTTTCCTTTAGTTAAAATGAGAAATAGAGCTAGAGTTCATAATATCTCAAAACAAAATCATACACACGTTATAGTAGTTCATTTTTGAAGTATCTGTTTGGATGTGAATAGTGAAGACTGATTTATCTGGTGCAAGCTGGGTAGCATATTAATGCATCCTGAGAACTTCCAGCATACTAAAATAATAGAAATGCATTTAGTTAGAAGGTCCTCCCCTTTTTATGTTTTATTTTATTTTTGAATTTTGTAACTTTAACAAATATTTATTACTGGGGGGGGGGGGATTGTAGCAATGTACTAGATATGTTTCTTTTACCTGGATGTTATTGGCTAATGTTGTACAAAAAGAGGTTTGTTTTACATAATGCATAATAGCATAATGCCTGATATATAGTAACATTAGTTACTACTATTAGCTCATAGTAGTCAAATGCTAACATCAAAAATAATCACAAATTAAACAACATTAAGAATTTAAACATACACAGTTTTATACCAAAACTGACATTAAATCATCCCCAGTAAAAAAAAAAGGGGGGGGGGATGATTCCTGAACTTGTTCATTCCAATAAATAATTAAGACTCTATTTTTCTATAAATCAATCTTCTATTATTCTCCCTTCTCTAAGTTATCATGTTAGCCAGTTTAACCATAGTCACCATATCACAGCCTGGAAGACACCAGTCATTAATTGAAATTGGGTTTACTTTATTCCAGCTAAAAGTTAGAGCTATAAGTTTTTGTGCATTTGTTTTACATTTGTTTAACATTATGTATTGTACTTCAAGTGTACCTTTCCATTTTGAATGTGTGAAATTTGCTAGCCACTGCCTTATGAACCATCCATTGAAGAGTATCAATAACTTTGGATATCAGAAAAAAAATATGATCCTGGTAAAAACTGAACTACACAAGCTGGGGAACTTCATTCTCATGATGACAGTATTAATTAATTGTATCTCGTCTTAGTACAAGATCTTTTTGTGAGGAAAGAAGTCTCAGATCAACTGCTGTGTTTGTATTAGTACAATGTGCTCTGCACCGCATATCAATATACGTGTTTTCATTAAGTCCCTGTTGTGCAATTTTTTCTGCTAACCTTTGCTAGCCACTGTTAGCATTTCTTCTACTCACATATATCTGGATCCAACCCATTGTGTTTATGATACTATCAATCTTTCAGTGTTTTAATGAAGTAGATGTGGCATCTTGATGAAAAGTGAAATGAGGGATAACATTGTTATTGTAAACATGCTGTTTTTTGTTTTGTTTTTCAAAACAGGTTTAATGATATCCATGTACCTATCCGTCTTGAATGTGTGAAATTTGCTAGTCACTGCCTTATGAACCATCCAGATCTAGCAAAGGATTTAACAGGTATCAGTAAATCTAGTCTGCAGAAAAAGAGTAACCCTTCACATTTCTTCTGCTTTTAGTTGTGTAGCAAAATCAGATTACTGTTTTATGGTTTTAAAAAGTTACAAAATGTTTTCAGTGGTTATTCTAGTATATTAATAAAGGGCTGATTTAGATGATACGACTGATTGTTTTCCGACATGTGGTAGGGGAGCGAGCATTCCCTTCCCACCCACCAGGCTCTGCCTTCAGTCATTCATGTTTGGATGTAATGTTTGAATAGGATTATGTATGTAAGATCCCAGTGGCTCAGTTCACACAATCACTGCAGCCCACCGTGGCTTCTTTAAGCCACAGTGGGTTGCAGTGCATGTGGGCAGCCATTTTGAATATTCAGCCCCTGGTGGGGGGGTTGCCATAGTTGAGTCGTCTGAACCCAGGCAGTAGGGGTTGTTTGAGGGGTTTTTAACTCTCAAACAATCCCTGCCATTCGGGTTCGGATGACACAGCAAGCTGCAGCTGGGGCTTGAATAGGCAATGTGGTGCTCGTGGGCACGGCAACTCATCGTGGCTAAAATAAGCCGTGCTGGGCTGCAGTGATCAGGTTCGCATGATCACTGTGTTACCCTGGGATATCAATTGTTCCGTTCAGACTCATGCATGTTGGATTTTATGTCATACATCTTATTCAAACTTCATATGTAGGAGAGGTTGGGCAAGAGTATCATCCAAACTGGGTTCAAAGGATGCATTATATTTTTTTTTAATTGAGTAATAGTGTGGCAGAGTTAGATAAATTAATCTAAAGTATATTTTGTCTTAATTGTTAAGGAAAATCATTCCTTCTTTCTTAGAACTGTACAGTAATACCTTGGATTACAAGTAACTTGGTTTGAGAGCGTTTTGCAAGACAAGCAAAATTTTTAATATTTATTTAATTTTTTTTGACTTGATATACAAGCGTCGTCTTGCAATACAAGTACTGTAGTACGGCTTAAATTAAAAATCTCTGTACAAATTTTTTTGGGGGGATTTCGTTTTGATATAAGAGTGTTTTGGATTACAAGCACCTTTCCGGAACGAATTATGCTCTCAATCCAAGGCATGACTGTATTTTGTTGAATGTTTCTTCTCATTTCAGTTGCTCACATTCTTAGAAGAAGAAGCACAATAATTTTATCTTTCTCTGATATCCCAGATATTTCCAAGTTTACATTTATAATTAAAAATATTTCTGGATAATTTGTCACTGATCTTACTTGATCAAGTACTGGGCAAAACTGAGAAAATAACATTTAAGCTAAGTTATTGTAGTGGAAAAAAAGACTTCAGTGTTCAGATTTCTTTGTGCAAGTTTGACCGGTTTTTTAAATTTTAGCACTCAGATTTGGCAAGTTAATAGAACTGGGCAGAATGCATCAGGGCACTTCTGCCACAGCCGATTCCTCTGCCTTACTGATTCCCTTTTGCAAGTGGTGGGTCCCGCCAATTCCTTTGCACAAGCAGGACCTACCACGTACGCAAGGGAGATTTTGCACTTCCTAGGGGAAGCCCTGAAACAAGCAGAAATGCTCATTTATGGAAGGAAGCAGGTCAGTGGAGCTCCCTTATGTGTTCCACTCATTTCAGGTTGCTTGGATGTGCTAAATTGCCATTGCGCAAGCGGTGGGGGCCACTTGCGCAATGGGATTGGCGGGGCAGAAGATAATTGGCCTGGGGTAGAAGCGCCCCATTGGATTCTGCCCATAGTTTGATTTGAACTTAATCACCAGTCTATATTTTGTTGATTCTTGAGAATCAGTCAAGATACAGCTTCCTGCTTACTTCCAGCTTAGTCCTCCCATAGCATTTGTTTTGAGAGTATCAATCTACTATTGGGGTCGAACAGAACCTTTAAAAGTTGTAGCTGGAAATAAAGATACGATTTGATTTCAAAATGGCTCCAGCTTAACATAACAAGTAAATTATATTGGTATGGCATTCCAAAAATGTAGTCTACTGCAAAAACTATTGAGGTACATTGGATCCCGTAATGTTAACTATTGAGGTACGTTGGATCCCATAGCGTGAAGTTAAATTTGTTAACTAAAACATATACAGAAAGTAGTTAATACCTGTTTGATTTGCTAGGGGAAAACAAACCTGTGACAGGTGACTGAAGAAAAGATACCACTTGCCAACCCACAAATTGGGCAAACCTCACTGGACTATCAGGAACTTCTGGAGGAGAAAACAGAAGTGAAAAGGAACCTGAAACAAACAAATTAAAAAAAGCCTAGGTGAAATATTTGGCTCATAGTAAATAATGAATGGGGGTCCATTAGCCTAATACGGTAGTTTCCCCCCAAAAGGAATATTACAAATAGGATATCAGTGTTTTAAGTTTGCACTATGAGAGTGTTAATTCCTATGTCAAGATAAAGCCAACTTTGTGCAGAATTAATCCCCAGAGCAAAACGTATTCCTGTGGTCAAATGGACCCTTGCAGTGCTCTGCAATATTTTTTTTTGTACACACTGGGAAAACATTTTGTAAAAGTTTTGTGTTTAAAATATTTTTTAAAAACAAAAACAGACACAGATTGCTCCAATTTTCTTGAAGTAGTATAACCACAAAAAAATGGAGTTTATGATACAGGTAAAATATGATGTTATTTTCTCTACTGTATTTTGAGAACTTGGCAGGGGATGGAATGGACCCCCACTAGGTTAGTCAAACCTCCCCCAACCTGGCGCCCGCCAGATGTGTTGGACTACAACCCCCATCTTCCTTGGCCATAGTGGCTGGGCTGATGGGAGTTGTAGTCCAAAGCATCTGGCGGGCGCCAGGTTGGGAAAGGCTGACTTAGGCGTTTGGCAGTTTCAATTTCCTATTAATTTCAGTAGAGGTAAATTAGACCCCTGATAGCGTAGTAAGATAAACACTTAAAAAAAAATATGAATGTGGGAATGGGGATTCTATAATTGTTGAGTAGTATGGAATATGAAGTGGTTCAGGTTTGCAAATGTTTCAAACAGCTGCTGGGATCCACACCAGTTCCAATGGTTTGGGGAAGGTTAAAAGAATTGGAATCCATGGTTACAGGGTTTTAAAGAGCTGTTATTTTGTAGCATGACTGACTTTTCTTTCTGTGTTCTTTTTTAAAGTACAGTAATAGTTAGCAGGAGGAATCTTATTGGGAACCATATTGTGACTGACTTCATTTGTCAGAAGTTTATCCATACTATTGATTCAGAAACAAATTTGGATGGTCATAAAACCTACATGAATGGGCCTACATGAATGTGTGTAGTGTTGTTTTTCTTGTGCGTGATGCTTCCCATCATGCATAGAACTTCTATGAACAGTGGAGATGGATTTTTCTCCCACATCTTGTTAGTTTACAGCACATAAGAGCAAGTGGCCACTCGTCATAAGCTGTAAATTATGGAGCTATAAACCTAAAGATTTGTTGGGAGGCAAGAGAGAGGAAGGTATAATATTTTGCTTTGCTTTATTGCTTTTCTGTTTGCTAGGGACCATGTAGAACAGATAATCCCTATAGCGGGTGTCTGGTCCCTCAACTGTTACAGGACAAGAAAAGCCAAAGTGATTTAAATAAGCTGTTTTCATGAATGAAAGTAACTTCATAGCAAACCTCTTAATAATAACTGAGTTTATTAAGAGGAAATATGAAGTGGCTATAGTGTTTTTTTTCTTACACAGGCTTCTGTATTTTATTCTCTAGGACCACTGTGCCAACAGCAGTCTACTTCAGTTTAAATTGCAGGTGTTCAACATAATGGTATGAAATTTTAATTCAGGTGTCTTTTCCATGCAGAATATCTTAAAGTGAGGTCTCATGACCCTGAAGAAGCTATTAGGCATGATGTTATTGTATCGATAGTTACTGCTGCTAAGAAAGATCTCTTGCTTGTCAATGATCATCTACTTAACTTTGTGAGAGAGCGAACACTTGACAAACGGGTAAGTCATTGTGTAGGTCAGTTACGGACTATTAGTCCAAGAATAGGCAACTTAGCATGTTAAAAATGATTTCACTATTAAGATCTCTTGAAAGAATTGTCCAATTGCATATTTACATACTGTGATTGCCTACTTTACTTGCACATATTTGCATTTCCTAAAGTGTGGGATTGCATAATCATGAAAGTACAAGAAAACGCTATAAACATCTTCTGAATGTTGTGAAATATGTGTATATGATCATTGCTGTATTATGAGCAAAACAGGGATTTCCTGCAAATTCTACACAGAAAGGCCATTGATGTAGGAATTGTGTGAAGCTGTCCTAAGATTTACAGTATATTTTGCCTTATTCATAGTAGTTTTAAGCAACCCAATATGATTTTTTTTTTTTAGAGTACAGGAAATTGTTTTCATTGACATCTGAACAAGTTCCAAAACTACATCTGTAGAACATTTCACAAAAACGCTCTTTACCAATCTTTTTTTTAAAAATCTTATTTTTATATCATTTTTTTTTCAGTCCAATGAAGCATGGACTAAATGTAGCTGAAAAACGTAAAGGAAAACAACCAACCAACCAATTTAGTTAGGATGCATAGCTAACAGAATGACAAAACCTTCAAGCTAAAATATTTTTTCTCTGCAAAATCATACAGTGATCTGGAGTGGCTTGGGTCTGGAATGTATGAACAACATTCCACAAAAATGGGTACCATCTTTTAAAAAAAATCTTTTCATTTGCAGCACAACAATAACAACAACAAAGCAAAAAAGGGGAAACAATATCATAAAACATATCAATACTTATTAATCATTAATCCTATATCCCTTGATATAGGAAAGAAAAGAAGAAAAAAATAACACAAAGAGTGGAAAAACGGATTTAACACTTCCATTTCAAATACAGTAATACCTTGGATTGCAAGCATAATTCGTTCCGGAACCGTGCTTGTAATCCAAAACGCTATTATATCAAAGCGAGTCTCTGGCAGGTGTGAGCGGGGCCGATTTCGGCCCGCTATGCCTGCTCGAGGCGAGCGGTTACATCCCTACGTCTACTTGTATTGCAAGACAAATCAAGTCAATTTTTTTTTTTTTTTTTTGCTTGTCTTGCAAAATGCTCTCAGACCAAGTTACTTGCAATCCAAGGTATTATTGTATATACATTACTATAAGCCATCCATATATCTGACTAAGCATCCATGTGACTTCGACTGTTGTAGGAGATATGCTCAAATGTAGCAAGAGCAGCACCAAATGGGTACCCTGTTGCATGAAACGCTTCAGGTTTCACATGACTTTTGGCAACCTTCATATGGTGGGTAAGCTTCTCCACTAATAAGTGATCCCAAAGCCTCCAAAACCAAACCTGATACAAAAGTCCACCAAACTTTTCCACTTGGTTGCAATTGTTGCTCTTGCTGCTAAAGAATGTAAAATAAAATCTTTATGCAGTGCAAACTGTAAATTGGGAAAAATACCCAGAATTGCAAGTTCTGGAGTCTTCTTAATGTTTTGTTTGATCATACTGTTAATTATTTGAAGAACATGTCCCAAAATGCCTCAACCAGGGGACATTACCACTACCTGTAGACAAGTATACTAGTCCTGTGACAACCCCTGCAGCTTTTATTTGAAGCTCTTTTCAAGATCTTTTGTGCCTTGATAGGGGTAAAGTTCCGCCAAGAAAATACTTTGAAAGTAAATTCCCTTACCCTTGCACTTACTGTCCTTATTGAGGGGGAAAATAAAACACTGGTCCCAAAGAGAATTGTCTATTGGCATCCCTAAATGCAATTCCCAGCATGCTTTTAATGCTTCGGATAACCCCCAAAATAATTTAATCAATAGTTTGTATAGCTATATTGTATAGAAACTAGGTTCTGAACTACGTGCAAGAGAAGAATCCAACTAAAGTTACATTTGTGCAAGTGCGGTTGTGCATTATTTATTTATTATATTTATACCCCGCCTTTTTTCCTTCAAGGAACCCAAGGCGGCTTACATAATCACCATCCTCCTCTGCATTTTATCCTCACAACAACCCTGTGAGCTAGGTTAGGCTGAGAGTCAGTGACTGGCCCAAAGTCACCCAGTGAGTTTCATGGCCGAGCGGGGACTAGAACCCGGATCTCCCAAGTCCCAGTCCAACACTCTCACCACTAGTGGTGGGCCCGAGCCTTGAGTCGGCTTGTGGTTCACTGCTGGCTTGGCCCTCCACGGCGGCGGCGGCCCGATCTCGCTCTTTAGAGCGGCGTGGAGCGTTGTCCATGCCGCTCGAGCCGCCGCCACTGCCGGAGGACCCCCCGCCGCCGCCAGAGCCCCCGCCGGAGCCCCCCGCCACCCCCCCGCAGCCTACCTTGTCCGCACCGCCGCTGCCGGAGCCACTGCTCCGGCGTGCTGGACCCCCGCCCGCGCTCTGTTTTGGTGGGAGGAACCAGGGCAACAGGGCTTAAATAGCCCTGTTGCCCTGGTTTCCTGTGCCAAAAACAGAGTGCGGGGGTCCAGCGCGACGGAGCAGGGTCCCGTCGCGTCACGTCCTCCGCGCCGGAAGTGACGCGATGGGACCAGCGGACGGGGAGGCATGCTCTCCGCAGAGCTGGAGAGCCTGCAGGTAAGCCCGCGCAGGTGGCCGAGTAGCCTGGCGGACACGAGCAGGCCCAGTTCGGGCCTTGCTCCTGTCTGCCGGGCTACTCGGGTACATCCCTACCACTACGCCACCCTGGCTCTCATGCTTGTGCTTATGCTTGTGCTTATCCACATGCTTATGCTTGTGCAAGCAGTTGTGCATAGCTCTTGAACAGCTCACTGCGCAGCCCATTGCACAACTCCTTGCAGAACCGTTTGCGCAATGGAAAGATTCAGCGTAGCTCTGGTAGTGCTATTTGAGTTTGCAGAATCACACTGTTGAATACTGCTCCATGTTCTTTAACTGTAGTGATTTGGAACTTTAAAAACATTCTAAGGTAGTAGGCATTTTGCCTTTGGCAACACTTGAGGACTATGTACACAATGCCATATTTGCATATACTGGAACCAGTGAAGACTTATATCTTCCAATTTCCCCTTCCTATCCACCATAGATATACACGGTTTATTGTGAATAATGGTCCAAAAACAACTATTTATTTATTTATTTATTTATTACATTTGTTAATCGCCCATCTGGTCGTTCACCCGGCCACCCTGGGTGATGTACAATTTAAAACAATGCAATAAAACATGACAATTAAAACAGTATAAAAAATTCTTTAAAATCCTAACCCACCCCCATATCCCCGCTTGAAATACCATGTTTTTAATGCGCGATGGAAGCTCATCACGGAGGGGGCATGGCGAAGATCACTAGGGAGGGAGTTCTATAACTTGGGGGCTGCCACAGAGAAGGCCCTCTTCCTAGTCCCCACCAGCCTGGCTGCTCTGGCTGATGGGATAAGGAGAAGGCCATTTATTTATTTACCGTATTTCTCGCTCCATAAGACGCACTTTACCCCCCCCCCCCCAAAATACTAGGTGGAAATGTCTGTGCGTCCTATGGAGTGAATATAGTAATTTTTTTTTTTTTTTTTTTTTTTTTTTTTTTTTTACTTTCCTCTGCTGGTCCGGAAGAGCGGAGGACTCCTGAGTGGGGCGGGGGAAGCCCCCGCCTCTCAGCTGATTTTTTTTTTTTAATTTTTTTTTTGTGCCATACAGTAAGTGCGTCTTATGGTCCGGTGCGTCTTATGGAGCGAAAACTACGGTATTTATTATATTTATGCCCCGCCTTTTTTCCTGCAAGGAACCCAAGGCGGCTTACATAGTCCTCCTCCTCCTCTCCATTTTATCCTCACAACAACCCTGTGAGCTAGGTTAGGCTGAGAGTCAGTGACTGGCCCAAAGTCACCCAGTGAGTTTCATGGCCGAGCGGGGACTAGAACCCGGATCTCCCGAGTCCCAGTCCAACACTCTAACCACTACACCACACTGATGTTGCTGGAGGCGCTCCTTGAGATAAACTGGGCAGGAGCCATGTTGGGTTTTATAGGTCAAAACCAACACCTTGAATTTGGCTCGGCAAGCAACTGGTAGCCAGTGCAACTCCTTAAGCACTGACATGATGTGATCACGGTGGTGGCTGCCCTTAACCAGGCGAGCTGCCGCATTCTGTACCAGCTGTAGCTTCCGAACCATCTTCCAGGGTAACCCCACGTAGAGCGCATTACAGTAGTCTAGGCGAGAGGAGACCAAGGCATGAACCACCGATGGGAGCAGATGATTAGGAAGGTAGGGGCGCAGCTGCTGTATCATATGGAGTTGATACAGCGCTGCCTGGCTCACAGCTGCCACCTGAGTCTCCATGGACAGCTGGGAGTCTAGAATGGCCCCCAAGCTGCAGACCTGGTCCTTCAGGGGAAGATGTACCCCATTCAGCACCAGGTCAACATCCCCTAGCCTCCTCTTGTCTCCCACCAGAAGTACCTCGGTTTTGCCGGGGTTCAGTTTCAACATGTTCCTTCCCATCCAGCCACCCACCGACTCCAGGCACTTGGACTGGGTCTCAATGGCCAGCCTTGGTGAGGACTTGAAAGAGAGGTAGAGCTGCGTGTCATCCGCATCTTGATGACATCGCACCCCAAATCTCCTGATGATAGCCCCCAGCGGCTTTAGGTAGATGTTGAATAGCATCGGGGAGAGGATGGAACCCTGCAGCACCCCACAAGTGAGCAGCCAAGGGTCCGAAACCTCCTCCCCAAGAACTACCCTCTGGTACCTTCCAGAGAAGAAGGACCGGAACCACTGCAATACAGTGCCTCTGATACCCAACCCCTCGAGGCGGTTCAGGAAGATACCGTGGTCAACGGTATCAAAAGCCGCTTCATATCATCCACCAAGGCGACCAAGGCCGTTTCCATCCCATGTCCAGGCCTGAAGCCCGACTGGCATGGATCTAAATAATCTGCTTCATCCAAGTGTGCCTTCAACTGAGCCCCCCCCCCCTCAATCACCTTGTACAGAAATGGCAAATTGGATACTGGGCAAAAGTTGTTCAGATCTTGGGGATCCAAGGGGGGCTTCTTTAAAAGTGGTCTTACTGCGGCCTCCTTAAGGCCTGATGGGATCACTCCCTCATCGAGGGAGGCATTCACCACCGCCCTGATCCCTTCACCCAGTCTCTCCCAGCAGCTCATAACGAGCCAGGACAGGCAAGGATCAAGCAAGCAGGTGGTTGGCTTCACAGATGAAAGCACCTTGTCCACTTCATCAGAAGGAAGACGCTGGAACCGATCCCACAAGACTGGTCTACCATTGGCCTCCTCCCGCTCACTTCCTGTATCCACGACGTGCGAAATCCCACTCCTAATCCGATCAGTTTTATCTGCGTAGTGCTTTGCTAAAGCCTCACAGGAGGCTTTAGATTGTTCCATTATTTTGGTCCATCTTTCCTTCCAAGCTTGATAGGTTATATTAATGTGATAGTCTTTATAAGTTGGATGAACTATAAAGACCCATTAAGGGAATGCTGTAGGTGCTAATATCTTTGTCCATCTTCCATATTGCAAAGGTTGCACAGCTGAAAGGATTTCTGACCTCATGTAGATGTTTTAATGCAGACGAAATTACCATGATCTCATTAGTAGAACACCGCACCTCTATATATTCCACCCTTATCTACTGACAGTTCTCCTGATATAAATGGTTGTATAAATGTATGAATTGGTATAATTGAAATACTTCATAATATAACTTTAAATTTGGAAGCCCTTGTTTGCTGTTTTCTTTATTTCTTTAAAACATTTTTTAAAACATCTGGTTCTTTTGTTCTTCCATGTAAAACCATTGACTACTTTTGGCCATTTTAAAAAAGATATTGACCTGGTTTGCACGATCAAAATAAGCCACTGTGGCTTAAATTGCAGCATGTACCAGGTGTAATTTCCATAATCACTGCCCCAGTGCAGCTTGTTGTGTTGTCCGAACCTGGGTGGCATGGCTTTTGGGGACGGACGGACAACCCTTCAATAACCCTACAACAGCACTGTGATTTATTTTGGTCATTTTTATTGTTTGAACTAGCCCATTGTCTGGTGTGTAAATTGGAATGGTCTGAAACAGCAAGTTAAGTTTTGGGAGTAATGTCCTTTTGATGGCAGCAATCCTCCCAAACCAAGAGAGGTTGAAAGATTGCTTTTTACCTAGTATTAACACATTGATAGAAAGGTACAATCTTTATCGAACTGTATCTTATTCCTATTGGCTGTTTTTTTAAAAAAGTATTTATGAAGTTGGAAAAAATCTGTTGGTGTACTGTTGCATTCCTTGTTTTGGTTTACTAAAATAAGGCTTTGAATGAATCCTATTGTAAATCCTTTTTACCCATTAATAACAATACCAACAGTTGGGTATTTTGAAATGTTTATAGCGGGATATTTATAAATATCTTTTAAGGCTTAAGATATGTTATTATTTTAGTGGAGAGTGAGAAAAGAAGCTATGATGGGACTTGCACAGATATACAAGAAATATTCCTTGCAGTCAGAAGCAGGAAAAGAAGCTGCAAAACAGATTGCTTGGATAAAGGATAAACTGTTGCACATATATTACCAAAACAGTATTGATGATCGGTAAGTTAACTTGAGTTTTTAAGACTAGAAAGTATTTATCTTCTTTTTTATACTGTGAGTGTACCTACTTGCCAATAACGATAAAAAAGAAAAAGCTTGGAATAACATTCATAGGAATAGGTGTACTATTCCTATTCTAAACCTACACAGTCTGTTCGATCACGTTGATACTTGCTGCTGAACTAGGCCATTGGGTTCTTATTGTTTTTAGCTACATTGGGGTGGGCGACTTGCCCTCCAGATGTTTTGGCCTACAACTCCCATCATCCCTCACCATTGGCTATGCTGGCGGGAGTTGAAGGCCAAAACATCTGGAGGTCCACAAGTTGGAAGGGCTACATGAGCTAGTCTGATCAAGCCTTGAGCTTGTGCTCTTCCCTCTTTCCTATGCCAGAGGAGGAGATCAAAAGTTTCCACTGTTGCTTTTGTTTTTAAACTTACCAGTTTCCCATTTATATCTGAACTTAGTGATCTGTGGTTTGTTTATACCTGG
Organism: Shinisaurus crocodilurus; assembly: GCA_021292165.1. Taxonomy (NCBI): domain Eukaryota; kingdom Metazoa; phylum Chordata; class Lepidosauria; order Squamata; family Shinisauridae; genus Shinisaurus; species Shinisaurus crocodilurus. Next base: position 259,818,955 of record CM037878.1, on the reverse strand, counting down.
GGTCAGCAACATGGTGCCCATGGGTACTAGTGCAGCCTTAGATACCTGCCAAGGCACCTGACCCCTCCTGATTGTTTTTAAAATGTATTTTTAAATGTCTTCCAAGTGGCAGGGATCACTTCAAAGTGAAGCGAGGGCCTCCAGCCACTGCTGTCTTAATTTCCCATAAATGCCTCTGGGCTCTCATGTAGATCTTATAAACTTATATAATAAAACATGAGGAAATTAAAATGAATTCTAACCTTTCTCTCTGTATTTAAATATTAATTTAGTGGGATATAATCTTCAATTCTGTAGCCTTTCATTGATTAATAATTTTAAAATTTTATAAATTTGATTTATTTACCGGTATATCAGTTTATTGTGAATTTGTTTTATGCAACTAATTATGAGCTGATTTTGAAAATTTCATTTTAATTTTAATGTAGCTGCTTTATAAAATAGTAGCTTATTATTGATTATCTCTTTTTAGACTGCTGGTGGAACGCATCTTTGCTCAGTACATGGTTCCTCACAATTTGGAAACAAATGAAAGAATGAAATGCTTGTACTACCTTTATGCAACCTTGGATTCAAATGCTGTTAAGTACGTTTCATATGACAAAGGTGGAGCTAATGTAATTTTTGCAATGCTAATATAGTTGATAATAGTGAAGGAGAATTTATGCTTGAATCTTGATAAGATGTCAGAGTTCTATAAAGATCTCTATTCTAGTAAGTTTTGTCAGAGTTGGTTTAACTTTGGGAAATCACCATATCTTTCGGGTTTTCCTCTGATAAAATAAACATTTTGTGTTGGAAACTACCTATTTTCCCACTAGTGAATAAAATAGCTTGGTAAAACTATGGCTTGCATAATAGCTGGCAGCTTGTAATGTTTGAACTGAATACATTAGCCAGAGGTCTAAACCATAATAGAAAAAAATTGTAAAATAGGAAGTGTATAACATAGCAAGATGTATGCCTTGAGATACCACGAGACTATACTCACCAAAATTGTTGTGGTATACAACAAATGTCTGCTTGACACTTCATGTTAAACCATATTTTAGTGCTACATGCACAAGCTGGAATGATTCCAAGGCAGTCTTTGGGCTCATGCATTTGCCCCTCTCCTGCTGCACTGCTGGGAAGAGGACTTTACAGCATTTAGTTTCACTTTCCACTAATTTTGCCTTGTTACATATGAACCAGAGATTGTGGTTTAAAACAAATTCTTGTCCGTCTCTAAACACGCTAACTTCAAACCTTGGGATATGAAGCTGGCTTGTTTAACCAGAGTTTGTTTTAAAACACAATCTCTGATTTATACATAACATCAAGCCAGCGTTAGTGGAAAGTGAAACAAAATGCTAGTGAAATCCTTGTCCTGGCTGTGTGGCAGAATGAGAGAGGAAGGGGGAACATCCGAGCCTGAGGCTTCACTCCAGCTCATTTCAGCTTGTCTATATAGTGGTAAAACCATGGTTTGGATTTGCATGTGAACCAGGGCAGATTTCTGTCATTCTTTCTTGAACGAGGCCTTGGCTATTTCTGTAACATTCTTTTCATGCATAGATACTTTTATTGTTCATGACAGTTCCCTTGGGCTGTTCAGACCTTTTGCAAAGAAAACGTATACAGTCATGCCTTGGACTGAGAGCATAATTCGTTCTGGAAACGTGCTTGTAATCCAAAACACTCTTAGATTAAAACGGAATTCCCCCAAAAAAATTTGTACAGAGATTTTTAATTTAAGCTGTACTACAGTACTTGTATTGCAAGACGTTGCTTGTATATCAAGTTTAAAAAAAAATTAATAAATATTTAAAAATTTGCTTGTCTTGCAAAACGCTCTCAAACCAAGTTACTCGTAATCCAAGGTATTACTGTACATATCTTCTCAGTGGAACTGACCAGAAACTTGTTTGTTGGTTTTGGAAACAAATGGACAACACAGATAAAATGTATCTGATTTGAGCTGGTCCTACTATCTACTGTTTCTTTTCAGTTCTGATATACATTGGATAGCCAAAAGCTGACAAGCAAATTAGTAGGTGCAAGAGAGGTACAGAGATGTTTTAAGAGAGCCAGTGTGGCATAGTGGTTAGAGTGTTGGACTGGGACTCGGGAGATCCAGGTTCTAGTCCCCGCTCGGCCATGAAACTCACTGGGTGACTTTGGGCCAGTCACTGACTCTCAGCCTAAGAGGAGGATGGTGATTATGTAAGCCGCCTTGGGTTCCTTGAAGGAAAAAAGGCGGGATATAAATATAATAAATAAATAAAATAAATAAAATAGTGAATTGATTCTAAAACCCTTCAGTGGTGTAGTATTTATTTAATAATATTCTCCCTGCAAACTATACTTAGCAATTCTAGTCCAACCATCTACTCAGTGCAGGAATTCCAGAGTTAGATGGCTGTCCGACCTCTGCTTGAAGATAATTGGAAACTCTGGTTCTGTTAATGTAGCCTAAAGTTGCATTATCCTTTTTTAAAGAGCTGTATAACAAGAGCTGTGGCTGTTGAGTGGTATAGAAATGCAAAAAATGAAATTAATGAATTATCAATTCATGGTCAGCTTGTGCTCACCCACAATCCTAAAATCCTTTCCACATGTACTACTGCTATAAATCTTTGATAGTCATAATCCTTATGATCATTTACACTAGTTTGCTACCCATAATATGGGGAACATCATGAAATGTTTTACTGAAATCAGAATAAATTTGTTAACATGAATGGAATGGATTGGTAATCTAGAACAGTGGGTCTATAGAACTTTTACATTGACTGTATAGCTTTGTAATCTTACTCTTCTAAAGCTGAGTTTGCTATCATAACTGTTTAAGGTTTTGTATCAGTTTTTCAGCAGAGGATTTCTGGTTAATTATGCCTTGGAGGCCCCTGGCTGGCTGAGTTACTCCTTCGGAGTTTCTGACTATGCATAAAATGATACTGTTTAGCAAGTTGTGATGACAATTACTATATCAATTATTTCTTACTTTATTTTTTAACTATCAGGGCATTGAATGAAATGTGGAAATGTCAAAATCTGCTGCGGCACCAAGTAAAGGATTTGGTTGACTTAATCAAGCAGCCGAAAGTAAGTTTATTTCCTCAATAATACATAGAAAGTATATTTAATTCTTGTAGAAAGTCCAGTTTTATACTACTGTCTAAAATTGGCATCCCTTTTAAAAACTGTAAAAATTAATAAAATACAAAGTAGATAAAATCTAAATTATGAAGATTTTTAAGTTTGTAGAATTTAATTTTAGCCCATTTAACAATTACCTAACAATTGTGCTTCCAAAATGTTAATAAATATTACATTATCCTGATAAGATGGTTACAAGGTTACCATAAGAGATGAAGGTATTCTAGGAAATAACAGGCAATTAAAAAACGCATTTTATTGTTTTTCGTAAGAGTAATGTTAACAAAAGGGAAAGATTAAACAGTGAACAGGCCTGTAAACAAAGGAGAGAATAATAACACAACAAAGGCAGTGATGAAGGTACAGGTATAGCATTATCAACAATAAAGGTCCAGGAATTTGAAAAAATAGTTAGGATTATTCTGAAACAGCCATGAAATTTGGAAAATGCAAATAACAGCAACTGTTTCATACAAAAATTGGCTATGGGCAGACGTTTTATTTTCTGTGGGAAAGCTTAACGTTTGAATGTTTCTAAATTAAATTTCACAAATTACGTGTTTGGTAACATTTCAGCAAATTAGGAACAAGAGAGGTACAGAGATGGTTTAAAATAGTGAATTGATTGTAAAACCCTTCAGTAAGGGATACTCCCATTTGAAATGAGAAAAAATACTCTTATGTATTATGTGAAACTTAGAGTAGTGTAGTAGTTAAGGTCAGATTAGGACCAGGGAGATCCAGATTCAAATCCTGATTCGTCTATGAGGCTTAGTAAGTGAACTTGGTCAAGTTACCATTGCTCAATCTAAACTACCTCACAGGGTGGTTGTGAGGATAAAATTGGATTGGGGGAGAACCATGTATATCATCCAGTGTTCCTTGGAGGAAGGGGAATATAGAAATAGAGGGAGTAAATAAATATGAACTTAATAAAGAATACCAGTTTATCTTCTTGGGTCTATTGTAAAGGCATCTTCCTTACAAATCAGTAGAGTTGTAAAAGCAGGGAGTTTTAATAGAAGGTACAAACTTTTAATCTCATATGCAGCAGCCTTACCCAACATGTTGTTCACCAGATGTGTTGGGCTAGCCATACTGTCTGGGAATGATGGAGTTGCAGTCCAACACATCTGGAGGGCACCAGGTTTAATACATTGGGGGATGTTGAGCTTGGAATCAGAAAACAAATAGGAATGAAATCATATAGGCTTCAATTGAAAATTTTAACAGAATGGGCTTACATGGTGGCTGGCAACTGAGTGGTACACACATATCCTCCAAGTTGGTCTTGCAGGTTAAAGAAATGTACATCCTCTTGTAAGTGTCTTTCCAAAGTTCTGACCCTTTTTATTGAAAAGGCTCCCTCTTGTGGTTCTGAGGCTTTTTGGTTTTCCTGCCTGATGATAATAAAGATGTTTGTAACACCCATGGGAGGCAAAAAATCCCATTTCCAGTCCCTTCACAACTTCTTAATAACCCAAATATTGTGTTGGATGTGTGATTCTCTCTTAGCTCTTCCTAAGTAATTTCTTTGCTGGTTTCTTCCTTTCTCATGTTCAGACTTTTGAAACTTTTATTATTATTCTGATGTCTTCAGTGATAGGAATCTCACTTATAAAAGGCTTTAGTTCTATCATTATGGCTACAGATCTGCACCGACTGGTGAAGATACTAGTTCTCTAATGCTTCCTAGGCTTTTTCCATTGTCACCTTTTTCGGACAGGTGAACTAGCTGCTGGTTAAATAAATAAAGCATTTATCTTTTTCTTCATAAGCATTTCTGTGTACAGGGTCCAGATCTTGCTTCGCCAAGATTAGTTATCTAAGGTAGAACCATGCTTGCTTTCACAAACAAAGAGTTTAGAATCTAAAGATAAATTTTAAAAATCCAGATATCCAAAGAAACCTAGGGAATAATGGGAGGATTGGTGATTATTTGGGAAATGACAAAAAATGGCTATTCAGAATAAGGAAGGCAACTTAAGGCACAATCCTGTGCATGTTTAGACAGAAAAAAAGGCCTACCACTCCCAGCATGCCCCAGCCAGCATGGCTGGCTGGGGCATGCTAGGAGTTGTCCTTTTTTTCCTGTCTAAACATGCATAGGATTGCGCAATAAGGGGGGGGCATAATAGAAACATAGAAAATTTATTCCTCTCAACACTAAAATTTGGGGTCACCCAATGAAATTGATGGGCAGTAGATTTAGAACAGATGTATTTTACACAACATATAATTAATGTGATTTGGTGTCAAAAGATGTGGTGATGGCCACTGTTTTATTTTATTTACTATATGGCTGCCCAATAACATTGTTCTCTGGTGGCTTGCAATATACATTTAGAAATACAGAAGTACAATTGAAAGTACAAAATAATAAAATAACGGGTCACAGCATGAAAATTTCCAACAGAGAAGAATAAAAGCAGAACACTAAAATCACAGATTGTTTAAAGAACTGGGAGAATGAATTGCACCAGGGGAATGAATTGCACAGCCAGGGTGCCACCACATGGAAGGCCCTTTCCCTTGTAGCTACCTGCCTCACTTTCACTAGGACTTTCAGGAGTGCCAGCTGAAAAATCCCCCAAAGCCCTGAGGAATCTGTTGGAATCCATTAGTATCTGAAGGCAGACCATTTTAATAGGTTTCCCACACTGGTAAAGCCACTGAAAACCAGGGTTCTGCTGTTTAGCACATGAAAAAATATATGGATATTGATATAAATTTGGATATTTAAATGTGGGAGGGTGGATGTTATGTGCAATTCATTAATGTGTTGGAACACATTCCTTGCCTCAGATTTAAGAGGGTTGCTATAGTTTCATTATTGCTTTGTCTCAATCTAAGACATTTTCCTTGATTCTAAGACCAACAAAAGGTATTATGTGGAATAACTTTCTCCTGTTTCTCCATAGTTTCTCTAATACAGGGAACTATCAGAGCTTTTTAGAAATGTCAGGAATGTTTGAAGTCCTTCAATCTATTAAGGTAGCAGAATTGCGGTAGTAATGGCAACTCAGAAGGAACATGTGATCATAGAATTGTATATCTAAATAAGTGATCTGTGAAAGGGCCTTTAAAGCAGATTATGCAGAATTCTGACAGGTAATCAGTGCCTTATGCTGCCTGGCTTTTCTGATAAGAAGTAGAAGAGCTTAATTCCAAGAAATTGCCTCATTTGTGCTTAATCCTCTGGAAGACTTTGCAGAAAGAACCTGACAGACTCCCAAGAGCAGTATTGGATTTCATTCCAACTTAATGATAGGTCTGAATTGTTAGAGCTGCTCTGTGGGCTGGACTGTGTTCCAGAACTTTTAACAATTGCATTTAGAAATATTGTCTGTCCCCCTTTTGCAGTTGGCTGAAAAATGTGAGCAGTAGAATGTATCACTGGCAATTTTAAAATGGATCATTTTGAGAAGTTTTATATGAATTGGAGAATAGAGAGATGGTAAATGAAATAATTCCTGGCTGCTTTCTGGCATCAGTCACATGAGCTAAAATTTAAATGTATTTCTACTTGCCGACTTTTTAAAATAGTCTTTCCAATACTCCCCACTTAATTGAGGAGGCCTCCTGAAGCTTGACTAACTGACCCATTCCTGACATGGTATTATTTTCCTTGGTTACAGGAAGTTGTTGATACAATTAGTATGGGAAGCTGGTATTGACAGCCTGTTCTTGCATTTATATAGGAGAAAATGTACAGGCAGTCCCCGGGTTACGAACATCCAGACTTACGGATAACTCATACTTAAGAACGGACCGCCATATATGTAAAAATCTGAGTTAAATACAATGGTTTGTACTTACGAACGCACACACTATACTTTGCAACACTTTAAAAACATTGCACAGCTTCTGTTCCGACTTACGTACACATCCGACTTAAAGACAGACTTATAAACGGATCTCGTTCGTAAACCGGGGACTGCCTGTACATAAAGTCACATCATTTTGTATATGGACAGGAAGAATGAGAACAGCCAATGTATTATTTGGAAGTTGGTAACTGTGTTGTGCACTGAAATGACACCATCAAATGGCATAATCAAGTATTCTTGATACCTGCAAATTAGCTTATTTTTTGAGATAAAAATAATTCCTTTTTGTAATATGTGTGGAATTAAGTTACTCAAAGAGGCTTGGTCTTAGTATTTCTTTTTGTATTGTTCTTTTTTTCTTTCCTGTAATTGATTTTTCATATTTACAATACAATAACTTTGCTACTATTTTTTTATATTATGAATAAATATTTATTTAAAGGGAACAACCTTCAACATTAAGTGAACCAACAGTAAGTACTGTTGGCTCACTTAGCACTATGAAATCAAGTGAGCTCTGCTAAAAGATTAAGGGTGGATATTATGGTTCTTGTTATGGTTCTGGCTGCTAAGGCACCAGATACCCATGTTTTGGGGTATTTGGTAGATTTGCGCAATCTTTTTACTTTTGTGAAATCTAATACATGGCTTAACAAAAAATATTTTTTGCCATTAATTAGGTTATTTATTCACTTCATTTCTATACCTCCCAATAGCTGATGCTCTCTGGGTGGTTCAAAACCATTCATAAAAATTAAAATTTGTTGAACCGTGATCTCTTAATCTATTTTTAGTTAAATTAGTTAAACAGTAATCTCTTAAAAAACCGTTCACGCGTTACAACTACCCATGGTTTGTTAAACTGGGTTGTTTTGAATGAAGCAGCTGTGGGCAAGTGTGATAGTTCTTGCTGCCCAATTGCTCCTGCTACAGCTGGGCAAAGTGAAACAGTCCTAAAATATGTATTTTTGTTCACATTTGTTCATCGCCCAGGTTGGCTGGTTGACCAGCCAGATGGGTGATTAACAAATATAATAAAATAAATAAATAAATAGTATCCTAAAATACACACTTTTGTACTAATTTTAATCTAAAATATACATTTTTATACACATTTTTGTATGTTTTCTGAGCAGAGAATTGTGTCATAACATTTGGAGAAGTGCTAAAACCAAAGGATAACTGTTTGATTCATGTACGGGACTGAGAAGTGCAAATCAGGTTGCTTCACTTGAAAATGTGGACCGAATGAAATTCTCGAGCATCTATATAAGTGTAATGTGTAAATTAATTAATCAGAATGATCTCGTATATTGCTGTGATTATAGTGTATTGTGTAGCATTATAGATTATATTGTAAGGGTTTGACACTGAAAAGTTTTTTCTCTTAATTTCCAGACAGATGCCAGTAGTAAATCTATATTTTCAAAAGTGATGGTAATAACAAGTAAGTTTTTTTTAAATGTTTTTTTAAGCTTAATACTTGAGCAAACACTGCTTCCTTGTTTACCTTTTAGCATTTGAACTGTTGATTCAAGAGTGTCCTAACTCTTGAGGAAGTGTCATGGTAGCGAATTTTGAAATGAACTAGAATGAGTTGCATGTAGGAAGTTGTTGTAGGCTAGAGCCTAAGCACTAATATGGATACAGTTATTGGTTGGTTTAAAAGCTGAACTGGGAGGTAGGATAAATATTTTTCTAGGATCTGAGTTCTTCTGTATTGGCTACATTGTATGGATCTGTAAAAGACATAATCCAATATTGTGTTCCAAACATGAGTGTCTGGAGTGGTGCTTCTCCTTAAGACAGGATGACCTGTTGTATTATACATTCCTCTGATAGAGTTCCCTTGATTAATAGAAGCAGATAGAGAAATTCATTTTATCAACTACCGATTGATTATGGGAGTAAGTGCTGGTGAAGGCTAAGGCTTTAACATTTAGTACTTTCATTACTTTTATGATAGCTAATTCATATGCTACCACCTGCCAAGAGCCTCTGCAATTATTTAAAAATCTAAATAATATATCTCACACAATCCATGCAGAATACTGGTATCAAACATTTCTTGCCCCCAAATTGTCCTATTAGTTACTTTTCTTTCAAATTATTATGGGGAAGAATTATGCCAAATATCCAGCTCTCTGTTAATATTTATTACTTGGGGTTGGATCATGAGTACAGTGAGCAGAAGGAAATTCATGGAAGAACTCTCCCATCCCTTCTCCCCACTGCAGCCTCTCCGGAACATTGCAGGGCCCTTCTGATCAGTATGGGCGGTGGCACAGAGGACTACAGTACGAAAGGGGAGTTGCCCAAAATCGGGTGGAGGCACTTTACAATAATCTGCTCTTCCACCACCAGCCCCTTGTACCACAGCCCATACTCTTCTTCAGAAGAGTCCCCCAACCTTCCAGGGGCACAGGAAGCTGCAGTGGTGAGAAAGGGTGGGAAAGCACCCTTCTGCAAGCTCCCGTTGTGCTTCTCATGGCCAACCATGGATACTTGTTTCCTCCATGTCCTCATTATACCCCTTAGATTGAGGTGGGCATCTCGTGGCCCTCCAGATGTTTAGGCCTACGACTCCTATCAGCCCTCACCACTGGCTATGCTGGCTAGGGCTGATGAGAGTTGTAGGCCCAAACACTTGGAGGACCATGAGTTGCCCCCACCTACTTTAAAACTTTTAATAAATTGGAACGCTTCTAAGATTCTGCCCATTTGAATGTCTCCCTGGATTTTGTTTTTTTCCTGAATTACCTAGTCTTGTTTGTAGACTGGTACTAATGTAGCACCTATTCACTGTTCTGTGGCTGGCCTGGATTCTGTATAGACTGCTGTGCGGCATGTGTAGTTTGCTGCAGCTTACAGGTTCTTTTTTGTCCTCTTTTTATCCTCCCTGTTGATCCACAGATCAAATGTTGCATGTTAACAGTGCAAACAGGAATCTTGATGTAATGGTGCACTGGCAATGGGGGCAGGGGAGAAATTGAATGGAAGAATCTGAAAACTGGCAAACTAATTGTACACCACTTACAAAATTAATTTTAGAATTTTATTTTTAGAAATCTTCAGGTGGAAGTGGAAGGCAATTGGAGCAGAATGCAGAACAGAGCTGGCCCACAGAACAGTAATGAAATGAAACTGGGGAAATCCTCTCATCCCTAGTTAAAATGCATATCTAGCATTATCTTAGGATGGTGTTCCTAATACTTTTCTCATCAGTGCATGAATCTCTTTGCTTGCTATGCAGATGAAGCTCTAATAGCTCAAGGCAGCTCTGTCCTGTTCCATAGCTGGTAGTGCCATTATTTTCAGCTCGGGGATTATTCCTGGGCTTATGAAGGTGTACTTATCTACAGATTTGTGCCTGGGTATGTCTTAGTAGACTGATGTTGGATCAGGATGTGTTGGGACCCATCACTGAAGAATGCTATTCATAGCGGAAGCTGACTGTGCTTTTTCAAAGGGTTAGCTCCCCACCTTTTTTTTTTTCTTTAAAGCATTAAAGCTCCACTGGGCATAACTTTATTTTACTTCTTTAAAGGAAACTTGCCAGATCCTGGCAAAGCACAGGATTTCATGAAGAAATTCACTCAGGTTCTGGAAGATGATGACAAAATAAAGCACCAGCTAGAAACTCTTGTTAGCCCAATTTGTTCTTGTAAACAAGCTGAAGGATGTGTGGTAAGAATAGATTTTAAAATATAACTGATTTTGGTTATTGAATTTTCTGTCAGTTAATATATTTACAATGAATATTGCAGCGAGAAATTACAAAGAAGTTAGGCAATCCCAAGCAACCTACAAACCCATTCCTGGAAATGATAAAGTTTCTTCTGGAGAGGATAGCCCCTGTGCACATTGATACAGAATCTATCAGGTACGTATTTTCATTTTTGTATAAAAGGGTTTAATATTGCTGAGAACTTTTAGTTTCTTCCCCTCCTGATGCTTACATTTTAGCTGGTTATAACTAGGGCTGAGATAAAGTTGCCAAAATTAAAACTTTGCAATTTGTTTAGAGAGAGATGTGAATTTAGGCAATTTTGGAGGTGGGGGCCAAACATTCACAGTGTTTCATTGGAGATGGGGTGATTATGGTGGTGGCAGCAGCTTCCTTTTAAAAAAATTAATGTTCTTGTCCAGGGTGAAGGTGAGAAGAGGTTTTGTGGCCACTACTGCTGATGGTAGCTGTGAGAGCGGAGCTCTTCTGGGTAGCCAGTGGCATTCATTTCCCCACCCTGAATTCCCTAGGAATGATGTTACATACTGTGTGCATAGCATAATTCCAGGGGCATTTGATGTAGGGAAGGGGGAATGGTGAACACCCAGAAGAGCTCCTCTCTTGCTGCTAACAACTTCCCACATTGTTCCAGACAAGAAAATGTAAGTTTAAAAGAAGGAAGCTGCCACTGCCTGCCACCACAGTAAGCATGCTCTAACCAACACTGTAAAATAGGTTCAGCCTTCCCAACCCTGAAATTGATGAAATAGTAATCCCAGATTCAATACCTCCAAATGGAAGGGTGGGGGGGAATTGGGGAGGGGTATTGATTAGTTATCCTTAATTCTAACTAGTTATTAATAAACAACAAGTATAATTCATTTATAATGATGCTTGTTACAAATGAATTTTTAAAAATCCAGATGTTACCAATATCTTAATCTTATCTCAGTGATATTAGCTTAAAATAAACATAGCATGAAATAATGTAAAATATTACCTTACTTTTTATGAATAAAAGCACTCACAAATGATGTAGTACCCTGGTTTTCTATTTGGGATGTTTGCTTACATGTATGTCTGTGAAAAATGTAAAAGTAATAGAAAATATTCTTCATAAAAGCTTAATACATCACAGTCAGTACTGTTAATTCAGATTCAAGCAGAGCTGTTTTTAATAGTGCATAGTTATTTACTTACGAAGAAGAAGGAAAAATGTACTTATTAAGCATGTCATACCACTTTAACCAAGAAAGAAAAAGTATGCATTGGTGAGTAGCCATCTGAACGGTACTAGTTACAGATTATAAAATGATCAGTGATTATTTTTGATCTCTTTCTTTGTTAGTGCCCTGATTAAACAAGTGAACAAATCTATAGATGGAACAGCAGATGATGAAGATGAAGGTGTACCTACTGATCAGGCAATCAGAGCAGGTCTTGAATTGCTTAAGGTAAGGATCCTCTTCCATTTAGTGAGAAGCACTATTGTGATAACAGTTTTTCTGATGTAAATATTAAGAGGATTCAAATTCTATTGAGCTAACCCATCCTGTGGACCCTGTTAGCTACTAAAGCAAACAGAAGGTGGAAAGGGCAAATGTGTGACCAAAGAATGCCAAACAAGCACTCCTGATTCAAACAACAACAGAACAATCCAGTGTCTCCATAAAGTGTATTTAAAAAGTACACAAGTACAACAAAACATACAAACATGTGTTGCAAAAATGCACATATGCATATCCAGTATACAAAATACTGGAACTGTAGACAGAGTGTTGGTTATTATCTATGTTTCAAAGTCTTCTTCAATAAGGAAAGGCTATCAAGACAAAAGTAGCCAACAGCACTCAGCGCAAAAGCTTGCAGTTAACATGTACAGGATAAATACTGTACAGGATAAATACTGTACAAAACACTTACACATACTGTATTGTCCAACAAAGATCATATAAATTGTCTAGATTACATACAATCACAAAAGTTCTGTAGCACAAAAATCATAAACCATGTTTTACAAAACCCTGTTAGCTAAGCATGATAGTAAAGTGCTGCACCTAGGGAGAGGAAACCAAATGCAGAGTTACAGAATGGGGGACACTTGGCTCAACAATACTACAAGTGAGAAGGATCTTGGAATTGTGGTAGATCACAAACTGAATATGAGCCAGCAATGCGATGTGGCTGCAAAGAAGGCAAATGCTATTTTGGGCTGCGTTAATAGAAGTATAGCTTCCAAATCGCAGGAAGTGATAATTCCCCTTTACTCAGCACTGGTTAGGCCTCATCTTGAGTACTGCATCCAGTTCTGGGCACCACACTTTAGGAAGGATGTAGACAAACTGGAGAAGGTTCAGAGGAGGGCAACAAAGATGATAAAGGGACTGGAAACAAGACCCTATGAGGAGAGACTGAAAGAATTGGGCATGTTTAGCCTTCAGAAGAGGAGACTGAGGGGAGATATGATAGCACTCTTCCAGTACTTGAAGGGTTGTCACACAGAGGAGGGCCAGGATCTCTTCTCGATCATCCCAGTTTGCAGGACACGAAATAATGGGTTCAAGTTACAGGAACCCAGATTCCACCTGAACATCAGGAAAAATTTCCTGACTGTCAGAGCAATAAGACAATGGAACCAATTACCTAGGGAGATGGTGAGCTCTCCCACTCTGGAGGCATTCAAGGTGAAGCTGGACGGCCATCTGTCAGGGATGCTTTGACCTGGATTCCTGCATTGGGCAGGGGGTTGGACTCGATGGCCTTGTAGGCCCCTTCCAACTCTACTTTTCTATTATTCTAAATTACTTGAGCTTAGGTTAAGAGGCGGGTGATTTCTGAGTGGGGAAGCCTGAAGTGGTTCCACTGTCATAATCAGATCATTATGTGGTTGGCAATAGCCTCCAGCCTCTGCAGAGGTGATGGAACCTATTAGAATGGTCTGTCAGGGGTAGGCAGCCTGGTGCCATCCAGGGGTTCTGGACTACAATTCCCATAATACCTGAGCAGTGGCCATGCTGGCTCGGGCTGATGTGAGTTGCAGTCCAAAAATCTGGAAGGCACCAGGTTACCTATCCCTGCCCCAGAGGCTTGAGGATCCAGTTTTCTTGATGTGTGTCAAGGATTTTCTGGCTGATATGGTCAGAGGTTCTGTCAATGCCCTGGTTGATCTCTGGAGTATAAAGATGACTTGGGTTGTTTTCACTTATCACTCCTACATTCCCTCTCAAGGAGCCATCTACTTTGTTTTGTTTTTTAAAGTTTGAAGTGATAACATAAGCAGGATGATAGCTAGAGCACAAATTATTTGAGCCAAATATGACCAAACGCAAGTAAGAACACATATTAAAGCCTACTCTGTGGTAATGAAGAAATCTTACTTCACCACCAACATCATGTTTTTTCAGTGTTGATCAGTGATGAGAGAGGCCTTGTACAATCTGGCCAGTGGGATGATGGGGTAGAACCTTTGGATTTCTGTTGTGATCAATTTGTAGAACACTTCATAGATAAAATCACTTGCATCGATTCCAGCTTGGATGCTATGGTTCTTCTTCGTGGTCTCTGTGCATCACACACATGGGCTCCGCGCCTGCGCTGAGACCGTTCTGGAGAATTCTAAAGCCGAGGAGAATTGGGCGGGAGCCCCTCCTCCATTGCGCTTATTGCACGCGAGGCTCTCGTCCTTTTCCTCAGTTCCTCTTTGACCGCTATTGCGGCTAGTCGTATCTGGAGGTTCTTCTTCCTATTGCAGAAAGTTGGCTGAGTGATTTTTTCCTCATATATATCTCTTTATTACTATTTCTCTTCATCTTTTTCTTACTTCATTCTTTAAAACAAAAACAAACAAAAATCTTCATATTCATTTCTCTTCCTCTATTCTCTCCATCTCTCCTGAGGCAATGCCTCTGAAGACCCCCTTCAGAAAATGTGTTGGCTGCGGGGTGAAACTTCCCCCAGCTGATGGACATTCTTTATGCCTGCTTTGTCTGGGTGCAGGACATATTGTGGAGACCTGCCACCACTGCCAGGCTTTTACTAAGCCAGCAAGAAAACAGCTGGGTGACAGTCCGCCTTCTGCCGCTTTGATGCCGACAATTCCTTCGACGTCGATGAGAGAGGACCCCGCTGCGTGCTTGTCTCCATCCCGCTCTATGGCTTCGAGGAACCAGCTGGCTTCTGTCTCCAATGAGGAAATAATCGACTCTCCAGAGACAGTGATGGAGAAAACGGCTCCCCCAGTCATTAGTAGAAAGAGCCGCTCTCCTGACCGGAGTCCTGCATATTCCAATCAGCATTTCAGACAGCATGTTTTCTATGAGAGGAGGTGCACGCCAACTAGACACCGATCTCGATCCCCCCGATACTGAGAGGAATCAGTATACTCTGTGGCTTCAACATCGAAATCATATTACAGCAGAGAAGCTCCTTATTCTACAGCTTATAGAGGCTGCTCCCCTCAGGATGATTGATATTTTCGACATCGAAGTCCACACAGATACTGGATGTCGCCTACCCCTCCTTGAGTGGAACCTCGTCCACATGATTCTGCTAACATTGTGGCTCCTTCTGGCTACTATGCTTCGCCGTGTGCTGTTGCGAAGGAAACTGAGGCGTCGCCTCCAGGACAGCACCGTACGCCTGCTGTAGCTCCTGAGCCCACTCCTCGACATCGACAACGGGATGTCGATGCACCAGCCATGGATACTTGACGTCAAGATCAAAATGTCAATCCCGAAGGGAGTCTTGGTAGAGAAACTAGTGTTCGACATCGACGTCACGATCTCGACATCGACACTGGATCTGAAGTGGCGTAGTGGTTAGAGTGTTAGACTGGGACTCAGGAGATCCGGGTTCTAGTCCCCGCTCGGCCATGAAACTCACTGGGTGACTTTGGGCCAGTCACTGACTCTCAGCCTAACCTACCTCACAGGGTTGTTGTGAGGATAAAATGGAGAGGATGATGATGATGATGTAAGCCGCCTTGGGTTCCTTGCAGGAAAAAAGGCGGGGTATAAATATAATAAATAAATAAAAATAAAATAAATGAAGCACACAGAGTTCATGAACCTAGACACAAGACGATACCGTCTACTTCAAGACATCAATCTCCTGCTGATGTGGAATCGGAGTAAGAATCATCATCAGCACTTGATTACTGCTCCGGCTCTGATTCAAATCATGCAGAAACACCTGCAACCTCATCTCCTGATATGCAAGTAGAGTCAAAAACTTCAATATCGCCATCAGAAGATCTAGGTTCATTTGGAGATCATGTCAGAAGGATGACTGCAGCTCTTGGCATAGAAGTAAAAACTGAGGAGCCCAAGATAAAAGACCCTGTTTATGACATCTTGCATACTTCAGAGATGACTCCTACTCTAATACCGTATCTACCGACTATTAGACACTGTAAAAGGCACCTGGAAGGCCCCGGCCACTACTCCAGCCACGGCTTGCCGTCTTGAGTCAATGTACCAGGTGCGAGAAGATGAGGAGAAATTTCTCTTCTTGCATCCGGTACCCAATTCTATTATTGTGCAGTCAGCACAATCACGCACAGGGTGTCAACATTCCACACCAGTTGACCCGGAAGGGAAGAGACTAGATGCCTACAGTAGGCGTATATATGCATCCAGCTCCATGGGATTGAAAGTGAGTAATTACCAGGCGACCATGGTGCATTATCAGTTGTTTCTCACAGAAAAAATAGGGAATCTCTGTTACCTCCTTCCAGATGAGAAAAGATTGCTGGCACAGGTCCTTCAAGCAGAAGCAGTCAGTATGGCCACCCTACAAATGAACAACGCAAACTGACTGCCACGCCAGATCGATGATTGGCTCTGTAGCCCTCCGTTGTCATGCTTGGTTACGCTCGACCACGTTGCACAATGATGTTAAGGCGAGGATTGAGTACCTGCCTTTTGATGGGACTGGCCTCTTTAATGTTGGAACTGATGATTCACTAGATGCAGTCCCGATGGCGAGGGTGAATGCTCAGAAAATGGGTCTCAGTGCACCTCACAGTACAAATCATATAAACTGCAACGGTGGACCAGATTCCCATCTTCCAATGCTCCCTTCTTACCATCTTCTCGATTTCAAGGACAAGATTGACGCCCTCGAGATGGACAGCCACCGGTCCAGAGTAAATCTTATTGGCAACCCAGGTTCCATCGCTATCAGAAAAGAGGGGAGTTTGCGAAGGGGCACCTTTGACTCCATCACTTCTGTAACTGCTGCTCTCCCGGTCAATTTCAAGAACAATTTCAAAAACAGAGTCCTCCGGTACCTACCGTATTGGCAAAACATCACGATGGACTGCTGGATTTTAAACATCATCCAGCATGGGTAACGGATCGAGTTCGATGTCCTCTCTCCTTTTCTTGGCATCCATACCACGCGACCAACACCAGCGCTTCGGGAGGAAGTCTCTTTTCCTGTCCCTATGAAGCACCTACAAGAGGTGCTATACTCCCGCTACTTCATGGCGCCAAAAAAGGATGGAGGACTTCGACCAATATTGGACCTTCGATTAGTAAATTATTTCATTATGCCAAAGAAGTTCAGAATGGTCTCGATCCAATCGATTCTGCCATTGCTAAGCAAGACCGATTGGTTTGCGTCCATTGATCTCCAGGACATATATTTTCACTTTTCTATCCACAAGAGCAGTCAGAAGTATCTCAGGTTCCAGATAGGAGACCATGCCTACCAGTTTCAAGTCCTCCCGTTCAGCCTCTCCGCTGCCCCACATGTCTTTACAAAATGCATGGCTGTGGTTTGTGCGCATCTACGAGCAAAAGGGATCAGATTTTCTCCATATCTCGACGATTGGCTAGTAGATGCATCAGAATTCTGTCTTCGAAACTCCCTTCGTACCACTCTGGCACTGCTCAATGACCTGGGACTTTGCCTGAACACCAAAAAATCGGTCCTCAAACCAGTACAAGAAATAAAGTTCATAGGGGCTGTTCTCAATGCGAACGAGGGTCGTGCATACTTACCGGGTGAGAGAGTGTCCAAGATACTTACCACCGCCATGCACCTGTACACTGCCAAATCTTGTACAGCGCGGTCTATCCAACGTCTTCTGGGACATATAGCGTCCACCGTTGCTGTAGTCTCCTTCGCCCGTCTTCGTATGAGGACCATTCAAAATTGGTTACTTTGGTCCTTTTACACCGAAAGAGAGTCACCTTCCAGTCGCCTCTGTATTCGCCAAAGCATCAAAACTTCTTTACTATGGTGGGTGGACAGGAGAAACCTTACCAACCGTGTTCCATTCCACCCACGTCCTCCATCACGAGTGCTGACAACAGATGCTTCTCTCTTGGACTGGGGAGCCCAATGCCAGGGTCACACAGCTCAGGATATCTGGTCTGCAGGTGAGCGATTAATGCACATCAGTTGTTGTGATATGTATCACATTACCAGCTGCAGCACATTGTTTACACATGGAAGGGACAGAATGGCGGGGTAAACAGGTTTATTATGTCTTTCTAGAATCTCGTGTTTTCGCAGGGGTTACTAGAGTGTGAGAGCAATATGAGCTAGTCACATGGTTTGTATGTTCTGATGACGTGTTAACTTGTTTTCTGTCTGAAGCCATTTTAGAGAGAAGCTGAACTGCTTTCCTCCTCCTCCTCCTCCTCCTCCTCCTCCTCCTCCTCCTCCTTCATGGTACAGCTTGCTGGACATGTTACTGCTGCAATGTAACGTCTTTGCTGAAGTGGAGTAAGCTCAACTTACTCCACTGGATGTAATGCTTGCTATGCATTTATACTCTGCACATGGACTGTAACTAGGAAATGTATACTCTGTAGAACTTTACTTGCTAAGTGAATAAACAGGTAGAATTAGACCTGTGGTGTTTACAGAGTGTTTCCTGACTCCATGGATTAATCTGCAACGGAGAAGCTTTGTTGGTTCATTGGCACACACGCTGCACGCTGCCTGCGGGAGGAGGGAGTTGAGATCTGGAAGATCTGTGTGTGGAATGTACAGGCGTCTGCTAGCACACAGACAAGGATTATAAATCTCCCAACCCGCACACACTCTGCTCAGGTCCAATTCGAACATCAGTATTCTGGAACTTCTGGCAGTATGGAATGCCATGAAAGCGCTAGAGATTCATCTCAGAGGTTGTCAGACAACACGACTGTGATAGCGTATCTCAACATGCAGGGCAGAACAATATCAATTTAACTTACAAGGTTGGCTCCGAGACTCTTCAACTGGGCAATCCCCAGACACATGTTGCTTGTGGCGATCCACATTGCAGGAAAGGACAGCACACTGGTGGATGCTTTAAGCAGAGTTTCCATGCAATCCCACAAGTGGTAGCTGGATCGGGGAGTCCTCAATTGGATCTTCTCTCTGTGAGGTCACCCAGAGATAGACTTTTTTGCAACCAAAGAAAATGCAGTTTGTCACCTCTTTTGCAGCAGAGCAGCAATCGACCCAGACTCCTTGACAGATGCTTTCCTTCTGGACTGGACAAAACATCTTTTTTATCTGTCCCCGCCAATTCCACTTTTAACCAAAGTAGTTTCAAAGATCTGGAGGGACAACTCGGATTGCATCTTAATCGCAGCATGGTGGCCCCGCCAATCTTGGTCCCCCCAGTTACTGATACGGAGTACAAACATCTGCCAACAATGTATTCGTTACTGACACAACGGTCACGTGCGGCATCCAGACCTGAAGTCCCTTGCACTCGTGACATGGCGAATTCGTTGCCTGAACACCAGTTTTTTCACCAGTTCGAACTGTACTTCAGGCTGCTTGCAAATCATCTACGAGAGCATCTTATGCTAGAAAGTGGCTGCATTTTTCCAACTATGTGGCCTCACTACAATTAGATCCTACAAATTGTTAGGTGAATGCAATTTTAGAATATCTTCATACCTTACTAGTGAAAGGATTAAAACTCTCCTCCATCCGAATTTACTTGGTGGCGATCACGGCGCACAGACCGTTCACGATTTTTGTTTCACAAACCTGCTTGTCAAGCAATTTCTCAAGGGGTTAAAGAACATTATACCATCAGTCCGATCTTTAATACCAGGATGGGACCTTCCTCTCATTTTACATGCGTTACAAAAGAAACGGTTTGAGCCTATGGCTACAAGTGACTGTAGGCTTCTCACCTGGAAAACTGCATTTCTTACTGCAATAACATCGGCTAGAAGGTGCTTTAAGGGTTGACTCTTCATATTTGGTGTTCCATTGTGATAAAGTAGTTGTACAACCAGGTTTACACTTTTTACCAAATGTGGTCTCCGATTTCCACATGGGACAAGACATTGTCTTGCCAGCCTTCTTTCAAAACCCAACGTCACCTGTGGAACAGCAGATGCATATGATGGACGTGTGTCGGGCGCTGGCTTTCTATAAAGACAGAACGGATTCGTATCGACACTCAAACCTGTTTGTCTGCTATGGTGGCAAGTCTCTCGGGCTCCCAGTCTCGAGACAAAGATTTGCCTCATGGGTCGTAGACGCTATCAGGTTGGCTTATCAGCTTGCCCACCGAAAGTTACCAGGCCCAGTGAAAGCTCACTCTACCCGGGCACAATCGACGTCAACAGCATTTGGGAAGGGTGTTCCGCTACCAGACTTGTTTAAAGCGGCAACCTGGTCATCGTCGACATTTATACAACATTATAGACTTGATCTTCGTGCTTGGGAAGGGACTGCTTTTGGGAGAGCAGTTCTAGCGTCAGTGTTGCAGTAACCAGTGACGCTGTCCCACCACTGGTAAACTAGCTTGCTACTCTGCCCATGTGTGTGATGCACAGAGACCACGAAGAAGAAGAACAGGTTGCTTTACCTGTAACTGTGGTTCTTCGAGTGGTCATCTGTGCATTCACACATCCCATCCACCATCCCCTCTCGGCGTCATTATCGTATTCGATGGATCTGCCAATGGTGATTGGGTGAGAAACTGTGGTTCTCAGTTATGACTGTTTCTCCGAGGGCTGCAATGGCGGTCTCAGGGAACTGAGGTAAAGGGCGGGAGCCTCACGTGCAATAAGTGCGAAGGGGGAGGGGCTCCTGCCCAATTCTCCTCAGCTTTAGAATTCTCCGAAATGGTCTCGGCGCACAGCCCATGTGTGTGAATGCACAGATGACCACTCGAGGAACCACAGTTACAGGTAAGCAACCTGTTCTTATTTCAAAATCAGTCCAGTTGTCACTAGGGGTTATTGTCTATTTCTTTGGATATCTTTTCATTTGTGTAACCTGAGGATGTACAGCTGGGACAAAGAGGTAAAACGTGCCTCATTAAGGGAAAGGTTCTGATACCTCTTGGTCTTTGTGAAACCTTCTAAAAAGCCATCAACTTTTACAATTATCTCCCTGTCTCAAACCCATAATGGAATTGTGCCTGTTTCAGTCAGCTTTCTCACTGAGAGCCGGTGTGTAGTTAAGAGTGTCACACTGTGACCAGGAAGAGCTTGATTCCAATTCCTGCTCAGTGATGAAGCTCACTAGGTGACCTTGGACCAGTCACTATCTCTCAGCATAACCTACCTCTTAGGGTTGTTGTCTGGATTGAGCTGTCATGTTGTATTTTCATGCTCTTAGTTGAGGCTGGAGAGGGGGTTTGGAGATTCCTTAAGGTGATGATACTGCTCCATTTACTTGTAGACATTAAATACTGGCAAGTAGGGATGTACGGATTTTGTTAAATCTGTTCTGTCTGTGTTTCACGGCGTGTCAGGCGTCTTTTGTTTCGTTGTCCGCTCATTGATGGAATCACATTTTTTAAACCAGAATTTTATTCTGCTTGTGCTAATTCACATTAGCGTTCATAGAATCATAGAATAGTAGAGTTGCAAGGGGCCTATAAGGCCATCGAGTCCAACCCCCTGCTCAATGCAGGAATCCAAGTCATAGCATCCCTGACAGATGGCTGTCCAGCTGCACCTTGAATGCCTCCAGTGTAGGAGAGCCCACTACCTCCCTAGGTAGTTGGTTCCATTGTTGTATTGCTCTGACAGTCAGGAAATTTTTTCTGTTGTCCAAGCGGAATCTGGGTTCCTGTAACTTGAGCCCATTATTCCGTGTCCTGCAATCTGGGATGATCGAGAAGAGATCCTGACCCTCCTCTGTGTGACAACCTTTCAAATACTAGAAGAGTACAGGCAGTCCCCAGGTTACGAACGAGTTCCATTCTTAAGAATGTATTTAAGTCGAATTTGTATGTAAGTCAGAACAGCATAGCGTTCTATACATTAGAATCGGCATTTACGCAAATTGCGTAAATTACCCAAATTGCGTAGTATACTACGCTATGTGCTCTACGTAAATGACGTAGCGCCAGGGGACCCAGAAGTCCGTTCTGTAAGTCAGATGTTCTTAACTCAGGGACTGCCTGTACTATCATATCTCCCCTCAATCTTCTCTTCTGAAGGCTAAACATGCCCAGTTCCTTCAGTCTCTCCTCATAGGGCTTTGTTTCCAGTCCCCTGATCATCTTTGTTGCCCTCCTCTGAATCCTTTCCAGTTTGTCTACATCCTTCTTAAAGTGTGGTGCCCAGAACTGGATGCAGTACTCAAGATGAGGCTTAACCAGTGCTGAGTAGAGGGGAACAAGTACTTCCCGTGATTTGGAAGCTATACTTCTGTTAATGCATCCCAAAATAGGATTTGCCTTTTTTGCAGCCACATCACATTGCTGGCTCATATTCAGCTTGTGATCTACAACAATTCCAAGATCCTTCTCACCTGTAATATTGTTGAGCCAAGTGTCCCCCACCCTGTGACTGTGCATTTGATTTCTTTGCAGCACTTGGCATTCATCCCTATTAAATTTCATTCTGTTGTTTTCAGCCCAGCGCTCCAGCCTATCGAGATCACTTTTTGTTTCTGTCTTCCAGAGTATTAGCTGTTCCTCCCAATTTTGTGTCATCTGCAAATTTGATAAGCATTCCCTGCACCTCGTCATCCAAGTCATTAATAAAAATGTTGAAGAGCACTGGGCCCAGGACTGAGCCCTCAGTACCCCGCTCATTACTTTTCCCCAGTTTGAGAAGTTACCATTGATAAGCACTCTTTGAGTCCGATTCTGTAGCCAACTGTGGATCCACCTGATAGTTGTTCCATCTAGCCCACTTTTAGCTAGCTTGCTAATCAGGATATCATGGGGCACATTGTCGAAAGCTTTGCTGAAGTCCAGATATATTATGTCCACAGCATTCCCACAGCCCACAAGGGTGGTTACCCGATCAAAAAATGAGATCAGATTGTTCTTGACAAATCCATGTTGGCTTCTAGTAATCACTGCATTGTTTTCAAGGTGCTTGAAGATTGACTGCTTTATAATCTGCTCCAGAATTTTCCCAGGGGTTGTTGTCAGACTGATTGGTCTGTAGTTCCCAAGTTCCTCCTTCTTGCCCTTTTTGAAGATAGGAACAATATTTGCCCTCCTCCAGTCATCTGGTACTTCACCCGTCCTCCATGATTTCTCAAAGATAATAGACAGTGGTTCTGAGAGTTCTTCTGCCAGTTCCTTTATTACTCTAGGACAGTGATGGCGAACCTATGGCACGCGTGCCACAGCTGGCACGCAGAGACCTCTCTGTGGGCACTCGAGCCATTGGTTGCCAGATCGCGAAAAGACCGTCCCCTTCTGCATTCAGCGTCGGGTTTCCATAGTAACTCCTCTCCACTCATTCCTCGCTGGCCTCCACAGGCAGGCATACTCCAACATCTCCACCCCCAGAAGCGGAGTGAGCAGGCACCCAGCCCCTCCTTCTAACTGAACAGACAGCTCAGAAGCACAGCGCGCGTGCCCAAATCTTTGCGCGCCCGGTGAAGAACCATGCGCTGATACAGAGCGGGGCACGATTAGCTAGTGCCCCCTCCTCCTTCCTGCCAACTTTAAGGCACTTTGAAATAAATACGTTGGTTTTGTGTTGCAGTTTGGGCACTCGGGCTCAAAAAGGTTTGCCATCACTGCTCTAGGATGCAGTTTGTCAGGCCCTGGAGATTTGAACTATGTGTCGTTTTTTGTTTTCAGGTCACCTCTGAGCTTTTTGTGAAGCCACATTGGCTTCTTCTGTTGCCCTCTGCCTTTTTTCCTTGTGGGAATTGTTTGTAATTGTGCCTTTAGAATTTCCTTTTTAAAAAACTCCCACCCATCTTGGACTCCTTTTCTCATTAGAGTCACTTGCCATGGGACCTTACTTATCATTGTTCTGAGTTTATTAATATTGGCTTTCCTAAGATCCAGGGTACGTGTTTGGCTACGCAGCTTTTGCTTCCTTTAGAATCAAGAACTCAAGTATAACATGGTCACTTTCCCCCAGAGTTTCCGAAATTGCCACTTTTATCCACTAACTCTGTTGGTTAGAATCAGGTCAAGGATAGCAGATCCTCTAGTTCCTTCCTCCACTTTCTGTAGGAGGAAGTTAACAGCAACACAAGTCAGGAATTTCTTGGAGGGGCATGTTTGGCAGAATGTGTCTCCCAACAGACATCGGGGAAATTGAAGTCCCCCATTACTACAACATCATGCCTCCTTGAAACGTTGACAATTTGGTTTTCAAAAGTTTCATCCTTATCTTCTCCTTGATTGGGTGGTCCGTAGTAGACTCCCAACTGCCATATTTGTTTTATTCTTTGCCCCATTTATTTTAATCCAGATGCTCTTGATGGGGGCTAATGTGCCTTAATTCATTAATTAATGTGTATTAGCACAAATCCCAATCTCAAAAGGGAAAAAGCAGTCTGCAAGTCCACGGAATCCACGTGACTTGGAAAAAGCTGGTCCACTGTGGATTTCTCAGGGTGGACTCATAGAAATCCAAACTCATTTGAGTCCGTTGTAGATTTCTCCAACCTCCCTACTGCCCAGGCAGGAACAATTGCCTTCAGGAGGCCATTTCCAGCAGCATTCTTGTGGCAACTATGACATTTGCCTCTAGCTCCAAGAATTGAACAGTCACCTCAGTCCTCGGTGCCTTTTATGGCAGTAGGAAGATTACTATAATCTCAGTAGCATATGGTAGATAATTTAGTACCTTCGTAGTGTGTTCCCTGGATTGCAAAAACTTAAGAACACTATGGGCCGGTTTGCACCTAACATCGCTGGATCATATAGGGACTAAACAAACCGAATGGTTAACCCTTGTTTTGTTGCAGGCATGGCCCCCATGGTTGTTTAACTCATCAGCTGTCTTGTATGTACAGGAGAGAGCAGGCACGCTGCCTGCACCAAACCAAGGGTTAACTGCTGGATTGTTTAGCCCCTAAATGATCCAGTGCTCAGGGCTCACATGTCACGCTGAACAGCCTATGAACAGACCGAAAAAATAGAAGTGACAGGTGCACAGAAGACAGTCTCCCGCTTATCCCCGACAGTATATAGGTTATTTAACCCGTGGGCTGTCATTAAATGAGAACCAGGTCTATAATTCTTTGTTCAAGTAAAACCATACTTGGTTTGTTCTGCTGTAAACCTGATACAGTGATTGGAAATTGGAAGCTGTGCTGGTTTGGTTGGCTCGGTCTAAAGCAAGAAACAAAGCTCACTATTAACTAGGTCAGGGGACATGTTTAGGCTGCAGCTGTTTCATAACTATAACATATTCTTAACTACAAGTGAAGAGCATAAAGTCTGTGTTCAAGTCCATGTTGCCATATATTCTGTGTGCATTTTAATTATACAGTTGACAGCTTTTGTTATAATTTGGAGTGCTGCCATTGGATACAAGTTGGTATACCGTGGATATCTTTTTTATTGGGGATTTCTCTGTTTATCCTGGTACCCTTAAAATTGAGCTGAGCAAATAAAGCAATGTAATACTTCCGTCTGCATGGGGTAATGTGAGGATTAAACTTTAAAAGAGCCTTGTTACTTACTCTTGCAGGTGCTTTCGTTTACACACCCTATCTCATTCCATTCAGCTGAAACTTTTGAATCCCTCCTGGCTTGTCTGAAAATGGATGATGAAAAGGTAGCTGAAGCTGCATTGCAAATTTTCAAGAACACTGGAAGAAAAATTGAAGAGGACTTCCCACACATCCGATCGTGAGTTAAATACTGTACTGTCAGGCATTTGATACTAAATGATATTTTAGAAATATTGGGTGGAATTTACCTCTGTCTGAAGTCAGTAATGAAATTATTGATTTTTATGCGGCTGGGTTGCATCTATTGCTTTTACTAACTTACAATTATAGAACAGCGTGCAGTCATGCAATTACTCTGAAGAGGTAAAGTACTTTTTTTTTGCCTCTAGCCAAGTCTGAGCAGCATCACTACTTTCCATTACAGTAGAGTGATGGTGTATAGTCATGTGTAGGCATTCAAACTGTACGTTTATACAAGAGTGGGATCATATCTGTCTGCCCTGTGCTTGCTTGCTTATTATGCATTCAACTTAACATTTGAAAAAGGCCTATGCACTTAGAGTACAACATTCATAGACTCAGACCATGAAATATATATACCTCAGTTTTATGGATTTACTCTCCCATGGACCAATTTGGACGATACTCTTCTCTGGACTTTCTCTTACATGTGGGGGGGAAACAAAAATGTGTCTTTCTTCCCTGTCCGGCTGGTGCCTTTGTCCCATCTCAGAGACCACTGGATACATGTGGTAACATTTGAATAGGGTATATGTATCCAATGTACTTGGGTCCAATGATAAATTCCAAGACTATATCCAATATATTGATTATGCTGTTGAGGCTTAAATAAATTAGAACTTAAGCATGTACATTCTATTTAAACACTATGCCTATATGTCCAGCAGGACTGGCATGCCAGGCAGATGAAATCTCGCTTCACCACCATACATTGGTGAAAAACAAAGAGAAAGTATTATCCAGACTGGGCCTGTGAAATTTCTATATCTTTCACAATATGGTGACTAGAGAAAATAAGTCATGTGAATCATCCATTGCTTCCTTGCTTCTCACATACTTGCGTGTGAGTGAATGAGCATGTGTGTGTTTGTGCATGCACACATAAAAATAAATAAGCTGAACTGATGCCCAGGCACAGCTAGAGGTAACATCTCATTTTAAATTGTTCAACTTTTATTTTTAGCTCCCTGTAATCTTGAGGCTTGCAAAGCTGGGTTTCCCATAGTCTTTAGTGGCTCCTCACATACAAACTGCCTAGAATAAAAAGTATTTTAGAAAGGCAGATTATGAACGTTAATAAACGAAATAAAATGTTTCCTGTGTATATATGGAATTATCCTGAGAAACTGGTGATATAATTCTGAAGATCTGTGGGTGTAACTACAGACTTACAATACTTGTGTATACCTATAACATATTCAAAGAAATATACTTTGAGATTTTGTGGGGTTGCTGGGCTGCCATTTGCATTCAGAGAAGAGCTGTGTTTTATGACTACTGTAGATGAAAATTATGTATTTGTATATAGCCTTCATTCACCCTATTTCGCAAGTAGACTACATTTGAACTGTTACATTTATAACAGTTATCTATTCGTAATGACACTGTTCATGTGACACCTTTACATTTTTTTTAAAAAATCAACATTTTACTTTTAGAGCTTTGCTTCCGGTTTTGCATCATAAAGCTAAAAAGGGACCACCTCGTCAAGCCAAGTATGCTATTCATTGTATCCATGCAATATTTTCCAGCAAGGAAACACAATTTGCACAGATATTTGAGGTAATTATAATTGTTTAAAATGTATAGTGCATTTGCATTTCAGGACCTTTTCATAACTGAGTTGTTCAGTGAAGTGTGCCAGAAAATATTTAAGATATGATATGTGTTAAAATGTTTAAAAAATCACTTCCTGAAGATCTCAGCATATTGATCTCAACATTTACTTTCATTTATAGTCAATGTCTGTATTTATATTTTAGCCACTACATAAGAGTCTTGATCCAAGCAACTTTGAACATCTGATTACACCTCTGGTTTCCATTGGCCACATAGCCTTGTTGGCACCTGATCAGTTTGCTGCCCCTTTGAAATCTTTGGTGGCCACCTTTATTGTTAAAGACTTGTTAATGAGTGACAGGGTAAGTGTTGTTTTTTTTAATTGTAACTTCATTTTTTGCAGTAAGAATTCAAAGACATGAAAAATAATAGTAGAAAAAAATATGTTTCTACATTAATTATGTGTTTTCTTCATATTACATGGAGAAAGGAGCTATACGGTTAGTTCTCATACTTTTGAACATAAGCGTCCCCGAGTAAGTAACAAAATAACTTAAACCACCTCAAAATCAAATGGGCAAAACAAAGTTGTAAAAGGTAAATCCTCCAAAAATAATAAATTGGATCGCTCTCTTCTTCCTCTCCTCTCTTACACTTTTAATTAAAATACAACCAGAAACTTCTGGTGCATAAATTCTCTTTAAGCATTACAGTATGCATGCATTTAATACAGTCTCTGAATTATCCTCTCATTCTGTTAAAAAAAAGTATATATGCAGTAACACACACTGTAATCCAGTGTTTCGCAAACAGTGAGACACCAGTGGGTCTCAGCCAACCTTCAGGTGGGTCTCAGTGCTGCAAACTGCACAGTGCCTTTTTGCTTGACTGCCCTGTGCGATGGCCACACCATGCACACTGTATAGGCAGGTATGGTAGCAGGAGTTGGTTAGAGAGCAAGGCTAATAATAACAATAACAACAACAATAATTCTAAAACTGAGAATAAGGTGGAAGGGGATAAGAGAAGGAAGCTGATATAGGAGGAAGTGAATGTAAAAACAGAGAAGGGATGAAATAAACTGGCATTTCGGGATAGAATGCAAGTTAAATGTGAAAGAAGGAGTAGGGGAGAAGAAATGACAAGAAATGGGTAAGAAAACTTTGAGAGGCATGTGGAGGGAGGAAAAATGCAATATAAAATAAACAATTTTATCTAGAGCAGGGCTTCCTATGCTTTTTGGCTCAGTGGGAACTTTTGGAATTTTGAGGGAGTGTTGTGGGCACTCTCACAAAATGGCTGCCATGGTGGGCAGGGCCAGTGACAAAACACTAATTTTCCATAAGGCAAACTGGTGAGACTAATAGAAAAATAACTAGCCCAAGGATCTAAGTACAAGGCAGAGGTGGGGGGCTGAGTTTCAAAATACAAAACTACTCTTTTGAACGCAAATAAAGGGCAGCACTTTGCTTTGCAGCTTGTCAATTTCCCAGTTAATTAAACAAATATATTCTTAAGAAATAAAATTGAAATCAGTAGAAGCAGGGAGTCTGATGGATGCCATGAGAGGTATCTGTGGGTACACTGGTGCTCATGGGCACCATGATAGAAACCCAGACTTTGAGCCTCTGGAACAGCAAATTCTTCCAGAAATGGGGAGACTGAGTAACAATCCTTTCAGAGCAAACGTCACTACTTAGTTTGAGGAAAACTGAATTATGGAACTCCTTGCTCCAAGGAAATAGCTGTGGCAAAGAATTTAGCAATTTTGAAAGGGATTAGATGTCAATATAAAATGATATATCAGGGTTGTTGTGAGGATAAAGTGGAGAGGAGGAGGAGGATTATGTAAGCCGCCTTGGGTTCCTTACAGGAAAAAAGGTGGGGTATAAATATAATAAATAAATATAATATAACATAATATAAATAAATAAATATCAGCTGTTGCCAGCTGATTATGCCAAACTCCGCCTCCATCTGGCACTATTTTGTGTCTGGTGAGCCTCAGTAATTTTCAGCTCACTCAAGCAGACCCTTGGGGTAGAAAGTTTGAGGACCCCTGCTGTAATCCATTCTCTGAGCTTTGCCCTCTTATTAAGAGGATCTAATTAATAAGAGCCTCTTATTAAGAGGATATTATTAAGAGGACCGATTAGGTATTTTATTATATTTAGCGTTATATAAGTATCACAAATAAATAAATCTATGAAACCAATATTCTGCTGCTATCACTGCTTGTTTCTACTGATGGAAGAGCTTAGAATTAGTCTCTAAAAATCAAATCTGTCCCGAAATGTGTGCCCTTAATTTATTCCATGATTCAGAACAGAAAATCCAGGTGCAAATACAGATTTATTTTCACAAAGGATGTAAATAACATCTCAGTTGGATGGTCAAAGTTGAAAGTTTTCAAATTAGCAGGGCTTTAGTTTCTTCAAAATACTTGATTTTTGTTGGTAAAAGAAGAATATTAATTTACCTTATATTGAATTTCCATATGTGTAGACACCCAGACCTAAATCGCAGCTTTGAAACAAGACTGTGAAGCTGTCAGAAAAGTAGCGATAAATTACATAAGATATTAAAGAAATAACAAAATATATAATTTTCTTCAGATGCCAGGGAAAAAGACAACTAAGCTCTGGGCACCAGATGAAGAAGTTTCTCCTGAGACACTTGTAAAGGTGAGTCACTTAAATCCTGTTTTTGCATAATTATGTTGACTGTAGCATATTTCCACCTGTCTAAATTGCTACTTTTATTTTCAGCATCATTTGTTTCTTGCTCTTTCTGATCCTTCAACTTTCCTAAAGTAACTGATAGACATGCTCTTAAGATATGACATGGTAGACACATCTTGATTTTTTTTTTTTGACATTGTGCATAATAAGCTTGTGTGACTTATTTCAATTCCTATTCTAAAATGTTATTTGGTGCATTTTTATTCTAACTTGTCATAGCAGTTGACCATGCTGGCTGGGGCATGCTGGGAGCTTTTTCTGTCTAAACATGCATAGGATTGCACCTTAAATGGCTGAGGCTTTACAGCTTCTAATCTGTGACAAATATAATTCTTGCCCTGTAGCTATGTGTGTTCCTTGGCCTTAATCTTTGACTTCATGTTATATGAAGGAAGCTGGTTGATATGTAAGTTCAGAAAACTCACATATGGTTTAATACATTATTACTGGAAACAATTGATATTGCAGACCTTCCTTGGACCTAATTTTCAGCTTTTGAGGATTTTTTATCAGGAAAACAGTGGCTATGCATTCCTGGTGTTGTGTGTGTATGCGTGCCTGTGTTTAATTTCTCAAACCGGATTTAGGATTTTTTATGGAACTTTTTTGACAACGTGGTGACTAACCACCTTGTGATGTACATAAGTACTCTGTGCAGGATGATAGTTCTATGACATATCTTGATATAGTTGACTACAAAATGTAATAAACCCTCTCCCCAGGGCCGGATTAAGATAGGGGCTATTGGAGCTGCAGCTCCAGGCCCCTACCTCAAAATAGGCCCACAAGCCCCGGAGTAGTGGTGGGGCCGAGCCTGGGCGCCTCCCCCCCACCTCGCCTTGCCTCGCCTCTGTGCCGCCTCCCCCCCGCGCCACCTCCCCCCCACCTCGCCTCGCCTCCGCGCCGACTCCCCCCCCAACACCTACCTTCTCCGCGCTGTTTCCGGAGCCCCGCCCACACTCTGTTTTGGCGGGAGGAACCAGGGCAACAGGGCTTAAACAGCCCTGTTGCTCTGGTTTCCTCCAGCCAAAAACAGAGCACGGAGGTCCCTTTTTGGAGGAGGCGTGGGAAGGTAGGTGGGGGGCGGCAGCATGCGGGGGGGGTCTGGTGGCGGCGGCGGCAGCGGGAGGTTGCAGAGCAGGGCTGCTTTCCGGAGCCCCCCCCACGGTACGAGAGGGGGGGGCGCTAAATATAATTTAGCCTAGGGCGCCAAACTGCCCTGCACCGGTCCTGCCCACAATATAGCCGCGGGATACGTGAAGCGAACAAGGCGCGGGAGGGGAGGGGGCTCCCTCCCACGCCGCCCGCTCGCCCGCAACTTCTCTCGGCGTCCCCCGGCTAGCCCAGGCTCAGCATCACGTGGTGGCGATGCGAGGTGGGTAGCCCCCCAGCCCGGCGGGGTCGGCGAGGCGGTGGGCAGCAGGAGGCAGCCGCAGAAGCTCCGTCTCCTCCGCTGGCACCGGCAGTTCGCTCCGGGCGCCGTGACCGGCGGGCTTCCCCGCGATGGGCGAGCTGAGGAAGGACGTGCCGTTGCTGCCGCCCCGCTACCGCTTCCGGGGCCTGCTGCTGCGCGACTGGCAGGTGGAGGACAGGTAAGAGGCGGGGGTGGGGGTAAGCCGCTGTGGGAGCCCCTCTTGGACGGATCCTGCTTTTTGGAAGGGAGAGGGATCGCTGGCTCCCGCAACCGGCTGGCTTTCAGAGAAGAGTTCCCCTGACCATGTGCAGAATTCCTCTTGCCCCCACTTGATGGTTAGCTGTTGATTTTTAGATCGTCGTGGCCCTAGATCAGCCTTCTCCAGCCTGGTGCCCTCCGGGTGTTTTTGGACTTCTGCTGCCCTCGGCATGGCCAGGGGCCAGGAATGATGGGAGTTGTAGTCCAAGACACTTGGAGCGCACCAGGTTGGGGAAGGCTGCCCTAGTTAATCAGGGCCATGGGGAATAACTCCACTGCACCCCACCTGGCCTGAAACATATCCGATTGTGCTGATGCCCTTAAGTGCCCCTTCTCATCTTCTGCCTGGTCTCTCTTCTGCTGTATGACTGTGGCAGAATCCCATCCTACATTAAGTCTGTTGGGTACTGGGTTCAAATCCCAAACCAGCCATCCATTTCCCAAAGTGAACCTTACTGCTGGGAAGAAGAATCAAAGCCACTCGTGTCTGCCTTGGAGACATGGGAATCTCAGTGTCTCCTTCAACTGGTTAGTAGCATATTCACATACTTCTCTGTTGTCCTACTCCTGCTACTTTCCAGAAGAGTTCCCACTTCCAGGGTGATGTGAGGGAATAGGCAGAAACAGTCATTTCCCCAGGCCCATCCCTCCCATCCAGTCCTGTGCGGAACCGCACTGCCTCCAAGGCTGGAAGGAGCTCTGCTTCTAACTGGGGCCAGGTCCCTGATGCAAAAGTTCTGTTCTGCCAAGTTACTTTGTAAAGAGGTAGGCCTTGGGGTGTCACACTTGAGGGATGCTGCCTTTGTAGACTGGAAAAGTGAAGAGGGAAGTGCTGTTTACATGAAGGAAAGTGGCCTTCCCGTGCCTGGTGCCCTCCAGATGTGTTGGACTACAACACCCAGTTGGGAGTTGTAGCCCAAAACATCTGGAGGGCGCCAGGTTTGGGAAGGCTGAAATCCACACAGACTTTAAACACGGAGCGCGGTTTAAGCCAACAAAATATTTTGTCGCATATCACAGTTGATCTGTGGAACTCTCTGTTAGCAGCAGCAGCAGAGATGCCCAGGTATGGAATTTAGAGCAGTGTTCTCCAACCTTGGGTCCCCAGATGTTTTTGGCCTACAACTCCCAGCATGCCCCAGCCAGCAAAGCTGGCTGGGGCATGCTGGGAGTTGTAGGCCAAAAACATCTGGGGACCCAAGGTAGGAGAACACTGGTTTAGAGGGCATGAGGTATGTAAACTTTTGCTAGGTGGGGCATCGAGGCTTCTGGCTTAGCCTGTTAACCTGAAGCAACGAAGGATTGGTCTGGAACAGGGAGCAGAACCTCCGGTTCACTCTGCAAAAGAGAGAGTGCACAATTTTGTGAGAGTTGGAGACAAGATATAACACCTTGGCGGGATTGTTCGGCTACTAATTTTGGCACCGGCTGCCCATAACTGAGATGGGGCAGTGCAAAGAGCCCTGACATTCAGAGTGACTTCTATTTCTGTCCCCAAAGAGAGACTTCTCTAATTAAATGTAGCATCCCCAGCACATTTAACCAGCATGTGGATAAAAGAGAAAGTAAGGGAGAGTTGGGTGTGTAATTGCTGCAGAGAAAAGGTGAGCGTTCATTTTCAGCATTAAAATGTGTGAAAAATGAACTAAGGTCTTCCATGGGTCAGGAGTGTTTAAATGCGCTCTCTCTGTTGTGCATTGAAAATGGTTTGCTGAACGAGCTTAATCTTGATTCTACAATTGAGGAATTTGCAAGTAAAAAAGCAAGAAAAGTTAATGTGTAATTTTATTTTAATCTACCAGCTTGATTCATTTAGTTTAAATGCAGGTTAGAGTTCAGTGAATAACCTGTTTGTGTGTTTAAAACTAGTGGTTGCTATTTATTTCAAGAGTTACTCTCTGCACCATAATCATAACGCAGGCTGTATTGATTATGATGCAATAATAATAATAATAATAATAATAATAATAATAATAATAATACTTTAAGGAACAAATTTTTATGAGCCAAACATCATACACTTATATTTAAATTGTTTATATGGTTTATGTTTATTTAAAAATGGTTGTTGTGAATGTTCTATTTATAACGGTTTTATTGAGTTAACAAGCTTATTGTTTACAAAAAAAGAAATATTTTCAATATGTTTCTGTTTTGGCACTTTAATGGTAATTAAAATATTTAATTTGTTTTAATATAAAATTGCGTCTTCATTTTATTTATTTCCATAAAAAGCCTCACCAAAATCCTCAGCACCAGGCCCATAATGCTCTTAATCCGGCCCTGCCTCTCCCCCCATTTTATTGAACTTCTTGCTCACTAGTTTATGATTGACAGGTCAATATATGGATTAGTGTGATTGCTCTGCCTTTCATATATAGAAAGAATACAAAAGGAGAGGCTTGTTCTCAAAACAGCCCTGAACCAACTTATCTTGCTGCCTGAACCAATACACAAATAAATATGCATATTTCCCTGACAAAAAAAAACAAATGCAGAGATTTGCCAGAGTTTTAAAAAGAAAAGCCTTTCTTTTGACAGCTGTCAAAAGAAGTGCTTGCGAAAAGGGGGCAGTCTCATGATTTTCACTTTCCCGAGTAGCTGGAGACTCAGAGAAAGTGAGGAAAAGGTGGGGGGACTGGGAACTATAGGGAGAACACTAAAAACCCTGACGATCTCAGTGTGAAGGGGGGGGGGGGAAGTCACCATGATGGGGTCAGTCTCCCAAGTTTGGACGATACAACAACTCATTGTTGGTCCAACAACCCCTACAACAAGCCATGGGTTGTCAGAGAGGCTTGTTGCCCACAAACAAGTCACCCTGTGGGAAGCGCTCCCAGTTTGCACAACACGACAACCCACCCAGGGCCGGATTAAGAGCATTATGGGCCTGGTGCTGAGGATTTTGGTGGGCCTTTTTATGGAAATAAATAAAATGAAGACGCAATTTTATATTAAAACAAATTAAATATTTTAATTACCATTAAAGTGCCAAAACAGAAACATATTGAAAATGTTTCTTTTTTTGTAAACAATAAGCTTGTTAACTCAATAAAACCATTCATCACATATCGTTGATGATAAGTACCTCCACGTTTTTTAACCTCTAGGGCAGTCTTCCCAAACCGGGGACCTTCAAAATGTTTGGGGCCCCAGCTCCTATCTTCCCCAGCCACTGGCCATGCTGCCTGAGGCAAATGAGAACTGTAGTCCAAAATATCCAAGAGGGATATTTGGTGAACTCTGTTCTCTGGGGTTTTTCAAAATAAAACTTAAAATGCCACACAATTCCCCATGAAAGCGCACGTGCACACACACACACACACACACACACACACACACACACACAGTATTAGCCAAGCACACACACACACACGTGCACACACACACACACACACACACACACACACACACACAGAACTCTGTTCTCTGGGGTTTTTCAAAATAAAACTTAAAATGCCACACAATTTCCCATGAAAGCGCACGTGCACACACACACACACACACAGTATTAGCCAAGCAGGTGACATTTTGCAGGCGGCAGGAGGATCAACACCCCCAAAAGGCAGACACATTCACATAAATAGAACATTCACAACAACCATTTTTAAATAAACATAAACCATCTTCCCCAGCCACTGGCCATGCTGCCTGAGGCAAATGAGAACTGTAGTCCAAAATATCCAAGAGGGATATTTGGTGAACTCTGTTCTCTGGGGTTTTTCAAAATAAAACTTAAAAAAATGCCACACAATTCCCCATGAAAGCGCACATGCACACACACACACACACACACACACACACACACACACACACAGTATTAGCCAAGCAGGTGACATTTTGCAGGCGGCAGGAGGATCAACACCCCCAAAAGGCAGACACCCACACCCACAAACACACAGCCCTTACGTTCAGTTTGGCTCACAAAAGAGGGAAAGCCCTTTTACAGAAAAGAAGGAGAAGGAGAACTTGCAGATCAAAAGAGTCAAACTTTTGAACCTTACCTGTGCAGAGGAGGGCCATCAGGACCAGCCGGAGCAAAAACTCAAAAACTCCTGCAGCTCATCAGTAAGGGTCTTCCCAATTTCCCCCAAATTATTTATTAAAAAAAAAAAAAGCAGCCACAACAAAAAGCCAGCTTTGCTTGAACAAGAATAATTGTGTTGTTCTTGTTGCTTTTTTTGTTGTTGTTGTTAAACTAGCATTTGGACAATTGAGCTGCGAATCAGAAAGATCTTTTGCTCGAGGCTGGAGAGAGAGGTCCCTTCTAAATCTGAATATTACAGACCCTAGCAAGCCCCCCATGTGCTAGACGTTCTCACAAAGAAATGTAGTAACAGTGATTGAAATGCAAAGATACTGAAATGCTAATTTGAGAACAACAGTTCTTGCTAGGTCTTGCCTCAAGCCTGTAATGCAGATGTGCTTAGAACACCTTTCTAATCTTGAAAAAATCATTAATTATGCTGAATGATAACGATCAGAGCTAACTCCAAAGGGGGAAAAATCGCCGCGTGTCCCTATAATTGCGGGCCGATTATCTGTTAAGGGCCTGGAGCGGCCGCTCCCACAGCCCCTATCTTAATCCGGCCATGAACCCACCATGGCTAGTTAGCCATGATGGGTTTCTTGCAAACCCAGTTATTGGGTATGTTCAGTTTTTTTGTAACCTAAAATGAAAAATCTTTGACTCTGTGTGCATGTTCCTGAAAATGACCCATTAGGAGGGCATTTTGTTGCTACTTATGTTACATTTATCTACAGCAGGGGTGGCCTGAAAACAAGTTAATTTGGCGCTTTTGAGTCTCTGTAGTGGCCAAAACTGCAAATTTTCTTTGCTGCTACCACCAGCAGTGCGGGAACAGCAGCCCAGGCAAGCGTGGGCTGCACTCAGTCCATGGCCCGCATGTTGCCCACCCCCTGATCAGAAGAGTTAGTGAGGGCTAACAGTTGCACCCTTGAAAAGAGATTGTTGGGAGGATGTATTGGGACAGGTATTGCTATGAACAACCCAGTCTTTTAGGGGGGTTTTGTACACTCTTCACTAACTCTGTAGATAAAAGGGTTTCTTGCTTTTACAGGTTCTCAACCTGCAATAGCTCCAATGTTGTGTATGCTATAAAATGCTCATGTAAGAAGCTCTTACGTTGGAAAAACTAAAAGATCTCTTAAATGCATGCACAAACATTAGTAATATTCCTAAGAACAAAATAGGTGCTCCTCTGAGTCACTTTCAGGAATATTTATTTATTTTATTTATTATATTTATACCCCGCCTTTTTTCCTGCAAGGAACTCAAGGCGGCTTACATAGTCCTCCTCCTCCTCTCCATTTTATCCTCACAACAACCCTGTGAGGTAGGTTAGGCTGAGAGGCAGTGACTGGCCCAAAGTCACCCAGTGAGTTTCATGGCCAAGCGGGGACTAGAACCCGGATCTCCCGAGTCCCAGTCCAACACTCTCACCACTACGCCACACTGGCTCTCAAATCTATATTTGTTCTCCATTGATTATTGTCCTATCGGTTTAGATCAGGGGTAGGGAATATCTCTACAGATCAGGACCTCAGAATTTGGCTACAGTGGTCTCTCCAAGCCACACCCCCACCCGATGACCAATGATTCATCTAGTACAGCATCCTGTTTCTAACAGCGGCCAGCCAAATTCCTCTGGAAAATGCACAGTAGGATTTGATGGCAACAGCCCTCCCCACTTGACAATTAAGCATGTCAGCTTGGCTACCTGGTAGTTTCTCTTGTTCTTCTTAAGCATCAGCCTCACTATAGTCATTCTTCTGTATGTTCTAAGATTTATATAGTGCTCTCTTAGGGCTCCTTGGAACACAATTCATAAGCATCACTGTTGTGTCCCTATGTTAAGCTTATGTATTCCATGATGTTGGCACTTATAAGGCTGTATGTGCTTCATGATTGCTCTGCATAAGTAGACAAATTAATACTACGTTAGAAAAGCAACCTCAGAATCTTGACTATCTGAAGTGAGAAGCTTCTATCCCTGAGGGCTATGGTGACAGACTTGGTAGAGTGTGGGCAATGCTTGGTAAAATCTCTATATATATGCTTGGGGTCTGAGCAGTATTTCCAGTGCTTAGTGAGAAGGGCTTCAGTGCCCTTCATAGCTATGTATCTCTCTTCATGGCTAGCAGAGGCAGAATAATGATGTAAAGTAAGGGAATAAGTATATATTGGCATAATTGATACTAGTCATAGAATCCAGTTCTTCTTGGTGCAAAATTTGGGTTATGTGGGCATGCACTGGAACCTAAGGATATGATGTGGAAGGAACAGATGATGTAGTGATATTACACATCAGCAGTATCTCCATTCCAGGAACAGTGATAGTATGGGGTTTAACATTGGCCTGTC
This sequence comes from Shinisaurus crocodilurus, assembly GCA_021292165.1. NCBI lineage: Eukaryota > Metazoa > Chordata > Lepidosauria > Squamata > Shinisauridae > Shinisaurus > Shinisaurus crocodilurus. The sequence continues at coordinate 259,780,797 of CM037878.1, read as the reverse complement.
CCATATTTATATCCTGTCTTCAGAGGTAACCATAATGTAGAGCTGTACTCTGGGGAAGCAGCCATCATGATGCTCCAGTAAACTTTAAGTACAGACCCTATCTTCACTATGTTATCAGACTCTGTGCTTTCCCCTTAGTCCTGTCATTTATTCTCTATGGACCATTTCACTTCTCTTCAAGACCTGTTGCCTTCTTTATAATGTTGGATATAATGACAATCTGCCCCCGGTAGGGTGGCTTATGCTTATGGCTGGAAGAGGAAGAGCAAGACACTGATTATTTCACAGTCATACTCTTCCTCTTCCGAGAGGTAACTAACATTTTCAAACTGACAAGTGACCCATCTGTTTAATTGCACATGTGGCTGTGGTAAAGAACAGACACTGCCACACAGGAAGTCTTGGTTGACCTTTTCAAATATCGGGTGTGCTTACAAGTAGGTCAACAAGGTCTGCTGCCTTAGCAGTGGCACCAAAGGCAAGGACTGAAGTGGGCACCTTTCCTCCATAGCAGCCTTCCCCAACCTGGTGCCCTCCAGAAGTTTTGGAATACAAATCCCAGCATTCCTGATCATTGGCCATACTGGCTGGGGCTGTATGGGAGGTGAAGTCCAAAACATCTGGAGGGCACCAGCTTGAGGAAGGCTGCCCTATTTTCTGCTACCTCCAGCAGTTTTGTGAATGACAACTGTTAAGCTAATTATCACTTGCTGCACTTTTTTGCATTTCAGTCTCCTCTGAATCTCTGTTTATGTCTCCCTCCCCCCACACCCACATATGTATATAGATTGTCCAATTTGAGATTGACACTTCATGCATCTGATAAAGTGGACAGTGCCCATGGATGCTTATGCCAGAATATATAAAATTGTTAGTCTTTAAGATGCCATGAGACTCTTTATTGTTTGTTTTGATTGTGTTCCATATACTTTTCATTTATTATTTGTTAACATTTATTTCAGATTCAGGCCATCAAGATGATGGTTCGATGGTTGCTAGGAATGAAGAATAACCACAGTAAATCAGGAACCTCTACCCTGAGGTTGTTGACAACAATATTACACAGCGATGGAGACCTGACAGAACAGGGGAAAATTAGGTATATAAATAATGACTTTAAAAAAACACTTTGAGCAATTTCTTAAAAGTTGATGCAGGGTGAAAGCGTGTTACAGTTCTGATCCAGTGATATATGCAAAGCAGAACCTGCTTGTGTGCTACTGCCCATATGTGGAGGGGATTAGATTCTTCTCCCGAGAGAAGACTGACATTATCAAACTGACAAGTGACTCATCTGTTTAGTTGCACGTGTGGTTGTGGTTTCTAAGACCTGGAAACTATGGTAGATGCCATACTATTTTTTACCACTTCTTTTCTTAAGGCATTATTTTTGTTCTTGTTATTTATCATTTATAAAGCTATAACTCAGGATGTTAAAGCACAGTTTGAAGTTGGCTTAATATCTTGGCTTGTTCTGATGCTTTTTGGATGCAATGGAAATATGGTTAGAGACTCTGTGGTTTAATCATGGCAAGGAAGGAGCAATGGGTTTGCATGCACAGCCAAAAAGCTCATGCTTATCTTCGCTGAATAAGCTGAAATACACTTGTCCTAATGCAGCCACTTTCAGCAGTACCATTTGCTCTGGACAGGTTGGCATCCCTACGTTTTAAGTACATGCAATGGGGGTGATGAAAAAACAAGTGCAAGCCAAGTATGACATGCCTTGCATAAAACAGTCTAATATTTTACACTAATTAGCCCATATTTTTCTGTTTATTTTTCAGCAAACCTGATATGTCTCGTCTGAGGCTAGCTGCTGCTAGTGCTGTTGTGAAGCTGGCACAGGAGCCCTGTTACCATGAAATCATCACATTAGAACAGTATCAGCTGTGTGCATTAGCCATTAACGTAAGGAAACAGGAGGGGGGTGGGCATGACTGAGCATTTACTGCCTCTGCATGCTAATTATATATAATGTGAAACCTGACATAATCAACAGTGTAATATGTGTAGTGAAGTATATTTGGCTTTACATTTTCTTAAGCAGGTATTCGACAAGTCATGGTTGTACAAAATGTCTTTTCTTTCTTTCAGGATGAGTGTTACCAGGTTAGACAAGCATTTGCCCAGAAACTTCATAAAGGCCTATCAAGGCTACGGTTACCACTGGAGTACATGGCCATTTGTGCACTATGTGCAAAAGACCCAGTAAAAGAGAGAAGAGCTCATGCAAGACAATGCCTAGTGAAAAACATAAATGTGAGAAGGGAATATCTGAAGCAGCATGCAGCTGTTAGTGGTAAGAAATCAAAGAGAACAAGTGAAAGCATGTAATATGTATTGTGATTGCCACAATTACATATGCCCTGGATTTCTAGATTAGGTTACCGTAAGATGCTGTGCATTGAGAAGTTTCTTCTGGAAGCTTTGGTTGTGCACAACATGCTACTGAGTTTACTGATGCAAGTCTGGTCTTTTGACCAATATTGTATTGATTACATTGGATCCCAATTTGCTTTTAGTCAGGTCTGGCTGGAGGCTGTTCCTCCTAATACCAGATATCTGGTACCTGGCTCTGTTTACTCTGTGATGAGGGCATGCACTTCACTCATACTCAGAGGCACAATTCGTTTAATTTCCTGACTTCCTGGTCTGTGCCCCAATGTTGAAAATAGGTTTTAGAACTTGCCTAAGGCCACCTACTGAGTTCATGGCAGAGGCAAGATTTTAAACCTTCCTGATCGGTAGCTCAGTCTCTTAGCCACTGTGCTCACACCATAATACGCAAAGTGAAGTGTAATCTGTTTGAGGTATTGAAGCTATTGAATTTATCCGCCGGATCCATGTTTCTTGCAATTTCAAAAATAGGTGCACATATGCTAGTCTATGTGGACCTATCTTCATATGGTTGAAAATACCTCATATTCTAATGCACATGATTGCTATTATGATGGTACATCCAAATGATACTATTTTTATTTTTCTTAATTTTATGCTTTCAGAGAAACTTTTGTCACTTCTACCGGAGTATGTTGTTCCATATACTATCCATCTTCTAGCACATGATCCCGATTATGTCAAAATCCAAGATATTGAACAACTGAAAGACATTAAAGAGTAAGACTTTCGAAATAGATAAAATATGTTGTACAATTTGATAGTATGTGTCAGTCTGTATTAACATACTGATTTGTAGTTTGCATTAAATATTTAATTTGACTCAGGGCACAATCCTATCAGGATGCCCTTAAGCCCCTGAACTTGGAGGCTTACAGGCATCCAATGCAGAGCGAGAGGAGGAGCAGAGGTGATCTTTGCCTCTGTCGTTCCTCCTGCTCTGCATCTTTCACACATCTAGCTGGAGTGTCTTGGAGGGAGGGGGGGAAGGAAAGGAAGCTGGAGCAGCTTCAGGATACCTCATATCCTGGCTTTTCCATTCTCCCCCCCTCGCTGCCTCCTTTTACCCTCCCCAAGGTCACTTTCATGACCTTGGAGAGTAGGCAATGCAGTTCTTTCCGTGCCAGCTGTGCAGGGGAGGGGTGGGGGTGGGTGGGTTGGAGCTCTGATTCCCAACTCTGAGGTCGGGGTGCTGTCTCTGATGTCAGAGCTGGGAATCCAAGAAATCCTATGGCCCCTCAAACAATGTCTAGGGGCCATAGGATCACTCCCTAAGTCAGATGTTTTTACAAGTCTCCATTTCTGGTCTGCTCAACAGGGAAACCAGTTAATTATTTTTAAATATTGTGAATTATGAAGTAATGTGCTTGTGCAGAGGATTTTTTCAGGTTTTCTGGCAGCTATATGTTTAATAAGGAATGTTTCTTTTAGGTGTCTTTGGTTCATACTGGAAATACTGATGGCTAAAAATGAAAATAATAGTCATGCATTTATCAGAAAAATGGTAGAAAATATTAAACAAACAAAAGATGCGCAAGGACCTGAAGATCCAAAAATGAATGAAGTAAGTTGAAATAAATATTTTGACACTACCAATATTATAAACCTAATGTGTCTCCATCCCAGGCATTAGAATCAATGAAGGTAAGTATATGTATGATCAGTTCAACTCTGTTTTTCGTTTTGGGCTCCTGCATAGTGCCTGCCCTATTCTAAGAGTTCAGGATAGGAAACAGTTTTAACTAAATTATAATGCATTAAGGAGTTTGTGATGACTGGCAGAAATTGGCTGTGATATCATGGAATCCCTCTCTCTTTTTCAGAAACTTTACACAGTGTGTGATATAGCAATGAACATCATCATGTCAAAGAGCACGACATATAGTTTGGAATCTCCCAAAGACCCTGTACTTCCAGCTCGGTATTTCACTCAACCTGACAAGGTAAAGTTTGGCTTGTGAGTTGTATGTTTTTATCCTTTAAATTGTGTTGGAATTGAAGGCAGCAACTTTCAGTATTAACATTTTTCTTTTTAGTAACCATTACATTTGTAATAAATTCAAAAGGGTAGCTATATTCTGTGCTGGCAAAACCAACCGTGTGGCATCTTAAAGGCTGACAATTCTGTGTGGTATAAATGACATTACATTCTAAGCTATAATAATCTGTAGTCCCCAAAAGCTTATATGAGAGAAATTGTATTATTTAAAGTGCCACAGGGCAATCCATTGTTTTCATTAAATATGTGTGCTACCCTAATCTTAATGACATGTTAACAGATCTGTTCGATATTTTAAATGGTTTTTGCTGGTCTAAGTTTTTTAAAATGCTGGCAAAACTACTACTCAAAACATTTCTTCTAATTGGCTTTGTTTCTTTTCTTTTTCTTGCAGAATTTCAGTAATACCAAAAACTATCTCCCTCCAGAAATGAAATCATTTTTCACTCCAGGAAAGGTGGGCTTTTGTAAAGGTTTACTTAGCACTTGCACTACAGAAATAAATTTTATTTGACCATAATAAAACATTACCCTTGCCACATTTTTAAAACTATGAATGGGGATGAGATTGTAGAATAGGAGACCACTGTACCTAGTTATTTTATTTATTAAAGTTATATCCTGGCATTTAGTAAAATACACTCAGAGTGGCTCACAATCTATAATAATAAAAAAATAAAACAGCAAATCAAGAGCAATAGCGAGGTTAAAAAATAGAGATGAAGCACATTTGCAGTAGAGGAGCTGGTGTTTAAAAATCTGGTGGGGTGGTTTGCCTAGCACTGAAAGAGTGCAAGAGTTGGCACCAGACAAATTTCAATGGGGAAAGCATTTTAAATATGTGGTGCCTCAACTGAAAAGGTCCTTGTCAGTCACTCCCCCCCCCCCAACTGTCTAGACCAGGTGTGGGCAATCCTTGGACTATATACAACCTTCTGCCACTCACCATGTGGCCCCGGGAGCCCTTCCCAGTTTCCTCTGTATCCCAGCTCAGCAGCTGTGCTGCGGGGAAAAGATTGCTACTCTGGTGCTGCTAATAGCAGAACCGGGACAGCCATCCTGATTTGGGTTGCTGGGGCGTGGAAGAGGTTTTAGGCCCCCACCACAACCACCACCATCAGTGACTTACCATTAGTCTTTAAGTAAGGGGGCAACTACTTCTCTTTCTGGTTGCGCTCAATGCCATTCACATATTACACATTTCTGAATTGCCAGTTGTCTCCAGAACCTCTCTCTTAGCTCTGCTAGGGTATCACATAACCCTGTGTGCATTTGCCTTTCATATTGGCACTGTATTTGTTATTTGATGAACTACTTGTGCATTGCTGGTAGTATCGTGGATGTTGCTGGTCCAGACTTAGCCTTTTGTAGTCTTCCCACTACATACATAAGCCCATGGTTGTCCAGGAAGACATTCAGCTCAACTAATTTTGACTGTCTTTATAGGAATTTGAGAGATCAGCTGTTTCACTTCTAATGGGCTTCTAATTGCCTTCTTCTCATCCAGTATCAAAAAATTAATCAGTGATCAATGGAACTTTACATTTGTCCACTGGAGTTTGGAAGTTGTGCACAAAATGCTGTGTCCAAGCAGTTACTCATAATAAAAGGCTTAACTTACTGTATTTCTCTAGTTCATCACTGGCCTTGTTGCATCCTTAATATTGCAGCTGGCTTGCACAACATTCAAAAGAGTTGGTTTCAAGTTGAGAGTCCATCCTTATAGGTTCACTTCCCAAAGGGGTAGTGTGACCATATACTTTCTGACTGAGATAGACAACTGGGACCCTTCCACCAAAGCTGGTCCTGTTGCAGATCCTCAAGTCTATTGCCCTGGATTGTCATTTCCTGTCCAGTGTGACCACTGGATCTCCATTACACGGTTAGCCAAAAAGCATTTCCACTTCCTGGCAGTTCTGTGGATCCAGTATAAGACAATAATAAAGTTAGTCCAGATACATATTTCAGCCTCTTTTATTTTGAGCATATTGCTTCACAAGCTTCACTAATCTTGCTCCAATTAGTACTCTCATCAACTCAAGTTGTGGAAGTTGCTTCTCACTTTTTCTTTGCGGGCTCTGTGCATCACACATATGGGCTCTGAGCCTGTGCGGAGACGATTCAGGAAACTTCTAAAGCCAAGGAAAATCGGGTGGGAACCCCTCCCCCACCATCTCATTGTGCACATTCATGAGAGTTCCCACCCGATCCCTCAGTTCCTCTTCAACCACCATTGTGGCTAGACGACAGAGGGAGCTTGACTTGTCGAGCATTTTTTGTGCTGAGGCAACTTTATATTCTCTTTTTAATTTTTTCTTCCTTCTTCTATTGTTTTTTCTTTCTTTACATTTTATAACTTTTATTTCTGCTGTCTATCTGGCTACGAGGCCTTATTGAGGCAGATGCCTCTAAAGGCACCCTTCCGCAAGTGCAGGAAGTGTGGCGCCAAACTTCCACCGAAGGACAGCCACTCTTTCTGCTTGCTCTGCCTAGGTGAGGGGCATGTGGTGGACGCGTGCCCCGACTGTCAGGCCTTTACAAGACAGGCCCGCAGGCAAAGAGCGGATCTAAAACCAATCTTGTGGCACAAGACCTTGGAGGCGATGGACACCCCCACCGTGTCGACTGTGATGCCACCCCCAACCAACCCTCCAGCTGCTCCGCCGCACCAACCCAAGGCTGTGGAGGCCCTGTTGACTCTGGGCCATAATATATCTTTCTCCTCTGCCAAGAAGCTGGCAAAAAAGGCTCACTTCAGGAAGTAGGATGCCAAGCACCATAGGTGCAAGAAGGAAGTGAAAAAAGCAAAGTCTTCAGCTGAGAAGATGAAACCTCCAGCCGATCCGATCTCATCAGTCTCACAAACGCTTTCTAGCCTGTCTCCATCTCCTCCCTCGGTACCAAAGGAGATGTCGATTCCGAGGCAGTCTTCACAACCACCAGCTGTCTCTGTCTCTGAGGGGGAGATAGTGGATATCGCCTCGGCTTCAGACAGGCCTCAGTCTTTAGACGCTCAGTCTTCCTTGGACCCGCAGGGCATGGGCCCACCTCTAGCTCAGCACCTCCACCCTTGGGATCAAAGATCAGGCTCAAGAGACAGCCACCATTCTGACCATTGACATCACTCCCGATCTCCACTGTTGGATTGGGAAGGCACAGTCATTTAGGACATCAAGAAATTTAACCTCTGTCGTGACTGGAACATGCATTTATCCAGTCAATGTGGGGGTAATTGAAGTCACCCATTATTACAACACTTCCTCATTTGGAGGCCTCCCTGATTTTGTTTTCCATCTCAAGTTCACCCTATGCGTTCTGGTCTGGGGAACAATAATTTGCCTTGCTTCCCCAGCTTAACGAGTTCTGACACCTGGACAAATGAATAGCATACATAGTACTTGATTTGAGTCCAACCAAGTCTTCCTGAGCTGATGTGCCACTGGTGTGCTAAAGCTGCATGCATGTGGGCTGGTGTGCATGATAAATACATTTAAATTAGGTGAAGTCACATGGAATACTTAACTGGGTAAGTGTTTTGCCCATGCCTCTCATGTTTTAATCGAGCCTCAGGATAAGTCATGCTCAGTGTGTTAGCTTTGGAGTCCCCGCTGTGTTCTGCATGCTACAAGAGTCTTTTGCTCAAGTCCAAAATGCAGATTTCATCTGGATGCATTGACTAACAAGAAAAATCCTGACAGCTGCCTTCTATAAAGTTTGAATGCTACATGGGTCCTTTGTAGTTGTCAAAGTGAGGCTGTGTTGCATATCTATTCTACAACTGTACCCTTGTACGTCAGTAATTTCTAATCTCTGGGGGACCAAGTAATGTTTATGTTCTATTACATATATGGGTTTTATATGTTGGAAATTGTAAATGTCCAAAAATTTGAATGTAAATCAGAAATTTAAATAGAAGAATGAATGTTGAGAGTGGCTGTGTTTATTGGATTTGACTCCTGTTGAGGTTGAGAAAATCAAGAACATCCAACATCTTGCACCATGGTGTGTGTATGTGCATGCATCATTTGTCTAACATTAAATTTTGTTTTGAAACTATTTTTTTCAAGCTATGTGTGTTAAACTAAGAAGGTTGTGGGATTGAAGAACTTGTAAACTGCATATTTAAAGCTTGGTTTGTTACTTGAGAGACAGGCATTCATAATTCTAAATATATAGGTTAAACTGGGAGGACTTTCTTTTTTACAGCCCAAAGCAGCCAACGTTCTTGGAGCAGTTAATAAGCCCCTCTCATCAGCAGGCAAGCAGTCTCAATCCAAATCTTCACGAATGGAAACTGTAAGCAATGCCAGCAGCAATTCAAACCCAAGTTCACCTGGAAGAATAAAAGCGAGGTAGGTAATACAACAAAACAATTAGTCACGTTCAGTAGTTGCCAAATACACTCTGGATAAAACATTGCCTCCTCATATTGGTATTATTCCAGATTAGTGCTATACTAGTGCTACTTCCAGAGCAGCCTCTTCCTTTGCATTTGATGCAGCAAAATGTACAGCTAAAAGAACTTTAAGTAATGGTACCTGAAATAGCTATATTTGGTTTAAATGTCTGCCTCTCTAGGTGTAATTTGATTGTGGTGTTTGGCTCTACTTCATTTATTTTAGCATGTTGTTGCTTTTATATTATTATGTATTTTTTCTGCTATGATCTTCAGTTGGTGCATCTTTTAAACAAATGAAATGAATAAGTACTGGTGTTATTGATACAACTTGGCTTACCAGGATTATGTAAAAATAATACACAATAGCTTAGCCAAGTTGCAGGAGCATATGATGTGCATAATAAATTAGTTTTAATAATTTTATTTAAATACTAGCTGTTGCCCACGGCTGCGCTTGCGTGGATTTTAGGATTTGGTACAATGGAAAAGATACAGTGTCTCTGACTTGAAAGTGTAATGTTTAGGCTGGGTGCTGGCAGCAGAAAACTTTTCTGACAGAAAGATCTGATCTTAAAGAAAAATCAGGTTAATCCTGAGAGTCTACAGGTGATGAAGAGTGACCGTGCCAAGTTTGGGGTAGATCCGTCAAAATGTGATGGAGCCTATGCAACGACACTTCCCCTCCCCCCCACACACCAGTCATTCGGTCATTTAAAAAGTTTCCCTCCTTTTTCACCCCGTCAAGAGAACATTCTAAATGGCCTAGGGGAGATTTGCATACCCACCCCTATTGGCCCCTGCAGGAATTCATATGAACATTCTAAGTGTCGTATGGGCTATTTGCATAACTGCTGCTATTGGCTCCTGCAGCAATTATGAGGTGAGGCCTATTTGCATAACTGCTTCCCTGTTGTTTTGCCCATAGGAGATATGAGAGTGGGGTGATTTTGCCCCCCTTTTTTACCCCCTTAGGGACGGAATTTCCAAAAATCCTTCCTTAGTGGGTGTCTATGTCATAAAAACAATGTTCCTTCAAAATTTCACGTTCCTAGATTAAGCGGTTTGAGCTGAGCGTTGATGAGTCACTCAGTCAGGACTTCTTTTATATACATAGATTAAGTTTTTGCACATTTATTTACTTATATTACATTTCTATAATGACCAATAGCTGGAACTCTCTGGGCAGTTCACAACAGTTAAAACCATAAAATACAACAACATGATAAAAGATAATATAACCTTTAAAAGTTTAAAACTATAATAAACCAAATTAAAAGCCAGCAGCAGTGTAAAGAGTGACCAGGGCTTTGATAGGAGCACCAGCCATACTAGCAGGAAAATCCCCAAGAGCCCTCTAGAATCCATTAGCCTCTATGGACAGACCATTTTAATACGTCCCCCACTCCTCCTTGCAGAGGGGAAAGGTGACAGAAAGTCTAAACCTCAACAGGAAGTAGTCCAACCATGACAAGGGGATAGATGTTAATTGCCCCACTTTCAGGTCACCATCCTCCTGTCCAGCTGAGAAAACCAAATCAAGCATGTGTCGTCCTACATGTGTTGGACCGATGACATGTTGGGACAGCCCCATGGTTATCATAGCAGCCATGAATTCCTGAGCTGCCCCAGATCCGGCAGGTTCAGAATGGAAGTTGAGATCCTGGAACCATCATCCTAGGTGTCCTCAACACCAAATCCAAGACCACCTTCATCAGTTTAGGCAGGGAGACGGGTAGCAGCGTCCCTAATCTGTCCCGGGTAATCGGCACAAGGTACAAACACTCATGATTGGCACTTGATTGGATAGGGGGAGATAGAATTCCAATAGACCACAGAACCCACCCCCTCTCTGATCCTCCACTCTATGTTGATGCTGCACCAAGTACCCGAGGAGGGCACAGCTGTGAGAGACTAACTCATCCTACTTCCCCCATCCAGGTGTCAGTAATACACACCAGGTTAGCCCTCTCATCCACACTTAAATCATAGATGAGGGAGATTTTGGTTTGGATCAACGTGGCATTTAGCAATAGCACCACTAGTCTCAAGGGCAAGCTGATAAGGCAGCCAGGAACCATGTGGTTGGACAAAGAACAGGTAGAGGGGATAGGCATAAGATGTCTAGCCCCTCTAATCTTTATTTCATCATGAATTATCAAGGAAGCAACTATTTTTCAGTCTAATTTTCCTTTATTATAGTGGTGTGCTAAACAAAAAGTTGCTATATGCAAGAAAATGTTCTAACGAAATGGATATGTAATAGCCAGTTTACAAAATTCTATCTCTCTGGCCTGATGTGAATGTAGCACCCCCTTACCTCCTATCCTTAACTAGGAGATGAACTTGCAGACTTCCCCCCACCCTTCTCTTTTTTCATCTCTTTTTTAGAGCTAACAAGTACATTGTGTCTAAAATCGGCAGTTTTTGCTAAGCATGGTTAGCTGAGCCATAGGTTATAAACCTGCTATTAACCATGAGTTTTGGAGCTAACCTGGTTAGTAACTACCACCGCTGACAGGATACTAACTATGGCTAGCTTCCAAAAAGGGAAGGGTTGATTTGTGTGAAAGTAGTGCTGAGATATCTATAAGTGCCAAGGCTGCTTGTGAATTCCTAACCAAGGTTAGGAGATTAGGCAGTGTTGTCTGCATGCAAGCTTTGTCATGCTATGTGGTTTGCATTTGAGTAATACTTTGATGTTAATTTACTATTGGAAAACCCAGTGATAGTTTACTGCTGTGTTCCCCTGTGATGTTTGAAGGAAACAGTGAGAACAGTTCAAGAGTCTAATGTAACTACTTTCATTCTTTGGGTACACAGTCCTTTGGTACAAAATAAATGGGCAGCTATTTGGCACATAGTTGAGAGTGGGCATCTTATTCCTCACCCCAGACATTGGAATCGGCTGGCCTAGGTTTAGCCTCTCCTCGTACCAGTTATGTCCCTGATTAATGTACCTCTTTATCTTCTCTCATATACTAAGTGAATGGCTGCCATTTGCTCTTGTGGGGGAAATGTACTTCAGGACAACATTGTAGTGAAGGCAACCCTCCCTACCTCCCTGTCACTTGGTGGCCCAGGTTTTGCCAGCAGGGACTTGAAGTGGTACAGTCTCTGTGTGTGATACAGGCCTACCTTCCATAATGATGGCCATTTTGCTAGCGTTCAATAATAGACGGAAATTATGGAAGAGGCTAATAAAAACATTACCTTTTAAAAATGGATTTTTAATACTTAATTTGTTGCTTCAGGTCTTAGCCTGAAGCTGTTCTCAATTTTCAAATTAAAAACAGCAGGATTAATTGTATTTCTAATAATCTTGAATATCTATGTTGTAATAGACTTGACAGTACTGAAATGGACCACAGTGAAAATGAAGACTATACAATGGCTTCACCTTTGCCAGGAAAGAAGAATGACAAGAGAGATGACTCTGAAATTGTAAGCATGAATTAATTGCTTTGTATTTTTTTCCAGTTAAAGGAGTCCCAGCATGGTTGGGACATTCACATTGACTTGTGTGTTTTCTTTTTATATTCATGAATGTCTTAGAGGACTTGTTTCATTGCATTAATGAACAGCATTAAATAAGTCATTCTTGTAATATTGAATTGTACAGTCACTTTATATTTCCACAACTGAGCAACATAGCAAGGAAAGGAAAGTCCTGCATTTGACCTTAAAATATTCACTTCCTTCAAATTCTTTATTCTAGTCTTGTGGTCAGTCAGTATGTAACTTAACCACTGAGCGAATGAAAACACAATTTTAACGTAAAAAAAAACAAAAAACTTCCAGTTGATTTGGGGGATGACTTCCTTAATAGCAAATCTCGTTTTTATAAGTAGGATCTTGATATATTTGATGGGAGAAGTAATCTGCTCTTTCTTCCTTAGTCAGAGCTGGAAAAGCCCAGAGGTAGGAAGAAAATCATTACAGACCCAGAAGAGAAGTTGGGCATGGATGACCTGAGTAAACTGGGACAAGAACCAAAACTTAGAAGTGGTCAGCGAGGGAGAAAGAGAGCAGCAGCTATTTCAGAGCCTGAGGAGCCTCAGTGGCCAGATGAAAAGAGACTAAAGGAAGATGTCCTAGAAAGTGAAGATGAACAAAACAGCCCACCAAAGAAGGGACGAAGAGGGCGACCTCCCAAGGTAGCTACTGGGGGCACACAAAAGGAGGAACCAGCAGTAAAGACTTCTAAAAGAGGTAGAAAAAAAACTCCACCAGTTAAACCTGTGGAGGAGGAGGAAGAGGAAGAGGAGGAGGAGGATGAAGAAAGGCAAATGGAAAATATAGAACAGAAGCCAAAAGGTCGGCAGTACAAAACACCAAGAAAAGCACAACAGAGGTATGTAGCTTGTTTGTAAACCGCTCTCTAATGTTGAACTTGTGTTCATCTTAAATTTGCCACATAACTAAAATATGCTTCCCAAACAGGTCTGAATCATCCGAAATAAGTACAGCTGAATCCAACCAATCTACGCCACAGAAAAGACGAGGAAGACCACCAAAAACACCACCCTTGCAGCAGAAAAAAGGGTAAGATGTAATCTGAATAAGAAGCATAAATTTAGCATAAGAAACATAAGTTTAGTTTAAATGCATTTAAACATATTGCATACCTCAGAAAATCCAACAAAGCGTAAACTGCAGGGCAGTACCCTTATTTCTATCTAGTACGTTCTAGCGACCTTTGAACAACTATAGTATACAATCAAAAATACTTTTAGTAAATAAATAAATAAAGTGTATAAGGCTCATTGAAAATAAGAATTCAGTATTGCTTATGTGCTCTCCCCCCACCCCACAACTCATTCTTCATCCTCCTTGCTTTAAACATAATGTGCCTGCTCACATGTAGCAGCAGAAAATTGTGGGTTAATTAACCCACGATTTGCCACGGCATGTGCTGGCAAATGTTCCGCTGCCATTTTGCATATTCAACCTCCAATCAGGTTGATCGGAAGTTGCTTCATGACGTCCGAACCTGAACACTATAGGTTAATTGTGGATTAAACAACCCTGTTAACCTAACAACTAATTGTAGGTTAACTGTGGATTGTTTAAGCCACAATTTATTTATTTTATTTATTATTATATTATATACACCACCTTTCTTCCTGCAAGGAACCCAAGGTGGCTTACATAATCCTCCTCCTCCCCTCCATTTTATCCTCACAACAACCCTGTGAGGTAGGTTAAGCTGAGAGTCAGTGATTGGCCCAAAGTCACCCAGTGAGTTTCATGGCTGAGCGGGGACTCATCAAGTTTATGCTTGATGAGTTGGCCAAATTTAAATGCACATTCTGTTGAAAGTAGGGCTGGTAGATATCCCGAGTCCCAGTCCAGCCACTACGCCATTAGGTCGGTTCACTTGATCACCGTGGCTTCTTTAAGCAGTGATGATCGTATGAACTGGCCCTCAGTGCCTGGGTTCAGATATCCAGTAGCAACCTCCAATCAACTTGATCGGAAGTTGAATATGCAAAATGGTGGTGGAACATGCTGAGTACGTGCTGTTGCAAATCGTGGGTTAATTAATTAACGCACGATTTGCCACCATTACGTGTGAACTGGGTCCATGTATATATTAAACACTTGATTTGTGGTTTTCCATTTTAGAAGAGCTGGACGGGCAACGCAAACAGCAAGTAAAGAGAATGAATCGAATGAACAGATGGATGTATTTCAAAGTAGTTCTCCTGTTCAGGATATTCCCCAAGAAGTAACAATGGAAGAAGAGGAAGTTTCCACAGTCAGAGTAAGTAAATGTTTATGTATTACACACCCAGATGTTTGTGTCTTTATATTTCACAGTCTTGTAGCTTAAAGTCTGAACAAAGAGCCATCTCATGCTTTGTAAAGAAATGGTGAAAGAGAACTCTTAATTCCCCCCCCACACACACACACATCTTCTGTGGGAAGGGAGACTAATAGATTTGATTGTGAGGTAGATCAGCCAGTTCCATTTCTTCACAGTGTACCGTAAGTGAGGAAAAGGGGAACATGAGTTACTTGTGCTTAATGTGAGAAATGGTTCTCAATCTTTATCCAGTTCAGTACCTGAATTGATTATACAAATTGCTTGTAAGCATTAGACACTCTTATCATTTTCTGGATTACATCCAGTACCATTGAAATCAACTTGCATTATAATCCTTTACATGTCTACTCAGAAGTAAGTCCCATTGAGTTCAATGGTGTTTACTCCCAGGTAAGCATATATAGGATTGCAGCCTAATGTTTCATTAAAGCCTTTTGAAATTAACAGGACAAGGTTTTATGCATTGCTTTCTTAGTCTTTTCAGGCAATGGAATGTATTCATGTAAACAGTATTTTATTTATCCCATTCTTTCTCTAGTCATACATTTAAAAAGTATTTATGCTTGATGAGTTGGCCAAATTTAAATGCACATTCTGTTGAAAGTAGGGCTGGTAGATACCATCTACACTCAGGTGCGTGCTCTCAAGTGCATTTGGATGTGCATCCAATATATGGTTTTGGTTCCTGATGGAGTCATGTGATAAATATATAGAAGACTGTTTACATGTGTTGATCCCCTTACCTAGATTGGGGCATATAACTCTTGATTTGGTGTTTTTCTCAGGTAAGCCGGAGGACGTCCAAAAGGGAAAGGCGATGAACAAGCCATATTACCAGCCTTTTTAAGTGAAGTATTTGAAGAATGCTCTTATTGTACATAAAGTTTCAGGCTGAAAAAAGCTGTTGGTGCTCACAATGGGGTTGCTGAAGAAAGTTAGACCAATCTTTATTTCCTGCCCCTGCATTTGGAGTTCCTAGGTCACAAACATAAGCCACACACATGTTAACATCATTAACAGTGGTTTTTTGTGAAGTGTAATGTGTGCTGGCTATATAGACACATGAACTAAAGAAACAGCCTGTAAATAGTCCTTTTTTAAAATGTTTCTGACTTCTAAAGTGCTTGTATAGCTTTTACTGCGGCTATAAACCTGACAGTACCAGAACTGTTCGTTAGATTTGTTGATTTAAAAAAGGAAAAAGGAAAAAACCCGTTAGAATGGATATCAAGCAATATCTGTCAGTGTCTGTATTTTTTATTTTTCTTGGCATTTAACTGTGAAAAAATCAGCTTGACAAAATAGTGACATTTCTGACACTATTTGTTAGAAAGTAAAAGAAAAAACACAGTCTCTTTTTCTTTATGTATCTAATCCAGTGTTTACCTTTGGTACCCGTCTGTCTTTGGAGGTGCCAAATTACTTTTGAATGATGTGGGATAAAATAATCCAGCCAGATGCAGATTTGTGAAAGAAGATTCATTTTATGCACCCCAGTATTGATAACCAGGCTCCTGGACTTCTCCTGGCATTGAGCATTTAAAAAGGATCTACTTTTTTTAATGTGTTATTAAATAATGTAATGAGAGCCTATCCTCTTATTTTCCTTATTAGCTTTTGTTAATCTGCTGTATCAATAAAATTCTGTAACTGAATTTTTAATAGTCTAGTATGTCAATGTGTATATTCCCTCCTGAACATTATGTTCAAAAAGAGCAAATTATTACATTATAATATGAAACCTGATATCTGAGCTTTAGTGAAAATGCAGGTTTTATTACCATGTAAAGTGAATCGGAAAGAAAATTTTATTGATGCAGTCTGTCTTTATAAAGCTGTTCTTTCTTCAGAGCCAAGTGTTTTGTATTTCACAGTGAGTTGCATGTTTATGAGAAAAATGTAATGAAATTGCGATGTAATTTTTTAAGTCTTACCTGGCTGTAGGATATGCTACATTGCCTCATGAGAAGAACCTTCTACCAAGAGTTTATTGTACTTTCTTTTTTGTTAACCAATTTTTTTTATTTTTGTGTGTGTGGGGATGGGCAGTGGGGGGTGGGACTTATGAAGAACGTGTTTTTATTTGAATGATCAGCTGCAGAATATTTCAGTCAGGGTATTCAAAATATGTATGGAGCATAACTTTATGTCTTACCTTTAAGTGGTTGAACTTTTTTTCTTGGGTAAAATTACAAAACCTAGGAGGAAACTACTTAAGGCATTGTCCTGTATGCAGTTTTGCAAACTGTCTTTGAACCAAAATGTATAGGTTACTATTTATGCTTAGCCAGGCACACTTTATAGTTTAACATGCTGTTTTCCTCCTGCTCGCTAGCAGTAAATGTGAGAGAATTAAAATTTAAATTATTAATATTTTATCTCATGGAATAATGGAACATTGTCATAAATTAACAAAAGCATCTTTTTAAGTTATAATTCCAAGGGAATATATACTGGGGAAGGGGTGAGACATTATGGTAGTTTCAGAACATGTTTGCAAGTATATTTTTCAGAGGAAATTCAAGTTTTTTCTAAGCTTTTTTTTATTATATAGTTTGTATTGTTTTTTTTAAACAGCAACAGCAATAGACAAAGCCAAACAGTTTGTGTTGATCAAGCTGTTCTGCTTTAAGTACTTTTTCTAATAGCTCTTTTAGCTAGTAATTATTATTCTTCAGCTGCCCTATATTTTTATGCCCATAGGCTTGGGTAACAGCTGTCTAAAAACATTAGGTAAAGGTGGCTCAGATGATGTCACCTAGAAACTTCCCTAGCACAAAGAAACCTCAATGGTTCACAAGTTTAGCAGTGCAAATGAGAGTTTTTATATCCTAGGGGGGGGAAAATAGAAAGCTAGTATCACATTTTCATCACTGACAAATTGCACTGTCAACATTTATGGAATATATATCTAAGGCCATTTTATACAAAGTATTGAAACAGATATTCAAACTGCTTGCAGAGTGTTGAAGATTTATTTGCATGAATATAGTTTGATCATATTTCCCTTAATATTGCTGCACACCAATTAATCATAAAATGTTAATGTTTAAATTTAATCTATAGTTTGGCAGTTTAAATGTTTATTTCTTGAATTACGGTATAATGTTTAATTGGGAAAATAAGTGCAGATGAGATGATGTTTATCCCTTTTAGGTTTTATTCTCCTCATACAAGTATAATGAATATCTTATGTACTAACACTTGAGATCTGCCTACAGTAGCTGCAGTAAAATAATGTATAAAGAGACCATACGCTAAGATTCTGTTAGCGTGCTCTTCAATTATGTTCAGTTTATAGTATGTACTGTATAACATTAAACAGTCAAATTGAACTCCCTGTTGAAAGTTCAGGTATGAAATTATTATGAGATTACAGTAAGTTATCTTGCTGGAGTCTGCACTCAGTCATACTTTATATATCATTTTCTTGCTGCAGTGCAACAAGAAACTTAGAATGATCTGAGTGTGTGTGTGTGTGATTTTATTTTTCTTATTTAATTTCTATATTAACAATCTTATCCCTGGTATGGCATCCCCTTCCTTTTTTTCTCCTTCTCCTGGGAATCGTAAAGTGTCAATGCTGCTTTACGCTGATGATTTAGTTTTGCTTTCCCAAAATAAAATTGGTCTCAGAAGGATGCTGGCCAAATTTGGCAAAAAAACAAAAATAATACTACATGTGTGATTTGAACAGTTGATACACATCTCTGATCACTGATATTAGAAGTTAACAGAAATAATATCTAATATGCCAGGATAGATCATTGTATCCTGGCAATGGTTTAAATGCCGTTGTCAGAGCTATTAAATGGGGGCTCGTGAAACTGGAGGTTGGGTGAGTTACAATTATTACCTGCCATATAAAGTTGTTCATCTAGGGCAAGATTAGAATATGCTAAAAATCAAAGTGAGTTTAATGCCCTGGCAAGAACTGAGGACTTGAATCTATATACACCACCAGCATGCATACGTCAAGATTCAGGGCTGGCAGGCAGCATGATGGCCAGGCTTGCAATACGCAGACTTGGATTCAGTTAATGTTCAAAGGCAGGCAAGATAAATAGAATAGGAGGCCCAGACACTCAGTTGGAGCTCAGAGGGTACCAATTTGGCATGTTATTAAATGCTCTTCCAAAAATTAGTTTCACTAAATAAGTATTAGGAAGGCTCTGTTACAGTCTTTTTCATAGCCAAGCTCTGTTCTAACAGCAAAAGAAGAAGAAACAAGAATTTCTGTAGAGACAAAGAGATGGACTCAATCTATCCATCTACAGCTTGTGATCAAATCTGTTTCTGATCTGCCCTCACATATAGCACTTGCCAATTCATAATTATTTTTATTTTATAATTATACAAATTAATTTTAGAACTGTTGTAAGGATTGTAGCTCAGTGATAGAGTATATGCTTTGCATGCCAAAGGTCCCAGGTTCAATCCTTGGCAACTCCATCTAGGGCTGTCACTGTCAGTCAATGTAAACAATGCTCTGACTCAGTATAAGTCAGTGTCCTATGTTCCTAGGTTCCAATGGCCACACAGGCCAGTGCTAGCTGGATGTTTATACGGTGGGAATGAAGATGACTGAGGCCCTCACTATTAATTGCTCTCCCTTGTTTGTCCCCAGAATGGTATTTAGAGGTATAGTGTGTCTGACTGTAAACAATTGTGCCATCATAACATGATTTGGGGACTGGTCCTGGGCCCCATTCAGCAGAATGAGCAAGAGGGAGTCCCCAAGCACAGCAGGGCTGACTTACGGTAACCATATTTTGAAGTAAGGAAAGTAATACACATTGCTATCTTGCCCCAGTAAGATCATTAAGTCAAGGGTCTAAAATTACTGGGGAATACGGGGGGCATGCAAGGTAATGGCCACCTAGCCTGTTCGCTTCTCACCACTCTATGCTAAAACAGCTGTTAAAGCAGCAAAGATCTGATCCACGCAAGCTCTAAACCCCCAGTGGGGAGGGGATATCTCAAGGCTAAAGAATGTGATCTTAAAACCTACTTTGGGCCCCGCAATCCCGTGACTCCACTACAGACCTTGAACAGGGAAGAAGGAGACAAAAGGCCTCTGGTTCTGATAAGCAGCACTGGGGATATGGTGGCAGAGGATTTAGTAATGGAGATTACAGCAATCCTTCAGAATCACAGGGAAGACATGGCACAGGAGTGGGCATCCACTCTTAAGCCACTTGAGGAGAAAATGGATAATGTTATTGCTCAACTTAATATTACTGCAACAGTGAATGAAGCACTCTGGATGGGGATATAGCACGAGAGCAAATTGTTGAGACTTACGCAGGCCACCTGAGATGCACATCGGAAGCTTGAGGATTTGGAAAATGCAAGCAGATGCCAGAATATTCATTTTCGTGGCATTCTGGAGTTGGAGGAGGGGAATAATATGGCAGAATCCCTGGTGCTCTGGCTGTCATCCCAGACCTACAGCTTTCGGCAGCAGATATAGATAGGGCCCATCGTGCAGTAGGCTTGATGCCTTGTGAGGGCTGTAGGCCTAGAGACATCATAGTTTGCTTTGCATGCTTTACAGTCAAAGAGGCACTGATCCAGGTACTCCGCAAGTCTGGGCCTTTCACATTTAAAAGCAGACCTGTTACGATTTTTCAAGACCTGAATGCAATGACACTTCAAAAAAGGAGATTAATTTGATCCTTTACAGCTAAATTCAGGCAGACTAAACTCAGATATGCCTGGGACTTCTCCTTTTGCCTAGTGGTCAGCTGTGAGGGCACCACATACTCAGGTGGTACTATTCGCAAACAAAAGTCGATGTTTTCATTGCTACAGTTAGCAGGGCCAGATGAGGACATCTTGGATGATGAGGAAGAAGAGAGCTGCCTAGTAGACAACCCAGTCTGGAAAACCGTGAAGCACTCACCAGCCATGACCCAAAAGTCTGGAAAAGGAGACCTACTACCTGATGGAAGGTGTCTACATTCAGGCTGAGACAGTCAGAAGAGGTAGATATTAACAGAGATCACACCAAGAGGACACTTGTCAGCCTACCTTTTGCTGAAAAGTGGGTGAGATGAATGGGAGATTGCAAGTACAGACCAAGACCTTGACATGCAGATTTCAAGTCATGTTTACGTGTGCTAAGATACATGTAGTGGTAAGCTTATATATACTGATGTGCATGCAGAGGTATTAGCAGTGCAAATGCATATCAGTTTTATAAAAGTGATGGCTATTTAAAATCTGAGAATAACGCTTTTAAATATTAGCAGTTTGGTGAGACCTAGTTTGTTTGTTAGTTATATTTATACCCCACCTTTTTTCCTGCAAGGAACCCAAGGCGGTTTACATAATCCTGACTCCTCGATCTTATGCCAAACGCAGGCAGACAATTCTCTGAGTTGCTGTGGGAAGGAACCTAACTGGAATCCCTTCCATATGCTGGCAGAGTGTCTTAATGTTGACTTCTGCGCGGGTAAAGGGGGAAATGAAGAGACAGCAGTTATGGTTTCAAATCAGGGCCACGTTTATTAATTCAAAGGTCTGTGAAGGGAGAAGTGCGGGATTATCTAAGGCCGGCCCAAAGGCCAGTGGAGAATATCAGGGTGAAAGCATCCCAAACTCGAGGGTGGCACAGTGACTCGCCATTCTCGAATTCCGCACACTGGGTGCTGGGGGATCTACACAGTGTCACCGCCCCCGGAGCCACAGGACAACCGAGGAGGGTGAGAAGGGTAGACCCCAAAGGCGGCCCTATCTCCCACAAATGGAGCCACAAGGCATCAACATTGGTGAGGCTCGGGTTCTCGCCCATCACCTTCAAAGGTGCCATGGGATGCCCACCGAAACCCTAACCCCCACTGCCTATTCACCGCACTTACCGCCACAGGGACAGACAAGCCTCTGCTTAGTCGAATCTCCCCCACCTGCCAGAGATAAACTCGAGCAGGGCCCTTCGCAGATCTTCGAGGAATATATTGTTCCCGGCGTCGGACAAATGTACCCCGGCCGGCCGGTACAGCTCCCTCCGGGCCAAGGATATTTCGGGATGAGGTATGATGAACCCAATGCCTCCAATGGCCCTCTGAACCTCACCGTTAACTTTCCAAGCTGCCCTGTTTAAACAGGCAGAGCGCACAGAATACCGCCAACAGAAACGCGGAAGGATATGTGACCACAAGATGCATACTCCAGGCCACTGGGAGGAAACATATGAAAGGTCCTCCACTGCTTGCAAAATCAGGGCCTTGCCCTTCAGTAAGCCCAGATGGTTGCCGCCCAGGTGCAACACTAGCACGTGCGGTGGAGCCTGGACAAGGCCGGAGTGGAAAAGGGTGTAGAGAAGGTCGTGCCACTGCATACCGCGCCGACCAAGCCACTGGATGCTGGCCATCTGCCTGATGCCCAGCTGAGCACCGAAACAGGACTTAGCAGCACGCCTCGCTGCCCAAAAGATCATGCTGTGGCCACATATTAAGACATGAAGCGGACTTCTTCTGCTCCAGGCACCTGAAAACACAGAACAAAAGAAGAAGCAGCAGAAATCATGGCAACTCCTGAACGTAAGAATGGTAGGCTTGGGAATGCCACCTACCAACTGCTTGCACCCTGCTGCCCGGGAAACCCAGGACAGCTGCTGTGGAAGCCGCGCCAATCCTAAAGGAGTGGGTACCAAAACGCATGTGAGAAAGGCCCAGGGCCTCCAATGCCTGTTTAGTAACCATCCAAAACTGGTACCTAGTTAAAGGGGAACCATCAATATGTCGAAATAAAGGGCCGGTGGCCATGTCCCGCATGGTGACAAAGGCGCGTAATGCCGAAACTGGGCAGAGTTCCTCTAAAGCAGCTGGGTACAGGGTAACCGTTGCACCCCTGGCCAGCTGATCAGACTTGGACCTACGCAGTCGCAGACGCACACTGGATACAGAAACACACAGGTCTGAAAACTGTAGTGCCCTGGCGGAGGCATCCAATTTAGAACGGACCACCAGTTCAGAGACTCGAAAAGCCCCCAAAAATTCGGTCAACGCTGTCGCATGAAACAATACCACCTCATACTGGGAAGAACACACAGAAGGCCACTGTGCACGAAGACCTAAAAGAATGTCGGGGGACAATGGCGCCCTTGTGTCAGGTACAACTGGATATTCCCTAGACCAACCCAGCAGCATCCTGCGAACTCTGAAATCCCCAGTGTTGTCAGGAAAACCGTGTGCCTTGGCGAGGAATGCCAGGCCCGCAAGCTTGCGCCTTATTGTCCTGACGGATGAACCGCGTCCCTGGGAGACCACACAGAATTGAATTAGGTGATCAGCCGGTATTGGCCAGGCCAGAGGGAGATTGTGGTCTACCCGGAACAGATGACATTCCATACCTGCACTTACGTAAGCGACTCTTGTAGTGGGTGCTAACGACTGCATTATGGCGTGCTCGGAAGCGGACCTCCAATCTGCCTAAGATAGTCTGGCATTATCACCGGGTGGTGTAAAGCGCACCGGGCAAGCGCTCGGAACCTATGCATCTGGTTGCAAGACAATGCATCCGCTATACTGTTGTCCAAGCCCGGAACATGCCGTGCCCGAAACAAGATGTTACAATTGTAAACAGTGCAGTGTCATAGCGCAAACCAGATGCATAACCCGAGGGTTTTTGGACAACAAGGAATCTGCACAGTGGCCTGATTGTCGCACCAAAAATGTACGACAAAATCTGCCAATTGTGTTGCCCATAGGTGCACTGCAACGTAAATCGGAAAAAAAATCCAAAAAGGTCAGGTCATGGCAGACGCCGGAAGCCACCCACTCCTCAGGCCATGGTGCGGCGCACCACTGCTCTTTGAAGAACACCCCAAAGCCAAAAGAACCCAGGCGTCGGACTGTACCCTGAAATTGGCATGCAGTGTCTGCTCATGCCGCCAAAAGGAAACCCCGTTGAATTGTTCCAGGAATTGAAGCCACACCCTTAAATCAGCCCTCATGGAGGCAGTTACACGAACCCTATGAAAGGGTCGCGTCAATCCACACATAGCTGCACAGAGGCACCGCAAAAAGGCTCTGCCTGGCGCCACTACCCTGCATGCAAAATTCAGGTGGCCAACAAGCTCCTGCAGTTCACGAAGAGAAGCCTTGCGCGACTGTACCATGTGGCGTACTCGACCAAGGAGGGCCTGGACCTTATCCATGGGGAGGCGAGAGCACTGCATGTTGGTATCCAATTCAATGCCCAAAAGGACCAGAATGGAGGAGGGGCCTTCAGTCTTTTCTGTAGTGAGGGGCACACCCAATTCGGTTGACAACTCTTGAAATTGCGCCATCAAAAAGGCACACTGATTGGTGTCCCGAGCACCCGCAAACAGAAAATCGTCTAGGTAGTGGATAACCTGACTCATACCGGTACGATTACGCAAGGCCCATTCCAGAAATGAACTGAAACGCTCAAAAGCTGAGCAAGAGATAGAGCAGCCCATAGGCATAGATCTATCGATGTAAAACTGGCCCTGGAAACGGAAACCGAGCAAGTCAAAGTCATCTGGGTGGACAGGGAGCAATCTGAAGGCCGACTTGATATCGCATTTTCCCAAAAGGGCCCCGAGGCCACAATGGCGAACGATGGCTACCGCATCGAACGAGGTATAGCGCATGCAGCAAAGATGCTCAGGTATGGCATCATTGACGGAAGCCTCTCTGGGAAAAGACAAATTATGTATCAAGCGGAATTCCCCCTCAGCCTTTTTGGGGAAACCCTAAGGGTAGGGAGCGGCAAAAAGGAAAATGGGCCCAGGACCCTACCTGCCAAAACCTCTTTAACTTTTGTGCCACAATAGGCTCCATCCCGAGGATGGAATGCTGATTGCGGGACATAATGTGAGAACGAGGGACCTGAAATGGGATCCTAAAACCAAAAAGAAAACCGTCCCTAAGATACCGGACAGCATCATTGTCAGGGTAGATTCGTAGCAGGCGAACCAAAGGTCCAACCGTAACTGGGCTGGGGCCCTTTCGGAGGTTGTTGCTGGCCAGCTCCCGGGGAACGCTTAGCTGATCCGAACCTGCCGCCTCCCCTCGGCCCACGGACCTTGAAACAGGAAGCCGGGTTGTGTGCCCCATTGCAGATACTGCAGGCGTGTCTGTATGGACATTCCTGCTGTGTGCAGGTGCCTTTGGAGATAAACTCCCAACACAGTGGCCGGGGTTGAACTGACTTCCCTGGCTGGGCCCGGGGTGGAGTGTTAGCCGACAGTTTGGACAGGATGTGACCGCTCTCAGACCGTTCCCCGACAACCGGCCTGGCTGGGATCATAAATTCCACCCACAAGTCGTTGTCCTTCCTGTCCCATCGAATAGAATGGTCGAAGGCCGCCTTCTTGTGGAACCCCTCATCGAACGCCAGCCAGGCGCCATCCTCAAATCCTGAATATGCCCGATAGATTATATCGAGAATGACAGCCCGGTCGGGGAATTCCTGCTACCCGCAATATACCCATGTATATCAGGAACCCGGGCAGCCAATTGGCCCAAGTACGGGCGGGCTTTTTTTGGCCTAAATTTCTCCTGATCACGTTCCTTAGGTTTCTCTTTCTCTAGGGCATCTGGTTCCCTGTTTAGGAGGGAGAAGACATCGATGAATTCTCCCTTGATTTTCTTTTCTTTAGTTGCTGGGGCCATGTGGTATCCCAAAGGGAAAGAGGGTGCGCCCGGCGGCAACAAACCAGGTTTGGCATGTGGATAATGGTCTGCAAGATCCACCTTGGTGGAACCCTTTGTGGACGATGTTACCTGCCCAGCTGGACCTGACCACACAGACACACAAGCCTGAGCCGCTGGAGAAGGTGTAGCTCCAGCAGCTGGAACAGCTGTCACAGGAGACACCTGGCGCGGAAGCAGCCGGCACCCCTGGGGCTCCTGCCATATCCTGGGCAACCCTTGAAGCAGGATGAGGCTGACCTGTAGGTGCATCCGACGAGGAGAACCCTGGCACACCCGCAAATTGCTGCAAAGGAAGTGAAGCCATAACAGGGTACCCTGGAGACCAAGGGCTGAAAGGCTGTGATGCAGCCATTCCTGCATTTAGTGTGAGATGCTGCATAGGAGACGTGGGGTGCTGTCCACAAGGGAAACCTGAATAAGAGTATTGATTCCAATTAGGCCAGTTCCAAGACCCCATTGGACCCGGGTACTCACCAACTGCAGACCGGCCAACGGAAGGGCCTGGCTCCGACACTGGTGGAGAGGTGACTGGAGTAGCCAATGGCTCTGCTTCGTCCACCGCCGAGTAGGCAGGAGGCTCCACCCTGTGTTCCCGGGGCAGAGTTGTCGGAACAGATGAAAGGGCAGCAGGGGCAACAGCAGCGGCCTGCATGGCATCCAGGCGCTCTGAAATAGAAAGCCAGAGGTCATGTTGTAACTTCTTAGATGACTGTGCCTGGCCCTTGGAAGACCCCCCAGTCACCCTGCCAAGAGGGGGATGGAGACCCTCTCCTTTTCCATGCTGGCCACCCGAGCAAGGACCGTGGCGACATCCACCGCCTTGTCTGCAGAGGAAGACGAGAGCCGCTGTGGAGGAGGACGTTTGGCTGGCTGTCGAGGCGCACACCCTTTTCCTTTCTTGCCTCCCTGACCCTTCTTGGGAAGCATCCTGCAAGACTGGAACCAAAAAGGAAAATTGAGAGCCGGAAATTGGAAACAAACTGCACACAGAAGAGTAAGCACCGTGTCAAAATACAATGAAGGAAGCGTACAAACTTGAATGAAATATGAGTGATTATCCAGCAGTGCAATCAATTTGTTTATTTGTATTAGAACTATTAAATTAAGTTGATTGGTGAAATTTATAATCTATGTATATGCCAAATTGATGATAAATTTTGTATGAAGAAATAAATGAGTTAATGAACTAAAAAAAATATTAAATTTATGACCGTATGAAGTTAATAAATCAAATTAAATCAAAACCAACTTGATTAAATCTTGTATGCGCAAGAGGAGTAAGGAATTATAGCCCCTTCACCGCGGAATTAATAAGTTGCACCGAAGTGCATTCGATTTATTTATTTGTAGAATTATCCAATTAAGTTGATTGGTGTAATTTATAATCTATGCATAAGCCAAATTGATGTTAAATTTTGTATTAAGAAATCAATGCGTTAATGAACTAAACAAAATATTAAATTTATGACCGTATAATGTTAATAAATCAAAATAAATCAAAACAAACTTGATAAATCTAGTATGCGCCAAAGGAGTAATAAACTATAGCCCCTTCACTGCAGAATTAATAGGGTGCCCCGTCACATATATTTTTGAAGAAGGGAAGGATAGCGCAGCGAACCCCACCGAAGACAAAAATGGCGGCCACCACAATACAATCCCCAAGTGAAGCAACCACCGTAGGAATGGTTACGCGGGAAAAGGCACGTGGGAGCGCTCGGAAACCGCGCTTGAAAGAGCCACGGGCCCGAGAGCGGTAGTGCTCGAGAGCGGCGGGAACAACTGGAGCCGCAAATCCGTCACCGCCCCCCCTCCAGCCCTGAAAAACGCTGCGGCAAGTTAAAGTAAAGAAGACTTGGCCTTATAAAGCAGCAGAAGTTCGGAAGCGCAGCTACGGGCGAGAATGTGCCCACACACCCCCCGACAAGAAAGAACAGCGGCGAAGATAGAACCGCCGCCGAACCCCCTCGGTACGACCATGGGGCGTATGCAGCGGGCTACTTGGGGACAGCCGCCCCCCTCCGTGCGGAGAGAACCGCGGGCACCGAAAACGCTGCCGCAGCTACCCAGTTGACGTTTCCTAAATGGATCAGCAAATAAAGAGAACAGCTAGGAAAGAAAATGGGCAAATAAAATTAAAAGAACAAGGAAAATAATCAGGAATCAAGAACTATGTCCTGTGGCCCTCCTGGATGAAGGCCGCCCCGGCAGAGTAAACCTCCCCCCTGAAAGCCCCCAAACCGTCACAAATTGTTGTGAAGCAGCAGAGGGATCAGGAAGCAACCGTCACAGTCAGGAAAAGGAGACACAGGTAAGAGATCTGTGGCTTAATCTCTCCATGCAGCTGTGAAGAAAGAGGCATTGGGTGGGGTCAACTGTGCCTTAATACTGCCTCAGGGCCCCACCCCCTGTGCCTATCGCAGTCGGGCAAACAATTTGCCTGTGCCCTGATTGGGAGGTGAAGTCACCTCATTCCAGTCTTCGTTCTCCACTCCCCGCCCTGCGCAAAGCCCCCCCCCCCACAGAAGCGTGGGGTGGGAAGGGAATTGTTTTTGTTCTTTGTTATACAGTTCAGAGCCTCAGCCAATGTGGATATATATGTTCCAATGACAGCTCAGGTAGGACTTGTATACCTTACAGTGGCTATATACCATGGGGGAACTTAAAATACTAACCCTAAATGTAAAGAGGCTGGGCAATCCAGTAAAAAGACAAGTCTCAAATGTTATCCAACAAGAAAAACCTGAAATAACTCCTACAAGAAAGCCACAAAACAAAAAGTAGGGGGCAGATTACTGCCTCATCAGTGGTTTGGGCAACAATTTGTGGCCCCAGGTACATCCAAGTCCAGAGGGGTTGCAATTTATACTGTCAAACATGCTGGCCTTTCAATTTAAAGGTGAACTAAGGGATCCGGTGTGTGTGTGTGTGTGTAGATTTTTGTTTATCAAGGGGAGCCATGGTGACTGCACCTTCACAATTGCAACAATTCTCCAAACTCCGGCCAGTTGTTATTCTTGGAGGCTACCTTTAAACACCTTGAGACTTTTAAGGATGGTGAGGTAATACTGGGTGGAGCCTTCAGCTGCATCAAGGATGGAAATTTGGACAGACATGGGAACAAAACAACTGAGTGCACCAAAGTGGAGTTTCGATGATCTAATACAGGATTATGAATTGCTGGACTCCTGGAGGGATCACAACCCCAGAGAAAGGGACTACACATAGTTCTCTCCATGCACCACACACACACACACACACACTGACTACATCCTACTTTTGAGGGACCAATGAGGTTCCATAACAGACTCAGTGATTGGGAGCTCAAGAGTCTCAGACCACAGCCCTGCCATAACTACACTTAATATGCACAGGCACCACCCTACCACAAATGCATGGAGGCTAAACCAACTCATTCTAATGAGGCAAGACACTACTGACAAGGTGCAGGAAGATATACAACACTTCCAATTGAGGGGTTTTTTTAATAAAAAAAAAAAGGCTCCACTGGTTTTTACAGGGATCTTCTAAGAAATAAAAAAAAGCTGGAGGCATTAGAAGCACATACGATTACTACTAAACTTCTGTTTTTGCAACAAAAATATTGTGAATTTGGGAATAAAAGTTCAAAACTTCTATCAAGTGCCCTAAAAAAAAAAATGGTTAGGAACAGAATGGTAGCACTTCAAAATGAGAAGGGAAGCATGGTGTGTTCCAGCAACGAGATTTGTGAAAATTTCACTAAATTTTACAAATAACTTCACATCAGAGAATTGACCAAGGGGAAAATGGAAAAATATCTAGATGAAGTGGGGCTCCAGCCACTAAGTGAAGAACACCATAATAGATTAGATCAAGGCATTACTGAGGAGGAAATATTGCAAGTGATAGCAGGACTCAAAAATAACAAATCTCCAGGCCCAGATGGCTTTAGCTGTGGCCTACAACAACAACAACAAAGCTGGTGCCTCACTTAGTAACTCTCTGTAATGGCATCCTAGCTGGCGATCCCACCGCTAAGATTCCTGTATTATAATCTTAAAACCAGGGAAGGACTCCAAGCTGGCCCAATCATACAGGCCCATAGCACTTCTAAATCAGGACATGAAGCTTTTTTACATCAATCCTGGTAACTAGAATAAATGGCTTCATAACCTAATACATCAGTCCAGACAAAGCAAGCTTCATGCTGGGCAGACAGGCTTCTTAATGTCATCCATCTTAGCAAACACTCCCAAGAGACTGCTTGCAGTCCTGACATTGGACACCTGTAAGGCCTTTGAGCACTTAGAATGGTCGTAATAAGTTTGCTCATATGGGTGTTATATCAATAATCTAATACAACTATTAGGGTCAATGTGTTAGATCTGCTGCCCATAAGGCTTCATTGAGGGACTAAGCAAATGTATTCCCTCTCTCTGCTTTTACTTGCCTTCTTAGAGCCCTTGACAAAGGCTTTGAGAGCAAATCCCTCTTTAAAGGGGGTGGTGAACAGCTCCCACCATATTCTTAATACGTTTGCAGATGATGTTACCCTATTCCTTACTGATCCCTTTACATCAATCCCACTGGTCCAGAAAGAACTACAAGAGTATGGAGAGGTGGCAGGATTCAAAATTAATTATACTAAATCGGGACTACTTTGCTTTAATGTCCCTCCAGGAGTTCAGCAACAAATCTGGGCCCTTTAAGGCTTTGCTGTAAGGTATGAAGTGTTGAAATACGTGGGTGTGGCTATCCTCAAGAACCTATCCAAACTTAAGTTTGTCCAGTCCTGTCCCAGATCAAACTTGACCTTAAAAGGTGGGGGAAAGCGAAATTATCCCGTTGGGGCGGGTGGTCGCAGTAAAGATGACCTTGCTCTTAAATCTTTCTTGTTCCAAGTGCTGCCAATAGAAGTTTCTGATAAGGAACTATGTGGCTGGCAGAAATATTTGATACCTTCATGTATAAGGGAAAGCAAGCAAGGCTCAGGAAAGATGTAAAATACAAAAATGTAAATCGGTGGACCCTAAAAGCCAAGATAAAGGGGCCTGTTTCAGAAATTGGGAAGCGAAGGACTCATGTCACATAAGTAACTTCTATGTAAATAAGCAGCCATTGACCAATGCCTTGGGTTCCTTGCAGGGAAAAAGGCAGGATATAAATATAATAAATAAATAAGTAAAAGAAGACACCAGTGAGCAAATCTTAGCAGAAAAATGGGTGACAGTATGGAACCAGAAACCATTACAGTCAGTCTCTGGACTTGTACTGGAATCAGCACTTAATTTGTAAGTGGTAATTCATAAATAGCAAACACACATCCACCAGAATATTGGAGAGGGCATGGCTGTAAAGGTACCTACTATCACATGTGGTGGTTGTGCCCATAGCAGAGACGAGTTGGGAAAACAGATTTCATAGATCATAGAGTTGGAAGGAGCCTACAAGACTATCGAGTCCAACCCCCTGCTCAATGCAGGAAACTAGAGGAGGAGTCTCCCATCCAAGTAATAACCAGGCCTGACCCTGCTTAGCTTTCCACACTCAGACAAGCTGAGCCAACGTAAGCCTTTAAAGGGACTTTGGCAGTTACTGAACAGATTCCCAAAGATTCCAAAATAGCCCTGTTGTGTATTTTTGAGGAAGAGCATAACACAATACAGCATAAAGACCTAAATTTGTTCCTATTGGTAGCAAGTTTATTTTTTTGTAAGACACTATACAAAGTAATACTATAATTTCAGTTGAAGTTTGGTACCAAAAGGTTTGGCACATAGCCATTGCTGAGAAACTGACCTACCATCTTAGGCTTCTAAAAGCACAAACAAGCACAGATGCATTTTACATGATTTGGTACCCTTTTATTTTTTTTCATGAACCTATCTGAAAACAGGTGTACACCATCTGCCATTTATGCACAAATCTGGAAAACATAATCATTGGTTTGATTTTCACCAGTAACCTAAGTATACTTGTACTGCTGTGTTTTAGTTGCTATGTTGTAGTTACTGTATTGCTGAAATCTGTAACAAAAAATGAGAACTATAATGATGTATAAGCTACTTCCTTTTTTTACATTCAAAGGTTTATAATAAAAGTGTTTAAAACTTTAAAAAAGAAGAGAGTCTAACATTACTTAACTGCACTACTGACCATGAGAGTTTTATTTAGCTACGGTAACTTTATTAATTGTAATCTCTTGCTCTCAGGGCCCAAGCATGGGAGGAAAAGGAATATACAATAGTGGGGTCTGAAGATCTGGGGTCTTGACCCACCTGCAACCCCATTACCATGAGGGGAAAAACACAGGCTACATTGTAGATCATGGTTGAGGGTGTTTATGGAAGCTTATTAACCCGTATCTATGCATCCGTTGTCTAGATCTTGTGAGATTTGTTGGAGCAAATCAAAAGCAGTGTTAGAGCAGAGCAAGCAACATTCTTAACAGTGGATTTATTGGCCCAGGCCCTTCTCTGGGCCACAGAAAGAGTGTGCTTGTGCAGTTAAAACTAGAACTTGTAATTTGAGAGTGAGCAAGCAAGCAAGATTTCTGCTTCCCTGTGTGACATGCTCTCTTAAGAACTACCAGTCACACAGTTCTTTGTGCATAGGCAGGAGAGAGGGATAAGTACCATAATTATCAGGGACATTGATTAACAGTAGAGATGCTGCTGGTGGTAGGAT
The DNA here is from genome assembly GCA_021292165.1 of Shinisaurus crocodilurus. Classification (NCBI taxonomy): domain Eukaryota; kingdom Metazoa; phylum Chordata; class Lepidosauria; order Squamata; family Shinisauridae; genus Shinisaurus; species Shinisaurus crocodilurus. Next base: position 259,748,815 of record CM037878.1, on the reverse strand, counting down.
TTACAAACCCGAGAATATGTGAGTAAAGTGTGTGTGTGTGTGTGTGTATGTACGTACACACACACACACACACACACACCATACTACCGTACCTGTCTATAAATACAAATTATGAGATTGTATGGGATGGGGTTGTGGTATGAGTTTGAGAGGGGTCCCATGTTGCAAATTTGTAGTGTCCAAAAGAAAATGATGCTTCGGCTCTGCTTTTGCTCAGTTACACTTGCTACTCAAAGTTGGTCCCACCTAGAAAATGAGCAATAATTTTGTGAGCCACTAAGCTCCATTTAAACAATCATCTCCTTTCGTTTGCTGTCTCTTACATCTATTTTCCTGAGATACAAACACAAAAAGCTCTAGGTTGTTTACTCCACTGCCAGTTTAATTTTAATTTCTACTGGCAAAATGAAAAGCCTTTCTTGCATCATATTCTTTTCTTTACTCGTGTGTGTGTGTGTGTGTGTGTGAGAGAGAGAGAGAGAGATGGGTTGTTATTTTTTAAATTGCTGCTCTTCCCCTTAAACCACCATTCCATAATCTATTAGATATCACTGCTTGAGCATCTTAAATAACTTTTTAAAAACACGTATGTATTTCACCTCTGTAGTGCTGTTTACATTAGGAGTGTCATGACATCTAATACAAGAAATAGGGTACTCTAATCCTATACAATGTATAGTATACAGTACATGCTTACATAGACTTTGTTTGTTGTTATATTTATGGCTCACCTTTTCTTCCTTTACTCATGGGCATGTCAGGTCTGCAAACAGGTATTTTTCCTCCCAAGTCCATAGGGTTGGAAGTGGACATGGCTATTGAATCCAATCCCCCTACTCAGTGCAGGAATTCAGTTTAAAGCATGCCTGACAAATGACTGTCCGGTCTCTGAATATCTCCAGTGATGGAGAGCACACCACCTCCCTAGGCAGTTGGTTCCATTACCTGATTGCTCTGAAGGTAAGGAAGTTTTTCCTGATGTTCAACCAAAATTTTCCTTCCTGTAACCTTAAGCCTGTTATTTCATGTCTTGGATGATACAGGTTGCGGCCCTCTTCTATGTGACAACCCTTTAGGCAGGGATGGGGACTCGGACTCAACGACTCGACTTGCGAGTCCGACTGAGTCCCCCCTCTGACTCGAGTCCCACTCGAGTCCCAATTTTTTCAATGGGACTCGAGACTCGTCTCGGGACTCGAGCCCAAGGACTCCGCCGCCGTCGCTGTCTCCCTCGCCGCCACCCGCTCGCCGCCACCGCCGCCGCCATCGCACGCCACGCCGCCATCGCATGCCACACCGCCATCGCATGCCACACCGCCATCGCACGCAGCCGCCCGCGCCGGTCCCGTCATCATTTCCGGCGCGGCAGAAGTGACGCGCCAGGACCCTGCTCTAAACAGAGCGGCAGCGGCCAAGTGCGCCGGAGCAGGGTCCCGGCGCGTCACTTCTGCTGCGCCGGAAATGATGACGGTACCGGCGCGGGCGGCTGCGTGCGATGGCGGTGTGGCGTGCGATGGCGGCGGCGGCGGCCCATGGAGGGAGCGGGAGGGTCTCCGCGGGAGGAAGGGCAGCTCTTCCTCTCGCGGAGACCCTCCCGCTCCCTCCATGGGCTGCCGCTTTGGGAGTGACTCGAGACTCGAGTCACCATTTTGGACCTTGGACTCGACTCGAGACTCGGGTCCAAAGACTCGTGACTCGACTCGTGACTCGACTCGTGACTCGAGGCCAAGGACTCTTCAACATCCCTGCCTTTAGGTACTTGAAAAGTGCTCTCATATCACTCTTCTCTTCTCAAGGCTAAAATACCCAATTCCTTCAACCTTTCCTTGTAGGACTTAGTTTCTAGTCCCCTGATCATCTTTGTTGCCCTTGTTTGGTAAGTAGTGAAATGAGATAGTTCAAGAGAGGCTACTTATAAACACTTTACTTTTTCCTCACTGGAAAGAGAAGTCTATACATACTTGTTATATCCAGCAGTAAAGTAGAAGCTTTGCCATTCATGGGAAAATAAATAATATTATCAATGCAATGTTTTCCTCTTCAAAGCTTTGGGGAAACTATTTGTAATGGAAATTAGCTAGGGCAACCACTGAAAACAGGAAGAATATTTTAATTAGTTATCCCATAAATAGCCAACATGGTGCAAGTTTCATTAAATTAAAAGAGAAAGAAAGATCAGGCCATTTTTTATTCGTCTGCCAGTGATAGATCTGAATTCTGTTGTCACATGGCCTTCAGAAGAGAATAATGAGGGGAGATATGATAGTGCTCTTCAAGTACTTGAAAGGTTGTCACACACAGGAGGGCCAGGATCTCTTCTTGATCATCCCAGAGTGCAGGACACAGAATAATGGGCTCAAGTTACAGGAAGCCAGATTCCAGCTGAACATCAGGAAAAATTTCCTGCCTGTCAGAGCAATAAGACAATGGAACCAATTACCTAGGGAGGTGGTGAGCTCTCCCACACTGGCGGCATTCAAGATGTGGCTGGACAGCCATCTGTCAGGGATGCTTTAACTTGGATTCCAGTGTGGAGCCAGTGTGGCGTAGTGGTGAGAGTGTTGGACTGGGACTCAGGAGATCCGGGTTCTATTCCCCGCTCAGCCATGAAACTCACTGGGTGACTTTGGGCCAGTCACTGACTCTCAGCCTAACCTACCTCACAGGGTTGTTGTGAGGATAAAATGGAGAGGAGGAGGAGGATTCTGTAAGCCGCCTTGGGTTCCTTGCAGGAAAAAAGGTGGGGTATAAATATAATAATAAAAACATAATAAATAATATAAAATAATTAGCAGCACACCTGAAGCTGGATATTTTTCTTCTTCGTGGTCTCTGTGCATCACACATATGGGCTCTGCGCGTGCGCGGAGGCCACTTCGGGAAGGTTCTATAGCTGAGGTAAATTTTGGGCGGGAACCCCTCCCCCCTTCGTCTCCCTTACGCGGGTTCCCGCCCTCTCCCTCAGTTCCTCTTCGACCGCCATCGCGTGTGGCTGTTCTTTCGAGAGGTTCTGGAATTCTAGTTTGGAATTCAGATAGCTTACTTCTTTTTTGAGGATATCTTCGCAACTTTCCCCCCCGTTCGTCGTGGGATCACCGCTGCGATTATGGCTCCGAAAGCCCCCTTTCGCAAATGCGTAAGGTGCGGGACGAAGCTTCCTCCGGCTGATGGACACTCGCTGTGCCTCGCCTGCCTCGGCGAAGGCCACAATGTGGACGCTTGCCATCATTGCCAAGCGTTCACGAAACAAGCGAGGAAGCACAGGGCGGACAAATTGACGGCTATTCTGTATAAAAAGGCTCTACAACCGCCCGCGGAAAAGCCTATCCCTTTGGCTAGGCCTAGTACGCCACCGTCGCACACGGTCTCCTCAGCGGACGCTCAGGAGGCCTACATGGCTGCGATGATATCGAAGAGCAAAGCTAAGAAGGTTCGTAGAGAGAAGGAGGAAAAAAGGAAGAGCAAGGAGCGGAAAGATAAGGTGAGGAGATTGGCAAAAAAATTAGCTTCGTCTCTCTCGGAATCGAGATCGACAATAGCTCCGGATCCGACGGACGTCGTGACCGTTGAACGCCCGGCTGGGCTGAAATCTCCTCCCGCACGGGTTCCCTCGGGCTCGAGGGATCCTCCTCCTTGCTCTCCACCAAAAGCCCCCTCGGGATTGAGGGAGGCTGTCCAGCTCTCAGTATCTGAAGGCGAGATACCGGATTCACCTTCGGAACCGAGACCTACGACCACTGCTCTTCCAACTCTCGTCTCCCCGGTTCGTGAGATACGGGCTCGTACTCCACAGACTCGATCCAGCTCACTCGAGATCGAGGAGGTGCTGATTACCCGGGACCGGGCATCCTCCAGATCAACCGATTCTCGTAGAACTCGAGACCCCCAGCGATACAGGGAGAGGTCTCAGGACTCAAGGGATTCGAGATACTCCTGGGCGTCTCGTTACAGCTATCGCCGGAGGCGCTCTCCTGTGTCTGAATTCAGATACCAGACCAGGGTGTACCGTTCCCGAGAGAGGTCGCCACCCAGGAGACGCTCCCCGAGAAGGGATGCTAGACGCTCTCCACCGGGACAAGAAGGGGTGCGTCCGGACCCAGAATATCCCCGCCGATCCGCCCTCTAGCCCTCCCTTCACAAGTGGACGAGAGAGAGGATCGGCTAACTACGGTCTCGATGGCAACCGTATCCCGCTCCCGCAGGTCGTCGACCCCGGGGTCTCCCATAACGGACTCGGACTCGATCGTCTCACTGTCCCCATCGTCCACATCCCCGGACCAGAACGTCTCCACTCAGGCCGCTGTATCCCCCTCTGAGGATATGGGCACCTTCCAGGACCACGTCCTTCGGATGGCTCAAGCCCTCGGTCTGGAGACGGCTATCGAGGAGAAGAAACAGGTTGACCCTCTCTTTGACGCGGTTTCCAAATCATCTTCGGGCCCGACGTTGCTCCCTATCACCCCGACGATGCTGGAGACAGTGCAGGGATCGTGGAGCTCGCCATCCACAGCTCCTCCTGCGGCAAAGCGCCTGGACGCTCTTTACAAGATTAGGCCAGACACAGCTAAGTTTCTCTTCTCCCATCCCACCCCGAACTCGATGATAGTTGAATCAGCACAATCGATCAGGCAAACAGCATTCCACTCCGTCCGACCCCGAAGGAAAAAGGTTAGACAACTTCGGACGAAGAGTCTACACCTCGAGCGCCCTGGGGATCCGGGTTGCGGGGTACCAAGCTACGATGGCTAGGTACCAACTCTTCCTTTGGGAGAAGATGGGAGGACTGATTGACTATCTACCGGACGAGAAGAGAGACTTAGCCAGAGTCTTCCAGGCCGAGGCAACGAACACCTCCAGACAACAGATCCATACTGCCAGACACCAAGGGGACTGTCATGGGAGATCCCTGGTGAGTGCAGTCGCTCTCCGCCGTCACGCCTGGCTAAGGTCTTCTACATTGACCACGGAAGCTAAGGCCAAAATTGAGAATCTGCACTTCGATGGAGTCGGCCTCTTTAATGATAAAACGGACGACTCTCTTGACGCGGTTCAGAAAGCCCGAGTGAATGCGAGGAAGATGGGCCTACTTCCACAAGCATCTTCCAAGACGTTCAGACGCCGCAGGTGGGCTCCGTATCCACCTCCGATAGCTCCGAACCAGCAGGGTCAGCAACTCCAGCAGTGGCAGGACAGTCGTTCTCGTCCACAGCAGCCCCGGGCACCGAGCCGTCAGTACCAGCAGCAACGGTACCGGGGCTCCCGTAAAGGAGGCGACTTTCAAAGATGTCGGGTTTGACGCGACCCAAGGCACGACCGACATCTCTACTCCGATCCTTCCGGCTCGACCTCAGTTTGGAACTCGACTATCCCTCTTCCTACCATCATGGAAGAAAATTACCACCGATCGTTGGGTTCTGGGCATTATCCGGCATGGGTACAGGATCGAGTTGGATTCTCTCCCACCCTTTCTTGGCATCCGTACCACTGCAGCCATCCCAGACGCTGCGGGAGGAGGCCGCTTCCTTGCTACTCAAGGGGGCCATCGAGATGGTCCCGCCTCACCTGGCACAGGACGGCCTTTACTCCAGGTATTTCATGGTGTCAAAGAAGGATGGAGGGCTCCGTCCGATCCTGGATCTACGTTCAGTGAACTTCTACATTCTACCCAAGAAGTTCAGGATGGTCACTCTCCAATCGATCTTGCCTCTCCTCCGCAAGAACGACTGGTTTGCATCCATCGATCTCCAAGATGCCTGCTTCCACATAGGGATCCATCGAGACAGCCAGAAATACCTGAGGTTCAAGATCGGATCCGATACTTACCAGTTCAAGGTACTTCCATTCGGACTTTCGACGGCACCAAGAGTGTTTACCAAGTGTATGACAGTAGTCTGCGCTGCTCTACGAACCCAAGGGGTGACGCTCTATCCTTACCTGGACGATTGGCTCATCGTTGCTCCGTCTGCTCAGGAACTTTGGAGCGCCCTCCGCCTGACACTTTGGTCACTCTCGGGCTCTGCCTCAATGAGAAGAAGTCCACTCTCTTCCCAACTCAAAGGATCCAATTCATCGGAGCATTATTAGACGCTACGGTCGGTCGTGCCTTTCTACCGAAAGACAGAACTCTGAAGATACTTACCCTCGCCTCGAAACTACAAAAGGCGACGTCGTGCACAGCCCACTCGATTCAACGGCTCCTCGGTCTCATGGCTTCATCCATATCGGTCGTTCCTCTCGCTCGACTTCGTATGCGCCAACTCCAAAACTGGTTCATAAGATCGTTCGATTCCGAGATGAATGCCCATCGAACGCGACTAACTATTCCGTCCAGCATAAGACAGTCTCTTCGCTGGTGGATGAGCCGCTCCAATCTGACAAAAGGGCTACCCTTCCAACCCGTCACGCCTTCGCTTACGCTCACGACGGATGCATCTCTCCTGGGCTGGGGAGCTCACTGCGGGAGTCATACAGCACAAGGCCAGTGGGGCCTGCGAGATCGAGAGAGGCACATCAATGTTCTAGAACTCAAAGCAGTATGGAACTCGATGAAATCCCTCGAACCTATACTTGCTGCGAGACATCTGCAAGTAGTCACAGACAATACTACGGTTGTGGCCTACCTGAACAAGGAAGGCGGCACCCGCTCGCTACGGCTGACGAACCTAACCCTCCGTATATTCGACTGGATGATCCCTCGTCATATATCTGTGAGGGCCATCCATATTGCGGGGAAGGACAATACACTGGCAGACGCCCTCAGCAGGATGTCACTCGACTCCCACGAGTGGCAACTCGACGTTCGAATTCGACAGTCCCTTTTTCACCTGTGGGGAACCCCAACAGTGGATCTATCCGCCACTTCACCCAATACAGCCTGTCGCATTTTCTGCAGCAGAGCGGGACACGACAATGCGTCGATCGGGGACGCATTCCTGATAGCTTGGTCGGGGACTCTGTTTTATATATTCCCACCGATTCCGTTGTTGACCAAGGTCGTCTCGAAAATCCAGTCCGAGGGCACGAACTGCATCCTAGTGACTCCATGGTGGCCGAGGCAAGCCTGGTTTGCACCACTCCTCCGACTTTCCAAGGGAGAGTATCGCTATCTACCGAACACGACAACGATACTTTCTCAAGCTCGAGGCACGCTACTGCACCCGAATCCGTCCATCTTGAAACTCACTGCCTGGCTAATTTGATACCGAGCACTCTCCCTTCGGAGATCAAACTCGTACTGCAGGAAGCGTGGAAACCATCCACTAGAGCTTCATATGCCAGAAAATGGAAAGCCTTCTGTGATTACCTCGGTCGGATTGAAGTGCCCTACTCTAGCGCTCCTATCCATCAAGTACTGCAATTCATGCTTCATTTGCATCACAAGGGGCTTAAGACGAGCTCGTTAAAGGTCTATTTGGCTGCCCTGTCAGCTTATCATAATGGTCAAGATGGATCCACTTTGTTTTCGAACCCGCTAGTCAAGCGTTTCATGAAAGGATTAAAAAATATGACCCCTTCATTTAAACCAGTCACTCCGGTCTGGGACCTCCAGTTGGTTCTACAGGTACTCATGGCTAAACCATTCGAGCCAATGGCGACAACGGATCTCCGCTTGGTCACTTTTAAGACCGTATTTCTTGTCGCAATCACCTCTGCTCGGAGAGCATCAGAGCTGGTGGCTCTAAGAGTCGATCCTCCATACCTCAGTTTCCACAAGGAAAAGGCGGTGTTGCGCCCAGATTTGGCCTTCCTTCCTAAGGTCGTGTCCGCCTTCCATCTAAATCAAGACATTATATTGCCGGCATTCTTTCAAGGTCCATCGACTCCATTGGAGCATCAGCTCCACATGCTGGACGTGCGAAGGGCTCTATTGTTCTACGAGTCCCGCACTGAGTCCATTAGGAGATCTCCCCGTCTCTTTATTTGTTACGGTGGACGCTCCAAAGGCCTGCCAGTCTCGACCCAACGTCTATCTTCGTGGATTGTAGACTGTATCGAGCTAGCATACGAACTCAAACGACAGCGGTTGCCGAACTCGGTACGAGCTCATTCTACCAGAGCCGTATCAGCCTCGACGGCTTTCGCGAGAGCAGTCTTCGTTGACGGATGTCTGTAAGGCGGCTACATGGTCCACGCCTTCGACGTTCGTATCACACTACCAAGTCGATGTTCGATGTTCGGAGGGACAATGCTTTTGGCAGAGCTGTCCTTTCCTCGGTCCTACAGTGATGACGACACCGACCCTCCACCGGTAAGTCAGCTTGCTACTCTGCCCATATGTGTGATGCACAGAGACCACGAAGAAGAAGGACAGGTTGCTTACCTGTAACTGTGGTTCTTCGAGTGGTCATCTGTGCAGTCACACAACCCGCCCATCCATCCCCGCTACGGTGTCACTGTCGAGTTCGATGGTGTACTGAACCGGGACTCTTGGGCTCGCTATGATCGATACCGTGTAACACCATCGAATTGGACTTTCGGTATTGGTATTAGGAAATTGGAGAAACCTCTTCCTATGTTCTCCCTTAGTACTGGGATCGCGATGGCGGTCTCAGGGGAACTGAGGGAGAGAGCGGGAACCCGGGTAAGGGAGACGCAGGGGGGAGGGGTTCCCGCCCAAAATTTACCTCAGCTATAGAACCTTCCCGAAGCGGCCTCCGCGCACGCGCAGAGCCCATATGTGTGACTGCACAGATGACCACTCGAAGAACCACAGTTACAGGTAAGCAACCTGTCCTTTCTGTTATAGAATAAGGAGGGCATTCGAAGATCCTTCGGGTTGCTCCTCCCCTCTGCAGAAGGCAGGGTCGGTTTGCAACTTTGACTCCTCTGCTGCTGTCTCTTCAGCCCATCACTTAATGCTCGCAGTGTTTTTATTTTTTGTTTTTATTTAGTCTACTTGTTTTCTCCCGCCCACACATTCATCTTTCTTAGTTAAGGTTTTCCTTATGCAGGTGGGGTGGGGATAATGGAGGGAGCTAACAGTTTTGGGCCTCCTATCTTTTCGCACTCCTCAGAGGCCTCAGAAGACAGACCTTTCACTCAGCAGGGCTGTTTATAGCCACAGCCATGGACACGCCTCAAAAACTCGATGTGGTGTCTCCATTGCAGCTCAGTCAGAGCTTCCTCTGGGTCAGCCTGAGAAAGACAGGTTCCCAGATCTTTGGTGCTTTTTGCTCAGTGTCCCTCTTCATCAATCCTTCAGCCTTTTCCTCAGGGCCGGGCTATGTGGGTACAAAGAATTCAAGGGCAGGCGCTCTGGTGTCAGCATGGGTTTGTGGTGAATGAGGAAAAGAGTTCCTTGATTTCATCAACAGTTGGTGCACCTGGGAGTCCAGCTAGACCAGTGTTCTCCAACCTTGGGTCCCCAGATGTTTTTGGCCTACAACTCCCAGCATGCCCCAGGAGCTATGCTGGCTGGGGCATGCTGGGAGTTGTAGGTCAAAAACTTCTGGGGACGCAAGGTTGGAGAACACTGAGCTAGACAGTCTCCTTTTCAATGTTCCTCTCCAAAGAAAGAGTTCAGAAGATTGTGGAGATGATTCACCTTGTCCTTGGGTCTTGTCAGGTGCCACTCATGGCATGTTAGTCTCATTCCGGGATCTTGTTCCTTGGGCACGTTTTCACACATGACCTCTACAATCTCCTTTCAATTCAGGGCTGATTGCAGATCGAGTCAACAAGAGAATTCCTGTTTTCAGCTTTCTCAAGGAGCATTTGATGTGGTAGCTGTATAAGGGAGGCTGCCAAAGCCTTGCTGTTCCAAGGAGGGTGGTGATTACCACAGGCACACACCTTTGGGCTGTGGGGCACACATGGAGAACATGGTTGCACAAGGGACATGGGATGCTGAAGACACCAGAAGAATCATCAACTGGCTTGAGTTTCGGGCAGTCAGGCTGGCCCTTCAATCTTTTAGCAAACACATCAAGGGTCTGCACATCTTCATTTGCACAGACAACAGCTTAAACAAAGTGGTAAGAAGTCACAGTCACTTCATTGGAAGGCCTGCAAGATCTTCCTTTGGGCAGAAGAATACCTGACATCTCTACGGATGGAGCATCTTGTGGGAGTAACCTACACTATAGCAGATTGGTTGAGTAGATCTTGCATTTAGATTGTTGCACCCTCAGGCCTTCCCAGAAGTCACCAGGAATCTGGGGAGACCAATAATAGATCTTTTTGCAAATCTAGAAAACAGACAAGTTCATCGGTTTACATACAGGTATCCTCTGCCCAGAGATGGAAGGAGAGGATGCCTTGGAAACAGAGTATCCTCAGGGGCTTGCCTTGCCACCCCCCAAGTTGATTCCCAGGTTCCTGAGGAGGTCTTGGAGTTGGGAGCACTGTCCTCAGATCCTAAGCTTTGTATTTTTCATAACGACAAGGTCATTTTACATCCTGATCTGGCTAATTCAGTTTTTCATAGAGCCCAAGAGGTTATTTTGCCCTCTTTTTGTCCAGATCTGGTACGCACACAGGAAAAGACGTGGCACAGATTAAATGTCTGGAGGGCACTTCGTTTTTATTTAGATAGGACAGCTTCTTGCAGGAGTCTGAATCTCTTTGTATTTCTTTTTAGGCAGCTTCCTTGGGGAAGAAGGTTTCCACTTTGAATCTGTCTAGGTGGCAACAGTGTATTGCAGGAGCATTTTGGGCTTTGGGCAAGGCACTTCCACTAGGAGTGGTGACTTATTTAGTCAGGGGAGCTGTGACTTCCACAGCATTTTGGAGTAAAACTACCCTGGAGGAAATTTGTAGGGCAGTCAGCTGGACATCAGTTCATATTTTTACATGTCATGAGATTAATGTTTTCACAGTGGCTCCTTTGGTAGGAGGGTGCTTCAGAGGGTGATTAATTCATAGTGTCTAATCACCAAGACCCCTCCCATAGTTTCTGTCTTTGCTTTTCTATATCCCAGAGGATATTTGATTGTCTTTCTTACTCTACTAGAGAAAACATGAATTTTCTTACTGTAAATCTGTTCTGGAGAGAGGAGAGTAAGAAAACCTACCCTGTTTTCTTGGTAATTTTGTCTTGTTCTTCTGGATGATAGGCTATATAAGGGGGTGGTAGTTAGATTTTCCTTACTGGTACCTATTTTCTTGATTCAAATTTTTTATCCTTCAGCCTGTTTGAAGGGTTTGTTCCCTGGTATGTGTTTAATTTGTTTGTTTTGGAGGTAGTTCCTGCTTTTGTAGGTTCTAGTCTGGGAAGTTGGAAGCTCCTCTTCCAGCAGAAGAGTCAAAGTTGCAAGGCAGCCCCGCCTCCTGCAAAGGGGAGGGGCAATTTGAAGGATCTTTGAATGCCCTCTTACTTTCCCCAGAACAGGAGATTTACAGGAAGAAAATGCCTGTTTTTTTTCACTGTCTCTAGAGACAAATCTTTACAAATGTTTGGCAAACATACATTATCAAAGGTCATATTTTACTTAAAATGGGTTCAGTCATGTGATCACAAAGTTTGAGTGGGGTTTGTTGTAGAGTTTGCATCAATACCAGGGCTGGCCCTACCATTAGGCAGAGTGAGGCAACCACCCCAGGTGGCAGATGCTGAGGAGTGTGATGTGGCAAGGTTTTGGAGGACAGAGCTGTGTGTGCCATGCAGACTGCCCTGCAGCCCCTAGGTTAGCCTGCTGCCCTCAAGTGTGCTGGAGGATACTGTCCCATCTCCATTACTGAGATAAGATTTAACTGCCAGCCTGGCTGGTTTCTGTCCATTGAATGAGGAGAGGCACCATCTTGTCCTTCACCTCAGGCAGCAAAATGTCTTGGGCCAGCCCTGATTAATACAGCTTTGTCACCATGTCATGTGGACTCTGTTTAAAATCTGGGGTAAATATCCTGTGAATATATCCCACCATGCTTGCCCGCACTTACATTAACCTGAAGGAATCCTCCAGATGAGGTGGGAAGTCGTGCGTGCGTGCGTGTGTGTGTGTGAGAGAGAGAGACTTGGCTTTAGTTCTGTTTTTCTCCTAATTTGTCATTGACCTCTGCCCATATTTTGCTGAGCTGAGGAAGCAGAAAAACAAAACCTTATCAGGCATGTCATCAAAACCAGAATGAGCATAGCAAGCATGTGGAGGATAAAGTGCTTCTAATCAAGTTGATTTTGGAAGCAAAAGTCTCCGTCGATCCATCTTTTATCTGTACTCTTCTAGTCTGTTGCAGATTGAGTATATTTATTTAGTGGAGGAAACTGTGAGAAATTGGTGGGTGGGGTGGGCAACCATGCCGAAAATAAGTTCTAAATCAAAAATTCAGTGGGAACAAACTACCCTGTTAGGCTTTCTGCCTGCTCTGCTTGTTCCTGTAAATGGCATTTTCCATCCCCAGGAAAAGATGGCTGCTGATTTTAGTCAAAATAATAGAGGGAAGCTTGAAAATAGACATGAAGCTCAGTCCTAGTCATATTTACTGAGAAGTAAATTTACTGAGTTCAGGGAGAATTTGGTTTTTCCTAAGGAGTACATCGTTAGGAAGAGACCACCACGCCTACTCCTTTTGTGAATATAGGTCAGTGGCGCAGGGGGAACGTGGGTAAGTGCAGTGCCAGGACTTCCCCCACCCCACTCGAGCAGGAGTGGTTACATCATCTGCTGGAGCACCAGGATAATTGACACACACACACACACACACACACACACACACACACACACACACACCATTCTCTGCCAAGTGAATGAGGTGATAGCAAGGCTTTCAAGTTTTGCTATTGCATATGACAGGTTATGTGGAGGAAGGGGGGGGCTGGCTGACCCGCCACACCCCCACCCTTTCCTACCCAAAAGGACCCAAGACCCCCAGAGATCTCAAGGTACCAGATTGCCAGCCTTAGCTGTCTGCAATCCTACTTGAATCTCTGTTCAGGGACTTGCCTTTGTCTATAACCTGGATTTAGTTACTGAACCAAGCAGAGTGACTACAAAACCCATGTGGGGTAAAACCAAGAAAAGGTTTATTCTGGTAGCATTTTACAACAAAAGGTGGGAAATGAGGGAAGGACACAAAATTAGAGAGAGACACTTTGGTACACAGTAAAGCTGCAAAATAACAAAACCTGATTCTTAATATCTCTCAGGCACACACTCTATTACCTGAGGGTCAGTCCTCTTCCTTCCAGGGTTAGATCCAGCACAGCCTTGCTGCCCGATGGGGAACTACTCCACCTACCCGAAGGTCCGAGATGGGTAGCTTCCCACAAGGCTTGCCTTTACCAGAGCCCTCATTCAGCTAATTTCACCAGGAGCTACCTGGGGTCGGTTCCTGAGGGGCCCCCCAAGGGCTTGGGCCTCTGCTTGGCTTGCTGCCATTACTCCACAGCAGGACCGGTGCAGGGCTGTTTGGCGCCCTAGGCCAAATTATATTTAGCGCCCCCCCTCTCGTGCCGTGGGGGGGGGCTCCGGAGCAAAGCAGCCCTGCTCTGCAACCCCCCCGCGTTGCCGCCGCCGCTGCCACCACCTACCTCCCCCCCCCGCTGCTGGCTGCTGCTGCTGCCGCCGCCTCCGACGTTTTTTTTTCTTCTTTTGGAAAATTCAACGTTTAAAATTAATAAAAAATAAATAAAAAGTGAACAAAGAGTGGCACTCCAGAGTAAACAAGCAGTGTGAAAGCCCTAGCCCCCCCCCGTGGAAGAGAGGCGCCCCCTTCTTTGTACCCCGCTGGTCTCTAGCCAGACCCACGCCTCCCCTTTTGGGCTGCCGCCTCCTCCTCCCTCCTCCTCCTTCCCCCCTCGAGCCGCTCCGGAGGTGAGTTTCACTTTCCATTCTGCCTGGCGAGCCTCCGCCCGAGCAGAGTGCTTTTTTTTTTTTGCCGGGGAACAACGCCGGCGGGGCTCCGGAAACGATGCGAAGGTAGGTAGGTAGGTAGGTAGGTAGGTGGCGGGCGGGCGGGTGTGCGCGGGCGGGGGGGAGGTGCAGCGGGGGAGGTGCAGCAGGGGGAGGTGCAGCGGGGGGGTGCAGCGGAGGCGGCAGCGGCAGCGGCAGCGGTGGGCGGGGCAGGAGCGCGCCGGCGGCGAGGAAGGAGCGCACCGTTTCTGCGCCCCTCTTCCGCCACGCGCCCTAGGCAGCCGCCTGGGTCTGCCTAGCGGTAGCGCCGGCCCTGCTCCACAGCTAGCAACCACTCGATGAACCAAGACAGACAAAGAAACAAAACTCCCACCTTGGAATATAGCTCTTCCCCCCTCCCCCTTTCTGTAGCTTTCCTGCCTCCAGCCAATTAGAATGAACTTCACCTGGCCAGGCAAGGGAGGGAAACTCATGAGTCATGACTCATGGCTTACTGGGCCTGAACTACATTTGCATATGAAAGCCCTAGACCAGACTTTCAGGCGCCATGCCCCATCCTATGCTTTATGTACCTTTCGCCTCCTCCCAGCCCCCCCAACTGGCCTTACTTGGTTTACACATGAGGAGGCGTGTGTGTGTGTGTGTGTGTGTGTGTAGGAACCCTCAGAGGCTCTTTTTCTCCACAGGTTAGTTTAAAGGAAATTGGTGAATGAGGAAAAAAATAATATGGATACTTCTTTTCTTTTTCTTTGATTGAGTTCTTACTTCACTCTACCATTTTAAGTGGTAATTATTCTTTTCAAGATTGCCTGGATTTCTAATTACAAGCTAAAGGTTGCATTTCAGTTGACTGAAGATCTTTTACTAAATCTCAATGACTGGATTTGCATGACATGACAAGCAACCAACAATAATAGACACTGGTTGCTTGTCATGTTGTGTGAACCCAGTCATGGTTAGCAACTGTTGGTTCTTATTGTGGTTGGCAACCATGATAAGAACCAACGGTTTGTTGTAGGATTTGTTTGACCCATGATGGATTGTCATGTCATCCAAACCCTGGCGGCATGACCCATTGTGGGGCAAGCCCTACAACAGTGATGGCGAACCTATGGCACGCGTGCTGACACGCGAGCCATAGGTCACCAGGAGAGTCACCATGCTGGGCGCCCGGGCTCAGGCCGTGACGCGGCGGGTGGGCCGGGCCGACGGGCCTACCTGCTGCCCCCTTGCCGCCCGCGCTGGACCCGCCGCTGCCCGTCGCGTCATGTCCGGCGTGCTGGATCCCCGCGCTCTGTTTTTGGTGGGGGGGGGACCAGGACAACAGGGCTTAAACAGCCCTGTTGCCCTGGTCCCCCCCCACCAAAAACAGAGCGCGGGGATCCAGCGCGCCGGACATGACGCGACGGGCAGCGACGGCGGGTCCAGAGGCAGCGGCGGCGGTGGCTTGAGCGGTGTGGAGGATGCTCCGCGCCGCTCAGAAGAGCGATGGGTGGCGGCAGCGGCTGCGGCAGCAGCAGTTTGGGTTCCGCTTCGGGGCGGTGACGGAGGCCAGGCTGGAGCCAGTGGCGTTGGGCGAGCCTGAGCGAATCCGCTGTGTGAGGGCGAGCTGGAGCTTCGTCGCGATCGTGCCCACCGGTGAGCGAGCCTGCCCAGCCATCCCCTCCCAGCGGGCTTCATTTGGGCCTTTCGCCCAGCGAGGCGGCAGCCGGTCGTCAGTCCTGGGAGACACCGGCCTCTCTTTGAGCTGCCAGCCGTGACTACAGTGGCAGCGTTTGGTACCTGAACGGGGCGGGGGCTCGGGCTGGTTTCCCGCAGTTTGCCCCACCGAAGGCCGCGTTTGGGACCGGGGGCTCTCCCTCCCGCTCACCCGCCCCTGCTCTCCTCTCCCTCCACAGGCTGTTTGTCTCATTGAAAGCCCTGTTTCAATGAAAAAAACTGTTTGTATCATTGTATCATTGAAAGCCCTGTTTATTTATTTTATTTATTATATTTATACCCCGCCTTTTTTCCACCTTTTTTCCTGCACTATATGCAGGAATATAGTGGGGTTGCACTAGGTTTAGTGTTGCTTCTACATGGGTATTCTACATGGGTATTCTACATGGCAGGAATATAGTGGTGGTGTCCCCTTTGTGGAATCCTTTCCGCATATAGGTCCACCAGTTGCCAAATATGGTTATCCTTTCGGTGCCAGGCAAATGCATTTTTATTCTCCTAGGCTTTTAAATGTACTTTAATATATTTTTCTCATGCTGTTTATTTATTTATTTTATTTATACCCTGCCTTTTTTCCTTCAAGGAACCCAAGGCAGCTTACATAATCCTCCTCCTCCTCTCCATTTTACCCTCACAACAACCCTGTGATGTAGGTTAGGCTGTGAGGTAGGTTAGGTTAGGTAGGTTAGGCTGAGAGTCAGTGACTGACCCAAAGTTATTGTGTTTTTCTTTTAAGACAAAAGATGTTAATTAGTTCAGACAACTGTATGAGTTGTTTTTACTAAACTAAAACCCCAGTATTCAGGTTTAATTGCAGTGTTGGCACTTTGAAATAAATAAGTTGGTTTTGTGTTGCAGTTTGGGCACTCGGGCTCAAAAAGGTTTGCCATCACTGCCCTACAACAAGCAATCCGCAAAATCTCCTTGCCGCTCTTGCCAAGCAGCTAGCCAGAGAGTGTAGCTGACAGCTGCCCCCAAAGTGTCCGAGTGGGACTTGGGGGCACCTGTCAGGCTCAGAGGCTTCCCTGTTCTCTGCTCTGCGCCGCCACCCCATGCTTGGGGCAGCAGTGTGGAGCAGAGAGATCATCCCTGCCTACACCACTGCCCCATGCTCAGGGCAGCAGCGAGGAGCTGATCAAGCACCCCAGCCTCCTGCTTGAGAGGAGCTATGATGGATCAGACTAAAGTCCCTCTAGTTTAGTATCCACAATTGTCAGCCAGATACTTTGAGGAAACCTTGCAGCAGGGTATGTGCTAAAAGCAATAGCCCCTCCCACTGTTTCCTAGCAACTGGTATTCAGCCCTACACAGGCTGGGACCACCAGGATATCTGAGAGTTCTTTCTCCCTTATCAACCTGCCTAGTCACTGAGGTCTTTGGATGAGGTGCTCCTGTTTGAATATGCAACAAGAAGAGGGTTTTAAGTTGATTGCCCAATAAAGGGTTAAGATAGACTGTTTAGTCTAGTTAAAGGGCAAAGGCAGAAACCAAGCTTCTCTGAGAAGTCAGGGAGCAGGGTTCAGTAGAGCAAACCACTTGATTGAATCAAGGGAGGGAAAGTTGGATGTTGCCTAGCAACAAGTTAGAAATTTCATTCTCCCTCTCTCTGACAGACTATTCCTAGAGTTAACTGACTTAAATGACGCTTGCTAGGAACTTGGCCTGTGTTTTCCTTACCTCACTCACAGTATGAGTAACATTTAAGAAACTGCACTTACAAAGTCTGTAACCATCAAGCTTATAGTACCTGAGAAACAGGGATGTTGAAGAGTCCTTGGCCTCGAGTCACGAGTCGAGTCACGAGTCTTTGGACCCGTGTCTCGAGTCGAGTCTGGAGTCCAAGGTCCAAAATGGTGACTCGAGTCTCGAGTCCTGAGTCACTCCCAAAGCGGCAGCCCATGGAGGGAGCGGGAGGGTCTCCGCGAGAGGAAGAAGAGCTGCCCTTCCTCCCGCAGAGACCCTCCCGCTCCCTCCATGGCCCGCCGCCGCCGCCGCCCCCACTTACCATGGGCGGGTCCTTCCCTCGTCCCTGCTCCTGCCGCCACCGCTGCCACACCAGGGACGCATTTTCTCCGCGGCGGCGGCGGCGTGGCCCGATCTCGCTCTTCTGAGCGGCGCGGAGAGTGTTCTCCATGCCGCTCGAGTTGCCGCCGCCGCCTCGCTGCCTCGACGCGCCGGGACCCTGCTCCGGCGCACTTGGCCGCCGCCGCTCTGTTCGGCGCGGCGGAAGTGATGCGCCGGGACCCTGCTCCAGCGCACTTGGCCGCCGCCGCTCTGTTTAGAGCGGCGGCGGCGGCCAAGCGCGCCGGAGCAGGGTCCCGGCGCGTCACTTCCGCCGCGCCGGAAATGATGACGGGACCGGCGCGTGCGGCTGCGTGCGATGGCGGCGTGGTGTGCGATGGCGGCGTGGCGTGCGATGGTGGCGGCGGTGGCTGTGAGCGGGTGGCGGCGAGGGAGACAGCGACGGCAGTGATGTGAGCGGCGGCGGTGGCAGAGTCCTTGGGCTCGAGTCCCGAGTCGAGTCTCGAGTCCCATTGAAAAAATTGGGACTCGAGTGGGACTCGAGTCAGAGGGGGGACTCAGTCGGACTCGCGAGTCGAGTCGTCGAGTCCTAGTCCCCATCCCTGTTGAGAAATCCTATGTTACTTTTGTTATTTACTTTAAAAGCATCCACTTAGAAACAAGGTGTGTGTGTGTGTGTGTTTGGGAGAAGTCTGCTGCTATTATGCTCTGCCATCAGGTTCCATATGGGTATAAGGTCTGATTAGAGACCACTCAGAGTAGAGCTTGCTGTGGAATTCCTTACCAACTGATGTTTGGCATGTGCCAACATTGCTATGTTTTTGGCATCTGCTGCAGACATTTTTATTTAAGCAAGCTTTCCCTGTCTGAATGTCCAGCCACGGTTTTATGGGTTTAATTGCTGATATTTTAAGCACTTTTATCTTTTGTATTTTTTATTGTTGTTTGACACTTGGAGATTTCTTAGTTATTGAACAATCTATAAATACAGTAATACCTTGGATTGCAAGCATAATTCGTTCTGGAACTGTGCTTGTAATCCAAAACACTCTTATATCAAAGCAAGTCTCTGGCAGGTGTGAGCGGGGCCGATTTTGGCCCGCTACGCCCACTTGAGGCGAGCGGTTACATCCCTACAGTACTTGTATTGCAAGACGTCGCTTGTTTATCAAGTGAAAATTTTTAAAATTTTTTTGCTTGTCTTGCAAAACGCTCTCAGACCAAGTTACTTGCAATCCAAGGTATTACTGTAAAGGCATAGATTTAGCTGTCATCATGGCTAATAGCGGTTGATAGATCTATCCTCCATGAATTTATCTAATTCCCTTTTTAATGCTATCTGTGTTAGAGGAAATCACCATATCCTCGGCAGTGAATGAATTGTCTGCTGTATGAAGTAGTGTCTGTTCTAAATCTAGTCAGTCATTTTCAGTGGATGAATGCAACTTCTACTGTTATGGGAGGGGGAGAAAAAATATATCCACCAACTCCATCTTTTTACAAAGCTCTGTCATGTGTTGTCCCCCCGCCCCACCCCAGTTGTTGTTGTTGTTGTTTCCATAAGGACAGTTTTCTAACCACCTAATCATTTTGGATGTCCCCAGTGGTATACTGGTAAATTTTGAAGTGCAACCACTCATCATGGCAGTCCCCATAGCCATGCTCCCAAGGAGAGGACAAAAATGCAGGCAGCTGTTGACTCATATCAGCAAACTAGCAGTTTTCATCTCCATCAGGAGAGGTCTTTTGTAGAACGAATGGGTCTTAATTGCCCATTCAAAACCAATCCACTCCAATATACTTTGCTTTACAACAGGGAACAATATAGTGTTCTGAAAATTCATTTCGTCCCAGCAACTGTGAGGACTGTGCTTCAATGTCCTTGCTAATCAAAAAGTGCCAGCACATCACTGGTGTCGTCTTCGTCCCCCCCCCCCCCAATATGCAAGATGGTTGCTTCATGATCTAGCCCAGGCATGGGCAACCTCTGGCGCTCAAGAGGTTGGTGGACTGCAACTTCTATCCACCCTGACAATGGGAGTTGTAGTCCAACAACATCTGGAGAGTCACAAGTTTCCCACCCCTGATCTAGACTCGCAGCCCCCCAGGCATGCTGCACCAATTTTGTGTGTGTACATGCACACTTGTATACTCCAATTATAGCACCTCCTCCACAAAAGGCAAGGAAGGAAGGTGCACTGACCACCTAATCACCGCCTCCTTCAGCTTTAGTTGACTTGTTACAATTTTATTGTTTAGGCAAGATTTTGTGCTGTTGTTTTTTAAAGCGTTGGAGCAGCAACAAAAATCTGCTGCTGTTGATTTTATTTTGTTAAGCATTTCAGTGTTTCATTGTTTAAAAATATTTGAGTGCACTGGCTATTTTCTAAAGAAAAGCTTATGACTATTACTAATACTACCACAATTACTAATAGGAACCACAATAAATAACCTGAACACTGTCCTTGAGAGATGGTTTGCACACAAATGCTGTGTATGACTCATCCTCAATCCTAGGCCCATGTTCTATGTGAGACGTGCATCTTCAGCCAGTAGGATGAATAGCATCTGTTACTAGTAATTTCCCTGAAAACTGATTCATTCATTATAATGTGAATTTTAAAAACACGTAAAGCAATTAAGTTCTTCATTGCTTTAAGTAATTGAATTGCTTGAATTCAAGCACAACTACAAGCAAACAGAAAGATTGCTCTCCAATTCAAGGGAACATTAGAAGACCTTATGTCCAATCAAGCTATCTCCTTTGCCTTGAGCCAGCAATAAACCTGACTGTCATGGTGCAGCAGTCAAACAGTGTGGACCCAGCAATGTTGAAGTCAAATAAAAAATGGCTGAAGATACACTTCTTTATAATATAATGTGCAAACAGTCAGACAAACAGACTGAGATTGAACTAGCAGAAAGGAAAGACAGGACCTTCAGCTAGACTAACAGTTACTATACCATAATAGACATACTGTTATGTCAAGTGAAACCATTACAATCTCTGGATTGCTTGCTGATATGCACTGGTGGCTGGTTGGTTGGTGAATTCATTAATTGGTTGTTTCTCATTTCTCGAGTGAGCTGAAGCTGCTTATTCAGAAGACTTTTATGGTTATGTTTTCCCACTGAACATTGGTGGTTCATGACTACTGAGCGAAGATGGGAGGCTGGAGAAATAGTTGGGAGTTGAAATGTAGTCAGGAAAAGATAAGCAGATTTGTATTCCTTGTGGCTGACTGGAAGAAGGATCCTTGTGGAGTTCCAAGTGGTGGTGGTTTGTTTTTTTGGGGAACTGATGCTACTTTTCAGATTAGCTCTGTCTGTCCAGGTGCTTGCCTGTCCCCCAAGCTCAGTGTATAGTGGAAATAAGCAGATATCCCAGAAAAACCACCCTCTGTATGTCTCTAATACAAATACACTCTCCTCACAGGAAGGCAGACCATGTAGTGGCTGCTCTTAGCACTTTCTACCAGTTGGGGAAGTACAGATCCAAACATTAGAACTTTAAAAATTGCCCTGTTCCATAGCTGATAGCTTTCTTAGTCTCTGAAACTACCAAATGTACCTTGTGAAGAGGTTGGGAGGTTTCAGCTTCTGTTTCTCATACTTGTTTTTAGATTCAGGGCTGAGTCCAAGAGTACACGCAAACTGTGAGCCTGAGACTTCAGAGGGAGTGTAACCCCATCCAGCACAGGTTGTGCCCTTATTCCCCGATCTCTCTTTTGGTTAACCAGGAGCACCTCTGTCTTGTTAGAATTGAGCTTTAATTTGTTCACCCTCATCCAGTCCATTACTGACATCAGAAACCGATTTAGAACTAGAACAGCTTCCTTGGATTTAGATGGAAAGGAGAGATAGAATTGGGTGTCATCAGCGTACTGGTGGCACTGAACCCAAAATGGAATGGTTGAAATGCTTCTCCTAAGGCAGTAAGAATTATAGTGTTGGCAGTAAGAATCATAGAGTTGGAAGGGGCCATTTAGGCCAATGAGTCCAACCCCCTGCTTAGTGCAGGAATCCAGTTTAAGGCATCCCTGACAGAGCTTTAACTTAAAATATGCTGCTACTTTGGCCCTGCCCACCACTGAAATGCAGCCCCCAAGGGCTTCTCCAAAATGGAATTTAGCCCCCAGACTGAAAGAGATTCTGCACCCCTGATGTATAAGACTGCATTGTTCAATGAACACATCTCTATCTGTTTGTACCACATGTGAAAGACATTAATGTGGATAGAGTGTAAGTGAGGAAATCAATGTATGTTGCAGCCAACACATATACTTATTTTTAAACCTCATATTCCTTATAACAGCTTGCAGTGGTCAAGAGCTGGACTTCTAGAAAGCATTGCTCGGTACCTGCTGTTTTCCACTGGCCAGTTAGTTCCCATCTTCCTTGCCCTGACCCTGAAAATAAATATTTGGAAACTGTGCAAATGTGCCTAATTACGGAACCAAGTGTGGTAGCATACAGCAGGTTGTCTAATTAAACTCTGGGATTTGTATGAGTGTGGAATTCTAGTCACCCTGATTGTGACCATGGGTTGGATCCAGATTTAGTCATACCTAGAGCAGATCCATTGAAATCAATGGGACTTGATCTAATCATGACTAACTTAAGTCCCATTGCTTGCAATGGTCCTACTCTAAGTAAGGCTAAATTTGGATCCAATCTCCTGCGCATCCTATTCTTATTTTTCTTCCTGCATAAATAGCAAGCGCAGTAACTGTTTTCAGACAAGGGTATATGAAACAACGCATTTCAAATTGAGATGCAGAAGTAGATATAACGTCAAGGCACCAAGTAAGTAGATATAACGTCAAGGCACCAAGGCACCAACGTCAAGGCACCAATGTCAAGGCACCAAGCATTGAACAAGAGATGGAAGTATCTTTTTTTTCCTCTTCCTATGACGACAAAACTTGACTTAATGTTCCATTTTTTAAAAAACACCCAAACCCTTCTTTTTCTTCTCTTTAAAAATGTAAAAGCGATTATTAAATTAATTGCACACTTTACTGTAAATTAATTTCCCTTCACGTCAGCTTTTCTCTTGCATTATGACCTTCGTAGGGCCTTGATGTAAAATTCACTGACATCAGTGGAAAGATTCCTGGTAATGTTGTTTTTTTCTTTCCATGGGCTCTGTGCCAGGCTCATGGTCTCAGAGAAATAAGATGAAGCTTTTGAAAATAAAATAATTCCTGTGTAACGTGACACCTCCAGAGGTTCACAGGATGTTTTGAAATCTTAGTGAGGTTCCAGTCCTACCATATTCTGTCTAGAACAGCAAAACTGCTAAAAGCTAAATGGCTTGGGGCCCATATCCTGCCATACCCATTTGGAAGAGTGCCTCCTTCCATAACCACCCTGTGCATTAAGATTCTCCATATTCCTTCTGTAACAGCGCCATCCAATGTGGCTGCCTGTAACCCTCCAAACTCAGAGTATTACGGGCATCCAGTCGAGTGCAGGAGGAGCAAGGAGGCAGGGGCTTCCCTCGCCCTGCAAAAGACATAGACGGCTGTATGTCTTTTGCCCCTGTTCACAAGGAGGAGGGGCTGAGGCCCCGCTAGGCTATGTGGTATCCCAGCGGAGCTTCACTCCTCCCCTCCCCAACCCCCCCCCCCCGGTGCTAGCTATGAAGTTGCACTTGCGACTTTGGAGCTGCAGCCAGTGCAGAAAGAACCGCATCAACTGCGAGGGTGGAGGGAAGGTGCTCCACAGTCGGAGTCCCAACTCCGACTTCGGAATGCATTTCCGAGCTCAGAGCTGGGACCAGGGCCGGTGCTACCATTAGGCCAACTAGGCAGCTGCCTAGGGCGCAGGGCTAAAGGGGGGACCAGAAATAGGGAGGGAGGGCTCAAGTGGGAAGGGGGGCGCTAAATATCTGATCTTGCCTAGGGCACCAAACTGCCTTGAACCGGCCCTGGCTGGGACTCCAACCTATCCTATGGCTGTCTAGAGAGCGTCTAGCGGCCATAGGATTGCGCCCTAAGAGAAGTACATTTATCAGCTACAAAAGAGAGAGTCTTCTCTGTGGTGGCATCCTGACTTTGGCATATCCTCCTGCAGGAGGTGTGCCTGCCACCAAAACTGTACTTTTTTCAGCACCAGGTTAAAGCCCTTTTTATTCGTTCATTCATTTTAAGTTTCAATTCGTATTTTTTTTGCAGGTTGAAATAGTTTTTATGCCTCTCAATTTTACTGTATTGGTATTTAACATTTATGTTGGCTTTTATTGTATTGAATGGTTTCATTTTATGTGCATGGCTCCGAGATGCTCTTTGGTGCGGTTTACCATTTTTAAAAATGAAATAAACATAATTTAAAAAGCTAACTCAACACTTCTCAAATGGTGAGTCCCAACCCATAAATGTTGTTCCTTGGTTGGTCAGTCAATGGCTGGGTTCGCACAACACGCTAAGCCATGGTGGCTGCAGTAAACTCTAGAACAAGCCATGGCTTCGGAGGGTGGCTTTGAAGCCATGGCTGAGCAACACTGACTGGGTTCGCACAACACACTCTGCTACAGTGGCTAGCCGCAATGGCTTTGCATGTGGTGCAAACCCAGTCAGTGTTGCTCAGCCATGGCTTCGAAGCCATGATCGGGTTCACACCATCAGTGGGGAAAAGAAACCACCGTCGCGCACAGTGCGATTTGCCTAATTACCTGCACGGTGTGTGGCTTCCCGTATCGTCTGAACGCAGCGAGGAGCACGGCAGGGGTGGCTTCGAAACCACCCCAGAACCCATGGCTTGTTGTAGGTTCCTGCAGTGGCTTCAAAGCCTACTCCCTGCCGGGCACCTCGCCAGGATTCAGATGACACAGGAAGCCACGTGCCATGTGGGTAATTATGCAAATCATGCAGCGTGTGACCGGCACGCATGGGGGGGGGGAGGCCACAGTGGCTTCTTTTTCCTGCTGATTGTGTGAACTCGGCCCATGGCTCGTTCTAGGGTTTACTGTAGCCATTGTGGCTTAGCAAGTTGTGCGAACCTGGTGCTTTTTGTTGTTTCGAGACTTCCCCCACCACCCCTTTCTTTCACTGGGTCAGCAGCAAATCCTTACTATTGTGTGGCCCCTTTATGAGACAGACTGACCCTCCCTCTTCTGCCTAGAGCCAACCCAGGTTAAGACTTTCGGCGCCAGGTTAAGACTTCCCTCTATGCCAAGGCATTTAGTTAGGAGCTTGGAATAGCACGGAGGGGATTGTCACCTGTAGGCTCAGTTTTATTGGCTTTTGTATTGTTATTTTAAACTGTGTTTTTAAATTTGGTTTTTAATTTTTTAAACTGTTTTGTATGTTTTAATGTTGTTTTTATGTATAGAGTGTTGTAAACCGCCCAGAGAGCTTCGGCTATGGGGCGGTATATAAATGAAATAAATAAATGAATGAATGAATGAACCCTCACCGGCAGCCTCATAGAGCAGTTGCCCAACGGCATTGACCCAAAGGTAACAGCTCTGGAGTGGGATTACGCCATGGAACACCTGTTGATATGCTCCCTTCATTGCCAAAATCAATCTTGCTGACCAGATGTGCAGGATCATGTGACCTTGCATTTATCATCAGTTTGTTGTGCACAGTTAGGGTGAGTGTAGCAGTAAATCAGAGGACGAAGAACCAAATGCCAAAACTTGATCATTGCCTTAGGAGAATATGGCAAATGGCAGAGATTTGTGTGCATTAGTGAAGGCTCTCAGCCTACAGATTATTCTGTTTTAAATGGGGTACTTTTTTGGGGTGGGGAATGATAAATGTAGTAATAACCATTGGAGACCCATAAGTAATATTTGCTGTGTATGCCCTGCCTTGTTCAAGACAGCTTGGAACAGGAGCCACATAGACCTGTTTAGGACTCATGGGGGAGGGGGTGGCATTGCAAGATGGGAAAAGCATCGAGGGCAAGGTTTTAGACAGTTTCTCCTATCCTGAAACGCCCTTTCAGAGGAGTTATTTTTTTAAAAAAAAACATCATGGCACAGTACCCCTAAATCCTACCCACCCCCTGGCCCCATGATTCTGTGCGCTTTTCTACACGAAGATGTTCATCTACTGTATCTACTTCTGGGTTTGTTGCAGAATTGAGATCCAAGCGCTACATGAAGAGTGTTTCCTTTCCTGCTTTTCCACTACATAACTTCCAGGTGGAGCTGCGCTATAGCAGAATAGCACAAATACACAAGTGGAAAAAGTGTCGTCTTTCACTTTCACAGTTAAATACTGCATTTTCCCTGCACTAAAAAAAGCTCACCGAAAGTGCTTGTTAGCTACAGAAGTGAAGCTGGAAGGTCATGACATCATCTAAAGAACCCATAAGTAACCGTTAGTAGGGACTGACAAGCGCACAATAAATGCCTCGTGTAGAAAAGCTCTGAATGAAGTTAGGGGTTCAAGCAGACCACTTCCCTCTCCCTTTCGTTTTTCTTTTTTCCTCCCAAGCGATACCCCAAACATTACACGGCTCTACTGCCAACGGTAACCTGCCAGGGATGGCAATCCTCAGGTTCATGAGCCAAATCTGCCCCCCCCCCGTATTCCCAATCCAGCCCACCAGTGTTTCCTTGATGGCCACACCCCCTTTCTCCTGACCGCCAATCATTTGGTGGTTTCCCAGTTTTCCCCTCTTTCTAAAAGGTTGAAATGTCTGTCCTGAGGCTTAGTTACCCACAGTAAGAGCTTTAATACTAAAAGTAGTTTGGCCCCAGCCCTGCCCTGCCCAGCAGTGAAATGTGGCTCCCAAATGCTTCTCTGAAATTGAAATTGGCCCTAAAGCTGGAAAAGGTTGTAGGCCTAAAGCTGTAGGCCCCACAGGTCACTGCGAAAAGTTCTTTGTTGGGCTGCTTGGGGCTTAATATGTTTTTTTTTAAATGATACTTCTGCACACCTGGGTAGTCCTCCAAGTATGGAAGAATGACTATGTTATTTCTGTTTCACTGCCAGATTGATAGGCAATAGACCACCTAGGTTTGGTATGAGATTGAATGATATTAAGCCCTACAGTTCTCAATGATATGGTATTCTTTGTATAAGTTTTGGTTTATGTATCTTATAATATGGAATCCTCCATTAAAAAAATAATGACATTTTCCCCTGATGGATGCTACTTGTAGAAATGGGGAGGGGTTGCTGTGGCGGAGTGACAGGCAGAAGCCCAGGGAGGGGCCAAGCTGAACATTCCAGAGGCTCTGATTGGCTGAGGCCGAGAGCATAGAACCCCAGGGAGTTGACAGCTAAGGGAGTTGGTTGTCAATTGGGGAAGAGAGTGGGTTGGAGTGGAAGGTTAATCGCGTAGGTAGGGAAAGGTGGTACTGAAGAGAAGAGTTCAGACAAGAAATCTAGTACTAAGTTGTGAGAAAGCAAACGTGAAGGTGTTAGTGTAGAACAATTCACAGGAGTCTCCACTTAGGGAGTGAAGGACCTTCTGTCTGAGGAAGAAGGAGAAACTCTGGACTAGTGTGAGGGACAGTTAAGTTCCCTAGTCTGATACTGTAACTTTCAAGTAACCAAGCCAAATTGATACAAAGAGCACTGTATACCATCTGCCTGCCTTTAACCTGAATCTAAGCAAAGAACAAGTTTGAATGTAACTGTTGAAATTCCAAGTTATCTGTTCCTGAGTTGAATATCAGTTTAGAGACTTTGTTAGAACAATAAATCAACCTTTTTATTCAAAGTTCTAATTCTCCAGAGTCTGACTGGTGACAGGAAAGTAAGAAGTGAATTAACGGAGGGGCACCCTGCTTCAAGTAATCAAATAAGACAAACAAACGTGGGTGAACAGCTACATATAAGACCTAAGACACATAATCGGCTAACGCAACTTTAGAAAACAGCTTAAAGTCTGAAGTGACCAATACAAGGTGGCACTTGGTGAGAGCGAAGTACACATCGAGGGTGTGGGCTTTGGAGTGAGGGATCCCGTCCGCGAGGGGTCCCGTCAGTGTTGACATTTAATTTGAATACGTGCGTGCAGAAACTTAGCCAAATTTGCAGAAACTTCCTTTTTGTGGTTGCTGCATTTACATCATCTTATGGCAACCCTTTTGATCTCCTGTCCTTTCTCTTCCCCAGCCATGGCAGCTTCATTGAATTGTTCTCCTACTTCTGTTCAAACTAACGTGTGGTGATTGTATCGACTACGCAGCTTCCTACAGTCTTTAAGACAATGACTGTGACTAAGCCATGTCCAGCAAAATGCCTCTGACAATAGATTGTCATTGTTTCCCATGAGTAATAATTTAATTACGTTTGTGTTCAGCTTTGTGATACTGCACTGAAGGACGCCGGAAAAATAAAGTTGTTATTGATTTCTTCAGTGATGATACATCAGTCAAACAAAGCTTCATCTGTTTTAAGTAGGGCAGGGGGATGCAAGCTATTGACTGGGTTCACACAACACGCTAAGTCACCATGGCTACGCAAGTTGTCTGAACCCAGTGACCCCTGCGGGGTGGCTATGAAGCTACCCGGCGAAGCCATGGTTGGTTTTAGGGTTAGCTTAACCCTCCATGGCATAGCGTGTCATCCAAACCTGGGTGACATGCTAAGCCACAGTCAAGCCATTTTGGCTACAAGAGCCCCTTGGCCAGAGTGATAGAAAGTCTTGCTGCTCTGGCCAAGCAGCTCTGGGCAGGGGTGTGTGTGCTGTCATTGGGCTCCTCAGGAGAAAGCCCGATGACAGCGCTGCCAAGCAACAGGAAGGGATGAGCCACGTTGTGCTGGACTTCCAAGCCCAACCCAAGGCAGCTCGTGTCCCCACTCCCCATTGCTTGGTGCTGCTGCCGCTCAGCTGAGCACCACTGCCGCTGAGCAGTGGGAAGGGACAGGTCACCTTGGGCTGGACTTCCAAGCTGTTGCTCGGTGGTGTCTCCACTCAGCTGAGCGGTAGCACCACTGAGCAACGGGAAGGGACAAGCCACCTTGGGCTGGTCGTCTTCTTGAGGAAGCCCAGCACAACGTGGCTTGTCCCTTCCCCTTGCTGGGTGCCTCCACTGCTCAGCTGAGCGGCAGTGGTGGTGCCCAGCAAGGGGAGGGGGAGATGAGCCACGTTGTGCTGGGTTTCCTCAAGAGGAAGCCCAGCACAATGTGGCTCGTCCCTGCCGCTGCCGATCCCAGCAGAGAGGGGTTGCCGAAGCATCCTCTCTCTGCTGGGATCGGCAGCAGAGAACCTCTGACAGCTGCCGAAAAGTGCCTCTTGGGCACTTTGGGGTGGCTGTCATGCCTGCTCCACTCCACTCAGTACTCCTGCGGTGTTCCCTGGGATACCAGCAGGAAGACTGAGTGGGAAGAGGAGGGAAGAGGTGCCTCGGGGGGGGGGGGAGGCAATCTTTAAGCTCAGGGTGGCTACATAGCCATCCTGGGCTTAAAGTGTCGTGTGAACCCACCCATTGTGTGCATGAAATATGAAGACTCAGGCTGAACCCACATGCGACATGTAGGTGTTTTTAAAAAAAACCAAGAACAGCCTAGGGAAGTATTAATGCCTGGCAGGAGAGAGGCTGTGTGCCCCTGGAGATTGATGAATCCAGATGGTTTTCTGACCTCTCTGGAGGAGTTTCCTGTATTTCTGCTGGCAGTCCTGCCAAGGTCTTGGTTACTGCTTGGAATGATGGGATGATCTGAACCCAGTGACCCCTCAGTACAATCATACCCAAACATCCTTGATCAAATCACAGAGCCAGATTGTGTCTCTGGTATTCTGAACCCTCTAGTTTCCTGCACTGAGCAGGGGGTTGGACTCGATGGCCTTGTAGGCCCCTTCCAACTCTATGATCCTATGAACATCTCAAGACATGAAACAATTGGGTCAACAAGTAGAGTGCAAGTGGCAGAAATTTTGTAGCTAATACGGAACACAAGCGACAGCTCATTATCAGGCCTATTTTGTGGCAATGATGGCAGTGAAGAAGACTTCCTTCACCACCACCATTGCATCTTCACAATGCCAGCTAGTGGAGCTATTTCAGGTGGTGAGGGACCTGCCTCATATAGATCTTGGGGCCCAGAATGGAGAACCCTCAGAAGCTCACTGTGACCAATTTCATTGCATTTTGTGATTAAAAAATCACTCTCATCCACACCAACTCAGATGCCACATATTTAACAGAGTCAGAGCTATGCAGAGGATGCAGCTAGGGTGCAATTGTTATGAATACTTTTCAGTTTGTGGAACCGGAGGATATAGAGAAGCTTCTTGGAGGACTGAAGCCTTCCACTTGTATCCTAGAAACAGTGAGGTGGATGTCTATTGTCTGAAAGCACACAAAACACTTGATTCTGCTGACATAGAAAATCTATCAGTTGTAGTCAGGTTTGTCAAGCAGGGCGCACCTTTTGAACATCTTCTGGCATTGCACAAGCTTAGTAGGCCTACCACTGACGCAATAAATGATGAGCTCAAAGTTCTCCCTGACTGTGGGAATAGGCCTTCTCAGATCATTGTGCAGTGTTACGATGGTGTCAATGCGATGCCAGAAAAATGTGGGGTGAAAAGAAAAATTGGGGGGAAATGCAAGAAAAAATAGGGGAAACCATTCCCTACATTTGGTGTTTTAATCAACAGCTGCATCTTGAAATTGCACATGCTTGTTTGCTGTTGACAGAAGGAGGCAAGGACAACTTTACAGACTAAGAGTTTTGTCATAAGTGAATTACCTACTGTATTACTCCTACTTTTCTGCCTGAGCAGATGCAGCTTATAAAGTGTAAGCTTAGACGAAAGGAACTGAGTGTATTCCATGAATACTCTGTTGGATTTATCACCTAGCAGGGATTCAGCTACTGTTTGCTTCCTTTATTATCATTCTTTGTCAGTTTGTTCTTAAACAGATTGTCCACAGACTGCAGGGTTTTGAAATCAGGTGAAGGGAGGACCTTATATGCTGTGAATGTTTATAACTTTTCTGCAGGAGACGTAAGGCCTTATTTCTTCCCTCATTTATGGCAACACATTTCTATTGAAACTGGACTCAGTGGTGCAAGACAACTGAAGATGGCACATAAAATGTAAACCACATGATGCAACACTATAAAAGGGGCAGTAATTAAATACTTTGGACTAAATTAAAATTCTGGGTCCAAGAAAAATTCTTAGTCGTTTCCTCCACCCCCCGCCCCATGTTTCTGTTCCCCAGATGGTGGAACAAATTGTAAATGTCTTTCTAATCATTTACAACATTAATTTTATACTCAGCACTGATGCCTTAAATGACTTCTGATAAAGTGAACACAGCCTGGCTTTATCTTTCACTGTTGAAGAGTGATAGTTAATTATGTTTTTAACTAGCTGGAATCGCTGCATGAATGTCTAACACCCTCCATCGGACATTTGTTAATTTATGTTTAGTACTTCTATTCAGCCTTTCTTTGCAAGAAGAATTACTTAATGAACTCGATGCAGCAATGTGTGTTTACGACAGTAGCTGTTTCTGTATTGCTGCATGTTCATATTTCTGAGCCCCTAGGAACCGAACACATGGGTCAATGGCATCAGCTTTAACAGTACTAATCATCAGTTTGATGGTGTAGGTAGAGATAACTCCAAGGGATAGTGAAGGGTAGTGCCCCCCCTTCTTGCTAATCCATTGCTCCGTCAGCTTTCAGTCACAGTGTATTATGGGCCTATGTAGCATAGATTGAATCTTTGCTCTCCTAATCAATAGTCTTGGCCACCCTTTTGCTCTCAAATTAAATTTTCTGGAGTTGCCCCTCGAGTGTACTATGTATGAAGCTACGCTCCCGTTCCTTCTCTTAGAGAAGCCACACAGCCAACATCTGATGACAAGCATATCTTGCTAGGGTGCCCAGATGCAAAAGGAGGACAGTGCCATGACCCCCAGTTCCGAAGATCTGCATCACCCCAAGGAGGATACAGAGTCAGACCGGTCTCAGATCAGCCCACTTCAGGGAGAACCCTTGGCATGCCTTTCTATGCCTTCCCCTCAATCTCTGACTCTGAGGATGACTCCCCTACAGCTTCTCCGAGCCCTCAGCCATGCAGGAGCTTCAGGCTGCAAAGACAGCCCTTTAAGAACTGCAGTCAGCATCCAGCATGGGTGGAGCCACTGAAAGACGATGCTCTGCCAGCCTTTATAAAAGCCCCGGTTGACTGCAGTTCTTTGCTGGGACAACAGCTCTCCTATACTCCAGCCAGCAGCATGCTAGCTGAGGTCCTGCCAGCTCCTGTCATGACACTGACTTGCTTTGACTTCACTTTACCAGGC
Source organism: Shinisaurus crocodilurus (assembly GCA_021292165.1). Lineage (NCBI taxonomy): Eukaryota > Metazoa > Chordata > Lepidosauria > Squamata > Shinisauridae > Shinisaurus > Shinisaurus crocodilurus. The sequence continues at coordinate 259,717,054 of CM037878.1, read as the reverse complement.
GTGTCTCAACTCTAATGTGACCCAGGATAACAGGTGTTGTAGTCCATTTCCCATGGGCCTTGTGCCAAAACAGGACAGATACTATTCCGATACCTTTAATGGAGGGAATGTTAGCAGATGCAGCTTTTCTCACCCTAACATGATGAATGTACCAGTCAAAATTTCATCTTTTACACAGCTATTAAAGGTTCCTCTTTCCATTTCCTTGAATTGATGCAAAGGTCTTTGTAACTCATGCCTCAGTGGTAGACACATGTTTTGCATGCAGAAGGTTAGGGCTCTACTAAATTGACAAGGACCATTTTCCAGCCATTTCAACTCAGCTGTTTTGTTTCGGCACACAATGCATTACAGTAATCCTGGTATAACTGGGCCCATAGGATTGCTCTATCCGTGAGTTCACAGCAGAAGCAATTTCCTGATTTATAGTTCAGTCTCTTAACCACTATTTTAAGCAAAATTAGAATTCCCCTTCCTTGCTACTGAGTAACTGCTGCAGGGATGGGGAATGTGTGGCCCTCTAGATGTTGCAGCAATTCCCATCAGCCCTAGCCAGCATGGCCAGTGATAGGGATGATGGGAGTTGCAGTCCAACAACATCTCGGGTGCGGGTAGCACACATCCCCCATCCCTGAACTACAGTCAAGCTGGACACATCTGAGACCAAAGGAAGTGCTTGTAAATCTGAAGGCATGAATTCCAGGAAGGCTTGAACCTCAGCTTTTCTTGCTATAACATGAACCACTATACCAGAAAGTGAGGTAGGTAACATACTCATCTAGATTCAAGATCTGGGAAGTCACCTCTGCTGCAGATTAACTGTGCGAAGTCACAATCTTAGCCTCAGTTCTCTCCATCTGTAAAATGGGATGAATAGCAACCTACCTTGCAGAGTTGTTATGAGGAATATTCAAGCCCAGTGAAACTTGTAACTTTTGCAAATCAAAGTGCTAAACAAACAAAAATTAGGACTAACTACATATACAGTACATTAGAACATGCCATTGCACAGTGATAACAGGCAGTTCATCCATTGTAAGCATAAAACCCTTTTAATCTATGCTTAAAACCACTTAGAGAGCAATCCTATGGTCCCTGGACGAGCATCGCAGGGGCCATAGTATTGTTCTGATTCACTCTTCCGAGGTTGGAGACAGTGCTCCAACCTTGGAAGGGGGCATTGGAGATCTGCCCCTCCCCCCTACAGCCGGCATGAAAAGAACCACACCAGCTGCCCTCCAAAGTCAGAAAAGCAACCGAGGAGGAGGAGGAGGAGGAGGAGGAGGAGAGGGGGCATTCTCGTGGGCAGGGAAGAGAGGAGACCAGGATACAATTTGTCCTCCTGAGCCTCCTCCCCTCCCTCCTCTCTGAAGTGCCCTTGCTAGACGGGCCCGACTAGTGAAATCTGCAGGCGGGAGGATGGGGAAGCGAAGATCACTCCTGCCGCTCTGCATTGGATGATCCCACGCCTCTGAGTCCGGGAGCTTCCGATCGCCGAGTGAGCAATCGATAGGACCGAGCCCTTAGAAGCTTTAAGAGTTCTGTTCATGCAATTGCCACTTTTGCGAGGCTGCTTGGCGGCAGGCCGGCAGGCCGGCAGCGATATATTCAGGGGTGCCTATGAAGCCACATATGATTTGAGAGGCACTCCCAACCTGAAGCATCTGTGGAAACGTTGCAGCACAGCTTTCAGTTCACAAGCAGCCTTGTATGATCCAAGAGTTCCAACATTTTCCTGAGATTTCGTAAAGGATTTGGGGGGGCACACCTCTTAGGGCCAAATCAGGCGTTACCTCTATTATGTGGTTAGCAACCACACCTGGGGTTTAAAATGTTAAAAATATTAAGGCACAAGGGGGGCTGATTTGCATCAGGACCATAGTGCATGGGCAGAGGAGGTTTAACCCTTCCCTGGACAGCTGCGAGCCTGACAAAAATGGTCTCCCGCATGGCAATTAGCAATGGGGTGGGGGAAAGCTCCTGATGGTGCCAAAGGGAGCTTTTTCCCCTAAAGCTAATTGCTGTACAGGGAGCATGTGATTTTTGTTAGGATTGCAGCTGGGGAGGGAAGAGTTAATCCTCCCCATGTGCTGTGGACCGGATGCAAACCAGCTCCCCTCCCAGCCTAATATTAAGTTTCTTCTAACCATACGATAAAAGTAGCATCTATTTTGGACGTGAGATCGTGTGTTGGAGTGGAGCCACAATAGAGGGCAAACTGTCTTGATCTTGGTGTTACTTTCTTAATGTCCTACTTCTGATGGGTTTTGGTCTGCTTACTGATCTCATCTTTGCTGTCCTGGTACAAAATTGCAGATGGCAAAATTGTCAGTTTCCAGAGGTGTGAATGAATTAATGCCATCTGAAACTGACATTGCTTTTGTCACTTTCTATTCTTCAGGGGCTATTTCGCTATTCACTAGCACCTGGATTTCAGTGGAAAGTGATGACAGATGATATTATTAGTCTCACAGTGTTAAATTAACTATTTACTTGGCAGCGGCAGGAACGGGTGGTTCACATTTTTGTTAGGAGTTTGCAAAATAATAGTCGCTAGTCTGTGGTTTTTTGAGGCCAGGTTGTGTGCGTAAAAATGAACCAGTCTTGGATAAGAAGCAATGTAGATCGTTAAACACTTTTAGTAATTTATGCTGCTGAAAGAAGACAAATCAGCGCAGGAGAGCCCTCACTATACAACCACCAGGTCACTTTCCCAGAACTTGTATTATTGTACCGCCTCATGGATTGCCAGGCTTTCTTTCTATGGAAGAGAGAAAATTCAATTCATACAATACTTTGTTATATCGCTCACATTTTTCTTGCTTCAATTTGCACCAATTTTGTGACTCTGCTATTCCTTGCCCAATTCAGTAGTGTTTGCTAGAATGCCTTTAGCCATTGTGTTGAGCAGAGGAGGCGTTAGGGGGCGGCTGGAGCCCTGAATCTTTGGAAGGCCATCTGCACCACTCCCCTCCTCTCCATGGGCACTTGCTGAAATAAAGGTACAGGGGCCCTGGTGCACCTGATCTCCCTGGATTAGCTGGCTTTTTGCCTACATGTGCTTCACCTCCTGCTGCCCCCCTTGAATCTTTCTGCCTGAGGTTTTTTTCTGAAATTGAACGCCCTCTTCTCCCTTGCCCATACATCCCTTCCTACAGATATGGGTGTCCTCAGGAGACCAGTTCTTTTAAAGACACACACACACAGAGAAATACTTTAGAGTATATGTAAATTAGCATATGCGAATTTGTGCATTTTTTTTTTTTGTCCTGTTGGCCTGAGCCCCGGATCTTTTCGGTACCTAGCACCGCCCCTGGTGTTGGGCATTGTAGGACCAAACTATATGTGTTATGGGAAATTGGGATTGGATCTTTGGGGGGGGGTTACTTTAAAAAAAAAAGCCAGTGGGGAGGGGCCACTTTTGGCCAGAACAGTAGCATTAGGGGTATGTTTAACCCTCCCTCATGCCACTTTCCTCATTTAAATCCCCCTTCCCACAAAGTTGCTATTAACATGTCAGCAGAAAAAATCAGGGACTGCTGTTGAAATACCACACCCCCAAAACCCAAAACAAAATGAATACCATGCCCCCAAAAGCCATCACAAATCTCCTGTATCATATCTGGTTTCGGCCCTAGCTCAGAGAGAGCTCCAGATTAATACAGACAAACTGGTGGTGCTGGTGCCAGTCTGCAAGCTGAGGCTGCGGTGCTAGAGCAGAATTCTATGTACAATCAACCCAGCCATACTATCCAGTGCCTCTCTGCCAGCAGCACTAACTTCTCAGGGTGTTTCCCGGTGGAGGGCTCCTAGTACGACCAGTCAGAAGGTGTTGTGCAGTGGTTCTATCTTTTCTTGCTTAATGGATTTTCTGCGTTAAGAAAAGAGACTAAATGAGTGGTGGAAAAACATGGGAGGGCTAAGAGTGGAAGACGACATCTGGACCCCCTGTAAAATTCTGTGAATGAGGCAGGGGGATGGTGCTATAAAAGCCTCACCTGGAAGCACCCTATATTTGTGGAACACTATAGTCTTGATAATTCAGTGGTGATATCTGTGATAACGTAGGCATGGATACACATTGGTGCCTAGAGAATTCTGTTTAGAAAACTTGTCTTTTAAAAAATTATTCTTATAATATACAGCATATAAAAAGCAGCACAAAACCAAGTGTTACATTGGTAAATATAAAATAAGGAGGTAACATCATGATTTGCATTGTATGAATGGGATCTGCAACAAAATGCTGCAGTGTGGAGGGGCGCTGCTCAAGGGTCCGGCCAGCTTGCCATTCCTCCTTCCAGGACACTCCATCCCCCCCCATTTCCCTCCCAATAGTCAGTCAGCATTCCATGCCCACTGAACATAGTGGCTGGATTCAGACAACACGAGTCGATAACCCACACGCAAGGGTTCAGTGTGGGTTGTCGTTGAACTATGGGTTGTTGTTGAAATGTGGGCTATTGTGTTGTCTGAAACCAGCGAAGATAACAAACCTTGAGCAATCTACAGTTCACAGCCAACAAGCCATGGGTTTTCTTCATGGGTTGTTTGTGGTGAACAAGCCATGGCTTGTTAGCACAGCTGGGTTCAGACAACATGATAACCCATGTTTCAACAACAACCCACACTCAACCCATACTCAGCCCTTGAGTGTGGGTTATTGTGTTCTCTGAACCCAGTCACTCAGTCCTCATTGGAATTTTTTTGGGGGAGTCCCCTTAGAGGTTTCCCCCCTAAAGATTTGTTGTACTTCTGCAACCCTTCAGATTCCCACAAATAGTGCCATTGGTATCTCCCTCTTGTGCATAGCTGATGCTGTTTTGGCTACATAAGCAATGGCACTCATAGTATGAACATTACGTAACCCCACTTTTCCTACTAGCCATGTGATGGTGGAAACCATGGAACCTGACTTCATACAATAGTGGGATGGGTGAGAAAGAAAAGTGCTCAAACCAGCGTGTGGTGCCTCCATCCAACCAGGACCCCTGTTCCCGAAAATGTGTGTGTGTGTGTGTGTGTGTGTGTGTGTGTTGGGCGGTGGGAACCAGTGAGCAACTTATAAAATAAAAACTAGGGTTCATTTAACAAGGGAAAGGGGGAAAGGAAGCAAAATGAACATTCAAATTTTAAAAAACGATTTAAAGTAAGTAAGTCTCTAAGGGCGCAGTCCTATTGATTGTGTGCTCACTGCTCAGAGAAGCCTCTGAACTCAGAGGCTTCCGAGCTTCCAATGCCCTGCCAGGCTGAAGCCAGCAGGTTGGGAGCAGCAGCAAAGGCTACTTTGCCCCTCCCTGTTCTTGTCTTTGGTGATTTTTGCTAGATGGGCTTTTCAGCCCATCTAGCAAGGGCGCTTTGGAGGGAGAGGGAAGGAGGCTGGAGGAAGCTCAGGATAACTCTTATCCTGGCCTCTCCAGTGTCCTCCCCTCCCTGTCCACCAGAACGGCCCCTTTCCTCCTCCTCTGAGGTCACTTTTCCAACCTCGAGGGCAGTCGGCACAGTTCTATCCATGCTGGCTGTGAGCAGTCGGGGTGTGTGTCAAATCTCTGACTCTCCCTTCCGAGGTTGGAGCGCTATCTCCGACCTTGGAAGGGTTTTTCTGAGCAATCCTGTGGTCCCTGGGACGCTCTCCCAGGGACCATAGGATTTCTCTCTAAAACAATAAAATGGAAGGCAGGGAGTCCAATGGTTATGCAGTCCTCAAAGGTAGGTGATTTCTTAAAACCTGTCTCAAGCTGTGTAGTCCAGGACTCAGGAGTGTACTAGGCTTCATTTACTGGCAGTTGGTTGTGGGGTAACTGGCTGAAAGGAAGAATGCTGGTACTGCTCTCTTTCCTGGTTTTTCTTCAGCCTCTCAGGACCTCTCTTCTCTGTCTCTGCCTCTTCCATTTTTTCCTTCAGTTTCTTCCTTTAAAAACGTCTGCCTCCTTCTCTCTCCTTCAAATCTCTCCTCAAAGTCCCCTCGGAATATCACTGCAGTGGCTCCTCGGGGTAAAAGAAAGGGCCGACATGCTGGCCTTCCACCAGAGGGCTACACTGCACAGGGTTACACACGCTCTCCCCACAGGATTACCCTTAGGAATGGTGGAAATGATCTAGACTTGGAGCTTCAGTAAAGAATAAAGTTAGAGCAGTCTTGAACAGCAACAAAGCAATTTGTTTTAACATGGCCATCTCATTATTTTATCTGATGAGCCCATTTAGATAACCTTAAGAGATCTTAGTCTTATCTAATCCTCTTTTTAAATTATCTTCTAGCATCATGGTTCAGTTATTCGAAGGAATTGTGTACCCTTCAATCAGTGAGAACAATGCTATACTTTAAAGCGTATTGCTCTCTCCTGCCTTCTAATCAGAAGTTACACTGAACTGCTTTATGCATTGAAATGCACACCCATGTACATTAATTTTCCAGGCATTTTGATGCCTGGTTACTTTGGAATACATCACAGCCCTAATCCTAGTATTGGCACGATCCCTACTGCTGGCATAAAGGGAAACCCTTTTCTCTAATATGATGTTGGGAAGGAGAACAGAGCCAGCAATGGCACCGACCTGTTTGAGCCAGGCTGTGACCCACTAGCATGCTAAGCAAAGCTTGAAGGATTCTCAACTTCAGGAGGATTCATCCAGTAGCAGAAGCCAGAGGGAATGGGCCAGTTCATGCGACATGACAACCCATCATGGGTTATTTAACCCCTGATGAGCTGGGCCCAGATTATATCCACCCTAGAGTTTTTAAATCACTCAAATATGAAATTGCAGATCTTCTAACAAAAATATGTAACATGTCCCTAAGATCAGCCTCTGAGGACTGGGGAATGGCCAATTTAATGCCAGTTTTTAAAAACAGATCCAGGGGAATTACAGGCCGGTTACTTAACATCTGTTCTAGGTAAATTGCTTGAAAGCATTATTAAAAATAAAATTAGTAAGCTTATAGAAGGATACGCCCGGCTGAAAAAGAAACAACATGGCTTCTGCTAAGGTAAGTCCTGTCTCACTAACCTTTTAGCAGTTCTTGAGAGTGTCAATAAACATGTGGACAGGGGTGATCTGATAGTCTACTTGGACTTCCAAAAGGCTTTTGACAGAGTCCCTCACCAAAGACTCCTGAGCAAATCTAGCACTCGTGGAATAAGAGGAGAGGTCCTCTAAAGGATCAGTAACTGGTTAAAGAACAGAAAGCAGAGAGTAGGAATAAATGATACATTTTCCCAATGGAGGGATGTAAACAGTGGGGTCCCACAGGGATCGGTACTGGGACCAATGGTTTTCAACTTGTTCATAAACGTTCTGGAATTAGGAGTGAGCAGTGATGTGGCCAGGTTTGCTGATAACACCAAATTGGGGTTGTGGTGGATAGCTTGATGAAAAGGTCCATCTAGTGTGCGGCAGCTGTGAAAAAGGCAAAGTCCATGTTAGGCATAATTAGGAAAGGAATTGAAAATAAAACTGTCAATATTATACTGCCCTTATACAAATAGATGGTGTGACCACACTTAGAATACTGTGTACAGTTCTGGTCGCCGCACCTAAAAAAGGACATTGTAGAGTTGGAAAAAGTGCAGAAAAGGGTAACTAAAATGATCAAGGGGCTGGAGCAACTCCCCTATGAGGAAAGGTTACAGCAGCTGGGATTGTTTAGCTTAGAAAAAAGGCAAGAAAGAGGAGACATGATAGAGGTGTACTAAATTATGTATGGTGTGGAGAAAGTGGATGGGGGGGGCATTTTTCTCCCTCTCTCATAATACTAGAACTCGGAGTCATCCCATCAAGATGATTGATGGAAGATTCAAGACAGATAAAAGGAAGAATGTCTTCACACAGTGCATAGTTAAACTATGGAATTCACTTCCACAAGATATAGGGATGGCCACCAATTTTGGATGGCTCTAAAAGGAGATTGGGCAAATTCATGGAGGAGAAGGCTATCAATGGTTATTAGTCCTGATGGCTATATGCTCCCTCCAGTATCAGAGGCAGTATGCCTATGTACACCAGTTGCTGGGGAACTTGGGCAGGAAGGTGCTGTTGCACTCATGTCCTGCTTGTGGGACAGCTGGTTGGCCAGTGCATGAACAGAATGCTGGATTAGATGGACCCTTGGTGTGATCCAGCATGGCTCTTCTTATGTGCGTGCTGGCTGCCATTTTGGATATGCAACCCCCAATTGGGGGGTTGCCATGTTGTCCAAACTCAGCCATCAGGGGTTATATGAGGGGTAAACAACCGTCGCATAACCCTCAGTTTGTTGTAGGCTTGTTTAACCCTTACATAACCCCCAATGGCCAGGTTTGCACGTCGCTAGAATGCCCAATTGGGGATTGCATATTCTAATTGCACCCATCACATGCTGTGGCTCACTGTGGCTTAAATAACTCACAGTGAGCCCTGGCTTGTTGTGTGAACTGGGTCAATGTGTAGATAGCAAGGCTACAGTAAAATTCTGCTGGACTCCTGGGAAAGACGGACGTTGGTGGTGGTGGGAACATAATTCAATGGTATTGCATATGGTAAGCCTGCAGGAAGGCTCCATGTTCAATCTCCCGTTAAAAGGATAATAGAACATGGAATTGCAGAATGTATAGTTGGAAGGGACTTGCTCAAACAACCTTTACCATTGGGAAGTTTCTTCTACTGTTTAATTGAAACCTGATTCCCTGCAAATTTCCACCCATTGGTTCTAGACCTACTTTCTGGAACAACGGAGAACAAGTCTGCTCCATCTTCTGTGTAATAGCCCCGCAGATATTGGAAGACATGTCTCCCCTCAAATCTTCTTTTCCCCATGCTAAACATATCCAGCTTTTTCAATCATTCCTCATCGGATTTGGTTTCTGGACCCTGCATCATCCTGGTTTCCCTCCTCTGGACACGTTCTAGTTTGCCTACATTCTTCTTAAGATGTGGTACCCAGAACTGAACACAGAACTCCAGCTTTGGCCTGTCTGGGTCAGGTCTCTGCCTGGATGTGAGTCCACCCAGAACCTTATGTATACTGCCCTGAGCTCCTGGGAGGAAAGGTTGGCTATTAAAAGGTAAGAGAGCATAGCTAGCTGGCTTCACTTGCACTGCACAGGTTGCTTCTTTTAGCTGTTACAGCAGCAGCCTATGTTTGCACTGCAGCAGCTGAAGAGGGAGATTTTGGGTTAGGCTGTGGGGACCCATGAGGACAGCCATTCTCCAATATACAGAGTTCATTTCTGGGCTAAATGTTTCCAAACATAAAGTACACTGGCTATTTATTAATCGCTCAGTAAATTCTGAAGTGTAATGAATTGAATTTTTACAACTTTAATTTGAGGTCTAACCTGACAAAAAACAATTAGTCTTTCAGAGTTTACCTCCCCCCCCCCCAATTTTCTTCTATCTCAATTCGTGATGTGATAGTATAATATATACTATAATATATACTATAGTATAATATTAGTATAATATATTGAGAGCCAGTGTGGCGTAGTGGTGAGAGTGTTGGACTGGGACTCGGGAGATCCGGGTTCTAGTCCCCACTCGGCCATGAAACTCACTGGGTGACTTTGGGCCAGTCACTGACTCTCAGCCTAACCTACCTCACAGGGTTGTTGTGAGAATAAAATGGAGAGGAGGAGGATTATGTAAGCCGCCTTGGGTTCCTTGCAGCAAAAAAGGCGGGGTATAAATATAATAAATAAATAAATAAATAAATATCCATTCCTTTGGGGATTTGGGTATGTAAACTACTCTAAGGGCACAATCCTATGGTGATGCCCGTAAGCCCCCTGCCTTGGAGACTTATAGTCATCCAATGCAGAGCAGGAGGAGCGGCAGAGGCGATCTTCACCTCCCCATCCTCCTACCATGCATTTTCGCTATACAGACTTTTTTGCCTATCTAGCTGGAGCATTTTGTAGGGGGAGGGAAGGAGGCTGGAGAAGCTTCAGGATGGCTTGTATCCTGGCCTCTCCAGTCTCTCCCCCTCCCTGCTGACCAAAATGCCCCCTTCCCCCCTCTGAGGTCACTTGCTTGACCTCGGAGAGCACCTGGCACCATTTTTTCTGCACTGGCTACAAGGGGGAGTGGGGCGGAGCACTGTCTCTGACCTCAGATCTGAGAATCCAAAATATCCTCAGATGATGTCTAGGATTGCTCCCTAATTTAGATTTACTTAAACATGCTGTGTCTAAATGAATAGTGTAATGTTGCACTTCAGTTTCAGTAAGCCTGGTAGTGTGTGTTTCTAAAAGATTCTAATTTACCCACTGTTTACATTGTAGATAGTACCTGTTTAGACTTGCATTCACTTCTGGAGTTGGGCCAGTTTCATCCACACATTATGCCAAAAAATTCTCCTCAGGCCACAGACCACACACATGGTATTTGAAGTGCTGGAGGACGTTTTTATACTGAGTGCTAAGAGGCAGTTCAAAAGTTGCATCATAATGGAAACTTTTCACGAGTGAGAAGAGGCAGGAAGGGGAACATCTGGTTTATTCCCCCCTCCCCCTTAATTTTACTAATGTTAATGTTTCTATCTCTGGTTCATTTTGAAGAGAACATTATTTTATTCTCTCTCTCGTATTTGTCTATTTGTCACAGAGAAGCTATGGAAGTCTTGAACCAGTGTTTTCAGGTGATTTTTGGGATGGATGAGAGTGAACAAGCTGAAACTTAATTGGTAGGGAAACCAACTACTCTGGACGGAGGTCTACAGTTGGCCTTAGATGGGCTTGCGCTTCCCCTGAAGGACCAAGTGTGCTGTTCAATAGTCCTCCTAGACCAGGCATGGGCAACTTGTGGCCCTCCAAGTGTTTTGGCCTACAACTCTCATCATGCCTCACCACTGGCTATGTTGACTAGGGCTGATGGGAGTTATAGGTCAAAACATCTGGGGGGCTGCAAGTTTCCTACCCCTGCCCTGGACTCTTTGCTAATGGGGGAAGCTGAGGTGGCCAGGAGTGCAGTGCTTTTTATCAGCTTAAACTGGTACACCAGCTGCAGCCCTATCGGGAGAGGATGGACCTTGCCTTGGTGATCCATGGACTAGTGACATCCATTCCAATGCACTCTATATGGGGCTGTCTTTGAAGACAGTTTGGAAACTTCAGCTCATACAGAATGTAGCCACCCAAGCGTTGGTGGGGATAAGGCAGTTGGACCATGTGACACCTATATGGCACAGGCTAAACTGGTTACTGGTTCATTTCTGAGCCCAACTTAACATGATGGTTTTAACCAGGAAATCTTAAATGGTTTGGGGCTTTCTCATCTCGTCATGGCCCCATGGCTGCGGAACATGATGCCCATTGGGTTGCTTCAGGCCCTGTTAGTATAGGCGTTTAGAAGAGCTCTAAAGATGCATTTGTTTTCTGTGGCTTTTTCTTAAGATGGATTTTATGGGCTGCCAAATTGAAATGGTTTTAGCTGCAATTACTTCAAAATGTATTAGGTTTTGTATTATTATTATTATTATTATTATTATTATTATTATTATTTGTGTAGAACAGCCGACACCTCCACACGTGTAAACCAGTGTAATCCCAGCTAGAGGCTGGGAAACCCATGCAAATGTACATAGCTTCGTCTGATGGCCCCTGGCGCCTCAGAGTTTCCCATGTCTTTGATGTCCCTGTGCCCAAGTATTTGCATGCAAATGTGGCCCAAGCACTCTAGTCATAATCCAGGAGCCACCTCTCCCCTACCTAGCCCAGATGAAGTTCATCCTGATTGGCCAAAGACAGCTGGGCTGCTGAAAGGAGGGGTGGGGGGGAATCTAAACTGCCAGCTGTGGCTTCTGGTTTGAGTAGTTGTTGTCTGGATGTGAAGGAGCGTGGAGTAGGGCTTTTTGCTGAGGCAAGCCCTAAAGAAGACCAACCCCCAGGCAAGGAGTAAGTGCCTGGGTATTTATATAGTAAGGGACTAGTTTTGTTGTTTTGTAGCTCTACTTGTGTATACCAAAGTGTCTCCCCACCTTTCTCCCTCTTCCCTCATTCCCCACCTTTTATTGTAATCTGTTTACCTTAAATAAACTTTCCTGGTTTTACCCCACATGGTGAGTGTGGTTCCTCTGTGGTTCAGTGCTAAATCCAGTGTATAGACTAAGGGCAAGGCCCTGAGAGAATCAGGTCAAGACGGCAGAGCTAAGGCTGGCAGTTTTACACCTTTGATCTCTCGTCTTGAAGAAAGGCAGTCCTTCACATTATTATTATTTTATTATATTGGGCTGATGTTTTAGGGTTTTATTATTACTGGTTCTTATTCGTGTTTAATTTTGTTTGGAAGTTTATTGTTTTTTATTATTGTTATTTGTGTTTATATTAACTACTGGAAGGTGCTTCAAGAGGGTGTTTACCCCTAAAGGTGACCTATCAATATATTAAATAAATAAAATACAAATAAACTATTATGTGTTTGCATAATTAATAGGGGGCCAATATTAGTAGTCTCTGGGGGATGTATAGATTAAAATAAAAGCAGACTTTCAGTAAAACACCAGTCGCTAAAGCAGCACAACCCCCCACCCCAAACAATAACAGCTATAACAAAGCAGAAGGTGAGTTCACACATCTCAATAAACCACCCTGAAAATAAGCCACAGTGGGTTGGTTATTTGCTTGCTAACCCACGTTACTCCCAACAGACAATCAGGCACTCTGATTTGCCATAGTTTGTTTCCCCTTTAGTCCTCCTGCCCGCTCCCAGCACATATCCCATGGGCCTTTGCAGCACAACCCTTCTTGTATCCTCATTCCTTCTGAAGGAAACTTTTCCAACTTCCCACCATGCTCCAATCAATACCCCTTTTCTGTACAATTTTTCTGTTCGTAACCTTCCCCCTGATGCTTCAGAGGTACGCAAATGGGTTTGTTTTTCTAAAATTTATTTTTCTTTTTCTGTCGTTTGCAAGTGTGCAGTTGTGCACATGTGCCTGTCTACTACACTTTCTTCAGCAGTACAGATCAATATGCCCTCTGTGTGTGTTTCATAGATTTCATAGATCATAGAGCTGGAAGGAGCCTACAAGGCTATCGAGTCCAACCCCCTGCTCAATGCAGGAAACTAGAGGAGGGGTCTCCCATCCAAGTAACAACCAGGCCTGACCCTGCTTAGCTTTCCACGCTCAGACAAGCTGAGCCAGCGTGAGCCACAGGCCTGTTGAAATCCCACTTGTCAATTTCATCCTCTCACTATATTATGTCCTGAACTGACACTTGTCAGTTTCTTCCCCCACTTCGATGCTTCCCTTGACCCTGAACTCCAAAGCAGTGGCTGAACGGGATGGAGCTATTGGGGCAGGTGTGAGTACCTACTGCTATAGTATGGGTGTAATTACTGCAGGAGTATGGGTGTACTTACTGTGTGGGTATGGATGTACTTACTGTGAAAATTGATACATTTTTTCCTGTTGTTCACAAGTGCACAAGTGCAAATGACAGGAAAATAAAACATCTTGAATCACACTCCTTATCCATCAGTTTGGTAACAATAGGCATATCCTCCTTCACTATGTCTCCCAAGTATTATAATCATTGGTGCAGCTAAGGCTTCTAACATATAAGGAATGTAGAAGCAGTTGCAAAGCATGGAATGGGGGTGGGGTGGGAGAAAAGAAATGTTGTGTGCTTCACAAATGAAGTAATACACAAGGCCATCTAAAGGAGGCCCCCATAAGCTCATTCAGGGTCTAAAATTATGTAGCTGCACCAGAATGTGTTGCTCTTTTGCCCTGAGTTGGCCAGCTCAGCAAAGTCCTATAATCTTAACCAGCAGAGCAACAGATTGCCAATATGAAAATTTCAGCTTCTTTAGTGGCTCAAATTCTTGACCTTCTGTGCTTCCAACCAAAGTACATTCAGTGCTGTTTAGTACATATTCCTCAACTCTTTCTGTGATCTGGCCATAATTACCTTTAGTTGATCATGACTGCTTGGCCATGATCCACTGCTTGGAACGGTTCCATTTTCATTGGTCCGGTGCTGCTGTGATCTGATGGATTGTTTTTGTTTCTTGCGGGTGTGTGTGTGTGGGGGAGGTTAGTTCTTGTCTTGACTTCTGGATTGGCTAGTCCATACTACCCCTAGTAAATCCAAAGTGATGTGTATTATTTCGGGAATGTCCACAAGGTTCTGATCCTGAAAACACTTTCCTGTATTCCAGCTATTCCTGGCAAAGGCATGTTTTGATGACCTACACAAATAGCAAAATATTTTTTGTTTTTATTAATTTATCCATTCCTATATATGTGTGTGTGCGTGTGCGTGTGTGTATATATACATATACATACACCAACTTTTGATGCAAATAAGCAAGGCAACTAACAGAAAAAACTTAATAAATACCCATAAAATAACAGTAGAAACAATCAATGTACAAGGCTAAGACAGCAATCAAAGCAAAACGGCAGCAGTTATTAATTACTATTAGCAATTATTAATTATTATTCATTGTTGCCTTGATAAGTAAAATGGTCATTCTCTAAGGGCGCAATCCAACGGGGATGCCCACAACCCCCTGAATGCAGAAGATTACGGGCATTCTTTGGATGGTGGGAGGAGCACAGAGGCAGAGATCGCCTCCATGCTCCTCCCACTCTGCAACTCAGCTCGACAGCCAGTTTTGGCTGTCCAGCCGAGGCGCTTCAGAGGAGGAGGGAAGGAGACAGAGGTAGGGGTGGGCGATCCTCCCCATCCTGACCCACCTCCGTCTCGGTGGACACCACTGCTACACCCGCCAAGCTGGGTTGAAACTGCAGGCTCCTATGCTTTTCAGAAAAAGTATTGCTGAAACATTTGAAGTATTAAAATCAAGTAGAATTAAAAACTCTCCTTGGAAACAGTTGGCACAATTCCTCGAAGCTTTTCATGAAGTTAGCAACATGAGCACCTCAGGAGAAATAGCTGAAAAAAAGAAAGAAAGGAACATAACAAACAAATAAATCAGAGAAAGGATTAATGTGTGGCTTATTAATTCCACTACAGTATTTGCTTTCAACTCTTAATCCTCAGTCATATATTTCTACCTGTACCCAGCCCAAATATTCTGTTTTCCCTTTTTTGGAACTTACTGTAGTGTTTTCTTTTGTATTAAATTAAAGAAACTGATTAACGTTTGCCTTTAAAAATTCTTTAGCTTAGCATGTACTAGTGGCTGCTTAATCTTCCCTGATATATTGTGCTAAAAGTGCTAATAATCTTTCACTATGAGAAACTAAGTTTACCACACAGTCCTCAAATCATTTACTGCAAAGTAGTTGTTTACTCTAAGATGGGGTTTCTGCCAAGTAAGAGATCTACACACTTGCATCTATCCATTCCTGCCATTCTCTTATGCATTTTCAGTCCCTACTCCCCACCCCAATTTCAGCCTTCTGCACTTGGGTTCACAGTCTCCCTCTTTCTGCATTAATTATTATCCATCCATCCACGCTTTTATTTTATCTTACTTTGGGAGTTCTCCTCCTGGACTCAGTGCTAATTGGGGCAGCTCAGGTGGCAGTGGTCTCTAGGAGGGAGCACTTTTTACCAGTTTAGGCTGGTATGCCAACTGCAACCCTATCTGGATAGGACAGGATTTGCTTTAGTTAACCCTGTACTACTGACATCCAGACTGGATTACTGTTATGTTCTCTACATGGGCCTACCTCTAACGATGGTTCAGAAACTTCAACTGTGCAAAATGAGGTCTACCAATGGCTATCGCCCATGAATCTGGCTTTAAAAGAAGATATTGCTGGCAATGAATTCTATAAGTTACTTACCGGTATGTGTTCTGAGATATAGTACTTCTCAATCTACTGTTCATCAATTTCAATGCAAAATTTTGAGTTCTAGGGTTATAAAGGCCCAAACAGACATTACTTTAAATCCATATTTAGCAGCAATGTCTTTTTAAATTTTTAGAGTAGGTGCAGGGGGGCAGATCCGGACCCTAGTGTGGGGGGTAGGGGGACTTTTAAGATCTTGTAGGTATATTGATTGGTTAGATTAATTGATTTAAAAAGATTTAGTTGACTAAAAAGTATCCTAACTGGGCAGATTATTAATTAATTTATATTTATATCCCACCTTTTTTTTATTCAAGGAACCCAAGGTAGCATACATAATCCTCCTCCTCCTCACCATTTTATCCTCACAACAACCCTGTGAAGTAAGTTGGGTTGGGAGTCAGTGACTGGCCCAAAGTCACCCAGTGAGCTTCATGGCTGAGTGGGGACTAGAACCCGGATCTCCCGAGTCCCAGTCCAACACTAGTCTAACCACTATGGCACACTGGTTCTCATATATGATTTTTGATACACTTATGAAAACTGCAGCTGGCAAGCATCTTCTTAAAAGAGGCATTCTTCCTTTTATTTACTTTATTTTATTATGGGTGGCGCCATCCAGTGTGGCTGCCCATATCCATGTGAACTTGGAGGATTATGGGCATCCAACCGGGGCATCCAACCGAGCATGGGAGGAGCGCGGAGGCAAGGATTGCGTCTGTGCTTCCCTCACCCTTCAAAACACTCCTGCTATGGCACAGCTGACTCCTGCTATGAGACATATGTGCATCATCTAAAAACAAGGAAAGCATGGTTCTTGTTGCTTCAGAGATATTGCTTTTATCCATATGTAAATGTAACTGATAAATTGATTAATCAACTGATATAATTAATTGATTTAACATTTCTTTAATTGGGCTGCAGCCCTACTGACAGCCTGATGTAATTCGATTACATTTGGCATAATCTAAGGCTGAAAAACAATGGTGAGGTTTGGTTGCTGTTAAGACAAAAGCCCTAACATGCCTTCTCCCTCTGCTCATCACTTCTACTGCTTTATGCCATTCTGCTATGTGTTTCCAATCCATTGCTCAGCTTTGTTGTCTTCTGCTTGCAGTGGTGTGGAAGCTTGCACTACAAGTAATACAGCGGCTAAGGAGTCTGAGTTATAAATCAGGAAGTCCCCTGCTGACATCTAACCTTCACCATGAACATACTAGGTGGCAATAGGCAAGCCACTCTCTATCAGCCTCAGTCTTCCCATCTGCAATATAGGGATAAAAATACTGGCCTGTTTAACGGGGTTGAACAACATCATGTATGTAAAGTGCTTTGAACATTCAAGAGAGTAGTTTTATATAGCTCTTAAGTGTTCAAAGCACTTCACATTCATGATCTTGTTCAGCCCTGCTAAATAGGCCAGAACCCTATTTACCCGGGAGAGGGGAAAGAATGAGATGTGTGCTAGCCCCCCCCCCCCCATCTGCTGTAACATCTAGTTTTAGATCAAGCTTTAATTGGCTGAATTCAGTTTGGGTGAAATGAAAATGGAGGGTAAAAAAATAACAAAATCCTGAAGGATTTTCAAGGAAAATGTTATGGAAAGAACTCTCCACAGATTGACCTGAAGACAACATATTTGTAAAGTTCCACATACATGGTGGGCAGTGGACCAAAATGAGACTGAGGAAAACAAGTCACAGGTATAATATGCTGGGCTTTTTTCTTTTCTTTTTTTAACCTTCAGTGATTACTGGAATTCTGCAGCCTTTCTTTCCCCCATAGGAAACTTTAACTTCACCTTCTACATTTGTACACAGCAGCCTTCCCAGTAGAGTTATACAGCAGGTCTTTTGAGGGCTAATATTAGAAGCAGGTCCCACTTGTGTGCAACAAAATGTTGCAGCATGGCGTACTCGTGGTCAGGGTCCCGTCGTGTCCCGGCCAACCAGCCATACTTTCCTCCAGGACATGCCATTCAATCTCCCCTGTCTCAGTCTTCCATTTGCTTTTTCCAACTGACACTCATTCTGTAGCTATTGAGCATGTCCAGTGCTCATTGGGCTGTTTGGGAGTATTTTTGCTCCATCAGGTTTTTTTTTAAATTAAAAAATAACAACAAGGTTTGTTGAACTTCTGCAAACATCAGCATTTTCTCAAGCACACTGATACTTGCCTCTTGCTTCTCAGTGTCCTTGTTTCAGCTACATAGCCATTGGCATTTACCATCTGAATTCACTATTAGAGGGAGTGACAGTATATTTATAACAGATTCTGTTGTAAATTTCAGGGCACGATTGATTTTTCCTTGTACTGAGTTAAAATTTCAACATACACATCAGTCCATCTCAATGTATTGCTCAGCTGTTGCATAAATCAGGAAACAGGCAACTACTTCCAAGGAACATTAACTATGTAGTATGATGCATGTCTAATGTTAATATAGAAATATAGCACAGATGACAATTTTTTATTGAGCCAATTGGTTACTTAAAACATTGCAGAGCTTTGAAACTTGCTCTCTTCTTCAGGCACGAGTTCAGAGCAATAATAAAACCAGTCTTGTTTTACATCCATGATGATGACTTCATGGCTGGATCTGCTATCGATTCTATTGATGTTCATCTTAAAACTGATGGAGTCAAAAGTTATTATGTTGGAGGATCGGGTTACAGCTCATGAGACAGCAATGGCAGTTTCTCACAGTGTAATATCTACTTGTGTTTCTCTTTTGGAAACTTTTTCTTAGAGAGCTAATTTGCATGTCCTTGGACTTTGGGAACAGTCTACACAGGTGTGTTTGGCATTGTTTATGGATACATTCTTTCATTAGTTATTGGCATTGCCACCAGATTTTCAGCTTGATATTGAGTGAGCCTGTTGTGTTCCTGGCTCTACGTGAGGTTCCAGAGCAGGGCCTGTTATTGTTCAGTTTTATATTCAACCACTCTTGCCAAGTGGCTCTGTAGCCAATCCCCGGTGCCCACAATGGGGTTCGTGACCCAGGTTTGGATGACATGACAACCCATCATGGATATAACAACCCATAGGACAACCCATGGGTTGTCAGGGTGGCTTGTTGCCCTCAAACAAGTCACCATGTTCTCTTAAATTATCTATCTTCTTCCTGGAAGTTAACACTCGGTAACTGCAAATGAATTTTCTGTGCCCTTTTGACAGCTAAAAGACTGATATTACAACACTGGAAGGAGACATGCTCACCTCCAATAATGAAATGGATTGAGGACCTAACGACACTTTCAACATTTGAACAGGTGGTCTATAGACACCACTTGCAAATGGACACATATATCGATATTTGTCTTTATGGTTTTTGTGGAGAGAAAGCTGGTCCAGACAGCCCCCCTCCCAGTCCAATCCACAAGGACTCCAACTCTGCCTAGGGCAGAAACCACCGTCCGGGTAGCCCAACCACCTACACTCATTCACCTCCCTGGGTCCTCTGCATATTCCCCCCCCCCCCAGTAGTCCTTCCTCCCATGTCACAAACAAGATGAATGCCCCTGGGCATGAAGGTCGCCCAGACACCAGGTAGTCTCAAAGAGCTGCCAAGTACCCCCAAATAACATGGGTCAAGGGAAGTGATGAGGAACCGGTTTTGCCTGAACGGGAGGGGGGAGCGAGGAGGGGAGGAGGCAGAAGGTAAAAGGTGAACCACCCCGCCCCAGCGGTTGTTGGTCGGTGGACACAAGGCTGTGCGGACGTCCAGGCTCCGGTCTGGACTCAAGGATCCGACCCCGGGAAGCTCCCGGTGAATAAAGCTGTATACTCAATAGCTGGGCTCATTGCTGTTAGCTGCGGCTTTCGAGAAACTGGGGTCATTCAAGGTAACGCTTCTGTAGTACTGGCTCTGTTCGATTGCTTAATACTGAATGAGAGGCGCGTGTGCCTTGTTAACACATTTTTTTTGTTTTGATACGCCTCATTAAACCGTTTACCTATAAACAGTGTGCAGATTCATTCTTTCTCTGTCCTCTTGTCAATTGCAGTCGCGGCTTCCTTTTAAGTGCTGAGAAGCCGCGTAATAAGGGTTTCCTTTGCTCCGGTTAACCCTTGGTGTCCCGAACCCACGCAAAGGACCAGCTCTGGTCCTTTACAGTTTTATTTTGTTTTGTTGAAATTTATAATATATATATTTTAAAAATAGCTGGATCTGCAACTCTGAATTGTTTGTAAAACATGAGTCAATTCGATCATGGCCTATTACGGAGTTTTTGATGTAAAGTAAGAAGCAGCAGGGCCAAGACTACCTAATGGGTAGCTCAGGTAGCCTGAAAAGGCCTGGGGTTGGGGTTGAGTTGGGTTCCAGAGTAGGAAAATCATCATCATCATCACCTTTTATTTGTATGCCGCTTTCCCACAAAAATTATGCCCAAAGCAGCTCACAACATAATAAATAACAGTATGATTTACAAAACATCAAAGAACACTAAATATAATATTCAAAAAAATAATTTACAAAACATCAGAGAACAGTACGTAAATATAATTTACAAAAGATTAAAAAAACACTAAATATAATATTCAAAAAATACAATATAAATAATTACAGATAACCATAAACAATTCAATAATAA
The DNA here is from genome assembly GCA_021292165.1 of Shinisaurus crocodilurus. Taxonomy (NCBI): domain Eukaryota; kingdom Metazoa; phylum Chordata; class Lepidosauria; order Squamata; family Shinisauridae; genus Shinisaurus; species Shinisaurus crocodilurus. The sequence goes on along the minus strand of CM037878.1, from coordinate 259,696,711 downwards.
TTATACTGAGGTCCAAAAAAAGAGCAAAGACAGTAGCAGCAGCAGCTTCTGTAGCTGGAGTCAGTCAGGCCCCACCCTCCCCAGCCAGGTGTAATGAGCCAGGGGAGCAGGGACCAGGACTCACAGCTAGAAAATATAGGAGCCAGCAACATTTTTGCTTCTCTGCTCAGCAGCCTAAACAGGGTAGGATAACTGCCCTAGGCACCAAGATGCTGGGTGTAAGGCGGTCCCGTATTCTCAACAGTACTTACTGTACATATTTAATAATAGTAGAGCTACTGGAAGGCCAAAGTCTCCTGTCTGTCCTAGATCCTTGCCTCTCAGTTCTGAGTGTGTGGAGATTGGCTGTGGTTACTCAGTTGTGAGTGAAAGGTACTCTGTACATAGTCTGAAGTGCTTTTATCTACTAGTAGCTCACATATTCCAGATCTTGGGGCTGAGTCCTGTTGGCACAAATGAGTTCTGAATCCTTATTTAGCTAATAGGAATATTAAGAAAAATGAAAAAAATATATAGCACGAATAGCACTAATCAGGTATTGAGAAAGAAGGGGAGAAGGAAAACTTTGCTTAGGGTGCCACGAACATCCTTACACACCATCTAAAATGAGGAATCACAGATCTTGCCTGCAGTGGGATCGGTATGTTCCAGGTGACCTCTAGGTGTCTTGAGCAGGCCCTGTTGACATCCAGTACATATATGCCAACAGGGCCTATCCAAGGCATTTTGCTGCCAGAGGCGAAGGAAAAGATGATACCTCCCCCCATTCCCCAGCACCCCAGACTGGCAGTTGAATCTTACTTCAATGCGGGTGACAAGACAGGGTCTTCTTCTAACCATGCCTGAGGTCTGCTGGCTAGCTTACAGTAGAGGGCACAGGGCAGAGGCTATATGGCACACTCAGGACTGTCATCCAACAGCTTGCTGCTGTTCCCTGTCCCCCAACACCTGGCAGTGCCTCATTCTGCCTAATAGTAGGGCCAGCCCTGATGTCAAGCAAATTTTCTCTCTCTAATCTAGAGTAACCTGGACATATTGGCTGCTGTGAAATCAACAAAGAAGGCCCAAAGAAGGTCTTATATATCTAAGTTTGACATATACATAACTATATGGTCTACATTTATAAAAAGAAGAGGTGCTGAGCACTCTAATTTGTGACTGTGTCTGATGGAATATGCTCACGCTTGCCACCTTTATGTCTCACTTAAGTGGGAATCTTAAAATGGTGACATTCATCCCTGTGTCTTAAATCGTCTCCTTCCACTACACTCCAGTAACAATGGTACAGTCAAGAATGAAAATACGGAACTATTTTTAGACAGGATGAGACAGGTGGCAACCTTAAATTACAGCCTTTAATGTTAATGGGCAATCAAAGGGGGAGGGGTGGGGAGAGAGAGGTTGCAATAATCAGTCATACTGGAATAAATTTGAACAGTCCAGCCTGGGAATGATGCAAAGCCGTTGCCTAGCAACCCTATTAAGCTTTTGATGCTGCTAATTTGCTATAGATGTTTTATATGACAGCATTCCTGGAAGATAATGATTGCACTTGCTGCTAAATAATGGATTTCTTAAATATATAGATTACTCTGGCTGGTTGATGCAATTTTCCCTCCTGTTTGCTATTTCCTACTGTAGCAAGATGATTCTAAATGATTACAGAGTTTGAACACGAACTAGACATTAAAGCATGGAAGTAGGTGGGGGTTGCCAGAGTTATGGCGATTGTGAAATACTTCCGATACCAGGCTCTAACAAACACCTTTTTAAATTTACTATATTGCTTCCACAGCTTGTGCAAAGAACATTGTAGGTAGCAGGGGGCGGGGAATGCCAAAAGACAGAAAGTAAAGGACATGAGAGTGGCGTATTAAACAGCAAAGTGTTTAAAAACAATGGGGCAGATATCTGTCATCAGGCGATCACTCGTGACCGAGTAAGATTGTCTTCCGGGATAAAAGGAGGAAATTCTAAAGAAGATTGTGTAGACTCTAGCGATGGGTCTGTAAGTGACTGTGGAGGCCAATTCTAGATCCACACAGCTTCCCACAGTGAGGACACAGGTTACCAGATAGGAGATGGTCCTGTAAAGGATTCATTTGACGTGCTTTTCGCTTAGCACGTTTCTCCCTTTCACCTTGCACTCGGGCTTCTTCAAAGTCCATGGAACCTTTGTGAAAGGCCAACCTCCATTTAGATCGTTCATGGGCCAGAGCTTCCCAGTTTTCGATGTTTATATTGCATTTTTTTAGATTATGGGGATGAGAAAACGCTGAACTCTTTGAAAGATGGCCTGGAAAAAGGACTGGTAAGCCCAACTGCAAGCTCAACTCGGCCTTCCCCAACCTGGTGCCCTCCAGATGTTTTGGACACCATTCCCAGCATTCCTGATCATTCCCTGCTCTAACCTCCCACACCCCGGTAAAGTGCTCTTAAAAAACAGAAGCGAAACTGGAGGATCAGGACATCGTCTAAAGAACCCATAAACAAACGTGAGTAAAGAATCATGAATGCACAATAAATGCCTCATGCAGAAAAACTCTCAAACTCACAACACTAGTACTCTATCCCTTTCCAAGTTTTATTTGTATTTTTAAATGTTTGTTTGTTTATTATCCCACAATGCTCAGCCACATACAGCAACTCCACTGACTTGCATTAAAAAAAACAACACCATACACATTATAAAAAAAACTAAAACAGCCATTGAAACTATCTATATACACATGTCCCGATCCAATCAGGGCATGATTATGCACACCAGCTGGATGGGGAACTATGAGAGAAAATAGACCCTGCAGGCACAGTTCCCTTCTGTGATCCAAAAAGCAGGGTTGTGTATCTGGAGCCTTTAAAAAAAATGTTTTTGTTAAATTTATTATTACATTTGTATCCAACCTTTTTTCCTCTTGCAAGGAACCCAAGGCGGCTTACATAATCCTCCTCCTCTCCATCTTATCCTCACAACAACCCTGTGAGGTAGGTTAGGCTGAGAGTCAGTGACTGGCCCCAAGTCACCCAGTTTGCTTCATGGCCAAGTGGGGACTAGAACCCGGATCTCCCAAGTCCCAGTCCAACACTCTAACCACTACACTATACTGGCTCTCATTCCATTTGTTAGGGAGATCAGGGGACTAGATTCAGTGGCTCCATTCACTCCTCCCTGCCAGATAGCTGATTTTAACATTTTAAAAAGGAATCCATGTATGCGGCCCTGGCTGCTCTGCATACTCCTTTGGATTTGTACAATAGTATCTAAAATATCCAAGCAATAACTTAGCTAAAATATTAAACTTACAATTTTTAAAAAGCAAGTAGGGCATTTTGCCACCCAACCATTTGTAGACCAAAGGGTTTCCTAAAAAAGAAAGATGCTTGCTAGTCTGAGGAAGCTAATTAGGAAGTCAGCTAAGCATACCTCCCTAAATTTCAAAGTGAAATTCCCTAAATTCCAAAGCTAAGCATACCTCCCTAACAATTCCAAAATCCCACCACGTAGAAGGCCAGAGATGTCACTGCCCTCATCCCTGCCTCTAAAGATGGGGTAACCACCAGAAGGAGTGCCTCCTGAAGATCTAAGAGAACACAGGGGAATATATGTAGGGAAGGCCTCACAATATAAAGCCTGTCTCTTAAAATCCGCAATCATTGCCACAATGACCTAACTCAGCAGTACGCTACTGTTCTGCTTCAGGGGCCGGATTGTTTCCTGGGCTACCTCCCAGGGGTTGGATGATATCAGGGGGTGCGCCCCCTTCCTTCCAAAACCCCTCTCCGTGAATCCCCACCCCCTGATGTTGCAAAAATATGCTCAGAGCCCTTTCCCAGAGGGCCAATACTCAAGGAAAGGGAAGCAGCATACCAGAAATGAGTTTTCAAAGTTTTATTTTTGCGCAAAAAGACTCAGCTCTGTGGCTTGCGCCAGGATCAGAAGCTGAACAAAGGGAAAGGGGGACATGCAGGGCTTTTTATGCCCTCACACTCACTGGTTCATTCATTCTTAGCAAATCAAATGTGTTCGCTTAAACAAGCTAACCAATCAGATACAGTTCTTTGAACATAGTAACAACCAACCAGAGACATTTCTTTGAACATGGTAACATATCAGTCTTCAGTTACACAGAAAGCAATTCATCTCCTCCTCCCCTTGGCTAGGTTGATGTCTCCCATGACCCCTAGGGCACACGAGATATCGGGCGTCCCATGAATCTGCTACTCTTGGTACCCCTTATCAATCAAAGAGACTCCCTTTTCATTAGTACATCTAGAGTTGGTACCTGAGAATACACATCAGGGATGAGATATCGGCCAAGGAGAAGATATGACGGCGCCAGGCATACAATTATGGTAAACAAAGAAGCAACACAGCTCTTCAAGGTTCCCTGGCTAAAATAGCAAAGGCAGATGGGCAAGGTCAGTTAGCTAGGCCAGGAACGGGGGGAGAGCAGAGAGATTAGTCCATCTAACAATATGTACTATATACAGCCTTGTTGATTGCATGTGTATAAGGACCTTCCCCCGGAACATGTGCAGCTGTGGGCGGGGAGGATTTTGCGAACATGGGGAAGTGAGTTGAGACTTACCTGTCGACACAGGTATCGCGTCAGCAAGGGGGTGGGGCTACAGGAGCTGATATTAGGCCTGGCAGCCCCACCCACACCCTCTTTGTTTCCTGCAGCTCCGTCCCGCCCGCCCGCCCTGTATACAGTATGGGCTCCTCTGGTCGCCGTTAAGGGGCCGAGTAGGAATTTTGGCTCATCTCTATTAGGGAGATGGGCGCATTTCGCCTACTCCATACTGCTGCAGGGTTTGGGGGTGTTTGCGATCTGTGTATATAGCGATTCAGTTCAGTCACATTTGGATAGTAGATAGGTAAGTGCGGGTTAGGGTATTGATAGGGTTAGGTGAGCATCCCTGGCATCATTCAGGTGACAGGCGGTTTCAGGATGCCTCATGTTGCTGGGTCCGTAGGTTCAGACAGCTGAGGATCAGGAACGCCTGTGATGCCTTTGTTCTCGCCAAGCTTGTTGTCTTGAGACTCCGAGAGGAGGCGACGCAACAAAGGCTCTCAACACTGGAAAGTGGAAAATGGGGCGGTGGCGGCATCATCGTCACCTCCCAGTTTTGGATGCTCCGCCCAATTGCACAACTGATTGGCCTCGGAGGCTGGATTAGAATAACCCGCACTCCATCCCTTTGCAGTTAATTGTATGTAAATAAATGTGGCCCAGTTAAACACCAACAAATTGTCTCGACTCTTCATTTTCCTCCTACGTTCGCAATGGAACTTTATTCTTACATTTTGTTAATACACTATGTCTACTTTTCTAACACTGATGTCATCTGACACTTTTCTCTAACTTGGAACACTGAACTCCACTCTGAGCATTGGGCAGGGCCGTGGAGGGTGCAGGACGCCATTCTGCATAGACCCCCACCCAGAGCAGGAACCCGGATGGCTCACATAGTCTTCATGAGGCTGCTCCCTACAGACATTTGCATTGTAGGCATGGATGTTAGGAGAGGGGCTATGTAATGTGTGTGATGTCAGCCAGCGGGACTACTTGTTACGGCCCTGCTCATGGCTTGCATGGTGAGTTAACATTTTCCCCTAATGCCTGAACAGGGATAGGTGTTTGATGACGCTAGTAAGATCACAAAACTATTAATAGACCCAACACCCTGTCTTGGACTCTGCTTTATTTTTGAAGCATATAATGAAGATTTATTACATAAAAACCTATTGACCTTTTTCTGGGTAACAGCGTGCTCGGAAATGGCAGAAAACCGGAGACTAAGCCAAGAACTCTGTATAGATAAATGTAAAACAAAGACTCTAGTGCAGTGTTCTCCAACCTTGGGTCCCCAGATGTTTTTGGCCTACAACTCCCAGTATATATATATATATATATGCTGGCATTTTGAGTATTTTGGTCCCACCCCCTTTACCTTTGACTCCACCTCATTTTGCCTTCCTCCCCACCCATCACTGGGATGTGGGCCCAAACAGCCAACTGCAATGAAGATGAACTCTATCCACCACATTCCCATGGAAATCTCTGGGGAGACCTTTCAGCCTAACCAAACACAGGAATATACCAAGCATAATGTTTAAAGTGGTATCTGCTGTATATTCAGATTTACTTATATTAATTGTGATGATGTATACACTTCCCAATAAGTTATTTGTGTACTGTTTTTAAAAAAATTAATAGAAGAAACAAAATAGAGTGGGACTTACTACTGAGCAGACCAGGCACAGGATCGCAGTGTCAGTAACATTAAAAGCCAGATAGATATTTTTTTTTAAAAAAAGAATCTTATTGGGAATAAAATTATCTGACTAAACATAAAAGAGATACAGTTGCTTTTAAATAAACAGTAAGTAAGAGATAGCATCTTCAGTTGTTAATGATTACAGGTGTAAAGATTATTCACAGCAAAAGTATAACTATTTGACTGGGTACCTTTTTTGTTGCTTCTCAATTTTTAGTTTTGGGTCTGGTTTACATAGCATGGTGTCATTTCAGGGGTAATAAAATTGGGTTATTCAAAGTAGCTTTGTCTTATTTACATAACCTTACACTTGCCTTATTTACACAAACTATGGTCATAATACAGCATGATTCAATTCAGAAAAATGGCATGGAGAAAAGGCTTCAACCCTTCCCCAGCAGCTTGGCCCCTATGCAATTTATATACAGCTCCATCCATGGCTGCTTTTTTGTGTAAAAGGAAACATCAGGACATCCTCTATGTTTTGTCAACTTTGCCCCTGAATTTGAAAAGAAATGCATGTCCCCCTTAGCTCTAGGGGAGCTAGTGGCCCTCCAGATGCTGATGGACTACAACTCCCATAATCCATGCTGGTGGGGCTGATGGGAGTTGGATTCAAACAACTGGAAGACCACAGCTTCCGCACTCCTAGTTAGGTTGTCACTAGATGGCTAAAATTTACCAATCCAATGAAAATATCATTGTTAATATGTCTTGTTAATTGCTGTGAACTGCCCAGAGAGCTTCAGCTATTGGGCGGTATAAAAATGAAATAAATAAATAAATAAATAATAATAATAATAATAATAATAATATAATATGTTAGGGTACAATCCTATGCATGTTTAGACAGAAAAAAGTCCTACAACTCCCAGCATTCCCCAGCCAGCCATAGCTGGCTTATAGGACTTATAGGACTTATAGGACTTATAGGACTTTTTCTGTCTAAACATGCATAGGATTGTGCCCTTAGTTGCTAACAAATCCACTTCATCTGCAAACACATCTATATATTTTGCATTTTTGTGCTATGTTGTGGTTGGGTTATATAGTTCTATAACAGTACAACCCCATACATGTCTACTCAGAATTAAGCCCCATTGAGTTCAATGCAGTTTACTCTTGGGTATCTTGGAAAATGATTGCAGCCTAAAAGTACGAATGTAACAAAAATAAGCCAAAAAGGCACAAATCTCCTTCTAATCACCTACTGCAGTTTAATTGGGTGCCTATTAGTGCAACCATGCTCTTAAAATAAGTATTGCTGTTTTGCTGTTCAGTTGGCTAGAAAAAGGCATGTGTCTTATCTCACAATCTCTTGGTGCTTGAAAACCTCACTTAATATTCAGAAAGGAGTTGGAAAATGTCATGGCCAAAGGTAGATAAAAGTAAGGGCTTCAGTATATACCAAAGCCAGAGCTCAATAACATGCATCTACATCTACGCTGTGTTTTGTTAGAGCTTTAAATGACGCCTTCTTGGAGCCTTTGTTTTATTTTTATTTATTTTTAAAAGAAGCAAGGCTTCTTCTTGATTAACTGTGTGAACTACACAAATCTCATTCTCAAGGTCAGTTCTAAGCACTCCCACACTCCCATGTAGAATTGAATGCGAAATCCATTTGTAAGTTGTCATATATGTGCACCTTATATGTGCGTTTTCTACTGTATGTACACTCCATGTACATTTACTGGAAAGCTTTGGTCCATCATCCTTTCCCAGTACATGAGCATGCAGGAGAAAACTGGTGTGTGAGATTGCTGGGTGTCTCAGAAGGAGCTTGCACCATTGTGCATTTGTGACATTGGCTTGGTTCAGACATCATATCCATTCATGGTTTGCTGACCAGGTGTCCTATTTTGCAGAAGACATTCCTCTGTTTTGGAGAGTTGGCAGAGAACAGTCCTCTATTTGAATGTGACCTCTGTTTGAAGGTCTCTCCAGTCCAAGTCTGGAGTCTTTAACTTTAAATTCAAAGAACTATAAGGAAGGAGAGCAGGAAGGGGCCTTGAAGTTGCCCATCAATGTATAGCACCTGGACAGCAGACTGAACAGGTACACAGGTCATGTGGTCAGTCTTTTCCACTATGGTGAAATGTATTGTACTTCTATTTAAATTATAGTTATTTCTAAATTTGCATCTATACATATACATTTATATATGCAAATGCTATACAAATTGGTGTCCTCTTTTTTGGTGATGTGTCAGTGCCCACTCTATTTGGCTGTCACGGCTATGACTCTGGCTCACTAGTTGCATCTACCCTCATAAACTTCAATTCCCAACCTTGCTTCCTGGCTCTCAATAACCATTGTTTGTTGTTACGTCCCAGTTGGGTAAACTGTGCTTGCACCAATCCACGATTTGCCACCAAACCAGAACTGGAAACCTAGTTCAAACTGTTTTACATGGTGCTAGTGATATTTATACCTGTCATTGTTCATAATATGTTGTTTTAAATGGAGTTGTTATATTTATTGATGTTATTGCTTTGAACACAATCTTGTGGAAATGTGATATACAACTAAACCATTTATTTATAGTACAATCCTATACATGTCAGAAGTAAGCCCCATTGAACAGGTAAGTGTGTTTATGGTTGAACTCATTGGGGTTCACTTCTGAGTAGACATTTATCTTATTTACTTACTTATTTACTTACAGTATTTGTATGCTGCTCCATGCAACTCACTTCTGAGTAAACATGTATAGGATTGCTCTGAAGATTTATACCCTGCATGATCTCAAAGGCAGCTTACAACACATCAACACAATGTGAAAACATTACCGAGTGCTCCTGTTCCTCTGGCCGGTGGCACAGGTCACAGTATTCTTCCCATTACTTCTCCAGTCACAGGACAATTGACAGTTGGAGCAGGGCTTTCATCAGGAACCTCACCCAGAACAGCAGCCTGACCTGACTCCAACTCAGACAAGCCTACCATACTCACTATCATGGCCCCAGTTCCAAGCTCGGAGGAGGAAGAGCAAACCAAGCTGCTGGCTGAAAAGCAAGACCAGGCTTCTGGCCCACAGTCTGAGGCCAAACCCTCACTAGCACCTGAGGAGCCATGTGACCCCTGAACTGCCACACCTGCCCAACATGGGCAGGGAACATGCAAGGCAAGGCAGGAAGCTGCTGACTGAAGAAGCGCCAGTCTGTCTCCAGGCCAGACATTTGGCCCTTTTAAGAGCCTCTCCATTCTGTGAGCAAGGGGGCACAGCTTGGGGGGGTGGAGGACTGGAGATAGAGGCTCCTAAGGCTTCAGTCCACCTCTGCCCTTGTTGGAGCAAGTTGATCCCTAGCAGTTCTCCCTGGTGAGTACTGACCTCCCTTGCCCATTGTACCTGTGGGCTCCTCGTCAGGGCCAGCCTGGACAGCTCTTTCTGGAAATGCCTGAGCCACATCAGCATAGGTGGAAGACACATTACTGTCTGCCAGCCAGGAACTGCCTGAAATGTTCTGTGCTCTGTAGCAGGGATGGAGAACTTGCTGAAAGCTACTGTACATGTGCCCCTTGGCCTAGTTTCATGAGGCCCACAGAGAAGGGGTAGCAGGGAAATGGGTCTGGGGTGACACAATGAGCACCATATAATCTTGCAGTGTTGCAAGTCCCACCCACTTTGGGTTCTGGCCCCACTGCCTGCTCTGCCACTGTCTACCACCTGGCATGCTATATCAACTATACAGTCTATAGCCTTGAAGACTAGAAAATGTTTTCTCATCAGGCATGAGGCATCCCTTTGAACATAGTAGTAATATAATGAGTTTCTGAACTGAGATCTTGTGTACCTGGTTTGAACTTCAATGAGATCTGGCTACGTCCTGTATGCAGCACTGCTAACAATGTGGCAATATGCCGAGCTTCAATCTAAGTGGATCATTTGCTATAATCAACTGACCTATGGAGTACTGTGAAAAGAAATTTCTGCCTGTTAATTTCTTTCTGACTCTGGCTCGTTATTACCTCTCAAGCCCTTACATCTGAGACCTGATATCATTCATAATGTATTACCTTAGCCCATGTAACTGCAAGATGTTGTTCTCATTCATGTGCGCTAATCCTCTTTTGAATAATACTTTGACAATGTCCAATAATTTATGTAGAGCTGGCATAATCCGTTCTCTCTATCCCCTTTGCTGATGTGCTACCTACCGTCTTGTGTCCTATTTGCTTCTCTGGGCACACTTGTCATTTTCACCGAGTTGTGTATGATGATCCCTAAATGTCTTTCAGAAAGGATTAAGATTGTTTCAGATGTGGTTGGTATGTTATGAAAGTTCAAGTTAGCCCTTCTAATGTGTATAATATTGCATGAATATTGCTGATGTGCTACCTACCGTCTTGTGTCCCATTTGCTTCTCTGGGCACACTTGTCATTTTCACCGAGTTGTGTATGATGATCCCTAAATGTCTTTCAGAAAGGATTAAGATTATTTCAGATGTGGTTGGTATGTTATGAAAGTTCAAGTTAGCCCTTCTAATGTGTATAATATTGCATGAATTTGGTTCTTCTCATACAAGCAAACTTCCTGTCGAAACAATTTGGAATTTAGCTTAATAAGTATTTCCCTCCGGATGTGTTCTTGTATCTTTCTGGATCAGCTCACAGAATGTTTTGAATTCATCATTTCTATGAGGAGGATTTGTTTTTGGACGGACACTCCAGTAATGCATCATTCCCTCATTTCTGTTGCATGGTCCATTCCTACAAAGAAGCCTTGGAAGAGGGACCAGCATTGGGCAATATTTTGGGAGGCATAATAGTTAATAAATTTGATTTTACTGGCTCTTATTTGTGCTTGTACTGGAGTTTTCCAAATACTGTCTAAGAGAACAATCTGATGGTCTCTAGACAGCATCTCAGGGACCAAGATTGTTCAGGAAACCCCCCTCCAAGGCTGTAAACAGGCCTATGATGTCACATTTTTGTTTTTATATGTTGGAGCCTTCTTTTGGGCTCCTCCCAAACACTGCAGAGGTTTCCGTAGAGGCTTTCTCTATGACAGGGGTGGAAGAACCTCATCCCTGGAGGCCAAATCTGGCCCTCCTGAGGTCCCAGTCCAACCAGCCTGAGGTCTCAATCCAGCCATCCCCAGAAGGCCCCACCCTCTTCCCCTACCCCCTTCCCCTGTCCCATCTCCTTTCCCCCAACCATCAATGGTTTGGTGGTTTCCCAGCTTTTGTGCAGTTTTTTACTCATTCTAAAATCTGAAAATGCCTCTCTTAAGGCTTAATTAATGGCAGCAAGAGCTTTAAACTAAAATATGCTGGTATTTTTTGTGGTTTTGGTTCAACCCCTTTTGCCTTTGGCCCTGCCCACCACTGGAATGTGGCCCCTGAGAGCATCTCTGAAATTGAATTCGGTCCTCATGCTGAAAGAGATTCCCCAACCCCTTCACTACAAGGTCAGAACCTCAAAGATGGGGAAAACTTGGCATTATGGCGATACGCTAGTGGGTAGGGAAGGCATGGCTGAGGATCCAAGGGATCCTCAGTGCTCCCAGTTTCTACCATCTCCCCGACCCAGAAAAAACATTTAGACATGCTGAAGAGTGCATCTAAATGTATCTCTCCCATTACCAGCAATGGGAGAGACTGGTTTTTCTTCTGTCAATGGATGAAAGAAAAATACAGTAAGCCCCATCTCCCACCTGACTCCCACCCTGCTGGCAAGAGCTGTAGGAAAACCGAATTACATTTGTACATAAGAAAAGGCTTAGCACAAAGGAGTGACTAGTCCTCTGAAAGATATATTAGTTGAGTTAAACATCTTAGAAAATCCACCTGACAAAATGACAATGAAAGCTGCTATGGGGATGGATTTTTGCTACTGGTTTGGTCAAATGTATTTGTTGCTAACGTGATAATGGAGGACGATGCTATGACAAACAATCAAGCCCAAATATCATTCTTGAGATATTCGTCAGTTGGTAATGGTGTGTGTGTGTGTGTGTGTGTGTATTAAAACTTACCAAGATTAACATCTGGTACAAAATGCAGAAGGCCTATTTGTTTGTTCCGTATGTCCATCTGATAGGCCTATCCTTGGTCCATTTCCCTAGTTGTTTGAATACCTTGTTCAAACATGGACTCTGTGCAAATAGCTTGATGCACAAAGTGGTTCAGTGAGTTCTGTGGTGATTTACATTTCATAAATGTTAATGCTTAATATACTCATTTATCCTCCTCTGAAACCCGAAAATAACACTTGTCTGCACCATAAATTCCCGAGGCCTGATTCACAACTTAGCAGCACCATGAAGCATTCTAAGGCAGCCTTCCCAACCGGGTATCCTCCAGATGTGTTAGACTGCAACTCCCATCATTCCCAGCCAGCATGGCAATAGAACTATGGGAGTCGCAGCCCAACACATCTTGAGTTTACCCGGCTGAAGAAGGCTGTTCTAAGGCAGTGCTGAAACCCACTTCCACGGCTTCTTCAACAAGCCCAAGCATGCCTCCCACTTCTTGCAAAATTTCCCTAGGCTGAGAAATTTTTCCCTTCATCTATAAACACTTGGCTGCCCTGAAGTATGAACTGATAGGTGCAATGTACACTTTCTGATTGTTCACCCAACTAAACAAACTGAAACAAATGGATAATTTTCTGGCAATGTGAATTGCAGGCGTGTCGGGACCACAGTGAGAGGGGCAAAAGGATATCCCCAGGTTAGGGTCCTGATCTGCTTTAGTCTCTCTGCTCTTACTTTTGCATAAAGACTGTGCCTATGGGGAAGAGGGTTTAACCCTTTCCTTTCTGCAGATTTCCTGATGAATGTCACACCCTGAAGTGTCTGTTTGCTCCATTAGAGAAGCTGCATTCCAAAAAACAAAAACAAAACCCTCTCCTGCATTCCAAAAAGATATCTCATGTTCCCAAAAGCTGGGAAGGCTAAGAGGATCATGAAAGATTTGTATTATTGAAGGGATGTCAGGGTTGATCTCCCACTTCCTGGTAAGAGGGAGGCAGCAGAGCTATCCTGAATGTAGCCTGCCCAAATATGGAGATCTTCCAGAGGGGCCCTTTGTTGGTGTATTCTAACCACCAAAGACTTGGAATACGCTTGAAAACAGGTGTGTCCTTGAGTGGCAGCCTACTCCCTTGCTGCAGGTGATGATAATCTGTGTAAGCATGTGGGAGGGGTATAAAGCCTAGCTCTGCAGTATAATATCTCTCTCTCTCTCACTTGATGGCTGTGGGGAGCAGGTAACAATGTATCCTGTATATAGTTAACTCTTTTATGCTTTGGATTAAATATATTAGAAGGACCTAAATGAGGAATGTATTATTTACTGGACCACTGACACTATTGCTACTGCTGACTCTGCTACAACACCAACAAAGGTTATGGGCCCAGAGCCAGGTGTCAGCAATGGAAACCACCAGCAATGGATACCAGAGGTCTGGAAGGTAAAGCCATTATTCCAGGAGGTCCTGAATGCTTGAGTTTCAACTTGCAAAGTGTTTTTCCTGCTTACTAACATTTGTAAGGAACTGCAAGTATGGCTCAAGGAATGCAAGCAGGTCAAGTCTTTGAGAGACTAAATGACTTTAATTACAGCACCTGGAGTTATAAAATGGAAATGTATCTCAGACGGGAAGGTCTCTGGAAAGCTGTGGAAGAGGAACCTCCAGATGAAGAGGATGAGGGATATACTGACTGGCAAAAGCAAGATGAAAAGGCTCAAGCAAGTATTGCTTTGGGGATTGAGGATTCTCAAATTTCACTAGTACAGCCAAAGAAGTGTGGGAAGCTCTACAGAGAATTTATCTGAGAGAAACAGCAGGCAGTAAAGTTTTATTGACTCGATGGTTGTATTGGCAACAATTAACACCTGGTGAGTCTTTGCCTGATCACTTAAAAGAGATATCTTTGGGTAATTAAGGGCATGTGGAATGGACTTTACACCCATATCACAAGTTTACATAATCTTGTCAAGCCTTGATGAAAGTTATGATGCCGTTTCAACTTTAATAGAAAGTAGAGATGAAGAGGATTTAACTGTGGAATGGATAACAGGGAAATTGTTGGCTGAATGGGAAAAGCGACAAGAAAGGGCTGATATCAAGCAGTCACTGACGGTGTTAAAGGGCAATAACAGTTTACAAGGCCATAATAAAAGCAGCTGTGAATCAGCAATTACTGGAGGAGTTACAGCCTTGAAAGTAAAGAAATGCTTCATATGTGGCTCAAAAGAGCATTTAAAGAAAAACTGTTTGTTGCTACAAAAGAACCGAACACAGGAAAAGCATGAACGGAATGCTGGATGGAAAGTAAGAACTGGTGAACATGGTGCAGTAAGCAAGAAAGGCTTTACTGCAAGACTGAGTAATGATTCCTGTTTGTGGGTCCTGGATTCAGGGGCTTCACGCCACATGACTAAAGAAAAACCTCTGTTTGGTTCTTTGAATCTTAATGTAAAGCATCAAGTTGTTGCATCAGCTGATGGTGGAAAAATACCTGTGTCTGGGGAAGGAAAGGTAACATTTAAATGTTTGGATAATGAAACTCTTGAAGTCCTGTATGTACCTAAATTAGAATCTAATTTACTAAGTGTATCTCAGTTAGCAATATTAGGATTTGAAATTTGCTTTAATGGGGATACATGTGAAATTAGAAAAAGAGGGAAAGTTTGTGCTACAGGATATTTACAAGATTCTTTATATGTAATTGAAACACAGGAGAGTAATCATGTTAATGATGAGGCTGCAAGTCAAGTGAAAACAAATCTCTCCATTAGCAATTGTAATCCCCATAATAACTGTATTCATTTATATCACAGGAGATTAGGACATGTAAATTATAGAACTGTTGCTAAAATGCCAAGTTTATGCAAAGGAATCACAATTAAGCCATGTCATAGGTTTGTAGAATGTGATGTGTGTAGTGAAACTAAATCACATAGAGCACCTATTGGGAAACATAATGCTAGAATCACAAAAAAAACCCATTTGAATCAATCCATGCAGATGTAGCTTTACATAATGCGTTACATTAAGATTTATGGACCAAAAACCTATGGTACAAACCCATGGTACAAACCCTTTACAATCAAAAGATGGCACCAAACTCTTAAAAGACAAAGAGTCTATTGCACTGCGTTGGAAAGAGCATTATTATGACCTTTTAAATCGTAAATCTAAGGTGGATAATTAGATTTTTTCGCAAATCCTGCAAAAACAAATTAGAGAGTAACTTGCAATACTCCCCACTTTGGATGAAGTAAAAAAAGCCATTAATCAAATGAAGAACAACAAAGCTAGTGGACCAGATGGGATTCCTGCTGAAATCTTTAAAGAAGGGCCCCCCGAACTTGTACAACATCTTCATAAACTCATCGAAAAAATCTGGATAAGAGATCCTGGAAGACTTCAGGGATGCCATAATTATCACCCTCTTTAAGAAGGGTGATAGTTTCCACAGTCTGTTCTATCGGGGCATTTCTTTCTTAGCTACCGCAGGTAAAATATTTGCTAGGATTCTCGCAAACCGTCTTCTATCTATTTCAGAAGAGATCCTCCCTGAAACTCAATATGGTTTCTGCCCCTCTAGAGGGACAGTAGACATGATTTTTACTGCACGTCAGCTCCAAGAAAAATGCTGGGAGCAAAATCAACCCCTTTATATGGCATTTATTGATCTGGCTAAGGCCTTTGATACTGTAGACCGAACAGCTCTCTGGACTATCCTTATGAAAATTGGATGCCCCAATAAATTTGTGAATATCTTGCGACTTCCGGCAACGGTTTTGGACAACAACGGCCCTCATGGTGCTCCATTTAAAGTGGGATCAGGTGTTAAACAGGGATGTGTTATTGCCCCAACATTATTTGCTATTTTCATCGCCATGATTTTACATCTTGTCGAGGGGAAACTTCCCACTGATGTGGGAATTATATATCAAACTGATGGAAAGCTTTTTAATCTCAGCAGGCTGAAAGCAAAAAGTAAGGTAATTACAACCTCCGTTGTGGAACTTCAGTATGCTGATGATAATGTGGTCTCCGCACATTCAGAGGATGATCTCCAAACTATCCTAAACGGGTTTGCAGAAGCATACAGAAAACTTGGTCTCTCACTTAACATCAAAAAAACCAAAGTGCTTCATCAGCAAGTGCAAGCTAACCCTTTGATGATGCCATCTATCCAACTTGGCGGGACAATACTGGAAAATGTCGATCATTTTCTCTATCTTGGCAGCTATCTTTCTGTTACAGCTAACGTCGACAGTGAAATCCAGCATCGTTTGAGCTCCGCAAGTGCCGCGTTTTCTCGAATGAAACATAGAGTGTTCGAGGATTGGGATATTTGTAAGAAGACCAAAACACTGGTTTATGAAGCCATTGTATTGCCAACTTTACTGTATGCCTGCGAAACATGGACTATCTATAAACGTCACTTCCACCTCCTTGAAAGATTTCATCAACGTTGCCTCCGGAAAATCCTGCGAATTACTTGGGAAGATAGGTGAACAAATGTCAGTGTACTGGAAGAAGCAAAGACTACTAGTGTTGAAAAAATGATCCTTCAACGCCAACTTCAGTGGACCGGTCATGTTGTTCGAATGTCTGACTGCCATCTCCCAAAGCAGTTACTTTATTCCCAACTTAAGGATGGAAAGAGGAATATCGGTGGTCAATATAAGAGGTTTAAATATGTTCTTAAGGCTAATCTAAAAAAAGGCAATATAAACATCGAAAACTGGGAAGCTCTGGCCCATGAACGATCTAACTGGAGGTTGGCCTTTCACAAAGGTTCTATGGACTTTGAAGAAGCCCGAGTGCAAGGTGAAAGGGAGAAACGTGCTAAGCGGAAAGCACATCAAATGAATCCTTTACAGGACCATCTTCTATCTGGTAACCTGTGTCCTCACTGTGGGAAGCTGTGTGGATCTAGAATTGGCCTCCACAGTCATTTACGGACCCATCGCTAGAGTCTACACAATTTTTCTTTAGAATTTCCTCCTTTTAAAATTTCCTTTTTGTAAATTTTTATCCTGGAAGACAATCTTATTCGATCACGAGTGATCGCCTGATGATGCAGATGTAGCAGGTCCTTTTAGAGAAAGTTTAGGAAAAGTAATATTTTTTATCAATAGTAGATGATTATACTAGATTTGGGTTTATTTATCTATTAAAACAAAAGAATAACGTTTTTGGAAAATTTAAATCCTTTGTGCAATGGGCAAAGAATAGATTTGAATACCCAATTGCCACTTTACAAACAGATAGAGGTGGAGAATTTATGTCAAATGAATTTAAAAGATTTATGGATATGAGAGGAATAGAACATAAATTAACTGCTCCTTATTCTCCATTTCAAAATGGGGTTGCTGAAAGAAGGAACAGAACATTGCAAGAAATGCTCAGAGCACAATTAAAGGAAGGAAACTTATCAGAAGTTTTCTGGGCAGAATCATAGGTTACAGCAAACTATATTCTAAACAGAGTATTGACCTCTGTAACCAATACAACTCTTTATTAACTACTTCCTGGAGTAAAACCTAAATTAGGACATCTACGTGTGTTTGGATGTAAATGCTTTGTACATGTTCAAGCAGAAACATGTAGAAAGCTCTCCTCAAGAGGGCTAGAGTGTAAGCTTCTTGGGTATGATTATCAAACGAAGGGATATAGACTATGGTCTCCAAAACATAAGAATGTAATTGTTAGTAGAGATGTCATCTTTCATGAGCAAACACAAGGAAGCAAAGATGCCTCTGAGGTGTATCTACCTCTAAGTCAAAATGATACAAACTCAAAATTAAAGGTTAGCAAACAAGAAGTAATAGATGAGAATACTGTTCAGGATAGAGAAACTGAAATTAACGTAGAACCTGAGACAGTAAATGAACCTGTTTTAAGAAGGTCTGAAAGGGAAAGAAGAACACCTGTATGTTATCAGGATGAATTTCAAAATTATCAAATTACACATAAGGCAATGAAAGTAGCTTATGAACCAGAGAGTTTTGAAGAGATTAAAAGTATGGAGCCAGAGATAGCACAAAATTGGTTTAAGGCTATGGCAGAAGAGATAGAAGCAATGCATAAAAATAAAACATGGGATCTTGTACCTTTACCTGAAGGGAGAAAAGCCATAGGTTCCAAATGGGTATACAAGATTAAAAGAAATGAACAAGGTCAAGTAAAACGGTTTAGAGCAAGACTAGTTGCAAAGGGTTTTGCACAATGATATAATGTTGAATATGAGTCACTGTTTGCACCCACAGTGAGATATGCAAGTGTTAGGCTATTATTGAAAATAGCAGCAGAGAAACAATTAAAGGTCTCACATTATGACATTAAAACTGCATTCTTATATGGAGATTTAGAAGAAGTTTACATGGCACAACCACAAGGTTTTGTAAAAGATTCACGTCTAGTGTGTAAACTTAACAAGTCTATCTATGGTTTAAAACAAGCAGCCAGATGTTGGAATAAAAAGCTAGATAGTGTATTAAAAGAACTTGGGTTTGAGCAAAGTAGAGCTGATAATTGTTTGTACATATGTAATAACAAAAATGGAATTGTGTATTTGTCAGTATATGTTGATGATCTTTTGTTAGTATATGCTACAGACAAACAGAAACAGATATTTGAAAAAGGGTTAGAGACACATTTTGAAATTAAAGACCTAGGGGCTGTGAAAAACTAGGGATGCAAATAATCAGAGAAACATCAGGTTCTTTCCTGATTAATCAAAGTAATAAAATCCAGGCTTTGTTGGAGTCCAATGGCATGGAAGATTGTAAGCCAGTTGCTACTCCAATGACTATAGATAGAATATCAAAAGCAGGAGAATGAGAAAGAATTTGGAGATATTGACAAATTTAGAGGTATAATTGGAAGTTTGCTTTATCTTGCAAACATATCCAGGCCTGATATAACAAATGCGACAAACATACTGAGCAGAAAGATATCTAAGCCAACAATGCAAGATTGGGCTGCAGTTAAACGCATATTAAGATATCTAAAAGGCACCATTAATTATAAGCTGAAATTGTTTGAACAGAGCAGTGGTGACTTCTGTGTATATACAGATGCAGATTGGGGGACGTCTACAGACAGAAAGTCCACATCTGGAACTGTTTTCATATACAATCAGACACCAATAGAGTGGTATTCTAGAGAAAGCAAAGTCTTGTTACCATATCAAGTGCTGAAGCTGAATTCATCAGTCTATCTTTAGCTTGTAATGAGATAGAATGGTTTAAACAATTGTTTGATGATATGAACTTGAATATTTCATAAATTGTAACAATATATGAGGACAATCAAGCATGTATAACCATGGCTAAGTCTGAGAAATGTAGACCTAGAACAAAACATATTGACATACGTTATACACATGTAAAGGATTGTATCCAGAAGAATTGGATTAAATTACAATATTGTCCTACCAAAAATATGTTGGCAGATATATTTACAAAGCCATTATCTGCTGTAAAACATAAAATGCTAGTTGATGGACTAGGTATCACTGAATAGATTAAACAGAAAATTATTCAAGACCTCATTCCAAGTAAGAGGGCTGTTGGTGTATTCTAACCACCAAAGACTTGGAATACGCTTGAAAACAGGTGTGTCCTTGAGTGGCAGCCTACTCCCTTGCTGCAGGTGATGATAATCTGTTTAAACATCTGGGAGGGGTATAAAGCCTAGCTCTGCAGTGTAATCTCTCTCTCTCACTTGATGGCTGTGGGGAGCAGGTAACAATGTATCCTGTATATAGTTAACTCTTTTATGCTTTGGATTAAATATATTAGAAGGACCTAAATGAGGAATGTATTATTTACTGGACCACTGACACTATTGCTACTGCTGACTCCGCTACAACACCTGGCAGTCCTTGCAATTTCTGAACCACATCTGGAGAGAATCTTAGATAGTGCCTTTTTAGTGGCTGCACCCTAGTTTGGGAACTCTCTCCCTTTAGAAATTTTTAGCTCCCTCTCTGTATTTTCAGTGAAAGGCCTTTGAGGTTAATCTAGTAACTGTAGTGTTCACATTTTAACTGCCAGCTGTTTTATGCTTTGACTTTTCATGTTTTGACCTTTGGATTGGTTTTTACTTGCTCTTTTATGTTTATCTTTTTAAAATTGTATTTTAGCTGCCTTGAATGCCACTGGAAGAAAGGCAGGTTAGCAGTAGTAGCAGCAAGATGCTTTGCATTGCTTTTAGCTCTGGCAGCGCTAAAGGAGCACAGGGGAGGTGCATTCCAATGCTGCCAGCTATTTTTCCCCATAAGGGAAGGGTGCCCTGATGACTGGCAGGAGTTGCTGGGACTACAACCAGGAAACCTCACCAGGCAGCGTACCTGTCTGGTGAGCCACATGAACAGCAATTTGGAGCATGTTCCTGGGCAGTGATGTATTTTCAAGCTCTGGACTGGCTGTGTGCCCCCTTGAGCAACAAGATTTTCCTGGTGCTGGTGTATTTGGGTTGTTCCTTGGCTCCGATTCCTGGCTTCCCAGAAAGTGGAGGGCACCCCCTGCCACTGTGTGCTCGGGCATCCCCTAGCATCCTCACCACTCCCATCTCACCTTCTGACACCCACAGCTATTCTGGGCATGGGTGTGGCCCTACCATGGCCACGCAATATGCCCTCCAGCAAAGGAGCTGGCCATGCAAGTTCCCCCTGTATCTCCCCAACCCCATCAGTCAGCTGCCTAAGGAACTGGTTGGTCTCGCTGATTGATACCCCTATCGAAGCCCTCATCCATAGAGTCATGAATACCCCACATTCTGGTGGATATCACCTGGTCAATTCCTGTCATGCCCTCCTGCATGGCAGCAAAACCCTGCTGGGCTGCTTCCTAGTGTCCCTCCACAGCTGGGAAGCATCCAACTGAGCCTACTCCATCTGTGCCTAGAGGACAATGATGCAGAGTGGTTGAGTGGGCAGGGGGCCCCTCACAGGGAAGGGCAGCTGAACACAGAGTCCTCCCCAAGGTCCACAGGCTGATCTGCCAAGGGAACCCACCTCTGCCCTCCACAGGAACTGCTGAGTCCTCCAAGGGGCGCTGGTGGTGGTGGTGGCAGCGGCAATGGCTGCTGCAGTCTTGAGGGGTAGCAGTGGCTATTGTTGCTGCTACTGCAACCCCTAGGGGGGCTGTTCCTCCTGCTGGAGCTCACTTACGGGTTGCTGGTGGGCTTTGAAAGGGTCTCCCAGTCCCTCAGATACATGTTCCTGTCACAGCTGGAGCTGGTAAGTTTATGGGAGTTTTTCCTGCATATGTGTGTGTGTGTGTATGCTCTCCTTGCCGATCCTAGGTGCAATACCTGTCCCCTGTGAGTGCACAGT
Organism: Shinisaurus crocodilurus; assembly: GCA_021292165.1. Taxonomy (NCBI): domain Eukaryota; kingdom Metazoa; phylum Chordata; class Lepidosauria; order Squamata; family Shinisauridae; genus Shinisaurus; species Shinisaurus crocodilurus. Next base: position 259,675,121 of record CM037878.1, on the reverse strand, counting down.
ATGGCTGTCCTAGAGGAGGAGAAACGTGGACCCTGGCCACATGGCCTGTTTTCAGAGTAGTGAGTTCTTGTATTTTGTGGGGCTTGCATGGGGATTGATGATCGGTCAATGGGGAGACAGTGTTGTGGTTGGTCATGGTCTTCCAAGCCGCTATTGTTTGGACATGGGCATGATGGGTAGTAATGACTTTTCCTGGGGGTGTTTTCACACATGGCCTTGAATGAGGTTGTAATTGGTTATGTCTGCCTCTGGGAGCATCTACCTTTGAGCCCGTGTGTGTGTGTGTGTGTGTGTGTGTGTGTGTGTGTAGGGTATGTCTTTGAGCTGAGGTGGCTCAAGATACTTTATAGTGGTGTCACTATAAAGTATAAGTGCTCTGCCCACAGCATGCACCCCTTCAGGTCCCTCTTGTGTTTGGATGTCGAAGCTACAAGGTTGGGGAGCAAGGCTTCCAAATATGGAATTTTCACTCTGACCACGTAACTCTTTGCCCAAAGTCAGACTGACACTTCCAAAACTCAACGACCAATTCTGAACCTTAGGACTGTACCTTACATTTTGCATTAATTGTGCTCCTTCATTCTTCCTTCAGGTCTCAAAAGGGTGGTTCTGTTGAACTTACTGGCTATGTGTGGTGGAGTAGTGGGATTACACCTTCCCCGTCCTCCCACTACATGTGCCTGTCCCACACTGAGTGTACGGGATGTTCACCTGTGAGCATCTTGCTTGCATAGAGCATACACATGAAAAAATAGAACATGCAGATGCTCAAAGTATATAAAATCTGGAAATCAACTGCATGAGTTAGGCCAACGTGCCTTTTATCTTTCACGCATAGGCACTATGCAAACAAGCTGCCTATGCATGGATGTCCAGAGGGCCTGAAAGAAAGGCAGGCATGTGCAATGGGCGAGTAGCCATGCTCATTCCTTCATCATATACAGCTGGTACATTTGTCTGAAGCAGCGCATATTCCTGTGTATTTCAACTGGTACATGTATTTACTTTATTTATATCCTGTCTTTATTCCTGAAACTCAAAGCAGAGTAAATAGGGTTTCCAGCTGGTCTCCCATCCATGCATAGACCACACTTAGAACTGTTTAGCTTCAGCTAGGCTGTTGTATCATATGCTTTCATGGAATGCTTCAGGAAATGTAGACCTTTTGTCAACTAGTCTCAGTACAAACCTGCAGATTTGTTTAGAGTATATCTGAACTTAGATTTCCCAAGCTGGGGACATTTTCTTCCCAAATTAATTGGTGTAACTCCCTAAAATTTGAAATTACTTTTACTGTGAAAATGAGACGGAATCTTAACGATTAATACATCAGACAAATAAGTTACAGTAATTTAAATTTGTCTTCTTCCTTTGGAACTGAATCTTCCTTTGTCTGTCGAAAGCACCACTATCATTGTCAGCTATATTCAGCAAGAAACAAATGTTTGAACAATGTTATTGTTCATGCTTAGCAATGGACTTTTCTTGCAGCTTTCTCTTGCTGTGTAACCTCATCAATTTGTCTGGAGAAAGTAATTTGTAGATAAGCTGACACAAGCATTTCTGCACAATGTTTTTCTTGGCAGAATTTCATATACACCTTGGCTACCTCTATATTGCATGTTCAACATCCTCATCATCCACATCTATATAGCACTCATTTATATTGTCAAGCAAGCGCTGCACAAGGGTTAAAATAATGACACTCCTTGCAAACAATAATAAAATGATGTATTAAATGTATTACAAAATTTAACAATAAAATTGTAACATTATCACGGTGAAGGTAGTGTTCCATATTAAAGCAAATATTCTCTCTTGATATAGTTGCCTGAGTTGAGAACCCCCACTTCATGTACTACAATTACTTCCACTCAACTAGATAAATTTCAAGAATTATTCTAAAAAATTGTTGACAGAGCAGGAGGCTCTACAGCAGTGATGGCGAACCTTTTTGAACCCGAGTGCCCAAACTGCAACACAAAACCAACTTATTTATTTCGAAGTGCCAACACTGCAATTAAACCTGAATACTGGGGTTTTAGTTTAGTAAAAACAACTCATACAGTTGTCTGAACTAATTAACATCTTTTGTCTTAAAAGAAAAACACAGTAACAGGGCTTTCAATGATACAAACAGTTTTTTATTGAAAAAAACATCAACTCAATTTTTTTAAATAGTACTACATTGTACACATAGCCTGAAGGTAATTTAGATACGTTTGGGGGAAAGAGGGGGGGATTGTGAAGAAGCCAGGGAGAATGTGGGGAAAGGAGGAGGAGGTGCTGGCTAGGAGGGAATGAGGTGGCTGGGGGGCAAGAATGAGGCGGCTGCATGGGAACGCGCGGCAGGGATGTAATACGAGCCTTACCTGGGCTCCTCTGATCGTTCCTGCGGCGGCGGCCCGATCTCACTCTTCTGAGCGGCGCGGAGCGTTCTCCGCGCCGCTCAAGCTGCTGCTGCTGCCGCCGCCACCCATCGCTCTTCTGAGCGGCACGGAGCATTCTCCGCACCGCTCAAGCTGCTGCTGCCGCCTGTCACTCTTCTGAGCGGCGCGGAGCATTCTCCGCGCCGCTCAAGCTGCTGCTCAAGCTGCTGCTGCTGCTGCCGCCCGTCGCTCTTCTGAGCGGCGCGGAGCATTCTCCGTGCTGCTGAAGCCGCCTCCGCCTCTGGACCCGCCGTCACAGCCCGTCGCGTCATGTCCTGTGCGCTGGATCCCCGCGCTCTGTTTTTGGTGGAGGGGGGTGAACCAGGGCAACAGGGCTTAAACAGCCCTGTTGCCCTGGTTCCCCCCCCGCCAAAAACAGAGCGCGGGGATCCAGCGTGCAGGACATGACACGACGTCCTGCGCGCCGGATCCGCTGCCCATGATGCGCAGCATGATGCTGCCTCACGCCGCCGCTCGGGACCTATGGCTGGTGACCTATGGCTCGCGTGTCAGCAGAGTGGTCCACATGTGCCACAGGTTCGCCATCACGACAAAGTGCCTCATGATATCCTGATTAGTAAGCTAGCTAAGAGTGGGCTAGATGGAACAACTATCAGGTGGATCCACAATTGGCTAAAGAATCGAACTCAAAGAGTGCTTATCAATGGTTCCTTCTCAAACTGGGGAGAGGTAACGAGCGGGGTACCACAGGGCTCGGTCCTGGGCCCGGTGCTCTTCAACATTTTTATTAATGACTTGGATCAGGAGGTACAGGGAATGCTTATCAAATTTGCAGATGACACAAAGTTGGGTGGAACAGCTAATACTCTGGAAGACAGAAACAAAATTCAAAGTGACCTCGATAGGCTGGAGCGCTGGGCCGAAAACAACAGAATGAAATTTAATAGGGATAAATGCCAAGTGCTGCACCTAGGGAGAGGAAACCAAATGCAGAGTTACAGAATGGGGGACACTTGGCTCAACAATACTACAAGTGAGAAGGATCTTGGAATTGTGGTAGATCACAAACTGAATATGAGCCAGCAATGCGATGTGGCTGCAAAGAAGGCAAATGCAATTTTGGGCTGTATTAATAGAAGTATAGCTTCCAAATCGCGGGAAGTGATAATTCCCCTTTACTCGGCACTGGTTAGGCCTCATCTTGAGTACTGCGTCCAGTTCTGGGCACCTCACTTTAAGAAGGACATAGACAAACTGGAGAGGGTTCAGAGGAGGGCAACAGATGATAAAGGGACTGGAAACAAGGCCCTATGAGGAGAGACTGAAAGAACTGGGCATGTTTAGCCTTCAGAAGAGGAGACTGAGGGGAGATATGATCGCACTCTTCCAGTATTTGAAGGGATGTCACACAGAGGAGGGCAAAGATCTCTTCTCGGTCATCCCAGTTTGCAGGACACGGAATAATGGGCTCAAGTTACAGGAACCTAGATTCCACCTAAACATCAGGAAAAATTTCCTGACTGTCAGAGCAATAAGACAATGGAATCAACTACCTAGGGAGGTGGTGGGCTCTCCCACTCTGGAGGCATTCAAGGTGCAGCTGGACAGACATCTGTCAGAGATGCTTTGACCTAGATTCCTGCATTGAGCAGGGGGTTGGACTCGATGGCCTTGTGGGCCCCTTCCAACTCTACTTTTCTATGATTCTATGATTCTATGATCACTGCTCTACAGCAAGGGTGGAGAACCTGTGATCCTCCAGAAGCTCTTGAACATGAACTCCATGGCCAATGGTCAAGGATGATGGGGCCTGTACAGTAACATCATCTGGAGGGTCCCAGGTTTCCCACCCCTGCCCCAAAGCATTGCCTTGATGAGCTCTGATGCTCTCATTATAAATTATGCCCCATGCTATTTAAAACACAGGAAGGAGAGCTCCCCTTGCTTGACCTTTTCTGGCCCTTCCGTCCTGTACTTTTGAGATCACTCCAAGGAATGGTCTATGTTTATGCCATGCTAATGCCATTTTTCTCTTAGAAGGATGGAAATGCACTGATGGATAACGGGGCTCTTTGCACCACTCCTGGATGTGTGTGTGTGTGGTGGTGGTGGTGGTGTAGCTGTAACTTATGGTAAACCAACAAACATCCAAAAGAGTGCTAGAATCAGTATTAGAATCCCAACATTATATATTTTTAATACCAAGTATTTTATGTTTATTATTAAATATTCTTCTCTTGTTGAAGTATTTCTTATACTTCAAGAAAAATAAAAATAAATAAATAAATAAAAACTGCTTTGGCAATTGCAAACCAAAGTTATTGTTTAAATCGGCTGGGACAGAATTTTAATTACCCAATGCAAGTGTGTCAATGCAAGGGATGTGCAATTCAGTAAAACTCGAGCTGGTCGAGGCTTTCTGAATTCTACCTCAAAGTTTGTTCTGACTTGTGTCCATATCAGACTTATAGGTTTGTTTTTTTCTTTTTGCACAAAAAATCACACATATTTTATCTCAAACGTATGCATCAATTGTGCACATTTCTGAAATGTACACATTTTCTCCCATTAATTACAGCATGCTTGTGTGCATTTTTCAAAAGCATGCATTTTTCATGTGCGTTTTTTCAAATCAATTGTCTTGTTCCACAAATCACATCACAAGCTCAGAATTGGCCGTACTCTGACCTCAGGTTCCCGGAAGTGTGAACTGGGTAAATTCTGGTCAAAAATAAACAAACTAATTTCTCATACACCCCTAGTTGATGCTGCCTTGTTATCAGTCTACAAACACAGGACATGAGCCATTCAAAGCTAAGCACTTTTATTTCCCAGTAATTTCCAACTTGTGCTCAGTTGTCACCCATGGGATCTAAAAGTGGTTAATTTGTCCAGATTGTTTCCACATTTCCTGCAACAGCCTTTAAATCATCAACTCTGGCTCTGACTTGTGCTTCCTATTATTATTATTATTATTATTATTATTATTATTATTATTACTACTACTACTACTACTACTACTATTTTCCATTTCTATACTGCAGCACTCTGGGCGGTTTACAACAATTATAAAATTACATAATAAAATACAATTATACAATAAAATACAATTTTACAATAAAATACAGTATAAAAATTACAAACAATAAAACATCAAAACATTTACTCAAACATTTTAAAAACACTTTTAAAATTACTTTAATAGCTAAGACAGATGTAAAAAATAGACTGGATAAGAAGATGACATAACCACCACCCTATGTGCTATTTGCAGCTATTAAATGCCTCAGCATAGAGGACAGTTTTAACCTGGCGCCGAAAGGATAATAAAATTGGCACCAGGCGGGCCTCAGTGGGGAGGCTGTTCCACAGTTGAAGGGCTACCACAGAAAAGGCCGCCTACCCCTTGTTGCCGCCTTCCGAGCCTCCCTCAGGGGCGGCAGTCGGAGGAAGGCCTCAGATGCTGAGCATAGTGTCTGGGTAGATTGTGGTTGGGAGAGGTGTTCCGTCAGGTATTGCGGTCCCAAGCCGTGTAGGGCTTTATAGGCAAAGACCAGCACCTTGAATCGGGCTCAGTAGCACATAGGCAGCCTATGTAAGCAGGCCAGAACAGGTGTTATATGTTCAGACCTCTTGGTCCCAGTTATTAATCTGGCTGCTATTATTAGGTGCTCTCCAATTCCCCATGTGGTAACAAGTTCCAGGGGCAGCACTACTGGGTTAGGTTCCCTTTGCAAGAGAGAGCCCTGGAGACTTATGGTGTCTTTGTAATATTTAAACCAGGAAGGGAGGACGTCTCCAGTGATAGAAAATACCCAGTAGCCTTTACTGTAAGCGCTATGCATTTCAAAGTAAAACGCCAGGAGCTACAAAAAGTACAAAGGACAACACTATAAAAAGCAGACATTCATGGGAAGCTTAAAAGCCATTAAAACAAGATAACAGAGATTAGTGTCAAAATCATGAGGGATTCTTACAAAACAGAATTTGAAATATAGAACACTAGAAAATTCAGGTATTAGACAACCACAACCATCTAACCTTAAAGAGCAAGTTACTTAACACAAACCCGCTGGAAGTGTGTCAATGACACAGGCTCAAAAATTCAGCATTGGCCCATTGCTTATGCTATCAAACCACACAATAGTACTATGGTAGGCAACAGCAGTTCCTTTAGAATAACCACTTGCAATATTGGCAGTAACACCAACACCTGTCCTTCATACAAATGCAACTTTCTAAAAATAGTGAAAAAACATTGAAAAGCCCCACATCCACTGAATTGGTATGAGACACAGAGAACTCAAAGTTTTTATATTGTTCAGACCTTCATAGAATAATAGAGTTGGAAGGGACCTATAAGGCCATTGAGTCCAACCTCCTGCTCAATGCAAGAGAACAGATGTGGGCAGCCCAGGCAGTCACCCATCCAAGCACTGACCCAGCTCATACCTGCTTAGCTTCAGCATGTGGCCTGCATTATGTGCTCTCAACGCCACACCTGCCTTATGTGTTAAAAAAAACAACATAGGAAGTTATGCAGGACATTCTCCACCCCATAAAGTATTGACTACACACTTCTCAGATAATGAGACAAAAAATACTAATTTCAAAAGGAAGATATATGAATTCTAAAGATCTGCAGCTTGCTTTCTCTAGTGAAAGGTCTCTGTACTGAATGCCTCAGTTCCTGACAACACTATTTATAAAGAGCAGTAAATGAAAAGTGTATAGACTGCTAAAATCTGTTTCAGCTATGAAACAGGTGCCAGTACTCACCGAAAGCTAAGGTCCTGCAAATGTTCAAAGGCAGTAAACTGAAAAGAGCTAAGATGCAGAAATAAGTACCGTAGTAGATATTTACTTGTATAAGAGCACACTATGAAACCATGAAAAAACCCATTACCGAACCTAATAAACATCTATGCTGTATGAAGAGGAAGTGGAAAAGAATTAAATAAACCTCTCCCAATTACCGTGGGGATATAAAGCAGAAAAAGAGAAAAAGATATGAAACCACTTAAAACTATTCAAACCAGGTTGTGGTCCCAAATGAATGGCAATGTAAAAACTACAGGAGCCTTAAAGTAGGCAAAGACAATAAAGCTGCAAAAACCATGAACATCTGAAATGAAAGACAAATCCAAAATGAAGGGGATCTAATTTGCATGGGTACAGAAAAATCTATACCTTCATTCAGGCCCATAGGGCCAACTGCTTCAAAGAAAGAATCCAAAACATCTCCCTTCTATTGAATAATCTTTCATTATTATGCATCTTTTCCAAGCATCTTATTGTGCTCAGAAAAGAATATCATTATACTTATGCTGTTTATTTCAAAAAAAGGGGGGGAAAGAAAAAAAGTGTTTTAATAGAGGGGGACCCATTCTCTAATGCTGCAAGTTGCATGGGTGTTCCCTATCCTCACTTTTAGAGGCCTTGATATTTTAGCCAAATAGAGTTTGTCGTCACATGGGCATTGAATGACATAGATGACACCTACACTGTTGCTGGTCAGAAAATCTGAGATACAAATGCTTTTGCCACTAAGTTTTTACTCTAAAACATGTAGGGCATACACAATAAAGGCTACTGGTATATTTCGGCACTGGAGGTGCCCTTTCCTTCCTGATTTGTGTATTCAAGATGCTGTTGTTTCTTTTCCCTCCTCCGTTCCATGTCTTTGTAATATTTGACATATAAATATACACTTAGAAGCACATGGGCAATCCTGCAGGCCAGCAGATCTGCTGGAGAGAACCTTCTCTTTTAATGAACTTACATCTCTCTCTTTTCACAAATTCAAGAATTGCCAACCTGCCATTTCTCACAGAAAATTTGCCAAATACTCCATTTAGACCCTAGCCCTGCAGGTGAATGGCTCAGTTGGGGGCCATCCACAGCCATTAAAAGAATATTAACATTATTTTATGAAATCCAACAGACATGTGGCTCATGCTCAGCTTGTCTGAGTGTGGAAAGCTAAGCAGGGTCAGGCCTGGTTATTACTTGGATGGGAGACCCCTCCTCTAGTTTCCTGCATTGAGCAGGGGGTTGGACTCGATAGCCTTGTAGGCTCCTTCCAACTCTATGATCTATGATATGAAATCTATGATAAGCAGGTATCACTCCCAGGCAAAACATAGTGACAGACCCATTCCAGTAGTCAGACAGGGGCAAACTCATAACACCATCCCACCTCAATGAAAGTCTGTTCTTCGGACTAGTTCTAAACAGCTTACAGCTCTTCTTGGAAACAGGTTAACAAGAAAGATTAAAAATTAAAAGCATACAAGGCAATTCATGGTTAGCTATTTATTTACACATTTACAAAGGTATTTTCCCATCAGCAATATATGTTTTCCATCCAAGAAGAACTATCCCTGGTCAGACCATCAATATTAGCAAGACAAAATGGTATCTGCCTCTGCACCATTGTCCCAGTCCAAGATATGCTCTTGGTTACATGAAGATAGGAATCCCTTCAGGCTCCCAGCTCTTTTCTTGCTGCTCACAAACAGAAACGTCCTTAACTTAGGCGGGTTTGCCTTATATCACCTTGCCACCACAAATCTACAAAAGTCGAGCAGCTAAAACATGTTGTAAGTTCATTCATTTATAATGATCCTAAACATCCTCAGCCCTCTTCTGTAGGAAAGTTATCAAAATGTTTAATTCTTAAAATAAAACCAACACACATTGCCCTTGTCTTTGTCCTGCAGCTGAATGGGATTCCGTGTCTGCAATGAATCCCACTACTTGGCAAAGCATCTCTAGGCATATTGCCATGGAGATCAAACACAAGTTTCAATCAATTTACTGTCTCTCAGCGCAGTAGTCCCTCACCAGGGCCTTCCATTTTGACTTGCATGCATTTTGATAAGGTCGGCTCCTGAGCTTTTTGAATCTGTTACAAGTTGTGGAAAGGGTTCTTCTTTCTTACTCTTCTTGCCACCTCCAGCTCCAGGTTTCTTCTTGCCGCTTGCCTTGGGCAAGACACCCTCAATGGGCCCTCTCCCTCAGTGAGTCTACCTCAGTGTTCTCCAACCTTGGGTCCCCAGATGTTTTTGGCCTACAACTCCCAGCATACCCCAGCCAGCACAGCTGGCTGGGGCATGCTGGGAGTTGTAGGCCAAAAACATCTGGGGATCCAAGGTTAGAGAACACTGGTCTACCTTCTCATCACCATGGTCACCATATGCTATTGTCCTCATCCTCTTTCTCACCATGGCTACCACTTGCTTGCTGGACAGGCAGGGAGCCCGTGAGCAAGTAGGCAGTGGCATCTGCTGCTGCTGCTGCTGCTGCTGCTCCTCCTCCTCCTCCTCCTCCTCCACCACCACCACCACACTACCGTTGTTTGGGACAGAGCAAGAGGCCCATAAACAAGTAGGCTGCAATGGTGAAGAGGAGGAGGATGTGGGCCCTGGGCAGGTGCCCAACCATGCCAACCCTTGATGCTGGCCCTGCTTCTTGCTCCTAAACTGGTTTGGCTAATTTACCGTACCTCATGACTTGTTTTCAATGGTGTAGTGGTAAATTTTGAAGTGCAGGCACTTTTCCTGAGTGTCCCCATAACCACGCCCCCAAGGAGAGTCCAATATTTTTCTCACTGACGGCTCCAGCAGATTTCTCACACACTTCCAGCTTTTCCGCCTTCTCTTTTTCCTCCATACTTCCATACGGGATAAAGAATTGTATAAGTTATTGCTCACCCATTGTTGCAGGTTCATTAGTCTCTCTCGGAGCCTCTCGCTTCCAGTGTGGGGTGTACTTTCTATTTCTTCAACTTTCCCTTTCCTGGGTCTTTTCTTCCAACTGTCCCCCTCCGTTGCTTGCAGACTCCTGGGTAGACAAAGCCTCTTAACTCCCTGCTGGACACCAAACCAGATTTGACCCTTTGTAGCTTCTAATTTCCTTCAAGGAACACTATGAATGAGAGCTTGAAAGAAGCTCTAATTTCCTAGAAGCTCTCATTCATGATTGCTTTAATGTCATCTGCTAATTGTTGCTGTAATTCTTTCAGGACTGCTACTATTTGCTTCATCTTCACTCAACCACAGTTTCTGCCCAAAGAAACACAATCCCACATCTAAAACTAGTGCTATGCGCTCTTCACTTCCCCCAATTGTGAGAAGTTCTGTGTTTAACTTCCTTTGCATGAGATTGTACAGGAGATTTACAGTGTATTTATGGTATTTGCTTTATTTATATAAACATACCAGCAGAGTATAAATGGAGGCAGATCCACTATCCCATATCAGACCCACAGCGAGGCAGAGATCCTGTGCTCCAAAGTATTTCATTTCAGTCAACTCACCACCCTTTCTCTCCCCATTTCTCTAGATTCAGCATTGTCAGCCTGCTGTTTCTCCTGCACAACGTGCTAGGCACTCATCTCATACCCCAACCTTGGAAAATTTCCCATTCAGGGTACTTTCCATAGCCATTAAGAAACATTAACATTCTGTTGTCAAATCCTGGGCTATGATCAGGCATCATAATCATACATCACATTCAGGAAAAACCATTGTGATGGATAGACCCATTGACAGTAATCAGGCAGGGTAAACCCCTGACAATAAACTTCTTACACACCATTAATCAGCACACTTGGCAAATGTACTACCATCCACCTAAAGTTTTATCCATTCTACCCATGGGGAGGGAAAATCAACATCAATGAAGCCATAGCCTAGTATAGTACACCAAAATATGTTTGCCTGTAGTTATTTAAAATAAAATTAAATGCAATAAGATAGGAACTGGAAGCAGAACAATTATGAACATAAAACCAGTCTATCACGATTGCTCATGAAATGTTAGGAAGACCCTGAAAAATAAACAGATTCTTATTGAAATATTCTGAATATTAGAAATGGCTTGATTCCCCCCCCCCCATCTGCAAATGTTCCTTGTCTAAAAATAAATCTAAATTATCATAATGCCTTCAATCTTTAGTTAAATAATAACATTATCTCCTGAGAACATCTGTGTATGGCTATTGGGCTCATTGTCACATGCACTTATGACAGTGTTTGTACAGGCAGTCCCCAGGTTATTGGCAGCTTCAGGAGGCAAAATGGAAAATTGCATGAAAGTGGCTATCCATGAATACATACATAGGTGGGCACAGATGTAAATAGTCTTTCGTCAATTAATTGTTTTGCAATATAAATTGAAGCACACAGTTTCCCCCAGTTTTCCAAAAGGGGAAAAAAAAACCTACTTAGAACTACGGTATTTGATACATGATATCTTCCTGCACTGTTTGTGCATGTGAGCAATTACTATTAGCATTGGAAAGAAAGAGAGCCATTTTGAAATCAAATCAGTATTTGTATTTTAAAATCAAATACTAACAGTATTTTTAAAATCAAATACTAACAGTGAACTCATCATCTGAGTGTGGATCCTTATGTAACCCAAATGGCACCATTAATACACAAGAGACAGGCATGAAAAGGCTTGTGGAAACCTCTAGGTTTGCAGATAAACAAAAGATATTTATTTTTTTTAAAAAGTCAGGGTAGAAGGGAGAAGGGAACACCAAACAGCTCATTGGAGACTGTGCATACTCAGCAACCACCTGTTTGCAGAAAGACGGGATACAAAGTTTTGTAATAAATAAAAACAAGTGGGCCCTGACAACAAAATGTTGCAGCGTGGAGTGCTTCCGTTTAGGGTTTTAGCTGCTCCATTCCGCCCTCCTCTGCTTTTTCTGTTTTGTCTCCAAAAGTTAGTCAGCATTCTGTGCCCAGTGAGCGTGCTCAGTCCTCATTGGCCTGTTTTGCGGGAGGGGAGGGGTGTGGTGGACACACTTGTGCCCAATCCTGGCTACATTAAAATATTCTGATTTCTCCATTTGTATTTGATTTCTTCACTGCATGTCCTTGGGGGGGGGGGGAGGGATATCTGAAAACAGCTTCTCAGTGTGAACCAGGAAATGACCTACTTAGGCAATGAGATGGTGCTTCCTAAACTTTTTATCTTTATGTGTCTCTTCCTTCCTCCTCCTCCTCCTCCTCCAGCCACTCCGTTCCATTTCCCCTCCCACTCAGTTGTCAGTTTCTTTCTCTTTCAGTCTGTCCACATATGATTTTTCATATTTCTGCAAATCTCGTGGTTTTGAGTCTGAGTCTGCAGACGCTTTTCTCTTGTGCATGGGTCATGTGGTTTCAGCTACTTTCACACAAGCATGGGAACACTTGAATTGGTATTAGAAGAAAAGAGACTGTTTGGGGGAGAAATAGAAAATGGAGGGGGCAGATAGAATAGCCTGGAAAAGGCTGGTTAGCCACTATCTTGAAGAGGAGCACTCCATGCTGCAACATTTCATTGCAGATCCACTTGAGTACATTCTAAAGCCAATGTAGGCAATTACACTCAGATTAGGATAACCGCATGCAAAAGAGATGGGGCTTTTGTACCTTTAATGGTTGCATAGAAGAGATAATTTCAGCTGGCAGAACTTACCATGCAGGGACAAGAACAAGTCGCAACCATAGAAATTCTACACAATTATTAAAAGCACAGGAACCCTATCCTCTTCCACATCTGATCACCTAAATTCAAATGACAGGCCTAGGAGATGCAAAAACTGATTTGAACCTTTTCACGATGCCTGTCTTTTTAGTCAATTCCCTACGGTGTTGCATCATGAAATACTGTGCATACTCAGCAACCACCTGTTTGCAGAAAGATGGGATACAAAGTTTTGTAATAAATAAAAACAAGTGGGCCCTGACAACAAAATGTTGCAGCGTGGAGTGCTTCCGTTTAGGGTTTTAGCTGCTCCATTCCGCCCTCCTCTGCTTTTTCTGTTTTGTCTCCAAAAGTTAGCCAGCATTCTGTGCCCCTCCCGCAAAACTGTCCATGTGGATTTTGTTCTAGAACTTGCCAGTCTTGCCAAGGAAGAGAAACAGGAGTGCCTCATTCATGCTTTGTGCCAGAAGGGTGAATAACCCCCCCCCCTTTGTAAAAAAAAAAAGTGTGAAGCTCCTCTTCATATTTCTCAGGCACTTTTCACTGTAACCATTTTGAACCAGCAGTTTCCCCCTAAGAAACAAACCCTGTTCCAACCTTTTCTGAAGGGAGAAGGAAATTAGAATGGAAGTCTTGTCCAGATCCTGTGCATAGAAAATCAGCTACTACATATAGAAGATCACATTCTCATACTCCATGCTCGTTAATCCTGAATAATGTTGACTACCACTATCCAATTTGATACCCACAAACACTAATTTGTGAATTTTCACTTCACCCCTAAGAATGCAAGACAGGGTAGGAAAACCCACAGGATCTGCAATTGTTTGACCACTTTAAAACAATTTGTGAATAAACAAATTTAAGGGGTAACAGGTTAAGTGATCTTGAATATAAAGCCAGAGAAAAGTTCACCCACGTTTGAGCTGATGCCGGAGAACGATCAATCCTGCACAGGCCTGTGGCTTATGCTGGCTCAGCTTGTCTGAGTGTGGAAAGCTAAGCAGGGTCAGGCCTGGTGATTACTTGGATGGGAGACCCCCTCCTCTAGTTTCCTGCATTAAGCAGGGGGTTGGACTCGATAGCCTTATAGGCTCCTTCCAAGTCTATGATCTATGAAATCTATGAAATCCCTAGGGCACTGAAGCTTTATCACCGAGCAATGCTCAAGTAGCAGCTGCAGCAATACCTGTCACAAGTAGCAGGGAGCCAGTTGCAGGCAGCCGAAGTTTAACCAGGAAGAAAGAAAAGTTGGTTTACGATATGCAAAGCAAAGACGCTCCTATCTCCCACTTCTAATACCTTTCTATGGGACTGCGTTTGTTTTGGAGACTGAACGGAGATCAGCCATGCCGACAGCTCTGGAGGTGTGTGTGAGGGAGCTCTTGGTGTGAGGGGGGGGGGAGCTCTGGGGGCGGGGAAGGAGAGACGGTGAGAATTTCTTTCTCCTCAGAGCTGTGCTCAAGCGTCATCGCCATCAGGGTGGGTGGGTGCAGGGATCGCAGCCTGCTCCCCCCCCCCACACACACCACCTTTCCCTCACTCTGATCTGGAACAACCTGGGTGACCTCCCTCCTTCACGCGCCGAAGGAGGGAGGGCCCCACCTCTTTCCTAGGTAATTATTAATAGCTACGCGGGGAGGGCAAAGCAAGGGATAAAGGGGGCTTGGTTGCGGGGGGGGGGAGAAAGAGAAGGCAGCCCGGCAGGCACTGAGTTCCTCACCCGACGCTTCTCCTCCTCCTCAGCACCCTTCTCTCTCTCTCTCTTCCCCCCCCCCCCCACACGCACAGCCAACGGCATGACTCCCATCGCGGCGCCGGGGCCGCCTCTTCTTCTCGCCCTGGTGCTGCTCTGTCGCCCGCTGGCCGGGGAGCCGGGCCAGGGAGCGGACACTTGGTCCCGCTTCTCCAGCCTGCCCTTCCCGGAGGACGGCCTCTTCCTCTACGACGCCTTCCCCGAGGGCTTCTCGTGGGGGACGGGCAGCGCGGCGTACCAGGTGGAAGGCGCCTGGAACCACTACGGCAAGGGGCCCTCGGTGTGGGATGCTTTCGCGCACCGCCGCCGCCGCGCAGCGCCTCTCAAGAGCGCCGCCGCGCCGCCGCTGTCCGGGGACGTGGCCAGCGACAGCTACCACCACGTCGAGCGCGACCTGGAAGCGCTGAGCCTCCTGGGGGTGTCCCACTACCGCTTCTCACTGGCCTGGGCGCGCCTCCTACCCAACGGCACGGCGCCCGTCAACCTCGCCGGGTTGCGTTATTACGCGCGCCTTCTCTCCGGCCTGAGGCAGCGCGGCGTGGAGCCCTTGGTCACCCTGTACCACTGGGACCTGCCGCAGCACCTGCAGGACGCTTACGGCGGCTGGGAAAACCCGGCGCTGGTCGACCTTTTTCGGGACTACGCCGAACTCTGCTTCACGCACTTCGGCGACCGCGTGCGCTATTGGCTCACCAGTAGACAACCCTTACCTCGTGGCGTGGCACGGCTACGCCACGGGCAAGATGGCCCCTGGCGTGCAGGGCGGGCGGGAAGTGGGCTACCGAGTGGCGCACAACCTCCTCAAGGTAAGGAAGGAGTGACCGCCGGCGAGGGGAACACGGACGAAGTTTTTCTTGTCGTTGAGCTTTGGCGACTGTCATTTCAGCAGGCGACCTCTTCCCAGTGCCACTAAACCACTTCTAAAAAGGAGCCACCTTTTGATGGCCACCAATTTGGAGGGCTTTAAAAGGGGATTGGACAAATTCATGAGGAGAAGGGTATCAGTGGCTACTGCAGTATAGTCTTGATCGGCTATATGCTACCTCCAATATCAAAGGCGGTATGCCTATGTACGCCTGTTGCTGGGGAACATGGGTGGTAGGGTGCTGTTGCAATCATGTCCTGCTTGTGGGATCCTGTGGGCAGCTGGTTGGCCACTGTGTGAACAGAATGCTGGACTAGATGGACCCTTGGTCTAATCCAGCATGGCTCTTCTTATGGTCTTATGAGCTTTAATGAGTGTGTAGAATTTAGAGCAGGATCATCCCAATTAACATTGCCACATGCAATCCTATGCATGCGTGCTCAGAAGCAAGTTCCAGTGTGTTCATTGGGACTTACTCCCAGGTAAGCGTGCATTAGATTTCAAATTTCTGGGGGTGGGGGGAGTAACCGTGTTAGTCTGTTCCAGCAAGTCTGAACAACAAAGACTCTTGTGGCATCTTAAAGATGAGCACATTTATTATGAAATAAGCTTTTGTGGACTGCAGTCCGCTTTATCAGATGCATGAAGTGTTATCCTGAGTTAAGATTGCCACAAGCAGGGGGACAAGAGTGAGCAAGGCACAACTTGTCAGAGATGTCCACAGGGAAAGAAATATACAACAACAACAATAATAATAAAGAAGAGTACCCCCAAGTCACCCAAAAGAATATTGGAAACCCATTGTCTCACAAAGAAGGAAAGTTATAGACTACTTATATGGCAGAGTGCCATTTTCTACACATATAATCCACTTCATAATGAAAGTAAATGACAAGTTGTCTAGCATTGCTTTATTGGTGTTCTGTACTTGGTGAGCAATGTGGCGAAATGGCTTGCTACAACTCCTGAAAGTTTTACTGGCTGTTTGCTTTCTGTACCTGTCTGTTCCTGTTCCTGTCACCAGGAAGCCCGTCCACACTTGGATTTAGGGGACAAGGCTTTCAGATCAGAAAGCATAATAAGAAGGCATCAAGCCACAAGAGAACAGTTCTGACATAAGTCTCTTTAGAAATGAACCGGTGGTGACAACTCTGTTGCTTGGTGCCATATTATCTGGCTAACTGTGGCCTGTGCCTTGCATGTCAAAGATTGTCTCCTTTTAATAGGAGGTGATCTGGTAAGGATTATGAAACTGCCTTTGCTGTAAGGGACTTGGGGCTAAATCCAACATTATGCGAGCAGACTTCCACCCGTGCAACAGGAGTTTGTTTTCCCCTCCTCCCCCCTGCAGCCCACCTCCCAAATCTCTGGATGTCCCCCAACCCTTCAGAGCAATTTGGGGGTACACACAGGGGGATTGGGAGAATTCACTCTGCAAGTGGTGCTCATTGTCTGTCACAGGACACTGTTGGGTCTACTAGAAGATGACTTTCAAGCCTGTTCTGTGAGTCTTTCCTCAAACATAAGAGCTCCACAGGCAACAACGGGATTTTTATGCTTTCAGAATGCTAGAGAGTGTTCCATAGAACTGTGCCCCATAGTGCTGTATTGCCCAACCCCTTTTAAATGTTAATGTGGTGGCTCCTCTAGTACAGTGTTCTCTAACCTTGGGTCCCCAAATGTTTTTGGCCTACAACTCCCAGCATGCCCCAGCCAGCTGTGCTGGCTGGGGCATGTTGGGAGTTGTAGGCCAAAAACATCTGGGGACCCAAGGTTGGAGAACACTGCTCTAGCATGTGTGCCACAATCTGTTTGTTAGTTTTTCAGGATTTATTAACTAAAATTATTCCTTGCCCCGCAGGCATCTCTAGCAAAACACTTCTTTTGCTAACTCCTATGTCCTGCTTGCTGCCAGTGGCAAATTATTACTGATACAATCCCGAGTCTAATTTTTTTGGTATTACATGGCCAAACTTATTAGAGATGCGTGGTTGGTAAGGTTGAATTAGACTGATCTTGGGTATCTTACACTTCTGCATCATCATTACTATCATCATAATCAGTAGCATTTATACCCAACCCTTCCTCCAAGGAATCAGGGTGATGATAAAATCCCCTATTTCAGTGATGGCGAACCTTTTTGAGCCCGAGTGCCCAAACTGCAACCCAAAACCAACTTATTTATTTCAAAGTGCCAACACTGCTATTAAACCTGAATACCGAGGTTTTAGTTTTAAAAAAACAACTCATACAGTTGTCTGAACTAATTAACATATTTTGTCTTAAAAGAAAAACACAATAACAGAGCTTTCAATGATACAGTTTTTTGTTGGAAAAAAAATCAACTCAAAAAATTATTATAGTACTACATTGTACACATAGCCTGAAGGGAATTTATACAAACTTTTAAAATAATTAGGCACATGTATTTTTGGATAAGGGATTCTCAACTTGTAATACGATTATATGCCAGACTGAAATTGTATGGGGCAAACTTTACCCCGGGTCCTTTCCCTGCTTCTACAGGTGTCGGATTAGTAAAAGTAAAAGTCGACCTGTACTAGGATGAGCAAGATATACAAGAAAACGAAACGTGCTTAACACATTTTAAACACTTTATGTGTTGGACTGCAAACACTACATTAGGTAAAAGTTTGCATTGGGCATGCTTTTGCACAATTAATGTGATTTTTGCTATTGCATGCATGCTGATAATTTGTCAAACCTTGGCTCATACTCCGTTAGTTTGAGAGCAACACATGCAGCACTCAGGTCAACTGTTAGGGCTTTACATCCAAGCCATGCTCTGTGCATCATTCTTCAAAATCTTTTAAATGTGATAACAATGTAGAAAATAATTATGTAACAGGAATTCTAGAATAAAATCATTCTGTTCCACACTGTGAGAAAGAACAAAATCATTAGTGTTTTGCAGAAGGGGACAGTCTTTTCGCGATCTGGTGACCAATGGTTCGCCATCACTGCCCTATTTTATCATCACAACAACCCTGTAAGGTAGGTTAGGCTGAGAGATGGTGACTGGCCCAACATCACTCAGTGAGCTTCATCGCAGAGTGAAGATTTGAAGGAATTCTCTAGCCCAGCCTTCCCCAGCCTGGCACCCTCCAGATATGTTAGACTACAATTCCCAGCATCCCCAGCCAGCATGGCTGGCTGGGGATGCTGAGAATTGTAGTTAAACACATCTGGAGGACACCAGGTTGGGGAAGACTGCTCTAATCTAACCCAGGTTTGGGGACATGTGTTTCTCCAGATGTTGGACTGTAACTCGCATCATCCCTCATTGGCTATGCTGGGTAGGGCTGATGGGAGTTGCAGTCCAACAACATCTGGAGAGCCACATGTTCCCCACCCCTGCTCTAACCACTACATCACACTGGCTCAATTATTTTAGTGTTATCCCTTTGTTTCAAAATGTAATGCTTACAGTTGCTAGTAGAGGTGAAAGGCAAGGAAGAGCAAAATAGTTTGTTCCTACGAAAGTGCCTAGATCAGAATTTCAGAGACTTTAGTGTGTTGGATTGCACAAGAGTAGCCATGTTAGTCTGTTGCAGGTACTTGTGGCACCTTAAAGATATACGACACAATCCTGTGTGTGTTTACTTGGAAGGTAGTTCTGCTATGCTGAACAGGGCTTGCTCCCTAGTGAGTGTATTTAGGATTGCAACCTAATTTATTGCATCATGAGCTTTCATAGGCAAGGGCCTGCTTTATCAAATGCATAACTTGAACAGAGGTCATAATGGATAAATCTACACATGGGTGAAAATACATTGTGGAAAGTCCAATATTTAGGTGAGACTAAAAGACAAATGTGCACATCCAGATAGTATATAATGCATAAGTAGTGGTGTCTGATATATTACGAACAAACAAACAAACAGGGAGTAGATGAGTATGAGTAGATTATTATATTTAAAAGGGCAAATGAAATATATTTCACTAAAGGAAGAAACATAATAGTGATAAATGAATGTATTGCAACTACTGAGTCAAATATTACAGTAAAATATGGACAAATTGATCTGGTTCATAGGACACAACTCACCATGGGTAACCAACCATAGTGGGTTGACATGTTGTCTGCACACCCAGCACAGTTTCTGCAGGGTGGCTTATTTTTCATGAACAAGCCACTCTGAGAACCCATGACTTGAGAACCCATGCACACCTGCAAAAGAATGACAAAAATAATAATAGAAAAAATTGTGCAATGTTCAGGGCCTGAAAAAAAAACATGACCCCAATTGCACTTTTTGGAGGCTCTGGAAAGAAAAAAATTGCGGCAGATGAAAACGAGTAGTGTAGGGAGGGGGAGACAAGATGGGTTCTGCCATAAAGGACACTGGGATACCGGCTGGAGGACCAAGGGGGAAGAGAAGAAGCCATGGTGAGCCAGATTGTCTGTCGGGCACACCATGGTTTGTTCAGCGAACAACCAACCCACTGTGATTTATTTGCAGGGTGGCTTAGCGTGACACGTGAACCCACCCTTAGACACAACGTCTGGGTTCAGACAACATGAGAACCCACACTCAAGGGTTGAGTATGGGTTGTTGAAACATGGGTTATCATGTTGTCTTAACCCAGCTGTACTAACAAGCCATGGCTTGTTAACCACGAACAAAACCATGAACAACCCTTGAAGAGAACCCATGGTCTGTACTTGGGTTGTGAACTGTGGGTTGTTCACCATGGTTTGTTATCTTGGCTGGGTTCAGACAACATGATAACTCGTGTTTCAACAACAACCCACGTTTCAACGACAACATGCACTCAACCCTTGTGTGTAGGTTATCATGTTTTCTGAACCCAGTCAATAATAGAAGATATGTAGGTGACATCAGCTTAACAGAGATATGAATACTGAGAAATGTTCAAGTTATTAAAAGATAAAAAACCAGCAGTACAGTAATCCAAATGTGAATTTCACGGTCAGTAGAAACTCCATCTCCTAACTTAAGCCCTACTGAGTATAGCGGGCTTTGGTCCTTAGCAAGTGTGTGCTGGAATGCAGCCATTTAGCCCACAATTATGCATTGTTACTTAGAAGTAAATCCCACTTTGTTCAATGGAACTTATATTGTAGCCTTATAGCACGATCCTGTGGAAGTCTACTCAGAAATAAACCCTATTGAGTTCAATGGGACTTACTCCCTGGTATGTGTATGTAGAGTCTTTTATGTTCTTGAGATGATTTGATGAGATAAAGTTCTTATATATGGATTATATTCTTCACAAGCCAGCTGGGATAAGGGTCAAGAAGGCTTTCCCAACCAAGCACCTTCTTGGTATTAGTGACTGAAACAAACTGACAGCAATCCAAGCAATTGCCACAATGGGCTACTAATGACACCTACAGTATATTATCTGTATTAATGGAAGCATCCAAGTCAGATGAGAATAATTTTTATCATTGTGTCTCACAAAATTGGCACAGTGTGACAACTTTGAGCCCTAGGTTGCAAACTTTATGGTAGATAGGAAGTGATGATGTAATACTGTTGTGGTTCATGCTGTTCTGTTAAACAAGATGGAGAGATGTCTGTCTCCCTATTAGGGGTGGAGAAGAATTTTGGAAATGTGGGATTCAGAAACAAATTTTCCCACTTCAGAAATCTTTCAGCTATTACAAGCCAAGCCCAAGCCCTGCTCTGAATTTCACCTCGGCTCCTAATGGCTCAGGGTGGAATCTAACGGGGTGCTTATGCCTCTGCCGATTCTCTTCCACCCCACCAGTACCCATTCCGCTGCTGCTTGCAGAACAAAGATTTAGCACTTTGAGGACAACTGGAAATGAGTGAAAATTCTAATTTCTGGAATGGGTTAGGTTGGCGGAGGTCGCATAAGGGAGCTCCGCTGACCTGTCCCAATCGAGAAACGAGTGCTTCTGCTCATTTCAGGGCTTCCGCTAGGAAGGCTTACGCTGGCTCAGCTTGTCTGAGTGTGGAAAGCTAAGCAGGATCAAGCCTGGTTGTTACTTGGATGGGAGACCCCTCCTCTAGTTTCCTGCATTGAGCAGGGGGTTGGACTCGATAGCCTTGTAGGCTCCTTCCAACTCTATGATCTATGAAATAACTTTATTTTGCTTAGCCAAACAGGCTTTAGCAAACATCATAAAACAAATCAGTAAAACTCTTACACAATATAATTAATACAGTTAAATCAATAATATAAACCCAACGTTATCTTTTCTCGACAGACGATATCATAATCTCTCTCCTCGTCCAGGCTAATTTGACGTACTTGGCCGTACGATAGGACACATATTATGTGTCCGCTGGGAAGCACTCAATCTCTGTTGTGCAAGCGGTGGGTCCCACTCGCGCAACAGAATTTGCAGGGTGCAAGAGAATCGGCGTTAGCACCCCATTGGATTCCGCCCTCAGGGTCAGCTGTTCCAACTGCTAGTCTTCCTCCTCCCCCGTGTTCTCATACGTTCACAAAATTACCAAGCTAAGTGGAGTAGGGGAAGGTGGAAGCTAAGTGGTAGAGCACATGCTTTGCATGCAAAAGGTCCCAAATTCAATCCCTGTAATCTCTAGGTAGGGTTGGGAAAGACCCATGCCTGAAGCTCTGCAGAGGCACTGCCAGCCATTATATAGACAATACTGGACTAATGGTCTGATTTGGTTTATGAAGCTTCCTATACTCTTAAGCAGCCTTTCCCATCTGGTGCCCTCCATATGTCTTAGACTACAATTCCCATCATCACCAGCCAGCAGTACCCTTGGCCATGCTGACTGGTGATGATGGGACTTGCAGTCCAGCACATCTGGAGGGTGCCAGGATTGGGGAAAGCTGCCTTTAAGGAAGGAAGCAGCGGTAGCATTGACCTGTTGGCTACAGTTCTGAGTTAAGCTGAGAGTGTTACCCTTTGAACTTAGTGGGACTTACTTCTGAGTAAAAATGTAGGGTTGTGCTGTTACTTTATTAATGGTTCATTTTTATCTTGTACATTTTCAGGCTACAAGTATATTCATTTGGATTTTGTACTCCTCCTTTCTGGGAATAAGTTATTTATTATCAGAATAAGTAATCTGACAGACTCCAGTTTCATGAAAACAAGTTAGTGGTGTTGCATTCTTTTACCTATCTCCGGATTTGGGCAGGTGTGTGTGTGTGTGTGTGTAGATAATACACTTAGGGTGCAATCCTGTGCAAGTTTAGATAGAAAAAAGCAGTGCTGGCTGGGGAATGGTGGGAGTTGTCGGACTTTTTTTCTGTCTAAACGTGCATAGGATTGCACCTTTGGGGTTTTCCAGGTGAGGCTTCATTCACTGACTTTTACGGGGGTGGTGGTCCAGACTATGTTGCCTTCCATTTGTAACCTGGCGCCAACTCTGTTATCTTTTCGGTGCCAGGCTAAGACTGCCCTATAATTATTTTTGTTTTTAACCTATTATGTTAGCTGCCTTGAGCACTTCAGCCATTCTAAATTTCCCATACTGCATCAGGCACTCGAGTGTATTGTGGGAATTTTTAAATGGTGACTTGTAGCTGTTCACTGCTGCCATCAGGTAAGCCCACAACCGAGGAGACCCACCAACATAAGATGAGGCCCATGGAGGGTATTTGGCTGAGGGTCCCCTCAAACTTGGAGCCAGTCCGGACTGGGTGTCCCTACTAAAAACACATCTTTCCAAAGGCTATCTTTCATAAGCAGGCGTAAAGTAGGATAGAAGTATTGCTATTTGCCGAAGATTGAGAATGCCTGTAATCGTCCCACATGAAATCTGGCTGTGATTATCAGTGGGGTAATGATGTATAATTTGGCATTATTATTTAATTCTGAACTTCCTTCACTAAGTGGTACCTATTTTATTTGCCTACTCAGTTCACATCAATTGTACTTTTCTGTGGACATGTTTATTACATACAATTTTCTCCTCCGTAGTTGGTGAAACTTGTGAAGAAAAGCATATGGAGTTCCCTGTGTCCTTCCTTGCCACACACATGTAAATAAGTGTAATCCCAGCTGGAGGCTGAGAATCTCCTGTCAACGTACATAGTTTCTCCTGGGGGCTCTGTGTCGCCTCAGAGTCTGCGACGTATTCAAATGCAAATGTCCACCAAGCACTCTAGGTATGGTCAGGAAATCATCCTTCTGACACCTAGGAGCCACCACCCCTCTCCTGCTTAGCACAGACAAATTAATCATGGTTGGCCAAGAGACTGTCGGGCTATTGGAGGGAGGGGTGGGAGAAAATCGATATGGTCAGCTGTGGCTTCTGGTTGTTGTTGTTCTAGACGTGAAGAAGCGCAGAACGGGGGCTGTTGCTGAAGCAAGCCCCGGGAAGAGCAACCCCCAAGCTGATGTGTAAGTGCCTGGGTACTCTAGCATGAGATTTAGTTTTGTTATGTTGTAGCTCTGACTGTGTGTAACAAAGGTATTTCATTCTGTCAATTTCACTTCCCTTATCCCACCTAATTTGTAACTGACTAACCCAAAATAAACTTTCTTTCACTTTCCCCTACTCGCTGTGTGTAGTTTCTCTGCTGGTTCAGTGCTAAATCCAGTGTCTGAGACCCGGGCCGGGTTCAGAGTGAGGTGATTTGGGGACGACAGAATCAAGGCTGGCAATTTGTAGCCTTAGATCTTTCGTCCGGAATCAAAGGACTGGTTGTAGTCCTTCACAAAACTGGTCCACATGTACCACATGTTCCAGTGTGTGAGAATATAGGTTCACATTTCAGTGCTCAGAAAAACTGATGGAAAATAAAGGCAGCTAAATAGAATATTCTTTCTTTATTACTTGGGTAATGCTGTTGGTGTGTTCAATTTCGTTAGAAGCAAATTTCTTATGAACCAACAGATTAATGGGTCAGACCTAAACTCCATCTAGAACAGACACAGCAGGAATTTAAAAAGCACATCACTACCCATGGATTGTGAGTTTGTGCTGAAACTAGTTAGGTCATCTTTCTGAATCATTTGAGCAGGATTGTAAATAGCCACTTGCCTTGTAGACTGTGGCAAGTTAAAGAATTGCTTCTGGGTGACTAAACAGAAGGTTTCTAAACATGGATTCTTCTCTCTCTCTACCCCCCCCCCCCTGCATTTTGAGCACAAATTACATACACAAGCATGGGTATCAGGGCTAGTAAAAATTGTTTGAGGCAGTAAGATTTTTGAACCTATTTGCAAAGCTACATTATGAAAGAGAGTATCTTGCATGTGGTGGTTCTAGGGCACTTACATTCCAAAACCAAACCATCATCTCCAGCTTGAGGGAAGCTGCTCTCATAAAACAAAACAGTTATCCCAGACTTGAAAGCAAACTAAGAACATAAGAAGGGTCTGTCTCAGGGCTCTCCAACCTTGGGTCCCCAGATATTGCTGGCCTACAGCTCCCAGCATACCCAGCCAGCATGGCTAATGGCAAGGGATTCTGGGAGCTGTAGTCCAGCAACATCTGGGGACCCAAGGTTGGAGGGCCCTGGTCTATCTAGTCCAGCATTCTGTTCACACAGTGGCCAACCAGCTGCCCACTGGATCCCACAAGCAGGACATGAGTGCAAGAGCACCCTCCCACCACATCCCCAAGATCTCTTTCTTGGTCAGTCACCTAATGTTGGTAGTGGTAGTGAAGGGTCACCTTTTGTCCATTATGTTAATAGCGTTGAATGTTGATTGTGTGAGGCCTCACAGCAACTGTGAGACCTGTTGTTGGCTAATTGGCGACATATTTGTTTTAGACTAAATAAGTAAGTATAAAACAGAATACAGCTGCCCGGATATTGCTGGGGGCCGGGCAGTCGGCTCATGTGACACCATTACTGCACCAGCTGCACTGTTTTGCCAGTGTGTTTCTGAGCCCAATTTAAAGTGCTGGTATTAATCTTTAAAGCCTTAAATGGTTTGGGCTCAAGCCTTCACCTGTACCAGCACTCTGAGGTCATCAACAGAGACTTTTCTCACCTGCCCGCTGCCAAGGGCAGTTAGGCTGGTGAGTACAAGGGAAAGGGCCTTCTCAGTGGTGGCCCCACACCTCTGAAATCAACTTCCACCAGGAGTCAGGGGTTTGTCAGGCCCCTTTGTTGTAGGTCTTCAGGAGAGCTCTGAAGATCCACCTGTTTTCGCTGGCCTTGCCTTAAGTCTGGTCTGTTGGTTTTTATTGGTAAATTTTGTTTTTATTGATTTTAACTGGCAACCTCTCTTTTTATGGATTTTATTGAAACATGTTTTTTACAGATTTTAAAAATTGTATCTATTTTGTATGGTTTTTTTTAATCTTGTACACCACCTTGAGAGGGTTGCACCCTTAAAGGCGGCCAAGAAATAATTTTAGATAGATAGAAAACATGAATGAATGAAATAAAATGATTTTACTGGGGTCTTTCTTTCCCATAGGCCCATGCCAAAGTGTGGCATCTTTACAATGATCGTTTCCGTCCCACTCAAGGAGGTAAAGTGTCAATTGCCTTAAGTTCTCACTGGATAAAACCTCAACACATGACTGGAAGTGATATGAAGGAGTGCCAGAAATCTCTTGACTTTGTCCTGGGCTGGTTTGCTAAGCCTATATTTATTGATGGAGACTACCCCCTAAGTATGAAGAGTTACCTTTCCTCAGGACTGCCGGAATTCACTGAAGCAGAGAAGAAGTTTGTCATGGGAACAGCTGATTTCTTCGCTCTTTCTTTTGGAGCCACATTGAGTTTCCGTCTGGTGGATTCTGGCATGATATTCCAGCAGGAACAATCACTAAGCCTAAGGCCGCTGCTTTACTGGATAAATAGAGAATATAACAAACCACAGATCTTCATTGTGGAGAACAGCTGGTTTGTTTCTGGTAGCACGAAGTTGGATGATTTCAAGAGCATTAATTATCTTAAAGATTTCATTATGGACACTTTAAAAGGTAGGATTGTTGATGGTGTTCCATCGTTGCTATTTTCCTGACACAGCAGTTAAGGAAAACATTATCCTTTTATGTTCATTAAATAAGTTCTTCTGAGGCTAAACTCAGTGAGTATTTAAACATTTATCTAGGTGTTCAGTGCAGATTGGGGTTCCAAAAGAATGAGTTGTACTTGCTTCTGTGGTTGCCAAGTGCTTTCCAGCAAGTGTGGATAATATTTCGCTTGTGACAGCAAAAAGTTAAGCCATTCGCTTAATATAGCTTTCTGATGTTTGTATACTTGGTTATGTGGTTTGCAGTGAATCACTTCAGGGAAAAGATATCCAGTGATTAGTTTTAATTCCTCAGATAGCTGAGTAAATATTTGCTAGATAAGAATATGTACTCTTTGTGAGTGCGTGTGTCCGTGCGCGCAGGATTACTTTCTGGTAATTGGCTTCTTGGATTCTCTGTCAGATAGCAAGATTTCATTTTCTAGTAATGAAGAAATGGAAATAACTATTTGAGTACTTATTCTGCTTCCACAGCTGATTGACAGAACTGTTTCTCAATCACATATGCCCCTAATGTGAAGAGGGATTCAAGTTTTGGTAAATGCATCAGACTGTAGATACAACTTCCCTTTTTAAAATACTAGCAGCTAAGCTATATGTTTCTCCCAGTGGGAAACAGAGTTTGCTTTATGCCTGTGTCAGTTTTTATCCTAAAACTATTTTGATGAAAGACACAAAATAAGTGATAGTGTAATTTTTATTAGCTCAACCTAAACTGACTACAGGCAGTTGTCCTTGCTAGTTAGTGTGAATGTTTATTAATCTGAGTTAAAGTAATATTTATTATTACAACTTATATCTTGCCTTATTACGATAAAATAGAATCACACAGTTATACATTATATATAAATATGGTGTGTGTGTTACACACACATTGCAATCCTGTGCACATTTACCTGGGATTAACTTCCATTAAACCTAGCAAGACTTATTCTGAGTAGACATCCATACTGTAAGATATATAATGATAATATAGTAGCAATTATACTGGCCCTATAGAATAAGGCATAATGTTCAGGTGAAATTATATACATTTATTGGAGCAGCTATCGGGGACGGTGCTAGGTACCAAAAAGATCCAGGGCTCAGGCCCACAAGATAAAAAAAAAAACCACACAAAAATTTGCATATGCTAATTTACATATGCTCTAAATACTCTGTGTATATGTCTTTAAAGGACCCTGTCTCCTAAGGACACCCCTATAAAAAGGGGGGGGGAGGCAGCAGGAGGTGAAGCACATGTGGGCAAAAGGCCAGCTAATCCAGGGGGATCAGATGCAACAGAGATCATCAAGCCCCTGTACCTTTATTTCAGCAAGTGCCCATGGATAGCATGGTGGTGGGGCATATGGCCTCCCAGAGATTTGGAGCTCTAAATGAAAGATTTGGGGCTCCAGCCCTAGTAGGCCGCCCCCCTAACACCACCTCTGGCAGCTATCAATTTGCAATATTAAAAGCTTTCAAGCAGTGCATTGTCCATGAGAAAAAAACCCATTCTGGGCCCACCAGAAACCTGCTGGGACATAGTGGAGAGGCGCTTGGGCCACTTATGGTGACATTCATATCTGTCACAGGATATGGGCATTGCAGTTTGAAAACCATTGAGTAAGACATTTAAACTGTGGCATTTTTCTGCAAAGCAAATATAACTGTTCAAATAAGTGCAGTGCATCATACATAGGAAAATTAGGTCATTTAATTTTTGTTCTTTACTCCTCAGCTATCAGATACGATGGAGTGACTGTCATTGGGTACACAGTTTGGTCTCTCATGGATGGCTTTGAATGGCTCAGAGGCAGCAACATTCGACGGGGACTATTTTATGTTGACTTTCAAAGCCAGGATAAAAAAATGATGTTGAAGTCTTCAGGATTGTTCTACCAAAAGCTGATAGAGGACAATGGCTTCCCTGCAGTAGCAGAAAACCAGCCAGTAGAAGGGTCTTTTCCCTGCGATTTTGCTTGGGGGGTTACTGAAAACTTTCTTCATGTAAGTCTGAGAACAGAGCAAATCAGACCTTCTTGTCTTCCTTTGGTTGCAGCAAATAATAATTTTGTCTCTGTTTCATTACAAAACATATTTTATGATTGTGCAGTAGGGTGCTTCCCCTGACAAAACTCCACTCTTTGGGCTTATTCAGGCATTCCATTCTGGGAAGCTTGCTATATGAGCTTTGGGTGTGTGTACATATGTCCGCCATTCCACCCTGACCCCCAATTAAAAATTCCCAAACCCATTCTTTCCAGGGTCAGTTAGGAAGATAGGGCAGTTAAATAAAACATTGTGCAGATGGGGACATACTAAGAAGGGAGGACACTGAATGGCCACTGAAATGCATTGGTTAATTCCAAATCACCATAGGAAAACATTGGAAGATTTTAGGGACCATCTTCAAATCAAAATACTGGCAAGAAATAAAGGGTTTTTTCGGGTATTTTTTTAAAGAAAACTACTCCAAACCAAATTACTTCCTTCCAGAGAGGTTTTAGGGAACAGCTCCTATGACCCACAACACAGTTTCTAGAGATCATCTCCAAATAGGCAAAGCCAACAGAACAACATTTTAAAAAAGGTGACTGCAGTCTTACATAAGGATCTCATCAAAGGCAACATCTCCAAATAAACTAGACACGGGGGAGGGGGTGTTTCCTAAAAGTGTCAAAGCTTATTTCCAGTCTTACAGATGCCCCCACCTCGTGCAATGTCCCCTTACAAAAGGGCTGTACTTCACAATGGCCATTGGAGTATAGGGACATAGGGAGGACATCTGAATATTTATTTACTTATTATTATTATTATTATTATTATTATTATTATTATTATTATTAATTATTATTATTATTATTAATTCTGGCCATTTCAGAGGAAGCACCATTGATATGGGGCATGCATCATATCAGGGCTCTTGGGATGTTTGGGGCTACTCCCTCTGTCACATGTGCACAGTTTTGGGCCTCGTGCTCTTTCTTGAGGGGGCTACTTACGTCCAATACATTCCTATGGCCATTAGGTCGCACAGCTGAATATTATGGCCATTTGGAAGGAGGGACCATTGCTAGTGGCACCAAGACCCTTTGGGTTATTTGTAGGTACACCTTCTGTACACCCATGCGGAATATTGGGGCTCCTGCTGCTTTCTGTGGGGCTGCTGCTCCGTACTCCTTGGCCGTTCAGAAGAACAGGCCATTTGTAAGGGGTAGCAGTGGGATTGGCAACAGCCCGAGGCCCCAAGCCAAGATTCATCTCTCTTCTGATGAGACCTTTAAAAAGCTTTGTTTTCCTGTGCAAGATGAGTGAGTGGTGGATTCCCTGGAAATATGACTCGGCTAATTTGGTTCTGCAGGATTCTTTCAGCTATAGTGAAGAAGTAATGTTTTAAAATTCACTTCTCAGATTGTATCCCAGGACAGAATCTTCTTTACATGACATCTTACATGATGCACTGATGAATCCAAGAAAATTCTGCTATTTCTATCCCAAAAAGATTGAAATTGAACAAAGAGCTGCTTAGGCAGTGAGCATTGCCAGCTGCAAAGTTCCTGACCCAAATAATGACAAAACACCTTAAAAAACCACCTTCATACCCTGCCATTATTCATTTCAAAATTACGCTTAAGCATTTTGTGCTGCGGGGCTGAAGTAGCATGGTTTGTAGGGGCACCATGGTGGATTTGTGATGGCAAGCTCAAATAATAGTTCACCCATTTGGCTGAACTGGCAAGCTAACTATGGCTTTCTGCAAACTACTGGATCCAACCCTTTATTTGCAGGAAACCATAGCTGCCTTCCATGATAGGAAGGGACCTTCCACAAGAGGAAGAGTTCAACTCACAGAAAATCCCTTTGCCTGGTTTTTGGGGCTCTCCCCTTCCACCCACACCACCCCATTCAGCAGGCTCTCCTGACTCTTCTGGGTTAGCTTAGGTCAAAGGCTGAAAATTGGATTTAATCTGGATGTAAGGCCTGCAGTGGGTACACAAAGCTTTCCAGGTCACAAGAGTTGCCTCATTCACAAGTAGTGGAAGCTCCATTGAAGTCAGAAGTAGCCCAGACACACAGGGATTCTGGGTGCTCATCTTGGCAAATGTGGTTTTCTTGTGCTGGGAGTTGTGAACAGGCAGCACGATCCAATGCCCTCTGCTCTCGATACATGTAAGCCTCCAAACATGGAGGCTTGCGTGCATCCAATGCTTGGCGTGAGGCGCGGCAGCGGCAATCTCCGCCGCCCTCCACCTAGTGCCCTGCATTTCTTCTAAATGGCTATTTTTGGCCATCAGATGAAGCTATTTGGAGGGGGAGGGAAGGAGGCTGGAGCGCCATTTGGATATGGGGTAAGCCGTTGGCCCCAGCCTCCTCCCCTGCCTGCCCCCCAGCACGCCCCTTTTCCTCCTCTCCGAGGCTGATTTCCGACCTCGGGGAGGCAGCTGGCACGGTTCTTTCCACGCCAGCTGTGAGGGGGATGGAGCGGGGGCTCGGCGTTTGGAGTCCCAGGTCTGAGCTCACAGGACCTTGGAGCTGAGGCTCCGAATAATCCGATGGGCCTCCACACAATGTTGGGAGGTCAAAAGGATTATGGCCTAAGTAAGTAATTCATTGACCTTCATTCTTCATATCAGTCATTTTGATAGTTCAAGATTTGTGCTGACGATTGGTCTTCTGTGATGTGATATATGGAATCAGAACATTGTCATTAAATATTAAATTGGTATTTATTTATGTATTTATTTATTTCTATACCACCCAATAGCCTAAGCTCTTTGGGCAACAATTATAAAAATTTTCAATAAAGTACGATTTTACAATAAAATACAATATAAAAATACAAACAATTAAAACATCGAAAAAAATTCACTAGACATTTTAAAAACAATTTTTAAATTACTTAAATAGCTAAGACAAGATTATAAAAAGTAGACTGGTTTTTAAAAAGTAGGGGGGGGAAGGTGACAGAACCACCACCCCACGTACTATTTGGAGCTGTTAAATGCCTCAGCATAGAGGGCAGTCTTAACCTGGTGCCGAAAGGTTAAAGTAAAGTAAAGTTGGCGTCAGGCGGGCCTCAGTGGGGAGCCTGTTCCACAGTTGTGGGGCTACCACAAAAAAGGTCCACCCCCTTGTTGCCACCTTCCAAGCCTCCCTCGAGGGTGGCAGTTGGAGGAAGGCCCCAGATGCTGAGCATAGTATCCGGGCAGATTGGGGTTGGAAGAGGCGTTCCGTCAGGTATTGCGGTCCCAAGCCGTGTAGGGTTTTATAGGTTAAAACCAGCACCTTGAATCAGGCTCGGTAGCATATAGGCAGCCAATGCAAGTGGGCCAGAACAGGTGTTGTATATTTTCAGATCTCCTGGTCCCAGTTATTAATCTGGCTGCCACATTTTGCACAAGCAGCAACTTCTGAACAGTCTTCAAGGGCAGTCCCACATAGTGTGCATTGCAGTAGTCAAGCTTAGAGATTACCAGAGCATAGATTACTGAAACCAGGCCACTGGTTAGAATTAGCATTTTATTTATTTCTAAGTCATCTCTGATCTGTGATTTATTTCACTGTACATCACTACACGGCGGACAGATTTCCTATAAATCCTCTAGATACTATCTTAAAAATAAATACATAAACACACAATATTTTTCAGGAATCAGTTTTTTAAAATCCAAGGATTATACATGGGAGATACTACTTCTAATACAGTAATACCTTGGATTGCAAGTAACTTAGTTTGAGAGCGTTTTGCAAGACAAGCAAATTTTTAAATATTTATTTAATTTTTTTGTCTTGATATACAAGCGATGTCTTGCAATACAAGTACTGTAGTAAGGCTTAAATTAAAAATCTCTGTACAAATTTTTTGAGGGAGATTTCATTTTGATATAAGAGTGTTTTGAATTACAAGCACGTTTCCGGAACGAATTATGCTCTCAATCCAAGGCATAATGACTGTATATGTATGTATAACAATCACCATTGTTTGCCTTTGTAAGAAGCTTCAAAAGCACAGCACACTGAGAATAACATCAATTTTAAAAACTGTGGGTACATGAGTACATGTAAGTATGTGATACTTGTAAGTATGTGGTAATCTTACGTAGTATATATTTAATTGCAGAGTTAACACTATCATGTTTTTTGATACCCCAAAGAGATTTTTGATACTATCCCAATTCTTTGCTGCCTATATTCGCTGCAGGAAAGGGACACTCTGCTCTTAAGACAATTCCTTCAGTAAGCTTGCTCAGCTTTACAACATTTGGTTACGAGTTATATTATAAAGCAGCAGCATCCATAATGATCACACCACCCCTCTCTGCCATCTGGAAAAATATCACCTGCCACCCGGAGACCTACTGTAACATTTATTCCTTGTCCTTGAGCGGTTCATTATTTCTCTTATAGTATGAAACTGGGAGGAAAGTTCGGTTTCCCATATTGAATTGTGCAAATGTGGAATAAATATACAACGTAAGCCCCTAAAACGGGTGTGGAATGTCTTTCAGCCCAAGGACCAAATTCCATTTTGGACAAGCTCTTGGGAGCCACATTCTAGTGGTAGTGGGAGTGGGCAAAGGCAAACCAAAATGCCTGCCTATTTTAGCTTAAAGTCAGTAACTAAGTCTTAGAGGAGGCATTTCAACCCTTTAAAATGGGGGGGGGGGGACGACTGCAGAAAAGCCAGGAAACCACAAAATGATTGGTGGTTGGGGAAGGGGGTGGGGCCACCTGGAGAACTCCAGGAAGCCAGACTGGGGCTCCAGGTGAGCTGGATTTGGCTTCCTGGATCTGAGGTTCTGCACCCCTGCCCAAAGATACCCAAGAGAAGTGTGGAAAGTATAACTTTTGTGATTTTCCTGAAATGATATAACCAACAATAGTTGGCTTCCTGTGGCAGCCAGTTGCTTAGCTTGCCTGCTTATGAGTTTCCCCTTTTGCAACAAATTTAATCTACTTTCTCCCCTCTCTTTCTTTTTTAGGTAGATACTAC
This sequence comes from Shinisaurus crocodilurus, assembly GCA_021292165.1. Classification (NCBI taxonomy): domain Eukaryota; kingdom Metazoa; phylum Chordata; class Lepidosauria; order Squamata; family Shinisauridae; genus Shinisaurus; species Shinisaurus crocodilurus. Next base: position 259,641,710 of record CM037878.1, on the reverse strand, counting down.
TCGATCCCAGTTCCTTGACCCTAATGTTTATGTCTGGGATATCCATCAAACCAAGCAGCTCATTAAAATTGATAGAGGTGGTGTCCCAAACCACAGGCCTCACTGTGTTGATCTTGCTGCTATCAGGTTCCAGGTTTCTTTACTTCAGGAAATGCACATCACGCACTTTCATTTTTCACTGCCGTGGCCTTTGATTCTCCCTCTAGGTAACGAGACTTCTGTTAATCACACACTCCTATTTTATTATCAGTGTTTTGTCAGTGAACTTCTCCGAGTGAATATAACTCCAGTTGTTGCCTTATGGCACCCTGTGGCTGAAAATCAAGGCCTTCCTCTTCCTCTAGCGAACAATGGAGGATGGGCAAACCAAAGGATTGTGGAGGCCTTTGTTGAGTATGCTAGGTTCTGCTTTAAAAAACTTGGCCAGCTTGTCAAATTTTGGATCACAATGAATGAACCCAGTGTGAAGAACCTGACCTATAAAGCAGCCCATAATCTGCTGAAGGCGCATGCCAAAGCATGGCACCTGTATGATAAAAAATTCAGGAAGACTCAGAAAGGTAAAATATCTATTGCCTTCAATGCCAACTGGTGTGAGCCAGCCTCCTCATTTTCAAAAAATGATGACAATGCAGCCAAGCGAGTTTTGGAATTTGACATTGGCTGGCTTGCTGAACCCATCTTTGGAACTGGTGACTATCCAGATGTGATGCGACAGTGGCTTCACCAAAAAAGCAGCCATGGTTTTCATGATTTTCACTTACCCTATTTCTCGGAGGAAGAAAAAAATCTAATCTCTGGTTCATTTGATTTCTTTGCCTTGAGTCACTACACAACGGTTCTTGTGAACTCTGAAAATGAAGAGCCCAACAAGTACAATTACCACCTTGAGGTCCAAGTGCTAAATGACATCACCTGGGTGAAATCAGCCAACAAAAGTCCAGTGGTGCCCTGGGGGTTACGCAAGCTCCTCAACTGGATTAAGAATAAATATGGCAATATCCCCATTTATATCATAGCCAGCGGAATTGACGATGATCAGGATGTGGCTCAAGACAAGTTGAGAATATATTATATAGAGAATTATATCAATGAAGCCTTAAAAGGTAAGGGGCCTGAGGAAAAGCTTACATGCCTTAAGACTGTTTCTTATTTTTCTGGAATGGTGTGCATGATAATAGCAACTATTTATTTGTTGTTTATTTAATAATATTTATATACCACCTTTCCAAAAATGTCACCAAGGCAGTGTACAACAATTCAAATGAAAATAATACATAAAAACATAGAAGCAATAAAACCATATTAAAACAACATTGAAACAACGCTAAAGCTACTACTCACTATTTATTTATTTATTATATTTATACCCCGCCTTTTTTCCTGCAAGGAACCCAAGGCGGCTTATATAATCCTCCTCCTCTCCATTTTCTCCTCACAACAACCCTGTGAGGTAGGTTAGGCTGAGAGTCAACGACTGGCCCAAAGTCGCCCAGTGAGTTTCATGGCTGAGTGGGGACTAGAACCCAGATCTCCCGAGTCTAACACGTATTTTAACTCCTTTCTGAAAGCTGAAAGAGTGGGGACAGAACTTAGTTGTGAAGGAAGAGCATCCTTCAATTTAGGAGTGATGGCAGGAGAAAGTCCTTTTACACCAGTGGAGGCTGGTGACCTGTCTGACTGGTGGGGTGGAGGATGGGTCACCGGAATCAGAGCCAACGGCACCTAGTTTGCTATACAGCCTCTGTGTAAGGGTGGAGGAGCCTAGAAATACATACAAGTTGGCAAGGAGGTGCAGCATAGGAGTCCTCAGAATTTTCCTTTGGGAAAACACAGTAGAGAGGCATCCACGCCATGAAGACCTTTTTAGAGCCACAGGGGCACAGTTTGGATAACCAAAATGGAGAAAATTCTTGCGTAAGCAATTTTGAGTAACGGAAGCCAGAAATCCTTTGTTTTATAGAAGCAAACAGGCCAGAAAGGCTTCTTAGGCTGCAATTCTATACTCACTTATCTAGGAGTAAGTCACAGTGAACTCAGTGGTGCTTACTTTTGAGTAGTCATATAGGATTGCACTGTTAAAAACACTATAGGATTACTTTTGGAAAGCCTTTCTTTAAACAAGTCAAATTCATGATGAATGAAGATTACCCACTCTGTAGACCAGCTGCAGGAATAAATTAATTTCTATCTCTCTAGTTATCCTGGAAGCCAAGATGCAATATAATTAATTTCTCTCTCCAACCAAGGCAGTTTAATAATCCACAGCTGGATGCATTTTTAGCAAGCTGCTTAACCACCTCAGCCATGATCTAATTACAGACACAGACACACACACACCCGACACACACAGAGCCAGAGATGGAATTCTTTAAAAACAACAAGAAACAACAACCTTAGCATAGCATATCATAACAAAGCAACCCCCCTCTCCCACCCCATAAAAAAAAATCCATCAAGTCCCTACAGATTATTGTGTAGGGCTCCGTCCTGAGTCCTCCTTGTCAGGTTTTCACAAAGAGATCAGACACTGCGCTCGCTCTCTCTCTCTCTCGCTCTCTCTCTGCCCCCCTCTCATCTTCAAAAATAAAATAAAATCAGCTGCTAAAATAAAAAACAACAGCAGCTCAGTTCAGCAGCTGCTAAAATAAAAATAAAAGACAGCAGGTCACACATGCTGCACTTATCTTTCTCTCTTTCTCCTGCACTCCCTTCTCTTCAAAGTAAATCTCAGCTGCCCTCCTCAAGGTTGGTTGCTTGGCTAGCTCCTTAGCAGTCAAGCAATCATGATCATAGCACAGCAAAGCAACCTCCCTTGGCTTCCTCCCCCCCCCCCATTAAAATCCATGTAGCCCCTACTGCATTGTTTTGCCCGGCTGGCTCCTGAGTCCTCCTTGTTGCTGGGTTTTCACAAAGAGATTACACACACTTCTCTCTCTCCCCCCTTCCCATCCTTCTCTTCAAAATTAAAATAAAATCAGCTGCTAAAATTAAAACAAAACAAACCCAGCTCAGATCTGCAGCTGCTGCTAATATTAAAAAAAACAACAGCAGGTACACACACACCGTGCTTCTTCTCCCTCTCTCTCTGCTCCCCTTCTCTTCAGAAATAAAGTAAATCTCAGGTGCTCTCCTCGAGGTTGGTAGCTCACTTCTCTCTCTCTCTCTCTCTCTCTCTCTCAATCTCTTCTCCATACATTAATTAAGGCAAGGTCTCAGCCAGCAACCACATGGAGTCCCTCCCCCACTTCCTTCCTCTCTCCTGAAGCTCTGATTGGCCAAGTTTGGTCATGTGGATGTAGTCACCTTGTCCTGGGTGCCCGACCGCGATGCCCATTACAAAGCACTGGTGGAGGTGGGGGCACTCCTCTCTGTAAGCGGCACAGTGTGCTGCCGATGCCTTTGACCCTGTGGGGGATTGTTTCCCCAGGGCACCCTTCAGGACATCAGCCATTTTGGCCTGCCACAAACAGCACCACAAGAAGAGTGCCCTTTCCCGGCTTGCTGGAGCCCTGAACATGAGCAGTCCTTTTAGGGACTGCCAATCCATGGCAATATTTTGTTTCAGGTCCCCACTAGTAGGCCCCTAATCCTCACTCAACTGCAGATTATATATATTTAAGCAGATGCCTCCCCCCCCCCCAGCCTTCTCACAACAGTGACATAATAGAAGCCATTTGTGGCCAATAATCTCTGAAAGGGATTGTTGTACATTGTTGACAGAGACAGACAGAGAAACAGTGCATCTGATGAGAACATCATAAACTGAACATCATATGTTACGCGGATTAATGTCTTACTAAATATTAATGTTCATATTGTTTTGAAATATCTGTTTTTATTGGATTTCATCTGTTTTAACTTGATTTTATTCTTGTTTATTTTGTTTTATTGTAACCCACTTTGGGGGCCCTTTTTAGGGCCCCAGTGCGGGGCATTAATATATTTACAAATAAATAAATTAATAAGCAAACAGATATCTCCACCTTCTCCTAAAACTTCACATAAAGATTTCAGTGGCATCACAGTGTCAGTAAAGAGTGTGGTTGCATGCACTTCAGGGTACACGTAAGTTAAGTCAACATGGACTTAAGGGTGCATGTCACTTAAAGGGTGCATGCATTTAAGTCAACAAATGTCCATAGCTCAGTGGTAGAGCACATGCTTTGCATGTAGAAGGTTTCAGGTTCAGTCCCTCATACCTTCTGTTGAAAGACACTGGAGATATACTCCCTGTCAGAGTTAGGGATATAGTTAAGCATTTTGTTCAGTTCATTTTTGATAAGAATTTACCAGAATTGGTAAATTTCTTCATAAATGGATTGGAAATAGGTCAAGACACACACACACTGTTGGAGAACGCGAAACTGACAAGTTGTCAGAAGGCTTTGAGCAGTGTTCTCCAACCTTGGGTCCCCAGATGTTTTTGGCCTACAACTCCCAGCATGCCCCAGCATAGCATAGCTGGCTGGGGCATGCTGGGAGTTGTAGGCCAAAAACATCTGGGGACCCAAGGTTGGAGAACACTGGCTTTGAGTGTTTAGTTCTTAAAAGTCTGGGTTTGAATCCCTGTGTGTTCAGCCATCTTTATGGTGCTGAATTCAGGTTGCCACGTCCTTTTTTCCTACAGGCTCCTCGTCTTTAACAGCTACATGACAGGCAGGCACAACATGGTCTCCATGCTGGAAATAACTTTACCAATTGAACTTGACCTGTGGAGATGGGTGAGGGTTTGGTTCATTTTTGATAAGAATTTACTAAAATTCGCAGAGTTCTTCATAAATGAGATGAAAATATTTTGAGATTTTTAAAAAAGCAAATGTGTGAGAAAGCAAAATTGAGAGATTCATCCACCCCTTAGCAGAGAACACAATACTGGGTTAGATCCATCACTGTAGTGAGTACCGTTGATGGGCAGAAGGTAGATCTGGATCTGCTGGAGGATTTCTGGGTGATTTGCAGTTGATCATCAAGAATGTCTGACTGGCAACTGTTTAACAACTGCAACAACAAAGTGACCCCCCCCCCCTGCCCCGCTCCTGAAATGAGGCATGCTGCTGAAGTGAAGAAAGCCTGAGGTAATCAGGAGTGGGTTTTTGTGAAGGACTGGAACTTAAATTCATCGGCTTAGAATTCTTTAATTCTTAAGCCCTATGCAGGTTTTTGCCTGTTTGCGTGTAGGGCAAAAGTGTGAAGGGAGTCATGGGCATGCATGTAAACCCCACCTGCAACATCCCTGCACACCCGGAGCACCTTTGCACATTGAGCATGAAGGTCTGCAAAGAGCTCTGTAAGTACATTCAGCTGGATGAGCTTACAAAGTTTCTGTAATTGTGAACCCTGCCTTCTCAGCAGGTGAAAGCCTGCATATAGGGCTTCAATGTCTTTCTTTTGCAGTCTAACAACATCTGGAGGGCCACAAGTTCCCCACCCCTGACAGACGTATGATGGTTCTTGGGGTTCTAGGAGGAAGCAAAGTAGATCCTGCAAACCTGAAGTCTGCCCACCCCTGCTCTAAGGCACTTGGTTTATTCATAAATGTTCACCTGTTGATGAAGACTTTGTGGTGGCAATAAGAGATGCTTTCTTCATTAGTAGGAATGAATACAAACCTAGGGTTGAAGGAACACACAGTGGTGCATAGGATTGGTGTTAAAATACACACCCACTAATTTGTTTTTCTTTCTTTTTGTGTTCTGTTTTGCAGCCTACACCTTGGATAATGTTAACCTTTGTGGCTATTTCATCTATTCTTTCAGTGATCGGGATGATCCTAGGTCGTATGGCCTCTATCGTTATGAGATAAACCGATATGAGCCAAAGCCTTCCATGGCACATTATAGACAGATAATTGACAATCACACCTTCCCTGGCCCGGAAACTCTTCAGCGGCATTGTTCAAAAGAGCTTGCTCTCTGTCAAGAATGTGTCTTTTTCCAACCCAGAGTATCTTTGCTGGCATTTGTAGCTTTTATATTGTTTGCTTTCATTGTTACTGTATTTATGATCACTTACTATTCCAAGAAGATTGATAGAAGGCATAAACAAAGCTTTCCTGTTGCTTGCTGCCCTTCACCTGCATTATCTGGGGGAGCTTGGAAGTAATTATACCCCAGGCTGTAGTTACTGTTGCACTAAGAAAGTATTTATGCTGCCTGATGCTGTGGAGCACTAAAAATGAAGATGGATTGTGTCCATGGAGTTTGTGTGACTTCTCTTGGTATGTGCAATTTTGGTTTGCAGGCTCCCTTGGCTTGCTAGTGGTGTTAGCACCACCTCCACTAATTGCCCTGATCCGCCAGGGGACCTCCATGGGCACAGCTGGTACAGATGCACATCAAAGAGCTTTCCTAAACAAGGCTGTTAATCAGCTGTATGTACTATCAGTTTTATCTCAGAATTGAGATCTGAGCACTACATGAAGGGTGTTTCCTTTCCTGCTTTTCTTCTACATAACCTCTAGGTGGCACTGTGGTATAGTAAATAACACAAATGCACAGAAGGAAAACGCATTTGCTTTTGCTTTCATGATTAAATGCCATATTTTCCCTGCTCTAAAAAACCTAGCTGAAAGTGCTCATTATTAGACACAGAAGTGAAACTGGAGGATCATGCCGTCATCTAAAGAACATGTAAACAACTGTCAGTAGGGAATGACGAGCAGAGCGCATGATAAATGTCTTGTGTAGAAAAGTTCTAAACTTGTGTCTGCATCACAATGTTAATGCAGGCCTCATTGAACAGACTGGCTGTGTCTTTTGTTGAGCATGGGGATGATCATCCCTTGTTTCTACCACTGAGACCTACAACAAAATGTTGTAGTGTGGAGTGCTCTTGTTCAGGTTCTATTATTATTATTATTATTATTATTATTTATATTTATTTATCGCCCATCTGGCTGGCAACCGGCCACCCTGGGTGATGTACATAGAATAAAAACAATAAAATACATTTAAAACAATATAAAAATTTTAAAATTTTAACCCACCCCATATTCCCGCCTGAACAACCAGGTTTTTAATGAGCGACTGAAGCTCAGCAGAGAGGGGGCATGGCGGAGGTTACTCGGGAGAGAGTTCCACAGTACGGGGGCCGCCACAGAAAAGGCCCTCTTCCTCGTCCCCACCAGTCTAGCTGCTCTGGCTGAAGGGACAAGGAGAAGGCCATCCGTGGCAGATCTTTTTGAGCGGCCCAATTGGTGTTGCTGGAGACGCTCCTTGAGATAGACTGGACCGGAGCCGTATGGGGTTTTAAAGGGCAAAACCAACACCTTGAATTCGGCTCGGCAAGCAACTGGTAGCCAGTGCAAATCCTTCAGCACTGGCGTGATGTGATCCCGCCAGCGACTGCCTTTAACCAGGCGAGCCACCGCGTTCTGTACCAGCTGTAGCTTCCGAACCATCTTCCAGGGTAACCCCACGTAGAGCTCATTACAGTAGTCTAGGCGAGAGGAGACCAAGGCATGAACCACTGATGGGAGGAGGTGATTAGGAAGGTAGGGGCGCAACTGCCGTATCAGATGGAGTTGATACAGCGCCGCCCGGCTCACAGCCGCCACCTGAGCCTCCATGGATAGCTGGGAGTCTAGAATGACCCCCAAACTGCGGACCTGGTCCTTCAGGGGTAGATGTACCCCATTCAGCACCAGGTCAGCCAGCCAGCCATGCCTTCTTTCAGGATAATCCATTTCCCCTCTCCACTCCTCATTTTCCATTCCCCCCCCCCGTGCAGTGAGTTCACATTTGGTGCCCACTGAGCATGCTCAGTCCTCATTGGGCTGATTTTGGCTCATCCCCCCCCCCATCCCTTTTAGGTTTATTTCTAAATATTTTTTGTAGTTCTGCAAATTCTTCCCCTGCTTGTGTATTTCTTTGCCCACACCAGAGAGCTCCCTTTTTCTTTCAGCTCAAGGAGTATAATTCATCTGATGAAGATACAAAGCAATTCACTTAGACCAAGGGTGGGCAATGTGTGGCCCTCCAAAGTCCAAACCTTGTTAGACTGCAATTTCCCTCGCTCCTCGCCATTATCTATGTTGACTAGGGCTGATAGGAGTTGCAGTCCAACAACGTCTGGAGGGCCACACGTTCCCCACCCCTGACAGACATATGTTGTCTTTTGGATAGACATGGTCTATCTTAAACATTTGACTGCTAAGTTCTTAGGATATAATTAATTTTTTGCCCAACCTTGCTCTCTCAGGGCGCAATGCTATGCATGTTTAGACGGAAAAAAGTTCTACAACTCCCAGCTGGCTGGGGCATGCTGGGCGTGGAAAGACTTCTTTTCTGTCTAAACATGCATAGGATTGCACCCTTAGGGCAGTATCCAATTGGCCTGCACACCAGTGGGACCCACTGCTAGTGCAGCAGTGAGCTAGCAATTAAAAAAGCAACCAGAAATGAACAGAAATGCTCATTTCTGGAATGGGGCAGGACAGCAGAGCTTACAGAAGGAAGCTCCACTGACCTGTCCTAATCCATATACGAGTGTTTCCACTTGTTTCTAGGGGTTGCTTTTTGAACCACTAGCTTTCTGTTATGCAAGCAGTGGATCGTCCTGGTGCCTCACAATGAGAGGGAGCACAGCGGCATTTATTGTGCGCTTGTGATCCTTCACTCATGGTAGTTTGCAGGTGCTTTAGATGGCAACGTCATCCTCCGGGGCCTCTCCCATGCATTCCAAGCATTTTCATGGGTTTTTTTTTTAAATTGGGAATAGTCCAGTATTTGGGGGAATTGCAGAATGAAACATGAGTGTAGTTGCACAATTCCACAATACTACAGTGCCACCTAGAGGTCATGTAGCAGAACATATTGGAAAGCAGAGAAGGAAAAAATGTGTGTAGAGGATCTGATTTTAATTCCACAAAGAATTTGGAAGCAGAAGCCATGGTAAAGTGGTGGGTTAAAAGCCTCATCTAGAAAAGCCCTTAATCTCTGATGATACCAACCTGTATTCAATGACATTTTGACTCTGAAACTGAAAAGCCAGAATGATGCCCTGGACATGGAGCTAGTTTTTTCCCCCTTTTAAAATCCATCTACAAAGAGGATATTGAAGGCAGGAAAATGGTACTCACCTTTGGACTCTGCCCATAGCTTCACATTATTTTATGGTCAAATCAGTCCTGGGTTAATGTCAGTAGAAGGCATAGCAGCCATAGTGAAAATAAACACCTGTATTCTTCTATAGAAAGAGGAGAGTTTTGTGGCCTAAGAGGACTTGCTAAAGTAAGATGCGATGGTGGTAGCCTAGTGATTTGATGTTGATTTATTTGCATAAGAGGAGGCAGCTGACACCATTATGCTGCCTCTCCTCCTCTTATCTGCTGATGTTATGGCCAAATTAAGGGACTGTGACCAATCTCTGGTTTTCTGCATCTGACCTGAAGGCACTATGTTCTTGTAGAAAAGCAGTAAAAGTGGTTTGCTGGGGCCGGGCTCACACAATAAAGATATGTGACAGGTGAGAGGATTTAAAAGGCAGTAAGAACGGGACAATAACTGTGGGGATTGCCTGGGTATTTCCAGGTAACAAATCAGAGTTCTACGTCGACCATTTCTGCCCTTGAAATGGGCAGTTGTATTAAAGCAAGAAAAATGCACTACTAGCAGCCAACAACCCTTAAGCATGCGGAAACCTATTTTTCTAGAGAGAGATCCAAATCACTGCTATCATTTATGTTTTCTAAGAGAGATGATCCATTGTTTCCTTCTCCCACTAGCATTTGGTGCGGTCTTAGATCTCTTTTGCACTTAGCATGCTCTAGCCGAGGGCTCTCCAACCTTGGGTCCCCACTCCCAGATGTTGCTGGCCTACAGCTCCCAGCATACCCAGTCAGCATGGCTAATGGCAAGGGATTCTGAGAACTGTAGTCCAGCAACATCTGGGGACCCAAGGTTGGAGGAGCCCTGTTCTAGCCTAACCTAATTTAAGAATGCAATCCTAAACACATTTTCTAGGGATTAAGCCCCATTGAACATCGTGCAGTCTACTTCCAAGTAAACATGCAAGGGATTTTTCTGTAAGTGTTCATAATGTTTTGCCCATTCCCTCTTAGAAAGGCACACACGAGCTTTTACACCATACCCGCAAGCATCATTTTCTCCCCCCCCCCCCCAGTTTGTTGTTAGATGTTAATTTAACATCCAGACTGAAAAAAGAAATCTGGGAAAGCTTGCTCAGTACATGTGATGTTTTATTGGGTCTTCACAAAGATATTGTCCTATTTTTCTATATCACTCCAAGAATTAGAGCTGAACTAGACAGATGTGGTAGATTAAAAAATGAGCCAAGGAAAGACCATATTTTCTCTCCATGACTTCAGTGTGACAGGTTGTCTCTAGGTCAAACAGTGCCACCTATCAGGGGTGGTGCTAGGTACTGAAAAGATCCGGGGCTCAGGCCCACAGGAGGGGAGGAGCAGAAATGTGTATATACTAATTTAGATGTGCTCTAAAGTGTCTGCGTATGTGTCTTTAAAGGACCCTGTCTCCTAAGGACATCCCTATAAAAGGGATGTATGGACAGGGGAGAGGAGGGCATTTGAGTTCAGAAAAAAACCTCAGGCAGAAAGATTCAAAGGGGGCGGGGCGGCAGGATGTGAAGCACACCTGGGAAAAAGCCAGCTAATCCAGGGAGATGAGATGCAGCCGAGATCAACAGCAGCAGGGCCCCTGCACCTTTATTTCAGCAAGTGCCCATGGACAGCAGGCTGGTGGGGCAGATGACCTCCCAGAGATTTGGGGCTGCAAATGAAAGATTTGGGTCTCCAGCCCTAGTGGGCCTTCCCCTAACACCGCCTCTGCTGCCTACATTTTTAATATCTCTTTGTGTACAGAATTTTCAAAGATGCATTTTGGGAACCTGCAGTGGGGCTGATTCCTGTGCAAATTGTGTGCAAATCTCATACATACCCATGGGACTTGTACAATGGATTTAGCTGCTCATACAGACCATTTTAAAATCAAATATAGTCGAACTCCATTTTGAGGAGAATGTCCTTCCAATATTTTTATCTCTGTACCACGATCGACAAACTACTGGAAAGTTTGCCTCCTCTAATAATAGGCATCTTTATTACTATTCACATTGTAAATTTTACAGTATGAATTAGTGTGTATGTTACATAAAATTTGTGTGTGAAATAGGTTGATTTTATTTGCAAATAACATAATGTTTCCTTTCAAATAGAACGTGTACAGATGTAGAAAAGAATTAATATATTTACAGAATTTACAGAATAAGGACTATATTTTAGTCTCAAATGCTCAACAATTCCATATGCACTGTCCTGTCTACACATATGATGATCATAGTAATTTAAATCTGGACTGATGATAAGCATCTGTTAGCAATCTATCACTTGGGAGAATATATTTTCAAATATTTGCATGTAGTTTTGTTGCTTACCTGTCCGCCATATGGCAGGGTATGGAATTTAGAAAGACTTCATGTGTGTTCAGAATATCAGTTGGCTTTCTCAGTGTAATTGTAATGAATCAGCAAGTTTGGATGTTCACATTACCTTTCAGGCCAGGTAGACATTTCTGTTTGTTGCAAAAGAGCCACATTAATATAGAGTAGTGTATTTGTATTGTATTGTATTGCATTTGTTTTTACATTACATTTTAGGCCATGTGGCACACATAGCCCTCTGTTCTCCAAGAGAGGAGAATGGCTCGGGGGGGGGGGGCTCAAGAAGAATGGATGGGGGACTGTTGCTGCTGCCCCCTAGTAACTGTTGCCCAAGGTGGTTTTCTCACCCCCACCAAATAGTAGGGACAGCCCTGATCCGAGTTGTTGCTGGTACTCCCGTTAAATGCTTGAAAAATCCCTTGTGGCATTTAACAGGAATGCAAGGTGGTTTTCTGTGCAAAAAAAATCACTGAGTATTTCTAATATATTCAGGGCGCAGTCCAATGGGGCTGCCCGTAACCCTCTGAACTTGGAGGATTACAAGCATCCTATGCAGAGCGGGAGGAGCATGGAGGCGAAGGTTGCCTTCGTGCTCCTCCCACTCTGCAAAACAGCTAGACAGCTGATTTCGGTCATCTAACTGTGGCACTTTGGAGGGGAAGGGAAGGAAGCTGAGGCGCCCCCAGGTTACATTGTATCTTGGTGGCACCAGTCTCCTCTCCTCCCCTCCCCCCCCAGAACACCCACTAAACCCCTTCTCTGAGGTGGCTCTGTGACCGTGGAGAAGCAGCCAGGCCAGCACGGTTCTTTCCGCACTGGCTGTGAGAGCTCTTTCCCAACCTCGGATCTGGGAATCTGAACGATCCTATGGCCCTCTAGAAGCTGTCTAGGGGCTCTGCCCATCACTAAATAATAATGGGCTTGGCCTTGACAGCTCTGCCAATGTTCATACAATTCAATTCCCCAATTGTGAATAGCACTCTCTCTACAGATTATTTATCTGTAAATGCTGATTTTGCACTTTTCTGTGAAGAGCATCCCATAAAAATGGGCTAGATGGATGAACGGTGCAAAAATATTTTATTTTTTAAATACACTGGATTGTATGATAAAATAAGGGAGATGTATAAATATTATCTGATTGATTTTTTTTTTGAAATTACAAATCTGCACACACTGTGAGAAACTATATTGTGTCTTTTTTTTTTTAATGTGCCGATAAAATGTACATTATTGCCACTTTCCAGAAAACTTATTATAAATCTAAAAAGTCTTTGCAACTTAGTAAAAGTATATTTTTATCCAGAACAATTTTGTGGAATTAATAGATTTTATGGAATGCATGATAATACAGAACATATTTGCAAAGTGAATCCATTGTATGTTGTTTCCATTACTACATTTATAAATTGAATCAAAATTACTGTGAATCAAAATCTCCCCATGGAAATAGCCTGTGCAGGCACCCCAGTACACTAATGGCACATTTCTGAAAACTCTCAACTGATTCTCAGCCTGGCAGAGTCTACCATGAAGGATTCCATGTTGGCTTGAGTGTGGGTGATATGGATATTATGCTGGTTTTCAAGGTTTTTTGTCCATATTGGGTTTGGAGGCCTATTAGAGGAGAATTGAAGTTGAAACGGAAAGAATTTAGGTTGTTGCTTTCTCCCCATCCTACTCTTAAGGACTAAGGGCCATTCACACATGACATTTTAGGTGTACTCTGAAGATGTTTTACATGTACACCTAAAAATGAAATCTGTGACAATTGTGTTTTCAAACACATGTATCATACAGGTAAACTCATCAGGGGAGCTGTTATTGGTTGTGCCTCCCTGTGTACATTTGGTGTCAAGCTGTGTTTTGGCTCTGCATATGTGTGAAATGGGCTTACGTTTGTCTGTCTGTCTGTCTAAATGTAAGAAAAGCAGGAAATGTCCAGCTTATTGGACTACATCATCCCAGCTTGTAAAACTCTAGTGTACCCAAGGTAACAACTTGACATCAAACAACTTCAGGTCATTTGTATGTGTTTGTTATGCTACCATTTTTGTATAATGGTTTTATATTATGCTATCATATTGTATTTTTATGGTTTTAATCTTTGTAAACTACTTACGGAGCTTTGGCTATTGGGCGGTATAGAAACCTATGAATGAATTTCCCAGATGGACTCCTGTAGTAGTTTCGTTGACCAAACAGTGTTTAAAATGGCAGCATTAGAAACTTGTTAGTTGTTATATGACCTTTCTAAGCTCCCAAAATATATTTTGCTAGTACGATGCTAATATCCTGCCAACCTTGATACACTTCTAAAAGCCTGTGAGGAATGTATTATAGAACAATCCCAGTGTAACTGGTGGGTGAATTCTACTCTGAATGTCAACACCACTCTATCCGATGTGGCCTTTATGTTTGTCCTCAGATTTCCTATGAATGAATAATTGGGATTAATAGTTAACAACTGGAATGCCAAGAGGATTTCTTAGTTTAAGGATGAAGGAATATCCACAATAGCTCCTTAAAATAATGGTGATGGTGATGGTGATGATGATGATGATGATGATGATGATGATAAAATAAAAAATAAAATCTTGCTTCTCCCTCACCACAAGCCTTCATCTATCAGAAACAATCAAAGACCTAACTGAAGCAAATGTTCAGAGAAAGTTAGTTCTTTGCATTAGCCATCCATCTGCACTCCTCCAGTGTGCCAGCTTCACTTTTACAGCTGAATACAGGATTGTGAGTGGTGTGCACAAGCTCAGTATGTTAATCAGTAACATCTCTGCAGGGCATTGCCTTTCATGCTTTAAAAATAGAGAGCTAATGTGGATTTTTCATGGTTTAGCATAAATATGCCATGCCATGAAAGATCCAGATAATACAGCCTCATTTTAAGTAATTGATCAGTGTATCCATTTTGCCATCTTGATGCTTGTCTAAGCTGTTTGGTCTTCAGTGGTGGTGTCATGCCCCAATCTAAGGTGGGTCACACCAGTGGCACTGCCACAACTTTCTTGCGTTTTGTTTGTTTATGGTATTTTTTAAGAGAAGAAGAAAGAGCCCTACACGGCTCCGGCCCAGCTTATCTCAAGGAGCGCCTCCAGCAACATCAAGTAGGCCGCTCAACAAGGTCTGCCACGGACGGCCTTCTCCTTATCCCATCAGCCAGAGCAGCCAGGCTGGTGGGGACTAGGAAGAGGGCCTTCTCTGTGGCGGCCCCCACATTATGGAACTCCCTCCCTAGTGACCTTCGCCATGCCCCCTCCGTGATGAGTTTCCGCCGTGCATTAAAAACATGGCTGTTCAGGCGGGAATATGGGGTGGGTTAGGTTTTTAATAAGAATTGTTTATATTGTTTTAATTATTATATTTTATTGTGTTGTGTTGCTGTATTTTGGTTGTACATCGCCCAGGGTGGCCGGGTGACCGGCCAGATGGGCGATTGATAAATATAATAAATAAATAAATAAATAAAGAATGGAATAAGGAAGGAGGAAGCAGGAGAAAGAGGGAAAAGTAAGAGAAAGAGGGAATGAGTAAGAAAGGTGAACGTATAAAAATTAAAAGATGCAGGTTCCACGTTGTAGGCTTGGGTTGAAGGGGATTCCATCTCTCCTGGTTTAACAAATGCAAGAAATAGTTTAACAAGAGGCACTGGCAAAGACAAAGTTAACTATCCCTCTGCTTCTGTTATTCATTCCATGTCTACAGAAAGAAAGATTTGTGAATAATTCAGCGGCTTTCCTTACTACATTTTCCATCCCACCCTTCTTCCAAGGAGCACTGGGCAGCACACATTGTCCTCTCTGCCATTTTATCTTCAAATCAACCCCATGAGGCTGAGAAATGGAGATTGGTGCAAGGCCACTCCTTCAGCCTGAGCAGGATATTGAATTCCACTCTCCCTGGTCTGAGCCTGACATGGGCTGCCATACTTAGCATCTGTATCCTTCTTCAATCAGTGGAGGCAAACATGAAAAGAGGATGCCCGAAGTAAACATTACCGCAAAATTTATAAATTTTGGGTTTTCAATTTTCCATTCTCACAATCGGTTTTTAGTTTAATATTGCCATTAAACATCTTTTCCAGTTGCTTGTTTCTGTGCCATTTTTAAATGTTACGTGTTCCTTTGGTGTTTTTTTTTTTAGCCTACCTGGCTCCAAAGGTATCAGGTAAATAACAGTATATAAAAATGTGTTGTTCAGACAAATGGAACCAGTAATGCATGACAAATATAAACCCCTGACTTAAGTTCTGCTAGAAAAAGTGGTTGGGTCGGGGAAGGGATTATATATAGTGGCTCCAAAAGATGCTCTGGCACAGCCTTTTGTGAGCTTCCAGGTTAAGGTCATAGAATCATAGAAAAGTAGAGTTGGAAGGGGCCTACAAGGCCATCGAGTCCAACCCCCTGTTCAATGCAGGAATCCAGGTCAAAGCATCCCTGACAGATGGCTGTCCAGCTGCACCTTGAATGCCTCCAGAGTGGGAGAGCCCACCATCTCCCTAGGTAGTTGGTTTCATTGTCTTATTGCTCTAACAGTCAGGAAATTTTTCCTGATGTTTAGGTGGAATCTGGTCATCTCACAGTTGTGGAGCAGTCCTTGAAAATGTGTAATTACATGGATTCGATGTAGAGCCAGCCCAAGACATTTGCTGCCTGAGGTAAAGGACAAGATGGCGGCTCCCATTCCATGTACAGAAGCTGACTAGACTGGACTGGCAGTTTGAATCTCCTATCAACATTGGCAAAGGGACAATGTACTCCACCAACCTGAGGTCAGAAGGCTAGATTAGGGGGCGCAGGGCAGGCTGAGTGGCACACACAGCCCTGTCCAATAACTCATCACCATTCCCTGTCCCTTAGCATCTGCTGCCTAAGGCGGTTGCATCATTGTGCCTAATGGTAGGGCCGGCTCTACTTTAATGTCCTAATTTGCTGGAAAGCTGGTATTGTTAATGTGCTCCCAGCTGATGTAAGAGAACTCTAATAAGATGAACTCTTAGGTATACTAGGTGTAAGCTGTTAAGGAGTGTGAATGTGACATGCACATGTCACTTTCACACTCCTTAACAGCTGACAGCTAGTATACGTGTAAATGTATATATGTATAAAGTACGGGAACTTTTTATGGCTTGCCCTAGGTTCCCTGTGCTCACATTCTGTTCTGCTGGCAGTCAGCCTTGATTACTAAGGCTACAACCTGAAGTGACTTTGCCATCCTTGTTGCAGTCATTTGTGGTAGGGTTCTAGTATTATGGGATAGCATTAGAGAGTCCGCCTGCCAGCCCTTTCGTAGGCACAGATCTGGGACCTGTTGTGGATATACCACTCACAGAAGATCTGTTCTTGGCACATCGGCATCTCAAATCTCAACCCACCTCGCAAAGCCATCACATGCATATATGGTGGTATGAACTGGCCTGAAGTAAAGGAATATTAAGCCCCCAGATATAAAATAATGTAGAGAATCACAGGGTGCATGCATCCAGTTTTTGAGATATTTTTTGTTCCACAGAAAGACATTCCATCGTTTGTTCTCTATGGTAAAGAAAGGCTGAGTATCGGATGAGAATCCTTTTATACATGCCACGCCATGGACAAAAGGGGATCTGTGAAATAATAGGGCTTCTCAATCCTAAATTTGCTGGCCTTTTCTATCATTTCAGGGCGTTTCTCATGGGGCTGGCTCAGGAGATGGGCGTCATGTTTGGTGTCACTCTGCAAAGTTAAATATAAAAGTCAATCATCAGTTAAAAACTTTATTTTCTGTCTTGACAGGCAGGATGCCTCACTGAGATTGTAGGTCTGAAACAGTTCTATCAGCTGTGCGAATGTTATGCGAGTTTGTATCCACAGGACATAGGAGTCCAACATTTTTGGGTGCTGCAGTGGTTTCTTCGTGTGTTGCTTTCCCAGCATACTCACCCACTGAGAAGAGTGCATCTAATAAGGCTTTGTAGCCTTTGGTTACTAATGAGAGAAGGAATTTCTGCATCGTTCTGCAGATAAGTAGCTAAGGGCTTTGCAGTCTACATAATTTTAATCAAGAAGCGTGTGTAAATAATGTGTTCCACGCTCCAATGGCTGAGAAAAATTCTATCTCTGGAGGAACAAATATACCTCTAATTCTGTACTGCCACAGTCTTTTTCGGAAGACTTGAAGGAACTGCTTTCCATTTTATGCTTCATTATTTTCAAATTGGTTTTGTCACTGTACTCTGGTTCTTGGCATGTCAGTGTTCCATACTGCACCCCAGGTTGCACTAAAGGGGCTTACACAGTTATACATTTAACCCCCAGCATTTTCCTAGAATGTGGCTGTTCCTTTGGGTCCAAAATCACTAGATCTGGGGCTGTTCATTGGTGCTAAGCGAAGCTTCCCTCCAAAGGCTAACAGTAGCTCTCTCTCTCTCTCTCTGTGATTTTCATTGGAATTGTGGTGTGGGAAAAGGTTAAATTCTCCTCCCAGTAGCACTGATCCTGCTCAGGGCTCCCATGTTGTCTATTTACTCTGTAAAAAAGTGGTCACACAAATTACGTTTATGCTATGGATGTTGCATCTCCTTTCTTCTTTAGCAAGTGTAGAAACTACAGGTGTGAAACTCCCTTTCTAGCAGCAGTTTCTTTGGGACCAAAAATACTATGGCCAGGACCATTCCATGACTGTACTGCATTTTGTACATGCATGGTATGCAGAAATTCTGTAGGAGACACTTTTCGTTGCATGGAGATGCAGAGATGAAGAAGGATTTAACTGTTTAATTCTGCTTATCACACAACTGTTGAAAGCACAGGAATCCAGCCAGAGTGAAAGTAATACATTCCAGGAGCAACACCAAGCATGGCTGGGCCTAGACTAGAAGGTTTGAGTAGACATTTCAGCAAGAGAAGCAGTCAAACAGAGCAGAGAATATTGGGCCATGCATTGCAGGTGGTGATGAGCTGCTGGCAAATGCCTCCTAGGCAGGGATGGGGAATGAATGTATGGCCTTCTAGATGTTGTTGGACTGCAACTCCCATCATCCCTGACCATTGGCTATGCTGGGGGAGCTAAAGAGGAATGTTGGGTTCCAGTGCCCAAAGTTTCACTTTAGCTGCTACATTTTAGGGGCCAGTGGTAGAGCACCAATTTGCAAGTAGGATGTCCCAGGTTCAATGCTTGGCATCTCCAGCTAGAACGGTCAGGTAGCTGATGGGAAAGACCTCTGCTCAAGACCCTGGAGAGACACTTCCAGTTGACATGATACTGGGCTAGGTGGACAAACACCCTGACCAGGCATAAGGCAGTTTCCCTATGTGCCTATAAAAAGAAGTCCTTCTCATGACCAGAAAGTCAAGAACTAAATGACTTTAATGGTCTTACCTGTACTCAGAATGCCTGTCACTGGACATTTCACTGCCAAGGGCCCATAAATGACATTTCTGCCCTCATGATGTATAAACTTTGTATCGGAATGCTCTTTAATATTTACTGATGCACATGTTCTCTTAAATTATTTACCTGTTGCTTGGAAGTTAACGCAAGGTCAATAGAAATGGATTTTCCGTGCCTGTTTGACAGCTAAAAGACTGATATTATAACATTGGAAAAAGAAATGCCTTCATCCTATAACACAATGGATTGAGGACCCAACAATGCTTTCAACATTTGAATGGGTGGTATTTAGATGCCACCTGCAAAGGGATAAATATATGGATATTTGGTTTGCCTTTCTTGAAGCTTATGTATAATTTTTTTAAATTGATACTTTTATTTTCATACACACACACACTCATAGGTACACATTTCATACACACCTATTGTAAATGATTTATTTCAATTTATGTAAGAAAATTATATATTATTTTTTCTTACGTTTTGTTTTGTTAAAAATCACAATTAAAAAATTAATTAAAACATGCATGCGTCCAGTCCAAGCAAGGAGCTGGCACAGTCCCCACTTCATTCTGTTTTCCGTCCGATTGGCATTTTACTTCCTGGATTCTTTGTGCTATGGTCAATACTTCATCAAATAAGTTCTAACTTTCCTGCAATTTCTTTGGACATGTGTCTTGTGATAAACTGATCACAGTCATTATCTTGCCCTTTCCTGTGTTACTTCAACTGTTCTTTAAAAATGACAACACAAACTGAATTTTGCCTGTATCCTTCCATTCACCATACATACACCCTGTGATCTACTAACTTTTGTTGGTGGTAGGAATGGAGGTCGTGTCTGACTTTGTGAGTAGAATAGCTTGGCTATTCTATTCACGTCTCAAGGCTATGCCCCCTTACTATTTCTTTTCCACACCACATAGAAGTTGTTGGTGTCTATTATTTATTTATTTCATTTTTATACTGCCCAATAGCCGAAGCTCTCTGGGCAGTTCTACTAGTGCAATTGGATATATTGAGAAACAGAAGAGCATTTACAGTTCTAAACACCATACCTCAAAAAATATATTGTAGAGCTGGAAAAGGTGCAGGAAAGGACAATCAACATGATCAAGGGGCTGGAAAGGTTACAACAAGGAGGAACGGTTACAACATCTGGGATTGTTTTGCTTAGAAAAAGGCAAGTAAAGGCAGACATAATACAGGCATATAAAATTATGCACGAGGAAAAGAAAGTGGAGAAGGTAAAAAAAAAAAAGTCTCCCATAATGCTAGAACCAAGGGTCATCCATTGAACCTGAATGGTGGAAGATTAAGGATGGATAAAAGGAAGTACTTCACACAGCACCTAGTTAAACGATGGAACTTATTACTACAAGATATAATGATGGCCACCAACTTGGATGGCTTTAAAGGGGAATTCAACAGATTTACTGACAATAAGGCTATCCATAGTTACTGGTCATGATGGCTATGTGCTACCTCCAGTATGAGGCAGTATGCCTTTGCATATACTCCCCATAAGCATCTGGCTTGACACTGTGGGTACAGAATGCTGGACTACATAGGCCATTAGTCTGATCCAGCATGACTCTTTTTATGTTCTTACATTTATGGAAATATATGAATATAAGATTAGTAGATGAATATAAAATGAAACACACACAACAGCAGGCATTGGTACAGGCGTATCCTGAGTATCCCAGCAGTACTCAGAAGCCATCGATGGAGAGTAATGTCAAGTGAAAGGTAATGCTCTGCATAGCTTTGTGAGAATTCGAAGATACTGAAGGCAACAGGATTTGTAAGTATAAGTGGGACAGTCCCCTACAGAATGAGCCTGTTGAGAGGAATTTAAAAAAATAACAAAAATAAAGGAAAAACTATTTTTTAATTAAAGCAAGTATGTACTCTACATTTTCCCCCAATGATGCGCTTAGTGCTCTTGGTATAAAAAGGTAAACATGAAAACTATAAAGAGTTGATAAGAGTTTTGGTAAAAACCATTGGGGGACTACAGCAAGGCTCTGTGGAGTATGTTGATTAGTAAGTGTTTCTGTTTTTAGGCGGCACTACAAAACCTTTCTGATTCAAAACTTCAGAGGATTCTGTGCTCAAGATTGTACAGAATCCAGAAAAAGCAATTTTAAGCAACTTTTCATACTCTGTATTTATATTTGATTTTACTTTATCATTTTGTAGCTACGTCTTCCAAAATTTGGAATTTGTGAACCACCTGACCTGAAGCACTGGTTGGATACAGAAAATGTAAATGTAATATCAAATTAGATTATCTTTTACAGATAGCTGGGGAAGGAATAGATAAAACAAATATTATCAAAGAACAAAACAAAACAAAACAAAACTTAATACTGGAAGTAAATCTAAACCTTCAGCATATACCACTTTATTCAGCTCTCAATAATATATTTACAGGGTTTTTTGACTGATAACAAGACATGAGGTAAAAAATGAGGTATTAATATGAGTACAACATTAAACATGCAATGACCATATTGACATAACAATGGCAATATAACACTTAATGAAAACATGGTAGCGTTCTTCTGATAGATACGTTTAATACTTAATTAAAAAAACAACACACAACAGCATTTCATGGTTGCTAGAGGATCCAAGCATATCTGCTTGGCTTCTTCTGTCTCTAAGGGCACAATCCTATGCAAGCTTATACAGCCAGCATGGATGGCTGGGGAATGCTGGGAATTGTAGGCCTTTTTCTGTATAAACTTGCATAGGATTGTACCTTAAGTGTGGGGAGTCAAAATGGAAATGTAGCAACAGCTTAAAGCAAAGGGAGATGGACCATGCCTCTCCCAACTGAAGTCCTCTTGACCTTGGCCAAATCCTTTCTCCACTGAACACGTTAAAGCCCCAAATTTTGAGTTTCTCTGTTCCTGTCAGACACAGCCCACTAGGTTTCCCTCATGGTTTATTTGGCTATTGGAGTTAGCCAAATAAACCATGAGGGAAACCTAGTGGGCTGTGTCTGATAGGAACAGAGAAACTCAGAATTTGGGGCTTTAACGTGTTCAGTGGAGAAAGGATTTGGCCAAGGTCAAGAGGACTTCAGTTGGGAGAGGCATGGTCTGAATTTAAGACACTTTGATTGTCTTGACAGAAAAGTGGCATTTAATAATAAATGAAACAAAACTATATGAGAGAATATCTTCTCCCCGAAGAGGTCATGATTCCAGTCCACCACCCTTTCAGCTATGCCCTGTCTAGGTTGAGAGTCTAGGATTTAAAATTATATTTTTAGCACGTTGTTCTAGAAATCAGGTCTAGTAATGATAGCAAGAAACACAGCTTTCTGTACGAGATGAGAGTCTTCCTGTTCTATAGTCAGAAGGGGACGAGTCATTCATTTCCCCTCGACATTTCGCACTGTTGCTGGAACTGGCCAACTAGACATACAGAAGAAATCTGCTATAAAATTCCATGTATAGCTTAAAATCATAATTTTCTTCACAATACCTGGTTGCGAATAACCATGAATTTTACCTTGTGTGATCTAGTGTGATGCTGGAGGCTTACTCCAGCATGTGCTGCTGCACTCTTGTCCTGTGGGTTTCCCGTGGGCAGCTGGTTGGCCCTTGTGTGAACAGAATGCTGGACTAGATGGACCCTTGGTCTGATCCAGCATGGCTCTTCTTATGTCCTTATGACAGGATCAACACAATTTGATTTTTTAATGTCAAATATTATGAATTAGAAAGTCATTTTTAGTGATGGGTAAAATCTGCCCATCCCAATTTGGATCCTTCTGGGCCTTTTAGGAGAATTCTTGGGGAAAGTTTGAGATTTTTCTGAGAACCCTCCAAACCTCAGGCAGATCTCAGTCCATCATTGCCAGCCCTCTCAGCTGTTAATTTCCCCTAATTTTCTAACATTTCCCCAAACTTACAAGCTGTGATGGGAAGGAAATAAAACAGCAGTCAAGAGAGCTTTTGAAAGCTGTGGGAAAACTTGGGAGGGTTACAAATGGATGTTGTTGTCTGGACCCTTCATAAAATCCCGTCAATGGGACATGGTGATTACAGAATAAAAGCTTTGTCCGGAAGCACCCGGAGCGTTTGAAAAGAATGCTAAAACGGTACCAGTTTATGCACCCACGTTTCTGGATTATCATGTATGTTTAAATTATATTTTTTATTAAACTAATCCCTGGGGTGACTCTGTAGACACAGGGCCAAAATTGACATTACATTAAGTCCATATTTTAGAACGTAAGAAGAGCCCTGCTGAATCAGACCAAGGGTCCATCTAGTTGAACATTCTGTTCATACAGTGGCCAACCAGCTGCCCATGAGATCCCACAAACAGGACATGAGTGCAGCAGCACCTTCCCGACCATATTTAGCAGCTATGTGTCCCCCTCCCACCCATTTTCATGCCCTGATCCAGATTAGGACCTACTGTGGGGGGTAGGAGGCTTTTAAGATCCAGATCAGCCCTCCCCTACACTTACTCTAGAGTAAAAATGTTTTAAAAAACCACCACACTAGCCACTAGATATGAATTTAAAGTCTGTTTTAGCCCCCAGAATCAGCTCTAACCGAACTATTTTCATACTGTCCTGACAAAGCAGAGAAGTTGATATTCACTTACACACTACCACCAAAAACAATTTCCAGGTACAAACACAGATAAATCTAAGCACTGAAAATACAAGAAGGTTCCCGGTGTAGCATTAACAGAAGTTGCTTCCCTCGGAAATATATTTACAATAGATATTGCTATATTGGTGACAGGAAGCAACTCTTGGAGCACTTACAGTACAATTCAATATGGTTTATCCTCTGACTTTGAATTCTAATTTCTGAATTTGGACGATGACTCTTCAGAATGGCTTGATAAATATCCCGCTATCTTATGGTGCTTGCATATGTTCCCCTGCCCCACTTCATTCTTCATGCCAACGAGATCTTTTCTACTGTCCACAGTCAGGGTCAACCCATCTCCCCTGCCAGACCTGGCCCTAGTCCCATTCCCTTTATATGACTATACCTTAGCAGCGGTGTAATCGTACACTTGCAGTGGCTGCAGGTACAGAATAAAGAGAAACCAAAATCACATACATTTCTAGTTTCCAGATTTTTACAGAACAGAGAGCACAATCTGTTACATGCAGACTGAGGTCAATTCACAAGACCAAAAAAACTCATACTGAGTCAGACCACAGGTCCTTCTAACCCAGTTTTGTCAACACTGACTGGCAGAGGTTCTCTAGGGTTTCAGGCAGGAATCTCTCCTAGCCCTACCTGGAGATGCAAATGATTGAACCGGGGATCTTCTGCATGCAAAGCATATGCTCTACCACTGAGCCATGGTCCTGTTTCCAGTCTGGGATTATACTTTTGCCTAGGCTGAATGTGAGAGGGTGTTTAAAAAACAAAACAAAAAACACTCATTAACCCAGATTGCTGAGATATGTGATCATGATGAACTGATCACATGACCAGTTTATTATGTAGGCACTCAATGTAGACAGATGGAAATAATCATTTAAAATCACAGCATGGCAAGGGCAGGGCTTAATCAGCACCAGGGCCCACCAGGCATCTATTGTCAGTGGAAGAACGCAACCCTAGAATATATGAAGTAAGCCCACATGAAAAAGATCCTGAGCAGATCAAAGTGCATTTCTTTCCCCACTGAGCATCACTTAAGCTGCAATCCTATCTCCACTTACTTGGGAGTAAGCCACATTGAATTTGGTGGGACCTACTTCTGAGTAGACATGTATAGGATTGCATTGGTAGAGCTTTCCGGAAAAGTCCTACCTGTGATCTGTGCAGGCACCATCCCATAGGTGGCACTGCGCAGAAATCACAAAGAGCACAATGTAATCTATCCTATGCAGATCTATCATATAAATGTACTATACAGATCATAGTAATCATAGACTCCCATGCAAAGCTATTTCTGCACTGTGGTGTAAAATACTGTAGTTTCTTGTATAATATTGCCTCCTTTTTACCAGCAGTTTTGTCAACACCTGTGTCTTTAACAACTGCGTGAAACAGAAGTTCAGTAAGTGAAACCTTTCCCATTACTGCATCTCTGTGCTGGAAAAAGCTTCGTCTGCTGAATGTCTGCTTGTCACGCAGCTGTTAAGGGTATAAGAGTCTTGCCAGAAAAATGCAGTAGCAGGCAACCCTTTCCTTGTAGGAAAATACACTGTAGTCTTCTGAATCAAATTCAATGGCACACCTTGATTGACATAAAATAATGGGAACCCTCCATACCAGGTGGGGAGGGGGGGAGAAGAGGAGGGCAGGCGTGACATTGGCTCTCACCCATGCCTGCCTACAGAAGCAAGCCCTACTGAGTTCAATGTGGCTTACTCCCAGGCAGGTATGTGTGTGTAGAATTTGTAGCCTGATTAAACAGACTCGTACAACAACACACAGAAAGCCAGGATCAATCTGACTTCAACCTGTATGAAAACAGCAGTATGGTTTTAAACAAAATTAGGAATAACATTGCCTTTCTGTTCTATGCTAGCTTTATTTTTTAATTATTAAAAAACCCTGTTCTCCATAAATTATTTCAAAAATAATGATTGCCTTTAAAGCATTTTCCCATTTATGAAAACAAGTAGTCCCTGAATATATACTGTCCAATGGAGCCCTTAAGCTACCACTCCAGAATACCAGCAGCAGCTGATCCCGTTCTGTTTAATGAGGAACAAAATGACATCCTGAAAAGGCTCCTGTCTTAATACACTTACTTAGAACTTCAGACCCATTTCAATGGGAAGGCATTACTTCCAAGTCAAGCATTCAAGATCAAAGCATAAGGCCATCCTAGACAGGATCAGAAAACCCTCAACAATGTTACTATCATTTCCCAGAGATTACTTCTTTTTTGTCCTTTCCCATTTATGATGCACATTATAAAAATGTATTTTTTAAAAAAAGTTCAGTGTTAAAAAGTGTTAAGGTTGCAATCCTATACACACTTACCTTGGAGTAAACCCATTGAAATCAATAGCGCTTACATCTGACGAGAGATGCATAGGATTGTGCTGTAAGAGATCTAGCCCCAATTCTGTGCATATTCTGTGGATAGGAACACGGCACAACATAATCTGTGATACAAAGGAGTTATTAGCTTGTTTAAATAGGCAGGATTTCTAAATTAAATACTTTAGGGGCACAACTTTGCATGTTTGGATAGAAAAAAAGTCCTACGCCTCCCAGCATTCCCCAACTCACAGCATGCTGGGAGTTGTAGGCCATTTTTTCTCTGTACACATGCATAGGATTGTACCCTAAGACTATTATTAATAACTAAAAAGTTGATTGAAGGTGCCTCATATTGTTAGGAGCAACGTTTGGTTGGCAACTGCTGTGTAGTATTTTCTTGAGACCAGTAGCCCACTTTGTACCAACATTTGCTAGCGATGTACTGGCATCGCTGATGGTATAGCCCCAAGCTCAAGCCCCAGCTCAGAGGAAGCTAGCTGTGGCCAAGTCTCATGAAAATCAATGAAGTGACCTAGACATGACGAGCGATGGGCAGTCCCTCTGTGCTCGAGTGACATTGGTTTGGGCAACTGAGTTGTTTTCCTAAGAAGATGGAAAATAGTGTAGCTATTGCCATGCCCAGGTTGTGCTCCATTGCGTTCCCCATTATTGGTGTGTGTGTGATGGAGTTGGCAGTCCTTTCACGACTGCACCAAACTTCCTTATCGCTTTCTTTCCTTTACGTGCTTGTGGTGGCTGCGGCTGCACTTGCAGCAGCAAGGAGGGAGGACTGCCCCCTCTTTCATGCTCCTGCAATACTGCTACAGCAGCATCTTGGATGCCAGGGCCTCCCAAAACTACACTTCCAAGGGCCCCTTGCACCCGAGAAGCTGCCACTGCAGGCTGCCAGGGAGGGCGGTAGAGACCTCCACTCCCTGCCTCTACTGCCATTGTGACACCTGCAGCCAGGTAAGGGTGTGGGTAGGAGTGGGGGATAGGTAGGAGTTCTTGTACAGTTTTGGATTGCAACCCAAACTGGAGAAGAACTATGGGGTCATAATGCTTGCCTTGGATAGGAGGTCAGCATTACGAGTGACCAAGATTTGTATTGCGAACCGGGACATTACAACCTTTATTATTTAGTTACAGTATTCATAGGCTGTCCCATAACAAAACATTCTCCAGGCAGCTCATTTTGGTGGTAGCACTAGTCATGATTAACTCAAGTCTCATTAATTTCAGTAAGATGTAACCATGACACCAAATTTTAGGACACGATCTTAAACCACAAGCTTTAAATTACTTATCGTTTGCTCTAGAATAGCCCTATGGATGTCAAGGGGACTATTCTGGCATGAATGGTTTGAATGCCCATCCTTATGTTCGAATCCTAAGCAACGGTTCCTGGTTTTTGGTAAGCAACTTCTGTGTAATGTTGTATTGTGTGATGGCACGTAGGTGCAACCGTCGGTTCACCACATTCTAAATATTTATTTGTTAGAGTGGCAAGTCTTAGGATTAGCCCTTTAGTCCAAGAAATACAATGAATATTGCAAATAGTGAGCTTCTAGCTGATCCAATGACTTTGCTATTCCATTATTTAAGGCAACTGGTATGTTTTCTGGGCTGCAGCTAGGGATGTTGGAGAGATCTACCATGTATTCAAATGAGTTCAGATTTTTATGAATCCAAGCTGCAGATTCCATAGTGGACCAACTTTTTCCAAGTCGTGCAGACTGTTTTTTTAACGTTTTTGGGGGGACTTGCGCAAATTTGCATTAGCACTAATATGCATTAATGTGCGAATGCGCAGTTGTGCAAGTGGAACAAAATTCACATACATCTCTAAAAAATATTCGATTCTGTCAATGAGCGGATGGGAAAAAAGACACCTGACAATCTGCAAAACACAGATGGAATGGATTTAACAACATCCGTTCATCCCTAGCTGTAACTGTGGATTCTGTATTTCTACAGGCCACTTTGAATTATTGTTTACCAAATTATGATGCCCTGGGAAAACATGCTGTCCAGCTAGACCAATATTCCATTGTTCCTTACTTTTCATCATACAATTCTCTCTCCTCTTAACAACCTCTTCTCAACCCTCCTTTGTCCATCTTCATGCATCTCCTTATAAACTGTGCAAACTTGGGAACAGTGTTAAGTATTCCACCTGTTGCTAGTCATCACACTGATGATGTCATAGTTTTGCAGTAATAGCAAATGCTGTTAAGAAAAGCTGGGAGATACTGAGATCTAACAGAATGAAAATAATTCTAAACAGATGCAGAGAATTTCTTCTAGAAAGCACTAGCTTATATACAAAACTTAATTTTATATATACATATATATATATAGATAGATATTATACTTATCAAAGTATATACAATATTTACATTTCTTATTTACACTTTAAAATAAGCTTCTCAGAAGCTTTTAAATATTAGAATTATGCCATACCCAAGCAAAGGCTTCTTTTAAAGTCTGAATAAATTTGTGGAAAAATGTTCTGTAGAGAAGGAAATCAAGAGGTGCGGGGCATGGGGGCAAGTGACTGACATTTCCAGACAATGGCAGAGCCTTCCAAGCAATCCTTGCTTGGCTATTGCACAAATGTAGGCTGAAATCCAGTGGCTCTAGTGCATACATGGAACTCCATACATGCAGGGTCTCCAACACTCAGATTTTTGTCTCTGGTCCCTCAGCAATTAGAGGCTGAAATGAATTTCTGATATTGGCAACTTCAGCGGCACATAGATGTCCAAAGCCTTTACTGTACCACTCCAATGAATGACCTCTGCAGGGAAGTAAAGAGGAAAAGGTATTGTAAAAATGTGCCTCCTCCCAAAGCTCATCGAAACGGTAGGTCATACATGCTAGCAAAACAGAAGTGGAAATTTCCTGCACCCTTCTGATGGCGCTGGAGTAACTACACAGTACCTACAGGCACTGATATTCCTATGGTAATTATGAAGCACCATGCTCCGAAAACAGAATGGGATGGATGCAGGTTTATGCTGGATCAACTGCGCTGACGGACATGGCCTTCACCACACCCTCCTTCCCACGGTAGCCCCTCCAGCCCTCTAAAAATGCTGCAGAGCCAGGAGGCCCTGCTGAATGGGGGGAGCTGTGGTGTGGGAGGGATTGGAAGGATCCCCCAAAATCAGGTACAGGGACCTCCTGCAAGCAAAGCCCTTCCTCTCATGGAAAGCAGATCCTGGATCCAACCCAGTAACATTTACATTTCCCCTGACATATATATATATATATATATATATATATATATATATATAGTAAGCCAATGGCCCGGTTCGCATGCCACACGGGGGTGGTTAATAGGCCATGGTGGCTTGCTAACCACCCCTGCATGTGCCGGTTGCGTGCCGGTTCATTTCTATAACTACACTCGCTGGGCACAGGCTGGTGATGTCTGTACCCAGAGCCAGGGGAGGCTGGTGACTCCTATGTCAGTGGGGCTCCTTATCCATTGCAGATTTTATTCTGAGCTTTATAAGAGCTATCCATGGTGCTCCATAGTGGTGAACCTATTTTGGGGATGGAGTACAGCACCATGGATAGCTCCCATATGGCTCAGGATAACAGCTGCAATGGGTGAGGAGCCCCACTGACACAGCAGACACCGGCGTCCCCTGCCCAGAGCCCATGGCCCGTTGTAGGGTGGGTTATTATCCACTCCAACAAGTCACCCTCACTGGGTTTGGACGACATGAGAAGGGGGCGTGAATCAGCAGCCTGGTGCCCGCGAGTGCTGCCATGGTGGGCTGAGGTGATTGTGTGAACCAGGTCAATGTGGACCAATACTGAGATGGTTGGGCTTGAATTTAGGAAATCCGGGGTCAAGTCCCTCCTCTCAAATGATGGATCCCCATTGTGTGTGTCTGTAAAGTCTGAAAGGCATTCACACGCCTGGAAAAAAGTGCCCACTACAAGTTGACTCCTGGGCCTTTATTTAATGCAAGTTTTCATCTTCAAATTTAGCGGAAGAAATGAGGTCAGCCCACGTTTGAAACGCAGAGGCTCATCTTCTCTAATATGTAAAGCTTTCTCAGACTTTTTGGGTGGCCGTCTCTTCCCAGGTAGTTTTCCCATCTGCATTGGCAGTGCTGTTATGTGGATAAACAAGAAAAACAAACTTCCAGTACTCAGAGAAGTTACAATCCTGTGCCTAGTCACAGATGCGGAAACATGTCTTCAGCACTGGCCCAAGACATTGGTTGCCTCAGGCGAAACAGAAGATGGTGCCCCCTACCCTCAGCTGCCAAGTAAGGGTGCACCGTACCCAAAGCCAGTCAACTTATTTTGGCACCTGAAGCAGAATATAACACAAGTGCCTCTCCCTGGGAGTAAAAAACCACGATTAATAATAATAATAATTTGATGCCTTTTCATCACACCCAAACTCAGCCGCCTGAGGCAGCAGCCTCATCCTGCTGAGTGCTGGACCTTATCTTATTTCAGATGATTTCTGTATGCAGAACTGGGATCAGGAATGAAGCCTAAAACTGCAATATAAAATGTTTAAGAATAATAATACTTGTCAGCTTTAAGATCAGCTCAGTGGGCAAGTGATACATTATTACCTTACTTTTTTCTTCTTCTTTTTTTAAAAAAGAAAACAAACCCCTATACTGAATAATGCAGAGCGATGGAGCTTCAAGCTAGCTCATCTGTATGCTGTAGTTCTATCTGGAAGAGTACAACTACATACTTATCTCTCAGTGATTTCTAGAAACGTATTTGAATCACAGGAGAAATCTCCCCCCGTACCCTTTTATAATCTTCCTGGGAATCAAAATTCAAAGTTGATTCCCTAAACACAAAAAAATTCAACAATGACTAAGGGTGCAATCCTATGCAAGTTTAGAGAGAGAAAAATCCTACAACTCACAGCATTCCCCAGCCAGTGCTGCTGGGATTGCGTAGGATTGCACCTTAAAGTGCTGAATGAAAGATTAAATCCTGGTCACATTGGACAAGGTTGGTACCATCGTAGCACATATGGCTGTGTGTGCATGAGATGTGAGTACGAAACTATGCAAAGATGCATGTGAAGGAATGCAATGATGAGAAATTGCGTGGGTAAAGGGGGAAATGAAGAGACGAGACAACAGTTATGGTATAAAAATCAGGGCCACATTTATTGAATCGAAGGTCTGCGAAGGGAGAAGTGCGGGATTAACTAAGGCCGGCCCGAAGGCAGTGGAGCATGCCTGGGCGAAAGCATCCCGAACTCGAGGGCGGCGCGGTGACTCGCCACCCTCGAATCCTGCACTCGTAGTGCTGGGGGATCTACCCAGGATCACCGTCCCCTGGCGCCGCAGGACAACCGAGGAGGGTGAGATGGGTAGACCCCAAAGGCGACCCTACCTCTCACAAATTGAGCCACAAGGCATCTACATTTGTGAGGCTCGGGTTCTCGCCAATCACCTTAAAAGGTGCCATGGGATGCACACCGCAACCCTAACCCCCACTGCCTATTCACCGCACTTACCGCCTACCTAAGGCCAATGTGACCGAATTAGCAGGTAACCCAAAATAATAAACCCACCGCCGATTCAACAGTATGGAGTAGGCGAAACACGCAGGTTGCCCAGAGCCAATTAGGACAACAAGCCAAAATTCCTACTCGGCCCCATAAAAGGTGACCAGAGGAGCCCACACTGCTTCATCGGGAGTGGAGGGAGGGAGCTGCAAAGAAGGAGGCTTGGGGTGGGGTCTCCTGTGCATAAATACTGCCTCAGGGCCCCACCCCTTATGCCTCACCCCATCGGGCAAACAATTTACCCGGGCCCTGATTGGAGGTGAAATCACCTCATTCTAGCCCTCGCTCTCCCCTCCCCCTCCCTCGCAAAATCCTCCCCCCCCCACAGGAGCGTGGGGTGCGAAGGGAATTGTGGCTAGTTGAAAAGCTTCCGATCTCCTCCTTGCAGCTGTGCCGAAGGATGGGGGGGGGGGCTGCAGAAGCCCCCCAAATGTGAACACCGTTACTTTTTATTTTGTGATTGAAACTGGCAGGCAGCATAACAGAATGAAGTGCCCCACGTGTCAAATATGGGATGTGTGGCGGCAGTGATGTCCATGCAAGCCACACTTTGCGTTACTGCAGTTGTGCATGCCACTAGGATGTTCAATCCGGTCAAAATCTGTGATCCAGAGAGGGTGAGCAGCTTTGGGAACGGCAGACTTGTAATTGGACTCAGGAATGTTCTACATTTTGTAAGTTACAAAATAGTAGCCACCATGTTTCAATTACTAGAATCGGGGGCGGGGGACTTGTATAATTGTTCTAAAGGTTATGAAACTGAAGTAATATTTTCCAGTCACATTTTCTCATGTGGAAACCTTATGTGGCTATCCACACCAGTTGTACACGGCTGATCTCTTGAACGACACCTATTCAGAAAACTGAACTGCAATTGACAATGATTTGAGAGATGCAGACAACCGAGAGGATAAGTCCAGGAATAATCCAATAGCAATGAAAATGCTGGGCTGGGCCTGAGGCTAATCAGGTATGTAAAACGGTTCTCTTATTTAGGCTGCAGTCCTATGCACAGTTACCTGGCAGCAGTGGAGGCTGGTGGCGCCAATGTCAGTGGGGCTGTGCATCCACTCCGGATTTCACTCTGAACTTTTAAGGAGCTACCCATGGTGCTGAACCCCATCCCCAAAATAAGTTCAGCACCGTGGATAGACCCGTTAAATGTCTCACTGAAACCCGGAGTGGATACACAGCCCCGCTGACCCTGGAGCCACCTTACACCAGTCTGGGAGTAAGTTCCACTGGACTCAATGGGATATATTACCGAGTACGCAAGCATAAGATCAGTCTGCATACCTTTGTTGACTATTCTTTTATGGAGGGAAGATGTTCCATCCGCTAGCAGAAGTAATTGCACTCTCCTAGCTACACTTGCCAAAGAACTCTCAGAAATGCTGGTTCTGAGCAGGAACCTGCCAATCACAACCCTGACACCTACGGTACTTACTTGAGGTCAACCCTGCAGAGGTGCGTCAGGCGAGATTTCCCAGAGCCACAAGGCTCTATTAAATACTGGGACTCCATAACAACTGCTCGCACGCCGCCCATCAGAGGGGCTTCTTCATGTTCTACAGAAATGGCCACTAATATGCACATTCCCTTAGGCAAGTCCGTTCTCCACGTTCTGTTAAAATGGGTTTTAAAAAAAGGAAATGTTACCGGTAGTTAGCAAGTGAGCTTTATTATTTATTTAGATATTTTTTTTGGATCGCCACTCTGCTCAATGAGCACTCAAGGCAATGTATAATAAAAACAATACAAAGAATAAAATACACAAACATACAAAAACCTAAAACATTTTTAAAACTATGGATTCATCATAAAAACAGAGAGTGGCATTAACTATTAAAAGCTCAATGGAACAGTATTGCCTTCATCACTGTCCAAAGGACACTAAAGAGGAGGTTAGCATAACCTTCCTGGAGGGAGTTCCAGCATGACTGAGGGGCTGCTATAGGAAAGGCCCTGTTATGAGTATCCACCAATCCCAGCTCTCTAGGAGGTGGGACACACAACAGGGCCTCAGATAATGAACTCAAATTTTGGGCAGACTCATACAAGAGGAAAGGGGGTGTTTCAGAAACCTGGCCCCAAGCCATTTAAGGTTTTAGCTGTTTTACTCAAGCTGTCCCACAAGCATATCCATGATATATTAAGGATTATAATCAGTGAGGGTGCATTCCTATGCATGTTTAGACAGAAAAAAGGCATACAACTTCCAGCATGCCCCAGCCAGCATAGCTGGCTGGGGCATGCTGGGAGTTGTAGGTCTTTTTTCCTGTCTCAACTTGTATAGGATTGTACCCCGAGTTTCTCTGGTGATCTTGTTGTATTGTTATGCCTGTTTTTCTTTTTTGTTGTCTGTATTTTCAACTTAATTTCTAAATAAAATAAATTCCATGAAACAACAGCCATTCTCCAGGGAGTGGGCAAAGCCAGAACAATTGGATAAACTGCATTTGTGCTACTCTGACAACATATGCAGCTGCGTCAATTAAACAACAGCTGGACACCTGGCTTGAGAAAGTGCCAATATTTATCGTTTTATGGGAGCAATTTAGAAATAGTGCTCAGATGACAGGATGCATAGTTGTTGTTTTTAATTTGGAACATCCATTCAGGAAAACTATTAATTGAAGTATGAAGCCCACAGGAAGGTGACATCGGCTACATGAATTACAAATGCATATATGTTACATACAGCTAGGCAATAATGTCATTGCTTGTACCACTACTAGATTAACTTGACAGTGTGCATAGTGGTTAGAGTGTAGGACTGGGACTCAGGAGATCTGGGTTCTAGTCCCCGCTCAGCCATTAAGGATTTTAATTGCCCATTTCAATCAATGGGAAGTGAACTTATAGTCCAAGAACTCATGTTGAGATTATTGCAACTTATTTAATGCTTCAATAGCCAACATTTCTGTTCTTTATGACAGCCTTCCCTAACCTGGTGCTTTTCAGATGTGTTGGACTACAACTCCAACATATCTAGAGGGCACCAGGTTAGGGAAGGCTGTCATAAAGAATAGAAATGTTGGCTACTGAAGCATTAAATAAGTTGCTTGCACCACTAGATTAACTTGAGAGTCAGTGTGGTGTAGTGGTTAGAGTGTTGGACTGGGACTCAGGAGATCCAGGTTCTAGTCCTCGCTGAGCCATGAAGCTCACTGGGTGACTTTGGGCCAGTCACTGACTCTCAGCCTAACCTACCTCACAGGGTTGTTGTGAGGATAAAGTGGAGAAGAGGAGGACCATGTAAGCCGCCTTGGGTTCCCTGCAAGAGGGAAAAGGGGTGAGATATAAATGAATAAACAAACTTACCTGAGGACTAAAAAGTCTCTAGAAGGATGGGGAGCCATACTGTTCAAAACGTATTGGTACATCTCAGTCTGCTTATCCAAGGTTTCAATGACTTTCCATTGCAAGAAATCCTCATCCCAAAGGTGGCGTTCTCTTAGCACGCGGTTCAGTACAACAGATGGAGGAGCCTCAACCTCCACGGATGCCTTCCATAGCCTTAATGGATTTCCATCCCCAACCTTAATTTGGCCGGGGGGGCGGGGGAGAGAAGAGAGAGAATGGAATGCTGTGTTAAGCATACAGATGGGCTACAGACAAGACTCCAAAGAGGCCTTTCGATGTGCCCCCAGGGCTGTGTGCTGCAGCGTCCCGTCCCCCCCCATCTGCAGCACCCCGGGTTATGTCGGATGCCACCTGGAAGGTCCCTCAATCTTAAATGCATTTTGGGGTGCATGAAGGAATGAGGGAGAAAGAAGGCACCTCAAACCCCAATGCAGGTTGGCTATGAAATTCCATTGATGCCTATACATTAAAACCTGTAGACTTAGTTGTATTAACCTTTACTATTGTATATTTTAAACTGCGTTTTTAATCTTGGTTTTAATTTTTTTAATTACAATGCTGTTTTTATCGTTGGTTTTATCTTGATTTTATTGTATGGACTGTTGTGAACCGCCCAGAGAGTTTCGGCTGCGGGGCAGAATAGAAATGAAATAAATAAATAAAAATCATGCTAATGTAGAAATTGACTTTTAAAAATATCTTTGGGATGGGTCTGGGAAGGTCAACTGAAGGGATATTCTTCAAAGACAATTAGGTACTGGAACTTCTCTATGCTGTCTGAAATGTTAGGTATGAAGTGCTGGCTGGCTCTAATTTAAAAGAAACTCTTTAATGGACTTGATTTGTATATGTTTTGTCAGCTTTTCTTTAGAAGCAAACTTTTCCTTTCCTTTTTTAATCTTTGCTTATATCTTCTCTTTCTCCCTCTCCCTCTCTCTCTCTCTCTCTTTTTGTTTTGCAAATTATATCTTTAAATAATTATGGGTTGGATCCAATGTTAGTCCTACTACCCATGGGGTAGAATCCAATGTTAGTCTTACTCCATGCAGACCCACTGAAATGAATGGGACTTTAGTTAGTCTACCCTAAGTATGACCAAGTCTGGTTCTAACTCTCAATAAGCACATTAATTTAAGAAAACACCTGTGTCCATGTGGCCCTTAGGATCATGACTAATGTTTCTCAGTGAAGATGGGAGCTTAAGAATGGAATCTCTACAGGATATTCCAATTATCATTCAGATGTGGATAGATGATTTTTGGTTGCAGAAATTACCTTTTTGGAGCACAGTTCTGTATTTTCTATGCTGGAACAAGTGACCCATCCTTTGAATTTCTCCTTAGCTTCTTTACAGAGGTTCTGCATAAGACTTTCAAGATAGGTCTGGTAATTCCCACCTTCTTCGTCCATTTGCTTGCCCAGTTCCTCCAGAGTAGGAGAATGCTCTTCAGCTTCAATATAGGAATTCCGAGACTGTGTCACCATCTCATGCGGGATCTACTCCAAAGAATGAGAGGGTGGGGGAAAAGAAGCAGTTTATAAAGACATTTCGTTTCCCACAGGCATTTTATAGACTTGGTTTTTAGATTTCATGTCTGTTCTTATATATCCAGTGCTGTTTGTTACTTCGAATTGTATTTTATTCTTTTAAGCATTTGTATTGTATTGTATTTTATTCTTTTAACCATACAGGCCTGTGGCTTATGCTGGCTCGGCTTGTCTGAGCATGGAAAGCTAAGCAGGGTCAGGCCTGGTTGTTACTTGGATGGGAGACCCCTCCTCTAGTTTCCTGCATTGAGCAGGGGGTTGGACTCGGTAGCCTTGTGCTCCTTCCAACTCTATCTATGAAATCTATGAAACCATTGAGGTTTTGATTGTTTGCTTTGTTTTTATCTTTTTATTTACAATTTTTTAAAACCATTTCTAATCTGCCCAGAGAACATTTGTTATTGGGTGGATTAAAAATACAACAAAAATACAACTAAATAAATATAGTTATGGGAGGTTAAGAGGCATTATAATTATACTGGAGTGTAAAGGAACAGACTGTCAGCCATCTTTTCCAGTTATGTTTGACTATAATCTAAGTTTAATGAATAATCTAAATTAACTATAATTTTAGCCCTGCTTCTTCCCTTCTTCCTCTTTCCCTCCCTACCCCAAACATCTGTCTGACTGTACTTCAATCCGCAACAGATTTAGTTGACAATAAGTGGCCAGTTTACATGGTCGAAAGTACCACCATGTAATGCAATCCAACTGTTTCTGTGGGCAGAGTCATGTGGACAACATAATGTATGAACTAGAGCATACCTTGATGCAGTTATCAGATTCATGATGGGTATTTTCATGAGTACAGTGGTGTGAAAATATTCAGCCACAATCATGGAAATTGCCACCAAGAAACTGTGGTTATATCAAGGGATTGCATATGTTATGTCCACCATGTGATCACAAGCATACATGTGACTGAGGGTGAGTGGGGACTGTTGATGGGAAGGTACTTTGGATCGTGTGAATTGGTCCTGTCCCATTAATTTTGATTGCACGTACTTCAAAATAGGTGTGCTTTGGATTATTCCTGCATACTGTAAATACGATTGAACCAAATTTGGGAATATGATGAGGAACCTGCTCTCAAACAGCTAAAGAAATTCACAAAAAGTGAAGGTGTTTTTTATCCAAGTCCTAGACACTAATGGCAGCATAGAGGTAGCCTTAAAAACTAACCATCAAGGCTTTTGCAAAGCTACTTCTAGTGCCCAGGGTTTGACCTAAAAATAGAGAAAACGTGAGAACAAACTCAAAATCACACTGAAAAATGGAGGTGTTTTTATGCAGTTGTTTTGGCTCTGCTCTGATTGTAACCCTTTTGATGAAAGAGGTCTATCTCAATTAACTATAATAGTTCTTACCCAACTAGAGTCCTTGGAATATAGTGAGCTATAAGTTAACATAAAAACATGAAATAAGTTAACATAAAATAAACAACTTTGCAGAACACCTGGAAGAAAATGACACACAGATGCTTCCACTGGCACAACTCAATAAATACCCCAATCCAATAACTATTATTCCAAGGCCAAAGTATGAAAAACTGTATAGGCTAAGTAGTTCAAAGTATACTCCCTTATGAATATTACCTTCATGAATAATGCTATCTGAATCTTTCACTCACCTCAAAAAGTTTATCACATTCTGTTATCATGTGTGCAAGTCCCTGAGTAGCTGCCAGGTTTTCACTGAGATCTTTCTGATCTGGCTTCCCTGTTGCGTATTTCTTCTGTATTACTCTGCAAATTAATTCAGCATCTCAAGTAAGATAAAGGAACAGAGCCTTCTTCAGATGAAAGTAAAAGCTGCGACACATACCTTTCAGTACTAAACTACAGACAGTCCTTTATACTCTACTTTTATCACATCAGAAGAGTTGAGGAAAGACCCTTTTTTATTGCTGAGGAGAAAGATATGCTTAAATATTCTCAAGGTGCAAAGTAATAAAAAGCACTAAAAGTTAAAGAGAGTGTGTGTTGCGTATTATATGTGGCCTTCATAAAGGAGGATGGCTGGTGGAACTCCTTCATGAAATGACTTACATTTCCAGAGATCCACATCTATACAGTTATTTACACTAGAAGCAATGGTTGGAAGCTGCAAGGAAGCAAATTTCAGCTAAACATTAGGAGCAACTTCCTAACAATGAGGGCTGTCCAGCAGTAGAATAAACTTCCTTGGGAGGTGGTGGGTTCTCTTTTGCAGGAGGCATTTAATCAGAGGCTGCATAGCCATCTGTCAGGGATGCTATGAACTAAAATTGAGCAGGAAGTTGGATTAGATGATCTCCAAGGTCCCTTCCAACTCTTATGATTCTAAAGCAAAGACTATTTCATTCCTGAAAAAGGTGATATAGATCAGGGAACCACTGCGGTGGAGCCAACAACATTTGAGTGCGTGTCTTTGGTGACTGTTCACCATGCTGTGCACAAAATCTGTTTAGATATGGAGTGGTACACAAATAGTGTAAATAAATAAATAAAATAAAAAATGTGGCCCTGAATGAGCTCAAGTTTATATTTTATTCTTTTAAATATTTGTATTATATTTTATATTTTTAGCTGTTTGTATAGCATTTTAGTATTTTAACTGTTTGCAATCCACCCAGAGAACATTGGTTATTGGGCAGATTAAAAAGATAATAAATAAGTACCTAAATAGGGAGAAAATGGCTCTAGATTAAACAAGATTACCATCTGGCATTTTATTTCATTAATTTATTTATTACGCTTCTATATCATCCTATTCAATCAATTCAGGGTGCTATTCATGTTTCTCACACCCACTGTTATTACCCTTCACAACATGAAATAGGTTAAGCTGAGAGACAGTAACTGGCCCAAGCTCACCCAGTAAGGAACTTGGATCGGTGTGGTCCAGATCTAGTGCTCTAGCCACTATACTACAAAGGCTCCACTGATGCAGTCAGAGCTCAGGCACTACTGATTCATGGAGATTGTTTCCCTGTGCCTCTTACATTTCTTTAAGCCAGGGGTGTTGAGCCTCTTTCAGCCCAAGGGCGGAATTCCATTCCAGAGAAGCCCTCGATGCGGCATCCCAGTGGTAGGTGGGGTCCAAAGGAAAAAGGGGCAGAGCTAAGGGCAAAAGGAGCGGGGCCCAAATACCAGCAGATTAAAGCTCTTACTGACAATAGCTAAGCCTTAGGAAAGACATTTCAGAATGGGGGAAATGGGGCATCTTAGAATGGAGAAAAAACTGCACAAAAGCTGGGAAACCACCAAATGACTGGTGGCCAGTGGAAGAGGGCAGGGCCTTCTGGGGAGCTGGATTGGGCCTTCTGGGGAGCTGGATTGGGACTCCAGCAGGCCGGATTTGGCCCCCAAGCCTGAGGTTCAGCACCCCTGCTTTTGGCCCCCAAGCCTGAGGTTCAGCACCCCTGCTTTTAACAAAGTTTAAATGAAGTGTGTTACTATGTCGCAGCGGCACCCAACATTTTAGCTAGGTTGGGGAAGCCTGAGACCCTCCAAATGTTGTTGGACCACAACTCCCATCTTCCCTGACCACTGGCCATGGTGGCTAGGGCTCATGGGAGCTGGAGTCCAACAATATCTAGAGGGCCACAGGTTTTCCTCCCCTGCCTTTTAGTAAGGAGACACATCACCATAATGTTAACTTTGTGCTAATCCACTACTGTTCAGTTCAGTACGGTTCCTTTTTAGCCTCCATGCTCCACTTCTTTTTCCTGCCATCCATGGATGATCAGGTCACAGAGGGGAGCAAGGAGTGGGGTTCAGCCTGCTTCTCTAGACCTGGAATTTCTCTGCATTCACCAAAATAGAAAAAAACGGTGAAGATTAATGGGGAGGGGTGGGGAGGTCAAAGTAGGATAAAGGAGGAAGTGAGTTGGGGAATGGCAATGCTGAGTAGGTGGGCTGACATTTGGGACATGTTTAATGAGGTAGGGGCTGAGTCATGGGGGTGGGAAGGGAACATGCTGGAGCTTCCCCTCCAAAACCACCCCTTTGCCCTGCCTGTGAAATGGCATGGGCCATTAACTAGTATAAAAATTAAGCAACAATATCAGGAGCAATATAACACATTCAACACTCAAAGCTTGTGGTTTATGTTGCTATAAGGCAAGCAGACAATGGACATTTCTCCTGATCATGAGCATTTCTGTCTGTCCTCAGCTAGGCAGATGCAGACCCACCTCCTGCCATCCAACCAGGACCAGCTCTAGGTTTTTGAGGGCCTTTCGGCAAGACACCCTCAATAGGCTCCGCCCCTCAGCCAGTCTACCTTCGCACCACCATGGTCACCAGCTGCTAGCTCCTCATCCTCTTTCTCATCATTGCTACCACCTGCTTGCCTGATAGGTGGAGAGCCAGTGAGCAAGAAGGCTGTGGCATCTACCGATCCTCCTCACCACCACCATTGTTTGAGTCGGAGTGAGAGGCAGGTGAACAAGCAGGCTTCAGTGGTTTAGAGGAAGAACAACTCCTAGGGCTCTTGCTAGTGGGCCCCAGCTGGTGTGTGGGCCCTCAGCAGGTGCCCAACCATACCTACCCTTGACCCTGGATCCAACAGTACATCAATAAACCTAGCAGCAATTCCCACTTAACAATTCCCACCTAACCCTAACCCTGAACAGCCTGATCTCATCTGATCTCAGAAGCCAAGCAGGGTCGGGCCAGGTAAGTACTTGCATGTGTGACCGCTTTGGAATACCAGGTGCTGTAGGGGAGGGACCATAGCTCAGTGTGTTAGAGCACATGCTTTGCTTGCAGAAGGTCATAGATTCATAGATCATAGAGTTGGAAGGAGCCTACAAGGCCATCGGGTCCAACCCGCTGCTCAATGCAGGAAACTAGAGGAGGGGCCTCCCATCCAAGTAACAACCAGGCCTGACCCTACTTAGGTTTCCACACTTTGTTGCTGTGTACCACTCAGTACACAATTATGTGCCTGTGTTGCTCAGGGCAACTCAGGATGAGTGCTTCTATGTAGAAAAAGAAACCATCCCTTACTCACTCCTATGCTTTTACTGAACTTGTAATTTTACATTGCGTAAGCCTACATTTTGAGACGGTGATAAACAGCAATCCATTTGCCAAGGCGACACCCAAATGAATGCTAAAACCATCACAAAAACCATTTAACATTAAGCTGTTGGACATTTAAGTCAAGGTTATGTCTAGCCAAGAGCAGGAAAGGCAAAGGGAACTAACGAGCAAATCCTTACCGTGGTGAGCTTTCTTTCTTTACTATATTGAGGTGAAAAAGAGAAGGGGCCAGACACACAGCTATATTCATGGGAGTCATTTGATTCTCTTCCACAGAGGTGACATCATTTAGGAAACACAGGAGAGTTTGCAGGACCTCCCTGTTTTCATCTGACATCAACATTATGGCTGCCTGAACCGCCTGAATACGCTGTTCTTTTGGAACATCTGAGGAATAAAAGGTGCCATTTAATACAATCTGA
This sequence comes from Shinisaurus crocodilurus, assembly GCA_021292165.1. Taxonomy (NCBI): domain Eukaryota; kingdom Metazoa; phylum Chordata; class Lepidosauria; order Squamata; family Shinisauridae; genus Shinisaurus; species Shinisaurus crocodilurus. Next base: position 259,599,970 of record CM037878.1, on the reverse strand, counting down.
TCATAAATGCAAACAAGATTGTTGGAACATCATTATTTATTTCTTTATTTATAACGTCATGTGTGATCTAACTTCCAAATTCCGGATTAACTTTTCCTTGCTCACATCTTGTGAGCTTTCATGCACCACTGTCCACTTTGTATGGTTTAGAAAATGGCTACCTGCTTACCACTGCATTCATTCATTCAGTTTATGAGTCACCCTATAGCTGAAGCTCTCAGGGTGAAATACACCATAAAAACAAATACAATAAAACAATAAATACAATAATAAGAACACATTAAGGGCACCATCCAATGCTTGTTTAGACAGACAAAAATCCTACAACTCCCAGCATTCTCCAGCTAGCCATGGCTAGGCTAGGGAATACTGGGAGTTGTAGGACTTTTTTCTGTCTAAACAGGCATGCTCTCCAGGCATAGAAGTTGTGCAACATTAGCCACCCCTGGATTGGCAGAACTGATAAATTCCAGATGCTGGGCCTACTGCCTTGGCCTGTTCAACAAAGTGGTATCTGGCCCTTGCTGAACATCAGGCTCCAGTTCCCACAGGAACATAGGAAGCTGCCTTATATTAAAGTCAGACCATTGGTCCATCTAGCCCAGAATTGTCAACACTGACTGGCAGTGGCTCTCCAGGATTCAGGCGGGAACTTTTTCCTGCCCTACCTGGAGATACCAGGGACTGAACTTGGAAACTTCTGCATGCAAAGCAGGTGCTCTATCCTGAACTATGGCCCCTTCCAACTCAAGTCAATGACTTCAAGGACACTAGGATGGAAAACACAAACCACCCCCATCAAGATTTGGGAAGGAGCTCCCACATACTGAAAATTGCACAGACAATCTTTTGTTATTGGGTGGTATATAAATACTGTAAGTAAATACATAAAATAGGCCTGGTCTGGCTCTTATACTTCTCTTTATTTTTCTTCCTCCTCCTCCTCTGTGATGACAGATCCAGATTTAGTCAAACTTCAACTAGTCCCGCTGAAATCAATGGGACCTGTTACTCAATGGGTCTACTCTATGTATGACTAAGTCTGGGTCCAACCCAGTAGCAGTAGTCTTTTTCTGTCCACTAGCACCATCAAGGTGATTCACAACATAGAACCACAAAAAGCGGACTTCTGATGGGTGTAATGGTGGGCTGAAATCTTCACTTTTAATGGAGAAACAACGCGGCTTAAAAGTCGGTCTGAAGGGGCTCCTCCAACTGGCCAAATATCCCTTGATCAAAGGGAGATCAGGAGAGATAAATCATACGTGCCTTGGGTCACTCCTAGTGGATTATCTACAGAACGAGAGTTTGCAGCTGGTTTGCGGGGTGGTGGTGGTGGTGATCTGAGGTTGGATTTCACAGCTTTGCGTCAGAGTCTTATCAAAGACATCAAGTCTGCCAACCCCATTTCTTAAGATCTAAGAATTTTAACTGTTTTGGAATGAAGAGAGGTTTTCTTGACAACAAAGCTGACTCTTCCTACAGTGCGTAAAGATTTCTTCTGTGACTACAAGAGATTTTGAAAAGTCTTCTAAAACTAAGAATTAAGGTTAAACGCTTAACAGAGTGAAGAAGTTTGGAAATGGGAAAGAAAGAGGGTTTTCAATCCTATTATTCTTACTTCTGCTGAAAGTACAGACGGGGGAAGCTGCCAGACAGCCCTGCAGTGTGAGACCGGTTCTTGTTTATGCTAGCAGGGAAGACAGAAAGATAAAGCACAGCAAAGATGGCCACGCTGGATTTGGTCTACAATTTACTTAACCAAATGGAGGATAAAATGAAAATCAGGATCGATGCCTTAGAGAAAAGAATGGTTGAGAGGTTGGTCGATACCAAGATGGAAATATTACAAGAATTTAAAAATATAAAGCAAATATTTGGAGAGGTGGAACAGAATAAAGATAAGGCTGAAACCTCAGTGATCGAAATACAAGCACGAAATAGAGATTCTGAAGGAGAACGACTTTAGGCTCTATTGGAATTGAAACAAGGAGAAAACTGCCTGACAGAAGAAGAAAATTGCCTGAGATTTGGAATTATTTTAGAGTCTGATGAAATAAGGGTTTTACTGGTTCCTCTTGTTGGAAGGGAAACAATGGATCAAATTCCCCAGCAATATTTAATTATTGAAAGGGAGGGGGGTGACATGGATATGGCTGTTTGGAAGGAGATGTCAATTGCTATTTGTAACAGTAGAGATTGGCCTTCTCTATTCTAAAGTTGAAGCAGGAAAAGATTGTCTTCGATAGAGGAAGAGGATTTTAGCAAGAAAAATGGTTGGTGAAGCTGGCAAAGATGGCTTATGGTATTAGTTGAAGAAAAGATAACATCTATCCTTATTGCAGAATGGAATCCTGTAACTGACTTCTTTAAAAAAAAAAAAAAAAGTTATTTGTGGGTGGAGGGAATAAGATGGAAAGGTTTCTGGAGATGTCTTTTTCCTTTTCTTGGGAATATAAGATAGGAATATGTGAATGAATGTATGTTAAAATGGGCCTAAAACCCTGGTTATAATGTATTAATGGAATACTGGAAAATATGTGCTTAAAAGGTTAAAGAAAATTTTTATAAGAGGAGGCAATGTGGGTTTATGTTATTGGATGCATTGACTAAAATGTATAAAGGCATTTGTATAAAGGTTTCTTGGATATATGAACAACAAAAAGGAGTATGTTTATCATATGTGGGATAGGAGAGGATTTAGACTTAACTGTGCTGGAGTATCCTGAAAGGTGGGGATTTTATTGTTAAGGGATATGGATTTCTTTCATTTGTGGATTTGAAGGAGGACTATCCTGAAATGTGTGACCCTTATTTTTAAGAGAGAGGGAATCAAACTGAATTTATTTAGTGACCAAGCAGAATGATTTAAAAGAGAACTGTAGCAGTGAAATTGTAGTGTAGTGTAGCAGTAAAATTTTGAAAATTTTATTCAGTTTGGCAGTGTGATAAGTTTATCCTTATATGTTTAATACTGTTTATAATAGAAGTGTGATGGGGTATATTTGCAGTAGAACTAACTAACCTATGCTATTAGATTGTTAAATGGAAACCTCTAATAGATTACGTGTAGAAAAAATGTTTTCTTTATCTGTGGGCTTAATGAATAAGAAGATTTTTTGGACAATAGGAAAAAAGAGAACTTTCTTTGTATTTTTAGAGTAAGAGAAAGTATTGTCACTTATATTTGAGAGAAAATCGGAAGCCCATTTTAGTTTTAGTTGTGTTTTTTTTTGACAAATTTAATTTTTATTTCTATGTAAAACAAACACATAATATCAAACATATAACAATTAACAAAACAAAATAGACTTCCGATTTTCTTCTACAGCAAATATAGGTAACAATAATTTTTCTTACTCGATAATCAGAATGAGAAATCTCTTTTTTCCCATTGTCCCAAATTCACTTATTACTCCATGAACCCACAAACAAACAAATCATTATTTTCTAGTCTCTGCAAAAAGTCAATTAGAGGTTTCCACTCAGCAATAAATGTGGATGTTGTCCTTTCTCTGATTAATGATGTGAGTTTGGCCAGCTCCAGCATCTTGACCAACCATTCTTCTGTCGAAGGCACTGCTGGTCCTTTCCATTTCTGTGTAGTCTCGCTGCCGTTGTCATGTATAAAAATAAAGTTCCATAACTTCCTTCTAGCTGACTGTCCATTATTCCCAATAGAAAAGCCTCTGGTTTCAATTGAAAAGTAATCTTTAAAATCTTTTGCATTAATAAATGAATTTGTACCCAAAATTTTTTAGCTTTAGTTTTAGTTTGTGTTGATGTATGTTTTCTTTTTGTTTGTGGTGTTTGTTGCTGAATATAAATTAAAACATTTTTTTAAATTAAAGAACCACAAAAAGCAATCCGATAAAAAGAAGAATAAAATATACATATAACAAACAGTAAAACCCAGTACAAATACCATCAGTAGCATAAGTACAGTACAAATACGGTACATTCAGTACCAGGGATGCGAAGTGAAACCATCACACCATCTCCTAAAGGCCTGTATAGTATACAAAGATTTTTATAAGCCCTTTCGATCCCTGCAGAATTCATCTGGATAGCTTTATTATGACTACAATTAAATCTTGGAAAGTGGAGAGGTCACGCAATGAACAGGCACCTCATTTCCTTTTGAGAATGCGGTGCCTTAACCTTACATGTTCTTTTTCTAGGTGTTGCTGGTGGGGATTAAAACAACAATGACTGTCAGGGAAGCTTGGGAAATGTTTGTCCTTCTGTACAGAGTTAAGGAAAAGTTTAATGAATACACAAATGAGCATGCTTAATTATTACACTTGCTGAAGTTACTTGTCTTCTGAAGTTACTGAGCTTGTCTTCAGGGTTCACCAGTGTAAATCAGACACTAATGTTGCAATCCTATTGCAAGTTTAGACAGCAAAACAGGCCTACAACACCCAACATGCCCCAGCCAGCAGAGCCTTTTTTGCTGTCTAAACTTGCATAGGATTGCGCCTTAAACCAATGAAAGAATAGGAGAAATAGCTTTATAATACAAGCTTCAGCAAGCCTTTAATCTTCTCTTTGTTTGAAGATTCAGGCAGTAATGCTGACCTGGGAGTAAGCTCCATTTAACTTAGTGGACCCTACTTCTGAGTGGACATATATGGGACTGTACTGTTGGTCAAGCATTTTATTTGAATGTTTTTAAAGGGAAAAAAGTGAAGTGAATAATATATTACAGCTCTGAATCCCTAGGCTGAGGGCAGTTCAGTGTTTCGGACAAAAATAAGAGTTGGGCAAACATCAAGCTAGCGGGATCTTTTTTTTTTTTAGGCTCACCACCACTTCTCAAGGCACATGCACTGCCCAATCCTGTCTTATGACACCATGTTAGTGAGGCTGTTTATTGAACCTGAGTCCTTATATATCAATCTGCTCATACTTTAAGATAATCTGCCTGAGGTATGAAGATCGTCTACATGGGAGAGGGCTTTCTCTAGCAGCACTGGTGCCATGCGGCCCTCTCAAGGGAGGGCATTCCATAACTGGGGTGCCACCATGGAAAAAGTCCTCTCCCTAGTAGAAACCTGTCTCATCTCCTTTGGTGGGGGCATCCAGAGAAAGGACTTGGAAAAAGATTTAGGGCCCAGATAGGTATATATAGGAAGAGGTAATCTGGCCCCAAGTCCTTTTGAACTGGACCCAGAAATGGTGTGGAAGATAGTACAGATGACAAAGCGCTGGCAAAATACCATTGGGGGGCTGGAAAGTGAAGCAGTCCCATTCCCATTCCCACCTCCACCCCACCCCACCCCACACACATTAGTGGTGCTATTTAAGAAAGCAGCCCTGGTTTGGAAATGTGTATGCAGACTTCCCATACCCATTGGTGGGTACATTTCCTCCTCTCAGGGCCAGCCCTACCATTAGATAGAGTGAAGTGGTCGCCTCGGGCAGCAGATGTTGGGAGGTAGCAGTATGGTGTCGGAAGAGAGAGTTGCGTGCCACGCAGCGTGCCCTGTGCCCCCTAAGCTAGCCAGCTGCCTGCAAGTGTGGTGGAGGATGCTGTCTCATTGCCAGTACTGCAGAAATATTCAGCTGCCAGTCCAGTTGGCTTTTGTACATGAAATGGGAGGGGCCGCCATCTTGTTCTTTGCCTCAGGCAGCAAAATGTCCTGGGTTGGCCCTGCCTCCTCTCATATCAGGGCCAATGGTTTTAATGTTTGATACTACCCCAAACTGCAAGGGGTAAGGAGCTTTGGGGGGGGGGCATTCTTGATGTTGCTAATATGAACACGCCAAGCATTGTTTAAGGCTTAACACTTAATTCAGTGTTTAAGGCTTAATTCAGACCCAGAATCCATTGAGTTCAAAGGCTTGAGATTTCACATCGCACTCCTATTTATGGCTAATAGAAACAACCTCGGTACTTACACTGATAGATGTGGAGGAAAGTTTCTCCTAGCTTGCTAGTGAGAAGAGGCTCAGGGAGGTCCCTGAAAAACTGCTTTACCATATCTGCCACATCATACGCCGACTGGTCCTCATAGCTGACATTTTCAGGGGAGCTTTCATTCATTTGACGTAGGGCCTGTATTCGAGATTTCACACCTGACTTTCGGAAGAGACCCACCTAAAGCATATGCCATATACTAAATTAACCATGTTGCCATTTGTCATTATCAGGAGAGAGAGAAATACACATTGTATGCAAGTATTAAAAGAACGCACACACCTAAATCCATAATTGCCATAATTGTGGCCAAACTAAATGTTCTTGTAATCACACAAAGTGAAGCTATGCATGGTAAGGTTTTTTTTTTAAATTCAGTGAAAGCGTTTGCGCTCCTGGCTCAGATTGGAACGCTCATACTCTGGGATTCTGTGTCACTCCCAAAATGTGGAATGGACTCCCCCAAAGAACTGATTCACTCCTACTCTCTTGGCTTTTAGCAAGGCTTTGAAGACACTTCTTCTTAATTTAGCCTTTTAAATTATGTAATTTTAATGTTTTATTATTTTTAATGTTCTTTTTTTTAATGGATGGCTTTTTTTTAAAGCAAATCAAGCAGTATATAAACATTAATTAAATTATGATGATGATTATGATACACTTTGCATTTACATCTCTCAGCATTCCCCAGCCATGCATTTTGCATGATTTTTGGTCTTAACTCCCCCACACACTATAGCTTCCTGTTCATTTCTTTCCTGTCGCCTTTAGCTGGGAAAAGGACATAGCAGAAGGATTAGTTACATAGGGATTCTGTAATACATTTTTATCATGTGTTTTCTTCTGCAAGGAACTGATAATTCTTCAAATGAACCATCTCGTATCTTTGCACAGCGTTATCCTTTCACAGCAGTTCTCATAAATGGAATCCCCCTGAGGTGAATTCCTGTGCACAAACCACATTTTTATTCCCAAGTGAAATCGTGTTATACCACTTGGGGTCTATTAAGGGTTGTTTTTCCTCATTTTGCAGTGGAAGAGATGACATAGTGAGAAAAATAAAATCTATGAAAAGAAGAGTGGGCACATTTCCTGTTTTCAAATTACAGCACTTAGTTTTTCTTTGCTTCCCATGTATGCTGTCTCATTAAATTTAACATAAGTCTCCTAGACTCAAGTTCAAAGAAGTACAAAAAAATATTTAGAAGGAGAACTGCTCAGGAGGCAGGGAGGAACCCAAAACAGCTTAATGAGGACTGAGCATACTCCATGGCAATGGGATGTTGACTGACTGTTGTGGGAGGAATGAAAAACTGAGTGGTGGGTGGGAGGAAGGGTTGGACTGGAATCCTGAAGAGGGAGCACTCTACACTGCAACATTTTATTGAAATGAACCCTACTTATTGTTGTTATATTTAGAGAGATTCCTTAAAATGCTGCTTCTGTGCCACAATTCGCCCAAAGACTTGCTGTTCCAGGAGAAAATCTAGTCGGGTGGGAGAGAGAGGAGTAGCTTTTCCAGGGGAAAAACCTCGGACCACTGAAGGCAACCTACCTACTAGGTGGCATCCAATGCTATGCGAGCAGACCTCTGCCCATGCAATGGAACTTCCCCTTCCCCACTCCAGCCCCCCAAATCTTCCCTGGAGACAAGTCCCCCAATCGTCTGGAGCAGATTTGAGGGAGCTGCAGTGTGTGTGTGTGCGGGAATCCATTCTGCTGATGGATACTGTTCTGTTGGCGGATGGACACAATCTGCCAAGAACCCAAATATATTGCACAAGAGCCTATCTCCTTTTTAATTACAAACAGTGAATAGAACCCCCCCCCCGTGTTTTCCCTTGTTTATTGGATATACTCGCAAAATGGATCCCTTCCCCCTCCACCACATAAATACATATTAGCTAACATAATAAGCTTATATTTAGCAAGAATTGGAAACAATGGCCATAGATCCAGTGCCTCTTCATGTATGCATTGTTTTAAATATTTTGTTTAACAGGAAGATAAACTAGAGATTGACAGGTTTACGATAAACTGGAAGGGATTACCACAGGTGTTCTGTTTCAGCCAGTGAGCCCTGTCACAGAGAAGGCCTAGCATTCTTGGACTCCATGAGGTCTGGATTACAGGGCATCTACTATGCATCTGGTGATCCAATGGTGATGCATAGTCCCAACTCACGGTCCACATCTTAGTGCAGTGGCAGAACTCATGTCTGCATCAAAGAACTTCATGTGAAACTGATAGGGCACAGCATTCATTTGCATGCACTTAACTCTGGATCTCCAATCACATTAGCTGTGACTTAAGGGAGAGCATTTGCCCTATTTTGTTCTCCTTTGGAACAGCCATCCATGATGAAAGCTGGGGGACTTTCTAAAGTGACTTGCAACAACGTGGGGGTGGGAGAAAGAAGAGAAGGCCTATGTGCTGTAAAAAAAGAAAAGCTGCATTGTGTGCTCCTTAGCCCTTGGAATGCAAGTAAATGGTATGACTGGATGGAGACCATTATTTTTTTCTCCTAGTAAAAAGTGCCCCAAAGGGTTCTCTGAACCTCTTCAATGGATACAGAGTTGGATATAAATCCTTTGATCTGGGTTAAAGGTCCACCTTTCCTCTAAGTGTATTATGTGGCTTTGGCATCAGCCTCAGGTTTTTTTCTCTATAAATGGAACCAATAACACCATAATTTACAAGGTTGTTGTGAGGACAAGCATAATAAAGACTGTAAAGCTGTATAAAGTGGTGTATAAATAATAGATAGCAATAGTGGTAGCAATAGGGTTAATAAAGACTAAATTTTACATCCTAAGGGGGGAATCCTATACATGTTTAGACAGAAAAAAATCTTACAACTCCCAGCATTCCCCAGCCAGCTATGCTGGCTGGGGAATGCTAGGAGTTGTAGGACTTTTTTCTGTCTAAACATGTATAGGATTGCATCCTAAAACTGTCTAGCCATCCTGTGACAGTATGCTAGTCATTGCGTAGGCGGGCTTGTATAACAGTGTTTCACACACTGTCATTTTACTGCAGCATTTTGGGTTGGCAAAATGGAATGCTTTCCAGCCTGTTTGTTACATTTTATGTGCTGCGGCTATGCTAGATACTGCAAATCAGAGGTAAAAGCAAAACAATAAAACCTAAATCCATAAAAACCCATCACTTGGGAGATTTGGCTAGAAATAAAGTTGCAATAGGAGTTTTGTACACTCATAATCAACAGAAATGAGGAACCTACCTGATCCAGACAATTGTTGCGTAAAAAGCGCAGTGCTTGTTGTATGCTCTGCGGAAGGGGTTGCCCTGTTCTTTGCACATGGACTATTAAAGGCACTCCAAAAATGTTCTTATCCTTGTAGTCTAGAACTTTCATCCTCTTCATGAACTTCGGTACTGCCCTGGAATAATGATGATGATGATGATGATGATGATGATGATGATGATGAAGAAGAAGAAGAAGAAGAAGAAGAAGAAGAAGAAGAAAAATAAAAAAATTAAAAGGAGCCAGTGTGGTGTAGTGGTTAGAGTGCTGGACTGGGACTCGGGAGGTCTGGGTTCTAGTCCCCACTCGGCCATGAAGCTCACTGGGCGACTTTGGGTCAGTCACTGACTCTCAGCCTAACTTACCTCACAGGGTTGCTGTGAGGCTAAAATGGAGAGGAGGAGGAGGATCATGTAAGCTGCCTTGAGTTCCTTGCAAGAAGAAAGAAGGCAGAACATAAATGTAATTTAAAAAAAACCTGATAATGATAACAAAAAAGGTGGGGTATAAATATAATAAATGAATAATAAAATAAATAAACAACAACAACATGTGTATCTACATGTACATAATGTGCAAATACATCCCCAGGAAGGCAGCTGCCATTGGTGCCGGGGCCACATTTTTCATTGGGAGTATAGTGTGTGTGTGTGTGTGTGTGGTGGGGAGGTTAAATCCCCTCTCCCCATGGTTTCAATCCTGATCACTGCACTACAACTGCTATATCTTTTCTAAAAAAGGAATGTGAAATGCACATATTTGCTGTAGGGTCCTAGGTGTTCTACATATCACAGAGATTCAGGGATGGGGAATGTGTGGCCCTCCAGATGTTGTTGGACTGCAACTTCCATCAGCACCTAGCCAGCATAGCCAATAGTGAAGAATGATGGGATTTGCAGTACAACAACCTCTGGAGAAACAACTGATCTAGGTCATGCCTGCATTTATGACCCACCAGGTTGAATACAGCTCACCAGACACACATCATGGCCTCGCTCTTTCTGCAGTTCCAACCAGGCAGCAAAACCAGGTGGTTTTATCATATCCCTGATAGGCTATCCTAAACGTCTGGTAGACGGTATTTGGCTTGATGGGTCACAAGGATTAAAGTTGGGTAGAAGACTGGGCTTGATAAAGGAGTAGCAAAGATGGAAAAAGGAAAGGTTTAAATGATAGCAGATACATTTAATTCCTAAAGCAGGATATATAGAAGTTTTACATTTTGCACATTTTATGCTCTCACCAATAGATTGCCAGTGGCAATCAAACATATTTGTTCTACAAGAAAGCATCCTCTACAACACAGCTTTCAACTAGCTCAGCTCAACACACTTCCTTAGCAAATGCTTGACAACTTGAAGTGCAATAAATGGGAGAGATTAAACTTGAAAGCATGTAGAGTTAATTTTCTCAATGTGGCCCATTATGTCTGTAATCTCAAATTGCATGATTTATCATTACCATTCATTTACAGAATTACTGCAAGGGAATATTACATGCCAGATTCATCCTGGGTGAAGCTCAAAGGATATACATTCCCGGGGTTCTGCTCAGATTTTAATTCAGTTATTTTAATTTCTTTAGCAAATTCATGTTGGTAAAGCAAGTGGTACAGACCCACCTTTGTGAGAAGCATCATCTAAGTGGAATTGAAGCACAGAACACTTACTCGCTTGAGAAAGATGATTGTGAATTAAATAAACTGTGATGACTGCAGGGGAGGTGAAGACACAAGAATCCCAGGGCAAGATGAGGCAGTGGCCAGGGTATGTGACTGCTCAGATCACAAATGATTGGGTTCAGACAACATGATAACCCACACTCAAGGGCTGAGTATGGACTGAGTGTGGATTGTCGTTGAACCGTGGGTTGTTGTTGAAATGTGGGTTATTGTGTTTTCTGAGTCCAGCTGAGATAACAAACCATGGTGAACAACCCACAGTTCACAACACAACAACGAACCATGGGTTCTCTTCATGGGTTCTTCGTGGTTAACAACCCATGCTTTAGCGCAGCTGGGTTCAGACAACATGATAACCCACGTTTGAACAACAACCCATGGTTCAAAGACAACCCACACTAAACTCATAACCAACTCTTGAGTGTGGGGTATTGTGTTGTCTAATCACACAATATCTCTCTAGTCAATATCTCTTCCTATAATGCAGGAGAATGGAGTATGATTTCCCAGCAGAGAGCTCTCCCTCATTTTGGGAGGGAACTATAGTTCAGTGGAAGAGCACATGCTTTGCATCTGGAAGATCCCAGGTTCAGTCCCTGGCACCTGCAGTTAAACAAGGAGCGTGTAGCAGGTGATGGGGAAAAACCTCCATCTGACACCCTGGAGTGTCACTGCCAGTCAAGAGTAGCCAGTAATGGGCTAGATGGACAAATAGTCTGACTGCTATAAGGCAGCTTCCTATGTTCCTAAGTAAATGATAGCTATAGTCACCTCCCAGAGGGCCAGCCCTACCATTAGGAAGAGTGAAGTGGCCACCTCAGGCAGTGGAAGCTGGAAGGTGGCAGCCCCACACCTCGCTGTTCCCCCTAAGCCCCACATGGTCATTCCCAACCTCCAGTGCTCGTGCTTCAGAGGCTGCATTGCTTGCTTGTTGCTGGTCTGGGCTGTTTGTCTGTCTTGCCTAGTCACCTTCTCCCAGGGCATCATAGTTTGCATCTTTCAGAAAGATCTCTGACCAAGTGGCAGATAGCTCAGATACACATTTCAGCAGGCATCGTGATTGCGTTGCTCTACTTACATGATGCATGCTGGCACGGGTCGTGAAAAGGTTCCAGCTGGAGTGGTGAGGAAGTATTAGCGAGGGGTCGGAGGGCAGCACTGTGTATGCATCATGGTCCACCCTACTTCCCCTAGCCAGCCTACTGGTCTTAAGTACAGTGGAGGATGCTGTCCCAGAGTTAGTGCTGAAATAATATTCAACTGTTGGTTTGGTTCTGTTATGTGGAATGTAGGATGGGGGAACTATCTTGTCCTTTGTTGTAGGCAGCAAAATGTCTTAGGATGGCCCTGGTCAGTCAGCAGGAGGGTGATGCATGCTGTTGCACATTCAGTGAGAATTTCCAGTTTCCATTATGACCTTTAAGTGGAGGGACATAGGTGAGACGTGAACCAGCACCATTCAGGGAGGCCCCCTATGCGTCAGATCCCATTCATCGGGAGCATCTATATCTCTTGACCAGCTTACCAGACTGACTATCGTTCTAAACAATTTAATGGGTCTATGTACAAGGCATAGATTCAAAGTCACATATCTCTTTGCTTTAAAAAAAAGTGTGGCTCCTTGAGTTGCATTGATAACATTGTAATTATTATATCGCTTTGAAAAGTAACCCCAGAAAATGCCCTAACACACATCACTTTTTAGCTATTTATTCTTGAGTGGGCCTTTGAATCTTGTTGCGACTCTTGCTTCTCCACCACTATCCCATTCACTGAAATAAAAATGGCACCACAGAATGAGGCCCCAAAGGATAATTACACTTGGAGTTTGTGTGTAGCATGGTCCCATCAATCTAGGAGTTGAATAAGCAGGTACTGAGAGACAGTGACCTGGTTTGCATGCAACAAGAAGCCACCATGGGTGAAGCCTGTAGGATTTCTTGTTGTGGCAGCTGCTGCCATTTTGAATATTCGATCCATGCTAGGGGCACACAATAGCTTGTCGTTACATGCAAACTCAGTGATGGTGGGTTGTTGGGTGGATGAACCCATAGGCTGTTTTAGGGTTGCGGGTGGCTTGTCAACCACCCCAACAACCCACCCTCGCCAGGTTCGCACATAACAAGAAACTATGGTGCCCCTCTGTCAAACCCTGAATATTCAAAATGGCAATGAGAAGTCCCACAGGGAAATTAACCAATGGCGGCTTCTCGTTTTGTGTGAACCAGGCCAGAGACCTGGTTCGCATGACATGGCGACCGTGGGTTGACAGCCATGTTTGTTTCAGGGCAGCTTGTCGTGACATCTGAACCTGGCACGGTTTCCTCAGCATTGTTTGTTAACCAGGCACAAACCAGCCTGACAATCCATGGTTTGTTGTTGGGTTTTCAGGGTGGCTTGTCATGACATGCAAACCCAGCACAATGGCTTGTCAGAAAGGGCTACAGAGCTGCCTGGCAAAAGTGGTGAAAAACCCAGTTGCTCCTTGCAACCTCACTAATGATATCCCCTCTGTCACCTCTTGAGATGACACTAGTCAATTTACTCTTCCACTTCATCGCCTCCCTAGATAGTGACACCTTTTCTTCCTCCACCGTGGTGAGATTTGCGCAAATTTAACAGGTCCCCCCACCCCCTTTCAGGGAGATTTGCACATATTTAACATTAGTTACTGAGCTTTAGTGAATTTGCAGATATCTCCCTGAAAGTTAAAAAAACAAAAAACAAAATAAAGTTAATTTGCGTCAATCGGCCTGAAGGTGAGAAAAAAATTCTACATTTCTGCATTTGCACTCATTAGCGGAGTAGACGCCCATGGGATACGTGCCAGGAACAGGCAGGAGGACTAAGGGGGAAACAAGCCATGGCATGCCACAGAGCACCTGACTGTCTGTCGGGAGTAATGTGGGTTAGCGAGCGAGTGAACAACCAATCACCATAGCTTATTTTCAGGGTGGCTTATTGTGATATGTGAACCAGCCCAGAGAGAGAGGAGACCAAGATAGGGTTTATCTCCCAACCCACTGTTATGACCTTAGAAATGAACAGGTGAGGAGGGGAAAATGTAGCAAATTAGGAGACCTAAAGCCCCACAACCCGCTCTACATATGCAAGTCATATCCACCATTACAGCTACTTCTGTCAGCAGTGCTTTGTTTTTCTCTTTTTCCTTCCTCTTTATTTAACTGGATGGGTATTTCTCTTTAGGCGGCATACTGTATATTTTCTGCATGGCTAATATTTAGCACAAATCTCTAGACACTCCTTTGCAGCTGAACAATAATACACAATACAACTCACTAATTACAAAGCCATTACATTAATTTAAGGAAAGTTAGGTTAAAATTGTGCTGTATGTATTCATCTTGATGATTTTTTTTTTTTAATAGAGCTTTACTACTGCTGTAGTCAGAGAATTTCCCCATGGTGTATTGATTCAGAGTCACTGAATTATATTTCCTGCTGTGTGACTATAGACCAAAAAGTTACAACTTTGCTTTGATTGCCTTTGGCTGTAAAATGAGTGTAATAATCCTTAGCACTCTCATATGGGCTACTTAGGTGCCAGCTAATGCCATAAAGTACTCAGCAGGAATATGTTATGTTAGAGCAAATCCTGAATATGAATTTTGTTTGTGGAATCTGGAACCGAGCTACAGGAAGTGAGCTGTTGTTGTGTAATCCACAAGACCATAGCTAGAAAATTGAAAATCAGAAGTGTATGGCCAAGCAGTCTCATCAGGATCAAGTGCCTCTGTCTCTTGAAGCCAGAATATAAGCAGATGAAGAGATTTCAGTTCCATGCCATGAAACTGATTATGCAGGAGAAAACGTCCATGTGGATGAAGAAAATGACACAGACTATAGCAAGGATTTCTCATCTGTGCTGTAGACAGCGTCAGCTCCAGATTCAACCACACACACACACACACACACACCTACAGTATTTTCTGCTGGATGACAGGATTACATGGTTGCACAGTATTTACTCAACTTTCCTCACTGGCTTCCTCTTACCCAGCTTTCTCTAGCCCTCCTTTCAATTGCCACACATTCTATGATCTCATAGGAGAACATTCCACTCCCCCTGCCTAAATCTCGGCTCCAGATGCAAAGGGTACTTGAACCTTTTGGTAGCAGAAGTATAAAAACTGCTGTAGCTATGATACAAATGCCAATTAAGCATTGCATGATTCTATATATTGAACATAAATTGCTATAAACTCCAGAGCAAAGTGCAATGGTGCTGATCATACTATGCAATCCAGTTTGTGGTTAGAACTGTATAACATGGTCAGTTTTGATATTTTGTGGCACAGGCAGGTGAACATTACAAACTGGCCCCAGCTTAATCAATGTTCCTTGTAAGGAAAATACTGGGCCACAAACGGGTATTCATCAGGACTGTCACTCTTTGAACCATTACAATAGCCATTTGTAAGATGGGCAGTTTTAGAGATGTTGCAACATTTGCATATTTATTCATTTATTTCTTATATTTATATCCCACCTTTTTTCTGTACGGAACTCAAGGCAGCTTACATAATCCTCCTCCTCCTCTCCATTTTATCCTCACAACAACCCTGTGAGGTAGGTTAAGCTGAGAGTCAATGACAGGCCCAAAGTCACCCAGTGAGCTTCATGGCCGAGTGGGGACTAGAACCTGAATCTCCCGAGTCCCGATCCAACACTCTAACCACTACGCCACACTGGCTCTCAAATTAATCTAGTGGCACAAGCAACTTATTTAATGCTTAAATTGCCAACATTTCTATCAGGCCTGTGGCTCACGCTGGCTCAGCTTGTCTGCGTGTGGAAAGCTAAGCAGGCTCAGGCCTGGTTATTACTTGGATGGGAGACCCCTCCTCTAGTTTCCTGCACTGAGTAGTGGGTTGGACTCGATGGCCTTGTAGGCCCCTTCCAACTCTATGATCTATGAATCTATTCCTTATGACAGCCTTCCCTATCTGAAAAGCACCAGGTTGGGGAAGGCTGCCTTATGATGTAATAATCTTAACATGAGTTCTTGGACTATAAATTCACTTCCCATTGATTGAAATGGGCAATTAGAATTCTTGTAACTTCTGAAATACAGAATGGACTTTCACCAAATAAGCAAAGGGGAGTTTCCTGTAATATACCCAATTTTTAAAAGTACATTTTGAGATTTTAAAATTAGAGAATGCTGAAAAACCAAGGTGCTTCAAACTACTCACCATGTCCAGCCATGCTTATTTGACATGGAGTATTTTTCCATGATGGCAGTAAGACGAAGCAGGGAAAATTTCTGCAGCAGATTTAACTGGGCAGCTGACTGACTGCTGATCTGCAGTGATCCTATGGAATGGCTCAGTTGGTGAGAGATCTGGAAACTATGCCAACGTAATCGCCTTTAGACAAATAAAATAGAACAATTGAGTAAGAAGCCTGGTTATGGTGCTAGATTTGATGCTTTTAAATTGACTCTGCAAGTACACATGATTTTCTTTTGTTGTTGTTCATACCAGTATAAATCCAGAGTGCTTCTAGAGATTGCTGTCAACATTTAAATAACATAATAAGAATCCATTTAAGAAGTTTGAGAAATATTATTGACTATGGTTAAAGTTCATAAAGTACAAAACTTCCATCTACTTTTGTTCCAGTAAATCCCATTCACTTCTATGGCACTTACGCATGAGTATGAAGGCGCATAATCATAGCCGCAGGGCACATTCCATAACCTTGCTGTGCTGACTCAAACCCCCCTAGCAGCCAAGCCCTAGAAAGGCCTAGCAATAGCATACCTGTGCCCTGGGATGATGCAGGGCCTAATCCCTGGGAGACAATGCTTTGACTATTGGGAAAGTTGGAACAACTTCCATCCAAGGACAGTATCCTTTCTAGTAGGATACTGCCTGTCCTCTAGTTAACACTATATTTCACACTCCTGTAGACAGGTAATAAGTTTTAAATGGAAGATACTTTGGGAATATTAAACAATTCAGAATTAACATTTGAACTGGGAAATAAAATAAAATGTTAAATTGGGAATTAAAGTAATTCCTGTGATTTTGATCTACCATGTGCCTTAGGGCCACTCCTACAAGAGCAACCAGCAATTCCCTCTCAAATAACTATAGGAGAATTGTGTGACAGTTATATATTTCTAACAGGCTTCCCCCCCTCCCCAACTTTGGAACTCCATGCAACAGCATTTTTCTGACGTATAGCCAATAAAAAGAAGGGTTGCAAACCTGTTTGGCCTGGTGAGAGAAGCTCCAACGCCAGAGTCTCTTCTGTCCCTGACACCAGTAACTTCTGATTCATTGAGAGATGTCCCATCTCTATCCATATCACTAGGTGTTGTCCGGCCATCAGATACAGAGTTCTGCTCAAAGTCTAATGAAATCTTAGCTGGTGACCGGAATGATAAAGGCCCACATTGACCAATTGATAAAGCATTGTTTTTCAGTTCTGGCAATATATTTTTGGACCAGTCATCTACAGATTCTTGAAGCCCATTGACATGTTGCAAAATGTCATCCAGATGAGGAAAAAGGTTCTCCCTTTCCAAGTCCAGAAGATCTCCAGTGCTGGCATATAAATGAGAACCTGGAACATTGTCATAGATGCTAACTCGGCTCTCCTTCGGGCAGGAAGCAAGGGGGCTGGCCCCTTTAGGTGTTGAGCAGGTCTTGTTGCTTATCAAAATGCTGCCTGTCCTCCAGTTCACAGTGTTGCTATTGTCTGTAGGAGAGAGGCTTTCAATGGAAAGTGCCTTAGGAAATGTTCCAGGCTTGTGGTCTTTGGGAATATGGACAACTAGGTTCTCTTGGGAATGAAATTCATTTCTACGATTTTGATCTATCACTTGCCTCAGAGCTGCTCCTGCAAGAACATCCAGGTCCTCCAAGTACATGCCACCTCGTTTATTTGCTTCATGATATTTACGTTCCTTTAAGGAAGGAGTGCTTATGCCACTACTGCTAATCTCCGATTGGCTACTCTCACTGACGGATTTAGCAGAGAAGGAAAACCCTTGTCTGACTGTGTCTTGGGCTGCTATGTTTTGGAGGTCCCCATTCCCTATCTGCATACATTGCATCTCCTTTAGGGTTTTTGGCTCATGCTGAAGCACAGGTCTACTTATTACTAAGCCACTATTCCTTCCAGAGCCTCTTAATTTTCCATGTGCACCTCTGGCTTTTAGTGTCTCCATGCGCTTTAGAAAGGTTTTGGCTCTGGCTCGAGTTGTTTTCTCATTCCCAAGGTTAAGAGAGTCTTCTGGAAGCTGGGGAGGGAAGCTACCAATTGATGTGGCCTCATGCGCAAGAGTGTTTTCTACACAGTATTGTCCCGAACAATCAAATGTTTCCCTGAGAAGGCTGCTGACTCCAGACTGACTCCTGTGGTCACTTCCCCCACTGCTCTCACTGTGAATAGACGAGACCTCAGGCTCACTTATATCAGTAAGCACACTTTCGCTACTGGTGGTGATTTTCATTTTAATGTCCCCCGGGGACCCATGTTTGTCTGTCTGATGAATGAAGGTGTCAATGTCGCCCACCCGAGACCATCTTCGGCTCGTCCTTTGGAAAGTCCATTTGTTACTGATGGCACAAAGGTCTTCTTCATCAGAGTCTTCACTCTGGAAAAAGAGCACACAGCACATGGATAAATAGAATGTCTTTCTCCTCCTAACATTATAGACTTTTAAGAAAAAATGGTGATGCAGTAAAAGTTAACCAAACTGGCTAAGATAATGGATTACAGCTCTCCTTTCCTCACTTTCTAAAATTCCAATATAGGCTCTGAAATGCACAAGTAAATAGAGTGGATTCACTGCAAAGTCAATATCCTTCAGCATTAGTTCATTCAATATATCCATCTGGAATGTACTTTCCCTTGCCTGAGAGGTTCACAAGCAAAGCCTCATGGACATTGACTGAATAAAACCACTGGGGGAATAAAATGAAACAGATGCAACTATCAACTATAATGCATTACTCTATAAATTCTAAATGGATGACACCATCCCATGTGGTGAAGTAACATGATGTTTTCATGTAACACAAAGTTAAATAACAGGGAGTTTCAGTTAGTTCTGAATCAAAAACTTAGAAAAGTCAACTGTTATTTGAGGACTTTAAACACTATTATTTTAGCCCCAAAAAGAAGACATAAAGGAGGTTTGTTTTGACATCATCATGTATGTAACACCTCTTTGACATCTGTAGCCCCAATCCAGATATAGTTGTGGGCAACTCACCATGTGGAACAACTGGTGGTCCCAGATGCACACCCCCACTGGCATCAAAAGATGCACCCAGATGTTCAATAAAGCTTAGGTACGCATCACAGTGATAGGGATGTGCATTCTGGTACAGTTTTGCAAAACAAGTGGAAGAATATTTATTCCAGCAGGTAAGAGCATGCAGGATTGGGACACTTGCTGGATTGGGACAACTGTATCTGGTTGTGTAATTCTGTATGCAGTTATGCATAACTAAGGGTGCAATTCTATGCATGTTTAGAAAGAAAAAGTCCTACAAGTCCCAGCATTCCCCAACCAGCCATGCTGGCTGGGGAATGCTGGGAGTGTAGGACTTTTTCTCTCTAAACATGCATAGAATTGTGATCTAAATCTCATGTATTTCACTGGGCATTAAACAATTCATAATTGGGTGTAAACCTGGAATCCCTGTACCCTGGGAGAAATCCTTAGAGATATATCTGGAGCATATGAACAAATACTCCTCTTAGGTTACAATCCTAAACACATGCACTAGGAAGGAAGCCCTGTTGAACACAGTGGGACTTACTTCTGTGTAAACATGCTTAGGATTGCTATGCAAATATCGTTATGACACAAATGTCATTTCATTTTAGTGGATTTCCTCACATTTCCCCCCTCACTAGGACTATGACCCCACAGCTGCAAAAAGCAGTTGTTCCAACAGCAGCTATGCCTGTCCAAATAACTTAAGGGCAAATTTTCTTCACAATGTAAGGGAATTTCAATGTGCAAGTATACAGTTTAGCTGGAGTCTATTGGCTGGATCTAAGAGTTTGATTATGTAAAAGCACATGTGAAGTGTGCTACTGATTTTAATTGAATTACATTTTTGTCTTTTCTTCTCTCCCAGAATGCCTTGCAGCCAGACCTTTCATTCTTGATTGGACTTCAGTATAAGGCTATTCTGCAGCTTACTTGGCTGTTGTTTTTCTAAGGCATAACTGTGCCAAGATTTCTAACTGAGCAATGTCCGCTTGGCTTTAAGCTCCAGGCCTTCTAAATGGCACTATAGAGTTGTTAAATGAGGCAGCAGTCAGGTAATTTTAGACTCTGAACTTAATGGTCATATTTGGTGGTGGTAGGGAGCTCTTTAGATGACAATGTGGATTGCTTCACTTACTTTAAAATGTGGTAAGTCAGCCCTGCTGCGTTTGGGGGCCTAGAATTCTGCCCCCTCAGTGCTGCGCTGACGGCACCACTGGTAGAGTAGCCATTACATGAAGAAACATTTTCCAGTCCTACAGTTATGCAACGGTGGAAAGAGCTACCAAAGCACTGTGAGTCATCTGCCCATAGCATTATTTGCCTGCATTTCTAGGGCCACACCAAGATGGCAACCTCCCCCTAGTGACTGTAGCACTAAACAGGAAGTGGGAAGAGTGGTATCCCGAGGAAGAAGAGGCACAAAGTAATATGTGGGTGAGGAGAAACACTCCGTACAGTTGATTTGCATCATCCCCCCTGCACCTGATGTTGTGGACTTTGGCTGTCAGGAGTGCTTATTCAGCGTATGTGACACTCACAAACCATTCCATCTGGAAGCACCCTCACGTTACCTGCATAGCTTTATATTCAAGCCCACTTTCCAACTCTGCAGGTTTCTTTATCTCTGCCTCCTCATATAGATTGTAAGCTTGATGGCAGGGCTGCTTTCCTTTTGTCTTTGATTTTATCGTGTGTGTGTGTGTGTGTGTGTGTGTGTGTGTAAAGTGCCTAGCATGCTTAGGCAATTAACAACAACTCTTCCAAGCGTCGTCTGTGTGCGTGTAGGATTATATGTTTTGTGGGACTGTGTGAATGAGTGGGCTCAAGTGCGATTGTGCGTGGGAACACGTCATCCCTCTTAGTGCACTGCTGATTTCAAAGAAAAATAGCACAAAACTAAAACCACTCAGAAAATGATGTGACAAAATGTCTACAGTGTGTTTTGAAGAGGAGAGAGAGGGTTTGAAACTAGAGAGTACATAGATCAGTGTTCTCCAACCTTGGGTGCCCAGATGTTTTTGGCCTACAACTCACAGCATGCCCCAGCCAGCATAGCTGGCTGGGGCATGCTGGGAGTTGTAGGCCAAAAACATCTGGGCACCCAAGGTTGGAGAACACTGACATAGATAAATGAATCCAAAACCTAAAGTTGGAAAAGTTGAACAATGGGACTAATACTTACTGGATGTTGTGTATCTAGTTTCATTGTGCATCTCCTATGCAGATCCCTACACACTGCCACACCAGTATAACCCTACCTAAAGAGTGCTCCCACTTATTCATACTAATTTCAGCATCACCCAGATAATCTTTTGCTGAGACTTGAGAGATACGAAGGGGACTCATATTAAACACAATGATGAAATTAAATAACAATAGCTGTTATACACTGGAGCACAAGGATCAGTACCCAGGCTCCAAGGTTGACAGAGGGGCAAAGGAAAGGGAGGCAACAGAGGAAGAAGACGAGGGGGGGGGGGAGGGGTTACTGCACTGGTGGGGAACCTCTTTCAGCTCAAAGGCTGAATTCAATTTTGGAGAAGCTCTCAGAGGCTGCATTCCAGTGGTGGATGGTGTGGAAGGCAAAAGGGAACAGGAATGAAGACAAAAGAGGCGGGGCCAGAAATACCAGCATATTTTAGCTGAAAGCTCTTAATGCCCTTAACTACTAAGCCTTAGGAGAGGCATTTCAACCTTTTAGAATTGGGGGGGGAAAAACTGCACAAAAGCCGGGAAACCACCAAATGATCAGTGGGAAGCAGGTGGAGCCAGGGGGAGGGGGCATGGCCCTCTGTGGAACCCTGGAGAGCTGGATTGGGACCCCAGGAGGGCTGGTTTCACCTCCGGGCCCAAGGTTCCCCACTTCTGGTTTTCTGAGAAGAAAGTCCCATCAAATTCATTGGACTTACTCCCTAATAATTATGAAGACAGATATAAACTAAAAAGAGGGTTGGCAGCGCTTTCTTCAACGGTGCTGTGCGCCCACCTTCACAACTGAATTGTCAGACAAGCATACCAAGCGTGAGCCTGGTTGAAGCTCAGCTGTCTTACCACTCCCTTCCTGCTCATTCCAGCAGGAGAAAGTTTATTTAAAAAACCCCAAACTGTGTGCTTGAAATGGAAGCTACAGGCCAGGGGTTTTTTCCCTTTTCATTTTTACTCTCAAGTAGGAGCAGGGCCCCCAATCCAGACTGGGACCCTAGCATGCGGGGGGGGGTGTAGAGGGGTTTGAGTTCCATATCGGGACCCCTGCATCTACGCCACAGTAAAAATGGGGGGGGGGGAGACGCTTCCGCCTCTCATTAAAAACTTGGCTATTCAGGTGGGAATATGGGGTGGGCTAATGATTTTAAAATTTTATATTGTTTTAAATGTATTTTATCCTGTTTTTATCTTGTGTTTTTATCTGTGTACATCGCCCAGGGTGGCCGGTTGCCGGCCAGATGGGAGATAAATAAATATAAATAATAAATAAATAAATAAATTAATTAATAAAAGAAGCAGCAGCTGCTAGAAACAGATTTAAAGTACAGGCAGTCCCTGGGTTACGAATGTCTCAACTTACAGACAACTCATACTTAAGAACAGAACACCATATATGTAAAAATCTGAGTTAAATACAATGGTTCGTACTTACAAACGAACGCACTATACTTAGCAACACTTTGCAACACTTTGAAAACATTGCACAGCTTCTGTTCTGACTTACATACACATTCAACTTAAAAACAGACTTATGAACAGATCTCGTTTGTAACCCGGGGACTGCCTGTAATGTCTGCTTGAGGTGTAAAGGTAGCATTACAGCACTGTGAACACACCTCACCTTCCCTTTATACTTAGGGCTTTTCTATACGAGGCTGTTAATCCGCTGTATCTACTTTCGGTTTCGTGGCAGAATTGAGATCCGAGCTCTACACAAAGATCTCTTCATTTCCTGCTTTTCTGCTACATAACCTCTAGGTGGCACTGTGCTATAGAGGAATAGCACAAATACACAAGTAGAAGCAGCACTTTCAGAAATAATACCCCATTTCCCCCGTTCTAAAACAAAACAAAATGGGCAAGTGCTCTGAAAAAACAGAAGCAAAACTGGAGGATCACAACATCATCTAAAGAACCCACAAACAACCATAAGTAAGGAACCACGAGCGCACAATAAATGCCTCATGTAGAAAAGCTCTTAATCTACCTTCAGCCAAAGTTGCTTAGGAGTGTAGCCTTAACCTACTAATCAGTGCTTGAAAAAAGGAAGTGGGATAGTTTTTTTCTGAAATTAGCCCAGACTTACGATGAAAATAAGTGGGATGGTTTTAGGTCCGCCTGAGAAGAAGTGGGATAGCATGCCACTCCATCCTATCCCACTTCAAGCGCTGCTGGAAATGACTTCTGTAGCACCACTGACAAGAATCAGTCAAGCATTTTGCAAGAGAAACCAAGTTTCTTAAGGCAATGATCTGCACTAGCAAACTACTGATTAGAAAGTGCCCCTGGGACAAGAGTGCCGAGTAAATAAAATGTTGGCTCTGTTACAAAATTCTCCGTATCAAACAGCATTTTCTGCATTCCTTGTTGAAACCCCTTAAGCCTTAAATAATGCCTGTGTTACACAAGGAGGCTGTAAACATGGCAGGCTTTATTTTAAGAAGTCAGCACAAAAGCATGAAAAATGTTATTGGCTTTTTATCTGGCAGGGGATCACATCCTGTGGTCACATGGCATTAGACAATACTCTGAGGCAAGGTACTCAGAGTACCCAGTTAGCTAGGCAACACGTATGCCCTTGTATTTTGAGAAGGCTGCAGGGAATTGTTCTCTTATCACTGAGTTTCTCTCATTTGCTGCTATGCAAGTGTGTCCATGCCTCCAGTTACTGAGCTAAAGGCTACAGCAGGCAGTACGGAGTGGGTGGAAAGACAGCAGCCACATGGTGATAGTGGTCAAAATCTGGGGGTTAGATCTCCATCTCAAGTTGAAGGTTTCCCTTGGACACAGTGCAAATACATTTCATGGCACAGGAATTCAGTACTATTACCGTTACAATCTGTGCTGCGTTCTAGTAAGTTTTCATTTGCCAGTCAATGCAACGTAATGGCTGGTTACTATCTTTCCCCCTTACAGTCCGGCATCAAACACCTGCACTATTTACATGACAGCAGGACTCTTTAAACCAGTGCTTAATATACAATAAACCACAACAAGTCTTCATGTACAATTTGAGGCTCAGTGGTTAAACGTGAGACCAATTCTAGCGCTCAACCTAGTGGATTTTAAAAGCTCTGGCCTATACACAGAACAAACATTTCCAAATTCTTATTTACTTGCCTTTTTCCTTTGGAAGTTCACATCGAGTTTCATTGAGGCGCACTTGTTCAGTGTGTTCAGTCGTCTAAAAGATGAGCAAGACCCAGAGATTAGCATCTCATGAATCAAATTGGCCTTTTATGATCTCGGATATTGTTTCCTCTTTCATTTGTATGAACAGAACTTTAAATGACCACCGGTAAAGCCTGATTCCTAGTGGGAAATGCAATGCTAAGTAGTGGGATATGCATATGACTGGTACAGGAATCCATTTCCCCCTAAAACCCAGATCAGCCTGCAATTAATTTGGTGGTTTGAAAGATTAATACCCATTACCATAATCAGAAATGGGCTTCCAGATAAGATTTCAGAACAAATCCTACTACCCTCTTTACCACCCTTCCTTCCATAGATCTGATAGATTCAATAACCTGAAGGGCATATGCAAAATCCCAATGTTAGAAAGAAAGTGAAATCAACACTGGGATCAAATTTTGAGACAATAGAAAAAAGAGAATTTTCTTAGTAATTATAGAGTAAGAGAAATTATTGTTACTTATATTTGCTGTAGAGAAAATCGGAAGTCCATTTTAGTTTTTTCCTTCTTTCTTTCTTTGTTAATTGTCATATGTTTTGTGGTGTTTGCTTTTATTTTATATATATATATATCAGGGATGTTGAAGAGTCCTTGGTCTCGAGTCACGAGTCGAGTCACGAGTCTTTGGACCCGAGTCTCGAGTCCGAGTCCAAGTCCTTGGTCCAAAATGGTGACTCACGAGTCCCGAGTCACCATTTTCCTAATGCAACCTTTCAGACATTTTGGGTTTGGCTGCCTCTGCCTGCCTGTTTGGGGTTCCTTGCCTCCTCTGCCTACCTGGTCTCTTCTTGACCAGTTCAACAGTTGAATTGTCCAAGACAAAGGGTACTGCCTGCCTGCCTGCCTGGGGTGCCCTGCCTCCTCTGCCTGCCTGGTCTCTTCTTAAAATCAATGGGTTTTTTTCTTGATTCTTAAAATCAATGGGGTTTATTAAAATCAATGGGGTTTTTTCCCAACAAAATAAGGCTACTTCAGATGTGTGGCTTAAATAAATACTAGGCACAAGTGTGCCTTTTTATCTCAAAACTCTGCCACTGATTTTGACAAGAACAGACCAGGCAGACAAACCCAAAATAACCAGGCAGGCAGAGGAGGCAGGGAACCCCAAAGCAGGCAGGCAGAGGCGTTTGTCTTGGACAATTCAAACTGTGGAACTGATTAAGAAGAGACCAGGCAGGCAGAGGAGGCAGGGCACCCCAGGCAGGCAGGCAGGCAGGCAGTACCCTTTGTCTTGGACAATTCAACTGTTGAACTGGTCAAGAAGAGACCAGGTAGGCAGAGGAGGCAAGGAACCCCAAACAGGCAGGCAGAGGCAGCCAAACCCAAAATGTCTGAAAGGTTGCATTAGGAAAATGATTTTTAAAAATAAACTTGGATTGTTACTGCAACTAGGTCCAGACAGCACCTGCAGGTGGCATCAAGCAGGGATGTTGACGAGTCCTTGGTCTCGAGTCGAGTCTCGAGTCCCATTAAAAATAATGGGACTCGAGTGTGACTCGAGTCAGAGGGGGGACTCAGTCCGACTCACGAGTCGAGTCCTGGAGTCCGAGTCCCCATCCCTGATATACACACACACACACACACACATCTCAAAAAACAAACAAACACTGGGATCCAACAGGTAATTAATAACATAAAATAATGATGATGCCGACAAAAACAACAAATGCTTTCTGCCTCCATCATCAAATATATGTTTGTAGCGTTAATTTCTCATAAATATAAAAAGCAATAAACATTAACAAAAGTGCTTAGATTTCAGCAGGACATACTTTTAAGGCAGGGCAATCTTTAAAAGTAGATCTTTAAGGCAGGGCAACTTTTTAAAGTTTTAAAAACCTCCAGTGATTTCTATAGTAAATGTTAAACTAAACTTAAGCTTCGAGACTGACACTTATTTCCTGAAAATGGTAGGATAGAAGCATGGTTCTAGAAATACATATTTCTAGTGCCCCACTGTCATTCCTGGTGGAAAGGTTTTGCAGTTTTCAGAAACACCACAAACCCTGAATAAACAAACAAATACTTATTGGAGGTGATAATGAAATAATTGTGTATCCTGTGGGTAATTAGTTCTCTCATACCACCTTAAACACTCTTTTAAAAGCACAGTCATCTTTCTCTGACCTCCATTCTGGAACACAGCAAGCTGTCTAATACTGAGTCAGACCATTGGTTCATCTAGCCCACTATTGTCAACACTGACTGGTAGTGGCTCTCCAGGGTTTCAGGCAGGATTGTTTCCTAGCCCTGTCTGGAGATGATGGGGACTGAACCTGGGAATTTCTGCATACAAAGCATGTGTTCTACCAACGAGCTGCAGTCCCTCCCCTTCACTGACCTTTATGTGAAGCCTAAGGAGAAGAACTTGCTCTTGCAAGAGTACCATATGTGTACCCAAGGGGCAGTATCCAACAGTGTCATTCTGCTAGCACAAATGACATAGTTCCAAACTATGCACAAGAGGAGAATTCAATTAAAGGTGCATTTGCACAAGTGCAGTTACACAACCTGTTGTGCAAGCAGTTATGCATTGCACTTGCGCGACTCACTTTGCAATGTGTTGTGCATTGTGCTTGTGCAACCCATTGTGTAACCTGTTGTGCATTATACTTGTGCAACTGGTTGTGCAAGCGATTCCACAACAGTTGCACAAGCGTAATGCGCAACGGAAAGATTTGGCGAAGTTCCATTAGCACTATTTGAGTTTGCAAAATGACACTGTTGGATACTGCCCATTGGCTGTAGAGCTCTGAATCAAATGCTCTGTTTCCTAGACTCCATCAATGGTGTCACATATATTGGTGAACTGATCTCAACAAGAGCAAATACTTCAAAAACGACAAGACAATAGTTTCCTGTCTACATTTTTCTGCAAATCCACATTAAATGATAATTCTCTCTTCAAGACTCAGGATTACATTTTAATGGAGTCAGTGACCAAACTCCAGCATACTGATTTAGCTGTTCACATTTTAAGCAAGAAATATGATGACATATCTTCTGGGGCCCTTCCAAAATTTAGAAACAGATCGTGCCAATGAAATGAAAGGATTAATGGTTGTCTTTATGTCTCTAGAGCCTCCAATTAAATACAGCCTGCCTGGATTTCTCACACCTTCTTGATGTGCCAATGGCAGAAGACAGAGTTCTCCGTCTGCTTACATCTGTCACTGGAATGAGAGTCAAAGCCTCAGCAACAATAATTCCAAGACTAGAAACAATAGTCAATGACATTTTGATCAATGTGAGGATGAGTTGTTTTTCTGTTACATTTTGGACTCAGAAAGCTGTTTTCTACATCCAAAAAAAAAAGCATAAACAGCAGCAATTCATGCAGCATGAATAGGGGGCCAGATCCAGGTTGTTTGCCCGTATTCAAAAGTCACAATTCATACATGTCTGCACCCTATCATAAATAATACTCTGGTTGTGTATTGTTTTTTACTTGGGGGGGGGGTTGTAATACTCTGAAGAAGTTCCATGCTACTGCATAAAACCATTGGAGAAGGCCAAGTGTCATAAGAACATAAGAAGGGTCATGCTGGATAATACCAATGGCCTCTCTAGTCTAGCATTTTGAGCACACTGTGGTCAACCAGATGCCCATGGGAAGACCACAACCAGAACAGGAGTGCAATAGCACACTTCCACTCATGTATCCCAGCAACTTGTATTCAGAGGCATTCTACCTCTGGTACTGGAGGTAATATATAGCCATCATGACCAGTAGCTATTGATAGCCGTGATCCTTCATGAAGGATCCCTTTAAAGCCATCCAAGCGGGTGGTCATCACTACATCTTTGTGATAGTGAATTCCAGAGTTTAACTACGTGCTGTGTGAAGAAATACTTCCTTTTTTCTGTCCTGAATCTCCCACCATTTAGCTTCTTGGATGACCTACTCTAGCCTCTCTAGTATTATGAGAAAGGCCTTTTCTCCCTATCCACTTTATCCACACCATGCATAATAATTTAAAGAGCAAAATGCCTAGAATACTTTGTCCACTCCGTAATGCTAACATGCATTAATACTAAATGTAATAATATTGTAGAGCAAAACCTCTTAAAACTGGGTCGCCTTCTTTTATTTATTTATTTATTATATTTATACCCCGCCTTTTTTCCTGCAAGGAACCCAAGGCGGCTTACAGAATCATCCTCCTCCTCCTCCTCCTCCTCCTCCTCTCCATTTTATCCTCACAACAACCCTGTGAGGTAGGTTAGGCTGAGAGTCAGTGACTGGCCCAAAGTCACCGAGTGAGTTTCATGGCCGAGCAGGGACTAGAACCCGGATCTCCCGACTCCCAGTCCAACACTCTCACACTGGCTTGGTGGCCTTTTGCTCTGTTTCCCTGTTATTTTTTCACACTGTAGAAATGGTCAGAATTCTAACTCCCTATGACTCCAGTCTGCAGCTGCTATTGATCAGCTGCAAAGGAATCCAGCCAAGGGCATGCTGGGGTCAGAGGCAGTAACTGCAGCAATATGTCTGAGCAGCAGCAATAGAGTAGGTCTCCGACATCAGTACAGTAGTTCTACAACCATTGAGTTTCATTTCCATTCAAGACACAATGATAGCTTCTGAGGAGGTCTCTTGGCCATCTGACCTCTGCAATGGTTCAGTTACCAAAAAGGGTACAAAAATGCAGCCCCTTGACAGGACTGATTCACAAAACCCTACAAGACCCTGGTCATGTGTTCACTTGACCTTAACTTAGCCCCAACCAAAAAGGAAAAATAAAATAAAATGTCCCTGCTGCTACCACATGCTACCAAATTTTGGCGGCGGCAGCATGAAAACAATTGGCGTGTTGCCACTGAATTTCATCAGCAAACTGCAATGAAAAAAGGAGCGCGGAGGGGGGGAAACTACATAATCTTGATCAACTAGGTATGTCCACTTGATCAACTATTCACCTCCTACTTGAGCTACTGCAGAGCTGGAGTGGGCAACATGCAGGTCTTAACTGCGGCCCCCACCACTGAATTTGCTCCTTTGGCAAAACAATAGATGGTTTGCTGCCGAATTTGGGCAGCAAACCGCAACAGTGGCCTAAAAAGACCAAATGTAGCTTCAAAGCTACATTTGGTTCAAAGCTAAATTTGGGCTTTTTAGGCCATTGCAGGGGTACTTTAGGGGACTGAAATTGTCCCTGGAGCCCCCAAAGTTACCCACCCCTGAGGTAGAGGGTATTTATTTGGGTACATTTGTGCCTCTCTGACTGGGGAAGGCAACCAGTGATGAAGGTTCCTCAGGTAGGGCAGATCTCTTTAAAATGTGTGTCTAGCCTGCATGATCTTTAAGGGTTCAAAGTATATCGCAGCAATTCTACATAAAAGAGATAGATCCCACACAAGAGACAGTAATTTGAACCTGGGTCTCTTACATCCAAATACAAGTCTATTTGGATGTAAGAGACCCACGTTCAAATTCCTGCCCATCCATGAAGCTCATCTGAGACCAAAGTTATCCATTAGTTGAGGCTTAGGGCTGGGAACCTGCACCCCAGCTGAACTGGCTGTAATTTGGTGGGGAGGAAGGGCATGATTTTCAGCAGAGAAGTGGTGGTTATGCTTAAACTCTACCACTGCCTACTGCTTTCCCCGCTGCAATTCCTGCTCCACAGCTGACCTCACCCATAATGCAGCAAACATGTACCTGGAACCCTGAATGGAGGAAAAAGGGGGTTGAGGAAAAAGGATTGCCAATAAAAGCTGGTGAGTGAAGGAGCAATGAAGCATCCCCTTTCTGCTCGCCACTTCTCTACTCCAAATATTCTCTGTTGTCTCGCAACACCCTGGTTCACAGTGCGGGATCTGCAATGACCTGTAGTTCTGGCCTCAGGGCCTTACTACATGTGACGTTAACAACAAGATGTTTTTCAAAATTAAATATCAGGCATGTTGGGGTGATCGTTATCAAGACTGCAGCATGTGGGGAAGGGAAGACTTCCCTGCCCTACTGCAATCAATCCCCATGAAATCTGCCCCTCCAATTGGTATTAGGAAGGAAGCTCTGATTGGCACTAATGGGATTTCCCCCCTAATGCTAATTGTGTATATGGAGGTTGGGGGGGGGGTTCATGGGGACTGTGGCTGGGGAGAGAAGGTCTAAACCTCCCCTCCCTGTGTGTGTGATCTTGATAACAATTGGGGGTGGGGGCACTGAGCCTGGTATTTAATTAAAACACAGACACACACACATATAGAGTGGTTGCTAATTATGCTGGCAGCATTACAAGTGGTTTTAGCTTCATCGTCTACTCCTACATGGAAGTTGTAGGGCAGGAGGGATAATAAATAAAGTTAGGTAAAATTTATAAAGTTCTCTGTATGTTGTGCAATGCTAAAAATATAAGGTGTATTAGAATAATGGCGTAAAAAAGAGAAACACTTTACCTACAAAGAGTTTCTACAAGATCCTTGTCAAGAAAATCATGATCTTTCGTTACAGCGGCAATGTCAATAGGAAACTGGAAATCTACAAGAGAAGAAGCACTTGTTACTGGAGTGGTTATACACTTACTTGCTTCCAAGAAGGACTGAATGTACTTTCAGACTAAAATGCAAACATAAGGGAAAACTAAAATTTCCCCCACTAATATTATTTCTGATACTATCAACTTCCTCTTGTAACTCAAATTGAGTTAAGATCTAACTAAAGTGACATCAACATGTCATATTCTGAATACAGTAAGACATCCAAAGTCTCATTTTTCAACCTTTGACGAATCATGAAATACATTCTGTTCAGAATGGTAGAACAGTTGCTGTTCCAACAAGGAGCCTGGCCATCCATTTCCTCACTCTACCATGGCACTTTTTAATGTGTTATTGTTGTCTTTACACAAGACACAAGTAAATCGCACAATGATGTTTTAACAAACACTTGCTTATAACAGTTACATAGGATAACTTGAGCATCTAAGTTATTCATTTGTTGAAATATACTCTGCTCTCCTCCCTTTAGGAAGGGACCCAAAGCAGCTAACAATACAAGCATAGTAATAGCGTTCTGCATGCTACCCTACATTTTTAAACAGTCCACAAATACAGTAAGTGCCCCATTTTCTCAAAATTGCAGGATCCTAAGGGGCTTTCCAGACACTATCACATAGTATTATGAATGCAAAACTGCAGCTTGTGACTTGAGGAGATGCCAGACTAGAGGAGATGTCCTTCATACAATTAGCAATTGCATTTGTGAACGTAGGAGGGAAATGAAGAGCCGAGACACTTGTTTGGTGTTTAACTGGGCCACGTTTATTTACAGACAATGAACTGCAAAGGGATGGAGTGCGGGTTATTCTAATCTGGCCTCCTAGGCCGCTCAATTGTGCAATTGGGCGGAGCATCCAAAACAGGGAGGTGGCGTTGGATCCGCCGCCACCCCATTTTCCAATTTACAGTGTTGGGAGCCTTTGTTGCGTCGCCCCCTCTCGGAGTCCCACGACAACAAGCTTGGCGAGAACAAAGGCATCACAGGCGTTCCTGATCCTCAGCTGACTGAGCCTACTGACCCATCAATCTGAGGCCTCCTGAAACTGCCTGTCACCTGAATGGTGCCAGGGATGCTCACCTCACCCTATCAATATCCTAACCCGCACTTACCTGTCTACTATCCAAATGTGACCAAATTGACTTGCTATGTACACTGATTGCAAACACCCCCAACCCTGCAGCAGTATGGAGTAGGCGAAACGCACTCGTCCCCCTAATAGAGATGAGCCAAAATTCCTACTCGGCCCCTTAACGGCGGCCAGAGAAGCCCATACTGTATACAGGGCGGGAGGGAGGGAGCTGCAGGAAACAAAGAGGGTGTGGGTTGGGGCTGCCAGGCCTAATATTGGCTCCAGTAGCCCCGCCCCTTGTAGACGAATTACCTGCGTCAACAGGTAAGCCTCGACTCTCTTCCCCCCACGTCCGCAAAATTTCTCCCCGCCCACAGCTGCGCGTGCTCGGGGGAAGGTCCGAATGCTTAAAAAAATTAAATAGCAGACGTACCTCCCTCAATACAGATTGGGACCCTGGCATGGGGAAAGTAAGGAGCTTTAACCCTTTGTATCCCATTGCGGTCCTGATCCAGATTATACTCCATGTGCCTATTATTTTCATTGGAAGAAAATCTTCAGTTGGTGCAAATGGGAGCTTTTCTTCCAATACAAAGAGCAGGTATAGACACCCTGATCCAGAGCGGGACTGCAGCAGAGGGGCTAAGCCTTTCTACTCCCCATGTCAGGGTTGTAATCCAGATAGCTCTCCCCTGCCTATTTACTTTTTTAAAAGTCCTTCATGCAATTGCTAATTGCATGACTGGCTTCCCAGATTCTGCCTAAACATCAGAAAAAAATTCCTGACTGTCAGAGCAATAAGACAATGGAACCAACTACCTAGGGAGGTGGTGGGCTCTCCCAATCTGGAGGCATTCAAGGTGCAGCTGGACAGCCATCTGTCAGGGATGCTTTGACTTGGATTCCTGCATTGCGCAGGGGGTTGGACTCGATGGTCTTATAGGTCCCTTCCAACTCTACTTTTTCTGTGATTCTATGATTCTCATCTAGTTTGGCCTTTATTTATTGAGGATACAGATGCCTTTCTTGAAGGAAGCCCTTCACTTGTAGGGATATTTCATTTCCCCTGCACTCAAAACCAAATACGTTATTACTGGGAAAATCCCAAGCCTCTTCCCTACTCCCTGTCCTAGTGCACAAATTTCAATAGTGAATACTCTGTGCAATATGAGTATACAAACATAATGGACGCCAACTGGATAGTATAGCAATCAGGATACGTGTTGACTCATGTGGGAAAAAGCAGCCCTTCAAATAGCCTGGTTGCCAACTGGACACTGCTAAATAGCAATGAGTGACACAGCTCTCCTTCTCCCCCTAGCTGTGCCATTTCATGGGAGTTTAAAAAGTTTAATTAAAAAGAGAATCTTTAGATGCAGAATGCACCCTTCTGTATCATGTTGCTCTTTAAAAAAAACCCCAACAAAAATGAACAGGTGAACACTACCCCACCTCCCCACAGCAATGCAAGACAATATCATGAATGTCTTCCTCCTCTCCAATTATTTATTTTTCAAATTAAAATGTTTATATCCCACCTTTCACTCCCTGATGGGGACCCGAAGGTGTCTCATAATATCAGTTAACATCCATACACATTCCATTAAACACGTAGAGACTAAACAAATAAACAAACAAACAAACAAACAAACATGAGCTTAAAAACCGGAAGTCAGATATTAAAACCACCGAATGTGGCAAAGCAAAGGCGTGGTGTAATATAAAGGGGTGGGCAGCATGCCAAAATGCTAATGTGGAGGGGGCTTCCTAGCTTAGGGAGATCCCCTTAGGGAGCTACAACTGAAAGACCTGGTCAAGCATCCCAGCTACCTGGACTTCCAATGCAAAGCAGGACCTCTGATGTCAGACAAAGTGGACCTTCAGATACCCCTCCAACAAAGCTCATTGATAATAACCAGCATTTTGAATTATGTTAGGAAACTAACTGGTAAGGTAACTAATGCAGATTTCATAGATTTCATAGATCATAGAGTTGGAAGGAGCCTACAAGGCCAACGAGTCCAACCCCCTGCTCAATGCAGGAAACTAGAGGAGGGGTCTCTCATCCAAGTAATAACCAGGCCTGACCCTGCTTAGCTTTCCACACTCAGACAAGCTGAGCCAGCGTGAGCCACAGGCCTGCCATGGAACAATATTGTAGTTACACTGGGGTGGCTACTCCACTATCCCAAAAACATACCTTCATACAGTTGTGCATACTGTGGGAATCCGGTAGCTCGCAACCAGTCACAGACCACCTTTGCTTCAGCTTCTAAAAAGTAAGAAAAAGCAGAATGCGTTAATGTTGAATTTTATGCCCTCAGTGAGTTTTTTTTAGTCAATTGTGAAACAAAGATGTACCCCACAGTTCAGGCAGCATTTTAGCTGCATGCTTTCATATTCAATTGAATCCTATTTTTAAAAAGTCAGACCCAGGAGTCTTGTAATTGTTATTTTTTTTTTGGTCATTGTTTGCTTTTCTGAATATTGACTTACACCAATAAGGTTGTCACCATTTCGCAACCCAGGGGGAAAGCCCACCTTGCTTGCTGAAATTAGGCAACTTTCCAATGATAGTCAGAAAAGCCCAGTGTCAGTTTGACACTGTTTTGATCAGTAGCAGCACTTTCACAGAGTCACTGTCAGGTCATTTAATGTCATTGGATTCAACTTTGGTTAAGAAGATGACATTCTTCTCTCCCCCACCCCCCAACAAAGTAGTCCAGGGATGCACGAGAATTTTGTTCCTGTTCACAAATCATGCGAACATGTCCTGTTCGCAATCCCAGATGTGAACATGAGCAGGAGCGTAATTCTCAGGAAATGTTTGCAATTTTCTGAGCTGGTGTTCACATTCAAAAGTGTGCATTTGTGCAAGTGTGCACTTCAAAAAATGCATCTTTCCTCCCAAATCCCACATTTTCTTGCTTGAAAGTGAGCATTTGGTGTGTGAGCTTGGAAAAGTGTGCATTTTCTGTGTTTGAAATGCACACTTTTCTTGTTGGGGGGGGGAAGATGCTTGTCTTTGGGAGTGAGAACAAGATGAGACTAGCATTGAGGTGAAAAATGAAGAAGTTCAAAGAGTTAGAACATCACTCATTCTCCCATGACAGGTATGACCATCTTAACAAAAATATGGCGCTTAACTGCTACACACCTGAGTGGCGAAAGGGAAATAGATATATTAAAATATTGGTGGGACCCTGGATGCACTTTTCATCGCAGAATTTACAAAGAAGTAGGCCTACAATCTAGTCCTTTTAGGACATTGTCATCCGCATAATAATAAAAAATGTCCCCAAATTTCAGCCACTTACCATTTCAGCTTTGTTTTCAAGGGCACAATTCTATGCATGTTTAGACAGAAAAAAGTCCTACAACTGCCAGCACTCCCCAGCTAGCATCCAAACATGCATAGGATTGCTCCTGAAGGGAAAACATCCTATCCAGATGCTTGTCAGCCTCTGCATCCAGAGGCTGACGATCGTCCAATGCAGAGTGGGAAGAGAGGCAGAGGTGATCTTTGCCTCCCGGTTCCTCCTGCTCTGCATTTTTGCTAGATGGCCATTTTTGGCCGTCTAACTGGGGCTCTTCAGAGGGGGAGGGAAGGAGGCTGGGAAGGAGGCTACAGAGGACACAGGATACGTCGTACCTTGGCCTCTGCAGTCTCCTCCCCTCCCTGCCCACTGGAACGCCCCCTTTACTCTCGTCAAATTTCCCCCCAGATTAACTTTTTACTACTAATATACTCTCACATCTCTAGTCCCAATCAGTACAATGTAAGTGACTGTGTAGCAGTGTGAGTATAGAGCTATTTTAACACACAACCAGGATAAACACGTTAAAGATCTCCAGGTGCCAGGGCTGGCTCCAGGTTTTGGAGGGCCCTTGAGAAAGACATCTCCCTCTGTGAGTCTACCTTCTCATCAGCATTGTTGCCTGCTGCTGCTGCTCCTCTTTCACATCACTGCTACCACCTGCTTGCTTGCCAGGTAGAGAGCCAATGAGCATGCATTCAGTGGCATCTACTGCTCTTCCTTCACACCACCACTGTTGTCTGGACTACAGTGAGAGGTGGGTGAGCAAGCAGGTTGCAATGGTGAAGAGGAGGAGCTGGTTGGGGGGCTCCTGTCATGGACCCTTGACGCTGGCCCTGCCAGATGCTGTCACACTACTGGGGGGAAAGCTTTTCTAAGCAAGGAGAGAAGAGAAGGGCAGTAGCTCTATCACTGTTGCTGTGCACTGCATCTTAAGGTGGGGTCAACTCTGTCTCCCTAGAACCAATGCAACATTACTCTTGCAAAAGGAGGTAGGAGAAGCTTTTAGCAGGCAAATGTGATTAAATAGAGCAGCTCTGCTTCATTTATCTTGCTATAAGATTGTGCTTTTACTGTAAAAAAAAACCACACACACACCCCAATGTTTGCTTGTTTCAAAGTAAATATGGTGAGGGATAGCATAGGGTATTGAATTCCATAGATAATTCATGCTAAGTTCATTGGAATATTTCTATGAGCAGGCACAATGCAGAGGTATCTTAACAACTCCCCCCGGATGATAAAGTTTAGTGCCATATTTTTTGAAAACATATACAAAAATCTCAATGGTTAAATTTAAATGTGTATCCAAGTTTAGTACATTGCATTATGTGTGCTGTATTGAATCTTGGTAATGAGATTTTCAAATACAGAACACATTAAAATGATTTCACATCCTGCTATGTAATTAGTAATGAAGCTAAAACTATGATTAGATGAAATAAAACTTCCAAAGCAACATTTCTATTTGTTCTTAGATGCTTTGCAGAATGTAATGGTACAAATAAGAGTCCTATAAAAGTAGCAATTTGGTTTCATAATAGCACAAGGGAAACCTTCTTTATTTGTGATTGAAGAATAGCCCAGTCCTTGCTTATAGATATCCCTGGGCAACTGTGCACCAGGCGTTCATAAAGGGTTTTGGAGCACATTCACATAATCCTTTGTCTCTTTATAGGTGCTTTGTGTATGGAAAAAAAGAATTGTGTGCACATTTGTAGGCAGAGGAAAAGTGTTACAGCTGTAGTAACTCAATTGTATTGTCCCTCCCTTAGAAGGATAAAAGAGGTATAGGCCTGAAAAAAAATACTTATGCAGAAGAGGACACCTTATGCCAGTCTTCTCCAACCTGGTGTCCTCCAGATGTGTTGAACAACAACTCCCATCATCCGCATAAAGCATTTAGCTGGGGATGATGAGAGCTGTGGTCTAGTATATCTGGAAGGCACCAGGCCAGGGAAGGCTGTAAATGACAACCCGTTCCCACCCCTTCTACCTCAGGGCCAAACTATACACTGTATTAGATACATAGCATGTTGCTGATCTTCGCTCTTATTTACTTCTGTGCAAGTGTGTGAGGCTCTGATCTAGATTGGGACCACCATACGTGGGTAGGATAATTTTTAAACCTGCCAGCCCAGCCACCTTTTTCTTTAAATTCACCATTTGCAACCCTGGTGAGCACAGAGGCTAAAAAAGAGAAAAATCCTCCAGTAGCGCCAATGGATACCCCCCATTTTAGCCCATGCACACAGGGGTGCAGGGGTGGGGAAGCAGCTGGGTAGAAAGGCTTGAACCTCTCCTTCCTGCATGCAGTGGTCCTGATCCAGATCAGGGTCCCACATGCTTACATGGAAGTAAGTAAAAGTGTGAGAACAGCTGTAGCTTAGATCTCAGTATTCTTTCAGGACCCTGTTATTTGCTAACCCAAGATATCTAAACACTGAATAGCCCAACAATGCAAAAATTGTTAACACGATAAAAAAAGAAAAAGACAAAACTCTGGATAGGACTAAGTCTCAAGCACTCAAAGCAATAGTAAATCAAATGAAGGCCTCCCAGCTGACAAGAGCTACCCTTCTAATCAAGACATAATCATTCCTCTTAAAAGTGTCCTTAGGTTCAAATTGGTTCCCTTGAATACAACCTGATTATGCCTACTTCACAACTAAGACTGTAGTTCTAGGGCTACCTATTTATGAGCCATGCCATTAAGAGCAAACTATACATATTCCTGTTCTGGGTGCCATTCAACAGTAGTTTTAAAAACACACCAAAAAAATGTACACTAAATGGGCAAGATGTCAAGTTACAAAGAGCTCTTCAGCAGACATAAAAGAAATGCACTCATATGTGTTGCGGTTAAGTTTGCCTTCCTTTGCCTCATGGGATGGGTTTCCCATTTTGGACCACACGTTTTCAATCCCTCCCCAAAGAACTCAGAATATTTCCTAAATTATGTGATCAAGTTTACTGGAAACAAGAGGGGATCTTGATGACACAGTGTTGACTTTGTACAACATTATACATTAAAGTTATAATTATTCCCATCCCTTGTGGTCATTAAATCTACAAAATAAATCACCAGAGTCTTGGTTTAACTAGATACGAGAAATAATTTTGCCATGTGTATTGTATGCTAAAGAATTGCACATTCAATATATTGTTTTATAACTAGATCATTTACAAGATATATAGAGCAAATATAGTAACCTACCTATTGCAGCTGATTGGCCCTGTTACCCATTATCACTGACCACAGCACAACTATGAAACCTTGATTGGAAATAAGATGTTTGAGAATGGTCCACAGAGTGCTCAAAAAGGCTACGATCTGGCTTGTGCCACCTTCCACCTTGGCCAACCAGTATAAGCCAGCCTGAGATTTGTTCTCTCATTTATCTAGGGTGAACAGCCCATTGTTTATAAAAGAACTGTAATCTTGAACAAAAATGTTGAAAGCAGTCGGCTGGAAGAGGCCCAACTAATTGCCAGGGTGAATTTGAGAGATGCATGTCCTCTTGAATCCCTGCAGGGATGGCTCCTTTACATGACAGGATACGTGCCATATGACTAGCAAAAGTTCTTCTACCTAGTAAGCTACTATGCACACAGAGTTTGATTAAGTAGATATAAACAATGGTATTGGACATTTCACTTGAGCGTGTAGCTTAACTCAAAGGTGCCGCAGGATATTCTTCTTCTTATGCCTCCTAATGTATTACTGCAACAGTTTAGGATCAGGTTACCTGAAGGACTGTGCTCACCCGTAAAAACTTAACCAGACCATAAGATTGGCAACAGGGGCCCTGCCCTTGGCCCATCATTAAGATCAGTTAGGTTGGTGAGAACTCCCTCCTGAAGGAGGTACATTTGGCTCGCTCCCTGTTTGCTTTTAAGTCCACTTTAAAGATCCTTTTATTTTAATCCACTTTTTATTGAAATGGTATGTTGAATTTCTCACTGAACCTTCATCCTCAGAGAATCCTGACTCCTCATCCTCAGAGGAAGCTCCACACTTAACAGTTCAGGAGGAAGATTCAGTCATGGAAAGGCATTATCAGGCTTCCACCTTCATAGGACCCAATTGCATGGAAAGATCCAGGGGTTGGCTCCCCTGAATCCAGAGGAGGTTGCCTTGCCATCTGAGGAATCCAGCCATGGTTTTTGCACGCCACAGCCACTCCCATGTCGCTGCAGCTTGAGGCAGCTAGAACAGGCCAAGCCCCTTTAAGAGACAAAGCCTGTCAGTGTGGAGGCAGAGCCAACCAGCCCATAGGCAGTCAAACTCTTATTTAAGGCTGAGTCTTGATCTGCTCCTTAGTGGAGCAACATACAGACAATCCTGTCTGGCCTCCAGCCCCAGTTGGAGCTTTCTGTGGTGCTGATCTTTTCCTTTCCTGCTTCCCCAAGAAATCTGACCCCTGACCCATAGCAGAACTCTGCAACCCAGGCTATAGCACAGAGCATCACCAGAACCCACCGCCTGAAACAGTGCAGCTGCTTAAATAAAAGATCCCAAATCAGGATCAGTTCAGTTTCAGAAATATTAGTGTCCTAACAGAGTGATCCAAAGTGGAGTCAGTGAAGAGCAGAGCAGCAGACCCACCACTGCATTCCAAGCCCTGTCAGCTCATGTCATCCAGGGCAGAAGGAGTGGGTGGATATTTTTTTTTTTTGTAACCCATCTCCAGGCCTGCATAATTGATGGGCCAAACCTGGAGTCACAGAGAGGTTTTTGAATCCAATGAATCTAAAGACAGCTCCTCCACACCCATGAATAACCAGAAGTAGCAAACTGTCCACCAAGGTGTAACAGGGTCTCGGCCATAACCCACACCTCATTTGTGGTGCTCCTCTCTGCCAGTGGAGGCTGGCAGAGAAGCAACAGTGTGCTAATCCTAACCCCTCCAGCCATCAACATCAGGGAACTAGGATTGTATTCTAAATTATTTTCTCTCTGAATATAATACACCATTATCTCAATAGGAACTGTAATTATCACCATTAGCGTATTCAACAGTGTTAACATTTCATAAAGCCCAAGGACTTTTTTTGGGTGGAGAATTCCCTTTTCAAAAAGCTAAGGTAACATAATGAGTGCACAATGACTTTAGCTTCTTTCTCCTTTTAGAAGCAGGATTACCACATCAAACATTTGCAGTTAGCATTTTTGTGTGTGTAACGATATGCACTGGCAGCATTTGTAATGCTAATGATCACTGCCAGAATGCCACCTCATCATTAGGAGGCTAGCACACAAAGGTACAGTAATATTCAGAGCTAAGACATAGAATGTAATGCATCTCTTCTCTCATATGTTCATTAGGGGACACGTACATTAAATTCCATGTTATAAGTCTGATACCTCCAAGTTAGTGGCTGCTGAATTGCTTCCTTTCAGAGAAATTAAAGGAAAGCCAAGAACATGGACCTTTGGATATTAATGATATTCATTTCTGTAACATGTTCCATGTGCAGTGCGCCATGCACTGAACAGATGGAGAACAGAGAGTATCTTGCCCTGGGCTATCTGAGCAGATCTTAACTAGATAAGAGAAAAAACAAGATCTTTCAGGACAGGGTCTGTGGCCAACAAACTAACCACTGACTAGAAGATAGTAGCACATGTTTCTGTTTATAGATTTGTTTCCTTTACTTTCACTTTTGTAAAGTCACATTTTGGACCACAGTGATATGCTAATGGGTGTAGGAGAAGACTGCTGCTGACTACAGACCAACGGTGGCCAGACTGTGGCTGTGGAGGCACATGCAGTTTCTGGGCACAGTTAAGCTAGTAGGAAGTTCAAGATCGTGAACAGAAACAGATTTGAGAATAGTGAAGATTCAGTTGCTCATCTGCATCAGCTGTACAAGTCAACACTGCAAGACTAGTTCTTGCAACTCTGGGGATGCACACCTGAAATGACACAACACTAAATTTGTTTGTGACCCGCCCAGAGAGCTTCGGCTGTGGGACAGTATAGAAATGAAATAAATAAATATAGTGTTTTACACACAACCTCTGGAACAAGGCTACAGTGTCCTTCTAGATTCTCACAGCCTATGCTGCTGTGACTGTGACTCTCTCTCTCTCTCTCCTTACATAACAGCGCACATACTTCCCATTGCCACTGCTTTTCTACTCCTTCTGACTGAAAACCTCTGAATAGGTCCACTGTTCTATCTCCCAAGCTTCCTTGTTGCCAGTCTTATAAAGACAGAAGGTTTATTTGCTGCACCAAGTTCAAGCCCCTGTTTCGGGAGCAATGAACCTTGACTCTCATGAAGTAGGGCTAGGACGTCTTGCAATAATCCTAGGCAAAGGATACCTCTAGTCTTCTTGGAGGAGGCGCAGCAGAAAGTTTAAGAACAGATGCAGAATGAAGAGCTGGATGAAGAACTTCAACCCAGCCCCCAGATTTTTATGTATATTCTTTTGGATAAATAGTGATTTGCTTACTATTCTCTACTATTTGCACAGGGTGCTTTGAGATGGACAGCTCCTAGAGCTACCAATCAAAAGTAGTCCAAGGCCTGCCTACATGTTAAGATCATTGGTCAATGCCCCGTTTCCAAGTATTTCAAGGAGCTGCTGTAAGAGGTGAAGTATGTTTCAACAAGGAAGAGGGCTTTTTTGATAATGGCACTCCAGTTGCATCTGGATCTCCCCAGGGAGGTTGACCTGGCACCAACATTGTTGCTTTTTAGGTGCCAGGCAAAAAAATTCTTATTCAACCAGGCATTTTAGAACTTCTTAAAATATTTAATTCTGACCATAACTGTGTTTTTATCGGTGCTTTTTAAAAATACTTTGTATTGCTGTTCCTTTTTATTTTGTTGTTCATAATTTTTGTAAACCACACTGAAAAATTTGGATATAATGTGGGATTAAAATGTTTTGAACAAACAAACCAAATGGCCACTGGAACAAAAGATATGTAGACAGCTTATGTTTAGTTTGCTCTGTTTTTATGCTTCTAATTTGTTATTATGATGTTTCATGATTTTATTGTATTGCATTGAGACATTGTTTTTTATGCCTCTTGTACACTGCCTTGATACCCTAATATGAATGACAGGTTTAAATACTTTTAATAAATAAAAGGTTAAAACTATGGCTGCTGCAAAGCCAAGTATCCTTCAAGATCTCGTTACATGGAAGTAAAACAGTCCCAAGCCGTGTAGGGCTTTATAAGTTAAAACCAGCACCTTGAATCGGGCTCGGTAGCATATAGGCAGCCAATGCAAGCAGGCCAGAACAGATGTTATACGTTCAGACCTCCTGGTCCCACTTATTAATCTGGCTGCGGCATTTTGTACCAGCTGCAGCTGCAGCTTCCAAACAGTCTTCAAGGGCAACCCCACGTAGAGCGCATTGCAGAAGTCAAGCTTAGAGATTACCAGAGCATAGATTACTGAGATGCAGACACTGATCTTCTAACTATTAGCTTTATTATGGTAATGCAAACCAGCAAGGTTGGCTGTAAAGTACCAATTAACCATACTGCAGAGATCAATAACGAAAGAAACAAGCTTAGTTTGAATTCTAGATAGTCAGTATATTAAGGAAATGCAGCCTCATGAAGAGAAGTTGATTTCAGACTGAGGGGGCCTCCTCCCTTTCAAACTCAAATGATCAAAACCCAGCCTTTAAGGCAGTTCCTGTCATTCCAGAGCCAACCACTTGGAACAGTGTTCTCCAACCTTGGGTCCCCAGATGTTTTTGGCCTACAACTCCCAGCATGCCCCAGCCAGCTGGGGCATGCTGGGAGTTGTAGGCCAAAAACATCTGGGGACCCAAGGTTGGAGAACACTGACTTAGAACATCTTAAACTGCTTCCTTGATCTTCCCTTCTCAATTGACCTTACCCTGGGATCAGCCATGCCTATTCCCCCCTCCTGCTCCGACTTGCTCTGGCTTCCCACGGTATTTGAGGCTGATTGACTCTCTTTCACCTCCCTGGTCCACTGTCCTTGGCATTTCAGCTCCACCACCTCCTCCTCCTCCGAATCAGAATCTATTCCCATATCCCTTGAATGCTCCTTTACAGCTACAGCAGGCCCAATTCCTACACTGGGACATTGTTCCAGGGACCCAGTAAGTATCAATTCCAAAAAGCAATGTCAGTATACAATCCAAAGTCAAGCACAGGGAGATCCAAAGAAAATCAGGGAAATACAAGGCAGGCATTAGGGAGCTGGCACTCAGACATTGTACCAACACCCAGTGTTTGGAACTGAAGGCTTTTAAGCCTGAGCCTTCAGAGTCCCACCCAGAGCACAGCTGCAGGCTATCAGTGC
Source organism: Shinisaurus crocodilurus (assembly GCA_021292165.1). Taxonomy (NCBI): domain Eukaryota; kingdom Metazoa; phylum Chordata; class Lepidosauria; order Squamata; family Shinisauridae; genus Shinisaurus; species Shinisaurus crocodilurus. Next base: position 259,556,239 of record CM037878.1, on the reverse strand, counting down.
CACCTGAGGAAAGGTCTACTTATCAGCAGGGCCTTGCTCACAAGTATACCTTTACTCACAAGGAGTCCCTATTCCTCAGGCCACATCTAGCAGGTTGCTGAGCAATGCCTGCGCTCCCTGGGGCTAGGTGGCTGCAGGCGTCTGCCTGCGAGTCAGAGGGGGCTATGTCATGAGGTTAGTGTTGAGGGGCCCAGAAGCCACCTGGCCTGCCTCCAGGTCCTCAGACACAGGCAGCTCCTCTGTGATGCTGGGTTCCCGCACATGCTCCGAAGAGGAGTCCTCCAGAGTTGGCGCGATAGATGGGCTGCGTTCAGCTTGATGGTTCCCAAGTAATGCATCCGTGATTTAAATCAAACATTTCAAGATAGATTTTCTGTGCAGAATTCTTTCTTGAAGGAAGAATAGAAGAAAAATGTGGGGCTATACATGATGGAAGTTCCCAACATGTGCTCCTTTTCAAAAGAAGTCCTGGGAAAGGAGCATGACGACGACGAGTCCCGTCAGGGCTGGCACCAAGGCCAGGCATGGTCAGGCATCTGCCGAGGGTTCATACCCCAGTAGGGGCCCACTGGACTTGCTCCTCCTCTTCCTCATTGCAACCTATTTGTTCACCTGCCTCTTTCTCTGACCCAAACACCAGTGGTGGTGGTGAGGAAGGAAAGGAGTAACTGCCAAGGAAGCAAGTGGTAGGGGAGGGGGCTCATTGAGGAGGCCTTGCTCAAGGGCCTCAGATACTTGGAGTTGACACTGACCCCAGTGTATCTGTCCAGAGCTACAGTGCTATGAAATAGAATACGGCTGGTAAAAAAACATGCTGAAAAAGACATAAGGAATTTTGTCTGCAGCAGAGTGTGCATCTCGGGATTAATGAGCAACTTGGAGGAGCTGACAGCCTGAGGTACAGCCTCAGACCATTAGCCTACAAATGGCTGTTAATTCCCCAGAAATGATCTGTGGCAAGGTTATTAAAGCTTTTATTAGAGGAGCAGAGGAAGTAGGCATGGGAGAATGTGTAGGCTGTGGATATGACATTTTCTCCTAGGTCCTAGAATCTAGGTAGGAGATGACAGTTTTCATGAGCACAGTGAAACTCTTCCTAGAAAATTTTTTTCATACTTATTCAGCAGGATTCCTGGAAGAATTTCTCAAACAAGATGTTAAAATTTATAACTAGTACCCAAATTAGGTGGTTGAGATTAATGCCAAGTACAGCACATTCCTTTTCTTCAGTAAACTGTTATAATGGACAGCTGTATAAAATGAATTAAAGTGAATTAAAATCGCCACTGATGACAATGGCTAGGCTCTGCTTCTTATGTCAGGCAGTTTAAGACATAAGACTGATTGGTACATCCATCAGTCAAGGGTCAAAAAATGCACACCAGTATATATAGAAAAAGTTAATCAATTTAGGAGCAAAATGATATCTGAGTGACCCGATATATTTCAGAGTAAAACTAGAATATGTACTATAGGTGTCTACTGAGCTCAGTGCAGGGATTATTTAACAGTTAGGCCAATTTCTGTTTTGAAATGTTCTCATTAAAGACAAGGTGTTGATTTACAGCTGAGTTTATTCTGGCATAATTCTGTGCCTGAATAAACATGGTGGTGAAACACTGCTGATTTGGGTAAGAGAACTAATGGATCTTCAATGGCTCCCCAATGGCTGTGTTCACGAATAATTCTAGGCCAAGGTTTATGTTAACCATTATTTGTTGCTTTAGCCATGAATTGTCTTGCTGATGAGCAAACTGGATTGTTTCCCCTATTTTCTGGTTTGTTTCTCTCCTGCACAGTTTCCCAGCCTTCAGAATGGTTTCATTTTAGGTTGCTCTTGCTGGGCACCACGGTTTCATGGTGGACAGCAACATGAAAAGCCTGAGATAAGTCATGGTTCTGGGTTCAGACATCACGACAAGCCATGTTTTAAACACACTGGACTTTGTAAGCCAACAATCTCAAGGAGCGTCTCCAGCAACACCAAGTAGGCCGCTCAACAAGATCTGCCACAGACTGCCTTCTCCTTGTACCCTTCAGCCAGAGCAGCTAGACTGGTGGGGACTAGGAAGAGGGCCTTTTCTGTGGCGGCCCCCGTACTGTGGAACTCTCTCCCGAGTGACCCCCACCATGCCCCCTCTCTGCTGATGCTTCTGCCTGCTCATTAAAAACTTGCCTATTCAGGTAGGGAATATGGGGTGGGCTAATGATTTTAAAATTTTATATTATTTTAAATGTATTTTATCCTGTTTTTATCTTGTGTTTTTATCTTGTGTTTTATCTTGTGTTTTATCTGTGTACATCGCCCAGGGTGGCCGGTTGCCGGCCAGATGGGCGATAAATAAATATAAATAATAAATAAATAAATAAACCATGGCTTTTATTTATGGGTTGTAGATGGTTAACAAATGATAGTTTGTTTACATGGATGGGTTCAGGCACAACAGCAAGCCAGATTTCAACAAAGAACACCATGGCTTAGTGTTATGTATGAACCAGGCCACTGTGTTAAAAAATGTATAGCAAGAACCTAAAAAAATAAAATAAAGATACTGTACTACTAATATGTGTTGAGGAGGTCATCTGATGGAGTGTCCCATAAGTAGAAAAGCCTGTTTGGAGAGACCATTGCATCTCCAAAGAGACAGGTCACCCCTCTGTTTTCTAATCTCCCAAGAGGACACTGGAGCTGCTGCAACCTCAGAATAGTAAGCAGAGGAAGTCGAGGGAATGTTGCACTTCCAGCTCTGATTCTGCTTTTTTGTGCTTCCTGCTCTGACTCTCCTTTCCATTCACCCAAAATGAGCCATGGTGCCCTCATCTCTGAAAATTACCTCTCTAGTTATCTATCTATGCATAAGCAGACAATCAATTAATGGACAATTCACCAAGCTAATTACCAGACCTGGCCATATGGAAAATACAGTGTAGCTTATAGTTGGCTATGAATTACATGACTACTGCTCACTGATTTCCAGCTATAATGTAAGACGTTAGTTCATTGTGGGCTTGTGAGAGACCTGGAGCTGAGGAGGGGTTTAACCAACATACTCAGCTGCAACATACATAGTTCTAAAAGTTCTCATTTAGGCCATTTCAAAGTGGCTCCAAACCAGGGCTTTTTTTCTGGTGGAACTCACCGGAACTGAGTTCCAGCACCTTTTCTTCTATTAATTGCATTACAATTTAATTCGCCATCTACTCCCGAGGAAATGTAATCCAAGAGTTCCGGTACCCTTTTCTCCAGAAAAAAAGCACTGCTCCAAACACACATGATCACTGAGCTTAGGAGCAGCCTGAGCAGTCAAATCTGGTATTCTTTACAAAGGCATCAGATAGAATGGATCAAAAGAATGAGAAGAGGAGAGGGAGGGAGGCTGACTCTTTGGCTTGCTAAGGACCCAATCCACCTGGAAGCCGGATCATAACTCCAGCTCTATAGGACAGCAAGACCTAGGCAAGGCATGAATGACACCATGCACCAGAGCTGGGTATGTACATCTTTACTTGGTAACATCTGATCTTGTTATGTACATTTATTTATTTAATTTATATCCTGCCTTTCCACCAAAAAATAGCACTCAACGTGGCTAATAATAAAATACAAAATACATACAACTGGGTATGTACATCTCTACATGGAAACATCTGATCTCAACTGTGCAGTCCAGGAATGGAAAAACAGTCTGTTGGTTTCCTCCAAGAACTTGCAAGTATCTTAAAGTTGACTGTACCACAGATGGAAGAGGCAGGGAAGAGCTAGGTTCTTGTTGTTATGGTGATAGACAAAAAATATACATAAATGTTAAGCTGTCTGTATTTCTGGCTACCAACATGAGATTTGCCCATTTAAAATGGAAGCAAGTAATATCAAGGAGGCCGATATAAGTCAAATTAATCACAGGCTAAAAATGGAGCTGAATGTGTGAATGAGCAAATTATGGCTTCACTGCACAAAGAACTTGCCATTTGGTCAGCGGTGTTTTTTGGTTATGTGCATTTAGTACTAAAGTGGATGCTTCCATTTTAAAACAAGTGAGGCAAAAAATCAACTGCTGTTAAAGTTTGGCACAAAATTTGTTTTTAAATAATGCTTTTGCCTACATCTCAAGTTAATAATTGTTGCTGCAATGAACATGTGTATTTTTCCAAGGCATGGATACTTATGTACCTTTTGATCTCTTTTTCTGTGAGTTTGTTTGGTAAAATTATTTTCTCTCCCGTCCCTTCCATTAATTCTATAAATGTCTGGTTAACAAACCAGTATATTTATTCCTTATGGAAATGGACTACATTTTCCTATGATTGGCACTCTCTCTAGCACTGCTTGCTTGCTGTAGGGTAACATTTTCTTCAGAATCAGGATTTGGTAAGCCCCATTTCATCCAGTTGATAGAAAAGCACAGGGGCTCCTTAATGTGTAGCTGACAGAATTGTTCTAGCCTATAAATAGTATATCTCTATATGAATACTGACTGGACGATCAGAATATTTATTATTATTGTTTTTAAATGTATTTCCTGCTTAAACAACTCCTATGATGTCAGGGTAGCAAGTTTTACTGTAGAAAATCGGATTGAGGATCTTGATTTTCAATATTCTATATCAAATGCCCGTAAAACTTGCTCACCCTTGCATCTTGGTCTCAATTTTGAATTTCCCAAAAGTGCTAGATATCTGAGTAATCTGTTCATCTCAAAATATCGGCAGGTCTTTTCAAGAGCCAGATTTAATTGCTTACCATCTGCGGTTTTAGATGGGCGCTATTATGGCGTTCCATACAAAAACCGATTATGTCCCTGTAATGAACAAGAAATGGAAACTCTGGAGCATATTCTTTTTGTATGTAATTTCTACAGGGACGAGCGTACGAGACTTATTTGCCCAGAAATGAGAAAATTCCCTGGAGGGTCCTTGGGATGGTATTTAAAATATTTTTTAACTGATACAAACAAGTCCATCACAGAGCTAGTGGCCAAGTTCCTTTTTTCTGCACAGAAAACGCGTAGGTCGATTCTTGCATCTGATTTAAAATTTTAAAATTGCTTTTAGGATATGTAACTTTACAAATTGGTTAAATTGTTTTATATGTTAAAATGGAGGGGAGGAGGAGGATTATGTAATGTAAGCCGCCTTGGGTTCCTTGCAGGAAAAAAGGTGGGGTATAAATATAATTAATTAATTAATTAATTAAAAGCTGCAATGGATAAGGAGCCCCACTGACATAGGAGTCACTGCCCTCCCCTGGTCATGTGTATTATTACATCACTTACTTCAGATGGTCTTATGCAGGAGGTGGGGTCACTCTTTAGATGGTGATGGTTCACTTAGTTCAAAGTATGGTAAACTAGCCCTGTTGTGTTTGGCTTCCCTGTTTGGCTTCTGTCATTCAGCTGAGTGGGGCCTGGACATCTGCCCTAAAGCCCTGCCTTGATGGCACCACTGTCGAGAATAAGGCTCAAAGCAACTGTTGGGGGGGGGGAAGCTCTCTACAATTCTGGGGCCCATCTTGACAACACACCAGTGCTTGTGTTACAGGGAGGCAGCAGGAGATGGCCTGGTCCCATTACTGCTACAGCCCAGTAGCAACTGTTTCTAGAAGTCTACATGTGTACCATGTTTTGACTACCATTGGGGTGAGTCAGGGAGTGTGACACATAGATTTTATTCAGGGCCCGCTACCTTTCCTCCCCACAATCTGAGCACTGTGACACACATGGTTGGAACGAGACAGGAGCAGCAATGTGGACCAGACTAAAACAACAGTTGAGGGCAGAACCTGGGAGCCACAGCAGCAAATGCTGACCTGACCGAACTGGGAATAAGGAACATACAGGCTAGAAGAGGGGGAGTGGTTTTTGCTCACAAAACATGTAAGCATACCCTTTTCGCAACTCCGAACACGATCAAGCAAGTGCCCACCAAAAATGTTCGTAAATTGCTGAACATGTGCTTGCATTCAATTGGTGCAACTTTCCCTGTTTGATATGCACAGTTTCCCCCATAGATTGAATCCGTCCCACTTCAGTCTGAGGAAATTTGCACAAATTTCATGTTTGATCGCTGCTGTTTCCTGTTCGAGAAGAGCAAGCAGTGATTGCAAATGAGAACAGGAATCAGGCACCAAATGACCAGCGAGCCAATGTTTGGAGAATGGTGGTGATCTTGAACATCGCTCGTTTGCTCATCCCCCATGAGTGACATTCCTGTGGAGAGGTTGTAGAAAAGAAGCTTCCTTTAAAGGCTAGGAAGGCGTCCGATTCCATGTTTGCCTTCATAAAACCTATAAGGGCTTGCATGAAAGCGAAGGGCAATGTTGTGCATAACTTTCTTGCTAGGAAAACCAGTTGTTGACCTGTTTTCATCCAAATGGTGTACAGTATGTTTTTAAACTATGGTCTCTTAAATTAGCACGATAAACAGTTTGCTAAAACCACAGTCTATGTAATGGCAGTCTTTGTCTCTACTTGCCATTCCTTGAAGTTGCTTTAGACAATCCTTTCCCCTAATGCTATCCACAAAAGCAAAACACCAAATACCAAACATTTCTCATAAGGGATACATAATTCCATGTCCAAGGCATACAATGGAATGAATGTGGGCTTTGTCCCCTGACAACAATTCTTGTAATTCAGCTAAATGTTCTTAAAAACACAAGTGTTACATTAAATTTCCAGGAAATATATCTTAAAATGGCTAGGGAAGTTGGGTCTTGCATTTCTCTGTGCAAAATAAACTTTCACTTAATCATTGTATTATTAATGTCCACTCGCTCACCCTTTCCAATCTCCTTGCCTGTGTCTTTCCTTTTCCTCTTCTTCCTACTACCCATTTTATTTATTTATCTATGCAAAACATTTTACCCTGCTTTTCCCTTCGAAAAAGGACTCACTCAAAGTGGCTTAAAAAATATAAAAGTAACAATAGTCCGCCATTAAGACACATTTATCAAACTACGTAAATGCAGCATCAAGAACAACCCCCCCCCACACACAGCCAAGGCTATCAATCAATAAATTAAGCAAGACCAGAATCAAACACTTGTTTAAATCAATATTTTGTTAATTGCCAGTGGAATGCAGATGGTGCCACCACAAAGAAAACCCCTCTTGCGTGTTGCCACCAGCCATGCCTCTGAAGGCAATGGCCAGGGCCAGCCCTACCATGAGCCATAGTGAAGCACCCACCTCAGGCAGCAGATGCTGAGGGGGTGGGGAATAGTGGTGAATTGTTGGAGAACAGAGCTATGTACGCTACTAGCCTGCCCTCTGACCCCTAAGCTAGCCTGTTTTCCCTTGGGTGTGATGAAGGACGCTGTTCCCTTGACAGTGTTGAAGTAAGATTCAACTGCCAATCCAGTCTAGTGGGCTTCTGTATGTGGAATGGGAGGCGCCATTGTTCTTTGCCTCAGGCAGCAAAATATCTTGGGCTGTCCCTGGCAACAGCAGATGCAATAGGGGTGCAACAGCTCATCTTAAAGGATAGGCTGGTTCACATGGGAGGAGACAGACCTTTAAGTCTAGCCTAGTCCCAAGCCATTTTGGGTTTTAAACGTAATAACCAGCACCTTGAATTGCACTTGGAAATGAACTGGCAGCCACTGCAGCTAATACAATAAAGGGGTCACATGATCCCAGCACTGTGTCCCAGTCAACATTTTGGCAGCAGCATTTTGTATTCATAGAAGTTTGAGAGGTTTTCAAGGGCAGCCCCACATAGAGCATGTTGTGATAGTCCAATCGATATTTAACTAATACATGTAGGATGGTGGACAGGTCTGAAATTACCAGGAATGGGCACAGCTGGCACACCAGCTGAAGATGGGTGAAGCACTCCTGTCCACACCTGATACCTGAGCATCTAGTAACAAGCCCAAGGGCCAGGAGTATTCTCAAGATACAAAACAGTTATTTTAGTGCAACCCCATCCAGAACAGTCTGACATCCTAACCCTGGACTGGTAGGCCTCCTAACCAATAGGACCTCTGCCTTGTCCAGATTTAACTTCAGCTCATTTATCCTCATCCAGTGCATCACTGAGTCTGCAAACACTGATTTAGAACCTCCGCACAGTCAGATGGCAAGGAAATATAGAGCTGGGTATCATCAGCATAGTGATAAAAAACCATCCCTCATTTCTGGATTATCTCCCGCAGAGTTTTCATGTAGATGTTGAAAAGTATGCCAGTTTATCATTTAAAGCCAGGAGAGGCAGTCCAGATAGTTGAAGGAGCTGTCTTTCTTTCTCTCCCACAACCTTAAAGACTCAGGGTCTATTGGCTTATATAGGACTTGAGCGGGCTAGCAAGATGGTTTGCTTTGATCTTGCAAATAGAGCTTTTCAGTTTGTAGATCAAAGCAAATCACTAACCAATCTTAGACCACATTAATGGCCAATAACATTGTTTAGGAAACTAAATGAAGGTGGAACTGAAGAGAACAAAGGCACCTGGACATCAGAATTCATGGCAAGAGAAAGGCGTGTCAGCCCTAAACTCTGGAGTCTTTCTCATTTAAGTGGGAGAGTTGGCTGGTCTGTGATCTATTGTGTAACAAGAGCATGAACTGACAGCAAGGAAAGTGGTACACATGCATTGGGCATGTGAGCTAGAAAAGGAAAGCGGGAAGGAAAGATGAGGAGCTACCTAGTGGACTTACGTAAAACCTAGAGGTGATTCACAAACTCACATGACCAAGGGTTCACAATGCAGAGTTGAATGGAATGGAGGTAGGAAATGGAGATTTATCTAGCTCTCTACTGTCTACTCAAGCAGCAGCTCTCCAGGGCCTCAAGCAGAGGTCTTGCTCATCACTTGCTACCCAACCAGTGGTGTAATGGAATCAGGGCTTGCAGGGACACAGCGCTGACAGTTCTTTAATTAGCAGGGACGCTGATGTCACGTGCCACTCCACTCAGAATTCCCCATTCCTTCTGAACATAGCTGCAATTCTCAGAGTAGCTGGGGGGGATTTTTTATTTATTATTACATTTATGAATCGCCCATCTGGTCGGCCACCCGGCCACCCTGGGCGATGTACAGCTAAAACAATACAATAATAACACAACATAACAAAACAGTATAATTTTTTTTTTAAAAAAAATCCTAACCCACCCCATATTCCCGTCTGAAAAGCCAAGTTTTTAAAGCCCGGCGGAAGCTCATCGTGGAGGGGGCATGGCGAAGGTCACTAGGGAGGGAGTTCCATAACTTGGGGGCCGCCACAGAGAAGGCCCTCTTCCTAGTCCCCACCAGCCTGGCTGCTCTGGCTGATGGGACAAGGAGAAGGCCGTCCGTGGCAGATCTTGTTGAGCGGCCTACTTGATGTTGCTGGAGGCGCTCCTTGAGATAAACTGGGCCGGAGTCGTGTAGGGTTTTAAAGGTGAAAACCAACAACTTGAATTTGGCTCGGCAAGCAACTGGTAGCCAGTGCAACTCCTTAAGCACTGGAGTGATGTGATCACAGCTGGCGGCTGCCTTTAACCAGGCGAGCCGCTGCATTCTGTACCAGCTGTAGCTTCCGAACCGTCTTCCAGGGTAACCCCACGTAGAATGTATTAAGTATTTTGGGGAGGCTTAGTCTTCAATAGGCAATTAAGATCCATTAGCTTTACAAACATTCAGCTCCTGGTAGAGTTGAAAACTGCTAGAACTGGTTTGTTAGCTGCCAGCAATTTTGGATTGTCCTTGGGGACATAGCTATGGGGACTGTCAAGATGTACTACTACTCCACTGTACCTGGCCTTTAAATGGAGATGGCAACGATCGAACCTGGGATCGTCTGCATGCAAAACATGTGCTCTACCATTGAGCTATGGTCCTTCCCCAATATTTTGGCCACCATCAAGCCAACCATGTAAGCACAAACCTACACCTGAATATCTGGTAGCAAATTTGATTATGGAATTGTAACTCATATACCTCATGGTACGATAGACATGGCTACTACCAAAGATTGGACGTGGCTGTAGCTATATCAGTGCAAGCCACAATTTGTGCTGACAGATTAGGCATTTATTCAATGTGTATGTGAGAACACCAATGTTAGAATTACTACTTTCCGCATTTCTTCAAGATGAAGACATAAGGTGCCACCATACTGAAGCAGATTCAGTTTCTACCAGTCAATATCAATTAATTTCCATTCAATATTGACTATGGAAGCCCTGTCTTCTATAGCAAGTACAGGCTTACCCATACGTTACATGACCTTTTGCAATATAGCAATGACTTGAGGGAAAACAAATGTTATGGGGGGGGGACCACATAATTTCCCCAAATTTAGATTATCCTTGTGCATATAAGTTCTTCTAAGCGGTTTTAAAAAACAACAACCCTCATTTGGTTTGATTTTCTTTGTTATAGCTTTTCTTACTGGAAATGGATATGCTCAGTTTTGCAGGCTCCTCAGCCTTGCGTAAACGACCAAAATTTGAGGGAGAGATCAGTGGGTATGATCCCAATTCCTCCACTCCAGGTTTTCATTTTTACATCGAAACAAAAGTTTGCACTAGAGTTCCTGTTTCTTCTGCAGGGGATTAAAAAAAGAATGCATGTCTACTCGTCCCATCAAGTTCAGTGGGTCTTACTCCCAGGTAAGTGTGTATAGGCTTGCTGCCTAAGTCTGACTGAAACAAATAAAACCAGCTAGTTGCGATTACTCCTAGGTCCCATTGCTTTCAGTGGGCCTTAGAGGACTAACTTTATTAAACTGATTGGGACCAACAACTGGATTTGCTTGCATAGTAGGTTTTCTTATAGCTTCAATTTTTAAAATCACAACAGCTAAGAGCCAAAACAGACTTACTTTAAGTCTGTGCCCAGCAGCTGCGTCTTTTGCTCATTTTTACTCTACAGTAGGCATAGGGTCCCCAATCCAGATCCTAAAAGCCTCTCCAATAACCCGCTCTAGGGTCCAGATCCAAATCAGGGGGCCCTGCACCTACTCTAGAGTAAAAATGAACAAAAGATGTAGCTGCTAGACCAGTGTTCTCCAACCTTGGGTCCCCAGATGTTTTTGGCCTACAACTCCCAGCATGCCCCAGCCAGCGCATGCTGGGAGTTGTAGGCCAAAAACACCTGGGGACCCAAGGTTGGAGAACACTGTGCTAGACACAGATTTAAAGTAATATCTGTGTTGGCCCTAAGATAACTTGAAATACGATGCACAAAGATGCACTTGTGGCACAATACATGTACTTAAGCTGACTAAGGGTCAAATTACACATCGCCTCGATTATGTAGCATGTAGCTGAGCCTTATCTTTATATTTGATTTTTTGACATCAATGGTGGCTTTTTTCTTTTTTAACTTCTGCATGGAGGAACAGGAATTTGGGGAAGCAAACAGCATGGTTGGGAAAGTTTAATCCTCTCTTCCCAGTGCACAGTGGTCCTGATCCAAATTGCGGCGCCACATATGTATTCTAGAGCGAAGATTAACTTAAGGCTCAGCTACACACTATGTAATTAATGTAACGTGGTGTTTGACCCTAAGGGTACTTCCAGGTGGAGGACTGCTAGCTCTATCAGTCAAAATATATTATGCAGCTATTCTGGCTTTTCCTCCTTCAGTGTGTGTGTGTGTGTGTGTGTGTGTGTGTGCAAATAAAAGAGTTGGAAGAAGCAGTAGGAAAACACTGGAGGGTTACAAGTGGAAGATGACAAAGTCTGGACCCCTGTGAATGTGGCAGGGCAATTGGAGGATAAAATAGTCATCTAGAAGCATTCTTAGGCTAGAATCCTAAACAGAGAGAGTAAACATAAGGGGACTTGCTTCTGAGGGAACAAGCACAGAATTTTGCTGTGAACACAGTTGAAATCAATTTCATAAAAACCATCTTATGTGCAAGTAATATGGCTTCTGCAGTGTTAAAGGCTCTGAAACAATGAGCAGCACCAGAGAGATTTTAATGAAATTACTCTAGGGTAAGTAATTTACAGATTATAAGTATTGTGAGTTCTTTACAGTAAAAGGTAGGATGGCAGGGGAGCTTATTCTCTATTTTTATAGGGTCAGACACATTTGATCTCATTTATATCTTTATGACCCTACAAAATTCATGGTTCTGCAGAGCCTAAAGAGGAACAATGACCAGCTGTTGACTGAGACAACTAAAAGGCTGGTGGGGTTGCCAAAATATTTCCACAGAGTACTGATCTGGTCTTTTTGTAAAAATTTAAAACCATATAAAAGGCAGTGGATTGACTTCACTATTCTTTGTCCAAGAAGCAACTAGGACGAGGATTATAGCAGGCTATGTTCCAAACAAATGTTCTCCAGACCAGAGATCAAAAGCTGCTTCCAACACTGGAAAGTCTCCTTACTCATCCATTTTACCTTTCCTGTTAAGAACTAGTTACAATATTTTATGTACACAGGTGTGAGGTGCGATTCCTATGACGGCATACTGATGAAAATATGTTTGTTAGAATGAATCATTCATGATGCAATTTGCTTATAGAATTGCATACTTTCAGAAACGTAGACTTAGGTAAAAAGATCATCCTTGTATGAGTCGTAACGTTCACCCATCCAGGAAATAACATTTCAAGTGTACACATCTTTGGGCATCACTCGAGGGGAAGGACCAGAAATCAGACAGTGAGGGAGCACATGGTTGGCCCTAAGTTCAAACCTTGGCATCAGGGCTGGCCCAAGACATTTTGCTGCCAGAGGCAAAGAAAAAGATGGTGCCTGCTCCCATTCCATGTTCAAAAGCCAGCTGGACTGGCAGTTGAATCTTACTTCAATACTGGAGATGGGACAGCATCCACCACTGTACTTGAAGTCAACAGGCTAGTTTAGGAGGTACAGGGCACACCATATGGCACACAGCTCTCTGCTCCAACACCTTGCTGCCATCTCCCAGCATCTGCCGCCTAAAGTGACTCTCTCACTTTGCCTAATAGTAGGGCAGGCCCTGCTTAGCCTCTTCAGTTAAAGTCTCTCAAAGCACAGAGCAGAGGAAAAAAACTTCTGCCTGAGACATATGTTCCAATAGTCCCTATCTATTAGGATCACTCTCTATTTTCTGGTAGTTGTCCCTGCTGATCCTCTGTTCTAATTTTATCTTTATTTGGGCTTGGGGGGGGGAACTGTTTGGGAGGGGAAGAGGCACCCCTACTCCAGTGTACATGTATGTCACTGCATGCAAATGGACACAAAATGCCAGTAAGCTGCTTACCTTCCACTTGCCCGCCCTTTCAGAAAGTAAACACTGCTGAGTATGTTTGAGTTGGAGCTATTCCATAATAGGCACAACCAGCTCCATTGTGAGATGAAACATTCTGTTAAACTGTCTTAAGTAGTAAACGGTTGCATCCACCTTATTGAGCACACCTTGCTTCAGAACAGGTTAGTACACAGGTAGACAAAGTACAGCAGGTGGAGAAGAACTTCCAGCAATGGGTGAGGGGGCAATCAGTTGGTGATCCCTGGAGTGAAAATATGTTACCTACGCAGGTGTTGTCCAGCTCTAAACTGAGTCCTGGCTCTTCGCTGAGCAAATACAGGGACACAAACAATAGCCAATTTAGCAGGCAAATGGTCAAGCACATAGGGTTTTTTCTAAAGTGATGCCCAAGGCACAGCCAAGGTCAAAAGCCAGGAGATCAATCCCATAAAGACACAGTCTGAAAGCAGAGTCAGGTAGGAGTCCAGGGGTCAGTAGCATGGAGATCCAAACACATGACAAGGTCAGGGACAAAACATGATACAGAGACCAGAGCTGAAGATCAGATGTTTCCAGCAGCTCTCAAGTTACAAGTGAGAGCTGATATAGCTAGAGCTATCAGAGCTGCACCCATGGCTAATCTGCATCATCGTACAGGCCTTGCTTCCCAGGAATCCTTTCCTCCTGAGGAGTCCTCTCAGATAGCCAAACACTCCATCTTAAAGGAGACATAGAATCATAGAAAAGTAGAGTTGGAAGGGGCCTACCAGGCCATCGAGTCCAACCCCCCGCTCAATGCAGGAATCCAGGTCAAAGCATCCCCGACAGATGGCTGTCCAGCTGCACCTTGAATGCCTCCAGAGTGGGAGAGCCCACCACCTTGCTAGATAGTTGGTTCCATTGTCTTATTGCTCTGACAGTCAGGAAATTTTTCCTGATGTTTAGGTGGAATCTGGGTTCCTGTAACTTGAGCCCATTATTCCGTGTCCTGCAAACTGGGATGATCGAGAAGAGATCCTGGCCCTCCTCTGTGTGACAACCCTTTAAGTACTGGAAGAGTGCTATCATATCTCCCCTCAGTCTCCTCTTCTGAAGGCTAAACATGCCCAGTTCTTTCAGTCTCTCCTCATAGGGCGTTGTTTCCAGTCCCTTTATCATCCTTGTTGCCCTCCTCTGAACCCTCTCCAGTTTGTCTACGACTCTACGTCCTTCTTAAAGTGTGGTGCCCAGAACTGGGAACAGGGGAAACTGTAGCAACTTTACTTGCAATTTCATAGTGTTAAAAGAGGTCATTCCTTTTATGGAATAAATTTACAATTTAAAGTAAGTTGAAAAAGTACAACAAAAAGGTATGCACTTTTGGCCCTACGGCATGTAGAGACAAACTTCATGAGATGTGTTTGCCACAGCTCTGTATTTCATAGCAGAAGTGATTAAATGGAAGATTACATAAGGCTGAAATGTTTACATAATTCCCACCTAGCAATATTTTGCAAGTATGTTCAAGCTTTTTGCTTGCGAGATAAAAAAAACACAGAGGAGATTGCGGTTCTTATTCTGTATCTTCCATGGCTCTCTTTCAGATGTATATATATTTTTTCTAAGTGTTTGTACGATATAATTTTATATTTAAAATATGCCTATGGATTAGGGTGGATTAGAAATGTATGAAATACTCAAACATATGTAATAATAAAAAGCACAAAAGGATGCCTTGATCAGCCAAATAATGTATAAGATGAGCAATCATTACCATTCTTTTGGGCAAATATAGCAGTGCAATCCAATGAGGCTGCCTGGCTGTAACCCACCGAATTCAGAGGATTGTGGGCATCCAATGGAGGGTGGGAGCAGTGGGGAAGCGAAGGTTGTCTTCGCACTTCTCCTGCCCTGCGAAATACTTAAGACGGCTGATTTTGGCCATCTAAGCGTTTTGCCCCGGAGCGCGAGGAGAGGAGGCTGAGGCGCTGCCAGGATACTTCATACCACGGTGGCACCTGTCTTCTCCCCTCTCCACCCTGCCCTGCCCACAAAACTCCGTCTCCAACGTCGCTCTTGCGACCTTGGAGCCGCAGCCAGCATGGTTCTTTCTGCACCGGCTGTGAGGGTGGAAGGTGGGCACTCTTGAGTTCGGAGTCCTAGCTCCGACCTCAGAGCAAGTTTCCAAGGTCAGCGCTGGGACTCTGAATTATCCTATGGCCATGTAGACTCTGTCTAGTTGCTTTGAAAGAAGTCATTTTGAGTGGGAATCTAACAGAAATTACCAAGTTTTAAACTCTGACTCCTTTCTTCTTTGAATACCCAATACCTTATTTTATTAGATACCCAATAAATACCCAGTCTGCTGCACGGTACTTCTGTTTACAGCTGAAATGGTAAATGCTGAACCATTTAAAAACCACATCTTGAATTTGCCCCTCCCCCCAAACTTCCCTGCTTATATAAAACTAGTATTAAATCCGTGACAGCATTTCAGCGAAAATTATTCTAAGCTAACTGTTCTCCCTGACAGTTCAATGGGATGCAGTGTACAAATAGTGGTAGGTGATTCTGCTGCATGTGTATTCTACTGCTAATAAAATAGTAACCTCAAAGACTATTGCCTGGTTCACACATAACGACAACTCAGAGTATGCAGTGAATATGGGTCATTCTTGAATTGTGGGCTGTCGTTACATGCAAACCCTGCACTATGGTTTAACTATGGTTTGTTAACCACAAAAAATCCAGGAAGAAAATCCATGGTTTGTTGTTGGGTTGTGAACTCTGGGTTGTTTGTGGTTAACAATCCATAGATTGGGTTCCAATAACACGCCACAGCTCGTCGTGGATTATTTAACCCACGACAAGCTGCTGTGCCTATAGGCACCATGTTGCATATCCAAACCCCATTTGGGGGTTGTTGTGTCATGCAACCCTGGTGAGCATGGGTTATCTGAGCATTACACAACCTTCGCCTAACTCTAAAACAGACCATGGGTTATACAAAGGTTGTTTAACCCTCACATAACCCATGCTCTCCAGGTTTGCATGGCATGACAACTGCTGAGGGGGGGTTGCATATTCAAAATGGCGGCTGCACATGCCCCACACGTGCTGCAGTGTGCTGTCGTGCTGTGTGAACAGCCCCATAGTTAAACCATAGTGCAGGGTTCACACATAACAACCCACAATTCAACAACAACCCATACTCAACCCATACTCTGGGTTGTCATTACATACAAACCAAGTCTAAGAGAATATTTCTTTCTCCATTTAGCAATCCAGGATTAAAAAAAAACATTTGTAGGCTAGTTGTAGCTAATTATGGGCTAGATATATTTATAATGATCGTTGCAGCTTTTCTTTCAGGAGAGCAGCACGAATATATGAAAGGTGAAGAAATATTATTAGGAGTATTTTCTTGAAGTAACAGAGTTTTTTTTCTTTTCGTATTGTGATATTCTCTTTGCCATTTGAAAACCTCAATAACAATTGAAGGATAAGCAAGGGAATGTTCCATTATTCTAGGGTCCCCTACATTTCTGCCCTGATAATATATCCGTGCAGTGTCCTGTAACCTCTTTCTAGTTTGTGGCTTACCAAAGAAGCAAGTTCCAGACAAATATGGAAAATTTAAAAAATAAATCCAACCTTTTGTCTTTTTTTTTTTTTTGCTTCTGAATACAGAAGCAACTCATTTAATTAGCAAACACACACATGCACGTACCAGACGGTTCCTATTCATTCATCATTGAAAAGTGCAATCTGATTCCAATGACGTCAAAGACAGGATCTAAGGAAATTGCTGGTGTACAGCAAATATTAGGTTCAAAGTATGACAGGGATAGTCAAGTGAGGGGCCCTTCGCAAAGGGAACACAAGATTTCAAAGCATGCACACTTTCAAAAGCAGACTGACAGCACGGACAAAATGGTTTCTTCAACTCCTCTAAAGTAAAACCAACGTGCCTTTATGACTGTCAAATTCTTAAAGCCCAGACTAAACCATTGTTTTTGTTGTTAAATGTGCAATACACACAAATTGTAGCAATTTTAAGCACTACGTGTTGCACACTGCCAAGCTGCCACAGGGTTTATTTATGTGTGGTAGCCACATCATGATGCAACCTCTTCCCTAGAATGTAGGTCTCTAGGAAAGGAAAGACAACAGTGGACATGACACACACACTTAAAACATAACCATTTCCTGTTCCCACCAGTCCCAGCACTACCAACATTACCACTAATTCCAGGGAAGCCCTTGAAGTGAAAAAGATAGGGGGGGGGAGGGATTCTTGGCTCACCAGTTCCCAACACTGAAAAGAGGAGGGTTTTATGGTTAAGAAGCAATCAAATAGATCTACGTGACTGTGAAGAATAACACATAAATGTGCCAAAACTTAAAAAGAACAGGGCATCAGGGATACTGAGCAGGATCTAACCCACTTTGTTCCTGCTATTACTACTTGATAGAGTAGTACCAATAGTGTGCTGCAGCCCCTTCCCTAATTTACCTCTGTCGTCAGCAACAGATCACAACCCCCCTAAGTAAATGACATCAATCAACAGGGAGCTCTGTAAAATGCATAAAACAGTCATTTTCCAAGCTCTACCAGAAGATAAATGATTCCAGACATTGGACTGCAGCCATTTTCCCACACATGCTACAATGTTTTGTCATCCATATTGGGCCATAGTGGTGTGTGTGTGTGTGTGTGTGTGTGTTTAAAGAGTTTACAGCTAAAGCTTCTACTTCTGGCTGAGAGTAGACAGCCCATTAAAACTACTATGACAAAGGTATCATTGCTGAACAAACTATAGCGGAATTGTCTGATGCCAAATGACCAAATTACTAGGGCCTTGCATAGAGTAACAACAGGCACCTTCTGCTTACTATTATCACCTCCGTCCAAGCCATTACAAATTAGGTAGCTTGTACCCATCAAGAAATAATTAGCAAATTGGAAAACAGTTCATGCAATTCACATTTCATAGCTTTTATGAACACATAAAATCATTCACCTTTAAAACTTTGTTGAAAGCAGGACAATTTTTTTAAAAAAAAATAAAATATAAATACAGAAACATCAGGTCTTCAGAAGGTTAGATGCACATAAGCTTAACAACACTATAGAACTAAATAAAAATACAGTTATTCTTTCTAAACATACTGGAGATATTCTTCCCAATGATCATATTATGAATAATCTCAGAAAGGACAGCAGGATGTCTTTTTCATTTATGTAGTTTCTTCCTATTTATCCTAGGATAAATAAAGAAAAATCCCAGTCCTTTATACATTTTAACAAGGGCTCATGCAGATAAGAATAACATTTCCCTCAACAACACAAACACAAATAGTATCCCCCTCCCATTTACATATAAACCCTCCATACTTCTGATCAGTAATGTCAGTATGCCCATTCTAAAACAATTATTTCCACTTGAGAAGGTGGATCTCAAATAAGATAATGAAAAGCACCCCACAACCTAGAGTATAAGCACTTCGAAAGTTTGTTTGCAAATTGTTCGAATAAGTAACTCCAAGATAAGCTTGGTCTTGGTCGCATGTCTAACGTGTACTTAAAACCTTTAAAGAAGATAGCACAGACTTCCTTTCTCTCCAAACTGAAGAGCACTTCAAATGGCATTAACTATCTTCATAGTAAACGCATAATTACTAGAGGATGTAAACTTACTTTGTATACAAATATCTTAAGGCTCCACTGTTCCTTGAAACAAAATCTCTTCTTTACTTCATTTTCTGCTTATTGAGAAGAACTGTTCAGAATCTGACAGATGGTTTCACTCTGCCACTGAGCGTTTCCTCTTGGTTATCTCTGCCAGCTAATATTTCCACAATGCTGTCTGCAGGGCTGTGCTCTACATCATTTCTGGTCTAATCAATGCCCTGCCTGGCTTTAGGTTGGTTTCTAGTCCCGCCTTCTGTTCTTCAAGAAATGAAAACTCACAGCTGGATCCTGTGTAAACCATTTCTCTTACCACTAGCTCACAGAGTAAATCATGCAATTATGCCACGAAAAGACCTGCTACTCCACTTGAAACTTGGAAAACAATTACTCATCTTAATGAGGTGCACATGAAAGTCAACCATGTAGTCAAATCAATAATGCTGAGAAGTAATGGCAAGAGAGCTGTGACCTTCAAGCCTGAAGAACCCAGTCAATGTGATACAGCACTTCCCTATCTTACGGCACATGGCAAACACACTGTGCATTTTACACCACACTGTCCTAAAAGAAATGGATAACCTCATTGCTAGGGGTCAACATGCAGTTGGCACCCAGCTCTATTTCTTGTTTCTATCTTCCAATACTTGGGATGCTGTGGAAGTCCTGAACCGTTGTCTGGTAGCAGTTTTGGATTAGAGGACGGGGAACAAACTGAAGCATAGATGGAGGTAGTGACGGTTGGGATTTCTGGTGAGCCAGGTATAGGTGCACAACCTGTTCTAGGTAGGTCACACGCCGCTTGAATCAGCTGGTTCGTAATTTGGGAGTACTCCTAGTCCTAGATCTGGATGGCCAGGTGGCAACAGTTACTTTTTACCAGTTTCATCTGGTATGCTTTTTACCAATTTCATCTGATAAATTAAAGCACCCCATGTGTTTTCTTTTTCTTTTCTTCTTTTTGGAGAAATCAGACATGGTCTCCATCATTCATACTTTAGTCACTGCTAGATTGGACTAAGGGCACAATTCTATGCATATTTAGACAGAAAAAAAGTGCTACAACTCTCAACATGCCCCAACCAGCCATGGCTAGCTGTCTAAATATGCATACGATTGCACCCTAATGTACTTTGAAGACAGTTTGAAAACTCCAAACTGATCTGAAGTGGCACTTATCTTCTCTGCTAACACAGAAGTTCGAGGATCACTTTTCTTCTTACTTTTGGAAGTCATTGGACTAGCTGAGTAAGCTGTCTTCTACTGAGTCATATTCTTCTCCAAACTGCTCTGTAAACCATCCTCAGTAACTCATCCATGAAATATTGGGAAGTAGGGACAGCATTCATCCATCTATCTCAGCACTATCTATGACCAGCTGCAGATCTCCATGGCCTCGGTCCCCAGGCTTGCTACCCAAGATCTGGGTGCTAGCGGTTGAACTGGGAGGGACCTTATACATGAAAAGAGCATTTGGGTAACACTGGGCTATGGCCTCTCTTGTGAAGAGACCAGTCTTGCAATGTGCAGAGTCAGGCAGAAGAGTGCAACATGTTGGAGAAATGCCATAGTTCAGTGGCAGAACACATGCTTTGCATTCAGGTTTTCAGCCCTGAGTCCAGTCCCTGCAATCTCCAGTGAAAGGATCTCAGGAGCAGGGCTGGGAAATGGAGAGGTGCAGCCTGTCACAGTAGAAGCCACTGAGTTAGGTAAACAGCCTGAGTTAGCATAAGGCAGGTTCCTATGTCAGACTAGGAATCAGTGAATCTGTCCATTTCAGCTTCTCGCTTTTCCAAGCCCATTTCTGCATCAGTTTGTGTGTATTTTAAAAGAAAGAAGTCTGCATGAAATTCATAACAAAATTTGTGCAAATTTTTCTTAATATGCACATTTTTGCCTAGCACATGCATTTTTGCAAACAATTTCCCCTAATATATTTCATTTTGTACATTGTTTTCACCAATGTACAGATTTCTGTGTGCACGTTCCTCTGATATATGCATTTGCACACACATATGCAAATCGCAGCCCACTTTAACAGCAGAAGCCGCAATGCCCCCCTCCATCTTGGCCTGCTTTCAGCTCCCGCATCAGCGAGGTGCGCTAAAAGTCCACTGAGCGCAAGCGGGGCGAGTTCTTCAGTGCCACCCATCCCTAGCAGGGAACAGTGGAGAGGACAGAATATTATGTGCCACGTGGCCTGCCCATTGCCCCCTCAGCTGACCTGGTGCTCTCGGGTGCAGTGGAGGACACTGTCCCATTGCCAATGTGGAAGTAGGATTTCCCTGCCATTCTGGTCACCTTTTGTGCATGGAATGGGAGGGAGCATCTGGCCCTTCGCTTCAGGCAGCGAAATGCCTTGGGCCAGCCCTGGTTACTGCAGCAGCCTCCCCCAACCTAGTGTCCTCCAGATGTTTTGGACTACAACTCCCAACAGCTCCGGCAAGCATGGCCAAAGGTCAGGGATGGTAGCAGTTGCAATCCAAAAACATCTGGAGGGCACCAACTGGGAAAGGCTGTACTGCAGCACGGAGCTGTGCTAACAGCTTGCTGTGTTCCAGCAGGGGCGGTGCTGGTTCCTGAAAAGATCCGGGGCCCAGCCCACAGTACAAAAAAAGAGAAGCACAAATTTGCATATGCTAATTTACATATGTTCTAAAGTCTGTGTGTGTCTTTAAAGGAGCCTGTCTCCTCAGGACACCCCTATTTGTAAAACAGGGGAGAGGAGGGCATTTGAGTTCAGAAAAAAGCCTCAGCCAGAAAGATTCAGAGGGGGGTGGGGCGTAGCAGGAGGGGAAGCTTATGTGAGCAAAAAGCCAGCTAATCCAGGGGGATCAGGTGCAACAGACATCATCAGGGCCCCTGTACCTTCATTTCAGCAAGTGCCCATGGACAGCAGGTTGGTGGGGCAGATGGCCTCCCAGAGATTTGGGGCTCCAAATGAAAGATTCAGGGCTCCAGCCCTAGTAGGCCACCCCGTAACACTTCCTCTGTCCTCCAGTTACTCCTTCTTCTGCTTGCAAATAACCTCTCATGTATTCCCCCCCCTGAGGTGTTGTTAAACTCAGCTATTTTCAAGGGCAGTGGTACAGCTAGGTAATTTTAGACCCTGGATTTAATGGTCAAATGGGATATTGCTTCAGTTGTGAAACGCACAACTCACATTTCTCTTCTATCCCACCCCGCCATTCCATGCTTTACAACTGCTTCTACATTTCTGATATGTTAGAGGAAAACAGTTTGTGAAGCCTGATTAAAAAAAAGAAATACCCAGAACATGTGCAGTGTTACATTTTAAATTCATTTAAATCAGCACCATCACAAGTACAGGGATAAAATGGAGTTTGCTTCTGCTATCTTGATGGTAAACACATTTACATAGAAATAAGTATGATTTTGTTGTAGAAAATAATATATATTTAAAGTAAAAATAATAAAATGAGCACCTGTATCCAGCCAACTGCCCCCTAAATATAAAATGTTTTTAAAAATAAGAAGAAAGAATGCTGCAGCAAGCAGCATCAGTCAGAGGCAGTGTTAGGGGGCAGCCCACACAGGCTGGAGCCCTGAATCTCTGGGAGGCCATCTGCTCCACCACCCTGCTGTCCATGGGCACTTGCTGAAATGAAGGTACAGGGGCCCTGATGATCTCTGTTCCATCTGATGATCGCCCTGGATTAGCTGGCTTTTTGACCACATGTGCTTCACCTCCTGCTGCCCCCCCTTGAATCTTTCCGCCTGAGGTTTTTTTCTGAAATCAAATGCCCTCCTCTCCCCTGTCCATACATCCCTTTTTTACATATAGGGGTGTCCTTAGGAGACAGGGTCCTTTAAAGACACACACACACACACACACACACACTACTTTAGAGCACATGTAAATTGGCATATGCAAATTTGTGCATTTTTTTTGTCTTTTGGGCCTGAGCCGCAGTTCTTTTTGGTACATAGCACCGCCCCTGGCATCAGCCCTGGCAGGTCCTGGCATGCCCATGCCAACTCAGGTGCTGGCACTGGGCCTGTTTGCCACTGACTCTGTCAGCTGCTGCTGCTCTCTGGTTGGCCATGGGGGTAGGAGGGCTTAGTTGTGGGGTCTTGGACTTTGAGCCCAAGTTGCACCACTGCAAGCAGTTTGCCAGCTCACGAAACCCAATATTCTGGAACCAGGGCAGGACCTGAATGTGGCGGCCTCTTGGCTGGCAACCTTAGATATGGTAACTAGTACAGAGGGAGGTGGTATTTTAAACCAGCACTTCTCCCCGTGAATGTGAAGCAGGAATTTTTCCACATGGACACCTTTATGGACTTGTGGAGTTACATTTCAGTGAATTTGGCCTCATCAAAGATAGCCAATCTTTGGCCTGGTTCACACATCACGGTAGGCATGAACAACTGTGTGTGGGGGGGGAGCGAGCAGGCCAGTTCCTGCCTCTCCAGTTTGTTCTTCCCCCACCAAGCTCCAGTTCCAGGTTTGGGAGTGGGAGGTTGGTTGGGAGCCAGCACACTCCCTTGCTCTCGCTTCATTATCAACAACCACAGTTAATAAACCATGTGTCATTTGCAATGTGTGAACTGGGACTTTATCTCATTTGTTCTCACAGTGTTATTACATAGCTAACTATTCCAACTGTGCAGAAAGAGAACTGAGACGGATGGTAATGTGCCTTCAGTATTGACATCTAGGACTAAATGCTAGACTTGAAGCCTGTGCTGCAGTGGTAAAAGTTTAACTACTTTCACGGCAGAAGTAATGGCACTTTAATGGAATTGTTAAGAATTCTCCCTTACCCCGCCATGTTTTGCTTCCCATAATATGATTTAGCAGATGTAACAGAGGGAAGCCAGTGCCATGGGATTAGCTGTCTTTGTACGAGCCAAGAGCAAGCAAATAAAATACGTAACTAAAAATCCTTCCTGCCTTCCAGCAGCCCTAATGGAAAACAATGACTATTATACAGCTTGCAGTTTTATGTATCGAGAGCAATGGGATTCTGAGAAATTGATGCTCCATCCATTGCAAGTCACAGCTCTCCTGCGGAGGCCCACGTCCAAGCAGTCCCTGCATCAGGCTTTAAGTGCAGCAGCCATAATGGTTCTCCAAGGGATGTGATGCCTAATCCACAGCAATAGTTTGACGATGGGGAAATAACTGCTCAATAGTCAATACCTATAAAGGGGGACAATTCCAGGCCCATTCCCAGTTTTAGAAGCACAGCAAAAATATTTTATATGTTTTCCCAGTACCACTTTTGGTAAGATCTGGAAGATGAGGTTCCCAAATAAACCTGCAGGCACATCATTAAAAAAAAGAAAGCACAGTACAATATGACAGAGTAGGTCAAGTCAAAATCTCCTACAGTGATATTCCCTGCATGTTTCTTCAAGAAACAGCCACTTTCCAATTTACGCATTGTTCAAGGGAAATAAGCTGCTCCTATTACAGAGAATCTCAGGCCCACTTCACACATTCACAGCCCTCCTGGGACTGTACCACTTCAGAATGCAGGTGGGGGATCACATACCTGAATGGTCTCCAATGCAAAATAAGTTTCAGAGGGGCTATAGATGACATAGATTAATGGTAAGAGCACATGCTTTCCGTGCAGAGGTCACAAGTTCAATCCCTGGCATCTCCGGGTAGGGCTAGGAAAGAATCTCACCTGAAATCCTGGAGAGTCACTGCCAATCAGTGTTGACAATACTGGGCTAAATGAACCAAGGGTCTGACTCAGTATAAGGCAGCTTTCTATGTTCCTAAGTTTCCTTCAAGTAGAAAACAAGCCTATGAGAGACAAGAGAGGACTAGACTTGATCTCTCCCCAAGATGTGTTTGAGGAACAGGGCTGGCCTGAGGCAGAACAGCAAATGCTCCTCCCCCTGTCAAGTTGTAAGGCTGACCAAATTATCTTGGCACCTGAGGCAGAAAACCCCACAATGTTAAATTAACTATTTGCTGCCTTCTCATGAACCTGGAACTGCTAGAATGCTGAGCTAGATTGTTAATCATGCTGTAAAGTCATCATGTTATATCATAATTAAATGTAATTAATTATAAAATAAAATAATGTTTGGGTAGGCAACCTGACCTGTGATCTCCTTTGACCAGGTGCATGTGTCTGCCACAATATTGTATTTCCCAGGATCTTCTAGTTTCTCACAGGGCTAGCAGTGATATGGCTAACAGTGACATGGATATTACTATTAGCCATGAAAAAAACCTCCATACTCAGCAGGTGCAACAGACTACCCCAGTACCATGTAATCCAGTTGCATCTGGCATTGCCAATGGCATGTAGATTTTGTAAGCATTTCTTAGGCTGCACATACACTGGAGCTGTTGGAATAATAGATGATGGTCTCAGTTCTGAAAGATGTCAATAGAAACTAGAGCTGTAGCAAAAATGCTTGGAATGTGCGTGTATGTGAAATAACTGCTTTCAAATGAATACATTGTCAATTTTAATTGAGCAACCATTTCTACATCAATGGTTAATGACGATGATTTCCAGACCCATACCAACACAGGAAAATAAAATTGGAGGACACTTATTTTACACCTTCAGGATGTGTTCTTTATAACTTCTAAATGTGCTTCATCATGCACATGACTTGTATGTTTTATTACAGAATGACAAAGGTCACTGTGCCTTTGTGGAATTAAGGTCTCTCTCTGATCTTCTAGCAGCCCAGAGAATAAATGTTTGCTTTTCTTTCACCATTCCTATTATTACCTGAAAAGTGTTCCTTCACCGACAAAAAGATACACATACTACCAACGATAATCTACTGATTATATCCCTTCCTTGGTGACTTTCTGATTATTCCCTCAAAGATGCATTTCATAAAACGGGGAAAGAAAGGGACAGTGACCTTCTCTAACAGCCAGTGAAGTGGTTACTTCCCTTGCCAGTGTTGCCAGTTCCAGGGTGGGGATAATACTAGTATGGGAAGTAATCATGTCATCTGCTCCGCCTATGCCATCTGCTTCCATTAAACATCACTTGAAGCAGAGTGGGAGCCATCAGTACTGTGGCAGTAATGTCCCATGACATTACTGGAAATGTACAAGTAACCTTGGTGCATGCATGGCCTTTTAAGTTGAGAGAAGGAGGGGAGAAAGAGCACCCTGTAGATTCCCATGCTCAGTGGGAATTTCTTTGTTCTATGGCTTAATCACTTGATTTTTCCACATGAGGCATGTGGAGTGGCAGGCCTGGTTTTGATGGACTACCCAAGGGGTGGGGGGTTATTCTCTTGAAGAGGAGATATTTTAAACCCTCAACAACTTGATTCAGGGTTTTCTACTTCTAGCTTCTTCCAGTTTCTTGGGCAGTTTGCCCCAAGAATCTCTGTAGAGTGTTTTTGTAACTGGAATTTTGCAAGAGATTGTCAGAGTCAGAGATTGGTATCTTCTAAACTGTGACCTCCAGAGAGGCCTATATCTTCATTCCTTCCAGTAGTGAATTTGATTGGTTCAGTGGCTATTGCTGTGGAAGCAAAATGGGCCCACGCAAAAACAAGATAGTGGTTTCCTACATTCCCAGGGGAGTCCCTAGGTATGCAGAAGTATATACATTTGTAAAACTGTGGTATGTTTTAGGTACCTGCTAAAGACCAATCTCTTTACTCAAGCATTCCTAGAATCATTGTGCTGCCCAGTTAGTTAGTATATTAATTATTGTGCTTTTAGCTTTGGTTTTAAATGTTTTAAACATTTCAGCTGATGTGTTTTTGTATCTATTATGATGTATTTTAATATCTGATTCTGTAAGCCGCTTAGAGATATCTTTAGATATGGTAAGTGGTATATACATTTATTAAATAAATAATAATAAATTAAAAGAAAAACATTTAAACAAAAAAAACAAAGAACCTGTGAGCTTCCAAAACTTCCAGAATGTTGACAGCTTTTGAGATTATAGAGGTAAGAAATATTATATTAACTCATCACAGCTACACTAAAATTGTGGATTTCTCCACTGGTTCATGCAAATTTCTGGGTCAGTCAGAACTAGTTTTCATAGTGTAGATTCCAGCACATGTAACTTTTAAACTCAATCTGTAACTGTCCTCTTTCCCAGGACAACACCTGCCCCAGATGGCAGAAAGTTGGGCAACGGCTGCACCAGACAGCAGTTGCTGGTAGTGGTATGGAAGCTATGGCTGCTTTTTCTTCTGCGCAGATGAAATTGGACTTCCGCACCAAACAGTGAGGAGTAAAGAATAAAGCTTAAGGTCTAAAAGATGCTCTCTCTTTTTTCAGCCACAGGTGCACAGACAAAGAAAATTATCCAATTTTGATTTAAGAAATATATTAGCTGAAGTCTGCATTAAGGATCTCCAACCACACCTGAATCGTAATTTGAAAAAATTACTGCAGGTTAAACAAAGATGTCTACAGTTCCAAAAGTTGGCCACTAGAGGCCATATAGAGCTTGTATTCTTTCTCAACCAGGATTTTCAGAACCAAAATTGCACGAGAACAATTCCGTCTTTAAAAATTAGTCTTCATATGAAGACATAGAAATAACCCAACTGTTTGTGTGTTAATAGGTGGCTGATTCATCTATACTGCAGCAAACCCTCATCTTTTAAAGAAATAAAGGGGAGATACAAAAATATTTTTATTCTGAACATATACAATGGAACCTCCACCCCCACCCCCAAGCATTAGATATTAAATTATTGGTCATATTATGTAACTCCATGACATTATAAACTGGAACTTGAAGAAACAAGAAGCTGGAGCTTGAAGTGCAGCAGGCGGAATTCACTGCTCCATTGACCAGGCAAAGGCAGAAGGCCAGAGCCAGAGTTCCAATATTTATACTAAGAATGGCCAATCTACAGGCTTTATACTGTCTGCCAGTAGCAGGAACTGATGCACACCCTTATTTTCTTCTGTGTCTGAAGATGGCTCTGAAGTTTATGGGGCTCACTATTTATTTATATTTATGAATCGCCCATCTGGCCAGACATCCGGCCACTATGAGCGATGTACAGTCCAATAAAATACAAGGGGGGGGGAACAAACACACACACACACACACACACACACTGTACGTTGGTGTTTGTGTGTTATTTAGTGCTTTTATACACATCATCGAAGAAGGCGATCTAACACTGTTAAACTACAAGCACCCCCTAAAGCTGGGTGCATGAGTGCAAGTAAGTGAAGGCATGAGTTGAGAGATGGTTACTTGCTTCCTTGGAGAGGCAAAGAGTACAGTACAGGTGATTGCCAGGGGTACCGCCTCTTCCTGCAATGCCTGACTCAAAGAAAGGGCCCCTCGGAGCCAGGCATTTTGGCCCAGCCACTTTTGAGCCGTACCAGCCACATTTTCTGACAACGTGGCTCTTCAGAGAGCTTGGCCACCCTACAGAGTGGGTGCTGGCAGCAATGCGGTCGGTAGAGAGGGAGTGGGGAGGAGGGAGACAAGATGCAGCCGACAGGGGGAGGGAAAAGGGAGACAGATGTGGCAGTGGCCGGGGAGGGAGGACGGGGTGGCGGCAAAGCAGTGGTGCACAGTGCTTTCCCATCAGGCGGCGGGAGAGTTTGCACTGGCATTGTACACAAAGAAAAGCATACAGTTTCTAAAAAAACTCTTAGAATGGAAGATTATTTTTTCCAATATGTATTCCAAATGCTGCATTTCAGGTTTCCATCTTTAGAAGAAGGGCGGGATAAAAATGTGGTAAATAAAAGACGCAATTGACACCTTCATGGCTGCAGACTAAATCTGGTAAAACAAAATTATCTGAAAGGCCCAGAAAATCAGAAGGCCACATTATATTTAAACTAACTGAGTTTACGACACTCATTGTTTCTAAATTCATCTCTTTTTTTTTAAAAGTCACCCTCTCAATCTGAATGTATGAGGCTATCAACTCCAGAGATTTTGATCAGGCCAGATGGAATACTTTACTGCTGTGAGGAGTGTTATCACACCTCCCATTGCGCCAAGAAAATGAAATAGCACACAGATTTGTTTTTCAAAAGATGTACAACATATCTACCCGCAGTGGCATTGCCTCTGCTTTGCTCACATAAATTTTATACCAACTAGATAACAATGGTACATTTTCAAGATTGCATTCAGCATGAAACAAAATGCTCTAAGAGCTCTTGAAAAATACCATGTTTTGGAAAAATGTGCAATGAACTAATGAACCTTTTAACTCTAGAAAATAGCATATAACATAAACATTAAATTAAATGTCCATTTTGTATTTGCTAGAAATGATCTATTTACTGTCAATTTAAAAATTCCTGGATATTATTTTATATACAAAAAGTATATTTGAAACATATTTTCTCAGGTGATGTGAATCACCAATTATAGATGGACTAAAGCTGCAATCCTATGAATCCTCACGTGGGAGTAACCCTGATTTTACTCAGTGGGGCTTGCTTCTGGCTGGGTCAACATGTGTAGGATTATTGAGCTGCAAAGAAATGAAGCTTGTTTTTCAAGATCCAGTGTGTTATCTTTACTACTTTGTAACATATATCTCAACTATATAGACTTTGGAGCCTGAGAATGAGCACAGGTGTTCAGGTACTATGTAATCCAATTAAGAATCTTTAAAAGGAAGCTATTTTCCTGTTGCCACAGAAGTTACACTTAACAAGCTTATAGTAATTAGGCAGCTTGGAAATTTGCTTTGCACTTAGAAGTTTGCTGCCAGAAATATAACGAGAGACGAGCACTGCTGTCCTTGTGTGTCCCACAGCTGTTGTGACTTTTTCCATTTCAGAGGAAAAACAGTTGCCTCCAGCGTTTCAGAGGCATGCAAGCACACAGAAAATGTTCATTAGTATTGGATATGAATTTTCAGTTATTGGAAGCAGATGGTTAATCCACATGGTGAATGAGTCTTAAACCAAATAATAAAACAAGCAAAGTCCCATTAACACTCTATGGTCATGATTAGAATCTATGCATGTGCAGCCTTGATTAGATAATCTGAATACCGCTGATCAGCTGTTTGATGGGGAGAGAAATCCACCACCCCCATCCTGTTCTTAACAGATGATCAGCAGTATTTAGAATATCTAAACTGGGGTTACAGATGTGCAGACCCAACTGTTGGATCAAGCAAGGAAACTGCCTACGCAACAGACATTTGCTTGTGTGATTCCCCATCCAGCTAGGGACTCATGCGCAACAGTCTGCTTTGCACATCTTGTGGTATTTGTGTTACTATATACTGTATCTAAACAAAGAATTTGTACCTTTTTCACTGAACTGGCAGGAGAAGCTACAAAAATAAATCAGAATTCATTCTCATTGGTGCTGGCAAATTATATTTCTTTTGATACACTCAGATATATTTCTATGCCATTACCTCATTCTGGACAGGTAACTACAACTTATACAATTGGAAGGATTTGGGGATGGGGGTGGGAGGGAGAAAAACATTGCTATGAAATAAGCAGGCGTCTACCACGCCTGCAGTTCTATGATTTTATGAATAAATTTATTATCAGCAATAGAAGTCTTCTAGATTTGTGCAAGTGTTGGCTGTGGAGAATATTGTACGTTGGACTCCTTCAGATAAATTACCGGTACTATCCAATTCTCTCCAAGATGGTGGATACAAAAAATAATGCAGGTTGGTAGAACATTGCTGCTTGAATTTTTAGTTCCCAAGCATTGGAAATATAGGACTTAGTTAGCAAAGGTGATTTAATTTACCCAACTACCAGAAATAGTTGATTACTTTAATACTATTCAACAATGGGCTCATTCACATGTCACACTAACCCACCCTGGCAATAAGCCACAGGGGGTTGGTTGTGGTGCAAACAACCCACAGTGTGCCCGACAGACGACTGGGCTCACCGTGAGTTGTTCAACCCCTCCCTCCCCCTCCTCTCAGTCCTCCCATGGGTATCCCAGTAGACCCCACAGCTGGACCAACTTGTCTGCCTTCCCTTCTGCTGCGAATGCAATCCATTTTGTGCTTGCTGTGACTTTTTTTGTCCCTTTTACCCTTTTTTCGGAGATTGTGAAAAGGGCAGGACTGGTGCAAGGCAGTTTGGTGCCCTAGGCAAGATCAGATATTTAGCGCCCCCCTTCCCACTTGAGAGTGCTGTATTTTTCCCCCGAGGCGTTTCTGGTGCCCCCTTTAGCCCTGCGCCCTAGGCGGCTGCCTAGTTGGCCTAATGGTAGCACCGGCCCTGGAAAAGGGCTCTCTGATTTGATACCTAGTGACAACTCCTTCAAAGACACTAGCTTCAAAACTGATAGCTTCTTTAAAAATGGAATGGTTCACACTTTTTCACCTTCTAGAATCTCTGGAAAGGGTGAAAAAGTGACAGGACCCTCAGAGGAACAAGGTCCAAAAACAAACAAACAAACAAAAAACACGTTGGGGATTCGCTGTGAAGGGGGATGATCGACTGGCCACCCCCTTTTATGAGCAAAGATCACTAGTGTCTTTGGTTTCTCTTGACAGCTTGCTTTTGACAGCTGTCAAGACAAACCAAAGGCAAAAATAAAGGTCATTCTAGTCGCTCTGAGTTAATGCCATGAGGGGTGCCTGCTGCAGATACCCCCCCGCCGGGACATTGCACAGGTGAGGCAGGCCATTTCGGACCCATGAAAGTGTACAAGTGCGCAAGTCGGACTAAAAATAATTTTTAAAAAACCATTAAAAATTGTGCACATTTGGTGTGCAAAATAAGGGGGGGGTGAACCAGTGACAGTCCCTCCAGTGTGCTGTTTGGACATTTTGAAGGAGCTGTCACTAGCTGTCAAATTGGAGATCGCTTTTTACGATCCTGGAAAAAGAAAAAAAAAGAGTAAAAGGGACAAAAAAAGCAGCAGCGAGTGCAAAATGGCTCGCGATAGCGGGGGGGCGCAGAGTCACTGCTGGTCGCCCCACAGCATCGCTTGGGCTCTTGTGAAGCAACTGGCACTGACGGTGGCCTAGGCAAGCTTGGTAAGAGTGGCAAGAGGTTTTTGCCACTCTTGCCAAGCAGCTTGCTAGCAGATTCCCAGCACCCACGATGGGCTCGGTTGCCTTGGTCCGGATGACCCAACAACCTGTCGCGGGTACAACCTCTAGAACAAGCTATGGGTAGTCAGGGTGGCTTGTTGCCTTCAAACAAGCCACCCTGTAGGAAATGATCCTGGTTTGCATGACACGACAACACCGTGGCTTGTCACCCATGATGGGTGTTGTGTCGTGCGAACCCAGTCAATCTATCCGAAAAAGAAAATTCAGCAAAGGTTTGCCAAACATAACCAATATTTTTACAACACTCTGATCACTATTTAAATTAGTATGGAAAAGGCTTAGGTACAGTGTTATGCCATATAAGATACTTCCCCATCCAGAAGCCTGACAACAAAAAGTAAGTGGTAATGGATGGTTATGCAAGAGATTTGAAATATGGAATACATCAAGGTCCTTTTCTTGCAGCTGTATAATCCAGTGTTATCCAATGTGTGCATGCAACCTGGGGTTAGGAAGATTAGACTTCTAAATGCTGGGCAGAGAACTGGACTTAGACCAGAGAGAGTCAGGGCTTCTCTACATGAGGCATTTATGGTGTGCTCGCGATCCCTCACTCATGGAAGTTTCCAGGTCCTTTTCACAACACTGTCATGCTCCACTGTCATGCTCTCCCGTGTTTTGCAGCCATTTTCCTGGCTTTTTTTTTTTTAGAGAGAAAGGAAAGTCTGGTATTATCCTGGATGCCACCATTATTCACTACAGAAGCCTGGTATAAATTTGCAATTCCACTCCAGCGCCACCTTGTGTTGTGAGGAAAGCGCCTGGAAAAAAACCTAATGTGAAGGACGCTTTATTCCTCCCACAAAGAAAACGGAAGAAGAAACCTCAGTAAAGCATCGGGTTAAATGCCTCATACAGGGAAGCCCACAGGTTCTAATTCCCACAATGCTCAGGTTCTAATTCCCACAATGTGACTTGGGACAGCTACTTTCTCTTAGCATTTACCTCAGAGAGTTGTTATGAAAATAAAATAGGGTATCCATAGGATAAATAGGATAAAGCACACAACATGTACATCTCCCTGAGCATCTTGGAGGAAGAATGAGACACAAATGTATTAAATGATAATACTTTACACAAACTTGTTTTTCTTTAAACTTAAATCCATAGACCATTTCAGTTCCCAGGGCAACTTCAAACCATTTACTTTGTCACAGGAATAAGAGGTTTGAGGGCTGCGGACCAAGTCAAAATAGTATTGGGCAACTTCATTGCCCAAGTAGTAATGCCAAAATATGCTGACCACACACTATGGAATATAAGTAATGGAAAGAGGGAGTTTTATATATAAAATCCCATACTGCCATCCAAGCAACAAGAACAAAAAAGTTACAAAAGTTTATGTAAGTTTGCAGGTATTATTCATTATTCTTGTCTAATTCCTTCTCTTTTAACACTCAGAGCTAGAAATAACATAATACTCCTGCAAAAATCAACCACAGTATTATTAAGGAAACGGTATTTTGACTGAACAACTCAGAACTAGCCCTTTTGGAGTTTCTAAGCAATGTTAGGGTGGCCTCACTTGATGATCCAGGATTCTTCACAGTGGTGTGATTTTACACATGCATCCACTTAACATGTTGAAACACTGTACTGTTACAGCTGCCGACATTTCTTACGACATTGAACCAGCTTTACTTATCTTTTCCTGGAACTGAATTTCATTGGAATTCTTGTGATCACACAACAGTTTTATTACTGTATCCCTGGGTCTTATCCCATTGCAACACAATTCAGCATTGTATAACCAATCCGATAATGCCTGGGGCCCATTCAAGGCAATCAGATTTTTTAAATGGAGCTCTTCTGGTAAGAAGCCAATGTCTTTAAGTCAAAATTTGTAAACATATTTTTGGCACTTTTTATCCTTCTGAAGGTTCACCATTTCATTGCTTACTGAAATCAGTCTCATCTTCTGTGATCAAAACGATGTTTCACATAGCTAATTTTGAGGCAGAAAATCCACCCAAAACTTCAAGAACTGCTACTGAGACAGTATCTTTCACTTGAGATTTGAATGTATAATACTGACTTTCAGTTTGCTGTTTTTAATTCATTTCAATTTATCAATATCTCCATCTTCCATTATCTTATTAATGCCTCTCTTCAAAGGCATTCCCACAAACAGGGATGGACAGATCAGTCTATTTCTGATTCTCCTTATCAGTTTTGTCTGTGTTCATTTGACTCTTTGTTATTTTTCCACATCAATCTGCAATTACTATTATTACTAATGCACTTACATTTGCATTATTTTTACAGCCATTTCCCCACAAAATACACATTTTGTACACATTTTACCCTAAAATATGCATTTTTATATGCACTTTGGTACACTTTTTTGAGCTGAGAATTGCATTGCAAATTTTTCAGAAGTACAAAACAAAAAGGATAACTGCGTTCTGACCGATGTATTAATTTGAGAAGTGTGTGAATCAGGTTGGGAGACAGAACAAAATCCTCAAGCATCTCTATGTGTAACACATACATACACTTATGTAGACATTAACAGGGACTGGATAATTGCGTCCAGGTTATCTGTGTTTAAGAGGGGTTGCAGCTAGTGCATCAGCCACAAAAGGAGAAAGATTATTCATGCCATGGAAGCTTTTTTGCACTTCAGTGATAAGGCCAAGTATAAAGGTACCCTGAAGCTGTGAATATGACACTTTAGGGCAGGGCTAGGGAACTTGTGGCTCTACAGATGCTGTAGAGCAGGGATCTCCAACCTTGTCCTTGGGTCCCCAGATGTTGCTGGCCTACAGCTCCCAGCATACCCAGCCAGCATGGCTAATGGCAAGGGATTCTGGGAGCTGTAGTCCATAAACATCTGGGGACCCAAGGTTGGAGAGCCCTGTTGTAGAGCCACAAGTTGGTGGCTTGTGGCTGATGGGAATTCAACATCTGGAGGTTCCCCAGCACTGCTTTAGCTCTAGTGCGATGCCCTCCGGAAAAGGCTGCACACCACCTCCAGACTCAGTTGAGTCACCTACCAAAGGTACCTCTATTCTGTCTGGATTGAGTTTTAGTCTGTTGACCTTCCCAAACCACTGTCACTGTCTCTCAGCCTAATCCATTTTACAGGATTTTTGTGAAGATAAATGAAATGATAAGATGCACTCCATTGCAATCTCCTTGGAGGAAGGATGGATATAAATGCAGTCATATAAATGAATGAACCTCTTACAGAACACTCTGAATATCCACTCTAGAGCCCGAATGAAGGTGTTCAGCCTGCTCATGTGAGGGCTAAAAGAGTGGTGAGGCAAGGGTTTGCAAGCAATTCCCACCCCAAGTCCCCACACCCACCAGCTCAGCTCCCAACCCATTTTCAGATATTTTTTTTAATAGTCAGTGTGCCTTGAACTATATACAGTAATACCTTGGATTGCAAGTAACTTGGTTTGAGAGCGTTTTGCAAGACAAGCAAATGTTTAAATATTTAATTTTTTTTACTTGATATACAAGCGATGTCTTGCAATACAAGTACTGTAGTACAGCTTAAATTAAAAATCTCTGCAATTTTTTTGGGGGGGACTTTGTTTTGATGTAAGAGTGTTTTGGATTACAAGCATGTTTCTGGAACGAATTATGCTCTCAATCCAAGGCATGACTGTATGTAAGAAATTTTGGCCTTATATCTGTTAAAGTAGCTTAACAATTTTGATACCCTTCCCTTGAGGCCTAAGTAAACACAGCTTGCATTCCACTGTACTGGTGAAGTATGTGAGCGGAGAAATCTTGCAAGTTGACGGAGGTGTGGCTTGGCTTGCAGGCCTATTGAGCACTGTCTACTATGATGAAGGAGACTTCACACATTGCGTGTTTTGGTCATTAGAAATAGAAATGTCCAGTTTTCAAGAACCTTAAAAAAACAACAACCAGGGTGTCTTGAATTGGGCTTGGAAACATATAGGCAGCTAGTGCAAGCAGGCCAGAATTGGTGTTATATGTTCAGACCTCCTGGTCCCTGTTATCATTCTGGCTGCTGCATTTTGCACAAGCTGCCGTTTCTGCACCATCTTCAAAGGCAGCCCTACCTAGAGAACATTGCAGTAATCTAGCTTGGAGGTTACCAGAGCATAGACAACTGAAGGTTATCACTGTCCAAATAGGGGCATAGCTGGGCCACCAACCAAAGTTGGTACACAAGGCCTTTATTAAAAGCTTGGATTTAACAGAAACAGAAAATCCTGAAGGATTTAGAGCAGATGTTGTTTGCTTTAAGCTCCTTTTTTCAAACCACTGGCAATTGCATCTGCTTTCTTTCCCTCTCAGTGTAAAAAGACTAGTGGTATAGTTAGCTATTTTTAGACCCTGGGCTTCCTGTTCTTATGCCCCCTGTAGAAAGTAGTGTGTATTCCTTCACTTACTTCAAAATATGGCGAGCCAATCCTACTGGATTTGCGGGTCCTCCTGCTCATTCTGCTGAGTGGGGTCCTGTATGCCTGCCTCAAAGACTGCCTCATTTCCCTGCCTCATTTCCCTGATCATGCCTGCCTCATTTCCCTGATGGCACCACCAAAAAAGACCCTGATTTGCCATGTCACTGGCTTTCCCCAAAAGTCATACCACAGTTGTGCATGTTTTCAGTTTAAAACCCCTTTACTAGACAAAAGATAAATAGAGCAGAACTACAAACCACTGGCCGTTAGCATCTCAAAATGTCTTGAATAACAAGGCAAGCATGTAACAGCTGGACTTCACTTTACTTTATTCTAACAGGCAGAGGCGTTGGTGTGGTGACTCTCCTTATGGAGCCCTAATATCAAACAACTTGTGCAATATCTGATGTGAAGAGATTCTCCAGACATCCACCAATGTCTAAAAAACTCTCTTTGTGAATGGGAGGATCCATGTGGCAAGCTATGCTAGATGCCTGCAGAGATAAATAAGGTAACATGGTGGTTTCATGTATCTGAAATCTAGATGTTAATTCATCTGGGCTCTGGCCCATAAAAGTTTATGCAACAGTATGTTAGTTAGTCTTTAAGGTCATATGCAGACTGGCCTTAATTTCTATTCATTATAAATAGTTTATGTGCTGGTCAAAAGGTGGGAGTTAAGAGAAGATATCCCATCTGCTTCTTTTTTCCTTTCTCCTCCTCACATTTGTCTAATGCAGATTGTTTTCTCTAATGTTTTCTCTTTCTCATTAAGAAAATTACTAGACAAATGTGACAAATTACTAGACAAATGTTTGAAAGAATGCAACAGAAATCATCAATAGTGTCCCCTTTAACAGAGGACAGTCCTCTGTTCGAAGGGCTGCCAGAGGACTGACCACTATTTTGAAGGTGTCCTCTATTTGAAAGGCAATCTTGCGAAACCGGCCCGAGGCGGAGGGAACCGAACGGGGCGTGGGCGTATCCGCCGGGGCAGGCGAGAGTGGCGGCTGCCAGGAGGAGCCCGGGAAGGGCAGGGAGGGGACAGCGTGCTGCCGACGAGAAAACAAAGCAGCTGCTCTTCAGAGGTGCTCAGGCTTATATGGATAATACATGCAATGCATGCAGTGAGAGCACAGCGGGAGCATGTCTAATTGCACAGTATCCAGAGCCACTTGCAGACAGACCAGAAGATTGTTCTCGGCATAAGTGTAATGGACAAATGTTAATTGGGCAGGATGGAAGACTTCGACAGCCCTTGTGCAAGAGAAAGAGCCTTGCTGGTAGGAGTTTCCAAGGCCTGCTCCTCCTGTGTAAGAACAGTTGACATCAAAGAAGCTTGCACACAGTGTGACCGGTACATCTGCCAGCACTGCAGACAATTCTGCCACTGCTGTAATGCCGTTACTTGTTCCTTTTGTTCAGTTACAGAGTCTGATGAAACTGGTGAGCGAATCCTTTGCAATGGCTGCTCAACGTTCAAGGACTAAAATGCTTGAAACAGCAATGCTATTTGAAGGGCTGTCCAGTCCAAGTCCAGTATAAAGATGAAGAACCGTCAGAAGGAAGAGCTGGGCCTGGAAGTTGCCTATCGACAGCAGCTGCATAGCACGGCACACAGGTCACCTGGTCACAGGCTCCCACACTATAGCGAGAAGTGCTGTATTTCTATTTAAATTATAATTATAATTTCTAAATTTGCATCTATTCATATAAGTTAGCACATGCTAATTCTATGCAGATTGGGATCCGCTTTTGCCCTCTTTCTTTGGCGATGCATGTCCTCTTTTTTGGCAATGCAAAAGTGGCCACCCTAGGTTGTACGTATCTTCCGAGATTGCCAAAAGAGATAGTTTTGCAACCATAAAACAAAGAAGGGACTGTGGGGTGTGAGGAGACAAATAAAATGAAATAACTGAAGTAGGCCCAGATGGAAAGAAAGCTACTCGGAAGAGCTTCTCTTAACTGAGCTATGGTTGTTGAGCTTCCCTGTATTCTTGTTCAAATAAAAAGGTTCTGGCTTTCATTAAACATAAACAATTCTGCCTGGCAGAATTGTTGGAAAAGATTCCAAGCTGCATCATACTTAAATGCCTGATTATGTCAGTGTTAAGTAGCCATTTTGTTCCCATAGAATATGAAACTGAACAAATGAAGAAACACGTTTCCTGCACTAACTTGTGTGGGTACAGATACTTATTAGCCTCATAAAAGTGTTGCTCCACAATAGTGTTTGTTTCTGAATGCATTAAACAATGAAATAACATAATTTATCAAGTAATTCATTTACTGCAAATTGAATTCTGGATTTAAACAAAGTAGGTACCGTATTTGTGAAATGCTGATGATGTTGCTGTACGAAATGATCTGAAAAATAATTAATCACTGCTTATTCAATTGGGCTTTGGCTCCTGAGCAGGATACAGTCAATCAAAGAAATTGCAGATTAAAAAGTGCCTGACAAAACAGAGATAAGCTTACAATTAACGATTAGTTAAATGTTTCAGCTTCTGCCCTTGTCAGTAAACCAGAACCGTTAGAATTCAAATTTGGCACCTAGAGAAAAGGTGAAAGTTTTAAGAACATGGAGAATGGAGAGACTTCCCAAGGAGGTGACTTCTGCCATATAAGAACATAAGAAGAGCTGTGCTGGATCAGTGGCATACTGCCTTTGATACTGGAGGTAGCATATAGCCATCAGGACTAGTAGCCATTGATAGCCATATCCTCCATGAATTTGTCTAATCCCCTTTTAAAGCCATTCCAAGTTGGTGGTAGCGAATTCTACAGTTTAACTATGTGCTGTATAAAATGTATAGGAGTGCAAGAAATGTTTTAAAACAGAATAAAAGACAAGTAGAAGCACATGTATTACTCTTCATATTAAGTGCACAGGGTGTTTTTATCTAGAAGCTCTCTCTTGCTTCTAGTGCTTCAGGACTGGGTAGTTGGATAGTTCTCTCCGAATGGTTCTGTTCATCTAAATGAATATGTCTGGCAAAACATTTCCAAACACATGGAGGACTGTAACCGCATTCCTCTGAACACAACTGCAAACTTATTTTGGACCTTCCGGTTCAACACAGGAAGCTCAGTGGGTAGAGGGGGTGGTTCTGCCATGCATACCTCCTCCACATGTAGGAATTTGAGCTGTAGAGACCTCAAATGTAAATTCAACAACCTGTCTTTGGCTGAAATCCTAAGCTCACTTACTAAGGAGTAAGCCCCACCGAGCACAGCATTTGCTTCTGAGTAAACCTACACAGGGTTGTGCCATTAGAAACTTTTATTCTATGCGTTACCAGAATAATCAATAACTATATCCAATTCCTGCCATCCACTTACGACAAAATTTCAAAACAAGAAAGAATAGCCCTAGGAAATCTTCTAGAGAAAAGAGAAGATGGTTTGAATCCAAGGAACTGTGGGGGAAAAGAAAAGAGCTGCTAGTGCTGTTCCACAAATGCTTTTGCAAGAGCGTGCACCTGAGCTCGCAGTCCTATCATTGGTATGTACTATAGCTGATCTCATGCTCCCTTTTGTGCATTGTTTTCACCACACAATTCTGTGATGTAAAGTGTAATTCTATGTACAAAAGAATGCATGTGTGACAGGGCACCTTTGGAACCAACCCTTTGTCATTAAACAGCTGACAAAGGCGTTGCTGTCATGGGGCTAAAAACCAAAAATGACATCTTTGGAGGCTCGTGACAACTTACTGATGACAAGATATACAAACTCCTTGACTAAGACATCATGGCAGACCTTAATAAAATCACATTTCAAAACAATACAAGGGTTTAAAAATGAATATAAAAATTATTAAGGAACAAAACAGCTGATCTTCATGCTCATGGGACATTTTACATGTCATCAAAATCCATAAAATGAACGATACAAATGTCCATCGTTTCAGGCAACAGCATAGCGACTAAAACTATATTTGCATATTGATGGATAAGGGCGCAATCCCATGCATGTTTAGATAGAAAAGTATAATCAATCAGTTTATTAGTTCAGCCAACACACCTTACTACAGAAACTTCTCAATAAAAAATTTACATACAAAACAGTCCTTGACATAGGTAAAAATCCTAAAACACCAATACATAAATATGCATAGATATATATACCATACTATAAAATTTACGTACAGATAAAAAGAACAAAATAAAAGATTAATTTAATACAATTCCTTTCCTGGTTCTTATTGCTCTCAACAAATATTTAGCTGCAATTTCTGTGACAGGCTCTAGATAGAAAAGTGTCCTACAACTCCCAGCATTTCCCAGCCAGTGGGATGCTGGGAGTTGTAGGACTTTTTTTTTGTCTAAACTTGCACCTGAAATTTGGTACAAAACCTTTATATCAAAGACATCAATGATTTCCTCTTTAAGATAGAATCCTTGAATAAGCATTATCAATTTGATATTATTTGTCACATTTGGTCTCCTCATTACACCACAAAGCTATGTATCCAGGTCTAAAGAAATTTCTAACCAGCGGTCTCGCTCATGAATCCTAGGTTAGTATCATCTTAGCATTATTGGTTCTTACTCTCAAGAACTTTACTTCCAGCAAAAAAGCCATCCTACAAATAGTTGTACTATTTGCTATGGGCACCTGCATGCTATGTTTACTTTTTTACAGGAAAATTTGAACAAGTCATCCTTCAAACGCCCACTTACTAACTGCTCCAGGAATTAGCAAGGGAGAATGAAACAGCTTTTTTGTATTTTATGTTTGGTTGTAAGGTTTCTATGTTTTGTATTTTGGTGTATTTTATCTTTTTAATGTGTTGGTCGCCACTGTGCGAGACCTTTGGGCTAGACAGTGGGATAAAAGTTTTAGGATATAATAAATAGTAATAAAATTTTGGTCATATGCAGGGAAAGATGGGCTATTAGCAAAAAGGGCAATAGGCAGAATGATTTAACTATGTAGCTCTTAAATCTGAAACTCAAAAGAATGGCTGAAACTCTTGTTTTTTTAATTGTTCATGAGAAAATTGATGTGTGAAGAGAAAACCACTGGGATACATTAAACTCCTTGCTAATGTTCCCAGCCCTGTGTTCTGGGAAGGGAATGACATTCTACAATAATTGAATCATGCAGGGTTGTAGTCAGCAGATACCCTTAGGTGATTATGTTCAGAACAGAAGCTCTCAGAATGTCATTTAGTAAATGAAAATAGAGCTGGATACCAGTAATAAACCAGCACCCTCAAGCTATAGATTTTTTTTTTTAGGGTAATTTAATTAAAAACATACAGTTTGTGCTTTCTGCCTATGAGAGGGGCAGCACTGATGCACAAATGATTGATTCTGAAGTCTAGCCAATGAAACAGAATTTAGATTTTACCAGAAAGTTATGCACTGATCCAATTTTCTTACTATATCCAAGTCAAGTTGGTACATCACTCTGCCTAGAATTGATTCCTGAGAGTAAATACTGTTTTTGGCTACATCAGTATGAATCGAAAGCAGGGTAGGAAACCTGGCTCCCTCCAGATGTTTCCCTCCAATACAACTCCCATTATACCTCATCATGCTGGCTGGGCAGATGGGAATTGTAGTTCAAAATATCTGGAGGATCTCAGATTGCCTAATTACCGGTGCCTCTGATCTAGAGCAACTTGCTACAGGGATCCACCTTATTTTCATAAAGCAAAAAAAGAAAAAAGGGGGTGGAGGAGGTGGTGAGGTTTAACTTAAGTTCTTCCTCCCCCCCCCCAAGAATTTTTATTTTATTTCAAACTGAAGTTAACAAAATAAAGGCAATAAAAAGAAGAACATACATAATAATAAATCAAGATCACTGAAGAAACAAAGGAATGCACTAATTATAATTCTTAAGTCTATAACCGATATGCCTATGGAATATCTACAGTAAAATGGCCTACGTAGGAGCTCAATACCTAATGAAAGAGTAAAAATACAATTTATACAGCATATAAAAAGGAGTATGTGCAAGTGTGTGTGTTTTTTTTTATGTGTGTGTGTATTAGTCAGAAAAATATAGGCAACTGTACGTGGTTGGAATTTTGTCCTAAGTTTGAGGAGCCTCAACATAGGAAATAAATGGAAACCATGGTGCCATAATATCTTTCTT
This sequence comes from Shinisaurus crocodilurus, assembly GCA_021292165.1. Taxonomy (NCBI): domain Eukaryota; kingdom Metazoa; phylum Chordata; class Lepidosauria; order Squamata; family Shinisauridae; genus Shinisaurus; species Shinisaurus crocodilurus. The sequence continues at coordinate 259,513,871 of CM037878.1, read as the reverse complement.
AAAGTTAGGATTCCTTGCTTGCTGCACTTGCTGCGTAAGTTTATACTGTACATAGTCACAGTCTACCAAATTTTATCGTTGGATGCTTTGGAGATTTCCAATTATACACTATACATGACTTTGCAGCTATATACAATTGCTTAAGAAGGTCTTTCTGAAGGAATCCAGAATCGTTAGGTTCAAAAAGGTAAAGAAGCACAGCTTTAGGAGTTACCAGTGGTCTAATGTGAAGAAGTTCCTGGCAGTAATCAGGAACTATGTTCCAAAATGCCTGCACAGTAGTACATTCCCACTAAAGATGAAAGTATGAACCAATCTGACCACACCCCTTCTAATAATGCTGACTACAATTTGGATGTATTAGGTGTTCTAAACAAAAGACAGAAGAGGAACTCTGCTGGATCAGACCAAAGGTCCATTTAGTCTGGCATCCCACACACCTTCCAATGGCCAACTAGATGCCACTTGAAATTGGACAAATAGGGTTCCTAGAGGCATGTTAGGTGAAGGCCCAGCATCAGGATGGGACATCCTTTGGCTGTTGCCGGGACTCCAATAGAGCCCACCAGTGACACTAATATCCCATTCGTCTTGAATTCAGTGCTGGCTCCAGGTTTTTGAGGGCCTTTGGGCAAGAAACTCTCAGTGGGCCCCCTCCTTCAGTGAGCCTACCTTCCCACCACCATTGTTGCCAGCTGCTATTGCTCCTCATCCTCTTTCTCGTTATTGCTACCACTTGTGTGCTTGACAAGCAAAGAGCCAGTGGCAAGTAGGCAGTGGCATCTACTGCTCCTCCTCCTCATATTATGAGCCAAACTACACATTACGCTAATGCAGCTGAGGCTTGTTTTACTTTTTACTCTTGTGTACGCGCACATGGCTCCAATTCGGAGTGGGACCACAGCGCTCCAGGAGGGTAGGGTTAAACCTTTCCCCCCACCATTCCCCCCCCGCACGTGCAGGGGAAAAAAAGGGGGGAAAGGGGGGAAGTCTCCATTGGAGTCAATTAAAACATTTTTTTCTCTCCCCCTGTGCTTTAAAATAATGCGTAGTTTGGCCCTTCAACTGATAGCGTCTTGAGGCTGGTTTTGGCTTTTAAAAAAATCAGGGGAAAGGCGCATGTTGCAGTATTTAATGTCTATTTTGGTCCTGACTCCTGAGTAAGGATTGTCCTGAATCAGGCACATCTGGTACTTCAGAAATGGCACCCTTATATATCACCAGTTTGTCCTTCTATTAGAGAGTCTGAAATAACCCTGGAAAAGTACAGCATGGAAAAAGTAGGCACCGTCAAGTTTAAATTCACTTTAGCAGCAAGCTGGCAGTGGAAAGTGATGCAGATTAAACATAAAGGGATTTTCACTGCTACACTTCATTAGATTGCTACCCATCTGCTTGAAATATACTGATCTATTTCAAGCCCTATTATTGTTTTTTATTGTTTGCTGTGTGTCCTTTCTGCTGTATTTCACCAGATACACAGTGGGCACAGCATGTTTCTTCAACAGGTTTTATTGTGTGTTCCACTTCTTCCAAGCTATGCTTCAGATCAACTTAAGTAACTAAGTATGCTACAGCTTTTTCCATGTGTTTTTACCAGTTCTTATTTTTTACAAGCATCTGTTTTGGAATCAAAATATGCCCAGGCTCTCCAGCTGGTTAGAAAACTGGAAGCAAAGCAGGTTCCTCATCATTGCTAAAGAATTTCACGAAGTTCCTGAACTGTGAGCCATGAATGATACGCATTTCATTGTGCTAAACCCTTTAATCCGAATAATGAACTGTGCTGTATTTGGGGAGGCCTCTCATTCGTGTGTGGGAATACAGCAAACCAACCTCCCACTCTCCCATTGCATTGTCTATCCAGGCTCAAAGGATGCAACCTGGAACAGGGTTCCCATCCTCTCTGGCTGTTGAGTTGCCTTTCAGATGAACTCGCACATGAGATGCAGCATCAAATATCAAACTAGCCTGGAGATTTGTGCTTTTAGGCATTGTGTATATGTTACCTTTTACCCAAGTTTATTTTTATACATTTTTTGAATAAATTCTTCCAAACTTTAACCACTTGGGTGCCTTGTGTCTTTTGTACAACACGTTGCTGAGCACGTCATGGCAGTTAATTTGGTGGTGGTGGTGCCCATGACACTTCCTCAAAATTCCAAATGTGCCCACAAAGGTTGCCTACCCTGGTCTTGACATTTTCCATGGAAAGGGTACAATAATGCCCAGGCAAGGATAAGTGTCACCAAGATGTAGAGTTCAAAAGAAAGGGGGCATTGCTGCAGTGGGCAGGTGATCCAGTGTTTTGGGCTTATAGTATCAGTAATATACGATTTCTGGAGGTAGAAAGATATGGGTTCAGCTTGTATTTGAACTAAAAACTATGTATTTTGTTTATTTTTAACACAACTCACTTTGCTTACTTCTGCCATTAACTTTATTTTATTTATTACATTTCTATACCACCCAAAAGCTGAAGCTCTCTGGGTGGTTGACAATAATTAAAACCATAAAATACAACATAAAATAACAGTATAAAAAATGTAAAGTTTAAAACTACAGTATAGAAGTAAAAGCCGTACTGGATAGTGATGAACTAATTAACTTGGAATATCTTGGCTTTATGGAGATGAAACACTCTCATGGATCCCTGAAGATTCAGGACTAGTCAGGCTAGTTTGGAAGGTTTGGGCTTAGAGCTTCTAATGCCTTGAGAAACTGAGGGTCATATGTGCCAGGTTTGGGGGACAGAGGAGCTGGCTAAGCCTGGGGCATGCTGGGAGTTGTAGGCCAAAAACATCTGGGGACCCAAGGTTGGAGAACACTGTCCTATAAGATTCAGAGCAGGTCCAGAGTTCTCCACAATGCAGTCTCCAAATCACTAATTTAGACAAATGTGAAAATCTGCTGAAAGGGATTTGGTATTTTGAAGACCAGACTCTTTAGGAAACATTCTCCAAAAGCAGCTGCTACACTAGCTAGTTTGTTGTGTAGCCTTGGAAGAACATTGGGATGGGTGTGCTCTGTATACAACCAAGTCTGTCTCCAACCCATTATTCAGAATTTTTGGTGTTTTCATTACAGGTGCTTAAAAAAATGTTTTTGCACGTACTGCGAGCACAAAAAAGAAAAGAAAAAACACACACACACCACATGTACAAAGCTGATCACACATTACATCACAAGGTAAGCATCTTAACGAGAAACGAATATCACTGTAAAATATATTTTACATTTTCCAGCGAATGTTTAAAACAGCTGAGCTACATAGGAACTGAAAATATATGTCAGCGCACAACAGCTGTTTAATATTAACCAGTACGTACATAGTGGCAAAGCACTTTGTTTTCTGAAGATAATTTAAACTTGTTAAAAAATTTCCAGCTGCTTCTTAGGCAGTGAGAAATAACCTTTTCAGCATGTAACACTTGCTGACTTATTTTAAAAGGTTTGTGTTTGCTTGTTCAAAACACGTCTTTAAAACGATTTTCTTCCATAAAGATGAAACTATGTTTGGGAAGGCTGGCGAATGATAGAGTTCACTGGATTACAGCCCCAGTAACAATGTTTATATTAGCAATATTTCGGTGTACATTAATATGTCAGCTATCTAATTTTAGAATCGTTTGTATCACTGCCTGCTCCAGGTTTTAGAGGGCCCTTGGGCAAGATACCCTCAATGGGCCCGCTCCCTCAATGAGTCGACTTTCTCACCGACATTGTCACCAGTTGCTATTCCTCCTCCTGCTCTTTCTCATCATTGCTACCACTTGCTTGCTTGACGGACAGAGAACCAGTGAGCAAGTAGGCTGTGGCATCTACTCCTCCTTTTCACCACGGTCATTGTCTGGGCCAGAGTAGTGAGAAGCAGGTGAACAAGCAGGCTGCAATGGTGAAGAAAAGGAGGAGATCCAGGGGGCTATTGTTTGCGGGCCTCTGCTTTTTCTTTGATGTATTTGGATATCTAGCTTGCCCTCATACTGAGCGTTTGCATGCTATAGTTCTTGCATAGTTTATTGATGTGAGCCTCTTTAGGAGGCAATAATTGTCTGAAAAGTGGGATGAAAATGCAGTAAGTAATGAACAACAAATGCCCCTTTAAAAGGCTATTGGAGATGTGAAGAAAAAAGCTCTTTTCCTTGATTGGTTTAATCCTGGCCACTGAATGGATAAGGCTAGTCCGGATGGCTATATGCTACCTCCAGTAACAGGGGCAGTATGCCTTTGTACACCAGTTGCTGGGGAACATGGGCAGGAGGGTGCTGTTGCGCTCATGTCCTCCTGGTGGGTTTCCCGTGGGCAGCTGGTCGGCCACTGTGTGAACAGACTGCTGGACTAGACGGACCCTTGGCCTGATCCAGCATGGCTCCTCTTATGTTCTTATGATGTGGGCCCTCGGCAAGTGCCCAGCCATGCTTACCCTGACGCCAGCCCTGGTTTGTATTCATAAGCAAATTAACCTATTTTGCCGCTAACATTCTAATAGCTATTTATGGAAATTAGCATAGAAAAGTGCAACAGCGGTCCTAAAGCATTCCATTTCCTTTGAATGAGAGGGTACTGGAGATTTATGGTGTCTAGTTGCAAATGTATAAGCAGAACACTTTAGGAGCAAAGAGACTCTTAAAGCTGATAGCACAACGGCGGGCTAATCCAGAGAACCAACGTGGGGTGGTGGCTAGAGCAGCCTTCCCCAACCTGCAGCCCTCCAGATGTGTTGGACTGTTAACTCCCATCATTCTCAGCCAGCATGTCCCATTGCTGGAGACCTGGGTTCAAGTCCCTACTCGGCCACAAAGCTCACTGGGTGACTTTGGGACAATCACTGACTCTCCGCCTAACCTACCTCACAGGGTTGTTGTGATGACAGAATGGAGAGGAGGACCATGTAGGTCACCTCAGGTTCCTTGGAGGAAAAAAGGCAGGATATAAATGTAATAAGAAATAAGAAATAACAAAAAGGTCCCAGTTCAACCCCTGGCATCTCCGGGAAGACTCCTGCCTGAGACCCAGGAGAGCTGCTGCTAGTCATCATCATCATATGTTTATTGCTTTAGCCATAGGCCATTGCAAGTACAAGCAAAACAACATCCAACAGGAGAAATAAGAAAAATATAATGAAATATATGCTAGTCAACTTAGTTGGTTGGTGGTGCAAACTTTTTGGCCCCGAGGGCCACATATGACACAGGTTCGGGCACCTTATCCACACACAAGTAAACACACACACACACACACCAAAGCAATCCTGATAGAGATCACTCCTCACTGCTTCCTTGCTGCTAGCAGCATCAGGAAATGTTGATAAGAAGAGCCATGCTGGATCAGACTAAGAGTCCATCTTGTCCAGTATTCTGTTCACACAGTGGCCAACCAGTTGCTTGTGGAAAACCCACAAGTACGACAGGAGTGCAACAGCATCCTCCTGCCCAGGTTCCCCAGCAACTGGTATACAGAGGCAGACTGCCTCTGATACTGGAGGTAGCATACAGCTATCGCACCAGTGATGCAGTGATCTGTATGACGATCTTCGGGGAGAAAGTGGAGAGTACAGGGGGCACTGAAATTGGGGGGGGGCAGGGCACCCATGGGGGCAGGGCACCCATGGGGGCTGCAGTAAAGGCCTTGGGGCATGCAGCTTGTGGACCCTGATGTAGTTAGTACTGAGACAGATGGACAAATAGTTTGACTCAGCTTCCAATATCCCTAAAGCTTTCTATGTGTCAAGTTGAAGCATTTCTTAACAGGTACTACTGAACACACAGGAAATCTCAAGATCTGCCACTAAAAAACTGGCTCTCAGTGTAATAATCCTGCACCATGATAAATAACTCCTCTGCTTGTGTCATAAACTAGAATACAACCTTAAAATTTAGAGAACTTGCTTTATTATTCCTAGAAGAGGAAGATCATTTTGCACAAAAAATTATTAATACCGCTGAGCATAATTTTCATTTTTAAAGCAGCACATTTTTAAAATAGATTTTCAGCATTCTGAATAATTTCTCTTATCCCAAAAGATAATACTGATGACCTGAGCATCAAATTATTAGACAATCAGAAATAAAAAAGATTTCCAGGAAATAACTCTGCCGTTACTGGACTGGAAGCTGAGCTCATAATACTCAATTCAATTTTTTTTTTTTAAAGCAACAAACCCTCAGCATAGCACGCAAGATGACTGAAAGCAGAAATATCTGAAAATGGTTGTATACAAAAGGGTTTTAAAATGTCACAGGAAATTTCTTTGCTTCAGAATAGGGAATCTTATGAATGCTTTATTCTTTCTTAAACAGATGGAACACTGTGCAGTGCATGGACCTCGTGCATAAGTGCAACGGGGACTTGGTTCTTGATTCTTTCTCCATTTGCTTGGTGGGAGGGATTTCATCGCTGATGAAGTCAGGCCAAGTTGATAATGAAGACACTTGGATGAGGCCTTGATTTGACAACAGTCTGAGAGCCTTTTAGGGAAGGGCTGTAGTAGCTCAGTGGTACATGCATACTTTGCATGCAGAAGGTTGCATGCAAAATTATGCATGGTGTGCAGAAAGTAGAGAGACTGAGAGACACATTTTTGTTGTGCCTCCCGTAGGTCAGACAGAGACCAGCTGAGCCGGGCCGGAGTGTGTTTGGGGTGGGGCCAGGCTAAGCGCAGCCTGACCCAGCTGGGCAGCCTTACCAATCAGCGCCTGCTCAAAAGGCAGGTCCCAAACACACTCAGATGCTGGAAGCAATTGTTCGTTACCACAGCTACAGCCAGAAGCTCCTGACATTCCTGACCTCAGACTTCTGTACCTTTGAACCTTGGAACGACCCTGACCACGACTTTGCCTGATCCCAAACTGGTTTACGTTTGCTCTGTTTTGGACTGATATATTGTGGCTTCGACACTCAGACTGTGATAACGACTACAGCTTATCTCGGAACTGGATGGATTTACGACAATTTTTCTCTCTCTTTCATAATATTAGAACCTGGGGTCATCCCATGAAGCTGACTGACTGGTGGGAGATTCAGGACAGATAAAAGGAAGGACTTCTTCACATGACACATATTTCAACTATGGAACTCATCAGCACAAGATGTAGTGATGGCCACCAATTTGGATGGCTTTAAAAGAGGATTAGACAGATTCATGGAGAAGAAGGCTATCAGTGGCTACTAGTCCTGATGGCTATATGCTACCTCTAGTATCAAAGGCAGTATGTCTATGTAAACCATTTGCTGTGGAGCATGAGCAGGAGGGTGCTATTGTACTCATGTCCTACATGTAGGTTTCCCACAGGCAGCTGGTTGACCACTGTATGAACAGAATGCTAGACTAGATGGAGTCTTGGACTGATCCAGCATGGCTTTTCTTATGTTCTTATATTCTTATGGCTCCACGTTCTAGGTAGGGCTGAAAAAGACTCCTGTCTGAAATCCTGGATAGCTACTGCCAATCAGTGTAGTCTATATATTAAGCTAGATGTAACAGTGGTCTGACTGGGTCTAAGGCTGCTTCCCTTGTACAGATGACCAAAAACTCCAAGGTCTCTCATTCCATTGTAGCTTGGTCATCTGTCATCCTTTATAGTGGTTAAGAGGATCTTACTACACATCAAAAGCAAACATGTGCTAGAATGTATGGTAAATTGACTCTGGTTTTACTCTTGATCAGTGCTTCATTTCTGTAGTGAGAGGTTCTCTAGAACATACATAACTTCTGACTTGGAAACTCTTCCACTTAATCCTCGTCCTAAGGTGGTTGGTTGTCATTACTCAGTGGGAATGGAAAGGTATTCTGCAGATGTTCAAACATTCTATCTCCTTTATTAGCCATTCCTATTTCAAGGTTCCAATGTTCAGGCTTCGTCTTGAGGTCACACTTGGTATGAACAGCCAGTGTATAGACACTCTGAAAAGGATGGATTTAGGAGCACCTAACTCTGCATAAGAACAGGCTGTCATGGAGCCAACATTTCCTCCACCTCCACCCAGTTAGTCAGCAGTTCGACTTTGCAAAGGCAGGCGTATAGACACATGAATGGAAGGAGCCAGAGCTACCCACTTCAAAGCCAGAAGGAGCCTGCTGCAGCCTGCTCAAACAATATACATGTTTCTAGGCATACTTGCCCAATCCCAGAGCCTCTTAACCCTGTCTCCCACAAAGTCTCAAGGATTCTGACTGATCTGCTGAGGGTGTTTCTCCCTGAATATTCCTGTTCTGTGTAAGGTTGCCAGTGGTGGAGGTGGTAGGACACAAAAGTTGTTGCGAAGGGTTCTTGTTTGTTGAAGAAAAGCTGGAAGGGAGATGAGGTAGAAAAACCAGGGTAGGGAATGGGCTGTGTTCCTCTTGACAGAATGCTGGCAAGCGTGGTGGAGGCTGTGCTTAAAAAAGAGGTTGTAGGACACTGCTGTCTCCAGGTTTTTGAAGGCCCTTGGGCAAGGCACCTTTAATGGAGCCCCTCCCTCACTGAAACTACCTTCTCACCACCACCACCACCACCACCACCACCTGCTGCTGTTGCTCCCCATCACCTTTCTCATTGCTACCACTTGCTTGCTTGACAGACAGAAAGCCAGTAAGCAAGTCAACAATGACAACTACCACTCCTTCTCACCACCACCGTTGTCTGGGCCAGAGCTAGAGGCAGCTGAACAAGCAGGTTGCAATGGTGAAGAGGAAGAGCAACTCCAAGGGGCTCTTGTCAGTGGGACCCTGCTGGGGTGTGGACCCTTGGCAGCTGCCCAACCATGCCTACCCTTCATGTTGGTCCTGTTGTGGAATTCTGGCCTAAGTGGATACCATAGCTTCTATCCTGTAATGTTCTGTGTGGGTTCAGATAGGCAGCAGTTGGTCAGGAAAAGGCACTCTACGTATGCTTAGATGCATATTACTTTATATAATCGCAGTTATTGACTTCTTGTAAATTATCAGCTGGTGATACACTAAAAATTTTAAATTGTACACTTGGAAGGGGGTGTTTAGAAGGTAAGGTCTAGTGACCGAGCTTTGAGAGCCACTGTAATACTAGCACACCTTGACACTTCCCACTGGCACAGGGGTAGGGACAATTAGCAAACCATTTAAATAATAACTGTTGAGCTTTTAAGAAACCTCTTCAGATGGGAGAGGAATGGAATGGGATTTAGGATTATGCCCATAGTTCCACTTGTTCTGAAATAATGTATATGATAATATAAAAAAAGTAAAAGGAAAGAATAAAGACTAGAACTTTCCAGCACCTACTTTTTCAGGTACACTATTTCAGCTGCAATCCCAAACACACTTAACTGGGAGTAAGTCCCACTGAACTCAATGGGACTTACTTTTCAATAAGCATGCATAGGATTGCATTGTTAACCCTATGAGAGTTGGGTTGGAGGTAACCTGAAACACTCTGTTAAAAAGTACATAGGGACTATTTGAATGGACCCCCAACCATGCCTTTTCCATGTAGATACACTTGATGCCAAGGTGAATCCTGGTTCAAAATAAATTCCAGTCCCAATCCTAAACAGAAATCTGGGGAACCTTTCCACACCTCCTCGATCTTACAGACTTGTGTCACTGTCTTCAATTCAATGTCCACAATATACGGTAACACAGAGTTAAGCACACTTGAGGCTGCAGTGTTACACACACTTGTCTAGGAGTAAGTTGCATGAAATGAATGGAACTTACTTCTGAGTAGACATGCATAAGACTGTGCTGTAAATTCCAATTATTCCCTCTAGCCAAACCCAACCATCTAACCATTCTACCACACTAGCTTTCAGCTTAGGGTTACATTTTAATGTAGGTTTTACACATGATCCGTTCTATTATTATAGGATACACTGAGCTCATGTACAGTCCACAAATGTCCATGGAAAATATTGGTCAGCTCTGTACTAATATGAATGCTTTTGGTATGAATAAGCCTAGTAGAGTCACATCCTCAGACATTTTCTAAGCCATTCATGGCCTCAGGGCAGGTTTCATAAGCATAAAGGCAACCACTGAAAGCTCAAAACCAGTCAGTTGTTTTTCACCTGTTGCCAAGCTCTGACTTTTCAATTTTCTTCAATTACCTTGTAGATATGTTTGCAGGAAGTGAAAACAAAGTCTTTGAAGTTGCAAATGAATAGTTACTAACAGGTGACCCCTTCTCCCAAATACCTTACAAAAAGCAGCCTGCTTGGGAATAATCATTATGAGCTTGGGATGGGATTCTCACACATTGAGGTCTGAATACAATTTGTTCTTAACCTTAGGAAAGAAGAGCTAGCTGCACAACTTCTGACTTACAGAATTATTGTATGGAAAAAGATGCTGCCCTATTCTGGGCTGAAAAATCCTACACTCACCCTGACAACAAAGGAAAAAAATGCAATTATAGTATACTGTACATTACAATGACCAATTATTTTGTTTTTGCCAGTGCTACTCCCTTCTTATGCAGGGAGGAAAAACAGGAAGGGATTGCACAGAGAGTTTCTTTTATAATTTAATTTACTGCATTTCGTAGCTGCATTTCAAGACTGAAGTCTTCCCAAGGTGACTTAGGATATGAAACAGACAATTCCGTATCAAGAAAACAAGTTTATAAAAAACAGAAATCAGTTTTCAACAAATTTCATAATGAACCAGTAAAAATAAGGCAAATTCAAAAATAGCTAACAAAAGCAGCATATATAATACAAGTTTCAGTTATAAAAGCCAAAGAACACAAACACGTTTTTTAAAAATCCCCCTAAAAACAACAGATGGAGCCAGGCATACATATCTCTTGGGGAGAGAATACCACAGGACAGGGGCCATTACCAAGAAGGTCCTATCTCTAGAGCCCTCAACCTTAAAATATCTTAATGAACCTTAAGGCGATAGAACTTATGCCTCTTCTTGGCAGCTTCAGTGAGTGGGGCGTATAATTTTCTCTCAGCCCTGAGGTTCCTAGGAGCATCACCTAATTGCCTTTGATTGGCACAATGACTCATGTGTTAGCCCCGCCCCTTCACTACAGTGTTTGGACTGGCCTTACAGTGCATGTGTCATATTTCAAAGAGTGAAAATCATGTTCAGAGATTATCATGTTCATTTTTGCAAAAGGCAGTTGGCAGCATGTGGTAGATTGCTTGGATAATGTTCTTGTTGGCTCGCTCCAAGAGCCTGCCTTCTTCTTTGTTTTTTGGTGCCTGGGTGGCTGCCTTAGGCATTTTCTCATGTTTTGGGGGGACTGCTGGATTCTTCTCTCTCCATTCTGGGCCTCATGTCCTGTCCTGTGTTATGGGGTGGCTGAATCCTTAGCATGAAATTGTGACTATTCATTGTTAATTAAGCTGCAATTGCATTAAGTTGTTGTAACATGGAACTGGAAGTTGGAAACAGGGATGGACACTGTCAATTTCAGTTTCTCTCAGGTTCTCATTTTACCAATGTTGGGTTCAGTTCATCTTGAACTTTGAGAATTTCTTCCGTCTTAAATTTGGTTTATCCTGAACTTTGAGAATGTTTTTTTTTTTTTTAGTTAGCTTGACAATTCATAAGCATTTTTGTGCACATTTCTCCTAATACATGCATTTTTGTATGCATTTTTGCCTAATATATACATAATTTGCAAGCAAATTTCCTAATAGCATGCATTGTTGAATGTTATTGCTCCTAATATATGTCTGTGCATATTTTTTTAATTGGGTAACTCCATTGCAAAATTTGGAGAAGCACGAATTTAAAAGGATAACCAAATTTTGGTTCGTATAGTGGTTCTAAAGTGTAAGACTAGGTGCATTTGCATTAAAATATGAACTGAAAAAATTTCTACCCCATCCCTAATTAGAAGTAAGTCTGAGTATACTGATAAGTTTACCAGGGGTTTCTTCCTATGTATTACCGTACCTCATTTTCTTTCATGCCAGATTTTCCCACTCACCACCCCATGGAGCTCTTCCCCATGGCACCCCCAGATATGTGGGCTGGTTATGGTTATCTAGTGGGATGAAACAAAGGCACTCTGCTCATGTTCAGCAGTTATAGTTATGATTGAGCCGTGGCATTGATGAAAACAGGTCCCACTGACTTCACTGACCAAGTTCGACATGTATGCTTAAATTATTCTTTTTGAAATGAGTGAGATGCAAAAGTATCTTTGTCTGGGTCATGCTCAAAATTAATTGGATCAGGGTGCAATCCAGTCCAGATGCCCATAGCTCTCTGAACTCGGAGGATTACGTGCATCCTATGCAGGGTGGGAGGAGCGTGGACACGAAGGTAGCCTCTGCGTTCCTCCCACCCTGAAAAACACTTACGGTAGACAGCCAATTTTGGCTGTCTAAGTATTGCACCTCAGAGCACAAGGGAAGGAGGCTGAGGCGCTGCCAGGATACCTTGTATCATGGGGGCACCTGTTTCCTCCCCTCGCCGCCCCTGGAACACCAACAAAACCCAGTCTCCAAGGTTGCATTTGCGACCTTGGAGAAGCAGCCGGTGTGGCTCTTTCCGTGCTGGCTGCGAGGGGGGACAGGACCTCGGAGCAAGTTTCCAAGCTTGCAGCTGAGACTCCGAATAATACAATAGCCATCTAGATGCTGTCTAGCAGCCATAGGATTGTGTTGTGCTGTTAGTAATGTAACTCTGTTATTAGTCAATTAATATTAATACATTCTACTTTTCATTTAGATCCCCCTAAAATATCAGGTTTGTAATTTGAGGGTGTTCTGGTCCAAAATAGGGCAGCAACAGGAAATGGCCAGTACGATCATATTACACCGATGTACAGGCAGTCCCCAGGTTACGAACGAGTTCCATTCTTAAGGATGTCTTCAAGTCGAATTTGTATGTAAGTCGGAACAGCATAGCGTTCTATACGTTAAAATCGTAGGGATGTAACTGCTCGCCTTGAGCGGGCGTAGCAGGCCAAAATCGGCCCCGCTCATGCCCACCCGAGTCGAATGGACCTTAATAGCCCTGTTGCCCTGGTTTCTACGGAAAATACGTAGAATTGGGGTCCTGGCACGCTGGCGCAGGGTCCCAGCGTGTCACTTCCGGCCAGCCGGAAGTGGCGCGATGGGACCGGCGCGGCTGGCTCAAGCGATGCGGAGAATTGCTCCGCGCCGCTGAGGATCAACAGATACATGGACACCCCTATAAAATCGGCATTTACACAAATTGCGTAAATTACGCAAATTGCGTAGTATGCTACGCTATGTACTCTACCTAAACAATGTAGTGTTGGGGAACCCAGAAGTCTGTTCTTAAGTATGGGTTGTCTGTACGTCGGACGTTCTTAACTCGGGGTGTGCCTGTACTGCACTGGCTTCCAGTCCGATGCCAGGCCCAATTCAAAGTGCTGGTATTAACATTCGAAGACCTAAACAGCTTGGGACCAGGTTGTCTGAAAGATTGTCTCCTCCCATATACACCTGCCCAGACCCTAAGATTATCTTCAGAGGCCTTTCTCCAGGTGCTTGAGCCAAATGAGGTGAGGCATGCGTTATTAAGGAGAGGGATTTTTCTGTGGTGGCATCCCAGATGTCGAAATCCTTCCCAAGAGAGACTCACTTGGAGCCTACATTGTGGTCTTTTCACCACCAGGTGTAGACCTTTTTATTCTTCCAGGCCCTTTAGTCCTTCAGTTTTAAAAACTATGTTAGTATGTTTTTAGATCTTTACATTGCTGCTGACTTTTATTTTAGTTTTTATTTTCTTTAAAAAGTTTTAGGGTTTTATATTATGCTTTATTGTGTTCTCTATTTTATTATTTTAAGTTTAGTTTTGTGAACCACCCAGAGATCTTCGGCTATTGGGCAGTATAGAAATCTAATTACTAAATACATTCTTGGGACCCCGAAAGGTACAACTGTTACTTTATGCAGATGACATGGCTCTCCTCTCAACCACTTTAGTAGATCTAAGGAGACTTTTAAACAAACTTAGTTTGGTCTGCAGACAGGAGAAGTTGGCTATAAATTACACCAAAACCCAGGTTATGTGTACAATTCCCCCAAAAGAAAACGCCTACATAAATGGCGCCTAGATGAGCACACAATTGAGCAATGTTCCAGCTTCAAATATCTGGGGGTACAAGTCTCCTCAAATGGCAGCTGGAAATCCCACATAGAGGCAGCAAAGCTAGCTGCCTGGAGGACTGCTAAAGTTACCTTATCTTTCGGGTGGTGCAATGGTGGTTCTCTGGTGGGCCCAACTTTGGAAATATAAGATAAGTTACCTTATCTTTCAGGTGGTGCAATGGTGGTTCTCTGGTGGGCCCAACTTTGGAAATATACTTAGCTAAAGTACCTCCCCAACTTCTGTACAGTGTGGAGATATGGGGTCAGGGTCATGCCCCAGCAGTTGAGACCATTCAAAATAAATTCCTGAGAGAGCTGCTGGCACTTCCTCCAGGAGTCCCCTCTTCTCTGCTAAGACTGGAAGTTGGATTTACATATGTCTATTAAAGCAAGAATAGACAAAGCTCTTGTCCTTTATGGCAAAAGACTACCAAACTCCAATGATGAGAATTTGGCAAAACAAAGCTTCTTGAGCAAATTGATATGGTGGTTGGGCTCACCATTGGCTAGTGCTCTCTCAGGCTTATTTTGATGACACCCGTAATTTCCTAATTAACTTGGACAATCGGAGTATTAGAGATAGAATTTTTGAAGCAGATTGCCATGAAACTATTCTTGCTAGCCAATGCCAGGCCTTTTCACCATGGTGTAGTTTCTTCAAGAGAGGTCAACAGTATTTCTAGGATTTAACCTTTGTGGCTCTCAGAAAGGCTTTCACAGACCTCCGTTTCTAAACTACCGGTATGCCAACAGCTTATTTGGATAAGTACAATGGGAACTCTTTGGCTCAGCAGACCTACATCTGTGGTTCCAGGGAAGTTGAGGACATAGTACATTATCTTCTTCACTGCCCCTTGTATGAGGAACCCAGGACCCACCTTTTGTGGTACCGTCTGAAAATTAGGGCTGGCAGGTCTCCAGCGGAAATTATCTGTGATTTGCTGGCAGACTATAGTGAATTTATTACAATGGGGTTGCATCTTTTGCAGTAGTGGCTCAAAAAACCTGCTGAAACTTTTTAATGACATCTGCTGCGAATTGCCAAGGAGATCATTTATTATAACATAAAGTGCATGAACTTGTCTAGCTGGCTCGTTTTAGTATATTTTTGTTATATGATGTTGTTCTTATTCTCATTGTTAATTTTAAATTATTTTTTTTTGTTTTCAACATTTGTATGGTTATTTTGTTTTATTGATGCCTGGCCTTTTGCATTTCTCTTGTATAGCATCCCGGAATCTGTTTTTAGGTATTCATTACTTGAGTTTTGCTTTGATTTTATGTTATATATGGCCGCATTGTAACTTGCATTTGTCCATGGCCTTTGTGCTATAGACAAACAATAAACAAACAAGTAAAACATAAATAAATAAGAAATAGAATAGCAATTTATACTCATTGGTCTTAACTATCTATACAGTACAAAAGGTCATTCTGTACTTTCTCTTGACTCTTGAATTATATAGACCAATTCTGTAAACAGATCCCAATTAAAAGTTGTAGCACACTCTAGGACTGATTCATGCACATTGTTTTCAAGTGTGTGATGATGCCTATCCCTGGAGTCATGCTCTTACTCACTTCAGTAATTTCAAAATGTTGTTGTGGGGGTGGGAGAATAACAATAGGAATACTGTAAAGTCTGTATTAGGACATCTGACTATGACCTTGACTTGCTGTATGCTGCCGAAAATATGTCTAACTGTAATAAATTATTGTGTGTATATATGGCTGGGTTTGCATGACACGACAACCCACCGTGGATTATAAACCACAGTGGGTTGTCGTGCCGTGTGGACATTCCCGGCTGAGGCAATAGCTGCCCACCCCCTCCCCGCCACCGCACTGAGTGCAAAAGGGCTCGGCATGGCAGCAGGGAGAGGAGGGGAGATCACTGCAGCCAGCTAGATAGCCGGCTGAAGCGATCCCTGCTCTACTGCTCCTCCCGTGGTGTCCCCTGTGATACCCGCAGGAGGACCGAGTGTGAAGGACGTGGGCATATCGTGGGCCCTGGGGCAAGCAACTCACACTGTGTGGCTTGTGCCACTGTGTGAGTTGTCGTGTCATGCGAACCCACTCTTTGAGAAGCAAAGTCCAGGACCAATAAAGGGAGAGAGGTGACTTTTGATTTAATCATATCTGCTGCAACTGGTAAGTACTGCCACAGAGCAATAGTGCCCATATCATTATTAGATTCAACATGCATGGGGACTGAAAATGGCTTCATAAAAATGCCACTTACTCCAAACTTAAATATATTTTCAACATTGAGTCATATTAATTTCAGTGGAATCTGTTTTCAAGTAAATGACATAGGAGAGCCAGTGTGGCGTAGTGGTGAGAGTGTTGGACTGGGACTCAGGAGATCTGGGTTCTAGTCCCCGCTCAGCCATGAAACTCACTGGGTGACTTTGGGCCTGTCACTGACTCTCAGCCTGACCTACCTCACAGGGTTGTTGTGAGGATCAAATGGAGAGGAGGAGGACTATGTAAGCCACCTTGGGTTCCTTGCAGGAAAAAAGGTGGGGTATAAATATAATAAATAAATAAATAAATAAATAAATAAATAAATAAATAAAATAAAATAGGATCCTATAGACATATTCATAAGAAATCCCACTGAACTCAGCAGGAACCTACTTTCTACTAAATATGCATAAAATTGGGATGTTTACAGGATGGAGGATCAAGCCTCTTGACTGAGATTACAGTATTCAAAAACACTGTAGTAGAAGCTCAAATACAATATACATCAAATGGGATGCATGGCTAAGCAGCAAGGTCAAAAAAGGAAATGAATCACAAAAAGTCTTCATTTTCGAAATAGAGAATTGCACTAATAAAGAGAATGGGAAATGGATATAAAGCCTGCCAAATTAAATCTCCAGTGAGGGTGGCTGAGAAGGAATTTGAATGGCAAATAGACACAGTAACAGCAACCGAAAAGAAATGGGTGGGTGGGTGGGATGGCAATGAAAAAGACAACCCAGGCAGGAACAACAAAGTAGTTAAAGAAGACTACTAGAAGGCATAGTTCTAAAGAGATCAGTTAAAAGCCCTATTCACAAATGACTCCACTTACGTACGTTGGTGATCAGGACACAGTCTGCCCCGTCACGAAGCCTACCTGATATTTGTGCATTAAATCTGATACTGGGATTAGAGTTTCAGTTGTTTATGTACTCAAAAAGTGTATTTTTAATGAGGGAGAACTTTTTGCTAACATCTAAACAAATCACACACAAATTGGAAGTGTTGTATCTGCTTTTCATCCAAATCCTGGGAACGAATCACAGCTTGGACAGAACTCTGAAAAAGCCCCAAGCTACAACTTACGCAGAATCTGTTTATCCACTCTTTAGAACAGGGATGGGCAGAAGGTAGATATCCAGATGTTTTGGGCTTCAACTCCTAGAGGCTTTTGCCAGCGTGGCCAATGGTCAGTAATGCTGGAAGTTCAAGTCCAAAACATCTGGAAAGTCCAAAACATTTGAAGTCCAAAACATCTACTGTCTTCCCACTCCTGCTCCAGAAGACCTCCCTCCTGACATGTGACTATAAGCAGGTATGGGAATGGGACTAGGATTTGGTTGTTGCCAGTTACGTGGGCTGGGTGGTGTTTCTGCCTGTGGTGTAGCTCAGTCAGGTCAGAAAATTCCCCAAGCACAGACAAGATCAGCTTCCCTAAGCTGTACCTTGGGCTAGTTCAAGGACTACACACTTCCATGGATCCTTAAAACACAAAGAACACAGGAAGCTCTTTTTGGAGCCTGGCACAGCTCATGCTGGCTCAGCTTGTCTGAGCGTGGAAAGCTAAGCAGGGTCAGGCCTGGTCGTTACTTGGATGGGAGACCCCTCCTCTAGTTTCCTGCATTGAGCAGGGGGTTGGATTCGATGGCCTTGTAGGCCCCTTCCAACTCTATGATCCTATGAAACTCTATACCAAACACTATAGGAGTCAATATAGGAGGATAGAAACAATTGACCAAATAATAATAACTCAGTCAGGTAAAATGACAGACTGCTACAGTTGCTGAACCCAAATTATCAAAAACAAAAGTGAAGTCTCAAGTCCCTAAAAATCACTATACAAACACACACACACACACACACACGCAACTACCGGTATATATATATATATATATATATATGTTGCAGAAGAAAACAGAGCATAAGCAAGAGACAGAAGTGTAAGGCAGGAAGTCACTTTGGCCTTAAGGTAAGCCATCCTACTGCCTCTCAGCCTTACTGCCGTAATGCAAGTAAAGCACTCAGAACACTCTGTAAAGCTACTGTCCTATACTCACTACTCTATAAGTGATTCCCACTGAACTCAACAGGATCCTTTGTCTTCTTGAGCCCCCCCCCCCCATGAAACTATGCTTCAAAAGCTTTGACTGCAGCAACAAAGACCAGATACTTTACATTTCAAAATAAATACAAGCTACATTTTCCTGCATGTCTGAGCTGAGCAAAAAGTATTTTATGAACTGCCAACTTCTGTAGAATTATTCATATCCACAACTAGGGCCAAACTAGAGGTGATAGTGGAATATCCATGTGTTTAAACGTGGATTTCTCCCAATCATGTAGAAAGAGAGGGGTAGAGGTCCAATTTCATTGTAACAGTTTATCTTCCTGTAGTCTCTGTTCTGGAGTAATTTGCTATCAGCCATTGGAGCTTTGAATGTAATGCCAAAGCTTTGCCTGTGTTATTACTAAATGGCATCTCCTTTATTGTAGAGCCTAGTTTCATTTCATTTATTACATATTATATAAATTATATAATTTATACCCCGCCTTTTTTCCTGCAAGGAACCCAAGGCGGCTTACATAATCCTCCTCTCCATTTTATCCTCACATACTGCCCAATGGCCAAAATTCCCTGGGTATACAAAGATTAAACACCTAAAAATACAATATAAGAACATAATATAAAAGAAACACATCAAAATATAACATTTTTAAAATAATCAACAGTAAATTCCAGGACTCATTAAAACCCTTATCATACGCTGTCAAATGCCTGGGAGTAGAGGAAAATCTTAACCTGGTGCCGAAAAGATGATTATATTGGCACCAGTCGGGTCTCACTGGGGAGAGAGTGTTTCACAAAACTAGGGAGCCACCACCAAAAATGCCCTCTCCCTTGTTGCCATCCTCTGAGCCTCCCTCGGAGGTGGCACTTGGAGGAGGGCCTCAGATTACGAGTGTAGTCCACGAGTAAGTTCATACTGTAATATGTAGGTTCATACCATAATACCCTGTGATGTGTGTGACCAGATCCACCTCTAGGCCCCTGACTACTGACTAGAGAATCGGATGTCCTCCAAGAATTGAGGCACTGGCCATTCTTCTGAAGTGTACATTCTATAAGTACAGGTTTTTCAGGGAAATATCATGGCATATAAAACCAGAAAACAAAGAACAATATAGTGGCTCGGTAACTAACTACCGGTACGTACATTTTCTCCTAAGGAAAATTAGGAGCCACTTTGCACCAATTGCATATCTTATACATAATGTGCCAAAGCTGGAAGAGCAGTGAATAAGCCTCCTCCTTAAAATACCATATGAAAGATCAAAATGAGGTTGCTTACCATCCCTTCTCCTCCCCCAGCAACAATATTTTTCAGACACTGTGGGAAGTGTTCTCTCACCAGAAGATGGGTCCCAGGAGCCCCTTGTGTTGGAGCAAATTTGTGCCAATTCTTTAAAAGCGCAAAGAGGGGCTGAATTCCAGAAAAGTACGAAGGGACCTAATTATAAACTGTCTGCATAATAAGCAGAATTGTTCAACAGCGATGGGAGTTACTGTCTGCAGTGTGTGAATTGAGCTATTCATTACTTGGAACCAACAGCAGGACACAGACCTGAATGATACAGTCAGTCCATTTCTATGAACTCTGAAAGGAATCATAATTTTCTGACTCACCTAATATGAATTCTTGACAGCCACCACCTTATTTACTTTCGAGAGTGCATGAGTAATCATTAATGAATCCCCACAGTTCTTCCACATGCAATTTGAATAAATACTCCAGATCACGGCATATTATGCCTAGTTCAGGATGTGCAAACCCCATCAACAGAAAAAATAATGGAATTATATGGGAGAAAGAGGGCAATAATCACTAAAGGTGCAATCCTGTGCAAGTTTAGACAGAAAAAAGGCCTACAGCTCCTTTTGTAGGAGGAGTTGTAGGCCTTTTTTCTGTTTAAACTTGCATAGGATTGTGCCCTAAAAGATTTAAACATTGGAGAAATAAAGATTACATTTAATATTAGAGAAATACTTTACTACACATACCAGAAAGAAACAGAGTTGGATCCAGACATGTTTAGAGTAGACCCACTGAAATCAATGGAATTTTGTATTTAGAGTAGACCCACTGAAACCAATGGAGCATAACTTAGTGGTAACTAATTTAAGTGTGTCTGCTCTGACTATGTCTGGATCCAATCTATAGTTGTTAACGCAAACCAAGTTATTTAGAATGTTTAAAGTGGAACTGTTTAGCATAGCATTTTATTTTAGTTCCTCTGTTTGTTGTTTCATGCTATATACCGTATATACTCAAGTATAAGTCGAGTTTTTCAGCACATTTTTTGTGCTGAAAAATGCCCCCTCGACTTATACTTGGGTCAGCGCCCCCCCCAGGACCCCCGCCGCCACCGCAAGGCACCGCGAGGCACCCCCCTCCACCCCCAGGACCCCTGCCGCCACCCCCAGACACCCCACCCCCACCCCCGTACCTGCACCCGCCGCCGCCGCCGAAGCTTTGGCAGTGGCGGGGCTTCGGCGGCGGCGGGTGCAGGTACGGTGGGGGGGGTGTCTGGGGGTGTCTGGGGGTGGCGGCGGGAGTCTCCCCTCATACATTTCCCACCCTAGACTTATACTGGAGGCAATAAGTTTTCCCAGTTTTTTGGGGTGAAATTAGGGGCCTCGACTTATATTAGGGTTGACTTATACTTGAGTATATACGGGGTATTTATTTTTAAATTAAAGGAACTACATAAGGAAGATTATACATAACCAGCTAGTAGAATAAGTGAGGGTTGGGCAAGGGTGGGTGTACCACAGTGCATATCTGACAGAGGCAATTTCTTCTGTTCCTGGATAGCTCCCGGTCAGCTCTGCCAAGGTAGCCTCTCTACTACCAGATCACAAACAGCCCATGATGTCGAGAATGTGATCTATCTATCTACAGTAATAACTTGGATTACGAGCATAATCCGTTCCGGAGCCATGCTCGTAATCCAAAGTACTCGTACATCAAAGCGAGTTTCCCCATTAGAAATAATGGGAACTCAGATGATTCGTTCCACAACCATTTAATCACTGCTTTGCCGGCTCCCTGGCAGGGAGCCCCATGGAGGGAGCTGGCAAAGCAGTGATTAAATGGTAGTGGGGCTAATGGGGAAACTCACCTTGATGTGCTGGCTCCCGGGGACCCAGCCTCGCCTCCACTCGCTCTGCTAGCACCTCGCACGCTGCCATGCCGCCCCCGCCTCTCCCTCCCTTTGCAAGCGACTGACGGGGCCGGATGTGACGCAATGGGACCGCTGCCGCTTGCAAAGGGAGGGAGACGCTGCAGCCACGCTTACAAAGGTAGGGAGAGGCGGGGGCGGCTCCACACGTCTCCCTGCCAGGGAGACGGCAAACCTTTGCCGGCTCCCTGCCAGGGAGCCGCGTGGAGCCGCGGCCGCCGCTTGCAAAGGGAGGGAGACGCTGCAGCCACCGCTTGCAAAGGGAGGGAGAGGTGGGAGCGGCTCCACGCGTCTCCCTGCCAGGGAGACGCGTGGAGACAACCCGCGGCCGCCGCTTGTAAAGGGAGCTGCGGCCGCCACTTGCAAACACTCGCTCTGTGCTTGGCCTCCAGGGAAGCTCAGACGGCCGGTGCAGCAGCACGAGGCGGCGGCCGAGCCCGGCCGCGCCGCGCCTCACCTCCAGGGAAGCCCCGTGGAGGCGAGTCACGGCGCGGCCGCTCGCTCAGTCGGCGCCTCGCGTTTCTAGCATAAATTTACATTTGAAAGACATCTCGCAACAGGAGCCACATGCGGCAGCAGCGGCTCGTGTTGTGAGACTTGCTCATCTTTCAAATGTAAATTTATGCCAAATTTTTCCTCGTCTTACGAGAAACTCGTAAACCGGGTTACTCGTAATCCGAGGTATTACTGTATCTATCTATCTATCTATCTATAGATAGATAGGTGTGTGTGTGTGTATCTTTAGGAGGCCTGCAAGTTTTAGTTTTCCTTTCTTTTCTGGAAGTCTATGTGGGGCCTCTCTTCCCCCACTCCTAGTGCAGGCCATGGTGCTAAGGCAGTCTGGTGTGTGGTTCCATAGATTTCATATAGAGTTGGAAGGAGCCTACAAGGCCATCGAGTCCAACCCCCTGCTCAATGCAGGAAACTAGAGGAGGGGTCTCCCATCCAAGTAATAACCAGGCCTGACCCTGCTTAACTTTCCACGCTCAGACAAGCTGAGCCAGCGTAAGCCACAGGCCCTCTGTTCCTCAAGAGTTAGTCTTCTCTCATGTCAATAATAATAAAGAATGCTGATGTGAGAGTTCCTGGGCCTGAAGCATGTTGCCTGGAGAGCAGGGCCTGGGGTGGACTGCACATTGTGCAGGTAAGCTTCTCACTATATTAACCATTCCCAAGGGCCATTACAGAGGAGGAGCTGCTTTAGCCATGGGAAGGGCTAAGGAAATAAGATATTGCTTCTGATGGGATTCTCTGAGCTGCTCCAGCCACTCCTCTGAATATTTGAGAAGCAGTCAAAGCGTTATTCAAAAGGCCATCACGATTTATACAAATTCTCACTTTTGCTCACTGGCCTAGTGGGTGAATAACCCCTGCAGGTTGGGAAGGCACACCATACTGGAAGGACTGTCCTACAGGTAGGACTGGCCCTACCATTAGGTGAAGCGAGTGGCTGCATCAGGCAGCAGATGCTAGGGGGTGCAGAGCGGCGGTGGCAGCAAGGTGTTGGAAGATAGAGCTGTGTGTGCCATGTAGCCTGTCCTGTGCCCTCTAAGGCAGCCTGTCCTGTCACCAGTGTTGAAGTAATATTCAACTGCCAGTCCATTCATCTTATGTACATGGAATAGGGAAGGGGCTCCATCTTGTCTACCTTGGGTACCAAAATATCTTGGGCAAGTCCTGTGTACAGATAGAAGGCAGAAAAATCTATGTATACCTATATTTGTTCTTCATCTTTTCCTTCAGACCAGGACAAGCAAAAGATTGTTCCTTCACTTAACCCTGCTAAAATGGGGTGGCTTAAAGGGGGTATCCCAAATGCACTTTTCATTGCAGAACGTACACAGATGTAGGCCTACAGCACAGTCCTCCCATGACATTGCTGTTTTCTGTTACCTACATAATGTCCCCAAATTTCAGCCTCTTACCACGTACTGTTTTCTTTCTGGAAGAAATCCCCAACGTGGAGCATAAAATATCAGAATCTATTTTGCTATTGGGGTGTCTTTATGTCCCCAGAACATGGCAAGTAGGGGTATAAAGATGTCCCAAGGATTTTCCTAATAAAACTGGTGTAGGGAAGACACTGGGTATCAGTAGGTTGGCATAAACCATGGGATTTCATTGGGGAACATTTACCTCGCCAGAGACAGATTTGGAAGTAGAAAAATACCTCACAACAGCACAAAACATTAGTTCTTAGTAATAAAAGTTTTACCTAAAGTTTTATCTTCATGATACTTTTCTAATATTTTGAGTTTATAACATACAGTACTTCTGACACCACAGACACATGTTTGTTTGTGAGGGAATTTTACCACCTCAGGATAAATTGGGAAATGACTTGGGGTACAAACATGTTTGCGTATGTTTTTTACAACTGCTGCATGAGGGCTAAATGTTAAATTTTGCTGACTTCGTAACTGTCCTCAAAATTTATAAAAAATAAATGCTATAAATAACCAGTTGAGGAAATATCCTGAACTCTTGAACTCAGAAATGCTTTGTGACACCAAACAGATCTTCACAAACTACTTTTGCTTTTCACCTCCCAATAAATATCTGTAAGTTAATTCACATTAACTAGAGACCATTATTCTCCTGACCTCTAACTGCTGCATCTCACCTAAGGGTGGAACTATACCTTGCACAATGAGATGGGGTTGCTGTAGGAACAGTGCCCCTGAGTTGATTTCTCAACTTCCCCATAACTTAACCCAGTAGCTTGATGTCATCATATAATCTCCCCACCCCCACCTCTACATCACAAAAATGGCTGCTGGTTGTGGGAGCTGGGAATGGCAAACATTGAACATGATGTTACATGTTATGGGAAATAGGGGGCAAACTTGACAGAGGGATACCATTTTTGGTGGCAGTCTTACATGACATAATGTTTAGTTATACTGTAAGTATTCTGCTCTCCAGAAAAAAAAACATGGCAGCCTCTTAGGTTTATATCAAATTACATAAAAATAATGAATCAGCCCTCACACTCAGAGACAGAGCTTAAGGGTCAGTGAGGAAAACGATTTCTTTCTAGAGATTTTTGCTTTCATGGGGTAATTCTTGTAGAATTATGAAAGTAGATCATAGGCCTATGTAGCTCACAACCTCCTTTCCCCCCTTAACTCTACTAGCTCCAAGGCCTAGAACAGCCAAGCGGTTCTCTCTCTTGCTTTTAACTTTGATGTATTAGGAAAGGCTTGAAAGATTGGAGACTTAACTTGGGCAGGTTTGCTATTTGCAAAATATGAGACCCCTTGAATTAAATAAAACACGCTTAGTGCTTTGTTGAACTAATGCCACAGAAAACAATTTGTGTTTTCCGTTTTACGTCAAGAGCCTTATGATATTATACTCATTTTTAAAGGCTTGCTTACGGTATGTTAAGCTTTTTAAAATGTTGCGGGGAGGGAAATCAGTTTTAATGCATTTGGCCTGAGGCTCTGGAATGACCTCCTCACTGAGGCCAAAGACTGTTCTTCTCTTCTCGATGACATTCCGGAAGCGTTACAAAACTCAGTTGTTCCCCATGATCTTCAGCAATTAAGATCAGTATGTTGGCCATGGGATGTTATTTTTCTTCGAAGGTTGTAGAATGCTTTGCAGAGTTGTTGTTGTTTTTAAATATTTAATTGTTATTGATAATTGTATTTTTGTTTTTTTTAATGTAGAACTGTTATTGATTATTGTATTTTTTTAATGTGATTTTAAAATATTGCTTTATTTTTTTTATGAAAGATGCTTTAGGCTTGGGAAAAGTGCTATACTAAAAGTCTAAAATAAATGAATAATTGAAAGAGCCAATATAATGGCTTTTCCAATGATCGCTTAAGCAAAATGGAAGTGGCATGCAGGCCTTGTGCTGATACTGTGGTTGAAGTTCAACCTTAGTTAATGTTCAACACTACTGACATTTGCTTGGATCCTAAGTTACCTTAGGGAGGTTTATGGAAAGAAAGTTTTCCATCCTCCTATGCAGCCACCCCCAGCCCCCAAAAGCCCCTCTACAAAGTGGAGTGGGTCCCCTGAGCAATGTGGGATTGGGTGTGGGGATATTGATGGGGGAGAGGGGAATGGCCCAAAATCAGGCTTGGATCCTAAGATAAATTAATTAACTTAAGGAAAGTTTCCCATCTGCCACCCTATCTCCAGCAATACAAGGAAACTTCTGGTAGATTTTTATTCAAGCAGGCCTTTGTCATGAAAGCGGGTCTGTTGTGTTGGATGTTGTTTTTATTCTGTTATTGTTGTGTTTTTAACTGTGTTTTAATGGCACTGTTTCATTATTGTTTTAATCAAGTTTTATGTATTATTGTAAGCTGCCTTGAGTGCCATTTTTCTTGGCAGAAAGGTGAGGTACAAATCAAATAGATAAATAAACAGATGAAGCTACGCAAGGGAACTCTGTCTTACTTGGATAAAACATGCAAAAACAAACCAACAGACTTAAATATACAGACTGTCGCAGCACCATATGTTATTACAGTTCTTCTTATTATTGATAATCAAAGTTATTCTGGCACTTCCCAAACACACACCACTTTTTTCACAACACATTACAATTTTACAATCTCAAACAAGCATTGCTGGTAATTGCATCTGGCACACTAGGGAACAAAGGCCACATGGACACATTTCAGTGGTTCATGTTGACAGCTGTCTCCACACAGCAAGCTGTTTATGTGCAATGGCTCACCATGTGGATCAGGATTTTTTCTCCGCACTGTCAAATGCCTGCCCCCCTCCCCCAGTTTGTAGTGCCATAGAGAAAATGGCCTGGATTCCTGCACTGAGCAGGGGGTTGGACTCGATGGCCTTGTAGGCCCCTTCCAACTCTACTTTTCTATGATTCTATGGGCAGTGAGTTACATAACTACCCACACTGGAGATAGCAGCTATGGGGGGGGGGGCAATTTAAAGTGGTCTCCACTAGGGAGTTGCTTCACCTACACAGTCCAGATCCCCAAGTGCAGTGATATCAGTACTTCTGGCTTCCACAAAAGTGTGCTTAGAGTCACAGCCCTATACCTGGCTTCAAGCGTAGTGGTGAGAGTGTTGGACTGGGACTCGGGAGATCCGGGTTCTAGTCTCCGCTCAGTCATGAAGCTCACTGGGTGACTTTGGGCAAGTCACTGACTCTCAGCCTAACCTACCTCACAGGGTTGTTGTGAGGATAAAATGGAGAGGAGGAGGAGGATTATGTAAGCCGCCTTGGGTTCCTTGCAGGAAAAAAAAAGGCGGGGTGTCAGTATAATAAATAAATAAAATGTTTTCCGGATGGCACAACCTTATGCAAAATAAGCAAATTTGCATATATCTGATTGGCTTGCACAATATATTATTGGTTCAGACTTTTACATAATTTGGCACAGAATACAAATATTTATTTATGGTATTTATATCCTGTCTTTCTATGCCAAAAGGCATATTCAAGTTAACATACAGGATAAAAATATCTGTAATAAAACAAGGTAACATACAATTCCAAGAACAACAATAAGAAATCCATAAGAGCAGTAATACAGCATAACAAAACACACTGGGAATAGCAAATGAAAATACATCAACTAGGGGTCCTAATTAAAAATGGCGGCTGAAATAAAACACTCTTTGGAGACCACTGAAAAGTGGACAAAGAAAGGGCTAGACAAACATTACTTGGAAGGCTGTTCCATAATATAGACACCACAACCAAAAAGCCCCCCTCTCTTGTCCCCACCAGTTGCACAGTGGTTGATAGGAGAACAATGAGAAGGGGTTCAAACTGAGTAAAGATTTTCAGGAGATTCAAATCCCTATAATCTCCCTTTCTAACACTGTAAGAATTACATTATATATTTGATTGCAGAACTGTTTGAAAAGGTGATGGGTTTTTGAAGGAGAAGAATAAAGCCCTGCTTTTTTCAGCATTTCAATTTGGATGTACAAAAACACACCGTTCTCAAAATAATTACAGGCAGACGCTTAAAAAAAGATTCCAAGGCCTCATTATATGATTGTATGTAGGCCCCAGATATGCTCTTGAAGTTTTTGAAATTATTTTTCCTGTAACAACATGGAAATTTATACTTAAATTAAATGGCATTGAATACTGTGCATACTTTGTTTTTAAATAAACCTAATGGGAAAATGTTGCCCTTTTTCTTTCAATCAAGATTATACACAAGGTATATGGCATGACATAATATCCTTCCTGAAATCAGAGCCACAGCTAGGACCAGTATCCTCCAAACATCACCGGTTCCTGAAACCATGTTGCAAACAACAGAGCTTGCCTAATTGCCAAGGAAATAATCTCATTCATCAAATGCTTGTTGTTGAAATATGTATTGTTCCTTTATAAATGTGATACGATTTCCATCATCATATCCTTTACCCAGTGTTCAACAGCAATCAAGCAGAGATCATCATTTAGACCTTTACCCCTACACTCATGTATTTGGATATAATTCCCAGTGAACTCATTGCAGCACATACAACAGATAAAAGTGGTTATAGTGCTCATCTAGAAAAGCAGAAACTCCCATTAAACTATTTGGCACTATGTATATTCTCATGACTGGCACACTGATATTGCCATTCAGTTGATTTGCTCTATACAATACACAGGTGCTATGGGCAAGCTGAAATGCGACACAATCCTGTTAAGAACATTGGATGTAGTAGGAAACCAGAAAACAAGTACTGGTAGGTAATGCATAGCACATAATACTCTCTATTGATCTACTACTTAACTTTTCACAGATTCAAAACTGCTGGTTGCTCTTTTATGTGTGCTATTTTTCTGTGTGGATGTTTTAAGGTTCACTTCAATTAAAAGTACACACACACACACAAACTATATGTTTGGAGAGTGATCCTTTAGCCCCCACACTTTATAGAAAGAGAGGAAGAATTTGATATGTCCACAGAGATTGCATGTGAAGGCCTATAAACGGCCACAAAATGGCATATCCAACATAATCTACTTTTTGAGCCCTTTGGGGACAAGGGCCCATCTACTTTTGTAACCTACTCTAATTTATTGAAAGTGAGGGAGGGGGAGTCTATGTATGAATGGATATTTTTTTTAATATCAGCCGTAACTTTGTGTGCACTTGGGAGACATTCTGTCATACACACTTTTCCTCCAGTCCTTCAGCACAAGAGCTCCTTCATAGTGTATCAAAACAGTCAAGTTCAGAGTATACAGTTCAGATTTCAAGGTAGCAGAACGGTACATGAAGTAATGCAAATCAAGCAGCCTAAGAAGATGAATGAAGCCAGTATGGAATTTTAAGGTTTATGATTAAGTGGCTGTGCAGCTAAGTACTTTTTCCACACATTACACTGCTATGCACTTGCATATCGATGGATAACTAAACTGCAGCTGAATGCTGTCATTCAGGTGTTTTTTTTTAGCGTCAGTAGTAATACTGGGTAAACAGCACAATCCGAAATACCGACCAAATGATTTTTAAGGTGAAGAAAACTGACCTGAAGGCATTCATTCGGCAAAGAGTTGGTTAAGAACCTAAGGAAGCCAGTGACTCACCTAGCTGAATTTTAGTCAGGCGCTGACGGCGTGCTAGAATCCTACTCATCCTGTATGGAGAGCGTCTTGCAGTTTGATCAAATCGCATGCACATCTCTTTGCCTTCTGCTGACATGGCATTCACACAGTAGCAGCCCGAAGTTGAAGTGCTGGACACCTGCCTAAACATCTCTGCCTCTTTAAAAATTGTCACCACAGTCTCCTGGGTGGCAATTCCTGAATCTAATCAGAGCACTGAGAGAAAAGAGGCAAGAAGCCCAAAGGAGCTGAAAAGAGCAAGCACTTTGAGAGAGAGAGAGAGAGAGAGAGAGAGAGAGAGAGAGAGAGGAAAGAGGTGTGCCAAAAGCTACAATTCAAGATTCCAAGTTCCCTCACGTGATCAGAAAGGGCCAATCAGTCAAAGGAAAGAATGAAAGTACACAGCGTGCCTAGCAGAGGAAAGTGAAGGCTATTCAAGCATTTGCAACCCTACATAACACTGAAAGCAAATACAAATGACATGCCTCGGAGCTGACTATGCATTGGTGAGCTGTGATAGGAGAGTCTGAAGGAAGAAAGAGAGAGAGAGAGAGAGAGATTTCATGCTACAACATCTTAAGTGAGCAGAAGTGTGTAAGTTCTCTCTACCCCAGAGGCTCAGGTATAGGATGCCCCCTTCTCTCTTTGGAGAATACAGTGATTTCCTCCAAATCATACTTGAGCTTGTTTTAAACTTCTGAATACAGTGATTCAAAACTGTATTTCAGAAAATACGGTACTATCTAAAAGCAGAGCAAATGACCCTTTTCAGCAGCACGAATAGTAGTGGAAGTAAAATTGAAGTTGAATCATCCCTTAAAGCATTATAAAAAAGGATGGATTCATATGACCTCTCTCTCCTGGCAAAGGGTGCTTTTTTTGTTTTTGTTTTGCAGTCACTTGTACAATGATGACCCATGTATGACTTGATCTTGCAGGAAAGTCCTATGTGCATTTAGTTCCTGGCCACCATGAAAACTGCCTTTTAAAAATTGATTTTCACTGTGTGATGATCACCCTCAAAACAACAAAATAAAAATCAACCCACAGTGTGAAAAGGGATACATGAATCCACTCTCTTTTAATAATACTTTTTAATTTTTATATGAAATATATGAATGTATACTGCATATGAAATATATAGAAGAGAAATAGTATTGATAGTACGCTGTATATTACATACCCTAGATACAAGAAACTATATATCCATATACAAAGAGTATCTGGCACCTATAATTTTTAAATATCGCAACAATGCGCTTTCACATTGCCATTTTTGGTTTTGTCTGCTGTCATACCATCTAAGCTATTTTCCCACTCATTTCATACTGTCAAAGTGATCATCCGTTCAATTTTATGAAATATCTTTACCATATACTGCATAGGTCTCTGATGTGACGTTTTCATTTGTATGGTAAGCCTGAATAGCTTGCAAAAGGATCCATCCTCTGTAATATATGAAAAGTCTGACACAGATAAAAATAGTGGAAGTAAAGATTCTCCTGCAATATACTTAAAAAGTTACCCAAAAAAAGTGAATTTATTAAACATCACATCAAAGATGTGATGGACATCAATCATTGCATGTCAGGTGAATGGTGACCCAAGTAGAAGACCTTTTCTGTGGTGGCACCCAAATTTTGGAACCCTCTCCCTAGGCATGTTCACCAAGAGCCGTCCTTGTTATCTTTAGGTAGCAGGCAAAGTAGTAAGACCTGTCTTCTCATGCCTTTAATGATCTGTCAGGTCCTTTTAATGGTTTTGGCTGTTTTTATCTGTTGGCCTGCTGGTTTTACCTCCAGAGATTTACTGTTTTCATGCCGTTTTTATTGGTTTTTATTGTATTATTAAACTTGTAAGCTGTGTTGATACTGTTCATGGTGAAAGGGCAGGATATAAATCCCTTACATAAGATAGATAGATAGATAGACAGACAGAAGCATGACTGCCACAAGGGCAAATTTAGAATGATAAAATTGCAACTCTGTTTGCTTATGTTTACCCTTCTCTATTGCTAGTTAATACAGATGAAATTAGTAATATACAGCTCTCATAGGATCAAATTTGAATTTAGAAATCACAGATACTGAAGCTTCTGTAAAAAAATAAATAAATCCCGATACACAATTGCTGCACATGCTTCAACCTGAAATGAATCCAAGTCGCTCAAATGTTCAATTGTCCAGGCTCATAGGGGAAATTGCTATTCCACCATTAATACCCAATCTGTCACATCTAGCCTGTGTCCTGCTTCATCATCATCATCATCATCATCATCATCATCATCATCATCATGCGATCACTCGTGACCGAGTAAGATTGTCTTCCGGGATAAAAGGAGGAAATTCTAAAGAAGATTGTGTAGACTCTAGCGATGGGTCCGTAAGTGACTGTGGAGGCCAATTCTAGATCCACACAATTGTAGGGTGGGTGGGAGAGAATTGCCTTCCTTATGACCCAGTCAATATTACCTAGATTTCCAGGGTTCCAAATTTGTTAAAAATCTGACTCTTGTAGCTACCACAGTTATCAGTAGAAGAGTTACAAGTACAACATCATGGCTTGCACCTCTGGAGCTAATTCATATCCATTTCTGATGGGCAATCCAAAGCTAGCAAAGCTTCGTGTTGCATTTTGCAGCTTCAGTAGGTCCAAAGGACTAAACGATACTGTGTTTTGAGGCCGGAAGGAACTTCTGTGTCATAGCAGAGGCAACCTGGTACCTTTATGCTTAATACTATGAGCTGCTATCCCCATAGAGCATTAGTCTATATATACACTAGTTGATATAACAGTGATTATTTGGCTTATTGCCCACCCTATGTGCATGCTTATTTTGTAAAAGTCAAAATAATTATGCAGGACTTGGGGGATGATTAGAGTTTTCTGTGTATGGCTTGCTACATGCCTGCAGAGCTATTTGTTAGAACTATCCCAGAAAAAGTTGGAAAAGACCCATGAAGACTATCTTACTGTTTACACTGAACTCACTTAAGGCATGCATTTATCATAGAGCTGCAGGAAACTTTAAAATGAGCAGCAATATTACTTTGCTATAACAATGGTATTCAGGCAGACTATAGCCCTTTGCAGGTGTTCTCCTCACATGACTATTATATGGATCATAATGTGGAGGGTGAGCAAGACTGCGTTGCCCCCACCACCACCATCCATGCATTGGGGGGAAAACATCTGCATTGGGGGAAAACACCTGTACAGAGAAGCTTGCTGTGCACAGAGTTCCAAACCATGGGGAGAGCGTAGGCATGTATAGCAGGCTGCCCAATTCAAACATTTTCCCCAACATATGGATGGGGGCGGGTACAGCAGGTGCATCCTCACTCTCCCCCTTCATACTATTACAATAGTTTGAGGGGAACACCTGCAAAGTGAAATCAGAGTCAATTAAAGGTACCTGAATTCACAAAAAAACCCACAATAATTGTGAAGCAAGAAGCATGCCATCTTTGTTTTTAGATGATGCATGTGTATGTGTGTGTGTGTGTGTGTGATAGCTGGCATTATCCTAGAAGGGCGTTCCCTCCTGTGTCACAGACAACAGGGAATGCCTCCCTAGGCTCTGTTAAGATGATGCTCGCCATCTGCAGTTTTTATGAGTAGTTGCATTATTATTATTTTTTAAACTACTGCATGATTAATTGGGGCATTGTTTTAGTCAGTTATAAGTGTTCAAATGAATTAAATGGCATATGTCATAGAGGTGTCCCTAGGCAGGAAACATGCAACATTTCAGAGGGATAGGTGCAGGGGCTAGGGAATTATGATGAATGAAATGTAGTTTAAGACTCTTTTGTTTCCTTATTTATTTATTTATTTATTTATTTATTATATTTGTTAATCGCCCATCTGGCCGGCCACCCGGCCACCCTGGGCACCAAAGTCAAAGAAACTGCAGTAGGATAGGGGTGGATGATGGATGTGGAGCGTACAGGGGCAGAGGCAGAAGGACCTGAACACCTAGGATTTTCAAAGCAAGCATCCAGGACTATACCTTCCCAGGTCCCACAGGCTGCACCAAAACTCTTTTAACGTTCCTGCTCCTGGGAGAGCGAACCAGCAAAGAGCACTGCACAGTGAATCAGTCCTGCGATATATTACTTCAACATCCCTCTCCTGAAGCACTAGGATTGGAGAGCCCTGGTAAAAGCATTCAGTTATTAGAAGTAAGAGCTACCCGTCACAAAACTACACCTGTTCCTCCACTCCCCTGGTGTTTCCTTATATGGAGAACCTGGGGAAATACGTATCTGTTTTTGGAGGCACACGATCTTTCTCTTGTGTTCCTCTGAATCCCAGATCTTCAGGAGTGTTCGGATTTGGTTCAGAGCCTTGCTTCTATTCAGACATCTCCTGAACCTGTCCGAATAAGCCCAATTTGGCTCAGGATTTGGAATTTGGCCTAATCTTAAACACACCCCATATCCATAGTTATGCCTAGGTTTGCAACACTTAGCTTTTGATCTGAGTCCAAATACACATTGAAAGAGAGACATAAAGAGAAGCAATGTTTTATGGAGGCTATCCAAAATGATAGGGGGCGGGAAATTAATATAGAAAGCTACCTGGTTCCCTACTGTGGGACTATGGCCAGTTCATACACTTGCCCAAGCAGCAGATGTCCTCATGTGATGGAGGAACAGATCTATAACTCTCCCCTCCACTATTCACTGAAGAAATGCTCCATGCAAAAGCCTGTGTGTGCAAAAGCCTGATTCACATTAACTCCCACATCACTATCATTTTTGCGGGGGTGGAATTATGCCGTTTATGGTCATCACAGGTTATGCTATGTGTGTGGTGAACGGAACATGCAACTGTTCCTCCACAACACAAAGATTATCACTGCTTAGATAAGTGTTCCCTTATTTATTATATTTATATCCCACCGTTTTTCCTGCAAGGAACCCAAGGTGGCTTATGTAATCCTCCTCCTCTCCATTTCATCCTCACAACAACCCTGTGAGGTAGGTTAGGCTGCGAGTCAGTGACTGGTCCAAAGTCACCCAGTGAGCTTCTTGGCTGAGAACCCAGATCTTCTGAGTCCCAGTCCAACACTGCAGCCACTGTGCCACGCTAGCTTCCCTTAGAAGGAAGACTCTTATCACTGCTTCTGAGCAGAGGAGGCTGGTGACTCCTGTGTCAGTGGGGCTCCTCAGTGCATCTTTTTGTTTGAGCTTTATAGGCGTGATCCATGGTGGTGAACCTATTTTGGGGGTGGAGTTCAGCACCATGGCTCGAATTAAAGATGCAACTGACACAGGAGTTACCAGCCTCCCCTGCTTCTGATACCCTATGCCCTGCCAGGCTGCTGCCAGCAGGGCCGGTGGATCGCCTCTTCATCCTCCTTTTACAAAAAAATTCCTCTATACCGGCCTTTGAGCCAATCTAGAGCCCATCTACATGGGGCTGCCCTTGAAGACTGTTCAGAAGCTGCTGCTTGTGCAAAATGCAGCAGCCAGACTAATAACTGGGACCAGAATGTCCAAGCATGTAACACCAATTCTGACCCGCTTGCACTGGCTGCCTGTATGCTTCTGAGCCCAATTCAAGGTACTGGTTTTAACTTTTAAAGCCTTATATGGCTTGGGACTATAATACGTGTCGGAGCACCTCTCCTGACCTAAATCTACCTGTACACTACGCTCAACATCTGAGGCCTTCCTCCAAGTGCCACCTCCAAGAGAGGCTCAGATGGTGGCAACAAGGAAGAAGGCATTCTCAGTGGCAGCCCCCCGATTATGGAATGGCCTCCCCACTGAGGCCCACCTGGTGCCAACTCTGTTATCCTTTCAGCGCCAGGTTAAGACTGCCCTCTATGCCAAGACATTTAATGGCATCTAATGGTTCTCAATGGTATATGGCAGGCTTATGTCAGCTGTTTTTTCTAAAAACAGATCCCGTTATATTGAATTCGTTTCAGTTGTTCAAAATTTTTAAAACTTTGTTTTAAATTTTGTATTGAAATTTTTATGTTGTTTTTATTGTACTTGCATTTTGTATTGTATGAATTGTCCACCCAGAGAGCTTCGGCTATTGAGCAGTATAGAAACGAAAATGTAACGAATGAAATTTATTTCAGTCATAGACCAGCACATAAAAGAAAATATAAATATAAATACAAAAATACAGTATACAAGGCATCAAAACCAGGTAACTGCAAAACAATAAAACAAAAACGTACAGTACAACCTTTAAAAAGTTGTTAAAAGGTTAAAATATTATTATTTTGTCATCACCCTCCGACAAGCAACAGCAGCTGCACAGAAACTAGCCCCTTTAGCTGTGACCCAGGGGTTCTGATTAGAAAAAAGATATGATAAATAAAATAGAACAGAGCTACATGGAAATTTCTGTAAAATTGGAGTAATAAAAGTGGATCGCAGATCATGATAAAAAGAACAATAAAATATAACATGTCCAACAGATTCCACTTCTCCCACCTCACAAGGGGCATAAATGTTCTTGATAAGGGATCCTCCTAAATCTTCCTTCCAGAAGTGCAGATGGCAGGACACTGAATCTGGCCAATGTAAATGCCTTTCTAAATTTGGGAATAGTCAGATTTGTCAAATAATTTGCAAGCACGAATGCTCTCCCATTGTCTCTTAAATCCGGGTGAGCTGCAACCAGGCCTAGATAATTTTGCAACTCAATGTCCCAAATTTGCTGACGGATAGTAGCTTTGGCTTTTGTATATCCAAGAGCTAAAAGAGCATTAGGAGAGAATCCCAAATGTCGTAATTTCTCATTCAGTGTCCTTTTCCATTTTGTCTGGAAGACACCGGTTAGCGTTAGTGGGGCCAATCCCATGGGAAAGAAAATAATCTGCAGCCAAAAATTTATCTTGTATACCCATGCACGGGCCTCCATAGAAATTTCCCCTGCTTCTAGTCATAAAATTGGATTGGGCACATAGCCTGAAACTCCAAATATGGTTCTCAGAAATTTTGTTTGTATAACTTCAAATCAGACATAATTATCATAAGCACATATCTGTGAGCCATATAGCATCTAAGCTGTAACCTTAGTGGTAAATACCTGCATGGCTGAAGGGATATACTGGCCACCCTTAGAGTAAAAAAATCCAAGGAGTGCCTTTACATCATCATCATCAGGCGATCACTCGTGACCAAGTAAGATTGTCTTCCAGGATAAAAGGAGGAGATTCTAAAGAAGATTGTGTAGACTCTAGCGATGGGTCTGTAAGTGACTGTGGAGGCCAATTCTAGATCCACACAGCTTCCCACAGTGAGGACACAGGTTACCAGATGGAAGATGGTCCTGTAAAGGATTCGTTTGACGTGCTTTTCGCTTAGCACGTTTCTCCCTTTCACCTTGCACTCAGGCTTCTTCAAAGTCCATGGAACCTTTGTGAGAGGCCAACCTCCAGTTAGATCGTTCATGGGCCAGAGCTTCCCAGTTTTCGATGTTTATATTGCCTTTTTTTAGATTAGCCTTATGAACATCTTTAAATCTCTTATATTGACCACCGATATTCGGGCTCAATATAATGGGGTTCTTAACAGAAAACGAGTTACATCTTTTGGGGCGCTCTGTGTGTATGCGTCATAGTTCATATGAATTGCTATCTCACTGTACGTATCTTAAGAAAATATGCATTATCACTTAGGTTTTGAATAAAACATTGTGCACAAGTACAAGCTACCCTGTCATAATTGTGCAGCTCTAAATTAGGTATTCTTATTCACAATAGCATACTTCTGACATTTTGTGTAGAATAATGATACTTCCTCTGGGTGGTCATTCTGGTATGAAATCAATCAAATAATATTTCCAACTGAAAGCAAATTGCTTAAGATTTGGTGAACTTGTTCTGTTTATTAAAAAAATAAGTTGCAGGGCCTATTGTTTTCAGAAGAATGAGGTTTAAAATATGTACAAAAAAGGTACTCACCAGTATGCTTGGGGAAAACATGTTCATTTTATTTTTTTCAAATAAACAGAAGTTTGACCTTGAATAATGACAAAAAAAACCCTTTTGTTTTAAATAACGTTTAACACTGAGAGCCAGTGTGGCGTAGTGGTTAGGG
This sequence comes from Shinisaurus crocodilurus, assembly GCA_021292165.1. Taxonomy (NCBI): domain Eukaryota; kingdom Metazoa; phylum Chordata; class Lepidosauria; order Squamata; family Shinisauridae; genus Shinisaurus; species Shinisaurus crocodilurus. The sequence goes on along the minus strand of CM037878.1, from coordinate 259,476,716 downwards.
TATTGGACTGGGACTCGGGAGATCCGGGTTCTAGTCCCCGCTCGGCCATGAAACTCACTGGGTGACTTTGGGCCAGTCACTGACTCTCAGCCTAACCTACCTCACAGGGTTGTTGTGAGGATAAAATGGAGAGGAGGAGGAGGGTAATATAATGTAAGCCGCCTTGGGTTCCTTTCAGGGAAAAAAGGCAGGGTATAAATATAATAAATAAATAAATAAATAAATAAACATCCCTGGAAACATGTACTTGATTTCAAAATGGGACTCTTACTAGCATAGTTTTTTTTTTTATTTACTTAGATGTGGGCTTGAAAAACCATTATTGTGCATAGATGAGATTTTCCATTTTACTTTTATATATGCTGATCAGATTTTATGCAGTTCAAATATTACTTGCTAACATTTTGTTAACAAGTCCTAAATTAAGGAGCTTTTCATAATAGTAGTTTCTAGTCTTGAAGTTGCTGCTTGACACTCTTTGTCTGTTAGTGTATAGAAGCGCCCTGTTGGGCAACAAGGATCAGCTTTTGTCAAAACTTGTACTTGTATTTTGTATTGTATGAATTGTCCGCCCAGAGAGCTTCGGCTATTGAGCAGTATAGAAACGAAAATGTAACGAATGAAATTTATTTCAGTCATAGACCAGCACATAAAAGAAAATATAAATATAAATACAAAAATACAATATACAAGGCATTTTGTCTGAAGATGGTATCCATAGGACATCTTGTTTATCTGGATACATAAATGATTTTGCTGGTCCAGCTGGATGAAGAAAGCTCACTAACACTTCTGCTCTCTGATCATGTGTTTGTAAAACACAACCTAACCACCATTGTGAGATATAAACGCATGTAACAAATCCTCATATTTCTTGCAATTCCAGTTCTCCTTCTTTAATAGTCACTGTCTCTTTTCTGGATTCGCATTGAAATGAATATCCTTTAGTAGCAACAAATCCTCATATTTCTTGCAATTCCAGTTCTCCTTCTTTAATAGTCACTGTCTCTTTTCTGGATTCGCATTGAAATGAATATCTTTTAGTAGCAACAGTGTGTTTTGTTAATGGAATTACAGTGTGAATTTTCTGTGTCCCAGGAATCGTCTTGAATTCTCGAAGCGACATTTCAGAAGCTTTTCTTCCAGTTCATAATCTTTACTTGTGGTGTATTGAAATGCAACCTGTGTGATGTTCTCCTTTGCCCAATCAAAGAGCTGATGAGGGGTCATGATTTGTTTTTCATACGGATGCTGCAAACTTGCTCGAGCAGCTAACCTTTTCAAAGTGCCACCCAAACCATCACAAGGCCCTTTTCCATGCGATGTGGCAAAGAAGTGCCATTCTGCATTGATACCGAAATCTGACTTATGCTTACTTAAGTTGTTGAAGTTTTTACCGTTTTTATACTGTGCTGCTGCACCATCAGGGAAATTATAGATCTTAGTTATGCTACCTGTAGAAATGGTGTGCAGGAATTGAACAATTTGAAAAGTCATGAACACATTGCAGCAGAGTGGGGTTGGCACTTGTCACGGCTTCAGGCCTGCCTTTTTTTTCTTATCAGAATCTGAATAAAGCTTGATTTAATGTAGACATCCAAAGAGATATATCTCTGTGAAGGTTTGAGGCCTACCCATGCCTGGTTTGGTTTCAGCCTGAAGGCCCCAGAAGCTCCGGAAGGGAGGGGGCAGGCTTAAGTTTAATTTCCCTCCAAAAAATTCTGTTTTAAGTGTGTATAAGGGGGTGAAGTTATTGTAGGGAGGTACTGTGCATGTATAAGAACATTCACATCTTCTGAACTGTTTGGAACCCCGTTCTGGAAATCGGCACATATACTCAAGGTAAACATGGGTTATCTGAGGAAAAAAATCAGCAAAAAAAAAAACATTTGGTTTTTTTGGAATTCAAGGTCAAATTAAAGAAACGATGACCTTGAATATTTTATTTCACATGCATGCTTCATGTTATATATCAAATAAAAGGGTAGTTCGAGAGCTTTCATATGACACCATGATTTACTTTCTAGGTCAATTCTGAAGGAAGTTATACTTTTTGTGTAGTCACAAATGCTGAAAAATCGTGTTTGGGGCATTTTTTGAGCACACTGTACTTTTGAACCGTGAGGTATAATGACCTATAATTTGGTGTATGTTCATTTCTCATGCTGGTCTACCAGTTTTTTAAAAAAATCGCAGATGGTGAGGTAAATTTTTCATTTTTTTTTTGGTTGATTTTACATGGAATGACCCATTCTCTATATCCCCTGTACTTTTCAATTTAAGATCTTTTCATGGTAATGCATTCTTGATCAAACCAGGATTTGGACTTGCAAGGGAAGACATGTTGTCTTACAAGGGCTTTATATTTCAAACGGTTTTGTAAGGACCAGATCAATTTTTGAAACAGGTCCAAAACTGCTTCAGAAGAGTTTGCTGCTAACATCGCATTACGATTGCAGAGACTTCTTTCTGAATACAGTACCTCTGTTAGGGCATTTGCCAGCTTAGCAGGCCACCTAATACGTGAGGTTCTTACTTCAGCATCCGAATTTTTAACATTGGATAATGGTATTCAATATGATTGCCACAATGTAAAGATAAAATCAAGGGTAGATGGTCGCTCTCAATACATCTGCCCACCTTACAGCTGGACACCAAGTTTAACAAATTATAAGAGACTATAAAATAATCAGTTGTAGATGCTCCTAGACCAGATAGAAATGTGAATTCACCATTCCAATCTCCCTCTACTCCCCCATTCAAAATTACTAAATCCAGCCTATTTATCATTTGCAAGATTCAAAGCCCAGCATAATTACATCCCTTACCTTTGGACTGTCTTACAGGCAATGGGTATCTTTTGTTTCTGGAGGAGATTCATGAAAATAAGAATACAAAGCATCATTGTGCTTCCCTATCCAGGCTTTAAAAAGCTTCTGGATACAAAACTGTCATTTTGTTTATGTGTTCTTCCAAACTTGACCAACTATCCTTAATCAATATTTTTTTCGCTGCAGAGGCAAATAGACATTTATTATCAATAAACAAATCGCTCTGAACTTAATAACCAAAGAAGTACGAGATGAGTCAGGAGGTCTGGTTTAATAATAGAAGCTCGAATGTTAGCAGAGACCATCGTACCAAAGCCTCCTTTAGAGTGTTCTCTCCTAGAGCTAGGATCCGCTTCAAGAGAATATGCAGCAAAACCATTCAAATATAACTCCTCCCTGGCCCATGTGTACCCTTTACATTTTTAATATTTTTACTCTTCTTTAATTTATTGCCCTCCTCTTTCTAACCACTCTTTTGCACATCTTACTATTTATCACAGTTGGCTTGTTTGAAGCCTGTGTCTACTGCACTCCTCCTCAAGGCCTGGGCCAGGTTTTCTGAATGCTTCCACCAATGTACGTAGTTAAAAGTTTATTACATTCGGACAAAAAAGATTTAACATCTCCTTCATTAACATAAAAAGCCACCCTTCAGTTGGTAGGTCCTTCCCATTTGTTATCTCACTCTGATTAGAAGACTCTTTCTCATTTATTTTTCCATCCCTATGTGCTAACTCAGAGATTTGCATCAGTTCATTTAACTGGTTATCCTTTTCAGGTGGTTGTGTTAACTCTTGGGCTGCCACATTCTCAGCAAGTGCCAGCTCTAGTGCAAGATTTACAGAGGATACGTCTTGAATGCTGCCTTTAAGGTCCACAGAGCAGGCTAAAATGGAATTCAGGGTATGTGCAGACTTGTCCTCCATCTCCTTATCTTCCTCCCTGAGAAAAAATGTGTAATCTTTGTTTGTTTTTTCCAGCCATTTCAAGGGATACTTTCGGCGGTGGGTACAATCCCCATTTCTCTGTGCGCCTTTCTAGTAGCACCATTTCTTAACAAGGTTATTTGTAGTGCTGATAAAAACAAATGTCTATTTCCCAGTCAACAGTTGAAAAAAATATTCCCGTCCTTTATAATTTTATGTTTGAGTCCCAGGATGATGATGATGATGATGATGATGATGATGATGATGATCATCATCATCATCATCATCATCATCATCATCATCATCATCATCATCATCATCAGGCCTTTGAGCCCATCTAGAGAAGGCAGACTACCGGGGGCTGGGCCAGGGCTGTAGAGGCTGCTGGATCTCTTTTATCCCACCCCCTCCACCCCCCTGGAATGCCCTCCCTCTACTCCCTCCCTCCCTCTACTCATGTCACTACTCAAAAGCAAATCCCACTGAGTTCAATAGAGCTTACTTCCAGGTAAGTGGGCACAGGATTGCAGCCCAAATTCATATTCATTTGGAAATGGCTAGGAGCACCTTCCTTCAAATGTACCAGTGAAACCAAAACAGTCTACACATTGTACTATTCTGTCCCTTGTTATAAAAGAAGCAGCAGGATCAAGCAATTGCTATATACTTATTTTAAAACATTTAACACAAAACTATATGAACACAGAGAGAAACAGTAACTGTTTGATGCGTAGCATTCCTTGCAACTGCCACCTCATTATATTTTTCTTTAATTTACTGGAATCTACCTATGTCTACAAATCACCTTGGGCCACAGATCTATTGCATGAAAGATGTTACATTAGTTTAAGTCGTCATATGATTATATTACAAAGTTAATTAATGCCCCAAAGCATATTCAATAGACTGTTTGATAGTTATATGTGGTTGGACTTCATCTTTTGCATTGTTTTTCTAAAAACACTGATAGGATTAAAGGTTTCACTGAAACTTTAAAATTACTTCTCATCTATTTAATGTACAGATTTAATAGGATTCCTGAGTCCAGTGGTAGCTAGCAGACCGCTGTTCAGTTCCTGACGTTGGTACTGGACCAAAGATGGAATGATTTCAGACGTTTTTTTTAACATCAAAGTTCCTCCTTATGATGTTCATTCACAGGGTGTAAAGTGCAACAGCTCTTCTAAAGAAGCCACAACAAACTCCTATGATGGAAAGTGGCAACTCAAATGTAAAGCTTGTTCCCATGTTTCCCATGCAGTAAATTACAGCCAGCACTATTAAAGCATATTGGTATAATAAAACTCTAAAGGAATTCCTACTCTACATTTAGGCTAGAGCTAAAAGAAAAAGTCTGATGTTCAAAGGGACACCACAGATTATCCCGATGTTGGTTTTTATGTGGAAGCTATTTTTGAAAATAAGTTATGGAACTTGCACTGTAGCTCTCTTAATTAATTAACGACTTCTCTTTGGTTTTGTTATGCTCGCTCGTTGTACCTCTTTACAAAACAACTTAAGATTTGATGGCATTTCATGGCTCTGTATTTCCGATGGCTGATATTAAAGAAATTGTTTTACTTAGGTTAATCCTATAATTTGTAGATATGACATTAGTATCACTGATAGGCAAGGGGTCAGAGCAAGGAACCCCAGAATTCAGTGTTGGGCTAAGATGCTTAACAGTTTCCAAAAACTGGCCATTCTGATTGCTTATTATGCTTTAGCATTTATGCTGTAACATTTCCCAAGTTCATATTGGCAATAATGAGATCTAAAAGCATCTTTTTTATTTTCTTCTATGTGTGTGTGAAGGGAGAGGGGGGGAATATAGTAGAATCGGAGATTCTCAGGATGCTTGCAAGAGCCTGTACATCACGCAAAAATACTTCATGAGACACCTCACCCTTGGTCTAGTCCCCACTTATTAGTAACCATATTAGGTCTGATGCTTCTTTGTAGAAGCAGAGCCTCAACAAGAGAGGGTTAATCCCCACAAAATACAGATACCTCAGAACAGATCAAGGTGTGGGAGTCTAGGCAGGCCAAATATCAAGTCTAATGTTTTAAAAGCCATGGAGGTATTTCTTTTTCAGGTTAAAGACAGGCCAGACAAAAGTAATTGTACTACTACCTGCCATCAACAGTTCAAAATGAACCTCACCAGCACGCCAAATGGCAGGCTGTGTGCTACCTGCCATGCCTGCATGTGCTCATGCACACACATTTATTTATTTATTTATTATATTTATACCCCACCTTTTTTCCTGCAAGGAACCCAAGGCGACTTACATAATCCTCCTCCTCCTCCTCCTCTCCATTTTATCCTCACAACAACCCTGTGAGGTAGGTTAGGCTGAGAGTCAGTGACTGGCGCAAAGTCACCCAGTGAGTTTCATGGTCGAGCGGGGACTAGAACCCGGATCTCCCGAGTCCCAGTCCAACACTCTCACCACTATGCCACTTATACGTGAGCGCATTAGAGCCAAGAGGTATCCGCCCTCCACTCAGAAGTTTAACTTCTAGAGACCCTAGGGCACCCTTCCCCCAACCCAGCGCCCTCTAGATGGGTTGGGCTGCAACTCCCACCATTCCCAGCCAGCATGATCCATGGCCGCGGATGGTGGGAGTTGTAGTCAAACACATTGGAGAGCGCCAGGTTGGGCAAGGCTGCCATATGCAGTGAGTTGACCTCTGAAGAATGGCAACTGGGATTAACAAAATGTTAACGAGGCGCTTTTCAGGGACAAAAATAGTGACTTACCAAGGACAGGTTCCAGAAAATAGGCACTGTCCTTGGTAAATAGAGCATATGCGATGACTGGCATTACCAAACTATATCTCTCTTGAGAAAACAGCAGCAGGAGATCTACAGAAAGAAGAAACCTAATTCTGAATGCAGCTTTCCATTTTTGTCTCTCACACAAGGATATTCTTGGAAGTAAAGGTCTTTCTTTCTTGATGCTCCAAGACTCTGATTTTTATGGTGGGTGAAACTTTATAAAGGATTTCAATCCAATGGAGAGGCAGAAAGAAATGGCACAATAATAAAGCTCCTAAAACACAGCAAAACTTTGAAAGCCAGAGAGATACTGATGTGTTTTAGAGGCAAGACAACTGCTCTGTGTAAACTGCCTTGACGGGGAGCTTGTAAAAATAATACAGCGATTCAAGGGGATTTTTTACATGTAAAAGTAAAGCTCAAAGACTCCCCCCCCTTCCAATCCTCAGCTTGGCAAGGCAGCCTTCAAAGGGATGCATCCGTTCTCCCCTCCATTTCGAACATCAGGGGATTATCTGTCTGCATTTTAAGAACTGCAGGTTTAGAGGATAATAATGCTATAAAATATTTCTCTTGATATTAAAAGCATTAATGACCTGATCATGGAATAGGAGCTTCTTCCCTTTATTTAAATTTTTTTTTTTTAAAGGGAGATTTACCCTAAAGTGACAGCTTGGAACAGGGGACTGCGGTTCATAAGTGCAGGCAGAAGGAACGGGAGCTATGACAATGGCTCTCTATCACACAAACTGAAGATCAACAATATATCACAGTGTTCTCCAACCTTGGGTCCCCAGATGTTTTTGGCCTACAACTCCCAGCAACTGCAGTGTGTTATCAGATTATTAACTGCAATTCCTGAGATACGTTTCTTCTAAGCCAGTGTTCTCCAACCTTGGGTCCCCAGGTGTTTTTGGCCTACAACTCCCAGCATGCCCCAGCCAGCGTAGTTGTAGGCCAAAAACATCTGGGGACCCAAGGTCGGAGAACACTGATATATCAGAACAAGCAACGCAATTTTACTCAACAATCCACAAACCCAGTACACTAGTATATATGTAATGCAAAGTGTAAAAAAGACCTTCTAATGAGGTCATATCATTAAATTAAACGGCAATCATATGCATGTTTACTCAGAATCAATCCCACTATGTTCAGTGGGGCCTACTGCCTGGAAAGCACACACGGAATTGAGGCTGTGCAGCGCAATCTTGCACATATCTCATCAGAAGTAAGCTCCATTGAGTTCAATGTGTGAGTATAAGATTGCAACCTTAATTTATTTAAAATATGTATACCTTTCTCATCCTTTTGAGCTCCACAAGGTGGCTAACAACCATATAAAACAGAAATAATCACCGCAAGCTGCTGGTTTTGTAGGTATGACACTGAGAAATTACATGACCTTCTCACACAACTATCCTCTCTATCAAACCTCTATCATTCATAGATTTAACCTGGCGATAGACATTTCAGCTATCTGTAATTCTTTCTGTTCAACAGACATTTTATTCAGGTTTCTTCAGAGTACTTATTTTATTTATATACTGTATTTTCGCCCCATTCTTCAACCCAAAAAAGGCTTTCAGGGTGGCTTACAAAGATTAATAATGAGGCAGTCCTGCCTTTCAGGCTTACAATCTAGAAGACACAACACAAAAGAAAAAGGGATTGGGAGGGAGGAGGGGGGGAAAGCAAAACTCAGGCATCAGTTCTTAGTTTCAAAGTTCTTCTACCGTGTTCTTTCTGGCAGGGAAGGGCGAAACAAGGTCCCTGCTGCTGTTCCATATCTGGTTATTTTGTCAGCCAGGTTGGTTTCCCCCTTGCTGTGGAGTTTATCCTGGGAGGCAGGGAGGGGTGCAGCCCTTGGTTCTCTGGCCAATGGATGAGGCTAGAGTCTGCGGCCCCAGGGAACTGTCAGTTGGAGGAGTGTGCTCCGTCTGGCAGGGAGCAGTGAAGTGAACTCCCTGCAGCTGCTCCCTCTCTGGCTGATGGATGGGACCGTGCTGGTCTTCCCCTTGCCACGATGTTCTTCCTGGAGACGTGTGTGTGTGTGTGTGTGTGTGTGTGTGCAGCCTCCCAGTGACCCTTGATTTATGAGAGACCTGGGGCACTCCTTCCTTCAAAGATGTGTTTATAATAATTCTGATGTCATCAGCTGGTCCCACATTGAACAAGCCACCACTGTTCTAGTAAGGATCCATGTCCTGTTCATATCTTCAGGTCACAATAACTGAAACTCACTGAAGCAATTAGGATAGACAGGGGCTTTGAAGGTACCTCACTGCACAGATTCTGTATCCAAATTAGCATCTTAGTCCAACTTGATGCAAGAGATCTTGTCAGCATAGTGTCTTGTAAACATGTCACAGTGAGGAACCAAACAGTAATTCAGTGTTCTCCAACCTTGGGTCCCCAGATGTTTTTTGGCCTACAGCTCCCAGCTTGCCCCAGCCAGCTGGCTGGGGCAAGCTGGGAGCTGTAGGCCAAAAAACATCGGGGGACCCAAGGTTGGAGAACACTGCAGTAATTATTTCAAACACAGGGGTCAAATTTAATAAACTCCCAGGGTTGGATCCAGGATCTCCCTTCTGTGGATGGAAGGGCTTTGCTCATGGAAGATGCCTCCGCCCTACTTTGGGGGATCCCCCTCCCCACCACATCACAGCTCGCCCCACTCAGCAGGGACCCCTGACCTTCTGTGAAGCATTTTCAGAGGGCTGGAAGGGCCGCTGTGAGGAAGACTGGGTGGGGAAATCTGCTTAGGAAACATAGGAAGCTGCCTTATACGGAGTCAGACCCGTGGTCCATCTAGCCCAGTACTGTCGACACTGACTGGCAGCAGCTCTCCAGGATTTCAGGTAGGAATCTTTCCTAGCCCTACCTGGACATGGCAGGAATTGAACGTGGGACCTCCTGCACTCAAGGTATGTGCTCTACCATTGAGTCATGGCTCCTCCCTTCCACTAGCCCGGTTGCACACACCTAAATCTGGATCCAATTCTCAGACTATTCAAAACAGTTCTAACAGGGCAACTCTGTGCTGACAGAATGGTGGCAAAGATGGAAATATGTATTGCTGCCATCATCACTTTAAAGCAGGCTGTAATTAGGGATCCGCAACGGATTCAAATGGGTTTGGATTTCTATGAATCCGACCTGCAGATTCCACAGCAGACCGGCTTTTCCAGAATTTCACAGATTCCGTGGACTTGCGGACCATTAAAAAAAAAAAACTTTCTGTAATTTTATGCAACTTTAGTCGTAGAAAAATAATAAAAAACATCACCCCAAAAAGAGCATCCCCCCCCCCATAGCATGAAAATAGCATGAAAAGCATAGCATGAAAAGCATGAAAATGCACATGGGGGGGGGGGATTTGAGCATTTTCAGAAATGCACATTTGCGTAAGTGCGTATGAACACATTTGCGCAAAATCCGATTCCGTCAATGAGCGGGACAACAGAACGAAAGGCGCCTGACAATCCGCAAATGGAACGGATTTAACAAAGTCCGTACATCCCTAGCTGTAAACTGCAATCTGTTGGATGTTTTCCAAGTCAATTGGATGCTGCCACTGTCACTCCACCTGATGTCCCAGATGCACTGTCTGAAGGCACTCATCATACCTACGGGCTACCTGGGTTCTAACCAGTGGGAGAGAGTACATAAATTCAAGCAAACAAGCACTCCATTCCAGAGGGCAACCTGGATATCAACGGTTGCCTGGCCAGAGCATTGAATCATAGGAGAGCATTCCTAAGAATAGCAGCACTTGTCTTCATAAAGCTTTTATCTACATAAATTTAGTCCAGTGTGAATACTGGGAAAATAGGTTTTACTTTTTACTGGGAAAATCGGGTTTAACTGAGGAGCTTCAACCTACAGTCATGCCTTGGATTGAGAGCATAATTCGTTCCGGAAACATGCTTGTAATTCAAAACACTCTTATATCAAAACAAAATCCCCCCAAAAAAATTTGTACAGAGATTTTTAACTTAAGCTGTACTACAGTACTTGTATTGCAAGACGTCGCTTGTATATCAAGTAAAAAAAATTAAATAAATATTTAAAAATTTGCTTGTCTTGCAAAACGCTTTCAAACCAAGTTACTTGCAATCCACAGTATTACTGTACACTGCATGGGTTCACACAACACTTTAAACCCACAGAGGTTCTGAAACCTTTGTGGGTATAAAATCATCTGGGGGCCCAAGTAATGATTTGGCACAGCAGGGTTCCCTGGCCATCCCTCCCGCTTTCTTCTCTCATTGGTCCTCCTGCAGGTATCCCAGGGTACCCTGCAGGAGCACCGAGTTCCCCCTCCCCACAAGCTGTCATTTACACTAATCCCTTCTGCCAATGGGGGATTCCCTTTGTTTTTGCCACTTCCCAAGGTGCTATTGACTTGGGGTAAATGGCAAAAACGAGGGGACAGTTGGGGCTTCCCAGAACCACCACCCCAAACCCCAGGGATACTATGTGGAAGGGGGAATTGAGAAATAATTTTAAGGAAATTTGGGGGGCATTTTTAGGTTTTGTGTTAGTCAAGGGAAAAGGGTGCATGCCTTGTCAAGATATGTTTTTTTTAAAATATTGAGTAATAGGGGAATATAGAGGATGAATATTCTTTGGTCCTGTATGGTGAAGGGGACACTGTAGTTGTTATTTGTATGTTGGTATGGTTTTTGTTGCATATTATTTGAAACTAAATAAATAAGGAAGGAGGAATTGAGGGGGTGTCCCCCAAAACACCTTTTTTTTTGCAGGATCTTGGGTTTTTTAGGGGGGGCTGTGCCTCTGGGTTATCCACACTTGAGAAAGTGAGGACAGCCCAGGGGGACATGAGCCCCACCCCAAGATTCTGCTGCAAATGGTGCTTTCCACTCCTCCCCAACCTTTTTTTTTTTTTAATGTAAAAGAAATAGGTAGAAGTGGGCTACAAAGTTCCAATTTGGCATGGGCACTATGTACATTCAGACAAGTGACCATGCTCAGTTGGAACTTTGTAGCCCATTGCTAACCATTTCTTTTACATTTTAAAAAAAAGTTGGGGGAGTGGAAAGCACCCTTTGCTAGCCTCTTGGCAAGAGGCTGGCAGCTGTTTTTTTTGCTGCTTTTGCCAAGGGGCTCTGTGTTTTTTTTTTGGTTTCTCAGTGGGTTACGAAAAAAAGGAGAGAACTAAGTTCTCAGGATGCGAAATCTTTCTCAGTGGGCTAGCCTGTCTTCTGGGTTCAAACAACACATTAAACACACTAGGGTTTTCTTAACCCTACTGCAAACCACGGCTAGGTTGGCTTATAATAAACCACCACGCAGTGTTCAGACAACACGCTAAGCCACTCTGCCTCTTAACCTACTGAGGTTTAGCACTATGTTCCTCTCTCCCTAAAGTTGCCAACCATGATTATTTTGTTCAGCAACTTTCTTGTACTTAAAATATTCTGAATGAGGAAGCATTCAAGCTGTTTCCAGTCATTCTGCAGTGACACAGTAATTGGATTTTCTATGGTAGAGTAATCATGGGAATTTAAGAGCAAAAGAAAGTGAACATCTCTTAAGATTGACTTGACCACAGACTGTGGAAGATGCAGCTCCATCTTTGAAGTTCTGCAACAACACTGGGCAGGTTTGCTGTTCAGCCACCATCTCTAGCTGAACAGATGTTTCATTTTAGGTTCTTAAGGAATCAAAAGGTTAAGGGCAGAGTAAGTAAATGTACAAATGAGCAGGAGGAAAAAGAAGCACCAAAAAAACAAACAAACAGGAAGCTGAGAGAGAGAGAAGTGAAGCCTCAAAATGATGGAAGACTTTTACTGGAAGACATAAAATAGCCAACATTTTCCAGTGTGGGCCTCCTTCAGGGGCAAAGAGATTGAACCAATTGTAGTGATTCAGTCAGAACATGCCTCAGAATCAACATTTGACTGAATCATCACAGTAAATGAAATCTTTTTGCCCCTGAAGGAGGACGTACAACTACAAACAACCATCCAAAGTCAGTGATAAGACGAAGAGCCAGCATCGTTGTAGCCCAAACTGGGAAGCCACTTTATATTTGCACAGGTTATTGTCCAGGGCTGGACATCATCAATTTCTAAGGTCAGCATGAAAACTAAAACCAGGGCAATCCACACCATCAGTGCTGGCCCCAAAGGCTCCAAAATGTCCTGCTTCCTGAGTCTGAGCCTAGCAGTTGCAGGATCAAGGGTCCAAGAGTTCCCAGGTGGTCAGCACAAACAGGGATCAGGTAAAAGGCAAGGTCTCAACAGTCCAGGTCACAGGCAACAATGTTCCAAAGCAACACAGCAGACAAGGAGCAGGCAGAAAGAGAGTCAGAGTTCAGTCCAGAAATACGCATGCATGCAGTCAAGACAAGGGATGCTCTGTTCACAAAAGTCTACTCAACATTGTTTCCAGTTGTTCTGTCAGCCTTTCACTGCCATTTTTATGCAGAGGCTGTCAGAGCCACACAACCAAGCTTCGGCTGTGAGCTGTTAGTGACTGCAGCTGAAAAGGTCCTCCTTGTGAGCAAGCCTCCTGTGCATAAATAGACTTTTCCTCACAAGGAGGCCTCTGGCTTCATCTAGCACTCCTGAGTTCCTCTCTTTTCAAGCAGTGTCTCTCCTGAGGGCTTGGGGTTTCTCTGCCTCCACCTCTGAGGCAGAGTCCTTGTCCTCCACAGGTGATGCCATCATGGTGGTCACGCCTGAGATCCCGGGCTCCCCCTGGTCTACTGGCAGATCCTGGGCATTACTTGTGCGGGTGGTTCCTGGTCCTTCAAGCTCTTCCTCTAAGGAGGAGTCTTCCAGAGGGGGCATGACATGAACAGGCTGTGAGGGATTGAGGCCTACTCAGGCTTGAGTTTGTTGAAGCCTGAAGGCCCAAACACTTCCCTCGAGTAGTGAAGCCTGAAGGCCCAAACACTTGGATGGGGGGGGGGGAGTTTGAGAGTTTTAAGTTACCCAATAGAAGTTGAGAATTAGATATCCTATTCAAGGTCACATGATTATAACCTTCCATTCCTGGGAAGGCTATATATGTGGGGTGTGGTCAGCTAGCAGTCTGTGTGTGCTGGGAGAGAGCTAGAAGCAGAAGCACAGAAACAGCAGAGAGAGAGAAAGCGAAACTGGCTGCATAGCAGATATAGGTAGTCTGAAGTTATACTAGAGAATATTGAATTGTTTGTTTGTTTGTTTTATTTTATCATACTTGCTTTTGGATTATAACCACTCTATTAAGTAAAAACCCTAATATTATAAGTAAAGTGCTGTTTACCCTGAAAGTTTGGAGTGACTTATTCACCACGTCTACAGCCTACACCCACGTTACTGGAAGCAGGCAAAGGACTTGATCTCCTAGAGAGGGAGGGGCTTTGGGAAGAGGCAGAGATCTCCCAAAGGCGGATCAAGGGGTCCCTGCAGTAGCGGAACCTTGACACAGGCATCTGGGATGCTTTGACTGTGTGAGCAGGTAGGGAATAGGAGACAAGTGAAGGGCAGACCAGGATGCCAGAATGGTTGTAGTTTGACATTTGTCTGCACACCAGAGGGCAATTGTTACCCACCACAGGCAAATTGCATGATCTTGCTACACCTTGAGAGAATCTGCATACAGCATGTAAGGGCTCAGGTCCATAAGAAGATTTGGGATCCAGGGACAGTTTGCCATAATGGCTGTGGCTGTTTTTGTTGCTGTTTGGTTGTTGTTGTTGTTGTGTGTGTTGTTGTTGTTTTTGCACATATGGCTAATAACAAAAATAGATCAAAATAATAATCTAATGATCAAATAAATGGCATTGTATCAGGTATACAGAGTAATTTGTAAAAACTGAATATACATGAACATCCAATAGGCATTTGCAGAAGCTAAATGTTTTCATTTGTCAGACCAAACAAAATGCATTGACAAAAGGTTATTCTGACTCTCTTGTTTTCACCCAGATGCTGACTTATCTTTCCTAAGGCAATAATCTTAGGGCATTTAACAAACTGCTCTAAATGATTCTCTCTGCAAAAAGAAAGCATTGCTCTAAGTCTTTAGAAGAAGCTGTTAAGTAGAAATCAACATGAACTGCATGTGAGTGGGAGCTCTTCATTATTGTCACTGTGGTGACCTAGAATCCAAATGTAGATGTTCAAATCTATCCTAACCGGGTCATTTAATAATCCTGCTGAATTTGTTAGCTTTCATGAAACACTACAACATGGGGATTAGTGCATACTTCTTAGCTTGATAACATTTGCTGTGCTCCTATGGCAGCACTGTACAGTTTGAAGTTATTTATTTCCTATACGTGCGGAAAGCAAAGTTGTTGTTCCAGACTGAGCTTTGCGTAAGCCTTCACCAACTACAGATCCAGCATTTCATTTGTTTTCTATTTAAATCAGTTCCCCACCCCTCCAAACTGTACTAAAGTGAATTTCCTTAATTCAAAGGGAAATAAAAACCTATCTGAAAATCTCTAATGTATAACCAAAGGAGATAAATCCAGATAGCTCATCTGACAGCATGACCTCTCTTCTTTGTCCCTGAAAAGGCCAATCAAAAGGGAAACATAAGCTGTGTAGCAGTCAAGGTGTGCTTTACTGTTCCATATGGAGCGGTCCCCGAATAGTAGAAAGCTGAAAGAAATAGAGTTGTCTGGTGGACTTCAGGTGTTAAGAGCACATAATGCAGGCCACATGATGAAGCTAAGCAGGTACGAGCCGGGTCAGCGCTTGGATGGGTGACTGCCTGGGCTGCCCACATCTGTTCTCCTGCATTGAGCAGGGGGTTGGACTCAATGGCCTTATAGGCCCCTTCTAACTCTACTATTCTATGTTTTTTTTAAAAAAAATTATTTACTTTTCAAAACAAAATATAACAAAATACAAGAATAACACAAAAATAGAACGTAAACTACATACAATAAATCCTAAAGTGCACCCCCCCCCACCCTCCAAGGGACCACTTTATATAATTCCATCCACTTGATCAAATGAATTCCAAATTCCAAAAATATAACATATCCTGACAAGGCATGCTCCCCTTTCCCCTTATTAATACATAGTCTAATAATTGATTCCATACAGGGCCGGTGCTACCATTAGGCCAACTAGGCAGCCACCTAGGGCGCAGGGCTAAAGGGGGCGCCAGAAACACCTTGGGGAAAAAACACAGCACTCTCAAGTGGGAAGGGGGCGCTAAATATCTGATCTTGCCTAGGGCACCAAACTGCCTTGCACCAGTCCTGATTCCATATATCCATAAAGTTATTCTTCTTTAATTGTCCTTTTTTGCATTTGATACTACAAGTTAGTTTATCGTTTAGGGCTATATCCCAAACTTCCTTATACCAGTCAGTTATTAGGAAAACATGTTGTTCTTTCCATTTTCACGCTATCATTAGTCTAGCCGCAGTTAACAAGTTTACAATTAATTCCTTCGTATTTTGGTCGCAAATAAGTTTCTCCATTATTGATAACAAAGCTAGTTTTGGACAGACCTCTAAGTTAATACCAATGATTTCCGATATTTCTGTAAAAACTTCTCGCCAAAAAAACAGTACGTTTTTACAACTCCACTACATATGAGCATATCTACTATTCTATGATTCTAAGAACACCAAAAGGATTTTTTCCAAAATGCAGGGATGGGCATTAAAATGGCAAATGTAGTTAAGAACATAAGAAGAGCCATGCTGGATCTGACCAAGGATCCATGTAGTCCAGCGTTCTGTTCACACAGTGGCCAACAAGCTCCCCATGGGATCCCACAAGCAGGACATGAGTACAACAGCACCTTCCCACCCATGTTCCCCAGCAACTGGAGTACATAGGCATACTGCCTCTGATAATGGAGGAAGCATATACCCAATGAGTACTAGTAGCCATTGATAGCCTTCTCCTCCAGTTCAATGTAAGGTGAGGCACATTGGGGCAAATGTGATCGGGTGTGAGCTGGCAGTGACCGACAAGGAAAGGCATTTTGGGGTTGTGGCTGCGATGAAAAAGGCAAATTCCATGTTGGGGATCATTAAGAAAATAATTGAAAATAAAACTGCCAATATCATAATTCAGTTATTCAAATTTATGGTGTGACCATACTTGGAATACTGTGTACAGTTCTGGTCCCCACACATAAAAAAGGATATTGTAGAGCTGGAAAGTTGCAGAAAAGAGCAGCCAAAATGATCAAGGGACTGGAGCATCTCCCTATGAGATAAGGTTACAATATTTGGGGCTTTATAGTTCAGGGGGAAAAGGTGAATAAGGAGGACAGACATGATAGAAGTGTATAAAATTATGCATGGTATGGAGAAAGTGGATCAGCTCCCTCTCTCACAATACTAGAAACTGGGGGACATCCAAAGAAGCTGAATGGTGGGAGATTCAGGACAGATATAAGCATGTACTTTTTCACACAGCGCACAGTTAAATTTTGTAATTCACCACCACAAGATGTAGTAATGGCTGCCAACATGGACAGATTTAAAAGGGGATTAGACAAATTCATGGAGGTTCAGACTACCATGGGCTACATATTACCTTCAATCAAGAGGAAATATGCTAGGAAACACATGTGGGAGGCTCCCATTGCACTCATGTTCTGCTTGTGGGCTTCCCGAAGGCATTCTGTTGGCCACTATGAGAAACAGGATGCAGCACCAGACAGGCCTTTGGTGTGATCCAAAAAGGCTCTTCTTGTGTTCTTAGGTAGGGAGGCATAAATGATAAATAGTGCCTGCCGTAAAAACTGCCAACGCCTTCCTTCAGGGGCCTCCCTTTCACCTGTATTTATTTATTCCAGAGAGATGGTTGTGTTATTCTGTTGCAACAAAACATGGAGTGTTGCAGCACCTTGAAGACTAGCAGGTTTATTGTGGCATATGTAGGGGTCTACAATTTGAGTGTGGCCTCCTCCGTGTGCCCTCTCCTGCTATCTTGATGGAGGCAAGTATCTCCGCAAAGCAGTACTGCAGTGAAGAAAGCCCGTCGACCTTTCCTGTGGAAAAAAAGAGGCGCGGGGCACTCAGGCTGGCTTGCCAGCAGCGCTCACACAGCTCCACCATCGAACAGAAGCTGAGGAAGCCCACACCCTTTCCTGCTCCAGAGCAGAAAAGAGTGGGGAATTTGTTGATTTGACTCTTCAAGGACAAAGCACTGCAGGTGCATTGACCACATAGCTGTCAAGCCACCCTCCACTTTCCTCCAGTGTAGACGCTGCAACAATCCTCACCCACCTCTGCATCCTCAAAATTGGGAGGAAGGCTGGTTGCTTGCCATGCTCACCAAAGGGTGGCACCAAACTCACCATGGCAAGCATAAATATCAAAAACTAGGCATAAGCTTTAATCATCAGATGCATGAAGAGTATTCTCAGTTGGCAGATGCGGGCGGGCAGGCAATGCAAAGAATGGAGCCAAAAGGACTCAAAATGCATCTGTGACATTTCATATTCACAGTTTTGGACCCTATGTTGGGGACAAACAACAGGAGATGGCTTTTATTTTATTCTATTTATTTTATGCATTTGAGAGTCACTTTTCTACAAATGTATCCAAGATTAAAATAATGCCCTCCAAATATCAAGGTGATCTCATGCCTATCAAGTTTAAAGTGAGACAGTGCCACCCAAAACAAGGAAGTCATTTCTACATACTTGGGGACTCCCTAGTTCTTCAGAGATTTATTTATTTATTATTTGAAATATTTCTGGGCCTACTTATTAATTTGCAAATTTAAAAAATTGCCCAGCAAGGACCTGTGAGTTTCCAGAAGCTACAGAATGCAAAAGCTGGTTGAACCATAGAATGCTAAGGCGGTCTTCTTCTTTTTTTGCGAAAAAAATAAAAAGGAGGAAAGAGGGAATTAGTGTGCACAGGCCCTAACAGCTTATATAAAGGCTTAACTATACATAATGTTAATGAGATGATTACCAGTCATGTCAATGTACAGTATGTTCAAAAAACTAAACACCAGGCTGGGGGTGGGATGGTCCTCAGGAACCCAGCATGCAGGGAGGGGAGGTTTAAGCCTTCCCTCTCCAGCTGTGAAAATGCTCCCCTGCAGCAAATAGCATTGGGGAAAGCTCCAATTGGCAACTTTTCAACAACAAAAAAATCCATGACATGATCTCTAATCACCTCTTTAACCTGTAATTAGGCCCTCAGTATTCTGGAAATGGGGTTGGGGGGGGATGCTTACCATGAGTTGCTGTTGTTGTTTTAGAGCCTCTTCCCCTACAATATAGGGAGATTTTAGGAGGGAGTAAAAGAAACAGGCACATTTCCCACTCCCCAGAAACCTTTCCCACAACTTAATAGATAAGGATAAATGGCACAGAAGCTTCAGGTAGTACAGAATATGCAAGGGTATTATTCTGTACTACAGAAGATGTAAGGGTATTATTCTGTACTAAGCTTGCCTATTCTGTACTACAAGAGTAGTACAGAATAGGCAAGCATACTAACTGGAATCAACTGTTACTATCTTATTATGCCAGTGCTGTATCATCTTCACTGGTTTCCTGCATGATCCTATGAGGCTGCCTATAACCCTCGGAGGATTATGGGCATCCTATTGAAGGTGGGAGAAGTGCAGAGGATAGGATATCCTTCGCACTCCTTCCCCCCTCAAGAACATCTAGATGGCCGATTTCGGCCATCTGTTTTCCCCCTCCTCCCTCAAAATCTGTGGGAGCCTTGCCCTGCCCCCAGGAACTTCCATGCTCGGTTTCCCTCCAGCGCGGAAGAAACCGTGCTGCTATGGGGGGAGGGAGCAACGCTTCAAGGTGCTGTGACCTCATAAGGGATTTACCAGGTCACAGGGCCGTCGACATCATATCCGATGTCCCTCCAGACAAAGTCAGAGGGACACAGGATTGCACCCTTCCAGGCTTAATTCAAAGTGCTGGTTTTCACCTGCCCTTCATGGCTTGGGGCCACAATATCTGAAGGACTGCCTCTTCCCATATCTTTCTGCCCATGCCTTGAGATCTTCATCTGAGACTCTGCTCCCACATACTGAGATTTGGCAGGTTTACTCACAAGCAGGCCTTTTCTGTGGTGGCCCCCAAGTTGTAGAATGCCCTCCCTAGAGAGGTCTACTTGGCACTGACACTGTTGACCTTCTGGCACCAGGCAAATACTTTTTATTCTCCCAGTTCTTTAAAAAAATAATTAAAATTTGTTTTAACTTACTTCCGTGACATGTTTTAAACCGGTGTTTTAAAACTGCCCTTCTCCATCCTATTTATTTTCTGGTTTTTTTAAAAAAATGTTGCTGTTACTGCTGCTTTTAGGTTTTTTTTGTATTGTTTTTGTTTTTACGGGTGGGATCCTATGCAAATTTAGATGGGAAAAAGTCCTACATCTCACAGCATTCTGGGAGTTGTGGGACTTTTCCCATCTAAGTATGCATAGGATTGCGCCCTAAGTTATGTTATTGGTTTTATGGTGCTTGTTTTTATTATGCGTGTCACCTCGAGAACTTTGGTTTTAGGGGACTCATAATTGAAATAAATAAACGGGTTCAGAGCTGACAGCATGTCCCAAACCTAAACCCTTAAATAGGAACATATGTAGGGGAACGCTTCAGGAAGGTGGGAAAGAAAAAAAATATTTTTTTTTGCTCCCCCTCCCCTGAAACATTTCTCCTTCCATGAGCTCCAAGCACTGCAAGGCACCTGTTCCAGGCTGGCTGGAGCCCTGAACAGGAGTGTGCCTGCTAGGGGCTACAGATAGCCTGAAACATTTTCTTGTGCGTCCCCACTTGTACAGTCATAAAAGGAAGATACTTACCAATAACATCAAACTACTAAAACATCCAAAATGGAAGGCTCTCTCCCTTATACCCTGTGTGTGAGCCTTCCAGAGGCATCTGTGGCTGACCACTGTTGGAAACAGAACCACGGACTGCATGGACTTAATCAATGCAATTAAGGTGTTGTTGTTTTTTGGCTCATATGCTGGATCTTCCACACTGCATTTACCCAGATGCCACATGTGGGGCATTAATTGTTCCCAGGCTAAGCTTCTTCTTACTTTCTGCATCTCATCCTCTTTTATACAATGTACATAAATCCATTTTAAAAAGCGTAAAAAACACAACTCTATAAAAAGCACCCCAAATGTGGAAGTGCAAATCAAAACATGATATAGGCTAGAACGAATAGCAAAAGGCTTCTGCTTAGTCATGGTTTTATGAACATATCTGTGTCTACTAGAAGAGAATGAAATTAGAGCTTTTTGGTGGATTGTTACTGCTTCTGCATGAGCAGTAGGGTGGACATAAGAGGATGGTTTAACACATGAATTTTGTCATCAAAAAACAATTTTCTTGTCCTTGCTTGTTTATGCTATTCCCAGAAACGCTTAACACCTTCTGTTTGTTGTACTCTTTTGTTCTGTTTCAGCACCCGTGCACAGAGAGAGGAAGTTATTCTGGGAACGTGTTGTCTCTCTGTCACTTGGACAGTGATTTCTACAGATGGAGATTATTTTAGATGCCAGAGGGGGAAAGAAAGAAAACAGCTGCTGAAAAGACTCATTTCATTACATCTAGACTCCTTGCTGCTGCAGTCTATTCTGCTAACAGAATGTTGATGTACAAAGTAGGACTCAGCATTTGGGGGCACTCCTCCTTGTGCTCTCAGTGAACACCTCCATAATTCAAGACACGTTCTTCTAAAGCTACATTCTCCCATCTTGCCCTTTGATTAGGCAGTTCCAAATGTGAATCTGAGGAAGCATGCTCAGTTTGGAAGCGAGGGCTGCAAGAGACGTTTGTTAACGAATGTTGTGAACAGTTCATAGACCTGTCAGAATCCATCTGTCTGAATTTATTAACTGGCACATTCCCAGCTGTGGCCCTCCCAGTGTCCGAAATAGAGGGCGCTTTTACCTTATTATAAACCTAATAACTCTAGAATTGGTTTACTTATGCGGCCTGGCAGAAATCTGTTTTTAGAATGACTCGAAAAAGTTGATTAACTAAAAATGAGGCACAACAGAATACTGCGAGCTCTTGATAGCAATCCAGATTTCAGGAAAATTCTGTGGTAAACCATAGGAACAAAATAAAAACATAAATGGATAATGTGTTGGAAACACAGATAGAGCACTCCATTCTTACACCCAATAGAATCTCTAACCAAGGTATTTAACTTACATAGTATACTTCACAGAGCCCCTTCCATTCTCTAAGGCACAGTGCAGACAACACTTACCCATGATTAGCACTAACCATGGTTGTGTTGCCTTAATCCTTGCTACAAATCCAGGCATACAGACATGTTTCCTGTGAAATCTTAGTTTAGTTTGCTTAGTTTAGACTTATCCCAAGAGGGCAAGTATAAAGAGGCCCAAGCAAAATCTGCTTATCATAGAAACAGAGAGGCTGAAAAGTGAGAGATGTTGAACCTGTTCGCAAGTCACAACAACCCACTGTGGCTTAATTTACCCGTGGAGGCTGTTGCATCATGCTGGGCACCAGGCTTGCTGTGGCTTGTTGTGTTGTGCAAACCCAGGCAGCAGGGGTTGTTTGATGGCTAGGTAACCCTTGAATAACCCTAAAACATGCCATGGGTTGAGGGTTGTCTAATCCTCAAACAACTCCTGCTGCCTGGGTTCGCATGACACAACAAGCCGCAGAAGGACAGGATCCTGTGGGTGCCCAGCATGATGCAACAGCCCCTGCAGGTGAATTAAGCAAATCAGGTTATTGCCTTAACCATGATTTGCTTAGTTAACCATGGTTAAAGCAAATCAAGGCTTGCAAATCTACTTCAGACAATGGTAGCCAGTGCTTAGCCACTAGTCACCGTTGGTGGCCAATCCTTAACCACTGATTTAACAAGCAGTAAATATTGGGATAGATAGACAAAATAGACTGACTTAATTTAAGATACCTTCTTACATAACTATATTTGAACTAATGGTGTGAACTTCTTGTTTTGGATAAATAAACATCTCCTTAGCATGTGGCAAAGATTAATTGTTTTATAGTTTAGGAGTCAAAAAAGGCAAATAAAACTATTTTGAATAAGGGAAGTGTACTAGATATAGTAAAACAAATATGAACAGTGTGTATATGTATCCTGGACTCCTGAAAATATAACATCTGCTATGTTCAAAATAAGTAAGGCATTTTGGTAAGAAAAACATCATGAGCATTGTTCAGTACCAACAACCCCCTTTGTGCTATACATTCTCAGAAATTTATATTTAGCTGCCAGATATCAAGAAAAACATATCTGAGATAATAAATTCATATATGCTGTTATTTTTCCCCCTAAAAAAAGAATTTAAAAATATCTGGGCTCCTGAGCACACTTTCCTGGAAGTATTCTCCATTAAAATTAATGAGGCATCCAATTAAATATTTAGGTTTGCAGTGTATGAAAACCACCTATTCCTATTGGTATATGGGAGTTCTCTGTATGAGTCACTTGACTGCTCCAGTGGGAATTTGGGCCAATGCAGTCTTAATGGGGGAAGAGGAAATGCTGGCTAGGTGGGAAGCCAACACCAGGTGTGTTCCAAATACAAAAATTCTAGTGGTAGACCCGAAAGATTGCAGAGGTGCAAAAAATTTATATACTAACTGTGGAGGACCAAAAGCCTGGTCCTTGGCGCGAGTTCGGCACTTAACGGGTTAACCGGCACTGAGAAAATGCCCTTTATGCGGCTCTTAGGCGATTAAAACATAACCGCTATCTAAGAATAACATGAAACCGTGCTTAGACCAAAGAATAGGCTTTATTTACTACACGTCTAATGGAGCGGAACTAATAGACTACCAGGAATTTCACACTATACACAAAGCAGGTCATGACCTGATCAGAACGGAAAGCTTCAATATTCAGATACTAGAGGCATAGCGTATTACAGAAAGAGAAGTCACCTCGCACCAGAGAATCTGACTTACGGACTTAGCGTAGCCTCACTTGGGGTTGGACGCTGCTTGACCCTAGCCGGAGCCAGGGCTTGAAGTGTATCAGCCTGCACCGTGTTCCCAACAACCCTTAGACCTTTGGCACGTATCTTTTCTACCCCTTCACGCCCCCTCCCCGCCCCTTGATGACCAGGTGGGCTGGTTCCGCCCCGCGGGGTGGTGGCGCCTCGTGTTTACTTACTATATCTTACTATATCTTCTGGACACTTTGCCGCTCTTTGAGACTGCCCCTCACCTTGGGGATGTTTATGCCCTTCAACGTGGATTGATGCAGATGTGCCCTATTGAGGGTATGCAGATGTGGTCAGGTACACCCAGTCTGACCAGAACTGTGTCTCCTGTCCCCCGGGTGGGGATTATGCATAAAGAGGGGTGTCAGTGTAAAGGGGGGAAACTATGTCAGGGTTCAGGTCACTGTGTGTGCTCAGGCTTTCTCCACACTAACACTCTAGTTAACATGCTAATAGAGATACAGATGAATGCACAGAACATGTCAATTGGTGCTGTGTCCCCAAAAGGATGTCCCAGCAAGAGTCCTCTGAATATATCCGTATGTGCTATATAAACATATTTCTTGGTTTGGCCTTGATCCTCCCAGCACTCGTCAGTATATACAATCAGATTGTCTATATTTTCTATCAAAGAAAATATGTCTATACAAACACATGGGAAACTGCCCTATACTGAGTCAAAGCATTGGTCCATCTAGCGAGCCCAGCATTGTCAACACTGACTGGCAGGCAGCAGCTCTCCAGAGTTTCAGGCAGGAATTTTTCCAGCCCTCCCTGGAGATTCCAGGGATCAAACCTGCAACGTTCGGCATGCATGGCAACTGTGGTCCACTGAGTCACAATCCCTTTCGCAAACCTCACACAGCTGATAATTTATAGTACATCGGAGCAGTATAATTGTGATAAAGGGAATTATGAACATAATCCTCAAATATAATATTTTTACTATACGCTGAAAATAAAAATGTCCCAATGGTTTCCTAATCATATACTGTATTAGATTCCCTGCAAATATTAGATTCCCTGGTAAGCCACCATACACAGGGGGAGACAAGTCAGAAAATGTGCAGAACGGCATGAGCAGTAGGCTAGAACAGTAGTCATAATTCACCCTCCATCCTGCATTGCCCAGGCCCGTCCCTGCTCTCTCTCTCTCTCTCTCTCTCTCTCTCTCTCACACACACACACACACACACACACACACACAACTTATTTCAGTCCCTTAGCTTCTTGACTTCCTTGGGAAAGTGCCTCTGCTTCTCAGTATCTTTACTGGAATATGGGTAAGCGAAGTGGGTACTAATTTTTCTTTCACTGCATTGTTTACAAAGAGCTCATCACGTCATATCTGTAAGTATCTATGGCATGTTACTAATCACTGACCTTTTGGCGATTGGGACAATTTTGATAGGATTGAAGAACCTCCCACAGAAATTCCCTGGCTGCCTGCATGAAAGGACTAATCATAAGTAATCTTTTTCTTCCCAGAAGTACCCAAGATTATATAAATGAGACTCTTTCAGAAGTTCTCTCTTTGACAAAGAGGTTCTCTTTTCCCCGCTGGTGTGACGAGGAATCCACACATTAAACTCCCATTGAAGTTAATCGGAGTTAGTAACCTTCTGACTCCACAGAGTACCAAGAAGAAAACAAAGTATAATACCCTTGGTTTGGTTACTAAAGACATGTGGATATAATTGGGTATGGTATGTAGCAGGGTATGTACACAAAGTTCATGATGATAAATAGCATGTTTTTGGGTACACAGCTCTCACGTTCCCTCTTGGAAATGGTCTCTGCTGTGAAATATTCTTTCAGTGGTTTAACTTGAATGGTTTATTTGTGAATTATACAGGCCTGTGGCTTACGCTGGCTCAGCTTGTCTGAGCGTGGAAAACTAAGCAGGGTCAAGCCTGGTTATTACTTGGATGGGAGACCTCTCCTCTAGTTTCCTGCATTGAGCAGGGGGTTGGACTCGATAGCCTTGTAGGCTCCTTCCAACTCTATAGATCTATGAAATCTATGAATGGTTTAAGTGATACTTTACTCAGATTTATCTGCATTTACAGAAAAGTGACTTAAGAAACAAGTATCATCATCATCATCATCATCATCATCATCATCATTCCAATTACCTCAGACAGTTCAGAGCACTCATGTGGAACACAGTCAGTTAGTCATGAACATACTGCACTAAAGGAGCATATAAACTTCTACATTACATTTCTTGCAAATTTATGATTTCCTTTGTCCTGTACATGAGTTCTATGCACTGGGCAAGATTTTGCTTTTAAAATTATGAACATTTCATCCCTACTGGAAATGCCAGTGAAAATCTGTTGGTCATATAACTCCTTTAATGCTACTATTATTGTATTGTATGTCACTAGGGGTTCTACTTCGAAGAATGTCTTGCAATTCACTGTAAATTTGCCAAGGCAATTTAAATTAATTGTATTTACAGTTCAACTGGGGCACCAAGCAAAATTATGCAAGCGAACTCCTTGCCACAGCCTCCATTCTGAAGATCAAGGGTCAGCGTAGGATCAAGGACCAGTCCCAAACAACAGACTTGATCCTTCACGGGGAGTGCAACCCCTTCCAGAACAAGATTATCCCCAATCCCCGAGTCAGGCTTTCCATGGACCAATAACACCTCCATCTTGTCTGGGTTTAGCGTCAGCTTGTTCCCCCTCATCCAACCCATTACCAAACCAAACCCAGGCAACGTTCAATGGTTTCAGCTGCTTCCTTGGTTTTAGGTGACAGAGCAATAAAACTGGATGTCATCAGCATGTTGGTGGCACTTTACTCCAAAGCTCCGAATGACCTCTCTGAGTTTTCACATAACTAGTAAACAACATGGGGGACAAGATGTAACTAGTAAACAAAACGAGGGACAGTACAGGCTGATGGCCGTGCAGCTGAACAGTAATCCCCCAGCACTACCTTTTGGACACGGCCCAACAAAAAAGACCAGATCCACTGCAAAACAGCACCCCCAAGTCCCAGCCCCACTAAGCAGTCCAGAAGGATACGTTGGTCAATGGTACTGAAAGCCTCCAAGAGATCCAAGAGAACTAATAGGGTCATGCTCTCCGCATCCAGCTCCTGGCGTAGGTCATCCACTAAGGCAACCAAAGCAGTCTCAGTCCCATATTCTGGCTGAAAGCCCGGTTGAAATGGGTCCACCTTCTCAATCACCTTAGCCAAGAATGGTACATTTGAGACTGGCTTATAGTTCACAGGTCTTTTGGGTCAGGGGAAGATTTCTTTAATAAAGGTCTTTTTTACTGCCCCTTGTAAGCAGGAGGGGCAACCCTCTCCTGAAAAGAGGCATTAATCACTTCCCCTAGCCACAGCATCAGTCCCACCTTGGCCAAGTTAATCAGGTAAGTAGGGTGTAGGGGCCATCTCTCCCTCTCTCCTTTCGAAGGCAGACCCAGACACTGACCTTCTAAATATTAATTTTATTATGGTAATATAAACCAGCAAAGCCAGCTTTAAAGTACCAATTAAGTGTATTGCAGAGATCAATAACAAAAGAAACAAGCTTAGTTAGAATGTTAGATAATCAATACATTGAGGAAATGCAGCCTCATGAAAAGAAGTTGATCTCAGACTGAGGGCCCCTTCTCCCTTCCAAACTCAAGTTATCAAAACCTCTCCTTTAAGGCGGTTCCTGTTGCTTTACAGCAAAACACTCAGAATGTCTTATAATCCTTCCTTGATCTTCCCTTTTCAATTGGTGCCTCACTCGGGGATCAGTCACGCCCATTCCGCCCACCTGCTCCTTGTCAGGTGTGCTTTGGCTTCCCATGGTATTTGAGGCTAACTGACTCTTTTCCACCTCCCTCCCTGCTTATATCTAGATCAACTGTCTTTGGCATTTCAGCTGCAAGTTCCACCACTTCCTCCTCATCTGCATCAGAATCTGTTCCCATATCCCTTGGGGGCACTTTTGCAGCAGCAATGGGTCCAACAGGTGGCAGTGATGGCCCTCAGCACTCCAGAAACCCTGTCCACATCCCTGACAATCTTTAAAGAATCCAAAACAGCTGAACAAGCGGTTGCCAAAGTTTCATCGCTCTGACCTGCCCCAATATTGGAGTCCAAGTCAAGATGAATCTGAGCAATTTTATGATAGATGACTTGATATTATAAACTCAAAAGCTTTCATGCATAAGTGAAACTGTCACCTTTCTAGATGTTCAGGAAGCATCTTTACTGAGGTATAGCAGCAATTCCTGGTGCTTACTTTTAAAACCCAATACAGCCTATGACTCTGGCTTCACGTTCCCCCCCACCAGCACCAGTGTTTTGGTTTATTTGTTTGGAGGGTTTTCCCACATTGGTTTCATACTAAAAATGTACTGGAAAACTTTCCACAAAACCAACAAAACAGGCCTTGGAAGTAAGGTTGATGTAAAACTACCAAGCAACTACAATCAAGCATGATTCAAAGCAGTTTCAGGGATCAAACCCAAGTTTCAAAGCTTAGG
This sequence comes from Shinisaurus crocodilurus, assembly GCA_021292165.1. Lineage (NCBI taxonomy): Eukaryota > Metazoa > Chordata > Lepidosauria > Squamata > Shinisauridae > Shinisaurus > Shinisaurus crocodilurus. The sequence goes on along the minus strand of CM037878.1, from coordinate 259,448,727 downwards.
AATTGGGTGGGAATTTGGGATGCCAGGGCACAGCCATTAGCAGGAGGCAGGTGGGGCAGGAGAGCTGTTTTTAAAAACTGTGATGAAGCAGGAAATTGGAATCTGAGAGCAGAGAGGGAGCAGGACAAGGCAGAGTAGATTTCCACCTATGTAGAGCAACCAGTCAGGGGACTGTTCTCTTGGCACAAGCAAAGAGTCAGAAGTGAGGAGCTGCCAGTCAAAGTCCTGAAAGAAGAAAATGTAGATACAATGCTCCCAGAAGAACTTAATTAGCTAGTACCAGCTCTCTGGAATTTTTATTTTATTTTATTAATATAAATATAATTATATTTATATCCCATCTTTTTTTCTGGAAGGAATCCAAGGTGGCTTACATAATCCTCCTCCTCCCCCCCCATTTTTTCCTCACAACAACCCTGTGAGGTAGGCTAGGCTGAGAGTCAGTGACTGGCCCAAAGAACTTTGTAGGAAACCAGTGGTGTAGTGGAACCAGGGCTCACAAGGACACAGCGCCAGCACTTTTTTATTAGTATGGACGCTGACGTCATCTGCCGCCCTGCTCAGAATTCCGTGTTCATTCTCAGAGCTGAAATCCCCAGTAGCTAGGGGAAAATGAATTTTCTCAGCAACAATATATTGTTCCCTATTGATTATAATATGTTGGAGTAATTTCTAATGCAATTTTTCTTTCTTTAGTATCAAACTTTCCTCTTCAATCTCTATCTGGTTAACTGTATCCGCCTGTCTTAAAACCTCCACATCCTTGTTCATTTTAATTTACAATGTATAGAGCAAGAGTTCTTACTTAGAAGTGTGGGTTTATTGCCCAATGCCCTTCTTGCTCAAAATGTTGATTGGGCAAAAAACATTATTAAACAGAGGATCCTAGATATAGAGGCAACAAGATCTGCTAAAATCTCCCAGTTATATATCTTCCATCAACAGTAGATATATTATGACGATGTCCCCGTATCTTATGAACTTGGAAGTTCAGCCTTATAGGAGAGCCTTTTCTTTAGCTAGATGTGAGGCCTTTCCGTCAGCCGTATTGCAAGGAAAATATTGGAAAATACCTTACTCTGAGAGACTCTGCCCATGTGGCTCAGAAGTTGAATCCACGGGTCATATGTTTTTACGTTGTCCTTTTTACACTGAAATGAGGGCTAAACTTATTTCCCCCTTTTTAGTGATTTTATCATATCTGTCAGATAAGTTCTGTTTAAGAAAATTGCTAGCTGATGATAATCCGAACATTACAAGACAGGTAGCTAAGTTTTGTGCTTACGTGGTTAACATCCGCACCAAATATGAGCAGAAGTAAAAAATTATTATACCATCTAGTTTTAATCTATTTTTTTTAACACTTATGGTGAATTTTAAAGCTTTACTATTTGTATATTAATGATCCTTTGTATGTTCTAATGTAGATTGAGTATGATTATGCACGATTTAAGTGGTTTTGGTCTATGACCGTAAATAAACAATCAATCAATCAATCAATCAATCTATTGTTCCTTGTTGTAATACAAAGTATGTTGGGGTGGCTTGGTCTTGAATGGGCAATTAAGACCTATTAGCTTTACAAAAGACCTGATCCTGATGGAGATGAAAACTGCTAGAACGGGTTAGTTGATATGGATCAACACAGCAGTCTGAATTTTTGGACTCTCCTTGGGGGCAGGGCTACGAGGATTGTCATGATGAGCACCTGCATTTCAAACTTCACCACTACACCACTATATGAAACACAACCTATTTGGCAGGAGTGAGCTAAATCCAACATAACCATAGGCCAATTAGTTAATCTGGAGCAATTTGAAATCCATACAACCCAAAGAGCTTGTGGTTAAGAGAATTGGCTGTCAACTGGAAAGTTCAAGATTCAAATATCATGTCAGACCATCTTTCTTTGCTTTAGCCCATTCCTACCCCTTCAAACCTGGAAAATGACAGGCCTACCTTACTGGGTGATTACTGAGTAATGTATGGGAAGTGCTTGAGCTCATAGGGCTATATAAAACACTAGGCAAATGCTAATGTATAACTAGACTACACTATCAGTTTATCCTGCCAGTTTATTGTTGGTATTTGTTTTGTCATCCTCCTATATGACAACATAACTGGGAATATTATAAATATCTCCATTGCTGATATTTCCATCCTACAGCTGCTGCACATTTTTTTCAGAGCAGATGCCAAAACATAAATGTGTGGTTACCAAGCAGTTAGAAGCAGCAAGAGCTCTCTAGAAGGCCAACACTAGGCTGTGACAAAAATGGTATTAGTCACAATTACTTTAAGTTGTTCCACGAGTATACAGGTATAGGATTGTGCTGCCAGACACAAGTTTGCAGTGAAGAGTTGTTGGTTTGACTGTCACTCAAGGATCCAGGGTGGTGGTGTTGGAAGGAAGGAAATAAAAGATCAAGGTTTGTTAATGCTGGGCAGCTGTTATTCTAATGTGATGTGTTTTTTTTAATGAAGGATGAACAGCTGATAATGTCCCAGAACACAACAACATATTTAGATCATACTTTTTTATTAAGAAATACCCGAGTGGGGGAGTGGATGCAAGACTATTGACTACTTCAGGGCTGCAGAGGCCACAACTAAAATACAGAAACAAAAAAATAAATATAAAATACAATGGCAAGAACCCTGAAAAATCATTTAGATGTAAGAGAATATATTTGCATTCACTTTTCTCTGTTACTATCATGGGTATACAATTTTGCTATCTTGTAAAAAAGAAGGCGGGGTATAAATATAATAAATAAATAAATAAATAAATAAAAATGCACTCTCCTAGAATAAGTCCCACTGAACTCAATGGGACTTGCTTCTATGACAATAGAGCCAAACCTATGACAATAGAGTAGATAAAGTTTAAATTACCGTATCATATGAGGTTAGGGACAGTTTCAAGTACCTTGATACTTCAAGCACCTTAGCTAATAGCCCATACTCAATCTCTATTAACCTTCAAAGAATTGCCTGTAGCTCTAGACAGTCCAGGGCCTTTGCTCAGTTAAGGAGTTGAAGTTTACTCCATAGGAAATGGCAACTACAAAGTCCTGCTGGCATGTGCTTTTAACAAAACCATGTTGATTATATATATATATGCTGATGATAATGTGGTCTCCGCACATTCAGAGGATGATCTCCAAACTATCCTAAATGCTTTTGCAGAAGCATACGGAAAAACTTGGTCTCTCACTTAACATAAAAAAAACCAAAGTGCTTCATCAGCAAGTGCAAGCTAACCCTTTGATGATGCCATCTATCCAGCTTGGCGGGACAATACTGGAAAATGTCAATCATTTTCTCTATCTTGGCAGCTATCTTTCTGTTACAGCTAACATCGACAGTAAAATCCAGCATCATTTGAGCTCCGTAAGTGCCGCGTTTTCTCGAATGAAACATAGAGTGTTCGAGGATTGGGATATTTGTAAGAAGACCAAAACACTGGTTTATGAAGCCATTGTATTACCAACTTTATTGTATGCCTGCGAAACATGGACTATCTATAAACGTCACTTCCACCTCCTTGAAAGATTTCATCAACGTTGACTCCGGAAAATCCTGCGAATTACTTGGGAAGATAAGTGAACAAATGTCAGTGTACTGGAAGAAGCAAAGACTACTAACTAGCGTTGAAAAAATGATACTTCAACGCCAACTTCAGTGGACCGGTCATGTTGTTCGAATGCCTGACTTCTGTCTCCCAAAGCAGTTACTTTATTCCCAACTCAAGGATGGAAAGCGGAATATCGGTGGTCAGCATAAGAGGTTTTAAGATGTTCATAAGGCTAATCTAAAAAAAATGCAATATAAACATAGAGAACTGGGAAGCTCTGGCCCATGAACAATCTAACTGGAGGTTGGCCTTTCACTAAGGTTCTATGGACTTTGAAGAAGCCCGAGTGCAAGGTGAAAGGGAGAAACGTGCTAGGCGAAAAGCATGTCAAATGAATCCTTTACAGGACCATCTTCCATCTGGTAACCTGTGTCCTCACTGTGGGAAGCTGTGTGGAATGTGTGGATCTAGAATTGGCCTCCACAGTCACTTACGGACCCATCGCTAGAGTCTACACAATTTTTCTTTAGAATTTCCTCCTTTTAAAATTTCCTTTTTGTAAATTTTTATCCTGGAAGACAATCTTACTCGGTCACAAGTGATCGCCTGATGATGACACACACACACACACACACACACACACACACACCATGCATAACTAATGGGAAATTGTAATGAAGATTGTAAAGTGTTTTCTGCATCTACTGGTGACCCCCATAGGCAACTGTCTTGGCATCCTTTCCGACTACAGGGAATTGCTACAGTCATGCAGCCAAAAGTAGGAGACATTTGGGGAAGCAAAATAACTTTGCATTGCTCTTTCAGGGATTTCCTGGGCCCTGATTTGTTTCCATCTCAACTTCCTGATTGCTTGGGAGTTCCTGAGGCTCGAGTCAAACTACACATGATAGAAGCAGACCTGCTGTTTGAACTCAGGTTTGCCCCAATCACATATAAAGGGGTAAAGGGGTATAATGGACAATCTTCACCATACATCTGTTACAAAAAGTTAGTATTTTCCCCCTCTTAAAAGTTTGTTTGTTTTAAAAGTAAGACGCTTATAAAATAATGTTACAAAGGAAGATTTTCTCCCAAAGATATGTTCACACATAGCAGTTCAGTTTATAGTTAGATACTGTACTTCATACATACTGTATGGCATCTACCAATTCAGTCACAGGTTCAAACTACATGCGACAGTGATTGACCCAGAGATTAAACTTCACAGAGCTGATATTATCAGAACCATGAACATTACCACGAAATGATCTAATGAATGTGTAAAATGTCTGTGTGTATCTGTATATAATGATGTTTTATTTATTTATTTATTTATTACATTTATACCCCGCCTTTTTTCCTGCAAGGAACTCAAGGTGGCTTACATAATCATCCTCCTCCTCTCCGTGTTATCCTCACAACAACCCTGTGAGGTAGGTTAGGCTGAGAGGCAGTGACTGGCCCAAAGTCACTCAGTGAGTTTCATGGCTGAGCGGGGACTAGAACCCGGATCTCCCGAGTCCCAATCCAACACTCTAACCACTACACCACACTGGCTTCACACTGGCTGAAGATGTTTATCTTCAGCTTGAAAGTAATATGTGTACAAGCCCTTTGAACTAAATCTCCTGGGGGGGAAATCATTCTAACCACTAGGCCACTAGCTATACCTGATTAGGTTGTCTTTGGAGGCCCTCTTCCTGGTGCTCCTACTGAACGAAGCTAGGCAGATGGCTACAAGAGAGAGGGCCTTCTCAGTTGTGGTGCCCCATTTATGGAATGACCTTCCCAAAGAGGCTTGCCTGGCCACCTGCATTGTTATCCTTTCGGCACCAGACAAAGACATTTATGTTCTCCCAGGCATTTTAGAGCCTTAGTTTTTAGATTTTATTATTGTTCTTATATATTCTGTGCTACTTCTTATTTTGTATTATATTGTGTTTTCTTCTTTTAACCATTTGTATACAGGCCTGTGGCTCACAGCTGGCTCAGCTTGTCTGAGCATGGAATGCTAAGTAGGATCAGGCCTGGTTATTACTTGGATGGGAGACCCTTCCCATAGTTTCCTGCATTGAGCAGGGGGTTGGACTTGATGGCTTTGTAGGCTCCTTCCAACTCTATGATCCTATTATCCTAATCCTAATCTGCCCAAAGAACATTAGTTATTGGGTGGAGTAAAAATACAATAAATAAATTACTTCCTATGCCAAATGTACCTCCCTACCCTGGCATGCACGTGTGTGTGTGTGTGTGTGTGTGTGTAGGTACGGCCATGTGAAGCAACCACATCATGCTGCACCAATACTGGTGCACCATGGGACTTGCCCATATGAAAGCAGCATTCATGCCGAAAAGATAATGTATAGCTCTGCACTGATAGATGGTTTCCTTACTCATCATTTCCCTGGGGACAGGGAAGTTAAAAAGAAGAAGAAAAAAGGATGCATGGGCCATGTGAATGCATAGCATACATGGGGGATTGACTCCCCCCCAGAAGCAAAAAGTTCTACTGTCACATTATCTGCAATGCCGCTTAGGCACTATCAGCTCAAATGGTTGACAATACAAACCCCTGTTTTGCTCTGATTCCATATGTACATGTGGCAGTAGATAATGTGTTTTATTTATGCTGCCCCTTAGGCCAATGGGTGGGAGGAAGAGCCCAGATGAAGTCTCTTCCTGCTACTGTCCATACCTCCCTAAGAAGGACCTTTGTTGATACATGAATGGAGAAGCAGGTGAAATCAAAGATCGGTGGCAACCCTTCTATTAACCACTAGGGGAACAGAATAGCACCTGCCCTGTCTCCAATCTAGAGCAATTAGTCTTAGTGGAAAAGGGCTCATTTCTTTGGGTGGGTTTTGTGTGTGTGTGCGTGCATGGGAAGGCATTAGAAAGGTGATGTGCATGCCCCAATATTCTGGTACAGCTTTGGTTTCTTCTCCTACCACACTCATAGCCATCCTCCCTGTTCCTGAACGTGGACATACATCACAGAAGGGGCTCAGTCACGTACTGGAACCAGTTTTCTGCATGGCCAACTTTGCAATCCAAAGTGGGGAATCTCTGAGGCACTGCAGTGGTAGAGCAGAAACAGAAGGTGTTTGTATTCTCCCTGTGCATTTCCTATGCTTTTGGTTCAGTGCAGAATGTGCTGTGTAAACTTGCCGAAAGTGCCAGGTAGGAACACAGTGAACTGAAAACATCTCGTCACTTATGCCCCATAACCAGCTAGAATACAAACATTACAACTTGGAGGGGAAGAGACATTCCTTGCTCCTCTGGGGACCGGGTTTGCCTTTCAGGATCTACCTATTTTCCTACTGCCTTGTTTTCAAATACAAAATGAAACAGAGATCAATAATTGAGGAGATAGTAAAGATAGAAGCTTGCAACATTTAAGAGGCTAGGGGAAAGCATTTCAGGGATGGGCAGGCAGACAGCAAGCTGCACCAGGGAGGCATGATTGTCAACTGAAGCAGTGTATTTAAAAATAACTTAGAAAAGTACATCAAAAGAGACCAGCTGCACGTTCCACAGATAGAGAGACTCTTATAGGAATTTGCACCTAGCTACTGTGGCCACACAGAGTTTCCTCCTAAGCAAACACATTCCATGGTGTGCTACTGCTACCATCTGTGAGCATGTTTGTATAACTACAACATATACTATACTAAAGGTACACAAGTTCAGGTTAGGGTATGTTGCTGGATCAAGAAAGGCTGGCTTTTGAACAATATGGTAGTTTAAAGTATGTGTATCTGGAAAATGAACAAGATTCTTGTGCTGTAGTCAGAGTGCACCGCAAAGCGGGTGGCGGTTGTTCATCCTCATAGGACTGGAGGGGGGACCCATACAGAGCCTCAACCTCTAAGGGAGAACTGGGAGAGGTGTGTGAAGGGGGAGGCGGGAGGGAGCAAGTGGGGTGCGGAAGTATGGAAACTCCTAGTGTACACCCTTCACAGAGCTGTATTAATGGACTAAGACAGACAACTAGATTCTGCTTTATAATGTGCAGTAAGTGCATAATTCAGTCTCGTAAAACCATAGAGGCAGGTGTCTCGCTTACTGGGAAGTAAGCCCATTAACTTCAATATGCACACCGATATAAAGGTAGTTTGGCAGCAATTCTTGAGCACGATGCTTAGGGAGTACGTAATCAAACTCCACAGGGCATACTTCTGAATAAACATGCTTAAGATTTCACTGCATGGGATGCAGAAGTAGCTACTATGTGATGCATACAAATCCTAGCGCATGGTGCACGGCCATAACGATGCAGGCAAGTGTGACGGGCAGCTGCACAACAGTGTGCTGATGCCCTGAAGCAGTTGTCTTATCCAGGGTCAGAGCAATGGTCTGTCTAGCTCCGTACAGCTGCACAAACCTGTTTTAACGCACACAGATTCTGGCGCAGGCACCAGCCCTCTCTACTGCACACAGCTCCTGCCTCTTCAGTGTGCAGCTCGCTGGATGGCCAGAGTCCCTAAGGCACATTACAAAGTTACTTCTATGCACAGCAGATCTTAATGCACGGCATAATGCTCAGAGACAGAACTGAAGACATGTTGATGAGTGAAGTGGAAAACAGGAACGCTCCCCCCGCCCCCACACATGGCAAAAAATATTATACTGATCAACTAAATAATTGACACTTTGCTGCCCTTTAATGGTACCCAAAATATTGCTGCTGGAGTGGGCTGCTTCTCTCAAGCCCTAAACAATACCTCATCGTGATCCTAGATGCACTCTCACGGCACTAATACACTAGTACGACCAAGTTCTCCCAGGACACTAGTAAAAACCGATCAAGGACTGAGATTCGGCTGGAAAAAAACTTGCCTTGGCTTGGCTAGATGATCCCTTCTGCTTTATATCTGCGCATAATATTCAGAAGACTCCACGGAATGTTATGGGAAATACTTTGGAATATTATTTATGTTTTTTTGTCGTCCGTTTTTTTGCTGCTTAATATTATTGCCAGAGAGAGAGAGAGAGAAAGGGGAGAGCATACAGCCAACGAGGCAAGCTTTTCATTCGAACCACAGAGGCGGGAAAGGCAATAAATGCACATCCCGATGTGTCATTTGTACGGAGGGGGAGAGGAAAACTCGGAGCGGCTCCGGGAGAACAGCAAGTGGAACTGCTGCTGTTCCGCTGCGCGCCGTGAACGGGGGCGCCACGCGTGAGGCGGTCGCCGCGCCGGCGGGCTAAGGGGGCTTCGCATCGCAGCGCGCTGCACCTTCCCCGTCAGAGAGCGTGTGGGGTCGGGGGAGGCCCACGCGCACCTCGGCCCCGGGCCCCCATCCCCTTCCTCCAAGGGGTCGCGACGCACTGCCTGCCTGACCTGCCAGCCGCCGCTCCCGAGCGTTCCTCCAGAGTAAATCCCAGGCTTTGGCCGTCGAGTCGCGGAGCTGCTCGCTGAAGGACCTCCGGAGCTGGGGCTTGGCAGCCGCTCGGCGCTTGCCGCTCATCCTAGCGGCGTCCGCTGCACATGCCGCCGCCGCCGCTGGCCCCTCGGGCTCAAGCCCGGCCGCAAGCGCGTCCCGGAGACGCTCCGCCGCATGGGGAGGGGAGCCGGCGGCGGCGCGCTGGCAGAAGCCCCCGCGGAGCCGGTTCGCGCGTCCCTCCCGCCGGCGGGGCTGGCCCGAGCGCTGGAGTCCCGCCGGAGCGCCAGGCGCTTGTGCGGAGGCGCCGGGCTCCTCGGAGGCTTCCCCCCCCCGCCCTTCTCCTCCCTCCGCCCCCGGAGGGGTGAGCTGAACTCTGCCGCTCGCCTCCTGCCAGCGTGCTTCGCGGAAACCGCCCCCGAAAGGGCCGCCGCCGCCGCCGGGGTCCCTTCCATGAGCGAGCGCGCTTGGCCCATGCCAGCCCGGCCGGCTCCATCCCAGGCAATTCAGCCGCGGGCTCACTGTAACGCCCGCCTCTCGGGCCGCATCCAGGCAAGCGTGTGCCGGGTGGAGTGCCCGCCTAAGCGCCATCCTATAGGGAAAAAAAGTCTGCTCAGAAGTAAGTCCCATTCAGCTCAACGGAGCCGACTCCCAGGTAAACGTGTATAGCAACTTTCCCTCTCCTCCAGATGCGCTGGGCTACAACTCCCATGATCCCGCCACATAGCATCTGAAGGGCGCCAGCCTGGCAAGGCTGGTGCATAGGATGGGAGGGAGTGCAGCCTTCGTTACCTTGCCAGAGATGCAGCACAGGGCGCTCGAGGTGCTGGCCACGGATCAGGGAGGGGGCTGCAGGGGAAGGGAATCCTCCAACTCAAAAGGACAGGAGGACAGGAGGCAATGCTGACAGGTAAGCCCAGGCAGCCAAGGACACACACACCCTGCCAGAATATCAGAGCAGCAAAACTCGGAGAAAGAGGCATGCACAGAACCTGCAGTGGGATGGATGGTGCTGTGACACAAGGCAAAAGGATGCACTCATCTCAAACTGCTCCTTGCTGGTTGCTAAGCAGGTGATGGAACCAACTAGTACCTGGGGAGGTGGTGGGCTCTCCCACTCTGGAGGCATTCAAGGTGCAGCTGGAGGGCCATCTGTCAGGGATGCTTTGACCTGGTTTCCTGCAGTGAGCAGGGGGTTGGACCAGCAGGTGGTGTGCTGGTCAAGCAAGCTCAAACACTAGTAAGCTGTTTTCAGTCACACCTCACCCTAAAAAAGCTCTTTCAGCATTTCTCACATCCATTAGCACAATGGCTCAATGTACATTCCGTGTAAAGATTCACAAGTGGTGCAAGAAAGGCTCTATATGGTACACACTCACAGTTCTTGTTATTGTCATAACTTGCCCTTCAAAAAGATTTTCCCCCAGTTGCATTAAGATTACCCCATCATCATCATCATCATCATCATCATCATCATCATCAGGCGATCACTAGTGACCGAGTAAGATTGTCTTCCAGGATAAAAGGAGGAAATTCTAAAGAAGATTGTGTAGACTCTAGCAAAGTGGGGATGGGTCCGTAAGTGACTGTGGAGGCCAATTCTAGATCCACACAGCTTCCCACAGTGAAGACATCCTTGAGTTGGGAATAAAATAACTGCTTTGGGAGACGGCAGTCAGGCATTCGAACAACATGACCGGTCCACTGAAGTTGGCGTTGAAGGATCATTTTTTCAACACTAGTCTTCCAGTACACTGACATTTGTTCGCCTATCTTCCCAAGTAATTCGCAGGATTTTCCGGAGGCAACGTTGATGAAATCTTTCAAGGAGGTGGAAGTGACGTTTATAGATAGTCAATGTTTCGCAGGCATACAATAAAGTTGGTAATACAATGGCTTCATAAACCAGTGTTTTGGTCTTCTTACAAATATCCCGATCCTCGAACACTCGGTATGTTTCATTCGAGAAAACACGGCACTTGTGGAGCTCAAACAATGCTGGATTTCACTGTCGATGTTAGCTGTAACAGAAAGATAGCTGCCAAGATAGAAAAAACGATCGACATTTTCCAGTATTGTCCCGCCAAGCTGGATAGATGGCATCACCAAAGGGTTAGCTTTCACTTGCTGATGAAGCACTTTGGTGTTTTTTTATGTTAAGTGAGAGACCAAGTTTTTCGTATGCTTCTGCAAAAGCATTTAGGATAGTTTGGAGATCATCCTCTGAATGTGCGGAGACCACATTATCATCAGCATACTGAAGTTCCACAACGGAGGTTGTAATTACCTTACTTTTTGCTTTCAGCCTGCTGAGATTAAAAAAGCTTTCCATCAGTTCGACATATAATTCCCACAAGAAAAAGCCACTGTGTGGGGCCTTGATCTGGCCCCATGCTCTCAATCTGGATCAGGGCCCCTGCCAGTTTGGGAGCCCATCTGGCTGCTTTCCCTTCAAAATAAAAGTGGCAGAGTTAAGCACACTTTTTAAAAAGTGCAATTAATGTAACACATACGGTAGTTTGTGGGGGTGGTCATTTACCGTGGGACAATTATGCGAATTCAGCTGTTAGTGCAGGGGGTGAATTGATTCCCCCCCCCATCTTTAGTCAGCTGCTCAGTTATTCAAGAATATTAAACTCATCAGCTTTGCAAAACACACTGTGAATTTGGTATAGTAGCAAATGCTCACAATAATGCAATGAGGGCTGCGACTCAAAATTCTGCCCCAGTCTTGGCTATGTTGTTGCAGTAACTTCACTATAATGAATTCCACTCTTCCAGACAATTGCCTTATCAGTGAAGGACATTTTGTTCAAGCTTCACTGTCCCGAGGCTTTTATTCCTCCAGTATGCAGCATACAAAAGAGTCACAAAGTCTTTTTTTTTTTTAGCCAAGGAAAGTGAATCCAAGAGATGTTAAGATACTTCTTTACTGTATTTATTGCTGGGTTGTTGATTTTTTCATCCAGTATCTGATTAATGTGACTAAATTTCATAAATGACTTTACTCCAAGAGGATTTCAATTTATCAAGAAATGTCAGGATTTTTTTCCAACCTAGACCTGGACTCTCTGTAAGTTTTATTGTGAGTGAGAAAGGGAGGGGTCATAATTTCTTTGAGATGAATAGAAAGAATGAATGTTGTTTTCTCTTGAAAAAAATATGACTTTGAAGCAATGCTTTAAATATCCTGGAAACAAACTAAGATGGCTGGTGCTGTCTTCTCCCAGCTGCATCCAACTAAAGCCCATCACTTCAAATGCTACATGTTAATGATCCAAATTTTGCTTTAAGATCCATGACAGTGAATTGGGCTCACACAACACAGTAAGCCATGGTGGCTTATAAGCCGTTTGTTTCAGAGGGCGGGTTCGCACACAACACCCTAAGCCCCTTGGGAATTTTAGCCACACGCCGTGACTAAAATTCCCCTGTGCCCGACAGACAATTGGGCACAGCAGGGTTAGAGTGCCACCTCCGCCTCCCCCTTCAGTCCTTCCACCAGTATCCCAGGGGACACTGCGGGAGCACTGAGGGGAGCACAGCAGGGATGACAAATGCCAAAAAGTCCCCAGCTGCACTTTTCGGCAGCTGTCGGAGGCTCCTCTCGTCCCTCCCCATTGGTCTGCAGCAGTGGCGCCGCTCACTTGAGCAGTGCCGCTGTTGGGCAACAAGAAGGGGTGCACAAGCCAGTGTGGCATAGTGGTGAGAGTGCTGGACTGGGACTCAGGAGATCTGGGTTCTAGTCCCCGCTCGGCCATGAAACTCACTGGGTGACTTTGGGCCAGTCACTGACTCTCAGCCTAACCTACCTCACAGGGTTGTTGTGAGGATAAAATGGAGCGAAAGAGGAGGATTATGTAAGCCGCCTTGGGTTCCTTTCAGGAAAAAAGGCAGGGTATAAATATAATAAATAATAATAAACAAGCCACCTCACGCTGGGCTTGGAAGCTGACTTGTCCCTTCCCGCTGCCTGGCAGTGGTGCCTCTCGGCTAGGCAACGAGGAAAGGGGCACGAGCTGCCTGGTTCTCGTTCTTCCACACACACCCCTCTTCCCAGCACCTGTTGACAGTGTCGCCAGGGAGAGGGGGGCAGGGGGAACGAATCACCCACCCACCCCACTCCCACTGGTGAGGTCCTCTGGGAGTGGGCAGGAACCAGCTGCTGGGCGTCACTTCCCCTCGTGGAAGCGAAGCCCAGCGGCTCCTTTCCCCCAACATGCACTACCCCCCAAGCCCCAAACGGGTTGAGCAGGTGGCACATGGCAGACCTGGTGGCTTCCTGCACCCCTGCCAATGGGAGCGATCCCACTCTCCTGGCCTCAGCAGGAGTGCACGGGGAAGCTGATGACAGCTGCGCCAAGTGCTGCTTGGGCACTTTGGCGGCGGTCATTGGCCAGAGCCCCTTGGCTAGAGCAGCAACCCTTTTCTGCTGCCCTTGCCAAGGAGCTCTATAGCGTTTTGGCTTGACCATGGCGCCGTAGCATGTTGTCCGGGTTCAGACGAAGAGTACTCGGAAACATCTGTTGATTCAAAATACAGCTACCAGAATACTTGAGCTTGTCAAGTAAAGCAGGTAACTTCAGTTTTGTTTCAGTGACATTATTGGCAACTAATTTGTTTCCAGGCCTAGGGTAAAGTGCTGGCTTTGTAATCATGTAGTGTGTAGCTGAGGCTTGTCTTACTTTTTACTCTTGTGTAAGCACACATGACCCCAGTTTCCCACCCATTTTCCCTCCTTCACCCCACCCCCTTTTCACGACCAAAGATTACTTGTGGCTTTGCTTTCTTTTGACAGCCTGTCTTTTGACATCTGTCAAGAGAAAGCCAAGTGAAAAATAAAGCTCTTTGCAGCCTCTCTGGGTCAATGCCCATGGTGGGTGCCTGTGCACTTTGACAGCAGACAACCCCTCGGACATTGCCCAGGCAAGGCTTGCCATTTTGGACCCATGCAACTGCGCATGTGCGCACTTGCACAAGTCTGACTAAAACATTAATTTTTTAAAAATGAAAAAAAATTGTGCAAATTTCTTGCACTAATTTTTTTTTAAGACTGTGACGAACCAGTGACAGCCCCTCCAATGTGCCACTTGGGCACTTTGAAGGGGCTGTCAGTAGCTGTCAAATTGGAGATCACTTTTCACAATCTCCAGGGGTGGGGGAAAGGAACGGTGAGCACAAAACAGTTTGCGGTCCTGGTGGGGAGGGCAGATAAGACAGATCCTGCTGTGGGGTGCTCCTGGATCCATCGCTCCAAATGACATCCCAGATAGATGCGACGGCTAGGAGTGCCTATTATCAGCTTCGGCTGATACGCCAGCTGCGCCCCTTCCTAGAGTTGGAAGACCTAAAGACGGTAGTGCACGCACTGGTAACTTCGAGGCTTGACTTCTGTAATGCGCTGTACATAGGGCTACCTTTATACCTAGTCCGGAAACTTCAATTAGTGCAAAATATGGCAGCCAGACTGGTTGCTGGTACACCTAGGGGTGCCCATATCACACCAGTTTTAAAAGCACTCCACTGGCTGCCAATCAGTTTCCGGGCGAAGTATAAAGTGTTGGTTATTACCTTTAAAGCCCTACATGGTTTGGGTCCAGGCTACCTACGGCCTTCTCCCGTACAATCCACCCCGCACACTTAGGTCCTCTGGGAAGAATCTGCTTCAGTCAGCCAAAACTAGGCTGACTAGCATTACCCAGAGGACCTTCTCTTCTGCTGCTCCCAGATTATGGAATGGCCTGCCGGAGGAGATACGTCAACTTGTCAGTCTTTTGGACTTTAAAAAAGCCATAAAGACTGAACTCTTCCGGCAGGCCTATCCGGCGGAATTTTAGGATGTTTTAAAGATGTTTTTAAGATGTTTTAAAGATGTTTTTAGGATGTTTTAAGATGTTTAATAGTATATATTGTGTTGTTTTAGTTTAGGTATTTTATATTTTCTGTTGTTCCCCGCCTCGATCTAGATGGAGAGGCGGGTAATAAATAAAATATTATTATTATTATTATTATTATTATTATTATTATTATTATAAATAAAATAAATAAATTTCAGCTGATTAATCAGCAAATGAATCAATTAAATTTGCATTAATTTGCATATGAACACAAACAATAGTTCTAAGGGAAAGGGTGTACTTTCTTTGTTTTCAGATGATATGCACATGTGTTGCAGGCAGTAGGTTCCATCTTAGAAGAGGCATTTCTGTCACACAGAAAGCAATGCCTCTTAAAATGGCACTTCTCATCTGATGTGTTGTTTTTTAATGAGACTTGTATTAAAAATAATAAGTTAAAAGTGAAAATCAGGGGTACCTTCTTATTTGATCAACATGTTTCTAATCAATTAATATAAATAATCAATCAACATAAATGTTGCAGCACTGATTATAATCTGTGCGTTCATAACCCCACAGGAATGACTACTGCAGTTTGCTCTACATGGGGCTGCCCCTGAAACATCAAAGAGGACTGTGGCTCCAGAATGCCAGAACAGACTTTGCTATCAATGAATATGTCCATGGATAGAAAAATCTATTTTGGCATGCTCTAGCCAGAGTACTAGTTTTATTCATTAAGGGTGCAATCCTATGCATGTTTAGGCAGAGAAAAAGCCTACAACACCCAGCATGCCCCAGCCAGCCATGGCCAGCTGAGGCATGCTGGGAGTTGTAGGCTTCTTCTTTGTCTAAACATGCATAGGATTGCACCGTAAACCCCTACAGAGCTTGGACCACACATGTTTTAGGGCCCACCACTTACTCTATACTCCATCATGTCATTCCTTGAGAGGTTCTGGCACCCTGCTAAAACATCCAGCCCCCTTAAGAGGTGTTTACATTCTTAAAAGATTACAGTAATGGGATATGGGCTACAGGAAAAGTCAACATACATATAGGAAACAGAAGGCATCCATCTTTTTTTATCCTGCCCTTCCACCATGGAACTCATATATAGTCCTCCCCTGCTTTGAGCCTCACAAAACCATGCTTGGTAGGTTAGGCTGAGAGAAAGTGATTGAACCAAGAAGGAGAAACAGTATTGTGGCACCAGAAAGACTAACAAATGTATTATGGCATAAGCTTTTGTGCATGATCATATGTGCATCGTCCTAAGATTGGCCTAATGTCACCCAGTGAGCTCATGACAGAATGGGGAATTGAAACAGTCTCGTCTCCCATGTAAATCCAAATTCTCTTATCACTGTACCACGCTGGCTCTTGCTACCCAAAGCAACACCCACATGCAGGGTTAGGATTTAGGACTGAAAGGAATGCTTTGTGCAGGCTTGAGGTGTAAGCTTTTGCATACACACACAGAACTTTAAAGAGGAACAATGAGTGAGAGATCACAGGATACAGTATGGACTTTAAAAAAAAAGAAATAAAAGAAAATCAACTCTGCTAGTCTAGATGCACCATAGAGGGCTCTACATTTCTTTCTATCCCAAAAAGTCTTTTTCTCTGACAACATTTTAGCAGGGTCCAACAGCACCTGTATTCCATTAACTTTAAAAGCATTTCACTGTTTACAGTAACCAGGAAATGTCAATGTCTGTGTTATATTAACAAGTCAGCAATAACAAATGCAGTCTCCGTTTTTAAGGGTTAGCTGAGAACACTTCTCTCTGACTCACTTGCATGCTTAACTTCCTAGTGCAATTGAGAATGAGCATGCAATTCTATATTCTTTACATCACAAGGGAAGAATTCTGGAGGGGGAGAGAGAAAAGGGCATTACTGAAACAGAAACTGTATTAGCATTGCAAGTAACATGTGAGTGATACTACTTCAGCTTCCAGTACAGGAGGCCAAGTGTCACAAGCTCCTACTGGATAGTGCCTGTGATGTTGCAGATGATGCGTGAGAGAACACCTCTCTACATGGCCCGCCATTTTGTGGCTGTTCCCTTCTTTAAAGTCTCTGCATGTGCTGTGTTCCTTTGCTGCATCACTCCAGAATGGAAATGGCCATCTAATTTTATCTGAAATGAAAACAGGAATGGCAAACAACAGAAAGGCTATTCCATATTTCCATTGTAGCCACTTTGTGAAGCTGTGAAGTTTTATTTATATTCCATTTGGAGCCTATGTGTGTTCCCATTCTTTCTCACAGTACTTGTGAATTAGCCTTGTCAAACTGACTAGTCTCAAGATACGTTTCTCCCTCTTCAGCAGCACCAAAATGTATATCTAGTACACGTGGCAGCATAGCTAAGATGACATGCAACGGTGCCAGTTCAACACTAATGAATGCCCCTAGTGCAGTGTTCTCCAACCTTGGGTCCCCAGATGTTTTTGGCCTACAACTCCCAGCTACGCTGGCTGGGGCATGCTGGGAGTTGTAGG
This sequence comes from Shinisaurus crocodilurus, assembly GCA_021292165.1. Classification (NCBI taxonomy): domain Eukaryota; kingdom Metazoa; phylum Chordata; class Lepidosauria; order Squamata; family Shinisauridae; genus Shinisaurus; species Shinisaurus crocodilurus. The sequence goes on along the minus strand of CM037878.1, from coordinate 259,431,416 downwards.
CCAAACACATCTGGGGACCCAAGGTTGGAGAACACTGCTCTAGTGCATTTATTAAGGTGTGTACCAACCACAAGATTCAACTCAGACATGATTCAGTGCTTTAGAAACGGACCCGATTCTGTTCAGATTGATTTGGAGTCTGTCCACTATGGTACCAGAGTCAAGATTTGGAAATTCGAGGCTTCATGCGTCCTACTATCATGAGAAAATTTAAAAAGTGGCTCTATCTTTTTTTCTGTTTGTCAGACATGGAAGAAATTTGCAGGCATAGCAGCCCCTTAGGAGGAGATTGCATCTGCCAAATGTCAGAAAAATAGTGCAGTGGTTTTTCTGCTACACACCTTTATAATTTGATGTTTTAATTCCTTGGCAGAATTGGATGAAATTGCAGGGAAAGTTGTCCCTTCTGAGGGGACAGCTTGCCAAGTTTCAGATGAATAAGTACAAGGTGTTTAGTGCAGCAGCAGCATTTACAGTTTGAAGGTATGTAAGCGCATCAAAAAAGGGATGCGCTTATCCCCCTATGTTCCTTGTGGACCATTCTTCTGAAAATGATGGACAGGGCAGGTTTGCACCATCACGGAGGGAAAATAAGCCACAGTGGCTTATTTTCCCTCCCCGTGTGTGCCAGTCTTGAGTAATTAACATAAGTACCCTCCCCAGGTGCAAGTTGTCATGCATCCAAACCTGACAAGGTTGGCTGGCTGGGATGGTTTACAAACCATTTCAGAAATCCATGACTTGTTCTAGGGTTTCAGAGTGGTTTGTAAACCACCCCACCCACCCACCCTCACCAGGTTCGAATGTCATGATAATCCAGCAAGGGTAATTATGCTAATTAGGTGGCTTGTGACTGGCACACACAGGGAGGGAAAATGAGCCAATGTGACCATGCAAACCCAGTCACCATACAGAGCTGGCCCTAAGTATGAAAACTGCAAAGTTTAAAAGTCCTCAAATGGCGGCGGCGGGGGTTGAGTGATTTGCTTCCCCACCCCTTCCCCAGTGGGTTTTTTTTTTGGGGGGGGAGCAATTTGTATGAAAATGGCACACAGCACAGAAGTTTTTCCAGGCAAGAAACCTACAAAGTTTCAGAAGGATAGGTGCAGGGGCTGGGGAGTTATGATGATTGAAAACCAGCTTCAGTCTGTTTTCATATTGAAGCCTGGTGGCAGGGCCGGCGCTACCGCTAGGCAGACCCAGGCGGCTGCCTAGGGCGCGTGGCGGAAAAGGGCGCAGAAACTCTTCCACGCCCCTTCCTCTCCTCCGGCGCGCTCCTGCCCTGCCTGCCGCCTCCGCCGCGCCTCCCCGCCCGCTTGCCGGCCGCCGCCGCCGCTGCACCTCCCCCCCCGCGCCCGCCCGCCCGCGCGCCAACCACCTGCCCCTTCCTCTCCTCCGGCGCGCTCCTAATCTGCCTGCCGCCTCCGCTGCGCCTCCCCGCCCGCTTGCCGGCCGCTGCCGCCGCCGCCGCTGCACCTCCCCCCCCCGCGCGCCCGCCCGCCAACCACCTACCTACCTTCGCGGAGCAGCAGCAGCCAGCAGCGGGGGCGGGGGGAAGGTAGGTGGCGGTGGCGGTGGCGGTGGCGGCGGCGGCGCGGGGGGGGGGTTGCAGAGCAGGGCTGCTTTGCTCCGGAGCCCCCCCCACGGTACGAGGGGGGGCGCTAAATATATTTGGCCTAGGGCGCCAAACAGCCCTGCACCGTTCCTGCCTGGTGGTGTTGGAAGAATACAGATACCAACTTTAGGGCTTATACGCAGGAATCTGCTAAGCCCCACTCTCTGTATATTTTCCTTTGCACAATCGTCACACATATTTCTTAATGATTATAGCACTATAAATGCTAGCGATGTGCATCAGAGTCAGCCGAAGCTTGAGCAGAATCAGCCCCCTTCAGGCTGCTTCTGGCACTTCCTGAGTTGAAGTGGGCTTCCCAACAAAGTGACTAGAACCGAAGCTAGACCCTGCAAGAGGCTTCATTCACAATTCAGCTTTGGAAAGGCAGGCTGCGTGTTCCACAAAATAGTGCCCTTTGCTTGCTTTCTCTAAACCAGGGCTCTCCAAACTCGGGTCCCAGCTTGCCATTAGCCATGCTGGCTGGGTAAGCTGGGAGCTGTAGGCCAGCAACATCTGGGGACCCAAGGTTGGAGAGCCCTGCTCTAAACACTGAGGGTGGGAGTGGGGTTGAGTGACTAACATGTCCACCTTCTAATCATAGGGCACATTTTACTAAGGGCTCCCATCGTGTGCTTCAGGAGAGGACAGTGATGGGATTGTGAGTGAGATGGCCCATTTCCTGTATCTGAAAATTCAATGTCACATTGACCCGAGTATATATTCGGCTTGCAGATGGCTCTCTTCCACTTTCTGTATCACATTAACAATATTCTGAAGTGATGGATTAGAAACTTAAGAGGTGTTTGGAGTCAATTTGGCTTAACTCCTCAGCTCTTATCCTTCAATTGAAACAACACCAGAGTATGTGTTTGACCTCGCCTCCCCCTTCCTACTCATTGTTACCTCCCTCACTGTTGAAATTTAGTTTGTAAGCACTTGGGGCAGGGGCTGCCTTTTTGTTTGTGCTTTATTTCCCTGGGGCAGTGTTCAACTGCATCGTTCCACTAGTGCAAATGACGTGCAAAAACTAGGTTTTGAACTATGCACAAGAGGGAAATCCAACAAAAGTTATGTTTGTGCAAGCACGGTTATGCGTGTGGTTGTGGAAGCAGTTTCACAAGAGGTTGTGGAAGCACACGTGCTATGGAAGGATTTGGCGGAGCTCCTCTACTGCTATTTCAGTTTGCGGAATGACACCATTGGATACTACCCCTAGTAAAGCACCATATGGATTGGAAGTAAATGAATAGAACAACTTGTGAAATCAACCAAAGTTACAACTTAGGACTCTCACTAGGTTTTTACTGAAGCTCCGAGACATGGGGCTCTGCCAGGGCCACCCAGAGGGTTTAAGGGAGCTGGGGGCAAGTGTGATGTTGGAGGCCCAGCTGGGACCCATACATGTGTGGGGCTCTGTTGAGCAATCTGGAAGGGCCAAGGTAAGATCCAATGGTACACACTGGAGCTGAAGCAGGGGAGGCCTTGCTTTGTAGGGCCTGGGTAGGGTGGCCACTTATGAATCACCAAAAAAGAGGAAATGCACCAGCAAAGAAGAGGACAAAAGATGGCACAAATCTGCATGTGCTAATTTATATGCATAGATGCACATTTAGAAATAGTGGAGGAAGGGGGGGCTGGCTGGCCTGCCACACCCCCACCCTTTCCTACTCCAAAGGAACCAAGACCCCCAGAGATCTCAAGGTACCAGATTGCCAGCCTCAGCTGTCTGCAATCCTACTTGGATCTCTGTTGAGGGACTCGCCTTTAATTCTGTAACCTGGATTTAGTTACTGAAGCCACAGAGCAATCCACAAACACCATGTGGGGTAAAACCAGGACAAGGTTTATTCTGGTAGCATTTTACAACAAGATTAGGGAAATGAGAGAAGCACACAAAATAAAGAGAGAGACACTTTAGTACACAGTAAAGCTGCAAAACAATAAAACCTGATTCCTTAATATCTCTCAGGCACACACCTGTTACCTGAGGGTGTTCTCTTCAAGGGTTAAATCCAGCACAGCCTCGCTGCCCGAGGGAGATTACCACACCTACCCGAAGGTCCGAGATGGGTAAAACTCCCACAAGGCTTGCCTTTACTAGAGCCCTCAATCCAGCTAATTTCACCAGGAGCTGCCTGGGGTCCTTGGCTTACCGCCATTACCACAGCCGGGTAAAACAAAGACCAAAACCCACACTTTGGGAAATATACCTTTTTCCCCCCTCCCCTCCTCCCTGTAGCTCTGCTGCCTCTTAGCCAATCATAATGCACTTCACCTGGCCAGGCAGGGGGAAGGGAACTCATGACTCATGGCTTGAACTATTTACATATGAAAGCCCTAGGCCAGCTTCTCCAGGCATCTAGGCGCCATTCATTCAAGAGGAACTATGCACACACACACACCCCAGCCTTCACACATGAGGGGGTGTTGTGTGTGTGCATGCATGCAGGAACCCCCAAAGGCCCCTTTCTCCACACGCTAACTATGCACACCCCACCCACCCCAGCCGGTTCACACATGAGGTGAGTGTGTGTGTGTGTGAGAGAGAGAGAGAGAACCCCCAAAGGCTCTTTTCTTCACAGAAATAATTATTAAAATTTAAATAGAAATAAAGTACATCTCACCATAGTGTGGAAGAGTGTGATCAAGTGGCCTGTGTGACTTTCTCAGGCTGCTGCCCAGTTGCTGTTGATTGGAAACTTTAAGGCCCCTGACTCTCCCATCTTATGTTTCTTTATCTTTAAGCCAGACTTGGACTGGACAGCCATTCAAATAGAGGACAGTCCTCTGGCAGCCCTTCAGAGGACTGTCCTCTGTAAAAGATGACATATGGCCTGGCTGCCCTAGCTTTGTTGTAGATCCTAATACTTTCGTGTTTTTAAAGGGGAAACAACCCTTTTTTTTATTCCCAGCTCAGGGTGGCTAACATGTGCGCTTTGACGCTGGAAGCACAGTCCAGACATAGATTTTATAGATCATAGAGTTGGAAGGAGCCTACAAGGCCATTGAGTCCAACCCCCTGCTCAATGCAGGAAACTAGAGAAGGGTCTCCCATCCAAGTAATAACCAGGCCTGACCCTGCTTAGCTTTCCACACTCAGACAAGCTGAGCCAGCATGAGCCACAGGCCTGATCTATCTGAAATGTAAATCCAGTAAACGCTCTTAGAGTTCTGTTCTCATTTAGCACCTGCATGGATCCTAACTGTTTAAGTAGCACATTATTGCTTCTCATCTCAGACACCTTGGACCAAATCCAACCATGGTGTAATTCCACTGAACTTAGAGGAGTTATAACAGGCAAAACAACAACAAGAAAAAGCCCTGGCCTTGTGTCTCTGTAAATTAACTGCAGTCGAAAGAAAGTTGGAGGGTGTCGGTGATAAACAATAGCAGTGGCGAAAGGAACGTATCTCCTAGTTAGTTTTGGACAGCTGACACTAACTCCATTGTCAGATAAGTCTTACTGACTGTGGGAAAAGCAGAGAGTAAAGACTCACACTAGCATTTGACTAGCCCTTAATGGAAAAACAGATCTGGAAGTCTTGACCGTATCTGCTCCCCTCTCTCCCATTCCTCCCCCTCAACCACTTCCAAAAAAGAAGCCATTAAAATAACTAGCAAAGTATCTGTTGCTTCTGTTCCTAGTCCAAACATGTATTTCCTCAACTGACTTTTTTTGGGTATTATTTTCGGGGGGGGGGGGAGAGTGGGGCATTCTCAAGTACGGTAGATGTTTATTTTCTGCCAAAGAACAGGAGCCATTTCTCGGCATCATCAAAAAGATGAATCATTTAAACAAAAACACACACACACCAAGTAACCTCAAGATGGGTCTTGGGATCTTGGTTATAAAAGAGAACACCCATGCAGTATAAATCCCTGTAGAAGAATAGACTTCTACACCTTCCAAATCAATGTAAGTTTTAGCACTGGTTCTTTCCCATTCAAAAGTAATGGCTGGAAAAGAAAACATTTCTTTCCCTTTGCAGTATAAGATCAAAATGTGCAGGATATATATACAGTAATACCTTGGATTGCAAGTAACTTGGTTTGAGAGCGTTTTGCAAGACAAGCAAATTTTTAAATATTTATTTAATTTTTTTTTACTTGATATACAAGCAACGTCTTGCAATACAAGTACTGTAGTACGGCTTAAATTAAAAATCTCTGTACAAATTTTTTTGGGGGGATTTCGTTTTGATATAAGAGTGTTTTGGATTACAAGCACGTTTCCGGAACGAATTATGCTCTCAATCCAAGGCATGACTGTATAAAAAATTAAGCTCTTTCAAATAAATACCTGAAGGTTGAGTACATTTCCTCTGCCACTGAAGGTGTAAATCAGAAGGGAAGTCAAAGTTGATATAAGTGACAACAGCCTTTTCCAACCTGGCTGTTTAAGTAGCACATGATTGCTTCTCTGGCGCTCTCCAGATGTTTTGGACAACAGCTCCCAGCATTCCTGGCTATTGGCCAGGTAGGTTGGGGCTAATGGGAGTTGAAGTCCAAAACATCTGGAGGGCACCACATTGGGGAAGGCTGAGCTACACCAGGATAGCCAACATCATTTTTATATATTGTATTTTTTAAAAGCAAGAAAGAATACTGTTAGAATACTAGTATTACCAGTACTAGAGCACTAGCAAGCTTCAGTGAATGGCCATTATGCTGAAGCAAGGTGCCATTAAAACTCAAGATGTACCTGGGCCACATTGGGCCTCCGATCATAAGATCCAAAGCTTCAAGTGTGGGAACATTGCTTCTGCCTCTGTTCCTTAGAGGCCTCTGGCCAGAGTACAATCCAAAGGCTTCACAGGCACCCTATACCAATCTCCCTTGTGTTTCAGAAATAGGCCCAGAAAACCTGGACAACAGTGGATTCTGGGTCTATTCAGTGCTTCCATCTTACTGGGACCTGTGGTTCTGGCCTTGTTAGGGCAGAACTATTCCCCCAGCCCTAGTTAATGCACCAATAAATAGGGAGAAGTAGCAGCTCTCTGTCCTTCCATGAGTCTTTTCATTTGGGCTCCTCCTCAGCCTGTGGGAGAGAAAATGCAGCGTCTTTCGCTACTGCAGTCAGGAGAGCAGTGAAAGCAAAAGGGCCAACAAAGGGAATGATAAAGGCAAGGCCAGCTCCAGGGTTGAGGGGGTAAAGTTCCCTCAAGTGGGTCCCCTCTCATGTCAGCTGGACTGGCAGGCTTACCTGTTAGTTGCAGTCAGCAGCAGCAGCAGCAGCAGCAGCAGCACTACTATCAATGGCAGGCGCTTTGGAACGGCCATTCTACATTTTCCATAATGCCATAGGTTTACCATTGTCCCAGGGCATTGTGGGAAAGTATAGATGGCAGCTCCAAGCCACTTGGCACGGGGAGACCAGGGCAGATGTCAGCACAAAGGTGGGACCTGCCAGCACCTCGAGTGGGCCTCGGCAGTTGTCCAAAGATGCCCTGTGCCTGGACAGGAACAGCCATCTCCCATTTTCTCCGTTCATTTAAATGCAAATGCTCTTTCTCAGACTTGCAGCTCTACAGTGGTTGTAGGCATGCTTCTGGGGGAGAGACTTGGAAGAAGTGACCTTCTAGGCCAGTGTTCTCCAACCTTGGGTCCCCAGATGTTTTTGGCCTACAACTCCCAGCATGCCCCAGCCAGCTATGCTGGCTGGGGCATGCTGGGAGTTGTAGGCCAAAAGCATCTGGGGACCCAAGGTTGGAGAACACTGTTCTAGGCTAATGATATTTTGGCTATGAAAGCTTGCTATAATAGGAGGTATCAACTCACTGAAATCAGTGAGAATCTCTTTCAAGTAAACAAGGATAAAACTGGGACTCAGTGATATCCTTCTAAAATACAAAAACTATTTCATTGAGACAAATTGTCTAACCTGTTAGTATCCATAAGGACATAAAGAGAGCCCTGCTGGATCAGAATGAAGGCCTCTCTAGTCCGGCACTCTGTTCCCACAGTGGCCTACCAGATACCTATGGGTAGCCCCCACAGGCAGGACAGGAGTGCAAACAGCACCCTCCCACTCGTTCCCCAGCAACTGGTGTACATACAGTAGAGATACTGCCTCTGATTCTGCAGGTAATACATAGCCATCATGACTAGTAGCCACTGGCCCACTGATAGCCTTATCCTCCATGAATTTGCCCAATCCCCTTTTAAAGCTGCCCGTGTCGCTGGCCATCTCTAGATTTTGCTGAGGTGAATTCCATAGTTTAACTATGCATTGTGTGAAGCAGTACTTCCTTTTATCAGTCCTGAATCACCATTCAGCTTCATTGGATGACCCTGGGTTCTAGTGTGATGAGAGACGGAGAAAAACTTCTCCCTATTTTCTCCACACCATACATAATTTTGTACACCTCTATCATGCTCCCCATTACTCAACTTTTTTTGTAAGCTAAAAAAGCCCCAAATGTTGTAACCTTTCTTCATAGGGGATTTGCTCCAGACCCTTGATCATTTTGGTTGCCTATCTATAATTGAACACCACACAAAACCATGAATTGCTCAAATCACATGCCATTTCATGTTGATGCAAAGCCTTATATGACCCATGTTATACATACATATGGCAACCTTTATATAGAAAGCTTTCCTTTCCTTCTCTGTTCCTCTACCAGTTTGGCTTCTGTATGTTTTATTTTGTATGCATATCCAGTCTCTCTAATGTTGCATTTCAGTTATGCTTTGACAGCATTGATTGCTAATTAGTCTCTGCCTTCTGCTGAATGCTTAGTAAATATAAGTAACTGGACATGGATTTCTCTTACAACTCCTTGTTTCTTTAATAGGCTTGTGGGATCTACTTTTTCCCCCTCCTAGAATTCCAAGAACCAGCAACTAGAGCCTGTTGTAAAAAACAAACTGAAAGCAGTGGTGGACAACTGCAGGGGATCTGGGGGCCATTTTGCCCCCCTCTGGAACCCACTCTGCAGGATGTTGCATAGTCTGCAGGGTGCCTGGGGGGAAAAATCCAGTTTAAAAACAAAACAAAATGGTGCTGTTGCTGTAATGGAGCACTATAAAGGATCAAACGATTTAGCTTGTTCTGAAGCTAAATGGGACAATTTTAGTGCCTTGCAGTGGCTTTGGAGTGCAAAAAGGGTCAAATTTAGCTTCAGAACCATCTAAATTTGACCTTTTTAGTGTTCTGTAGCACTAACACCACCATTTTGCTTTTTTAAAAAAACACCCCACAACTCTTTTTTGGGGGCTGCCACTGAGCTTGGTGGTGTGGGCAGGGTGTGGTGGGGCCACACTGGGGATGGTGGGGGTTGCATGCAGTCCACAGGCCATGACTTGCCCACCCCTGACTTTAAGGCAGTGTTCCCAACCTTTTTTGCCCCATGCACCCTTTTCACCATAAGTCAGAATGTCATTCCCCCCTTTCCAAGATTGTCTGACTTAATCTGTGCCATACAATAAGGTGTGATGTCCTGTAGATTATGTACAATCTGTAGAATTGTAATTCGTAGAAAGATCAGTATTCCAACAGTTTGAGTCTGTGGTCCCAATTCCCCCCCCCCTGAAACCCTAAAATTCCCCCCTAGTTGAGAACCCCTGCTTTAAGGATTCTAAGCCCAGAAATTTAAGTAGCAGAACTGAGCAGAGCTCACAGTCCTTCCACACACACAAAATCCACTCCTGGTTATGCCAAGCTTTCTCCATTTCAGGTTGGAGGGGCTAGTCGTTTTGTTGCTGCTGTTGTTAATACTTGGGAGTCAGAAATCCTTGCCAATCTACTGCAAATCATCCAGAGATGTATCAGTAGATCCAGACCTACTTTATGCCCAGGACCGGTGCATGGCAGTTTGGTGCCCTAGGCAAGATCAGATATTTAGCCCGCCCCCTTCCCACTTGAGCCCTCCCTCCCTCCAGCCCTATGCCCATTATGAAATAAAAGTCAATTGGCAAAACCTAAAAAATTTATTATCATAAACATTGACAAACATACATAAAATACATGTTGATGTAGTACCAATTTGCTATATAACTAAACCATTCCAGATGGCCCTCTCGTCATCCCTTCCCCCCCCCATTCATCCCTCTGGGATCTCTGGCCAGCCCCCATTGTCTTGTGCACCACTTGTCCCTTACACACCTCCACAGTGGGAATCCTGGCCAGTTTGGCTACCCTGGATTTAAACTGCAAGCTGCCTCAGGAACTCCAACCACAAGCTTCCCTCCCTGCCCTGCCTCGAAGTTCTTCCGCCAGATCACTAAATGCAGATTAGTTACCCCTGGGCACCCGCCCCCAACCTGCCTTACTCACGGGGAAGCAATGGGGGGGGCTTATCAAGCCTAGGCCACCGGCTGTAAACATGGGATCAGGGCTGGGTGCGTGCTAACTCTTCCGAGTTAATTACTCCGGAATAAAAAGGGGGCGGGCCATTTTAAATGCTGTCTTTGTTGCTCAAATCGGGGAGGGGGCCGATTTTGCCTTATCAATCTTCGAGAGCCAAGCTCAAGGAGGGCTCTCGAAGCCCGGCCAGGAACAGGTTGGGGCGCTGCCCTCTGCACATGCTCAGAGGCACCCTCACAGCAACACTCTGCTCCGGGCTCTTCCCTTGCCAAATGAACGAGAGGTCCAGGGGCCTCGGGCGCAGCACCGGTTTGCAAGGGATGGACCCCCCCCACCCGCCGGTCTCTTCCTGCTCGAGGCGAGGCCTCAGCTCTGGCGGGGTCTCTCACATCCCACCCGCCCCCGGCATCCCGTACCTACACGTGAGGCCCCGAAGCCATCTCTCCGCAGGGCCGTGTGGGGGCAGCAGCCAGCCGGCGGAACAAAGGCAGGCGCCCCGGCAAGGAATGGAGGAGCCGCTGCGGGCTCGCACGGAGGATTAGACCCAACGCGCCCCCCGCCCAGACCAAAGCAGGCGATGCGGGAGGCAGCAACTGCCGGAGCAGGCTGTGGGGCACCCTGGGAAGCGTAGTCCCGCAGGCAGGGAGAGCGGGCTCTGCGCAGCTGCGGGCGGCAAGGGACCCAGGCAAGGGGGCGCCCCTTCGCAGGGCCCTGGCGCTGGGTGAGAATGGGTCCACCCGCCCGCCCGCCCGGGTGATAAGCAGACCCGGCGCCCTACAGAGGCATGTGGGACTGCAACTCCCATCACCCCCGACCCGCGCTGTATTTTTTTTCAAGGCGTTTCTGGCGCCCCCTTTAGCCCTGCGCCCTAGGCAGCTGCCTAGCTGGCCTAATGGTAGCGCCAGCCCTGTTTATGCCCATTCCTGATATAAAAGAATGCACATAGCTGGAGCAATCCAGCTCCAGCAGGCTTCTGATGCAGATATTGTAGGTGTTGCTGGGTGCACAAACTAACCAGGAGATTAAGAATGGAGATGTAAATCCATACATGCTTGCATATGCACATCTGAATGGGCATCCAACTGAAAGCAAAGGGTGATATTTGCATTTCATGCCTATAGTTCCAAAAACTAAGGATTTCTGACACTCTCAACAGAGTTTCCATGGATATCCAACACCATGGGGCACAAAAGTAGAAAACAAAACACTAGAGAAGTAAAAAGATAGGCATCACATCCCTGGAGATAAGATTATTTTCTGCTTAAAATTCAGAAATAAAACCTTTTACCCCTATATGAAAGAAGCTATTTTTTACACTTTGGGGTAAAAGTTGAATAATTAAAAGCACTTTAAGATAGTATCACCTTTGCCTCCCCTCAGCTGGTTGAACAACATACGAATGTGAAAAAGGCAGCAACAGTAACTGACTATCAATTGCTACTTAAGCTTGGACCATACAGTTTTACAAGGGCAGAATCACTCATTGCAAACAAGATGAAGGTATATAGCTATTCTCGTAGTCCTCAAGGTAAATCCACAGAAGAAGCTTTCCCCTCGCTGTTGGCCGATGCCACCACAAAACAACCCTGGAATGACCCGCAGAAGAGTGCTGAAATGATTTATTTCCCATGGACTCAGCAGTAAACACTCAAGAGTTATGTGAATCAGCACATACAGACTCATAGCCAAGAGTCTATGCTCCTCTTCTCCTTAATACATTCTACACAACTTCCATGGATTCCTCTCTCATGCAAGTAACTGAGACCTAGTAAGCAGCTATTAATGTGATAAAAGTGCTTTTGGACTATATCATTTCAGACTTCAGGTAGGACTTTGCATGTTTAAATGCTCCCCCAAACTCATGAAGATCCCTTTATACAAAAAGCTAGCATGGCAGGAGAAGGCTAGACTAGATCACTTCTCCCCAACTCCGGGCTGGCCCAAGGCATTTTTCTGCCTGAGGTGGAGCAGCAAATGACTCCCTCAGTTCCCACCAAGTCAAGGTGCATAGTATCCAAGTCTCTCCAAGTTATTTTGATGTCTAAAGGAGGAAATCCCACAAGTACCTCTCCCCATTCCTGGAAGCAAAACTACAATAATGGCAAATTAAATAGCTAGCAATCTGCTGCCCTTACAGGACAGAGACAATCTGCTGCCTGAGGCAGCTGCCTCATTCTGCCTTATGGTGGGGCTGGTCCTGCCCCAACATCTACATTTTCTTCGTGCAGGTAGTTTTATTTATTTACTAGCCTTTTTTACCCGGCATTGCACGGGTCGTCATTTTCCTATAGGCACTATTTGTTCGAAATTGCTTAAGGTAGCTGTCCGCTGTTTGGAATCCCTTGGAATCCCAGCTCCCCTGGGACTACCAGCTCCCCCAGGATTACACAATGAAATCCCAGCTCCCCCGGGACTGCACAATGACATCCCCAGCTCCCCCGGGACTACACAATGAAGAATTCCCTGTGTCCCCCCCCCCGGTACTACACAATGAAAGCTCTGCTTCCCTCCCCCCCGGGACTATGCAACAATGTTTTCCCTGTCCCACCCTGGACCACACAATGAAATCCCTGCTCCCCCCCAGTACTACACAATGAAATCCCTGCTCCCCCCCCCCCGGGACCACACAATGAAATCCCTGCTCCCCCCCCGTACTACACAATGAAATCCCTGCTCCCCCCCCCCCCCGGGACCACACAATGAAATCCCTGCTCCCCCCCCCCCCGGGACTACACAATGGCATTGCACAGGTTTTCATTTTCCTATAGGCACTATTTGTTCAAAATTCCTTAAGGTAGCTGTGCACTGTTTGGAATCCCTACATAGGAAAGGTCCCCCGGGACTACATATTGGAATCCCAGCTCCCCCGTGACTACCAGCTCCCCCAGGATTGCACAATGAAATCCCAGCTCCCCCCCCCGGAACTGCGCAATGAAATCCCTGCTCCCCCCTCCGTGACTACACAATGAAATCCCAGCTCCCCCCCCCCCGGGAACTGCACAATGAAATCCCTGCTTCCCTTCCCCCACCCCGGGACTATGCAACAATGAATTCCCTGTCGTCATCCCCCTGGACCACACCATGAAATCCCTGCTTTCCCCCCTCCCCGGGACCACACAATGAATTCCGTTTCTCCCCCCCCCCCAGTACTACCCAATGAAATCCGCGCCCCCCGGTACTACCCAATGAAATCCCTGCCCCCCCTGGGACCACACACAATGAAATCCCTGCTCCCCCCCGGACCACACAATGAAATCCCCGTCGCCCCCCCCCGGGACTACACAATGGCATTGCCCGGGTCGTCATTTTCCTATAGGCACTGTTTGTTCGAAATTCTTCCCCCCGCCCAACCCCTGTGTAGGCCCCGGCTGCACTTCATATGCTGTTTGGACGTAGGAGAGATTTGCATATCCGCTTCTGATTGGGCCCCCGTGGCAGTGCATACCAACATTCTAAATGCCATTGGAGCTATTTGCATAACCGTTCCTGAATGGCCCCTGCGAACATTCCAAGTGTCACCATTGGCTCTCATCTATTTTGGGCTGTACAGGCACGGCGTGGGTTTTTCGGAGATTTTAACCTGCCAGTCTTTGTCCTTGGGTGATGGAGAGTATGTGTGCCAAATTTGCGGCAGATCCGTCCAACCGTGTAGGAGCCTACACGACGCACGCAAACCCTCACGCGGACACACGTTTTGACATACGTACGGACAAACTTTCACATTTATATAGTATATTTATTACATTTGTGAATCGCCCATCTGGCCGGTCACCCAGTTTAAAACAAAACCAGGGGAGCATTCAGCCATGACATCCCAACCCTCAGTGAAGCCTGAAATGATACCGCCTAGGAACAGTTTTACCATCTCATCTGATTTTTATGTAGACCAGACCTGGGATACCATCAGATACTGAGGGCATAATCCTATGCACGTTTAGACAGAAAAAAGTTGTACAACTCCCAGCAAGTTGGCTGGGTGGGGCATGCTGGGAGTTGTACGACTTTTTTCTGTCTAACATGTATAGGCTTATGCCCTAAGTGAAGCATGCATGCTTCCTCTTTATCTGTATTATGTGCAAAGTGGACTGACATGTCTGCCCCAAGGTGAGCTGTGTGAGTCCCACATACGTTACCGTAAGGATAAATGTATGAGTCCCTGCTTTGCATGTTATGCAGGAGGCAGGAAACACAAGTCACTCTCATGTCCTTCAGTGCTGATTGTTTGAATTTCAAAGCCACTCTGAGGCATCTCATTTGCTGAGCACATCCAGGCCTCATAAAAGGAGAATCTGGAAGTTCAGATTCTCAATACCATGCAGAATGAGGGCTCCTTCACACATTACATGTTTTAGGTGTACAACTAAAAGATGTAACATGTGAATGGGACTAACATATGAATCACACAAGCACATTAGTCAGGGCCAAATGAGATGATTCATTCATGAAATGTTGCTGATTTTTGTTGTTTCAATTGCAGTGGCATGGGGTGCGTATGCATCAGGATCAGGGCTGTGGTGCATGAGAAAGCGGGGTTACTCTTTTCCTCCAGTACTGCGATCTCAATGAAAATCCTAAAGCTGCTATTAATCACAGGAATGAAATGGCCAGTCGGCAGCAATGGAACTTTTATCCTGGGGTAAATGGCAGCTTCAGGAGGGGACATGGTCATCAGAACCATGGTGCATGGGAAAGGGTTAAACTGCCGCTCACCGCACAGCATGGTCCCAAATCCTGCCACTGTGTAATGTATGAACAACGGCCCGCTTCATCAGATGCATGGAGTGTTATAGAGAGAGTTTCAGGTTTATATACAGTACATAGAGGGAGTGGGAGGGAGTATTGTAAATATAGTAATACCTTGGATTACGAGCATAATTCATTCCGGAACCATGCTCGTAATCCAAAACACTCATATATCAAAGCGAGTTTCCCCATAAGAAATAGTGGAAACTCAGATGATTCGTTCCACAACCATTTAATCACTGCTTTTCCGGCTCCCAGGCAGGGAGACAAGTGGAGGCGCCCACCGCGCGGCCGCTCGCTCAACCGGCACCTCGCACTGCTTTGCCGGCTCCGGGGCAGCGCCTCCACGGGGCTCCCTGCCTGGGAGCCAGCAAAGCGGCTCCTTCCTGGGAGCCGCGTGGAGGCGTGGCTGCTCACTCTGCAGGCGCCTCATTTCTGCCGTGCCGGCTCCCTGCCCGGCACGGCAGTGTGAGGCGCCCGCAGAGCGAGTAACCCAGTGTGCTTGTTTTGCCAGACCTCGCTCGTTTATCGAGCCAAAATTTTTGACAATTTTTGACTCGTCTTGCAAAACGCTCGCACGCCGGGTTACTCGTAATCCGAGGTATTACTGTATATAAACCTGAAACTCTCTATAACACTCCATGCATCTGAAGAAGTGGGCTATCGTCCACAAAAGCTTATTCCAGAATGAATTTGTCTTTAAAGGTGCTACAAGACTCTTTGCTGCTTTGCTGCAATAGACTAACATGGCTACCCCCTGGAAATTGTGTAATGTGTGAAATTGCCGGGGACTAATAGGATAGAAGCTTCTCACGTCTTTATGTTTATAGATCTCCCTAAAGTTAATTGGGGTTTCTCATAATGTAGCACTTCAAGGGCACATTAGAGTGCGCATTAGAAATGGCCAAGGTCAGGTAGGGAATTCTGTTGCATTACTGCAGCGCACCACCTCTTTTGCCAGCCTCTTCCTACTCTCCTAAACTCAACATTACTATGCATCAGCAAATATGCTGCATGCTGTTCTGCTGCTTAGTGTTTCAGGCATATTGCTGAAATTGGCAAGCTGTTAGCACTTCATTTGACTTTATCATTTTGTCTGTAAGGGAGAAGAAACCTTCTTCTCCCTTACCTTGAGACACAAATAACTTTATGTTAACAACTGTCTTTTGCTGTTTAACAGAAACTTTACAGGAAAAGAGTTTGTCCTGTAAAGAACATGAGCAGCAAAGAGATAATGCTTGTCTGTCTGCACAATTGTTTTTAATGGAAGTGCCGCAGTGGTGTTGTGGAGCCAGGGCTCAGGAAGCAGCAGCCCCAGCACTTCTTGATTAGCAGGGATGCTGCTGGCTCACGCTGGCTCAGCTTGTCTGAGCGTGGAAAACTAAGCAGGGTCAAGCCTTGGATGGGAGACCCCTCCTCTAGTTTCCTGCATTGAGCAGGGGGTTGGACTCGATAGCCTTGTAGGCTCCTTCCAACTCTATGATCTATGAAATCTATGTCATCTGCCACCCCCACCCCCAGAATTCCCTGTTCCCTCAGTACTTAGCTGCAATCCCCACAGTAGCTAAGGGGGGGGGGGATGATTTTTCCCAGCACCAATATATTCCCTGTTGTAATGCAACGTATTTTGGGGTGGCTTGGTCTTGAATGCACAGTTACCGGTAATTGTTTTACAAAAGACCTGCCCGTGATGGAGATGGGGACTGCTAGAATTGGTTTATTGGTATGGATCAACACAGCTGCCTAAATTTTTGGGCTCTCTCTGGACGTGTGGCTATGGGGACTGTCACGATGAGCGCCGCACACTTCAAAATCTACCACTACAGCACCGGTGCTGTGGTTCTTCAGGATTATCTCACCATGCGGACTTTGCCAGCCTGCATTGCTTCATGTTATTTTGATAGCTGGTTTCCAGGGTCTTCTCAATTCTCAAGCTGCCATATTGCATAGCCCCAAATCCAAAGGACCACGAGGCTCAACAAAGCATGCTGCTGAAAGGAATTCATGCTGGGGTGGGAAGCAAAAGCCTCTCACAGCCCTCCGCCAGGAGCTAGGGAAAGGGAGCATGTCAGAATCAGCCGAGGTGCTTGCTTCTCCCTTGGCATCTCCCAGCAGCAGTTTGGCGCTGTGATTAGGATCCCCAGTTTCTAATTTCAAAAAATTCTGGTACCTGGATAAGATCAGGGAAACCACAAGGGGCAGAGTCTGGGTGGAGTCCAGCAGAAGTGGAGCTCATTGCAAGGCTGGGCTGAACTTTCCATGAGTTGAAAGTTCAGCCTGAATCTGGAAGACTTCATAGGCATAACTGACGTTCTGCTTTTAGGTGGAGTCGAGGGAGAAAGGAAGCAATAGCTAAGTCTAAGCGCCTTCTTTCCCATTAAGGACTGGGCCAACCATCCCCCTCATGGTAGTAGTTTTTACATTTTCATAATATATGTAAACATTAAAATGCACAGAGCATTACTTACAAGCTATACACATGCATAAAAATATTGTCTAATTACTTAGTTATAAGCAACATTATTGGAACTCTATATTGAAATAATACCCATTTCTAGTATGTAATCATATTTCCATCAATTCTAGCATACCATAAAAGGTTTCCCCGGAGGAATTGGAATGGCTGTGTGCAGCTGCAGCTTTTCTTGGAAAACATTTTAAGTATTCTGATAAACATATTGGAAGTTCCTTCGGATGGTCCAGGAAATGGCATGCCAAGCATGTTGGTTTATTTTTAAAAGTTAAATGAAATGCAAATAAAACAGGATGCTATACAAAGGGAAGCATTTTCCCCTTACAGAAAATGGGAGTGCGGGAAAAGGGGGGGGGGTTGGAACGTAGAGGTCAGTGAGAACTATGCAGGCAAACTCTTGTTCTAACCGGACTGGGTTGATAGCCTTTGTAATGTTATAGAAGAAAGGAGGAGAGGGAGAGTCTGGCCTTGTCCCCCAAACCTCTTATTCTGGTGAGGCCTCACAGGCTTCAGCTGAGTAAATGGTCTCAGTGCGGTGCAGTGGTTAGAGTGTTGGACTGGGACTCGGGAGACCCGGCTTCGAGTCGTCGTCCCCTCGGCCATGAAGCTCACTGGGTGAGCTTGGGCCAGTCACAAGCTCTCAGCCGAACCTACCTCACAGGGTTGTGGTGAGGATAAAGTGGAGAGGAGGAGGAGGACCATGTAAACTGCCCTGAGTACCTTGTAAAAGGAAAAAAAAGGTGGGAT
Organism: Shinisaurus crocodilurus; assembly: GCA_021292165.1. Lineage (NCBI taxonomy): Eukaryota > Metazoa > Chordata > Lepidosauria > Squamata > Shinisauridae > Shinisaurus > Shinisaurus crocodilurus. The sequence goes on along the minus strand of CM037878.1, from coordinate 259,413,529 downwards.
ATAAATGTAATAATACATAAAAGATTGGGATGGCCAGCTGCTGAAGAAATGAAGAAGTTAACACACCAGCCTTCCCAATGTGGCATCCTCCAGATGTGTTGGACCACAACTCTCATCAGCCCCAGCCAGGGCCGGTGCTACCATTAGGCCAACTAGGCAGCTGCCTAGGGCGCAGGGCTAAAGGGGGCACCAGAAACACCTTGAAAAAAAAAATACAGCGCTCTCAAGTGGGAAGGGGGGAACGCTAAATATCTGATCTTGCCTAGGGCACCAAGCTGCCTTGCACCGGTCCTGGCCCCAGCCAATGGCCATCAGGAGGGCACCAGGTGGGGGGAAGGCTGCTTTAGACAATTTAGGGAGCATTCCTATGGTTTGCGCCCTCGTGAGACGGAAGCCTCCAAACTCAGAGGCGTCCATGTATCCAATGCCCTGCTGGGCTGAAGGTGGGAGGAGAGGCAATCTTCACCTCTCCATCCTTTGATCACTGCGTTTTTGGCTAAACGGGCTTTTTTGCCCATCTAGTGATGGTGCTTCAGAGGCGGAGGGAAGGAAGCTGGCAAAGGCTCGGGACACCTCATATCCTGGCCTCTCCAATCTCCTCCCCTTCCTGCCCATCAGAACACCCCCTTTCCCCGCTCTCCAAGGTTGATTTTCCAACCTTGGAGGGCAGCCGGCACGGTTCTTTCCACGCCAGTTGCAGGAAGGGGAAATCCCCATTATCCTATGGCCCCTCAGGCCTAGGGTCCATAGGATTGCTCCCTAAATATGTTTTGAACTAACTTATTAATAGGTATGATTAAGAGAGTGCTGGACTTTGGCGCGCTTCACATGTTCTTTCTTTCTTTCTTTCTTTCTTATTCCACCTTTCATCCATCCCAGAACTCAAGGTGGCATACCACACAGGGTTGTTGTGAGGATAAAACAGAGAGGAGAGGGACCAGGTAAGCCACCTTGCTAGAGGGGAAAAAGGTGGGATATAAATGTAATAATAAAGAAATAAGTACATGGGGTTCCTGAGTGGTCTCCCATCCAGGCACTGGCGGCGAGACTCAACTTGCTCACCTTCAGCACGGTGGATACATCATGCGGCCTCAGACCATGTCCTGGGAAGTGCTTATCCATGAGTGGCTCCTGTGGGCTGGAAGAACATTTGGTGATCTCCCAGGTGGGGAGAAGCCAATCACGTGGTTCCCTCCTTCAACTGGCACAACCCTCCCACAAGGGCGCAGACTCCATGACTGAACTCACAGGGACCTTTAAATGTTCTCCCAGTTGTGCTGGAGCCATTTCATACATAAGTGGCTGCCTCAAGGCTAAAGAAGAACATGCAAAGAGAACCCTAGACTAGGGAGAAGCCAGTTCAAGTTCCCATTCAGCCATCAAAGGTGGTTGTAAGGATAAATTAATCCAGGGAGCCCTTCCCCTGTGATGCTGTCTCTGGCAAAGCAGTATGTGTGATGTGGGCCAGGTCAGTAACCTGGGTCATTCCCACTGGAGTGCCACCGCACTGGAGGCATAGTGTCAGTCAAGTAAGATGGATTCATACAACTAGCTTCTCTGCATGGTTGCAATATTAACACACATGTAGTCATATAAGACAACACCACAGTGAAGAGGTTCCCACATGGCTTTGTGGGTGTGTGAAGCGGAGGGCGTACCACTGTTAAAAGTGTTCCTATTTAGCGAGCCTTCTGGTATTGGAAGAACACTTTTTACATCTGTCTCAAAGCCTGTTGCTATCACTACTTCAGTAGCCACACAACTGAGGCCCAAAGTCCATGTTACAAGGTCGAAGGACATGTGGCTGCTGCCTCCCTACGTCTCCTCCCTGCTTCTCCCCAGTAACATTTAATTTACGAAGACATGTGTTGTGATGACACCACACTTAGAGCTTCTCTGCCTCCTTTGCTTCACTGAAGTGGGTGGGGAAACTCCAAGCATGATGACGGTATGTCACATGGCACTTGTAGCTTAACAGTATTCAGGAAACATGGCTGCTGCTTTCAGCAACAGCGACACATTCCCCATAATGTGGAGTTTCTCAATCCGTTTGAATTTGGATTCCCCTTCTGAATTTCCTCTATCTTGTGCCCTGTCCCAACCCAACCCAACCCAACCCCAATTTATCTTTTCCACAGGTGCATGTGTGGAGATTCTCTTGTGTAGTTGCAGGCAGCCTCTTGCTCCTGCATGTGATGATCTGTGGACTGGAGTAGTAGTCCAACATTGGCATTAGAATAAAACAAGTCATCCCTGACCCCCTCCTAAAACCACACAGAAGGAGCTTTCCGTACAGGAGTGTCAAGCCTCTTTCAGCCCAAGGGCCAAATTCAATGTTGGAGAAGCTCTCGGGGGCCACATTCTAGGGAGGGTGGGGCCAAAGGCAAAAGGGGTTGGGGCCAGAAATACTAAAGATACCAGTCTTTAGCGTAGTCTTTAGCTACGCTGGCTGGGGCATGCTGGGAGTTGTAGGCCAAAAACATCTGGGGACCCAAGGTTGGAGAACACTGCCTTAGGAGAAAGGCCTAGAAACCTTTTAGAAAAGGGCAGGGGGAGTGAAAAACTGGGAAACCACCAAATGACTGGCAGTCAGAGGGAAGGGGTGGGGCCAGGGATGTGACCATATGGGGAATACCAGAGGGCTGGAATGAGATTCCAGGTTTGAGGCTCGCTCAACAGACCCAAGGTTCAAGATTCCTGCCTTAGAACATAGCGATAGCTATTCCTGCGCTTCTTTTTTTTCTCAAAGCAGATGGTGCAGATCCAGTGAGGATGTAGTCATCTCTGAAAATATAATGCTAATCAGTGAGGGTTCTTTGCCAGGAGGTAGTCAAGTCATCCAGATCTTGACAGTTGGGGGAAGAAGGCGAACCCTATTCATTCTTGGAACATTTTGTGCCCCTTCTTCAAGGGAAGACCGCCTACACTTTGACAACCACTGTTGTAACATGAGTTTGGACTTAAGACATGGTGATGATCTTAGGTCACTTAAACAGGAATGGAAAGTTATCATAAAAGCACAATACTGTAATTAAGCCAACACAACGTAGTTCTTTTTTTTAAAAAAAATAATACTCTGAATCTAATTGTTTTCAAGTTGTTAATTCATGCGTTATTTCTTTCTTGAACATTCCAAGAGAGCAAGGTATAAAGTCATTGATGCAATCAGTGTAGATAAATCAAGGCAGTAATGAACTATTTTATCTAGATCTAAGTTTTTAAAAATTACCCATTTGGAAGAATGGGTCTTGTTTCAAAATAATATAAGTATATTTTTCATCTATAAGTACTGGCCTGGCATTCTAAAGACACACTCATTACATATAGTAGATAAAAGTTAATGTCCCAACCGTTATTTTTGTTCACATTTATAGAGAGAACTGTGTTTTTTGATTAACAGTAACATTTTGTTGACATAACAATAAAAGTGGCCCGGCACAGAATTACCAATTAAGGCCTCAATTTTCCAGGCCTGAGCTATCCAGTGTGCTAATTCAGCATATTTGCCAACATACCGTATATATACCAATTCTGACACTGGCTACAAAAATGGTTGTCTCATCTGCCTTTAGTGTATAGTTGGCCTTGGAAAGGGTGAACAATGCAATTTTGAACAGAAGGTACACTGGCCAAAAACCATCTGAGCTATGCAAAATCACAGGGCTTAAATTGCCTAGTTCAAACCAGTTCTCTGTCTGAACAGAAAGCAATCATATGGGGACAAGTAAACACAAACCTATACTATTCTTTTAAACTTGAATTAGCATGATTTTTATATTATTAGCACTGCACTTAAGACAAACATTTTTTTTAAAAAAAAATAACTTTCTTAAGCATGCACAAACTGTTACACTTCAACAACTACCATTCTTGTGACCCTCTATTTTGCAGTTTTCTTGTCCTGCTTTATATGCGGCCCAGTCATAAGAAAAGCCCTGCTGGATCAGACCAAAGTCCTATCTAGTCCAGCATTCTATTCCCACAATGGCCAACCAGATGCCTACTGGAAGCCCACAAGACACAACAGCACCCTCTTGCTCATGGTCCCCAGCAACTGGTCCAGTATATAGCCATTGACAGCCTTATCTTCCATGAGTTTGTCTAATCCCCTTTTAAATCCATCCACACTGGTGGTCATCACTACATCTTGTGGTCCTTTCTGAGCCATATCTACTAAGTTTAGAAGCTGAATTCCCAGTTGCCTGTGGAACAATATGTCAGACAGAGACTATGTGCTAAAAGTGGTACCCTGAAATCCAATATTGCCAGATGATGGAATTCTTCAAGCACATGATGAGATTCATGCTATCAAAATTCCTAATATGGCTATTTCACATTAGTGAAAATAATAATCTAACACTAACGGGTAATCTTTGCCAGATGACAAAGATGTCTACACGAATGCTGTACTATGCCTGTAACAACTACTACTACTACTTCGTCGTCTTCGTCTTCGTTTTCTTCTTGTTGTTGTTATTTATCCAAACAGGTTCTTTCTGTTGGCTAGACTATTTCTGGCAATGTATCACTTTTTCTCTTTTTTTTACCCTCTGCTAAATATTCAGATCCAACTAGGGCAAATATATTACATCCTGGCTTTCTTTTTACGTTTTTCAGTACCCAGATGCCCCATATTTATTCTCTGATGTATATCCTTTTGCAAATTTTGGCAATATCAATTGATGGCCTCTGAACAATATCCCATCAATTACAGATAGCTCTGTTATAAATTAAAGATATGGGGCGGGTATGTAATGACTCAGTCAGCTTTTATTACTTGCTGCAGCATGATGTCATTTGTGGTGGCTTCTGCAAATTCATGCCACTTTTTCTAACACACTGGGCAGCTTTTCTTTATGAAATTGATACAGATAGTGGCAAATTTTTCATCACTGTTTTTCTTACAGAACCGTCAAATGCCCTGGATAATGTGTTTGCTGCTACAAGACCTTTTCTGGGACTATACTCAATAGTTAAGTCACATTGATCAGGACAGAAGTTAGATCTCCAGTTGTTTTGGACTTCAAATCCCAGCATTCCTGGCCATTGGCCATGCTGGCAGGAGCTTCTGAAAGAAACCATCTGGAGTCCAAAACATCTGGAGATCTACCTTCTGCCAACCTCTGACACAGATGAAGCTAGAAGCTGGATGAGGAGGAGGAGGAGGAGGAGGAGGAGGAGGAGGAGGAGGAGGAGGAGAAGAAGAAGAAGAAGAAGAAGAAGAAGAAGAAGAAGAAGAAGAAGAAGAAGAAGAAATATCTGAATCCTGAGAGGGACAGGTGCCAGCACTTTCTTAACAATACATACCAGAGGCTTGTCATCAGTTTCCATAACTACTGGCCTTTATAGATGAACATGTTAAACATTTTGCATCCATATACTAAGGTCAAGGCTTTTTATCTGTGTACATTGGTACTCTTCTGATGAGGAGTCTTGAAGCGTATGTCTCTGAGGCCCTTCTCAGAGTGCCCCTTCCAAAAGAAGCTACTAGAGGAAGGGCCTTCTCAGTTGTGGCACCCCATCTGTGGAATCAGCTTCCCAAGGAGGTGCGCCTTGCGCCTACCCTCTATTCTTTCAGGCACCAGGTGAAGACCTTTTTATTTGCCCAACATTTTAATGGTTGATTTTATTCATTTTGTTATCGCCACTGCACCTCTGGATGATTGAATTTATTTTGGCTGCTTGGTTTTATCATGTTACATTTTAATATGTCTGTGTTTTTATATTATTATTGTTGATGTTTTTGTTTTAGTGTTACTTTGTTTTGTAAACCGCCCAGGGAGCCTTTTGGCTGATGAGCGGTGAATAAAATAAATAAATAAATAAATAAATAAATTAAATGCAGCTGATTGCCAAGGATCATTGTATTTTTTCCAAATACCATTGCTCCAACTCCCACTCTTGAGGCATCAGTTGACAATATGGTTTCTCTTATGATCAAAATATTTTAGTACACTAATTGCTTTGATTAATTGCTTCAGCTTTTCAAAATTAATTCCTCAATTTGCCTCTCATATCTACCATGCATTATTTTTCAGTAAGGTTCATAGGCTGGCAGGATGACCGATCAAGTTTGCTAGGAAATTTCCAACAAAATCCACAATTCCTAAAACAGATTGTACTCCCTTCTTATCTTTTCATGGCAGCATGTTTGAGACAACCTGTATTCTGCTGATATCTATCTCATATTTTTACCTGAGCTGAACAAGAATTCACGGTTTGAGGCAGGCATTCCAAGCCACCAAAGCTCAAATAGGGGGGGATATGTTCCTTAAAATGAATAAAATATAGTGCTTTGAGGTAAACAATCAGTATAAGACTATCCAGAACAGCAACACTGCACTCACACAAAAAGCAGGGTTAGCACTACTATAAGGCACTGTGAGGTGATCACCATGGGCAGCTGATTCTGGGTTTCATGAAAGGGCAAGAAATTGTTACTTATTTAGTATATTATTATTGTAATTTTACCCCCAGGAAATGACTTTTGTGAGATGTTCTGTTTCAGATACCAAAAATGTTTGGCCAGCCTTGGGTACTACACATCTTATCGTTGCGGGGAATGTAGAGAGAGGGACAATTTGCTGTTCCATGTCAGGTGCGAAATGTCTTGAGTTGCTTCTGTCAGCTGACTTCTGAGATTTTCATGAATGCCACTTCAAAATGCCTGGCATACACTCTTTTACCATGCATTCCCATATTTCTTCTCAAAATCCATCCATGACAATAGCTCATGATCGATAAAATCTCTCTATATATTTTTGAAAGTTAGAGTCCTACCTGCTTTTTCTCTGTCCAACTTCTGAGACAGCATCTGCAAGAAAAAAATATTTTTCTTAGTTGACAAAACATTTTGCTTCATCTGAAACCATGGAGCCAGCAAATTAAGAGAGGATTTCAAATTGTGAGATGTCTCCAATCCATGCTTGACTGACTCTAATGCTGTGAAACAAGTACTGAAAATGTATTTTTGGGAGGCTGCTAATAAACACATTGCAACAAAGAAGGGTTTACTTAAGGTCTTGACTTGTAACTGAAAGGGGATGTTTAATTTTTAAAAATATTTATATGCTACCTTTCCATCTTGCTTTTGAGATACCTAAATTGGCTAACATCATTTTAAAACAATCATACAATATTAAACACCAAAATATATGCAGTGCAGTGGATAAAAATTCCAACTTTAGAAGCCCAAGGGATATTATTAAAATCTGATAATGTGAGGCAGGCAGTAAATTTCAGTGCTTGTGTATACGTGAAGTTGCTAGTGCTCATGCAGATGGAATACTCAGTGTGTTCTTTAAGTACTCTGCTCAAGGCAATTCATCATATGGAATTGCCTTGAGCAGTCATGCCTTGGATTGAGAGCATAATTCGTTCCAGAAACGTGCTTGTAATCCAAAACACTCTGATATCAAAATGAAATCCCCCCCAAAAAAATTGTACAGAGATTTTTAATTTAAGTCGTACTACAGTACTTGTATTGCAAGACGTTCGCTTGTATATCAAGTAAAAATAAATAAATAAATATTTAAAAATTTGCTTGTCTTGCAAAACGCTCTCAAACCAAGTTACTTGCAATCCAAGGTATTACTGTATTAAAATAACACTATTAACAGTTGCATGTTGTAATTTTTTTTGGCTAACTTGTAATTGGTTGCCTAATAAACTTGATTTAGATAGTAACAGGAAACACGGAAAGTAGCATTAAAATGGTGTCTATGTAAAGTGTATAGTTCTTTTTGAGACTGTCTTTTTAATTTTTTTTTAATGATTCCTATTTATTGGGCTGGTTCTTATGACATGGCTGGCTGATCATGGGTTATTTAACCCACAATAAACCATGGCCTGTGCAGCTGCCATTTTGAATGATCCTGGCTATTGTGGGTTAGTTGAGGGTTAAACAACCCTCACATAACCGTACTACTAATCGGGGTTATGCAAGGGTTATTTAACCTTTGAATAATCCACGATGGCCGGGTTTGCATGACATGGTGCAAGCCTCGATTGCCCCGATAAGGGGTGTTGCATATTCAAACTGGCGGCTGCATGTGCCATGGCTCATTGTGGTTGAAAGAACCCATGATGAGCTGCCTGTGTCGTGTAAACCAGGTGACTGTTTTCCTGTGTCTATTTTTAAATGTTAAGCCCTTTGGGATAGGGACCCGCCAAACCTTTTCTTTGTAAAGCACTGTGTACATCAGGGAAAGAGAACGTGTGGCTCTCTAGATCTTGTTGGACTGTAACTTGCATCTCTCACCATTTGCTATCCTGGCTAGGTATGATGGGAATTGCAGTTCAGCAACATCTGGGGGGCAAAATGTTCCCCACCCCTGGTGTATATAAACAATGTACAAAATACTAATAATTATAGAAGCGAGGCTGTAAACAGAGAGCCTCCAAGCAAGAACTCAGCCAACCCTCACTGAACACCCACTCCACTGGTGATGAACTTGCTGGAACCAGAACAGAGCAGCCACACAGAGTAATCTCAGGTCCTTCTTCTGCCTCTCCCAAGTACGCAACACATCAATCAAAATAAATCTCGACACACTGTTGGGGCTGCACTCCTGGTAGCCGTCCATAGTGGCCGAGCAGCGGCACACCTCGCTTCCATGCGCTCTTTGCCGGCAATCACGCTCCTCTCCACTCCTTCTGGCACAGCCCAGGGATGTTTGTTTATTTATTTATTTATTATATTTATGAATCGCCCATCTGGCCAGACATCCGGCCACTCTGAGCGATGTACAATGCAATAAAATACAGGGGGGGGGGGACACAGACACAGTATAAAACACAATTACAAACAGAACAAAACTTTAAAATCCTAACCCACCCCATATTCCCGCCTGAAAAGCCACGTTTTTAATGCCTGGCGGAAGCTAATCAAGGAAGGGATGTTGAAGAGTCCTTGGTCTCGAGTTCCGAGTCGAGTCTCGAGTCCCATTAAAAATATTGGGACTCGAGTCCGACTCGAGTCTGACTCACGAGTCGAGTCCCCGAGTCCGAGTCCCCATCCCTGAGAGGCAGCCATTGTAAATTTCACAAAATTCAAACTGGACTGCAGCAGAACAAGGCTCTGATTCTCTTCCCCACAAAAGGATTTCTTCTCAGCTGGAACAAAACAGCCAATTTTGAGGTGGAGTAAATGGTAGAGAAATGCCCCTTGTCAATTTGGTATAACCCCAGTGCCTGGGAGTTCACTTTCTCCGGCACCAAGGGGCTCTCATTAGGCACACTACTTTTTATGGCCCATGATGTGCAAGGGATGTGGCTAGTGCAGTGGTCCGGCTGCCTTTAATTTCCACGGTGTTACAGATAAACTGCTGGATTTCATTTTTTTGTAAAATCGCCTGGGACGGAGCGCCTCTTCCTGTATAAACCTACCCTTACACTACAATCATCATCTGAAGCCCTCCTTGGCAACAAGGGAGAGGACCTTTTCAGTGGTGGCCCCCTCCAATTATGAAACACTCTTCCCAGGGAGGTCCACCTGGTCATCCTGGTGAGGTACACTGTCATCTTTTTGGTGCCAGGTTAAGATCTTCCTCTGCTCCTAGGCATTTGACAGCATATGATAAGGTTTTAACTGGCCCTGGGATTTGTATTGTTGATTGTTTTAAATTGTTTTTGTATGTACAGGTAAATGGTCTTTATACTATGTTTTACACTGCATTTTTAAAGTTTTTAAAAGGCACAGGGTGGGGACTGATTTTTGTTAGGACTGTAGTGCAGAGGGAGGAGGTTAACCCTTTCTTCCCCTGCTGTGATCCCCAACACACACACACCACCACCATGGGAAGATGCAGAAGCAAGTTCTGTATTTAATATCATGTTTAGTTTAGTCCTGAGACTGTAACAGTGGTGCAGACAAGTGTTAGCTCTTTGCCCCCACATTGATTTCCAAACTTTATGTATTTATTACATTTATATCCCGCCTTTCTTCTATCATGGCCCCAAACAGACATTACTTTTGTGGAGAAAGCCAACCTAAGCCCCCTGCCTGACACACACACACACTCACCAAGGAGGGGGGGAGAAGGAGACCCGGGGGGGGGGGGAGACAGCCAGTCTTCACAGATGCCAAAGGGGACAAACAACATCTGCATAGAATCACCCCAGGGGGGAAGGTAGGAAGCATCACCAGGTTTGTCAATGCTCTCGCATATCAGCCCCATCTACATAAGACTTGAATACCGCTCCAGAGCAGACACTTCGGCACCTCTAAGAAATGGCCACTCAACACCATAGGATGGGACCATTAAGCAAGTGGCTTCAAAGGGACTCCACCCCACGGGGGGAGAGCGTCACCCCACCTGCGCCCCGTTGCCTACCTGAGCAAGAAACTCCTGCCCAGAGAACGTAGTCTTGCCACCATTGAGAAGGAGTGCCTGGCCGTGGTGTGGGCCATCACCAAGTTGCGCCCCTACCTCTGGGGGAGACGGTTCCGCCTGCAAACTGACCATTCCCCCCTGTGCTGGTTAGATAGAGTCAAGGGCAACAACCAAAAACTCCTACGGTGGTTGGAGCGCTGGGCCGAAAACAACAGAATGAAATTTAACAGGGATAAATGCCAAGTGCTGCACCTAGGGAGAGGAAACCAAATGCAGAGTTACAGAATGGGGGACACTTGGCTCAACAATACTACAAGTGAGAAGGATCTTGGAATTGTGGTAGATCACAAACTGAATATGAGCCAGCAATGCGACGTGGCTGCAAAGAAGGCAAATGCAATTTTGGGCTGTATTAATAGAAGTATAGCTTCCAAATCGCGGGAAGTGATAATTCCCCTTTACTCGGCACTGGTTAGGCCTCATCTTGAGTACTGCGTCCAGTTCTGGGCACCTCACTTTAAGAAGGACATAGACAAACTGGAGAGGGTTCAGAGGAGGGCAACAAGGATGATAAAGGGACTGGAAACAAGGCCCTATGAGGAGAGACTGAAAGAACTGGGCATGTTTAGCCTTCAGAAGAGGAGACTGAGGGGAGATATGATCGCACTCTTCCAGTATTTGAAGGGATGTCACACAGAGGAGGGCAAAGATCTCTTCTCGTTCATCCCAGTTTGCAGGACACGGAATAATGGGCTCAAGTTACAGGAACCTAGATTCCACCTAAACATCAGGAAAAATTTCCTGACTGTCAGAGCAATAAGACAATGGAATCAACTACCTAGGGAGGTGGTGGGCTCTCCCAGTCTGGAGGCATTCAAGGTGCGGCTGGACAGACATCTGTCAGAGATGCTTTGACCTGGATTCCTGCATTGAGCAGGAGGTTGGACTCGATGGCCTTGTAGGCCCCTTCCAACTCTACTTTTCTATGATTCTATGATTCTATGACTTCGAAATTGAGCACATCAAGGGTAAGGACAATGTCTTGGCTGATGCACTCTCCCGGGTTTTCTCAGGTGATGGGCAAGTCGATGGGAAATTGGGGTGTGGGACCCCAATGCCATCTTTTCCCCGGGGGGGAGATGTGGAGAAAGCCAACCTAAGCCCCCTGCCTGACACACACACACTCACCAAGGAGGGGGGAAGGAGACCGAGGGGGGGGGAGACAGCCAGTCTTCACAGATGCCAAAGGGGACAAACAACATCTGCATAGAATCACCCCAGGGGGGAAGGCAGGAAGCATCACCAGGTTTGTCAATGCTCTCGCATATCAGCCCCATCTACATAAGACTTGAATACCGCTCCAGAGCAGACACTTCGGCACCCCTAAGAAATGGCCACTCAACACCATAGGATGGGACCATTAAGCAAGTGGCTTCAAAGGGACCCCACCCCATGGGGGGAGGGCGTCACCCCACCTGACCCAAAAGGCCGCCCCTCAGGGAGGGTGTCAACCCACCTGATCACAGAGGGAGGGGCTACCTGAAACACCAAGGTATAAAACACCCTGCGCAAGGGAACTGGGTTGTTGGACCTGATCAGCAATCTTGCCCCATGCCTGGGGTAAGGGAACGAAGGATCGGCAACCCCGGGTAGCCGCACCCGGCACGCTCCAGCTAGCTGAAATCACTGGTCGCTTGGGTTGACCGGACCCCCGGGAAACCAAGCTGAAATCACTCACAAGCCGCTTGGGTAGACCGGGCCTCCGCCGGGAACCCAACTAGCCACTTGGGTAGACCGGGCCTCCGCCGGGAACCCAGCTAGCCGCTTGGGTAGACTGGGCCTCCGCCGGGAACCCAGCTAGCCGCTTGGGTAGACCGGGCCTCCGCCGGGAACCCAGCTAGCCGCTTGGGTAGACCGGGCCTCCGCCGGGAACCCAGCTAGCCACTTGGGTAGACCGGGCCTCCGCCGGGAACCCAGCTAGCCACTTGGGTAGACCGGGCCTCTGCCGGGAACCCAGCTAGCAGCGTGCGGTTGACCGGGCCTCTGCCGGGACCCGAGCTGAACTAACTAGCTGAGAGCCCTGAAATCACGGTGTCCTTAAGACTTCTTGCTTGCTACTTTGTACCGTACTGATAAGCTGTATTGCTGGCGTGTGTCTGGGTTTGTGAAAGTAATGTTGTAAATAAATTTGTTTTCTAAAAGATACTAGTGTGGCTATAAGTTATCCCTTTGTTCTGGGCTAAGGGTGATAGTCGCTGGGGATCTCGGAGAAGGCCGCCCCAGGACTCGCTACCCCCTTAGCATTGAACCCACGCAGAAGACCAGGTTGTCAGTCTTCCACTACTTTAAATCTGTATCTAGCAGCTACGCCTTTTTATTTTTATTCTGGGTAGGCATAGGGCCCCTGATCCAAATCTTAAAAGCCCCCTTACTGCTCATAGTAGGGTCCCAATGTGGATCATTGGGACCCTACACCTACCCTGCACCTACTCTAGAGTTAAAATGTGGGGGAGATGTAGTTGTTAGGTACAGATTTAAAGAAGTCATGTTTGCCTTGGCGACTGCGACGACACGGCCCTTTTCACTTTAGGACCACGTGCATAAACCCTTCTCAGGCCAAGCATCAACACTTAAAAACCTGAGGGGAGGGTCAAATGAAACCTTTCCCCTACTAATGAGGGCAAAGATTAATGCTGGTTATTAAGGATCTAGCTTAAATTTATGATGCTGTGGGGGTACAAAGGTGTGTGTGTAGATTTAAAAGTAAAGCAGGTAATAACGCCAAGTTGACACGTAGGATTTTGGTAGTTAACAAAATAAAAATAAGTTTATTTTAATTCTCAAAATCTTAGTTCCAGAAAATAAACCTGCCTACACCAAACACTTTGTAACTAACCTAACTCCCATTCTCCCCACACACTACAAACACTCTCCCATATCACACTAACTCCAACCACCTAAAACTCTCTAACCCAACTCCACACTCCCATAACTCGGGACTCACTGACATAAAACCTAACTCACTCAGACATCACTCAAACACTCCTTATATACTCCTCCCCCCACCCTTTCCAATACATCACAAACCACACCCACTCGGTTCAACATTCTAGACACACTAAACATACTAATGCAGACATACACCAGGGAACTGAATTGTGGGGTTACACCACAGCGACTTACACAGGTTTTCCAGGTGGTCTCCCATCCGGGCCCTGACCAGATGTAGAACTGCTTAGCTTCAGAAATAGCTGCAGATGTGCCCTCAGCCCATGCCTCCCTGGCTCCAAAGCTGCTGTTCGGCACACACAGAGAGAAAATGCCTGGGCTAAGTTATTAAGCCCACAGGTTTCCCCCTCTGCAGCTAATAGCAGCTTTGGGGGAGAAGCAAAGAGTTAAGACTTCCCCCTCCCCCACACCATGGTCTTGATCCAAACTGCCTCCTCAGGACTGCATTTTGAGAAAGAAGAAGTCATTGGGATCTCCAAACATGGGTCTCCAGGGTCACATTTGGTTTGACCCTTACATACATATTTATTTATTTAATTTATTTATTATATTTTGTGGAGAAAGCCTAACACAAGTCTGCACGCACACGCGCACACACACACACACACACACACACAGTCGCCGCCCAAGGGAGGGGGGCGAGGAAGGGGGGATGAAGTCACAAGAGAAGTAGCCAGACAGACTGTCATCCCCAACAAAGAAGAGCCTCGGTGGAGATCCACAAATCCAAGGAAGGACCATCAAGAACCATCAAACTATCAGGGCAGTCTCAAAGAGCTGTAAAGTACCAGTACGTCACCTTCTTCCCGGGCAGGAATAAGCCCACCTGATACGAAGGGGCAGGGATAAGCCCCCACCTGACCTGGAGGGTGGGGAGAGCGGGAACTCAGGGGTAGAAAACCCCTCTCCCTTCCGGTAAAGGGTTGTTGGGAACCCAGGGTACTTCGGGGCCAGATTCGTCCTCCAAGCGGCAGCTGGAGTAAGCCACTCCCATCCCCGGATCGGCCGACCCGGAGCCAGGCTGAAACTGACTAGCGTAACGTCTCTGATCTAAGGTAACTGACCAGCTTCAATACGCTAGCCTAAGAGCCTGTTTCATTGATAACGCAGGGGTCAACTAAGGTTGTGTTGACATTGTAGTATTCCTGGAAAGCTGTTAGTTCCGCTCCGTGTTTTGTGTAAACAAATAAAAGCCTTATTTGGTCATTTAAAGGACTTTGGTTTCCTCTTGTATGCGCAAGCCTCCCAGGCGGTCTCCAGCGCTTGTTCGGGCTATAGCTCAGTGCCGGTTAACCTGTTAAGCGCCGAACTCACGCAAAGGATCCAGGGTTGATCCTTCACATATTTATTATATTTATTATATTTATACCCCGCCTTTTTCCTGCAAGGAACCCAAGGTGGCTTACATAATCCTCATCCTCCTCTCCATTTTATCCTCACAACAACACTCTGAGGTAGGTTAGGCTGAGAGTCAGTGAGTGGCCCAAAGTCACCCAGTGAGTTTCATGGCCGAGTGCCAACTTCAGTGGACCGGTCATGTTGTTCGAATGCCTGACTGCCGTCTCCCAAAGCAGTTACTTTATTCCCAACTCAAGGATGGAAAGTGGAATATCGGTGGTCAATATAAGAGGTTTAAAGATGTTCATAAGGCTAATTTTAAAAAATGCAATATAAACATTGAAAACTGGGAAGCTCTGGCCCATGAACAATCTAACTGGAGGTTGGCCTTTCACAAAGGTTCCATGGACTTTGAAGAAGCCCGAGTGCAAGGTGAAAGGGAGAAATGTGCTAAGCGAAAAGCACGTCAAACGAATCCTTTACAGGACCATCTTCCATCTGGTAACCTGTGTCCTCACTGTGGGAAGCTGTGTGGATCTAGAATTGGCCTCCACAGTCACTTACGGACCCATCGCTGGAGTCTACACAATTTTCTTTAGAATTTCCTCCTTTTAAAATCTTTTTGTAATTTTTATCCTGGAAGACAATCTTACTTGGTCACGAGTGATCGCCTGATGATGATGAGAACCCGGATCTCCCGAGTCCCAGTCCAACACTCTCACCACTACGCCACACTGGCTCAAATAAATGTGTTTATTATGTGATGAAAGATTGACTATATAAATAGCTGTAAGTATTTGGTAGTCAGTGGAGGCAAGACAATACTATGCATGAATCACTGAGAATCTGACCCCTTTACCTAATGACTCCCTGTTTATTACAGGAAGAGTAATCATGGCTTATCTCTGGCTGGCAGAATAAATCTGACACTATTTAAATGAATTAGCAAATGAAAACAAGAATGGCTGAGGATATTTGCCTCTCTAGTGTGGTTAAAGTCAATGAGATGCAGAATCACTATTCACGTTCCTGATTGCTTTCTTTTTATGTTATCTTGTTTGTAATAGCCAACATCCATGCTGAGAAATCAACCTTGCAGTAAGGCTTACCCAAAGAGATCCTGGAGCCTTTAGCCTGCTTTCAAATGCACCACTTCAATCAATTAAAACATATAATCCCACAAAACAATTCAGAGATGACCTGTGTTTGCCTAGAATAGAAACGCTGCAGGAGGATAGTGATGAATGCCACTGAAGGGTCCTTGGATGTTTCTCAGGAAGGTCGTTTGGCTTCACTTAAAAAGAAGAAGTAAAGATATGTTTGTCTGCATTGCAGAGTGTCATAAAAATCATTCAGTCGCTCAGTTGCTTCCCCAAGGAGCAAAAGGTACTGAGGCTGGCTCATTTTGGCAATCCTTGCATTTGAGAAGTGACAGAGGCAATTTAAAAACAATTTCTAAGGGAACATTAGCCCCCCCCCTCACCTTGCTTTTACAAGTCAAGTCTGTCCTATGTGAATTAAAAACACGAACCATTCATTTATCTAAATGGATTTAGCACAGCTTGGAAAGAGGGTGATGGAGAGCACCTTGTGAAAAACTATTCAGCCTCTCAATTTTTTTGCTTGCTATGTTATGCACAATGTATATGCTGCAAGAGGCAGACTGATCACTCTATATTTCAGTTATTGGCTTTTATATTATACAAGTCCCCCTCTCCTTAGGGTGTATACGAAGTAGCATTAGAAGATCAGTACTGGCCATGCTCTTTTGATGCATGGTCAGATAAATGGGTATATATCACCATTAATGACTATGCTTACAGTGCTTAGTCAATCAAATGGCTGCAACCATTTGAGTTCCTTGGAGAGATACCCTAAAAATCAAGGTCACCCAGTGGCAAGAGAGATGGATTAGGATCTGGGAGATACAGGTTGAAGTCCTATGAGAAGCACCCATGAGAACCTATTAAAGGCTTATCTCAGGGGTGGGCAACTTGTGGCCCTCCAGATGTTTTAGTTTATCCATCACCATTGGTTATGCTGGCTAGGGCTGATGAGATTGTGATTAATTTAAGTCCCATTGATTTTAATGGGTCTGCTCTAAGCATGCCTAGGTCTGGATTTGACCATGCTCAATGTCGTATCTGCACAGGGCTTGGATAAGTGGATTCCACAATATACAGCAAGTAAATAGTACAAAAATAATGTACTAAAATAATGATCAAAAGTATGTGGGCCACTGACCCTGAAACTCCAAAGTGATTGATTTGGAATTTGGAAGAACAAGTCTGTCATAAGCCTTATCTTGCAATAGTCCTGTGAGTTCTTGGGGCCGGGAATGAGGCAGTTATATCTGTGAAACTTTAATGCAGGTGACTTGTAATCCTGTATTTATATGCAGCAATGCTTGCTGCAGTCTTTTATATTATTTATTAAAACATTTATATCTTGCCATTCAATTGTTACTAATTTATAGCGGGAAGCATTTCTACTCAGAAGTAAGCATGAGCAGCAGTGCATCTATAACCTCTGTATGTCTACTTAGAAGTAAGCAGGAAAGAATTACTCAGCAGCACTTTCAAAAAGCATCCCAGATATCAAGCCAATGCATGTCTACTCAGAAGTAAGCATGAGTGCATGACTATGCGTGAACATTGTACTCATGCACACTGCCTTCTCAATGGACCACAGGTAAAGACTTCTTGGGTTAATTAATCATAGTTTCCCATTACATCTGAACCAGGAAACTGGTGACCAGGTCTCGAAGAAACCATGTTCTGTAACTCACTTCAAATCCTTGAAGTTTCAGATCCTGGTTTGCTATCTGTTGGGGCTGCTCTAGCTCTGAATTTCCTACATCCAACAAGATTTGAATGAGATCAGGAATGGGGGAGGAGCTTCCAGCGGGCCCAGCAGCTTCTTTCCCTTGCCTTGTCCCACTGCCACAGAGGGAAAAAACTCTTATCTCCGATCAGGCTCCTCTTCTCAGTGCTCAGCAGGGCAGGAGAAAGCACTTACCACCAATCAGCTGCTGATCAGAGACAAAGGTTTTCCCCTGCAAAGCAGAGGGGACAGGGCCAGGGCTGGGTCCAAGCAGGAAGATGCTGAGTGATTCAGCCTGCTTGCTTCTGAGCAGTCATGCACTCCTGCTTACTTCTGAGTAGACATGTATTGGCTTGATATCTGGGATGCTTTTTGAAAGTGCTGTTGAGTGATTCTTTCCTGCTTACTTCTAAGTAGACATGCAGAGTTATAGATGTGCTGCTTATGCTTACTTCTGAGTAGAAATGCTTCCTGCTATAAACTAGTAACAATTGAATGGGGGGTGTTGAGGGGCTGCCCACTTTTGCCTGTGGCCCCACCCAATACTGGAATATGGCCCCCAAGAGCTTCTTTGAAATGGAATTTGACCTTTGGGCTGAAAAAGGTTCATCACCCCTGGATGAGATGGCCAACAAGGCCCCTACAACTCTATGACTGGGTTCACATGACACACTAAGCCACTACGGTTATTAAGCCATGGTGGCTTAGCATGTCATCCGAACCCATGGACAGTGTCTATGACAAATTGCAACTTTGTAGCCCACTGCTAACTATTTTGTTCAGTTTTTTTAAAGGTGGGGGGGGGAGTGGAAAGCACCCCTTGCAGCAGAATCTTTGGGTTTTTTAGTGGGGGAGGCCCTCATGTCTCCCTGGGCTGCCCTCACTTTCCCAAGTGTGGATAACCCAGAGGCACAAGCCCTCCCAAAGCCAAGATCCTGCATGAAAGGGTGTTTTGGGGGACACCCCTCAATTCCCCCCCTTCCAAGCAGGATCCCTAGGGTTTTTTGGGGGGGTGCTAAGAAGCCCCAATTGTCCCCTCAGTTTTGCCATTTACCCCGAGTTCATAGCACCTGAGGGAGGGGCAAAACCGGAGGGAAACTCCACTGTCTGGTGTGTGTGTGTGTGAGGCTTGTGATTTAAAGGGACAAACCTGCCTCCCCACACAGGGTTTTCCTCAAGGTTTGAAGTGATTCCCCATTGCTAGCAGTGGAAGGCACTGTCAACACTTGGGGGACACCTGGGGCAGAAGACCTCCCCCAAAGAAATGGGGGGATCATGATGTGAAAAGGGGGAAGCAGCCCCTTTCCATGAAGCACATTCCCCGAGACTTTGCAAGGAGACGACCTTTCAAGTTTGACAGCTTGGCTCTGTGCAGAGGTGGGGGGATGCCTGCTTGATTTTGCAAGCAGACACCCATCCTACTCAGTATCTACCCATGGGTCCATGTCGCACTAAGGAGAACGAACAGTCCCAGTAGCGCTAAAGAGCCTGGTCTCCTCAATGCAAATGACAGCTCTGGGTTAAAAACAAAACTCTGATACTGAGTGAACCTGGTTGCGCTCAATATCAGACTTTAATTTTTTTTAAAAAAAATAATAATAGTGGGCAATCACGAGCAGGCCCCCCAAGGTACCACTGGGCATCCTTGTCGGGGCACCTCCAAGATGCCCCAAAACAGGATTGGGAAAGCCCCCTTTAACAGCGGCTTTCACAATCTTAAAAAAAATATTTTTTAATAAAAAGGTCAAGCTGTGGCCAGAGCTAAATGGCTCGCAGACGCTCAGGGGACACCCCTGGGATACTGCAGGAGGACCAAAAGGGGGAGGGGGAGGGGGAGGGGGAGGGGGAGGGGGAGGGGGAGGGGGACAGACCCAACCCCCATTGTGCCCCATCCACTGTCGGGCACTGGGGAATTTTAACCAGTGTGTGGTTAAAATTCCCAAGGGGTTTAAAGTGTCATCCAAACCCACCCTATGATTCAATGGTCAGAGTTAACTAAATGACAATAATTGCACATTGGCTGCTTAACATTATCTCTATGTACAGTAATACCTTGGATTGCAAGCATAATTTGTTCCGGAACCATGCTTGTAATCCAAAATACTCTTATATCAAAGCGAGTCTCTGGCGGGCGTGAGCGGGGTCGATTTCGGCCTGCTACACCCGCTCGAGGCGAGTGGTTACATCCCTACACTACTTGTATTGCAAGACATCGCTTGTTTATCAAGTCAAAATTTATTTTAAAAAATTGCTTGTCTTGCAAAACGCTCTCAGACCAAGTTACTTGCAATCCAAGGTATTACTGTAATACCTCTTGAATACATATTACTCAATTTTGTAAACAATGGAGTAGCATACCAGACAACATCAGCTCTCCAATACTGATATCATTTTTAGCAGTGCTAATCGAAAGAGGCTGAGGGGGAACTTGATGCCAAGTTGTTTTACTCAGTTTAAGTGCATCTCAGTTTAAAACATATGTTTACTGTCAAAGCTGCCTCAAAGAGAACAGAAGATGCTTGTGCCGGAATTTTAAAAGCTTATTGCTTCCAACAGTGTAACAAAAAGCATGATTTCATCTGCGTTTATGCCATTATTGATTAAGATTGGAATCATACACACTTAACTTGGGAGTAAGTTCCATTGAACTCAATGACTGGGTTCAGAGTCAGACAGCACAAAAACCCACACTGAATGGTTGAGTTGAGTATGGGTTGAATGTGGGTTGTCGTTGAACTGTAGATTGTTGTTGAAATGTGGGTTATCGTGTTGTCTGAACCCAGCTGAGATAACAAACCATTGTAAACAACCCACAGTTCACAACCCCAAAACAAACCATGGGTTCTCTTCATGGGTTGTTCTTGGTTAATAAGCCATAGCTTGTTAGCCCAGCTGGGTTCAGACAACACGGGAACCTACATTTCAACAACAACCCACGGTTCAACGACAACCCATACTCAACCCCTGAGTGTGGGTTATCATGTCGTCTGAATTCAGTCATTAAGACTTACTCCTTAGACATGCATAGGATTGCACTGTAAAGGTATATTTTGATGGCTTTCTTTAATGTGAGTGACTCAGAAATAATCACAAGAGTGCTTAGATCTTGACAGCTTCCAGCAAGAGCACTCCCCACTTCAATCTATTGAGAAGTTCATGGCGCAGGCAGTGCTACTTGGATATGGTTTCCTTTTTATGAGAAAGTAATGGCGGCTGGGGCCTATTGGGGCAGGTAGGGCAGAAGGCAGAGCAGCTAATGGTAGGCGGAGCCAAAAGGTCACAGTAGATAGCAACAACTAGATCTAGTCTTCTCCCCACCCTCCTCACTTGCGAAGACCCTAAGAACATGTAAGAAACAATTACCGTACTTATCAGCTAACTAAGCTGAAGATTACTGTCTTACCTTGGTTCAGAAGGGTTGGGTGCTATCACACTTGGTTTTGTGCTGGGAGAAATGGTTTGTGGCTTCCACTACCCCTTACAGCAACCCTGACCCTCCAGTTAGGCACACCACACACCTTGGAGAAGGAATTTGGTCACAGGCCTGGAAAAAGGTTTACTCATTGTAAAATCCATTGCACTGCAAGGCTGCAATCCTATGCACACTCACATAAGAGTAAGTCCCATTGAACAAAGTGTGATTTACTTCTGAGTGAAATGCATAAGATTGCAACAACAACAACAACAACAACAACAACAAAATCCTAGGAAGTAACCCTAAAAACAGCCCAACTAAGTGGCCATGGGATGTTATTCTGGCTGACTGTTGGAGTGAGAGAAAAGGAAAAGCTGGAGTTGGGGGAGGGATGTGTTACCCTGGCAAAGGGCATGCCTGGCTTGCTGAAACAGTATGGAGAAGCATTCCATGCTGCAATGATTTGTTGCAGGGCTCACTTGTCCAATATTAAAAAGGGGGTGGGGGAAGGCTTAAATAGAAACCCATTTCACAAACTGAGGCAAATGGGTAATCATCGCCTGATGGAGAACATGATTGCAATGGAGAATTTGTGTCTGATCCCCACCACACACACTAATACACTGTATTTTCATGCCTGGACCTGCGCTTGTTAAGAAGTAGAAGGAGAGTGGAGCTTAAGCAGCGAAGAGAGATCACTGCGAATCCACAAAGATGCTTAGTCTCTGAGTCAGGACTGAGAATGGAAAGTGGTAGACGGCACCAGAATGACGGGGGGGGGGGGGGGAGTAGGAAATGGGGCAGCGTCTGTCCTGATCAGAAGGGGCACAGGCAAGGCTCCTCCTCCTGCCCTAAGCGATGGCCCACCCATGTGCCAAAGAGACTTATGGTATTTTTTTGGTAATATTTTATTTATTTCAATGATTAATTTATTTATATTGGCTGCCCAATAACTCAGCTTTCTAATGATATATAATGATGATAATATTAATGATAACATTTATTTGAGTTGATACAAAAAAACCCCTTTAAAATATTTTGCTATAATTAAAAGCAAAACCATCTATAACAACTAGGTGGTTTATTATCTAGCCAGATAATTATCTGTATGCCTCAAGACCACCCAACTCACGCTAGACTCATGTCAGAAATGGGACTCCCGGAAGCAGGGTGCTTGGTGGCCTCCCACAGATGAACTGTTTTGTTTACAAAATCTTCTGGTACTGACAGAAGGCTAAATAAGTTAAGTACCTTCTCCCTGACAAGGAGTTTTTGACATGTGAGAACATTCAAACATGTGATCCTCCACCAGGAGTCTGAAGTGGTACAGTCAAGGTAGGAGTGTATAATGTAATATTTCTGAATGTGTAGTTTGGGTCTAAATCAAGGTTAGGTACACCTGAGTGAACAAAGTTATATTTCCCCTTGTTTGAGCAACTGACTTGAAGGCCAGCTGTTGTTGAGAACTGAATCTGCTTATTCTACTACTGGTCATGTCCTTCCAAAGGCCAGCCTGCTATTTTTACAAGTAGGGATGAACTTGTACTGTTACAGTTTCTGTCATTTTCTTATTTTTCCAGTCCTCAGTTCAGCCTGTCCCATTTCCACATGAGTGCTTTGTTTTGTTTTTTAAAAAGACCACATGAAAATCTTATGCATTTTTGTGCACAGCTCTCCTAATATGCCTATTTTTGTACCCAATTTGCCTAATATACTCCTCTTTTTTGCAAGCAGTTTCCCCTTACATAATGCTTTTTTAATATATATTTTTCCACGGATATATGCATTTTTCTGCACACTTTCCCCTAATATAAGCATTTGGGGGGTGGGGAGAACGGCATTGCAAAATTCAGAGATTTCCAAATATCGAACGATAACTTTGTTCCAGTTTGCACATTGATTTGGGAATGCAAATTTGATAAGTTCTTATCAAAATTAAGAACTGAATGAAATTCTCCCCCATTCCTACTTGGCAAGACCTTGCTGTACCGTACCTGCACTATCATCCTTAGGTGGCCAGCGGTTCCTGCTGCCAATGAGGAAATACATAAAAGAATTGTAATGGACCAGTAAATCATCAAACCTAACCTTCCTCCTCCTGCAAATTCTTCTGCAAAATCCTCCAAAGATTAACCCTCACACTCCAGACCACAAAACGGATACCTGAAGAGCAGATAGCTTTAGATGACTCAAGGAAAGAGCCAAAGTAGACACATATTATACAGGAAAATCCTCCTTGCCACTAACCAATCTGACCTGAGCCTAAATGCAGAGGCAAGTTAATGTCTGGGGGAGACATTGGATTGGGGCTGAAAGGCACGGCAACCTCAGAAATCCCTTCTGAGGTAGCAGCGCTGCAGAGTGCCCACCCCACCCCCCACCTTGTAGTCAACATGGTTCTTTCCGCACCGGCAGGGAACCAAACACAGAAGACTGTGTTCGGTTCCTGGGGGTGGGGTGTTCCTGGGGGTGGGGAGGGAATCCAAGGAATCCAGGCGGCTCCTCTGCCTCTCCTCCTTGCAAGGAGAGGTAAAACATCTAGATGGCCAACAGCGTCCATCTAGATGTTTTTGAGGGCAAGAGGAGCATGGCGGATATCCTATCCACTGTGCTCCTCCCACCCTCAGTAGGATTCCCATAATCCTCTGGGTTCGTAGGGTTACGGGCAGCTTCATAGGATCGCGTTGCCCATGATTTAAATTTTTATTTCTTCTTCCTCCAGCTTGCTGGATAAAGCCTTTGCCTAGTCTTGACCATGGACACTGGCCTAAACTATGATCCTTGCAGGTCTGATCCACTTGCTGTTATACCAATCTATTAGAATGATATTCTCACTCTCATGTAGTGCTGGTTTGCATGACATGACAGCCCTTCGAGGGGACACCGCACATGCCAGCTGCCCATGGTCTGTTGTAGGGTTATGGGAGGGTTGTTTAACCCTTGCATAAACCACAGTGGCAGGTTTGCATGATACGACAACCCCCAGTCGGGGGTTGAATATGCAACCTGGTGCATAAATAACCCATGGTGAGCCACGGTGTCTCATGCGAACCAGGTTGTACTTTCTTCCATGGTTATACTATATACAGAAGCACCGTTTCTGAATATAAGTGGTTTTCCATGGAGGAGCAATACAAAAAGATTACAGGGAGGGAAGGCAACATTCACAGCAAAGGTCAAAGGCCTGTTCTTCAATATATTCAAATCTAAATTGGAAAAAAAGTGTTGTCTTTTAGAGCATTTGTAGCTGACACGTCTATCCGAAACCTCCTCGTGTGCAAGGAGCGATAGGGTAAAATATCCCAATAAATATGAGTAAAGTTGTTGTTGTTGTTGTTATTTCACCTAAAATGAGGAGTTTCTTCTCAGAATTTTGCAAGTTTTTGTTGCTGTTTCTTGGGGTGCAAGGAGAGGTGAGGGAAAACCTTTCAGATAAAGAGAGCCTTCTGCCAGGGACCGTGCTGGGAAACAAAAAGTCTCAGGCCGGATTCTGGGTTTCCACTAGTGCGCACAATAGCGGGAGCGGGAATAAGCCAGAAAGTAACCCAGGACCTCCCCACATGCATGGGGAGGGCAGGGCAGGGCAGAAACAGGCCTGGAGGGCGGGAAGGACGGGCCGGCATGGCCCCTCTGTGGCCTGAAGTTGAGTGTGATTCCACTTGATGTGGGAGAGGGGCCGCAAGAGAAGCGGCGGCGGTCCCACCCCGGCAGGCCAGTCCAGGCGGGTTGGAGGCTCCTCCCAGGGCTGGGGGCCTGACACTTCTATCCCTTATAATAGACAGAAATATAGGGGGTGTTTCTGAGAAGGAATCACATATGGCATGCAACACTGCAGTGAGTGGTGGGGGTGGGGATAGGACGGACTCCTCCTTACAAAATAATGCTCCTTTAATCTTATTCATACAGAAAACCTGCCCTTTGCGTTACCCTGGGAATGCCACCTCAGACTGCCTCTACCTCAACATACATTAAAAAAGAAAGATTGTCTTAGGGTGCAATCCTATGCAAATTTAGACGGGGAAAAAAGTCCTACAACTCCCAGCATGCCCCAGCCAGCTGGCTGGGGCATGCTGGGAGTTGTAGGCCTTTTTTTCTGTCTAAACTTGCATAGGGTTGCACCTTTATTCAGCTATTTAACAGAGACAAATATCATCATGAACACCACATTGTTGTAGAAAAACCAATTCTTTTCTAAATAGAGCACGTCTCAAGACATTTAGAAGCAAGGGCTAATCTAGTGATAGAGTTTCTGCTAAAATGCCCTTTATAAAGCATTTATAAGGAGCTTAGATGAAGATGAATAATGGATATGTTAATAAGTGGCTAAATCAATGGCTAAATATAGTGAGAGACCAACAGATTGACGGGCTGGTTATGAGTCATGGGTTGAAAGAGGAGAGCAGCCAGGATTCACACACACACACACACACACACACACACACACACCGCTGGCTGCTCGCTCCATCTCAACAAACCTGAGAAGAATGATGCAACACAAGCACCTTTAGGATTCCTTTTGAAAACAAGCTGTGAAACCTCTTCTTTTATCTCATCTTGACAGCACTTTCCCACTTAAGGTGCGGGAACAAAGGTTAGCCTTGCACTTTGTCTCAGCCTATGCCAAATTAAGACACATGTCAAGTGCATCCTGCATCACCTGTGCTGAGAACATCTGTGTAGGTATAGTGCCACTATGCTAAACATTTTCTCACTGCTGTTTCCTGCACAACAATAATGTGTTGAATGGTACATCATGACTTAGTGATGGATGCGATTGCCAAACAGAGCTCTTGTGTTTTTAAGACCCTCCTGGCTTAGAAGATGCTTTTCCACATCTTTTCATCTCTGTGTCAGGAAATGCTTCAACCACTAAATTTCTGCAATCCAGGAAGCACTTAAAGGCACAGGAAAACAAGTTGGCAGCCCTATGGCGTGTGGTACCCATCAAGTTCCACTTGTTACTTGATTTTTCAACAACAAAGAAGTGCTTAGCATCTATGCAACAGATGCTGGGCAGTTGCCTACTTGGGAGAAAGTTTGTCTGTTCCCAGTTGTTTGGATATGCTCTAATAAGTCTCCTTCTTGAATGGGTTTACCTCTCACTTTGATTGCTATAACTATATCCCCTTAAGAGGCTGACAGATGTAACATTTTCAGAGTGATTTCCCCCTGACTGCTTCAGTGGCTGCTGTTTCAATCCAGCTCTGATAATCAGACAAAGCTGACAGTAAAAAGAAAGAAAGAAAAAGTTGCTCTTTTAAATAAAGATTTTAAATGTCAGTGAAAGTGAGCTTCAGTGTTGGCAAGGGGGATGCATTATGTGCAGCTAAAAATCTTTTTTAAAGAAATAGGAAAATCATCTTTAAATTCTAAAACTTTATATTAAATTATTTCCAGGCTGCCTTAAAGGGATGAATCCTCCCAAATGGCAGGATATTGTTGTATGGGGAACAGACTAGTCTTTCTTTTCTTTTCTTTTCAAAACAACTATATAAAGAGCTTTTCTAGACAAGGTTGTTAATCGGCCATTAATCCACTGCATCTACTTTTGGTTTCTTCACAGAATTGAGATCTGAGCACTAAACAAAGGATGTTTCCTTTCCTGCTTTTCCAATACATAACCTCTAGGTGGCACGGTGGTGTAGCACAATATCACAAATACACAAGAGGAAATTTCCCTTTCTTTTGCTTTCACAATTAAATGCTGCATTTTCCCTGCTCTAAAAAAACTCACCGAAAGTGCGGGTTAGACAAAGAAGTGAAACTGGAGGGTCACGAGACATTGTCTACAGAACTTGTAAAAAATCTGTGAGTAGGGAATGACACACAGTTGATAAATGCCTAGTGTAGAAACACCCTTACTTGCACTCACACAGGCAGGCTCTGGATTTCCTCTTCTAGCCAATTTCCTACAAAGCCTTGATAGGCCCAGATAAACCATATTGGTCCTTTGTGACACCTGACAACTGCTTATGAATACCTGCAGTACTGCCTTCTGGCAACTGCAACTGATGGATCCTAACTAGTATAGTAGAGAGAAGGCCAGCATTTCCTTCCTCTGGCCAGCTGCTATGGTAGCATCAGTTTGGCCGCTTATGCATTGCCAAAAGGAGGAATTTCATCACCAAAAATTGAGGCAAAAGGGGACACCAATTTGCACAACATTTGCATATGCAAATGTATATGTATAGGTACAAATTTAGAAATTATAATAATAGAAATACAATACTGGAGAAGACTGACCAGGTGACCTGTGAACCTGCTGTCCAAGAGCTAAGTGTTGATGGGCAACTTCAAGGCTCCTGCTGCTCTCCCTCTTTGTGGTCCTTTGACTTTAAACCAAACTTGGACTGGACAGCCCATCTAATAGAGGACACCTTCAAACAAATAGAGGCACGTCCTCTGCCAGCTCTCCAAAATAGAGGTTGGTCCTCTGCAAAGCAGGACATCTGGCCACCCTAAGTGTCAAGCATAAGACAACTGTGCATAGTTGCCAGAATCCCTGGCTCAAAACCCTCTAGGGCTGTTTGAAGCCAATCTTTGTGTATTTACAGTAATACCTTGGATTGCAAGTAACTTGGTTTGAGAGTGTTTTGCAAGACAAGCAAATTTTTAAATATTTATTTAATTTTTTTTTTACTTGATATACAAGCGACGTTTTGCAATACAAGTACTGTAGTTTGGCTTAAATTAAAAATCTCTGTACAAATTTTTTTGGGGGGGATTTCGTTTTGATATGAGAGTGTTTTGGATTACATGCATGTTTCCGGAATGAATTATGCTCTCAATCCAAGGCATGACTGTAGTTTTCAATACATTTTCCATGCCACCGATAATTTCCTGGTCAATATTGGATCAAAAAGTAGAAGTTTTATTTAATTTGGGATTTTAGTAACGCTGAAGTTACAGAATAATCCAAGATACGAATCAAAACTGAAAAATGCTGATTGTATTAGGATATTATAACAACCAAAACTGATGCCACAACAAAAAATAGTAAGGATAGAGCCATATGCATTTACTTGCAAAGACTTGACAAGGGTCAACACAAAAAAGTCTGAGCTGACCAAGAAGAAAGTATTACAAAGCACGGATTCCTGGCAGAAAACAGTCATTTTCCTTTCATGCAGAGAACAGGAGATGATCTCTGGAAAATGCTGATTCTCCTCCTGTATAGAGCACTGAAGTCCTTAGGGCTCTTTGTTCTAATAACTGTTACATAAATAAAGTCTGAGGAAATGAAAAAAAAAAAAAAGACCATCTGAGAAAACCAAGTTACTGAAAAAGTAAATACAAATAAAATGCCAAATAGGAGTCAGGAATATACTTGTAGTTCCCACGCCAAATCTTCCAACATCAACACTGTGGTTTGGCTGAACATTATCAGAAATGGCTCGCCATACACATTCACATGAGATGACTCACAAATGCTCCACTTCCTGACCATACTTCCTTTGGCTTGCTAACTTCAACACTGTGTTCAGCTTGACTTAGTAATGATGTCATGCATCTTCAGTTCTGGCTATAAACTGTGGTACCCAAGCCTCTGATTAAGACAACAGTAAAACTTGACGATACTGTGCAGCTGTTTTAATAGGTCATTGGGAAATTTGGCTAAGCACAATTTGAAAATGCTGGCATGATCATCAAATATAATTCATTTCTTTCTACATATTGAGTACATTGGTGCAATTGTATTTTGTCTGATAGCAAATGTGGATTGCTAGAGACAGCACATTAAGGCTATTATTTATGCACATTTTCTAAAGAATATTCTTCCATTATGGGAACATGTCATGGTGAGCCTCGGACTCATATGCTCTCCAGGGCCAGATTATGGCCATGGTGGACCCTGGGGCTAGCAGTCTCTAGAGGGCCCCCTACTCTTCCCCCAGTACCAAACCCACACATGACAACAGAGGAATGGGAGGAAAATGGACCCTGGGATAAACAGGCAAATAGGATGTGGTTATTTCAATTGTACATCTTAGTTATTCACTAAGATATTGGGACTAGGGGTTGTGCCAAAGGCTTAACAGAAGACTTAAAAAACAAACAAACCCCACAACCATCAAGTTATCACTTCCAGTTGAAGCCTCACACTCCCAGTTGAAGCCTCCACACTCATACCTAGGGCTTTTCTACACAAGGCATTTATCATGTGCTCATCATTTCCTATTCATGTTTGCTTACAGGTTCTTTAGACAATGTCATGACTCTCCAGTTTTGCTTCTGTGTCTAACCAGCACTTTCAGTGAGGTTTTTTTTAGAGCAGAGAAAATGTGGCATTTAATTGTGAAAGAGAAAGTGTGATTTCCTCTTGTGTATTTGCGCTATTCCGCTATACCACAGTGCCACCTAGAGGTTATGTAGCAGAAAAGGAAGAAAGGAAACGCTCTGTCAGTTTTGTGATGAAATTGAAATTAGATACAGAAGATTGACAGCTAATTAACATTCTTGTGTAGAAAAGCTCCTAGTAGGAACATTTCTCCCATGGTGTCAAATATTGCTGGGGAGTGTGTATGAACCACATGAACAGGGCCCACTTCCCTCTCTGCCACTGAAGTATCATCTGCATGGGCAAGACTTGCACAACCGGTCCTGGTCATGTGTAGTTAATTCCCACATACTCCCCTTCAGCATGGGATCTCACCATGGGGAAGTGACTACCATAACACTCTGTGCATGGGAAAGGGATGTGGGGGGGGGAGGTCTTCAAAGAATAACCATTTCAGCTTTTTCATAGGAAGCTGCATTACACTACATCAGAGTATTTGTCTATCAAGCCCAGTATTGTCTACTATAATTGGCAGCAGCTCTTCCGGGTCCCAGTTTATATCTACTACTGATTCTTCTAACTGGAGACTGATTCTACATGCAAAGCATGTGCTCTGCTACTGAGCTCCCATTCCTCTAACAAGTCATCATAATTGACTTGCTCTTTATCAGCGTAGTTACCATCCTTCTAATTTTTTAAAATCTATTTACATGAAGATCACTTTAACTCTTTATAAGAAACAGAAACCTTTTCTTACATTATTGAAATTCTTAGAATGTTTCCTCTAAAATGGAACTTCATAGACTGTGGGAATATTCCGTGTGTGTGTGTGTATTATTTATAACTCTCTCTCTCTCTCTCTCTCTCTCTCTCACTCACACACACACACACACACACCTATATATATATATATATATATATATGTAAGTGTCCTGACTGACTGACTGATTGACTGACTTATCAACGCCCAGCTCAAACCGTTTAATCTAGGAACGTGAAATTTTGAAGGAACATAGTTAACGTAGACACCCATTAAGGAAGGATTTTTGGAAATTCCGTCCCTAAGGGAGTGAAAAAAGGGGGCAAAATTGCCCCACAATCATATCTCCTATGGGCAAAACAACAGGGGAGCAGTTATGCAAGTCGGCCTCACCTCATAATTGCTGCAGGAGCCAATAGGAGCAGTTATGCAAATAGCCCATAGGACATGTAGAATGTTCGTATGAATTCCTGCAGGGGCCAATAGGGGTGGGTATGCAAATCTCCCCTCGGCCGTTTAGAATGTTCTCTGAGGGGGTGAAAAGGGAGGGAAACTTTTTAAATGACTGAATGACTGTTGTGTGTGGGGCATCGTTGCATAGGCTCCATCACGTTTTGACGGATCTACCCCAAACTTGGCACAGTCACTCTTCATCACCTGTAGACTCTCAGGATTAACCTGATTTTTCTTTAAGATCAGATATTTATGAACTGCCACAGGGGCCCAATCAGGAGCGGATATGCAAATCTCTCCTACGTCAAAACAGAATGTTCATATGCACTGCAGCTGGGGCCTACACGGGGGGGGAGCTGGGCTTTTATTGTTGGGTAGTCCCGGGGGGGCAAGCTGGGATTACATTGTTGGGTAGTCCCGAGGGGGTGGGGGAATAGGAATTTCATTGCTGTGTAGTCCTGGGGGGGGGGGAAGCTGGGATTTCATTGTTGCGTAGTCCCGGGGGGGAGAGCAGGGATTTCATTGTGTAGTCCTGGGGAGGGGGGAGCAGAGATTTCATTGTGTGGTCCCGGGGGAGCAGGGATTTCATTGTTGTGTAGTCCCGGGGGGGAGCAAGGATTTCACTGTTGTGTAGTCCCGGGGGGGGGAGCTGAGATTACATTGTGTGGTCCTGGGGGGGAGCAGGGATTTCATTGTGAAGTCCCAGGGGGGAAAGCAGGGATTTGATTGTTGCGTAGTCCCAGGGGGGGAACAGGGAATTCATTGTTGCGTAGTCCCGGGGGGGGGGGGAGCTGGGATTTCATTGTGTAGTCCCGGGGGGGGGAGAAAAGCAGGGATTTCATTGTACAGTCCTGGAGGGGGGCACAGGGAATTCATTGTTGTGCAGTTCTGGGGGGGGGAGCTGGGGTTTCATTGTTGTGTGGTCCCGGGGGAGCAGGGATTTCATTGTTGTGTAGTCCCGGGGGGGAGCAGGGATTTCACTGTTGTGTAGTCCCGGGGGGGGAGCTGGGCTTACATTGTGTGGTCCGGGGGGCAGGGGAGCAGGGATTTCATTGTGAAGTCCCGGGGGGGGGGAAGCAGGGATTTCATTGTTGCGTAGACCCAGGGGGGGAACAGGGAATTCATTGTTGCGTAGTCCCGGGGGGGAGCTGGGATTTCATTGTGTAGTCCCGGGGGGGGGGGAGAAAAGCAGGGATTTCATTGTACAGTCCCAGAGGGGGGAGCAGGTTATTCATTGCTGTGTAGTCCTGGGAGGGGAGCTGGGGTTTCATTGTTGTGTGGACCCGAGGGAGCTGGGATTTCACTGTTGTGTAGTCTGGGGGGGAAGCAGGGATTTCATTGTTGTGTTGTCCTGGGGGGGGAAGCAGGGATTTCATTGTGTAGTCCTGGGGGGGGGGGAGTTGGGATTTCACTGTGTAGTCCAGGGGAGGGGGAGCTGGGATTTCATTGTGCAGTCCCAGGGGAGCTGATAGTCCTGGGGGAGCTGGGATTCCATCATGTTTCTTTTAAAAACAATTGTACCAAATCCTAAAATCCACGCGAGTGAAGCCGCAGGCAATAGCTAGTATATATATAATCTTTATGCATAGAAAGAAGAGTGGAGTTTGAGAGAAGACCACTTGGATGAATCCTTATTTATTTATTGCAGACTTCTTGGCCATGCTGGCTGGGGATGATGGGGGTTGTAGTATCTGGAGGGCTCCAGTTTCTATTTAAAAATCCACAAGGTGGCTAGTACAATTACTATCAAATATAAAATATTTTGTTCTGATGACTGAAATGGAGATTAAAGTGAATGGAGAATGTGCCAATAAAGATGTCTGAAAACTGGAATCTCAAAGCTGAAAACTGAATATTCTCTAATGTGTTACACAATCCCCCTTCTCACCTTTATCTAGGGATAGAGGAATGTGTCAACTTCGGTTTTGCTCAGTTTCTAATTTTTCCAAACTTCGGACCATTTCATCCCATTTGCACATCAGTTTGTTTTTAAAGTCCACATGAAGTTTTGTGCACATTTTTCCTAATATATGAATTTTGTATGCATTTTTGCTTAATATACACATTTCTGTAAGCAGTTTTCCTTAATATAATGTATTTTTTGTACATTTTCATTAATATACAAATTTGTGTGCACTTCTTTCTAATATATGCATCCTTGTGCACATCTTTTGCTTGGAGAACTGTACTGCAACATTTGAAAAAGTTCAAATTTTGAAGTATGACTGCATTTAAGTTTGTGTCTTGGTTCAGAAAGTGCAGATTAGGTAAGTTTGCATTAAAATGCAAACCGAACAAAATTCTCCCCGTCTCTACATATGCCAAAGAAATATTAGGAGATATAAGACATATCCAGGTTGACACAGCAGGATGACATTAGAAACATTTTTTCTGTGTATTACAAAATTTATTAAAATTAGGGACTGATCCTATAGCCCTAGACAGTGTCTGGAGGACTATAGGATATTTTGGATTCCCAGATCTGAGGTCAGGGACAGAGCTGCAACCTCAGAGCTGGGAATCCATGCACACAAACACACACACACACACACACACACACACACACACGGGCAGCCAGCATGGAAAGAACTGCACCAGCTGCCTCTCCGAGGTTGGGAACACAACCTTGGAGAGGGGGAAAAGGGGGCATTGTGGTGGGAGGGAGGGAAGGAAACTGCAGAGGCCAGGGTCCGATGTATTCTGTGTCCTGTGCAGCCTCCTTCTAGAGAAAATGCAGAGCAGGAGGAGCAGGGAGGCAAAGATCATCTCCGCTACTCCTCTCGCTCTGCACTGGGTGATCATCAGCCTCTGAGTTCAGTGCCTCACATCCTGCACTGGGTCTAGTAGGCACGTCTCTCACTATGAAAATTCATTTATGTTGAGAGAGGCAGCTCCCAGGCCAGAAGTACTACTGTGCCTCTAGAGCAGGGCTCTCCAACCTTGGGTCCCCAGATGTTGCTGGACTACAGCTCCCAGCATACCCAGCCAGCATGGCTAATGGCAAGGGATTCTGGGAGCTGTAGTCCAGCAACATCTGGGGACCCAAGGTTGGAGAGCCCTGCTTTATATAAACATTTTATTACATAGTTTGTAGAAATAATTTTTGAGGGAATAAAGGTTGGGTAGCTATATATAAACACCTTGTCTTAAATATTTTATTCATAATTCTATAGGAAAATATTTCATAATCCAAACCTGTTCAATTTTTCAGGAAAAGACAAAAACAATCCTTGGGGGAAAAAACTGTTTCCTCCCCCCTCCAATGTTCCTTTCCCCCCCTGGGTCTTCACATCTCCAGTGCCATCTTCTGTATCCAAAGCAGAATTTGAGACTAGGGGCTTGGACAATGTATACTTGCCATAACTGGAAGAGGGAAGCCAGCCAACAGGTGCTTAAGCTCTAATGTGCCAAGACCTCTAATGGCCACTTTTTGAACTTGGGGGAGTTCATAGTATAGTCAGCAGTTCTGGGGACACCTATTGTTAAAGTGGCTCAGGAATAAAAAAAAATTCAGCAGCATATGCAGAACAGTGATGTATGGACCTGTTTGGATCTTGGCCAATAAACTGACAACATAAAGGTCAGGGTATTTGACCTATTAAAATAATGATTTGCACTTGTCCAGTGCATTCAGGATTACAGCCATTCCTCTGCTTTACAGTTGAGGTTTTTAAGCACACAGTTCATGAGTGCAGCGCAAAAGAGACATTTGTCCTTGAGCCTTAAGCTGACATAAAATATTTACAAAGATTGTGTAGCAAGCTGTATGGTTCAGTCAGTGTGTAGATTTGTAATTTCCCTGATAAAATGAGTCTCTGGGAAGTGTTTATTGCACAATTTATAAGTGGCATTGCAAGTGAAATTCTTATGCTGATCCCACTTACACAGTCAAAGAAAATGCCAAGTACTTTAAATAAATAGTGCCTTTGCTGTAAATCCTCTGAGGCAACTGTCTTTTTTTCCCTTTCAGCTACCAGTAAACCTCTTTGTTATTGCTCTGTTATGATCTCTTTCCCTTGAGGGCCATAGAGAAGAAGTGCTAAATAATGTCTCTTTCAGAGAAGGTTGAACACCTATCTTTACCTGATGGAAATTGTAATATTGCCTGCTTAAATCAACAAGGTAATGTAACCACTAGTTAACTGAACAATCCCCAGGGTGCATGTTTTGTAACCCTTCCTCCCTACTTCCAGCCTCTCTGTGGCCATCTCTCTCTCTCTCTCTCTCTCTGCCTCTCCAACCTGACGGACACACGGTCTGAGCTGGTTTCCAGCCAGTGACCTCCAATCAAGCAGACTCTTAACACCCAAGACTCAAATCTGCCTATATGCATCGTGCATATATGAATAAACGGACTGTACGTAAAACTAATAAATGTCTTTATTAGTTTTAAACCTTGCATGGACAATCCATTTCCTTTTAAGAGCCTTTTAGCAAGGATTTAGCAACCCACATGGTGATAACCAGTTTCAATAACCAGGCTGTGCATAAGGGGGAAAACTCTGCTTCGTCCTAACCAGTATAGGACTGACTCCTTTTCCATATCCTCCAACATTACCACCACCAAGTTAAAAATAAAATGACAATGTAAAGATAGCTATTTTAAAAAATAAAACAGTATGATTTAAACCGTGTTTAAACATATAATTCTTGAACTCAGAGTTCAGTCTACTTCCTTTCAAATCTTCTGTAATATATCTCAGTTACTAGTAGTGAACTCAGGTGATTGAGTGCCTATCAGTCTGGAAGTTAAATTAACGAAGCCACCCAAAAATATTGTGACAGCTTCTACATACTTGAGGTATTCCTCAGGCACACAGAAGTATATATATTCATAAGTAATAAGAAAAGTAAAGAGAAAAGAACCAAACACCCCAACTAACACTCTCTCTCTCTCTCTCTCTCTCTCTCTCTCTCTAAAATTACTTCTAGGCCACCTTTAAGGGTGGAACCCTCTCAAAGTGGTCAACAAGATAAAAACACACACAAAGTGGATACAATAAAAAGCCATAAAAACATGTTTCAATAAAATCCATAAAAACAGAAATTGCCAATTAAAATAATTAAAAACTAAACTTACCAATAAAAACCAATTGACCCAACTTAAGGGAAGGCTAGCAAAAACAGGTGGGTGTTCAGAGCATTCCTGAAGACCTGCAAAGAAGAGGTCTGATTAAAACCTCCCCCCCCGCATGGAAGTTGATTCCAGAGGTGCAGAACCACCACTATGAAGGCCCTCTCCCTTGTACTCACCAGCCTAACCACCTTTGGTGGCGGGCAGGTGAGAAGAGCCTCTGTTGATGACCTCAGAGTGCAAGCAGGCTAGTACAGGAGAAGGTGGTCCTTCAAGGAGCTTGACTCCTTCAAGAAGCTTGGCACTGAGGATGTTCAGTGGCCTCCAGGAGCCACATGATGTTGAGGATGTCAGTTGTGGGAAAAATTGGAAAAAGAGGGTGGAAGTGAATGGGCTTGCTTGAGTCCTAATATTTTATATCTTGGAGGAGGGCATGGCTGGCTGGGACCCTGAACAGGAGCACTTGCAGGTCCCAGTTAAGAACATAAAAAGAACCATGCTGGATCAGACCAAGGGTCCATCTAATCCAGCATTCTGTTCACACAGTGGCCAACCAGCTGCCCACAGGATCTCACAAGGAGGACATGAGTGCAACAGCACCCTCCTGCCCAAGGTCCCCAGCAACTGGTGTGTTTGTATATCAACATTATACATTGTTGAAATGGCAAAATGACCAGAACCAAAATGCAATGAGCATACTCAGATTGTGCTGCAAGATAAACCACACCCCAAATTCAGTGTCAACAGAAATCTAAATCTAAAGCTATCATAAAGGTAAGCTGAAGAGGACTGCAAACCAACAAAAGATTTAATAGTGATGCAATCGTGTGCTCTCATGAATGAGCCTGCAAATATATATATATATATATATATATATAATATCAGTATATGTATGCATAAGATTTCATTTGTGACATTTCAGCCTGAATTCCTCATAGCAAAGTGCTTTGAAAAAAAATTGAAATTTAAATGTATCTAGCACACACACACTCCACCTCTATGTATTAAATTTGGCAGGTTTCATCCCTCACAAGAGGCTACTGCCCTCTGAATGTCATCCAATTCTGTCAAACAACAAAAATGTTACAGTTGTTTATTTCCAATGAGAGTCAATGGGAGGCACGAACCTTCGGATTTCCGAATTGAGATTCTGATTAGGCCTTGAGTCGAATCAGGTAGCCTCCAAATTGGTCCCAAGTGAATCAGACTGTTTTCTGGATTGCCAAATCAAGGTCTGAACCAAATCTTGCGGTTGGTGCACACCCCTAATTTGGTATTTGGTAGCATTTAGCTGTAATGGCTGATATAGTGGTTGACTGGAGTCTATGCAAGTTTTCTACTAAGCTTTTGGAATAGCTCCAAAGCTTCTGTTTTAAGAAAATGGTTTCTTAAAGCACAAATTTCTTCACAAACATTTAGGGCAGAAATGACTATATCCACTCCAGCACTAGTGACAAAACCTTCCCCAGACCAAAAGGAAGTGCAGCGACTCTGTTCATTGGGAATACGAACCACTCCTTACCTGCAACTATGGACCTTGTAATCAATGATTCGCCCTCCGTGGGACTGAGGGATATGGCTTTGGGCTGATCCACTCAGATCTGGACAGAGTCCAGTCAGAGTCACCCCAGGACAATTACAGCACCTGGAAAAAACCCTAGTACCTGGAAACATCTCAGGATCATTTAGGATTAACTAAACCAGAACTGAAGGTTGGTTGGGGGAAGAAGAACAGTGCACCTTTGGAGGACTTCTGCAAGCCAATGATTTCACGTTTACTTTACTTCTTTAACAATATTTAATTTTCAAATGCTGTAAAATGTCATTCCTTCACAGATAAAATTGTACACAGATTAAAAGCTGGATGAAATCAAGGAAGAAATTATGTTTCAGTGATGATCTGGCTTTAAAAGGGTTGCTTGGAGGGAAGCATGGTTTAGGCAGGCAACCTGGTGCCCTCTAGATGTTTTGAACTACTACTCCTATAATCCCTATTCACTGGCCATATTGGCTGGGCCTTATGGGATTTGTAGTCCAAAAAAGATGGAAAATAGCAAGTTGCCTACTCTTCATATAGAGCAATGAATGCTATTGCAGTATTTCTCTGGATGCTTTACATAATGAGGAGGCTGGGCAGGAAAATGCAGCTATATCACAAATCATTTTCTATGGAGGAATAAATTTTCCTTCATTAGCATCGCCCAACCCTATTAAAATCTCTCTCTCTCTCGCTCACACACACACACACTATAAGATTTGCAGATTTTAGAAAGCAGTGGAGTTGTTGGGAGTTTCAAGACAACAATAAACCCTTGCTTCCCTGGATATCAAATATCTGCTGATGTGGTCGTGATAAGCGAAACCCAATTTTACAGGTTGCTATTCAAGTGGGAAATCTAACCTTGGAATTGTCTATCAGGCTTTACATGCCCAAGAGGAGTGGTTTAGCATTTTAATGAAGCTACTAGAAGCACACGAGGACCAGATAGATAGTAATTGATAGAATAAGTATCCTCACACTAAATATATAATGAAGAGTGAATATATTGAACTCTCAACAGATGGGTAATCAGTATAACCAAATGCACATGTCCCAGAAGCATCACTTGTGATTTACTGCTAGAGCACACAGAGTACTTGCTTCCTGAAGAGGATGGAGGGAAATATAAAAAGAAACATTTATTTTAGATGAATAATCTAGAAAGGCACTACATTTGCCTTGCATCACAGAAAGCAGCATTAAACAGAGAAGGATACTGCAAGGAATTTTAGCTCTTGTTTTTTACCTAATTGGTCAACGAATTTCCCCAATGAGAAGTGGACTTGTGATATAACTGTCCACTGCTGGCCCAGAAGGTTTCTGTCACAGGTCAGAGAAGTGAGAGAAGGAGACTATAGGAACAGGGGGGCCTGCCTTATACCATCGGTCCATCTAGCTTAGTACTTTCTACACTGATTGGCAGCGGCTCCCCAGGGTTTCAGACTGGAGTCTTCCCTGGCCTTACCTGGAAATGCTTGGGATTGAACCAGGACTTCCTGCATGCAAAGCATGGACAATTCTGGTCTGCAGCCCTTCCTCTAAGTCACAGGTGGGGAACCATTTTGGGACCTGGGCCTGGATTTCTCCCCCACAGGCTGGATGATGCCAGGGGCAGGGCCCCCACCCCGATGTCATTGGGTCCATGGCCAGAGCGCCAGCTGGAACTTCTCCAGCTGGTGCCTC
Source organism: Shinisaurus crocodilurus (assembly GCA_021292165.1). Lineage (NCBI taxonomy): Eukaryota > Metazoa > Chordata > Lepidosauria > Squamata > Shinisauridae > Shinisaurus > Shinisaurus crocodilurus. The sequence goes on along the minus strand of CM037878.1, from coordinate 259,374,822 downwards.
TGTCAGGGAGCTGCCTTCGCTCTGCCCATGCTTTACCCAGCTAGGGAAAGTCTGAGCAGAGGAAAATCCACCGGGGTGGCAGCTTTGTGGGAGCTGGACTGACCCGGGTTCAAAAGCTTACCTAGCCAGTGACCCTCAGTCCCAGTCACGCAGACGGAAGGAGGAGATAACAGCAGTTAATAAAGATTAAAGAGTTTATTTGTAAGACCCAATTACATGGGATTAAGGCAAGCAATGCATCTCTTACTCACTACATGATTGCAGATACAAGTCCAAGACCCCAGTGGTAAGGCTGAGATGAAGTGAAGTGACTGACCTGAAGTAGAAGTCCAGAACAAGACGCAGGCAGTCAACAAGTGTCAGTCTTTATACCCCTAGACCCTGTACCTATAAATAGGATATTACTCACCAGTTATATAACCTGTTCTTCACAACATGTTTACTGCAAACCTGTCCCATGGTTGCTGACTCATAAACCTTGAGACTATGTCTGGTGACAGAAGACCTTGTGTACTTCACCTCAAGAGACATCCACCATGTCAGGTGACAATCCTGATGTCAGGTGACAATCCTCGTTCTGCCCATGCAAAACCTAACAAGCTTTGCTACTCCATCGCCTTTTCTCATGTGGGAAAGGTGACAGAGCAGCAAACTGGACTCAGCTGGCTTTGTTCCTCCATCGCCTTCGAAGCATGACATGAGGAAGGCAACGAAGGAGCTGTGGCTCCGTCACTCTCCTACCCCCTCTCCCCTCTGCTGCTGAGATGCATGCCAGCCCCTGACACTGGCCCTGCAAGGCAAGGGACCAGCTGGATTTGGGGTGGGCACCCCCTCTGCATCTTCTGGGGTTGAGCATTACCAAAGCATCAGCTAACCAGGGCGTCCTCCAAAGCATGGATGAACTAAGGATTTGTATGCTGGTGCAGTTGCTTTACACTTTGCCTCATGCAACCAAGCAGTTCGCCATGATGATACACAACATACACTCAGGTGCATTCATATCATCAACATTATAACTGGTGCTCAGATTTGTGAGTAGTAGCTGCATCATTTCAAAGAGCACATCATTTTATAACTGTCTTCTTGTAGCTCTTCAAGGTCTGGGTCTTTCATTGAGAAGTTAGATCTCTTTTCATTCACAAAATTAACTACAGCACTGCACTACAGAGAACATAGAGATTGGCAACATGGATAAAGCACTTCAGAAGCCTTGCATGGAGGCTGCTTTGCAGAAATCATAAGTTTCCTGTAGTTCTAATCCCTTTCTCTGCAGTACACAAAGTAAGCTTGAAAACACATGGAGAAAGTTTTAATCTGTATTCCCTTCCCAACTCCAAAGCCATTTTAATTACACAGAAGTAGTACAATTACATTATCTCTCCTCACCCCTGCCCCCAGAGCTACATCTCAAAATATTGAATATTTTAGAGTTTCCATATGGTACTCAATTTTTCCTCCATATTATATTTCATAGGTCTCTAGGGTTGGAGAATTTATGTTAACATTTGATGCCATTAAGTCTTTTTAGAGTTAAATAAACCATTTTTATTTAATCATTAATGTTTTAGTGCAACAGCTGACCCTAGGGAGAACTTGGTAATGTAATATTCTAGAGCTTTTTCAGAACTGAAAAAACCCAATTTGACTGAAGAAAGCGCTCTCTCTTTGGAATCACTTCACTTCCAAAAAATGTATACATTACACCCTTTCTGAGCAGGACTTCTTTATAACTGAAATATATTATTAATTCCAGAAATTAGAGATTGTTCACATTCTCTGCTCTGATACAGATTCAAGCTTCACTGCACACATTTGCTATGTCCCAGCATTGGGTTAAACCACTGTTCCACCCTCACCTTTGAACCAGACATCCATTGCTTTCTTTGGTGTAAAACAAAGGAAGTTTGAAAAAGTATCTCAACATATTTGTAGAAGCAATGCAAGAAAATGCATGTAAAAAGAGGGAGAGAGATATCTTGGGCATGCTGGGAAAGAAATAGAAGGAGCCATAAAGATTCAGAAAATGCCATATATAGAGAAAGTGGGTACAACTAGGTGTGTATGTGTGTGTGTGTCAGGGATGTTGAAGAGTCCTTGGTCTTGAGTCACGAGTCAAGTCACGAGTCTTTGGACCCGAGTCCGAGTCCTTGGTCCAAAATGGTGACTCACGAGTCCCGAGTCCTGAGTCACTCCCAAAACTGACTCCACGAGTCCCTATTAAAATCAATGGGGTTTCCCCCCAACAAAATAAGGCTACTTCAGATGTGTGGCTTAAATAAATTATAGGCACAAGTGTGCCTTTTTATTTCAAAACTCTGCAACTGATTTTGGCAAGAACAGACCAGGCAGACAAACCCAAAATAACCAGGCAGGCAGAGGAGGCAGGGAACCCCAAAGCAGGCAGGCAGAGGCCTTTGTCTTGGACAATTCAAACTGTGGAACTGGTTAAGAAGAGCCCAGGCAGGCTGGGAACCCCAAATAGACAGGCAGAGGCAGCCAAACCCAAAATGTCTGACCCTAACCCTAACCCCCCACAACAACACATCAGTCAAAATAAATCTCAACACATCGTTGGGGCTGTGCTCCTGGTAGCTGTCCATAGTGGCCAAGCAGCGGCGCACCTCGCTTCCATGCGCTCTTCACCGGTGATCGCACTCCTTCTGGCACAGCCAGAAGACTCGTCAACAGCCCAGGGATGTTGACGAGTCCTTGGTCTCGAGTCCCGAGTCGAGTCTCAAGTCCCATTAAAAATATTGGGACTCGGGTCCGAGTCGAGTCAGAGGGGGGACTCAGTCCGACTCACGAGTCGAGTCCTCGAGTCCGAGTCCCCATCCCTGGTGTGTGTAAGAGAGAGAGAGAGAGAGAGAGAGAGAGAGGTGAACAGTCCAGTGGACAGCCAAGAACTGCATTCACATTCTTTACAATAATCTTGCAATCTGTAAATGAAAGCTAAAGAGTCTCTAAGGGTGCAATCCTATGCATGTTTAGACAGAAATACATCCTACAACTCCCAGAATTCCCCACTCAGCTTGGCTGGCTGGGGAATGCTAGGAGTTGTAGGACGTATTTCTGTCTAAACATGGATAGGATTGTGTCCTAAAAGTTTTTCCTAATTGCAGCTGTGGTGACCCTGACCAGCAAAGGAGTGCCTCCATTTCACGTTGTGAAGTAGAGTTTGGGAAGCCATCTCATACAATCATTAAATATTATTTTTCAGCTTCAAGATATTTCAAAAGGAAAAAAATTGAATTTAATTGTGGAAAGTACTTTCTAGTCTATGTCTGCAATGGGATTCAAACCCAGGGCTCCCAAATTCATTTTCAAATTCAGGACAACACTGGGTCCAACCACACAGAAGTGAATGTGACCTGATGGGTCAGCTAGTCCATGTCCATGACGGTACGTTGCAACCTAAAATGAAGGCACTCCATCTGCTTCTCAGGGTCACCACAATTCCAATTAGGAAACATCTAGAGAACCTTTAGCTTTCATTTACAGGTTGCAAGATTATAGTTTCAAAATATGACTGCAGTTCATGGCTGTCCACTTGACTCTTCACTTACACATTGCCAAAAAAGAGGAATTGCATCTCCCAAAAAGCAATAGAGGGCTTTTCTACACAAGGCCTTTAATCTGCTGCATCTACTTCTGGTTTCATCACAGAATTGAGATCTGAGCGCTTACACAAGGAGTGTTTCCTTTCCTTCTTTTTTGCTACATAACCTCTAGGTGGCATTCTGGTATAGCGGAATAGTGCAAACACACAAGAAGAAACTGCACTTCCTTTCGCCATCAGAAATAATACCCCATTTCCCCAGGCTTTTCTAAACAAGGCATTTATCCTGCACGCATTATTCTCTGCTCAGTTTTTTACTGGTTCTTTTGACAATGTTCGGACCCTCCAATTTTGCATCTGTTTTTTTAAAATAAATTTTATTTAATTATTATTATAAACTACACTACAAAACTATAAAACACAAACATACACCTTAAATAAATCATAAGGTGCACCCCCCCACATGCCTAGGGACCAACTAATAATACAACCATCCCCTTAATCAATTAAATTCCACATTCTAAAAATATAACATATCCTGACAAGGCATACTCCCCTTCCCCTTTATTAATACATAGTCTAATAATTGATTCCATATATCCATAAAATTCTTTTTCTTTAATTGTCCCTTTTTGCATTTGATACTACAAGTTAGTTTATCATTTACAATTTTGCGTCTTGTGTCTAACAAACACTTCTGGTGAGGTTTTCTTAGAGCAGGGGAAATGTGGCATTTAATTGTGAAAGCGAAAGAAACCACTTTTTACTTGTGTATTTGTGCAATTCTGCTATACCACAGTGCCACCTAGAGGTTGTGTGGTGGAAAAGCAGGAAAGGAAACAATTTGGGGAGTGCTTGGATCTCAGTTCTGCGACAAAACCTAAAGTAGCTATAGTGGATTAGCAGCTGATTATTTATTTATTATATTTATACCCCGCCTTTTTTCCTGCAAGGAACCCAAGGCGGTTTACATAATCCTCCTCCTCTCCATTTTATCCTCACAACAACCCTGTGAGGTAGGTTAAGCTGAGAGTCAGTGACTGGCCCAAAGTCACCCAGTGAGTTTCATCGCTTTCACAATTAAATGCCACATTTCCCCTGCTCTAAGAAAACCTCACCAGAAGTGTTTGTTAGACACAGACGCAAAAGTTTCATGGCCCGGATCTCCCGAGTCCCAGTCCAACACTAAAGCTCCCCTATTCCACCAAAAAAACACAAACCCTTGCAGAAAGTGCTGTTTACAAAAAGAAGTGAAACTGGAGGGTCACAATGTTGTCTAAAGAACCCGTAAACAACTGTGAGTGTGCAACAAATGCCTCGTGTAGTAAATCAGAAATACCAACAACTACCCAGAACAGATCCAGAAACATCATCACACACTTTCTGGACCCTCTTCAAGGGCACTCCTAGGTAGAGGACATTATCCAAGTCCAGTCCCAAAGTAACCAAGGTGTGTGTAACTGTTGCAAAACCAGCACTCTCTAGAAAAGGCCACAGTTGGGGTATCAGCCTAAATTGGCCAATGCACCCCTTGCCACGGCAACTACTTTTCTATCCAGGAGCAAGGGCAAGCCCAGGAACACTCCCAGGTGGTTCACCTGCTCTTTCTGAGGAAGAGCAGCACCCTGAATACCTTTCTCCAGATCAGCTTTCCCACCTCCCATCAGTACCTCCATCTTGTCTGGATTAAGCTTCAGTTAGTTTTCCTACACCTAGTCCTCCCCCTCCTTGTTGTTTCTGTCATTTTGGTTCATTATTAAATCCATCACACTTAAAATTAAGCAATGTATGAAAACTGGAAAGAGACAAACCCTCCCCGCAGGGTTCACAGTTTCAGATAGAAAGACAATAAAGGGAAGAAAAATTGAAAAAGCAAGGAGAAGGATATATGGAATATTACAGGTATGCTATCCACTTTAAAATCCCTACATTCTAAAACTCTGAATTACAAAGGCAAATATGGGGGTGGCGTCATGCTTTCTTAATTTTGTTCACATAGATTGATGTATATTTTAGCATCATTTCTTCTATTGTATTAGAAACCCAGTTTGGAACCACAGTTTTCCCTTAGGCTATCATGGAGAATGAGAGAAGTAATGGAATTATATAAAATCCCAACCATGGGATGCCTTATTCTGAAAGCATTAATTCAGTTGAATCTGAAAGCATTAATTCAGTTATATTGAAGGACAAAAGGTCCCCATTTTATTTCTCTGACCCTTGCAAGAGATTATGATGAATCCAAAAGGCTAGTCTAGACAGGTCTAAGGTACAGTATAGTCCTTTACCAAATCTTAAAGCCTGCAACACTGCTACATCAGGGCCAACGATTCAGAGCAGGGCGACTTTGCAAAGCATGGCACTATGCCAATGTTACAAGGATGTTATGCTGGCTTGACAAGGAGATATGCCAGTGCAAATGTTTAGGTGTGGGCTGCTAGGCTGTATGGTTAAAAACAAAACAAAAAAAAAACAAGTTAATTTTCAAACAGTAAAGCTACTGTAGTAGTTGGAGGGCCTGGGACTCTCAGGAATCAGAACCAGGATGCAAAATAAGATTAGCAGATGTAGTTTAATGCTCCGGTTCCATCATCACATTCAGCATCAACAATACTACAAGTGAGAAGGATCTTCGAATTGTGGTAGATCACAAACTGAATATGAGCCAGCAATGCGACGTGGCTGCAAAGAAGGCAAATGCAATTTTGGGCTGTATTAATAGAAGTATAGCTTCCAAATCGCGGGAAGTGATAATTCCCCTTTACTCGGCACTGGTTAGGCCTCATCTTGAGTACTGTGTCCAGTTCTGGGCACCTCAGTTTAACAAGGACATAGACAAACTGGAGAGGGTTCAGAGGAGGGCAACAAGGATGATAAAGGGACTGGAAACAAGGCCCTATGAGGAGAGACTGAAAGAACTGGGCATGTTTAGCCTTCAGAAGAGGAGACTGAGGGGAGATATGATCGCACTCTTCCAGTATTTGAAGGGATGTCACACAGAGGAGGGCAAAGATCTCTTCTCGTTCATCCCAGTTTGCAGGACACGGAATAATGGGCTCAAGTTACAGGAACCTAGATTCCACCTAAACATCAGGAAAAATTTCCTGACTGTCAGAGCAATAAGACAATGGAATCAACTACCTAGGGAGGTGGTGGGCTCTCCCAGTCTGGAGGCATTCAAGGTGCGGCTGGACAGACATCTGTCAGAGATGCTTTGACCTGGATTCCTGCATTGAGCAGGGGGTTGGACTCGATGGCCTTGTAGGCCCCTTCCAACTCTACTTTTCTATGATTCTATGATTCTATGAACCAGACTCTTCAGTTCTTTCTTCTAGAATCTCCTCTGTCCTTCACAGTCTAGTATAAATCCGGGGATGGGCTACCCTATGACCCAGGGTATTTTGGAATACTGGCTGGCATCATGGATTGGATCTATTATAAGCATCACAGCTAGATCAGTTACACTCCACATCTATAGGATTTTCCATTCCTGTTTCTGCAGCTAAGGACTAAGCAACACAGTCACATAGTTTTTCTCCAACATTTCCTTGTTACAATTGAATCCAGCTGTAGAGTCTGCAGCGTGCAACTGAAAGAATACTTCATGGGGCTTCTTAACACCTTCCCTCTGACAATCTTCCTCTGAAAAATTGCCCCACCCAGCTGTTTTTCCACTCACAGAAGAAAAGCTGCTGGGGAGAGGTGATTTTTTTAGCAGGAAAATGCCTGGAGAGATAGGAAGTCCCTGCTCCCACACTGATCTTCTGCTGCAACTTTCAGACACTGTGGCTGTTATAAGAGAATTAATCACCGAAGAAAAAATTACCCAAGATCATGCATCATATGTACTTTGGCACTAAATGCACAGTTAAGTACATTGAGTAGGCTGAAAATGGTCTAATTTAGATAATAAATTACAATGCAATTCTAAACTCAATTTCCATTGGCTGGAGAGGATTACGTTGAGGCAGCTATGCTCCCTCCAGCAGAAAATGAAGTCTGATGGTCTCCACTGGTGGGTCCCCCTCTGCCCACCAATTCACACATCATCTTGGAGATCTGCTCTGTTAGAGCACAGACACTGGCAGAGGAGTCGAGAAGGGTGTGTACTGGGGGTGGGCCATGGACAGAGAAGGCTTCTGTAGCATCCAAACTCCCTCCACTCCAAAGATATGCCTACCTAATGACATGACTTTATTAAATATATAAAAATATTGCAGCCCAAACTGAACTTTAAATGCTTATTATATATCATTCCTCAAAAACCCCTAACCTCTTGCCATGGATGGTAATAACAAAATGACGCAGCGTGCAGGTCACCAGCATTATAACACTAAACATCAATTGGCTAGAAAAGTTGTGGCTGGTTGATCAACTGGATACCTATCTTGCAATGATCTTGTCCATGTATAAAACTTTAAATATTAGACCTCTTACGCTGTAAGCCTTTGGGCAGAACCATTAAAAAAAACAATTCTCTTCAGTGCATGAATCTGTTGCATGTGCTTAATAAATAGTAATTAGTATTGTTCTGATCAACCATAATCTTGGTTGTGAAGTGGATGTAACCTTTTAGATATGTTTTCAAGTAGCTTGGGATTAAAAGGTGTCTTAAGTGAAGCTACTTGCCAGTTAATAAGGTTTCCACTGTTCTACAAAATATCATGCACAGCAAATGGTATGTGCACCGTTCTCTCACCATCTGTTTACGTCTTTTGGGATAAGGAGTCCCAGAAGGAGAGGAGCCAACACTAAGAGCTTCTTCAATATCCAAATTCAGTTGTTCCAGTTTCTTCATCAGGCACAACATAGAATCAGACCATTCACTCTCCTTTACAGACTGGGTCTAAAAGGAAAAACACAGCGTAAAAACACATAAACGTTCCCCCCCCCCTAATTTGTGAAATGTTTGCATTATTTTTTAAAGAAAACCTGATTGATGAACTGGCTATCTATCCTGGTGTGATCTCATCCATTTATAACGCTTGAACTATCATCTTGGCTCTACTGGCACTCACAGGGAAAAGCCCCATCTGGACTGATGCCTCCCCCGCTACAAAGACCATGCAACACCAATTGCCTGTGTGAGAGTCAGAGAGGAAGGAAGGCCAAGACACCATCAGCACATGCCTGCTCTTGCATCAACTCCTTATGCTGCTCTCCTCCCCAATGTTCAGATGAACTAAACAGTTACCGTAAATGCATAGGAGGGGTTTTTTTTGTTTTGGGGAAGAGGTTCTGTTTTTTGTTTGTTTTTTCCTGAGCGCTTTTTTTTTAGTTCTGTATTTTGAAATTCTCTTTTTCAACCTGCTTGCTTCTCTACTCCACCTCCCCCCATCTCTCCTTGGGTTCATAAATTGGCTGGGTTCACAAAACAAGGCAACCCATACTCATGGTTGAGTGTGGCCTGTTATTGATGTGTGAACCCAGCTCCGCTAACAAAGCCCCAGTTCACAACCCCACAACAAACTATGGGTTTTCTAAATGGATTGCTCATGGTTAACAAACCATGGTTTCTTAGCGTGGCTGGATTCACACAACAACCCCCAGTTCAACAACAACCCACACTCAACCCATACTCAACCTTGAGTATGGGTTGTCATGTTCTGTGAACCCAGTCATTGTAAGGTTTTGCAATGGAAGGGTTGATTTTATTAATGTTGTAAGCCACCTTGGGGATACCAGTCAAAGAGCAGAATCAAATCTAATAAACAAATAAACCGGCCGTGGGGAGGGTGCACAGAACAGCACTCTCTTGTTTCTGTTTTATCAGTCAATCTCCTATTTCCGAAGCCTTCTTGTAGGCCATACATCTTTATTGTATGCTGTCAATGCAACCGGGTATGTGAGTGGTGGGAGAGGTGAGATTGGAGACATGCAGGGCAGTACTATGCAGGTTTACATAGATATAAGTCCCACTGCATTTAAATGAGGCTCACTCCCTAGCATGCTTAGAATGCAACATAAGAAAGCAGGCCAAAACAGACATTACTTTACATCCATACCCAGCAACAACATCTTTTTTCATTTATACTCTAGAGTAGGCACAGGGCCACCGATCTGGATCTTAAAAGCCCTCCTATCCCCCAAGCTAGTGTCCCATTCCAGATTGCAGGTCCTGTGCCTACTCTAGAGTAACAATGGGGGGGGGAGTATTACTACAGATTTAAAATAAAGTCTGTTTTGGCCCTTTCACTAAATCCAATCCAATTTTATTGAAGTAAGTCAAACTTCCCCAACCTAATGCCCTCCAGATGTTTTGGATGACGACTTCTAGCATTCCTGACCATTGACTATGCTAACGATGGCTGATGGGAGTTGTAGGCCAAAACACATGGAGGGCCACAAGTTGCCCACCCCATTGCTGCAAGGCCATAGCTGAAACAGTCTGAATTATTGTCCTGATTTCATTTGTTGTAAACCGTTTTGGGTGCAATTTACTGTGGAAAGGTGTTATACAAATAAATTTGATTTATTGATTGGGTTTTCTGCTTTCGATTTAAATTGTGTGTCTATGAAAAAGAAATGTGAAACATCATGACTGCACATGACCAAAATTCTAACTACACATTATGAACAAGGAGGGAGAACTAGACATGTGATGGCTGTTTTGTGCAGCAGGAACATGTTTATTGTAACATCTAATTTGTCCCTAAAAAGTGCCTCTGAGCTCATGGTGTTTGTGACATGTGTTAATGTTGTAATTATGGGCTAAAACAGAGACTAGGGCACAATGCTATGCTAGTGTGGTGTAGTAGTGAGAGTGTTGGACTGGGACTCGGGAGATCCGGGTTCTAGTCCCCGCTCGGCCATGAAACTCACTGGGTGACTTTGGGGCAGTCACGGCCTCTCAGCCTAATCTACCTCACAGGGTTGTTGTGAGGATAAAATGGAGAGGAGGAGGAGGATTTATGTAAAATAAATATTTTAGATAGGAAAAAGTACTACAACTCCCAGCATTCCCCAGCCAGGGGCATGCTGAGAGTTGTAGGACTTTTTTCTGTCTAAAGACGCATAGGAGTGCACCTTAAATGTAATTTTGGCCTTCTGTATTTGTCAGTCAACATATCTGATCTATGTTAATTGATGCATAATTTTTATCCTGAGTTCCCTCTACTGGATAAATACACTGACTGATTGAATTCAGAAAACTACCCAATCCAAAGGATAACTAATGATCTAACAGAACCATGGAAGAAGAGGGCTCATATCAGAAGCAACCTGGTTCCCCCCAAAAGACTACAACTCCCATGACCCCTGATGATTAGCCATGTTGGCTGGGGCTTATGAAAGTTGTAGTCCAAAACATCTGGAGGGCACCAGTGGCTCATATGGCGAGAGGCACTCATTATGCTGGAGCCAAGGTCACTAGAGTATATCATTCCAATAACCAAAATGAGCAACAACCATTTCAAATAGTGATTAATTCCACTAATGGGGTGCCTTGACCAAAATGTCTGAATACCTGTAGGACTTTTTTCCTGTCTAAAATGCATAGGATTGTGCCCTAAAACAAATCTATATTCTAGACAACTCAGGCATTATATTAGCACTGTAGACTGTAAACTCAAAAACAATTTAAGCTGCATATGCAAAAAATACACTTAGTCATACTCTACTGCTCATTGACTGCCTCCAAATGATTACACATAATATAACTTTTTCTTCATATTCTTTTTGAAAAGATCAAGTACAACTTCCTAGGCAAGAAACTAGATGAAGAAAAGCTTCAAAGAGCTCCCAGAATTTAAAATCATACTAATTTCCTCTATTAGAATTTGTTCCTGTCTAGTTCAATAACCCTTTAAATTGTGTATTAAATTAAGGAGAGCAAAAATGGTTTTCATTATACTGAAAGATGGAGCTCAACAGGGTTTAGTTAATAAAATGGCATTTACTAATTGGAGATTTGGCACAAAAGCAGCATTTGGACTAAGACTCAATAGTCCATATATATTTTTAGGGCTGCATCATACTTCTGCTGAACTGCAGGAAAGCTGACGAGCACTAAATTTTATTAATGTAGACCTTGGACAACATGATGTGTAATAGAAAACGCATTATACTTGATGTGGTGCAACAATAAAACTTAGGTCTGCTTAATACATGACATTTCCCCTACATAGTGATTATCCACCTGAAGCGGGGAAAGCCCCTCTTATTGATTGCATGCTAGGAATCCATCCAGCTACAGAAAATATTCTTCTCAACAGACTTTGAAGCAGTTAAAAAAAAAAAAAAATTAACCTAGAGGTTAAATTTCTCATCTAGCGCCTAAACTACAATAGGTAACTGACTGCTCATGAGCTAGATCTATTTATTTATTATATTTAAATCCACCCAATAACCAATGTGGTTTGTCCTCTGATAGCCTTACCAAATTATAATTAGAAATTATAATCACAGTTCCACTGGAAAGGAAAAGAAGCTATAAGACTTTTGAGTCTATAAATGCTATGCTATTGCTATCTCATGTGCGTTCCCATGTGCACTTTGTCATTTTAGTTTGCAGGGCCTGTCGTGGAGGTTCACCTTCCAGCAGGACAATGACCCTAAGCACACAGCCAGAGTAACACTGGAGTGGTTTAAAAACAAGAACCTGAAAGACTTAGAATGGCCCACTGTCAAAGCCCAGACCTCAGTCTGATTGAGAATCTGTGGCAAGACTTGAAAGTTGCTGTTCACCAATGGTCCCCATCCAATCTGACAGAGCTGGAGCAATTTTGCCAGGAAGAATGGGCAAACATTGCAGGATCCAGATGCGCAGAGCTGACAGAAACTTACCCAGGAAGACTCGCAGCTTTAATTGCTGCCAAAGGTGCTTCTACCAAGTATTGACTCGGTGTGTGTGTGAATACTTATGCAACCAAGAAGTGCCAGGAGTGCAGCACCTACGGCCCAGGGACCAAACCCAGCGCCAGTTTGTTTTTGTTGACTTAACTTTTGTGCCATAATAAAAATATTTTGCACCTTCAGTGTTGAGTATCTTGCGTACATCAAGTGCTAACAATGCCAGTTAAATCAATTTCAATTCCTTGTAACACAACAAAATGTGGAAAAGTCAAAGAGGGGTGAACACTTCTGCAAGGCACTGTATACTAGGCATGACATGTTGCTTCTCTGTTGATAGGAATAATTTTGATCCTTTTTAAAAGCTTCTAGTTTCTCTGTATCATCTTATTCAGCATGACACCTACAATTTAAAATTCACATTTGTTTCACTATGAAGAATGTTGCAATAAGCATGATAGCTGCCAATAAATTTAAACTTGAATTGCAGGAATGTGGCAGAAATGAATAAGCACTTATAGAATGTGTAGAAATCAGGGTTGGCTTAAGAGTCCAGGTTCGTCATCTATTGGAATTTTTAAAAGCCTTGTGACCTCAACTACAAATAGAGAGGTAGGTGATAGAATAGACACACAATCCTTGCATTTTGTCAATATTGCTCAGTGTTTTTTTCAGTCTAAATGACTTTATTAAGTAGAATTGTTGGAATGTAAGTACTTAGCCACCCAGTCATGAAATTATTTACTGTACTTTAGATCAAAGGCATCGATGCCGTTAGGGGAAAAAAATCAATGTATGCCAGTTATCCACGCCCAAAATCTTCCATTCAATCCATGAAGCAATCAGAACTAAAGGGCTTATTGAGAGCATTCCAGTGACTATGTGCCCTATTTCCTTTTTTTTTTTTATACCCACACTCATACTATCCCTATTCATTGATTATCACTGTGTAGAAAGATCTTTGCTTCAAGAAAATATCTGGATTAGACTTTTCCAGGGTTCTGAGGGAGGGTGTGTGGGACAAACCATTCAACAAAGAAGTGGATCAACAAACTCTTTCAAATGCTCAGAAACAGTATTCTCTTCTTCCAGAATGAAACAAAATCTCTAAAGTAATTTGAATATGCAAGAACAAAAATATGCAGATGAATGAAGAATATGTCTGCAAGTGCAGACATGCAGTTGCTGGGGCTAAGCTGGAAACGGCCAACCATTGCATTTCTCTCCCATCTATATCCACAGGGCCTGAACCAGCCCCTATAAGAGGAGTAAGTCACCTCAGTGGTTTCCAGAAGCCAGCTCAATGGAAATGCCTTGCAGCCACAAATCCATTCTGTCCAGTAAGTAGTTAGCTTCCTGGGTAGGTTTATGGCAGCGGTGGCAACCTATGGCTTCTCCCACAAATGAGAAGGCAGGAACAGGGACTAAGGAGGCTTTGGTTGGAGCAGTGCAGTGTAGTGGCAAGACTGTTGGGTTTAGACTGAGGAGACCCAGGTTCAAATCTCTTCTCAGCTATGAAGTTACTCTTTGGGCCCGCCTTGTTTTTTGTTTTTTTTACAAACTGTCCTCTATCCGAAGGGCTCCTTTGCTCCCCTCAACCTCTACCACAGATGGAGAGAGAGTGCACATAGAACTGGGGACTGCCTGCATGTGGGAGAGTGGGGTGGGGGGAGGAGAAACTGCCAGCAGCACCTCTGCCTGTCCTCTGGCCTGTTCCTCCTTTCACAGAGCTGGGGTCGGCCTGCCACAGGAGTGGCTGCTGATCTTCAATTAAATGGAGAGGCTTTACAGTGCAACACTATTCCAGTGCAATCAGCGGGACTTGCTCCTAAGTAAGTGTGTATAGAATTGCAGCCCCAGACTGAAGTCTCTACATTCAACAGGATCAGCAGAGAGGGTTGCATGGGTGGGGATAGGAAATCTGGAAAGTGGAGTTTGAGAGAAGCAGCAGGAAGGGCTATCACTAGCTTTGCCAATTCAGCTAACCAAGACGTGTGCATGCATCAGCAAGAGGCCAAGCAGTGAGCAGATTTAGGAAGGGAGAGGAGCCAGGCAGCACGTGCCCTGGAGCTGCTCTCAATGACCATCTCCTGGCAGGAAGCTCAGCTTTGTCAGTCCGAGTGCAGTTCCTGCTGCTCTTTTCCAATGCCCAAGCCAGCTTTCTTGAGCCTCTCTGGTAGGGAGTGGGAGACTAGAGTTTAGGCAGTGAGGGGTGTGTTGTATTGGAATGAAGATTTGGGTGCAGCGGTGCAGCAGATCTGTTGTGTCTCTTGTTCCCCCACCCATCCAGTCTTTGCTAAAAAATTTAAAAGACAGGTGCCGGCTTTCCTGGAAGTAGTCACCCTCTTCTCTGGAAACCTGTAGATTTTATCCCAAAGATGTGTGAAGATTAGCTGTTGTTCATCAATAGCACAAGAGAAGTGCTCTGCACATGATCAAGGCATCCTCATCTGTTAGAACTTCATGTTTCAGTGATTATTACCCACAGACACACACACACACACCGCTACCTTGTTTCCAGTATAAGAGGTAAGGGGCCTTACCTCTCCAGTTTAAACAATGCATGATATTGGCAATAAATTAACGAGTAACAAAAAAATCCACAAGTACTATTAAACAGCAGTAACATGCTTAAGTAACAAGCCTAGAGTGGACATGCACTGAAAATGGGTCTAAAGCAAAACTCTGCTGAGTCCAGGCAGAACTCATTTTTTAAACTTTATTTAAAATATTTATATGCCACACTTCCTTAGCACAAACTGGTGTATGTTCCTGCCTTCAGCATTTTTTTTTAAGGAAAGGCAGGGTATAAATGTAACAAATAAAAATTAAATGTAAACCCTCTTCTCAGGCCTTGGGCAACTTTTTCTCTTTTACTAGCCACCTGGAAGGCTGGGTGTGCAGCCCGTACTGTCAGTACTAACATGCTTAAACGAAAACCAGCCCTTTGCTTGTGTGAGAGAGCCGGTATCTTCTACCAGCAGGGCCACCTTACCATTAGGCAGAGTGAGGTGCTGCTCCAGGCAGATTATTTGGGGTGTCATGAAAAGGCAGCAAATTTGCAGTTATTTGATTGTTGATTGTACTTTTACTGCCAGAGAGGGGGAGAGGCATGAATGAGATTTTCTGCTTCAGGTGGGCAGCTTTCCGTACAATGCACCTTGACAGTGTGTGTGTGTGTGTGTGGTCATTTGCTGCTCTGCCTCAGGCAGCAAAATATCTTGAGCCGACCCTGAATAATAATCACCAGAAAATCCTACTCAATGCAAAACGGTTTTTGACTTGAAGCAAAACTGCCTAAGATCGATTCAGACATGACTAGGAAAAGTAAGCAGATAAAAGAAGAGACTGCACATCACATGTGACAACCACTTAAGGCAGCATTGCTGGACTTCACAGGACTAAGCTTCCTGTGAAGCGAGGAAACCAAGAATGCAGGTGTATATGTGTGTTAAAAGTTTGCAATACAATTCCAAAATAAAATTGAAGATAAATAAGAAATATTGGTCCAACCAAGAGACAAAAGGAAACATCTACTGGTCACAGGAGTAAAAAGAACATAGAATATGGGTGACAGAGAAACAAAATACAGTCAAGGCATACAATCTTCTTTCTAGTAAAATGTTCTATTCATCCCCTGTCCCACACGTAGGCCCTCCAAATCTGGCAGCTCTCAAGAGAGAATGCTCAAATTAGGCCAATGTAGGCACAAATCATTCTGCAGTCTTAAGAAAGAAAACCATTTTTGGGCAGGTTTTCCACATTATATTGGATATTGCAGTTTGTTTTGTTCTAATGAGTTTATTTCCTTTCCTTCTGTTCACATAGCCTGCAGCAAAGTGCTATTCCTTTAACACAGATTATGACAGGCAACAATGAATTTCATTATCAGGCTGTCTTCAAAGACACTGCTGTTGACAGATGTTAGAAAGTTGGCATCCAAACAATCAGGAAAACTGTCTTGACACTTATTCCTCATTGGACTGCATGGATTACCTTGGGTTCTCCCATCCTCACCTTTTTCATTGCTGATGCCACTTCATCTATCTAATCAATCCCCTGCCCCCTCCACACTTTCAAGTGACTGAATTTCTTTATTTCACATGCCATTCCCACATCTGCAACAACTAGATTGATGTCTAAGCTTCTCCAACTCAGAAGTGCTTGGCAGGATCTTCATAAACTACTACAATTGGGACAAAAATAACTCACTCTCTCAAAGGACTTGAACAATGACCAGATTGTATTCAGGATATTCAACATTACATTATCCTACTTTGAAATGTTTTTGATAGCTGTCAACTTTCAGTTCAATCCAGTGTATGTTTACTTAAAAATAAATCCTACTGTGTTCAGTGGTAAATATGCTCCAACCGTTCCTGTTTAGCAGGAACAATCTATACTTTCTGGCACTTGTCCCTGGTAAAACCCTTGTCCTAATTTTGCCCGTTTTACTTTTCGGGCAGATGAGGATTTCTTTCAAAAATTGTGTTAGTGTACACACATGCTAGAATTCTTTGGGTTTCAGCTTCCTTTCATGAGTCTCCACAAATATATATGCCAAATGTACCTTGACTCTAGGGTACATGCATATAAATGCACACGCATAGACACAAAAAGCCACTACACTTAACTCCCCACCCCCACCTAGTAAATGTTGCTGAATGTTTAAATTAGATTTTTCGTAAGATCCAGCTCCACTGTGAAAGAAAACATTCTACTAAATGTCAGCCCCTTCAGAAAACTACAAGTTGTAAGCGCAAGGCTCAAGCAGGCCAATTCATTGTATTTCTCAGTGGCCTTGTTTTGACACCAATCAACCATCTGCATATGCTATTATAGGAAACAAGTAGGGACAGCAACAAAATCTTCTTTTCAGAATGCCTGCCAACGGTCCATGCCATCTTCCAAATGCTATAAGGGTTGAAACAGGTCATTCCATTCCCCTCCCTTATCCCTCCCCAACTGACACTCAACATTCCATAGCTACTGAGCATGCTCAGTCCTTATTAGGTTGTTTTTCTGAGGTGGTTGCCGCCATGGTTTTTAAAGATTTTTTTTTTACTTCTGCAAACTTCAGTGTTTCCTTAAGCATGCCGATATTGCCCCTCTTGTCTCTCAGTGGTCCTATTTTAGCTCTTTTTGTTAGCACCATGCGAGTTTGCCATCAGAGGGAGTGATGCTACTACTGCTGTTTAGGAAAGTTAATTCAATTTTACTAAAGGTACAACTCACTGAAACAATGGGAGACTCATGTTCAGATCTCCCACTTAAAATGAAAAGCAACCAGAAGACAGAAAAGCATGTATTATATTTTTGTTTCCCCCATGGGCCAAATAGCAGCTTCAGGGCTGCAATTTAGAAAAAGAAAATGGCACCATTTCCCCCTCACTCCGGGGCTGTGGGCCTAATCCCTCATCCCTGTGGCTTTTAACTGATTTTTAGAGTGAGATCTCCTATTATCTAGCCTAGATTAATCCCAAACCACCCTGCTTCAGAAGTCAGGTTATTGCAGAGTAAATGAATACAAAATACAGCAGGTGGAAAAGACCCCCATTGTGATGTAGAAGAGTCAGGTGGCCATCCTTGGTGTGAAAATAAGCATTCCCTATTTTCCATCTACAAAATATTTTGGCCATTGTTTTTATTTTATACTTTCCCAATTTTAAAAGGTTAGCAGTATTCTTATATAAAAGACCAACATTTCAGTGTTCTGAAAGTGGTTTTTGTCCCCAAGATGAACAAAATAAACAAACACACGTCAGGTGTTGTGGCAAGAGTGATTTGCAGTAATTAAAAACATTTTAAATCCCAGTAAGGGCTTTGTGTCTTTAAAAGGCACACAGGAAACAGAAATGCATGGAGATGTAGTGATTGGAACTTGAATATATCTGGTCATTCAGCTGTTAAGGCAGAGAGCTTCAGTCCAACTGTTCTTATTTTCCTTGAAAATAAGTTGGTGGGCACTTTATTAAATCTGGAACTGCTTAAATCTGCAATCCTATGCACATCTACCGGGGAGTAAGCCTCATTTAACTCAATGGGGTTAACTTCTGAGTAGACATGTGTAGGATTGTATAGATATTAATTACATTTTAGGTTTCCGTGGTTTTAGATTAAGTGCCACCACTGGATCTTTAGGGATTTTGCCCACAATGATTCTCTTTATGGTCCTGGCTGGCATCATTTAAGAAATAAAAGGGGAGGGATGGGGAACCACAGAGCAACTGGTCCGAGGAAAGGCCACTATCACCAGATTAAAAACAAACGAGCACGAAGGCTGCAAACCTATGCACATTTATCTGGGAGTAGCCCTACTGAGCACAGGGGAAAACAAACGCGCCGGGTGAGATTTGAAATGAGCTGCCTCTAGCGCTGGGGTCAACCCGCAGGCAGATCTGCGGTCAGAGAAGCGAGCATGAGGTGGGTACAGTCCACACAACGGATATACCCAGCCACCGCCTTCTGACGGGGGGGGGAAACCGGGATAGGCTCGACCACCACCTCCTCCTCCCACTGAACTCTTTCCTTTCACCCGGCTGAGGAGAGCGCGCGCACCGGGGGGGGGGAATAAAACGAGTTCTGCTCGTCGTCTCTTCCCTCAAAAGGCAGCGCCCCGTTGGGTGCGCGCGCACCACAATTCTCCCCCCGCGCCCTTTTTCTCGTCACTTCTCCCACCGGCGGCGGCGCGCGGACGGATTTAAGCGCGCGCGAGCGCGAGCACGAGCGCACGCGCATTTCGCTGACGTAGGCAGCGGACACGGCTGCCCCCCCTTTTACTGTGTGTGGCTTGATGAGGCTGTGGCGCCATCTGGCGACCAGCCGGTCTCGCGCCTCGCTCGCTCATTCTCGTGCTGCCCCGCCCCCCTCATTGTGCACGCGCTTCCCGCGGAAGGGTGGAGCCAGAGACGTTAGCGCGGTGGCGCGTCACGTACCGTGCTCACGTCGGGTAGAAGCAGGCTGTGGCTGTCAATATGGGGGGGGGGGGGGAAGCGATTTTGTAGGGTTACTTCAGGAAGCCGTTTGGGGGTTTAGGATGTTGTGAGGGAGAAACAAGTGTTGGGGGGGTGGGTGCCCAGAAGGGGAAAATGTAAGAGTTGAGGGAAGGGGTGGCCGGGCAGCTTTGGTGCCTTAGGCTGCAATTCTATACACCCTTACCTGCGAGTATGACCCATTGAACTCACTGGGGCTTACTTCTGAGTAAACATGTATAGGATTGTACTGTTAGTTGGTAAGTTGTTATGGTCCCTGGGTTGCTGTGATGGAGAAGGAGCTGGATGGGATAAACCTTGTTTTGGAAATCTAAGGAGAGCCATGCTGAGAATTAAGACTGCAATCCTATGTGCTGTTACGTGGCAGCAAGCCCCATTGAACTCTGTACTACTTACTTCTGAGTAAAGGTGCCTGGGCTCAAAGTGTAAGATTGAGGTTAACTAGGGCAGAAGAGGACAGGCAGCAGAGCATTCTCAGTGAGATGAGAGTTTTTTAAAGTTTGGAAAGGTTCCTGAGAGGTAGTTGAGAATATAGGAGTCCCACTGGATCAGATCAATGGTCCGTTTAGTCTAGTATACAGTTTCCTACAGTGGCCAACCAGATGCTTCTGAGAAACCTTCAAGAAGGGCATGAAAACAAAAGCCTTTTCTTACTGTTGCTTGCCCTTCAGCAAATGGTATGCAGGTGTATATGTTCTCTGAACCTGGAGGCCCCCATTGTGGTTGGTAGCCATTAATAGCCATCTCCGCCATGAATATTGCCTTTAGAGCCACCTGTGGCAGGTAATTACTTTAATTATGTGAAGAAGTACTGTACTTTCTTTTGGTGGGTCGTTTTGATTGGGTGATGATTTATCCTTGGCTATTGATATGGAGTTGTCTTGGAAATGAGGTTAGTGGTGGAACTAGCAGGCTTAGGGATAATGAGGAGCAGTAAACAATTGGGAATGTTACAGGATTTTGAAGTCAGGAGTTCATTATCCAGTAGGTGGCGGTCATAGAGCCTCTTCTGGCTCTGGTATGCCATTATTAATCAGGCAAGAGGTGTATTCAGGTGGAGGAAAGTGCAGGAAAAACCACTTACATCTACGATGCTCCTCTGTAAGGACAAAAGGGATAGACTGAAGTTGCTGCACATCCCTTAAAACTTTTTTTTACTGCTCCCAGACATACAGTGATCAACACTGTCTTTAGTGCATGCTCCTTAGTTTAGCCTTCCCCAACCTGGTGCCCTCCAGATGTTTTGGACTCCAACTCCCATGGGTCCCAGCCAACATGGCCAGTGGTCCAGAATGTTGGGAGTTGTAGTCCAAAACATCTGGCCTTCATTGAACTCTGATCCTACCACAGTGTAAATGAGCTGCCTGATTTTGGGGAGGGGGGAAGAAGCCATATGTACTGTGGCTGTAGGCAATAAATAAAAGTTACAATAATTGAATAGGTATGGCATAAGTACCTATTATGAGGTACGGCATGAGGTATATAGGTATGGCATAAGAGCCAGTGTGGTGTGAGAGCCAATGTGATGGTTGGACTGGGACCTGGGAGACTTGGGTTCTAGTTCCCACTCAGCCATGAAACCCACTGGGTGACTTTGGGCCAGTCACTGACTTTTAGCCTAACCTACCTTGTGGGGTTGTGAGGATAAAATGGAGGGGAGGAGGATCATGTAAGCCGCCTTGGGTTCCTTGGAGGAAAAAAAGATGGGATATAGATGTCAATAAATAAAGAAGAAACAATAATAGCAAAATGTTTGCTGAGGTTTTGGTTTACTCTGTCTTTTTTCATTAAATTCCTAAAACAAATAGTTGAATAGGCATGGGTGTTAATATTGGATCCTGATGGATCCATGCCTCAGATTATGAAGATTTTCATGCTTTCATGTTGGATCCATGACTTAAAAGCATTCAGCATACAAGAGATGTTTAGAATAATATTTTGTGTGGTGCTCCATTCAGAAACCATCATGACCTGTTTAAATCTCTTAAATCCAGCAAACCCTTTACACAGTTCCTGCCAAAGTGCCTGGTTCTCTTAAAGAAGCAATTCTGTAGTGTGTTTATTTTACTAAATGCCTTTGCATTAAATGTCTTTATAATGAAGAAGGAAAAGGTTTGCTAGGTACAGTCATGCCTTGGATTGAGAGCATAATTCGTTCCGGAAACCTGCTTGTAAGTTGTAATCCCAAACACTCTTGTATCAAAACGAAATCCCTCCAAAAAAATTTGTACAGAGATTTTTTATTTAAGCCGTACTACAGTACTTGTATTGCAAGACGTTGCTTGTATATCAAGTAAAAATAAATAAATAAATATTTAAAAATTTGCTTGTCTTGCAAAACGCTCTCAAACCAAGTTACTTGCAATCCAAGGTATTACTGTATTAAAATAACACTATTAACAGTTGCATGTTGTAATTTTTTTTGGCTAACTTGTAATTGGTTGCCTAATAAACTTGATTTAGATAGTAACAGGAAACACGGAAAGTAGCATTAAAATGGTGTCTATGTAAAGTGTATAGTTCTTTTTGAGACTGTCTTTTTAATTTTTTTTTAATGATTCCTATTTATTGGGCTGGTTCTTATGACATGGCTGGCTGATCATGGGTTATTTAACCCACAATAAACCATGGCCTGTGCAGCTGCCATTTTGAATGATCCTGGCCATTGTGGGTTAGTTGAGGGTTAAACAACCCTCACATAACCGTACTACTAATCAGGGGGTTATGCAAGGGTTATTTAACCTTTTAATAATCCACGATGGCCGGGTTTGCATGACATGGTGCAAGCCTCGATTGCCCCGATAAGGGTGTGTTGCATATTCAAACTGGCGGCTGCATGTGCCATGGCTCATTGTGGTTGAAAGAACCCATGATGAGCTGCCTGTGTCGTGTAAACCAGGTGACTGTTTTCCTGTGTCTATTTTTAAATGTTAAGCCCTTTGGGATAGGGACCCGCCAAACCTTTTCTTTGTAAAGCACTGTGTACATCAGGGAAAGAGAACGTGTGGCCCTCTAGATCTTGTTGGACTGTAACTTGCATCTCTCATCATTTGCTATCCTGGCTAAGTATGATGGGAATTGCAGTTCAGCAACATCTGGGGGGCAAAATGTTCCCCACCCCTGGTGTATATAAACAATGTACAAAATACTAATAATTATAGAAGCGAGGCTGTAAACAGAGAGCCTCCAAGCAAGAACTCAGCCAAGCCACTACTTGGAGATGGCTCAAAGTTCAATACCTACAGGACCAGTCAATCCTAAACTTGTATCAGGGCACACTGGTATGCTCTAAAAGAACTGTTCGCATGCCCTGAGAAATAAATTTAGTTAAATAATTATAGGTATCGTTGAGCCCAGAGTATCCACCCTCTGATGCAAGCTGTTTGTGTTGTCTTGGCACAGGTCACTGCTCTGCACTGCTCTTTACATTCTGGAGGGACCCCCAGAACAGTGACACATGCAGAAATCTTGGGGTGCTGCTAATTTTTAATCTTAGGGTGCATACAGCAATCCTTAGAAAGAAGGAGCAGTTGTTCCTCCTTGAGCTGCAGGCAAAAGTGTGCTTGGCCCTTGCCTTTGTTTCTGAACTGCAACACATACACGTTCCAAAGTGAATGTAGATTTATTCTTTCTCTTCACCCCTTTCCACCCTGGTTTAGACAGGTTGTCCACTTGTTTATTTCCATCAAAGTAGCCTTGTTGTGGTAGACGTGCATTCACAACAGGCTCACCACTAAAACAGTGTCTCTTATGTGCCTTTACATATCCTAAAAGTAATTTGAAGGGCTCCTTCAGTGTTAATTCAGCAAAAAAAAGTGGTCCTCAGTTATTGGAAGGACAACTACACTGGACCATGCCGACTGGCTTGCTAATTATGGGAGCAAACATGAAAGGTGAAGCAATAGCTCTTGATGAACTCTGCTTATTTGTTCAGCTTGTACCATGTGTCATCCTATTTTCAGTATGCTGATTTATGTTTGCTATGTCAGTGATAAGCATCAGGATAATCACTTGAGATGTTCTTTTGAACAAGCTTTTTATTATCCTCAAAAGGAGTCATTATCCCAAACACTATACTTTTAATAGTATTATATACCGTAATAGCTCATACTGGATAGCACAGTTTGGAAGCACCTTAGAAACCAATTTGCTTATTGTGGCATCAGCTCTCATAGGTAACTTCATTTAAGGTGTAATCTTATGCATGTTGAGACAGAAAAAACAGGCATAGAATTGCACCTTTAATGCATGAAGTGAACTGGAGATTTGTGTATATATAAGGATGGAACACGTATAAGGATGAAGATAATATTGAGACCTAAGTTCAGGGGGGAAATCAGACTGGGCTGGCTTTATATTGAAGTGGAGGGGAAGCTGGCTGCATAGAGTAGCATTTTGCCTCATAGGAAAAAGATAGTGTTGAATGTTATATTTAGGAGAGGGTTTTAACTTTGACAAAAGAACAATTTAATTTCAACAAGATCGAAGTAATTTACAGAGTTCTTGTAAAGATTTCTAAAGCGATATAGATGGAACACTTTAGAGTATTCAAAGCAATATATAAGTGCTAAACATTATTTAAAAAAAAATGACTGAAGAGAAAGCATTGATAGCAACAACAGAGTTTTCTATTTGGCTGGGGGAACAAGAGTAGGAGATGAGCTGGCCAAGTGTCCCCTCTCACTCTGCAACTGTGACCAAATGATATCTATCTCCCTCTCACCATTGTAGACTGTATCATAGAGCAGCAGGTGAGGGGGGAGTAGATTAGACCAGAGCCACATACAGTATATGTAATGAATTTAACACAGCTTCCATCTGTATGTACATACAGTGGGAATCGTATGTTCACAACTGTATAATATGTCAACCAGTCCTTGGAGAATATGATTCAAGTGTATAACTTTTATATTCCTTCACACCTGCATGAGGCTATATTTTTAAACATATCAAATATTTAACAGAGGTACTGTTAGCAAATGGTTCATCTGCCCAGTTGAGTGGTATTCAGCCTGTTCTGGAGGGCACTGCACTCCCCTGGAAGATCAGATGTACAGTTTGGTGTGCTCCTGGATTGATCATTGTCACTTGAGGCACAGATGGCCTTGGTATCTAGGAGCACCTTTTATCAACTTAGGCTGAGATACTAGTTATGACCCTTTCTGTACGGAGATAGCCTGGTGACAGTTATCCATGCTCTAGTAATTTCCTGGTTGGATTACTGCAATGCATTGTATATGGACTACCTTTGAAGATGGCTCAGAAACTTCAGTTAGTTCAGAATAGAACTGCTAGACTGCTGGGACTGGTTGATAAGATCATATGACACCAGTGATTTGTCAGTTGTACTGGCTTCCAGTCTGTTTCTGAGTCCAATTCAAAGTGTTGATAAGTCCTAAATAACTTGGGGCCAGAGCATTTAAATCAGGGATGGGCAACTACGGGAGGTCTGGGGACCATTTCCCCCCCCCCAGGCTGTGGGACACCCCCCAAAAGTTTTTAAAGGGGGAAGGATCTGCAGTTCAGTGGTAAACTGCTCTGTAGCACTAGCCAAATTTAGCTCGTCAACAAGCTAAATTTGGCCCTTTGGGCACTCTGCAGCCACTACGAATGCCATTTTTGTTCGTTAGAAATGTTCATTTGGGGGGCCTACAGTGGTGGGGGCTGCATGTGACCCATGGGCTGTATGTTGCCCACCCCTGATCTAAAGGATCATCTCCCATATGTACCTGTTCAGACCCTTTGGTTATCTTTGGAGGTTCTCTTCCAGGTGCCCGCGCCAAAGGAAGTTAGGCAGGTGGCTACAAGAGAGACGGCCTTCGTAGTGATGCTCCCCAAGGAGGCTTGCCTGCTGCCTATAGTGTTATTTTTGGGGGGCCAGGCAAAAGATAACAGTATAGGCACCAGGCATTTCTTTTCTCCCCGTCATTTTAGGTTTTATGACTGTTTTTATATATTTTATATTTCCTGTGCTGTTTGTTGTCTTTTGTCTTTTATTATTATTTTTTTAGCTTTCCATAATCTATCCAAAGAATTTTTGTTATTGGGCGGATTAGAAATATAATAAATAAATGCAGAAACCTTTATATATTGAACATCTAATACAATGCCAATCACATATTTTTCAAGCAATGTTCTAAGGAATTAGCCCAACAGCTAGATTATGTGCTTAATCCTTGTAATTTCAAGGTGTAAAAGAAAGATGCAGTTGAACAGTTCAAAAGTAATTCATAGTTGGTGTTGGTTTTTTAAAACTTTTCATAGGGGCAGATTGCTTATTAACTCCACCCTAAGGCTATAAGTTGTGCAACTTAATTGCCTCCATGATCCCACCTCCTGTCATTCTTTACTACTTAATTGCACAACTAGACTGAAAAGTAACTCACTTTAAAGTTGTGTGATTCAGCCTGAAAATCAGTATAGCTAATATAGATTTTCACCCTTGCATTTGTGCCCTGAGTTTTTGTTGGCAAAATATTTCTCCCCAAACTATATGCAGTGAAATAAAAGTGTTGTCATTTGTGGACAATGTAACCCAAATTGAACTTCTAGTTGTCAGAAAGTGTCAGATGCGAGAAAGTATGTATTTGAGCTTAGGCACTGTGGAAAGTACTCCCATCTAAAATATTACTTTGACTTCAGAAAACATAAAACCGTAGTTTTAGCCCAACATGTAGTGCCACTTCGTATGATTGCCTTATATCCCCAGTTGGCAACTACCGGTAATCTTACTGGGGCCATATTTTAAAATGAGCAAGGGCTGAAGGGCAATAACATTCCCCCCTCCACAACTCCTGCAATAGGACACTTTAATTCTATCTGTCCTAGTGAATCAAGCAGGGTTGTTGGTAGTGCTCTTCCATTAATAATCATTTCCTAACTTGAGATACAGGAGTCAAAATGCATAAGGGAAGAATCTGACTAAAGCCTCTGTCACTGTTCACACTGGGAGAGGAATGAATCAATTTGTGTCTTGCATATGCAGGGGAAAAATAACTCCAGTGCATACATAGCATATATGTGGATGGGGTAGTGATGTTTCCTGGAGATCAGAGGGTTGAGAAACATTGAGCTCTTGGATTGCCAGTTATTCTTTCCCTACTCTACTCCCAAAGATATTCAACTGAAAGGAAATGCATAGTATACTATAATAGGGAGACAACAATTGTGCAGCTTCCCATTCTTGCAGTTACCTTTGACTTTGACTTAGAGGCTATTTGAGTGAAGAGAAATCAAAAGGTGAAAAGCAAACCATAGACAACAATCAGGAATATCTGAGCAAATCCTACTGAAATGCATCAAAAGAAACAATCCTCTAAGCAGGAATGGGTTACCTGCTGTGCCCCTCCAGATGTTTTGGCCTACAACTCCCATCAGCATAGCCAATGGTGAGGGATCTTTGGAGTTGTCCAAAGTTGCCCACCCCTGATCTAAGCCTTCCCCACCCTGGTGTCTTTCAGATGTGTTGAGCTACAAGTCCCATCACCCCAGCCAGCATGGCCAATGGTCAGGAATGCTGGGAGTCATAGTCCAAACATCTGGCGGGTACCAGGTTGGGGAAGGCTGCAAAGCTATACATATGTGTATCAGGGTTGCATTTAGAAATTGCCAGTGGCTTTTGCATGTAGGATCCACTGAAAGCAACAAAACAGGAGCCTTAAGCAGCATAAAACCTCCTTTTTGTCACTTGACCATTAAGTACAGACTTTTTGCTGTGCTAAAATTGTTAGACAATGATAGTGAAGTGAAAGCAGGATGTGAAAATCCTGTGTTTTCTATGAGCAGAAGCAGAAAAGAATTCATAATTGCCAGCTGGATAACTACTTAAATAAAGTTAAGATATCTAAAACTGCAGCTGTGACAAAACCCAAGGCTATAAAGATTAATAATCTTTTTAGTTGAGCTAATGAAGGGTTTTCATAAATTGTATTTGAGAATTATTATCCCCCCAAAAGAAAAGAAAAAAAGACTCTCAAACAACTAAAGCAATACTGATGACAGATAGACATGTTGAAGTAAACAAAATAATGCTGCTGCTTCTGTTAGGAAAAGGGGTAAATGTGTTGGGTGAATGTGATGGAGATACCATATAATATATGGTGTTCCTGTACATTACATTTTTGTGTTCTTTTGTAGTATAGTGCAGCCACATTGTTTGTGCCAAAGCCATAACTGAGTGATAAGGTTATGGTTTCATATGCCCAACCTCACTATCTTGTTCCTTGCATTGAACTAATTCAGCATATTATGAAATCTGTTGTAAGGCTAGGCATCTAGTGTAGATATACTGTAAATTGCATGGTTTGTGATGATCATATGAAACTGTCTTATACTGAGTCACACCACTGATCTGTCTAGCCCAGAACTGTCTATTTCTCACAGGGGCTTTCCACAGTCTCAGGCTGGGGTCTATCCTAGGCCTCTTAAATTTGTTTCAGACATTCCTGCCTCTTAAATTTAAGAGATTTAATTTTCCATATACACAGCATTGTGCCACCTGAGGTGAGGAGAACCTCCCCCCACTAGTTTAAATAGTTTTTGTTGATGTGCTAGTGGTGGCAGTACAGGAGTTCCTAGGCACTATGGGGCCATCTCTCCCCACAATGTCTCGCTCTGAGGAATGTGGAGTCCTCCAGAGTGATTCCTAGTCCTAGGAAGTAGGCACCAGTGCCTACTCTGTGGTAGATGGTCCTGAGAATGGCAGGTTAGTGTGAAGTAGCATGACAAATGGTCCTGCAGGTGGCTGGAGTCAGTGACAGAGCTGATTCACCATTCCTCCAGATCTACCTCCTGATGCAAAGGGCTCCCTTTGGCTAATGGAAGGGCTGGTGCTGTCCATAAGAGAACATAACTCTTGCTATCTAGGATCTTCCGGTTAGTATTTTAAGATGTAGGCCTTTAAAAAAGGAAAGTTTTAAAATAGCAAATCTGTTCACTTGCTCCATTGCTTACAACTGTTCTTTCACTTACAATGTCCCTTGATTTATGATTCATGTAAGCTGAATGTACCCTTCAAGGAATTATGCATTAATTATCCCTTGATTACCTCTGAATAATTTTAACTAACCTTCAGGGTCCAAACACTCCTCACACTACTAGAAATTAAGAAAAACTGCACACAGTTTGAAGATCTTGACTTTCATTTTAGCTATGATTCTTCTAGCAGTTGCAATAATTTAAAGTGCAGACTCTCATCTCATCTCATCTCCCTTGTTGGTCTGGTCCATGACTATGGCAACTTACAAATCACAAAATAATTAAAATGAAATGTCATTTAAATTATTTCATTTCAGTCTATCTTTTATGACATAAAATCATCTCATCTTACCTGCAGATGCATGTTGTGGTCTTTCAGATTCCTCTCATTGGGATCTCTACCACCAGTGACAGGGAATATATCTTCGTTACTCATGTGGTGATATCTATCTTGTTTTGCTTGAGAAATATACATTTTGTGCAGACTCTCCAAAACCGCCCCACTCATTGGCAGCTCTGTGAAAACATCTTCATCTTCATCCTCTTGATCATCTGATGAAGAAATTTCTACATTTGTCATCCCATCAATCTGAAATTTAGAGTTAATCTTTTGTGATGAAGGTTTTAAGTCTGAACAAGTGCTAGCCCTTAGCTTATGTTTTAAGAGAGTGGGTTCTTGTTTTCTGTCTGGTTTCTCACTCAAGCTTGGTCTAAGAAGAACGTGGGAAGGGGGCTGGCCTGGATCACCTGTTTCTTTGTAATCTGAGGAATACAACAATTCTCTGTTAATTTGGTTTTCCTGAGGTTCTTCATCAGCGTACAGCTGGCCGATAACTGTGGTAAGTTCCAAAGACGTTTCACTGTATGTCAAGTGAGGCATAAATGAAGAACTTGAACACGTTTTCAGAAAATTGCAATGGATTTCCCGTTTTGTTTTATCCTTTATCTCCTCTGAAGTTTCAAGTAGTTTGTCAGTGTTAGCCAGCATAGAATAAGGCAACACCTCTTCCTGATCAAATTGCTGAGCTTCTACTCCTGCAAGTTCAATCCATTAGATAAAGCCAGATTCCATTTCATTTCTAAATGTCCTGTGAATCATAATTTCTTAAGCAGCAAAGAATTCCATTTATTTATTGGGAGCTATATCTTTATTATCAGGAGAATCATGAATGTTATCCAAGATGTCTTTGTTCCTGAAATTTGAAATACTATGTTAGAAATGTTGTTATGCTTCCATTTCTAATGAAATTGTAAACTAAATATTTAAAACCCCAAACTTCCAGGTATATCTGGCCATAGGTTAGTATAAGACCATGATGAAATTTGCAATTTTATATACAATGCCTTTCCAAATGATCCACAAAATGCAATTTGCCTTTTTTGCAGCAGCCATACATTGTGTCAACATCTTAACTGAACTATCCACCACAACTCCAAGATCTTTTTCTTGGTCATTCACTGCCAGCTCAACTCGCAGGGTCAGCATTTACATGAAGTTAGGATATATATTTTTTGCCCCAATATGCATCACTTTACACTTGCTTACACTAAACCACACTGTCATTTTGATGCCCATTCACCTAGTTTGGAGTGCTCCTGTTGGAGCTATTTGGAATTCCTTTTTGTTTTAATGAATGAACCACACTACAAAATTTGCTGTCATCAGCAAATTTGGCCAACTCACTGCTCAACTCTAAGTCTCCAGATCATTTTTGAACAAATTTAAAAGCACCAGTCCCAATTCAGACCCTTGGGGGACGCCACCTCTTACATCTCTCCATTGTGAGAATTGACCATTTATTCCTACTTTCTGATAATTAACCACTTACGGTACTTATCCATAAGAGGACTCCTCTTATCCCATGACTGCTAAGTTTGCTCAGGAGTCTTTGGTAAGGGACTTTGTCAAAAGCCTTTTGGAAGTCCAAGTAAACAATGTCTACACTACAGGACCACCCCTGTCCATATGTTTGTTGACACTCTCAAAGAACTCCAAAAGGTTAGTGAGGAAGGACTTACCTTAGGCCTGGACCTTTGAACCTGAGAATGCTTCCAAACAATTCAAGCAGCTTAAAGGATGCTAGGGGGGAAAATCACAAAGAAACTTGATAAAGATAAAAAGTGCACTGAAGTGAACATTGGCTATAAAAAGATAATGTAGAAAAATGTTTTTTAGTTAGAGCCTCCGTTTTAGTAAAACAATACTCTTTGTGTGTAAATTATTCAGTTTATGAGATATTACATAGCAAGTAGATTGTAACACACAGTTTTACAACTGGATATTTCTAATTATGTGCTAAAATATACACACAAACACAAGAGTGCCCAATCACATACATTTACTATGGCAGGGCCTGATCCTAAATTGCTTACATAACCCAAATTCCCATTGTAGCCTCTGAAGCTCTGAATAATATCTGGTCAACAGCACATTTTATCATAAAATATTTCTATAAACCTGGCAAAGCACTAGTTGCATGTTCTCCCTTTGTTTTGTTTAAAAGAAAAGTAGATTATTTTCTGGTAAGTATTCTTGGTAAACAGTTGCTCTTCAAATATGATAACTAATGTGTATTGATTACTTGGTTCACTTTAGTTGTCACTTCGTACTTATTTTTAAATAAAACAGCTATTGATTATGTTTAATTTGTTCACTTCCATGCTTGAAGTGAAAGTTCAACCTGCTAGGAAAAACAGAAAATTGCTTTTAACAAATAGACTTACCTCCAAGCTTGCTACTTTCCATTCATTATTTTATAGTCACTTTAATGGCGCCTGATTACTTAAAAACATTTTCATTACCACCAAGACAAATAAACACAAACAAAGAGATATGAACTAAGAAAATAGAAATAATGTATTTATTATACAGTCATGCCTTGGATTGAGAGCATAATTCATTCCGGAAAGGTGCTTGTAATCCAAAACACTCTTATATCAAAATGAAATCCCCCCAAAAAAATTTGTACAGAGATTTTTAATTTAAGCCGTACTACAGTACTTGTATTGCAAGACGACGCTTGTATATCAAGTACAAAAATAAAAAATAAATATTTAAAAATTTGCTTGTCTTGCGAAACGCTCTCAAACCAAGTTACTTGTAATCCAAGGTATTACTGTAGATAGTTTTACCTGTTCTGTTCTGCAAGACAACCCCACATCCAATTTTTCCATGAGTGCAATAGCAGGAACTCAAGCAGCTAAAAGATCTCCCAAATGTTGGGGCAGAGCAGAAAGGGACATGAATAGATCCTTAACAAAAGGCATTTTAGCTTGCTTGCTACACAGGAACTCTGTCAACAGAGGTATGTGTGAGAATCCCCGAGGCTAGAACAGCCTTCTGCAAGCGCTGGCCAAATTATTCAGAGAAATAGACAGAAAGGAGGGGGGAGAGAAAAAGACAAGCAAGCATGTTTGAAAGGAACAAAAAGCAGTTCTAAAATTATAATTGTGACCTCAATCTTACCACTATGTCAGGTCATTACACTTCACCTTCAATCATCATGTGGAGCATCTGAAGTCAGCTTTACATTGAATGCATGCATAAGGGTGTTGTTTTTTCCTATCAGGTTTTGGACAGGTGACCTGAAAACTCATACAGCTCTTTTTTACACCAACTCTGATATGGTGGTAAAGTATTGTAAAAATCTCTTATCATGTCAACACGCAAATAAAAATGGGAACTGTAAAGTACAGCCTTCCCCCAACCTGGTGCCCTCTAGATGTGTTGGACTGCCACTCCCATGGGTTATGTGAGGGTTGTTTAGCCTTCAAATAACCCACGGTGGCTGGGTTTGGATCACATGCCACAACCCCATTGGTGGTTGCTTATTCATAATGGTGACCACACATACTTGGCACACGCCACAGCTCATTGCGAGTTAACCCAACCCATGTGAACCAACCCAGTATGTATTGAAGAAATGTATATGGCAGAGTGCCATCTCTAGGATTTGTCCACTGATCTAGGATGGAATAAGATTGGTTGCCTGTATCTCTGGAATATAGGAGCCTACCATCTTACTGGGTCTCCATTCTGCTAGTTGGAAAGAGGGAGAGGCCTCCCATGGCACTGCCATTGTGCTATAAATGAGATGTACGCAGGATAGGGGGGGGGCTGCCTACTTGGGGGAAGAACATCTCTGCTGTGCCACAAAAGATTAGGACATTCTCAGGAGGTGGGCACACAATGAGGAATGCTCACGACCTACCTTGTTGATTTGTTACTTAAATCTAATGTAATTTATATAGGTCAGTTTTAGAATCAAACCATTTAAATACTATGCCAGTGGTCAAGCTCACTGTTATGAATTGAAATAATTTATTGTGGCCAGTTCTCATTTTACCAGTTTTCATTCAACCGTTGCTGGATTGATTTTGTCAGGAGTCAGGCTTTGTTGGGCACCTGCCAATGTCCACACAAATTCAGCAGACCCACTGCTGAAAGATCTCTGGATTCTGCTGTTCTTCTTCCTGACTGTCACTGCCTGTTCACCTGCCCTCTCCAGGCATGCAAGCAGCAACAAGTGTGAAGAGCGGCAGCAGAATCATCCATGCCTTGTCCTCTCCTTCTAGGTTGCGCAGATTTGAGCCAGGGGGAGAGGGCAAAGAAATGGGCAGCGATGAGGGGGTGGCGGTCCATAAAGAGAAAGGGTCCCACTGAAGGCATCTTGCTTAATGCCTTCCCCAAACATGGAGCAGGCATTGGATTTTGTTATGTCTCTGCACAGTGTCTATGATCTATGAAATGAAAACATTTTCCCATATAGAGCAAGAGTTGGATTTCCCCACACACACTGTCTTCACACTACCATGAAAAAGAGCCCTCAGAACTATAAAAGATTGAAGCTTCAGTTAGAACTGCTAAAACAGCCAGGTCTTTTTACATTGTCTCCTATGTGTGATAATGTCACTTCTGTGTTTGGGAACTAGAAAACCCAGGTGCTGCTGGCACTGTGCCTAGAAGGAGGGTGGTTTTCCTGTCACATACAGGTGGTCTGGCCTGCTACTTTAGTACTAAGAGCAGATAGAAGGTAATATGGTAAGGCTACAAGCAAGCAGATTCAATGGAGAGCCACAATATGCAGCCTCCGGGCCATCTATTCACTTCCTAGCTATACATATTCTTCAAATCCTCTTGCCAAGATAAATAAGGGAGACTTATGGTCTTTCATTCTAGCGTTCTTTGTAGTTTTCGCTCCAAGCACTCCCTCTTCACAGATTTCACTTTTCTGCATCACAGTTCATATTGGACATGACTCCACACGGTATCTTGTTGGTCTGTATGCGGTTGTTAGGTGCATGCAGTGTGGTGTCCACTTGTGGACTGCATTAGCATTTAGGTCCTTATTCAGCAAACTGTTTTGGTAGGTGAAAACCTGCTTTGCACCAAACAAGATCTAGTTTGGATTGAACTGTGATAGTGAAATGTATGCATATCAGTCTTTGAGATCTATTTCATAATTAACACCAATGAAGGGCAGTATAGGAAAGAGCAAAACCTCAGCCTAACATGCTTAGTATTTTTCTCTCCCTTGGCAACACTTTCCATGTGTATCTTAACCTACTGTTAAGAAAGATGATCTCCTTCATTCTTTTTGATGCAGTTACACTGAGTGCTGTATTTGCAGAAGGGATATTCCAAACGTCAGAAAGATACAGCTAATAGTCATTAATCCAGTGCTGACAGTGATGTAGGGCAAAATTAAGTAATGTATTCCTTTGAGATTTGAGAATGGCTAATCTCAGGTACTGATCCAACCTGACATGTGGTCAGAAACCAGTTATAGTTTTCAGTCTGCTAAATCAACCTCATAGACAGGCGGCTGTGTTTCATTCAGGCTGTTTCAAGCCTTTCTGGTACCCTGGACAGCACTTAGCACCTTTGTGCATGTACACACAACCTGTACTTTGCCACCTGGCCCAGATGTCATGTGACCTAAGCAGTAACATCACTGTCCACAACTCCCAGTGCTGTCAGCCTGTATCTCTTGCTTACACCTGCCATGTTTGCATTATAGCTCTTCTCTCTTCAAATGCTGGGTTCAGGAATACCCCCAAACAACATACCTGCTCTTTCAGGAGGAGTGCAACCCTATCTAGAACAGGTTGCACATCTTATTCCTGGACATGGGAACCACCTATCCACAGTGCCTCCATCTTGTCTTTCATTTAATTAATGGAAAGGCTGTCTAAGATCTTTTCAGGCATGCTGAAAGGAGAGCTCTGG
Organism: Shinisaurus crocodilurus; assembly: GCA_021292165.1. NCBI lineage: Eukaryota > Metazoa > Chordata > Lepidosauria > Squamata > Shinisauridae > Shinisaurus > Shinisaurus crocodilurus. The sequence goes on along the minus strand of CM037878.1, from coordinate 259,340,279 downwards.
AAGGGCTAATAAAAGAAAATAACAAATGAAGTTTTGCATAATTTCAATTGTATGCTAGAACTTCCATATTTACAGTAGAAACCATTATCTCATAAACCAAATATTAATATGGAGGAAACCTCCCATTTAAATGACCCAGCTTGATGTACCTTACAAGAACACAATTGTTATATTGTGAGCTAAACTCTAAAATCCTTACTCAGACAAAATTACTGTTAGGCAAGATTTTAATCTCTTTTTGCACCATTTATGTGTCTGATTTAATAACCTGAATATGTAATTTTGATTATTTGTTTCCACTAGCCTACTTCATGACTGCTTTTTTCTTCATAAGTTGGTGAAGGTTAATGATGATAAAAGCATATTAATGAACAATAAACATTGGAGATGATTTTCAAATACATAAGGGTAGTACACATCCAATTTTTTTTTAAAAAGTGACTTACATTGGCACTTGATGATGGGCAGCACAATCCAATGAGGCTGCCCATAACCCTCCAAACTTGGAGGATTACGGGCATCCTATTGAGGGTGCAAGGAGCATGGCGGATAGGATTGCGGCTGTGTTCCCCTTGCCCTCAAAATCCATTGGCCTTCTAAATATTTTACACCTCCTCCCGAGGAGGAGAGTCTGAGGCACCACCTGGATTCTGCAGAAGCCCGTGGTGCCTCACTCCTCCCTACCCCCGGGAATGCCCCCACCCAGGAGGGAACCTAAGATGGTCTTCTGTCTTCAGTTCCCTGCCAACACGGAAAGAACCACGCAGGCTACGAGATAGGGTGGGTGGGTGCTCTGCAGGCGGACTGTGCACTGCAACCTTGGAAGGGATTTCTGTGGTCATGGGATGACGACTCCGAATTATCCTATGGCCCACCAGGCAAGGTTGGAGATCCATAGGATTGTGCCCCAAATGTCCATTTCAGGAGACACAAAATGAGCTTGAGTTTAGGAGAGTAGGATTAAAATGTTTTTAGTATTAAATATGAGTTGATACCTTACCAGATCATCATAGTTGATTTGTGTGCACACTTTTCAGCATCTTGTTAGAATTAAATCCAGGTTTACATATAAGTAAGAGCTAGAAGTCCAAAGACAGACATTTAATGTTTTGTCATCCTCACTTTACATATTTACTGCATGAAAAACTGTGTAATACTGGTGTACACATAGTGATCAGGTTTGCCACATTAAACATGGAGCTGCCCTAAGCAAGGTTGGGATAGCATTTAAATAAGATATTTGTATGGGCAGCACTTAGGTCTGGGTGACGAAGGGAAGGGAACAAATTAGACACAGAGACTTAGCTGGGGTAATAAATTGGCCACAACTCTATTGATTTACATTTGAATAGGCTTGGTGGTGGCATAGGGTGGATCCTGTCATCGGCCAGCCTGCCTGCTGTCTGATTTCCCCTTCCTGGTCCGCATGCCAGGAGTGCTGGTGGTGGATGGCAGGGCCAGGGGCTCACCACAGCTCAGATCACTAATGTGAACCCCTTTCCACCACCCTGGACGTGGCCAGCCCGCAGCCCCTGGGCTGGTCTGGTTTTGGTGCCACGTCCCTGAGGTCCCTTACAGGAATCCCCAACGTGGGATAGCAGGGAGCCCAATCTTGCTCCCCTTCACCAGTGGATCCGGCCCAATGCCTATCATGGCTACATAGTTGTGACAAATGTTACAAAATGAAGCATCCACAAAGAATTTACCTACAGTCCAGATCAACTTATTTTCAATGGAATTAACCTTGCAATGGGGAAGGCAAAAATAAAACCCCTGCACCATCTTTGCAAATTGTTATGCAGGTAAAATTCCTTCCCAGCCACATTAACTGGTGACTGCTTCTTCCACTGCAAGACATATTGCTACCCAGAGTGGGTGGGTAGTCTGTGATTGTTCAGTCCTTGCTGAGGTGTTTTTAGGTTCTTTTCCCCACTTACACTTTTTTCCTAAAGATTTTTGTGCTTCTCCAAACATTAGGGATCCTGTACCCTGTTGATACCTTCCTCTTGTTCATAGATGGTGCCATTTTGGCTACATAAGGTTCTACACTCAGATAAAGAAGTACTTCTTCATACAATTAACAATTGACTTATGGAACTTGCTGTACATGGTGAAGAGGCTATGAACTTAAAAAAGAGAGAAGATTAGACAGTTGCATAACAGGAGCATTATTTTGAGGAAAGACTTTTGCATCTCCCCCAAGAACCGAGAGCTTGTCTACATGAGACTGTTAATCAGCTGTATCTAGTTTGGTTTCATCACAGAATTGAGATTGGAGCACCACACGAAGAGTGTTTCCTTTCCTACGTTTCCACTACATAACCTCTAGGTGGCATTGTGGTACAGTGGAATAGCGCAAATACACAAGTGAAAAAAGCAGTTTTTCCTTCACTTTTACAATTTAGTGTGCAATCCTATGTGTGTTTAGAGAGAGAGAAGTCTGGCTGAGGCATGCTGGGAATTATAGGAGTTTTTTCTGTCTAAAAAAAAAAGGATTGAGCCCTAAATACCGCATTTTCCCTGGTCTAAAAAAAACCCTCTCCAAAAGTGCTCTTTAGAAGTAAAACTGGAGGGTCAAAACATCATCTAAAGAACTTGTAAACAACTGTGATAGGGAGTGATGAGCGCATAATAAATGCCTCGTGTAGAAAAGCCTTGTGTAGATTTGAGTGACAATTGTGCAATAAAACATTTATGTCTCTAGTGCACCTCATTCACTCCATTAATGGACAAAAAAAGAAGAAGGCAACAACAAATTCTGCTGTTTGGCAAAGGTGTTTTTTTTTTTTAAAGAGAGATAGTAGAACACTGTAAGCCCTTATTATGCTCCAAAATATTTCACTACTAGTTTCAAAAATGTAGTGAGTGTGAGATAATAAAATTGTTTATAACTAACATTCTTGCAAAGTATAAATAATGAAAGACTTTGGGCTCTGATCCCAACACATTTACTTGGAACTAGAAACTGTTGATTTCAGTGAGATTTACCTATATATGGTAAATTGTTTGTGATCAAGTGTGAGAGGCTAAAGGAAGTATGAGAAAACTCATATGATGCATCTGTTCCTGGACTGCACCACATCAGATTGCAGGTAGGAGACTAAGGGAGCAATCCTGTGGCCCCTAGACAGCATCTGAAGAGCCATCGGATATTTCTGATTCCCAGATCCGAGACAGTGCTTCAACACTGGAGCTGGGAACCGGAGCTCTCTGACCCACCCACCCTCTTGCAGCTGGCACAGAAAGAACCATGCCAGCTGCTCTTCGAGGTCGGTAAAGTGACCCTGGAGAGGGTGGAAAGCAGCATTTCAGTGGGCTATCCTGACACCTCTCCAGCCTCCTCCCCCCCCCTTAACACTCCAACTAGACAGGCAGAAAAGCCCATCTAACGAAAATGCAGGGCGTGAAGATGTGGAGGTGGATATCACCTCCACTGCTCCTCCCGCTCTGCCTTGGATGACCATAAGCCTCCGAGTTTGGGGGCTTACAGGGATCGCCATAGGATTGTGCCCTAAATGTTTAGTTGCTCCTTTATGTAAAATAAATAAATAAATATGTCCCTGGATATGCAAAGAATGTAAGCTAGAATCTTCTTGACATTCTAGGATATTTTGTTGTAATGTGTGGGAGCTTTCCAACGTCACCTACAGTCCAAAGTGGTACAGCCCAGCAACAGCTGTGTCACTTTCTGTGATCACCTGGAGAGGCTGAAGATGCACAGCAACTCTTAGGTGACATAAATAGCTTGAGAATCTTTGGTAATAGGAACAGAAAATAGGCCAACAGCAGAAGGACATCACATATGAAGAATGGCTTTATTTTTCATATACTCTTCTTAAACAATTGATAAGAGATCACAAGGTTAAAATTCTAATCCCTTTGTCAACTGAAAGCTTCCAGATTTGCTCTATCAGTGGTTTGGTAAAAATGCCCCAAGGCATGTTTTTGTTGTCAAATCACAGTTTTAAAAAAAAATCCATATATATTTCATTACAACTAAACCATGGTTGACACTTTTTAAAATGTAAAAATGTAACAAAGTCAGCTATGTAATAACAATTATAGAAATACAGTGTGCCATTTTATCTGTTGGCCCTTCCTTAGCCATCACCTTTTGATAATCTCTCTCACCACTGCATACAGAATTTTGAATGACATAGCAATAGCAGGGACTTACTTCAGTGCATAGATTAACACAGTGCATATTCTAAAACCTTTGTCTCTTTCCTAAACTGGGTGAAAATGTTATTAGAAATTCTTAACTGTCTGGTAATCTAGTGCCATTAAATGATTCCTACACTCTGTGTTTGTACTGTTAAGTTTATCTGTTTAGTTAACCTTTTCCCAATCTCAAAGACAATCAGGTTTGAATTCTAATGCAATATATTCAAGCTAGGACCTGATTATAACCCTAAGCTAAAATTCTAAGTGGCATCAGTCTATGGTATCTGAAAATATTTGCCAAAAACATGTCAGAACTCCCCCATAGTACAAATCGCCCCATAAATTCTACACTTACACAACATTAATGACTTCATCATAAAAGCATGCCTTAAGGATCAAGCAAGTGGAAACATTCAGTAAATACACTGAATGTTTTACATTGTTACCAGTGGGTGTTCCTTTTGTCTCTTCAACAAGTGCCCCAAGATTAATGCAAGGGCACAAGAAGTATCAGCCAAATTAAAACTCTACAAGTTATGTACTGAACATAAATATTGCACTCTCCATTTTCCTCTTTCCTCTCTCCAATTTCTATTCATGAAGTAATTCCACAGGACAATCAGACCAGCTATTCATACTGCATATATTATTTCAATTTACCTATTGTTTAATTGATATACATTAAAGTGGTCTCTTTACAAATCAGAAAATGGTACATTTAAATGAGATAATTTATTTTTCCATTGTCTATATTAGTTTGAATTGCCTATTGTTTGTATACAATAAAGCAGAACTCACAAAGCAGAAAATGTCCTACGTAAATGATATATGTTCTCTTTCTGAAGCATTTCCTATGTCAATGCGTGCCCACATGTTCTCTTAAGCTCTTCCCATCATTTGTATCCAACTGAAACACATGAAGCCCCAGGCAACTCAACAGGATCTGAAACTACAAGTTCATGTCTTCTTTGTGGACTTCCCAGAGGCATTTGGCTGGCCACAGTGAGAGTAATGGACTTCATGGACATTTGGTTTGATCCAGAAGGGCTCTTCTTATGTTCTTATGGAGAATGAATGCATATGAAGGGGCATTTTTAGAACAGGCTTCCCCAACCTGGCACCCTTCAGATGTGTTGGCCTGCAACGCCCATAATTCCCAGCTAGGGAAGCCTGTTTTAGAAGATTTCCTTTCTAGTGCTTTCATCCTAAATATATTTGCTGTCAAGTAAGCTTGGCTGTGCTGGCAGCATGGAGGTAGCCAGTGGGGGTGGAAGGAGAAGAGAGGCAACAAAAGACACAGAGACCTATTTGGGTTGAAATTGGCCACAACTGTTATTGGTCACAGCTCAACAGATTTTGGCAGGGGTATAATAAGGGTATGGATCCAGTCATTGAGCAGCTTGACTGCAAGCCAAGGCCACCAACCTAGCTTGCATGCTGGAAGACATAGGTGGTGGGGGGAAGCAAGAACCTTGGGCTCACCAATCACACGAGCCCTTCCTGCAACCTGAGTGTGTGGTAGACCTGCCAGCCCCTGTGCAGTGCTGTGCCTAGAAGCCACTGCCTCAGGATTCCTTATGGGGATCCCCACTGTGAGGTTGCTGGGAGCCCAATCCCATTTATCCTTTACAATGGATCCAGCCCAATGCCTTCAATATCTACTTCAGAAAGTTGTAACAAAAACTAGAGATAATAATAATAATAATAATAATAATAATAATAATAATAATAATAATAATATATTTCTTACATGCCTCTCCGTCTAGATCGAGGCGGGGAACAACAAAAATATAAAATACATAAACTAATCAAAACACAACACGTACTATTAAAACATCTTAAAACTACTTAAAAACATTATAAAGCATCTTAAAAGCATCCTAAAATTCCGCTGGATAGGTCTGCCAGAAGAGATCAGTCTTTATGGCTTTTTTAAATTCTAAGATACTGCTAAGTTGATGAATCTCCTCCGGCAGGCCATTCCATAATCTGGGAGCAGCAGAAGAAAAGGTCCTCTGGGTAATACCTGTCAGGCTAGTAAATTCTTCCCAGAGGACCTGAGTGTGCGGGGCGGATTGTACGGGAGAAGGCGATCCCATAGGTAGCCTGGACCCAAACCATGTAGGGCTTTAAAGGTAATAACCAACACTTTATACTTCGCCCGGAAACTGATTGGCAGCCAGTGGAGTGCTTTTAAAACTAGTGTGATGTGGGCACCCCTAGGTAACGAATCTGTAATGAATCTGGCTGCCATATTTTGCACTAGTTGAAGTTTCCGGACTAGGTATAAAGGTAGCACCTTTATTAACACCTTGTAATGAACAAACTACACAGACCTTACATGCCCCTAGGTGATAGAAAGAATCCTGCTATGAGGAAGCTGAAAACCCAACATGGAATATACTTTGATATATCGGTCAACTACAGGTACTATATGAAAAAATGTAACAATCTGGGAATGCCTTAAAGTAAAATGCTGCATTACAGTTAATGGGAAATCACCTAATCCATTTAGGGGCTAATGGCAAGGAAAATATTTCTGCATAACTTCCACTCATACACAAGTTAGGTTTGCACACCCCAGATGCTGACTCCATTTTGTCAGCATTGACTAATGCTCTGCCTGTGACTAATTGCATCTTGCCCTACTTTTAAATCTAATTTTCTCCACTCTCAGAGACATTTCGAAGGTTCTAACAAAAGAGAGGAATGTTAATGCAACACAGTAATCTACAAATGTACAAATCTGCAATCGTGTGTCTATCCCATTATTTTACTGATCTATTTTATATTCTATCATGTTGATACATTGCCATATGTAATAAAACCCATTATGGGGGAGACTAAGGGGAAGAATTGTACAAGTTTTCATCTACTTTTTCTGTTCTTTATTCCGCGACAAAGCAAATAATCATATTTAAACCCTCCGCACAGCAGCTACTGAACTTTCAAATGGCTGAGTGGTACTAATAATAAGTTGCTTAGATTACACTCAAGCTCCCAAAGTTCTCAATGTTTAGGTCATATTTTCTTAATGAAGGACTGCCTTCTACTACATGAACCTGCCTGAACATCTGAGGCATGTCTTTTTCATGTGAAGTTAGGTGTGTGGTGACAAGGGAGAGGGCCTTTTTGGTCAAGGCACTCCGTTAGTAGAATTACTCTTATCTGAAATGGTTGATGCTCATTTTGGTTATTGGAATGATATACTCTAGCGACCTAGGTCCAGCATAATGAGTGCCTCTCATCATATAAGTCACTGGTGGTGCCCTCCAGATATTTTGGACTACAGCTTCCATAAGCCCCAGCCAGCAGGGCTAATGGTCAGGGATCATGGGACTTGTCTTTTGGAGGGAACCAGGTTACTTACTCCAGATATTTTTTCCCTCTTCCATGGTTCTGTTAGATCATTAGTTATCCTTTGGATTGTGGATTTTCCAAATTCGATCAGTCAGTGTATTTATCCAGTAGAGTGAACTCAGGATAAAAATTATGCATCAATTAAAATAGATCAGATATGTTGACTGACAAATACGGAAGGCCAAAATTACATTTAAGGCACAATACTATGTGTGTTTAGATAGGAAAAAAAGTCCCACAACTCCCAGCATGTCCCTGGGTGGGTAATGCTGGGAGATGTAGGACTTTTTTCCCTGTCTAAACGTGCATAGGATTGCATCCTTAACTGGATCAATTTTTAGCTCATATCCTCATTGCTCTTAGCAAAAATGTAACTGCAGTTTCTGTGGTAAAATCATTTATACTGGGGGGGGGGATAGATAATCGTTCAGGATACAAAGTGATCAATGGATTAACTTTTTCTGGAGATTTTGATAAAAATTACACAAACATAATTTTTGCATTGCTGTTTCGATTTCTTCTTAACTACAGGGATGACATATGCTGGAATTTTGTGGTGCAGTTTGCAGCTCAAAAACTGCATTAAAAGGTGTACATATGTTAAGGAAGTGTACAAAATGCATATGAGGAAATTGTGTACAAAAATAATGAGAAAAAAATCACAGACTGAAGTGGAAATTGGATGGAATTGACTTATGATTGAATACATGTGAGACTGATGTGGATTGCACATACACTGATTTGTCCTTCCTGAGCTGAATGGCTATTTTATAGATTAAGAATATTCTTGGCATGCATTGATTTCCAGTAAAGCTAGTGTGCTCAGACAAACATGATATGTATTGAGATCTTTAAAAAACTCTGTGGGTTGAATCCAGATTTAGTCTTAAGATTTAGGACTAACTTAAGTCCCATTGATTTCAATGGGTCTACTCCAAGTATGACTAAATCTGGATTCAACCCAACATCTACTATTTCTACAATTACCTATACAGGTCAGGAACCAAAGAGTTGTGAAACTAGTTCTGTGACCTATAGGACAGCCTCCCCCAATCAAGTGCACTCCAGATGTTTTAGACAACGGGCAGTATCTAGCTCAGCTGTGTCATTCTGTTAGCACAAATGATATTATGCTAGCAAAAACTAGGTTCTGAACTACGCGCAAGGGAAGAATCCAAATAAAGTTACGTTTGTGCATGCATGGTTGTGCATTATCCTTGTGCAACCCATTCTACAACCAGTTGCACATAACTTTTGTGCTACCCAGTGTGCAACCTGTTGTGCAACTGGTTAACAGCTGCTTGCACAACTGGTTGTGCAAGTGTAATGGGCAACCACATGCACAATGGAAAGATTCAGCAGCACTCTGGAGGTGCTATTTGAGTTTGCAGAATGACACCATTGGAATGACACCATCAATCCCCCCAGATTCCTGAGCATTGGCCATGCTGGCAAGGGCTGATGGAAACCGAAATGCCAAAACATCTGGAGGGCATCAGGCTGTGGGCGGCTACAGGGGCTTCTGAGTTGTTTTACTCATACCACAGGATTTGATGTTTAGATCCATCTGTTCAGATCCAGAATATGTTTTAATTTCTTGTTTTGTCCAGTTGGGAAAGAGTTCTGCCAGAGACACTGGAAAGCTGGAGCAGTATCCAATGCTGTCACAACACTAGTGCTAGTAACATGGTGCTAGCATAAAGCAATGCTAGTGCAATGTGCTTTGTGTGTTAGGCAAAGGGAAAATTGGCAATCTGTCAGTGAAATTCAGTGGCGTGGTTTGCTGCTGAAATTTGGCGGCAAATAGCCACTTTTCCCCTTTGCATAGCAAGCAAGCGCAAATGACTAGCGTTGGTTTGTGCAGCACTGTAACAGCATTGGATACTGCCCTTGGGTTTGAGACCTGATGCTGTCAGCCAAGGAGCACAGTACTGGTCTGCATGGAATTCACAAGGCTAAGCCAAGTTAAGAAGACTCTTTTATATGCTTAGGATTGGATCCTTGTTAGTGCTTCCATGTTTACAAAATTTACATCAATTTCCCCAGACCTCTGTTACCTCTAAAAATAGGAGTCTGAGGAATCTGATTTGGGCTTCAATCCAATACCCATTTACCTGGGAGTAAGCCACATTTAAATCAATGGGCCTTATCTCTGTGTAGACATGTATAGGATTGCATTGGTGGTTTACTAGAATGCAATATAATGGGTCATTTAAAAAAAAAAAACCGACAAGAGACCAGTGCTAAAGTTAATTTTCAAAATACAATACCTAACAGCTGCTCTGATAACTCATCCCCTACCTTGTACATGGGCACACTAAATTTTGAGCATTATCAGGTGTTTAATAAGCCCTACATCAGTGTAAGAGCACTATGCCAGCTGTTAGAAATGTTTGGCTATGGTGCAAGTATGATCTGGCAATTTAACGTGGGCAGCTGACAAGGATGAAAAATGACAGTTATGTGAAAGGGAGAGAATGACAACCATATGGCACCAGTATTATGCTAATACTTTTAGGTCTGAGGCATTATTTGGTTAGGCTTAATTTGAATGCTCCACATTTACAGACAATTTAATTATTTGTGTAATTTTATACCCAATTAAGTTTGATCTTCCATATTGTCACAACTGTAGGCTTTCCATTTAGCAGGAATGGATATCTGAACAAAGCTGTAGCAGTGTGAGAGTGATGAACATAGACTGGCTATCAGGATCCTACCCTGTTTTATATGCTTGTTTTATTTGCATCTTTTTTAAATATACCAACTATTTTTAATGGGGGCTGTTATACCACTGCAGCTCATCTGAATAACCCTTAAAAATTACTATTTCAGAGAATCAAGATACTTATCTTCTCTCTTTGAGGGGAGATTGCAAAATGTAAAACTAAACACCGAATCATAACGAATTATGTGTGCTTCCTTTTTATTTATTTGTTCCATTAATATCTCACCGTTTCATGAGTTATGCCCAAGGTGGCTAGCAATAAAATACGTGGTAAACCATTAAAAAGAACTCCAGCAGTTACTTGTTCTGAATACTGTTTCTAAAGCAGATTTTTCTTATATACGTAGTATATTTCTGTACAGGGTAAATGCATGTGCTTGCTAAGGTTCCAGTTCACAAACCCTTTATCACATAAGCCAATTACATTTTGACTAATTAGATTTGGGGAGGAAGCGATCCATAAAGTCATCACAAAATGAACAACAGTCCGGGTCCCCAGGTACAACCAGCCTATTGATTGTAACTGATTGAAAGCACCCCTGGCCACCACCACTACCAGGCCATCAGTCACTACAGGGGTTCTCTTGGGTGAGCAGTTCAGCACTAAGTTCTGCACTAAATATGCATTGATACATATAAATTAGCATATGCCATGCAAATTGCTGTCCTCTTTTTTTGTCCATTTCCATTTTGGGGGGCAATTCGTAGGTGGCTACCCTAGGCGCATGCACATGTGTTCCTACACACTGTTAGTTCAGGCATTCAGGTGAGTGCCTGAACAGGGCATGAGAGGTTTTTTTTATAACAGTCAAGGGCACTAGACTTCCCAAACAAGAAGGATTATGGGCCATGACATACATCTCTTGGCTGGAATAACCTGAAGTTTCCACCTCTGGCCAGCAGTCCCAGTGGCAGAGAGGGCAGGGAAGGAACCAGAACCAGAGCCTTCCCCAATTTGGTGCCTTACAGATGTTTTGGACTTCAACTCCCATCAGTGCCAGCATGGTCAATGGTCAGGAATGCTGTGAAGGGTCACCACCTCTATCACCACCCAGCAGAGCTGTTCAGGGTTGTCCGGGGCTTATTTCATGTTGGCCCTAAGGGTGCCATGGATCCATCAGAGGCCCACTGTGATATGTTTGCAAGGTACTTCCATGATAATATCTCTTGCATCTGCCAGGACGTAGACTCCAGTGAATCAGGTGAGGTATCCAAAGCACAGTCTTGTCCATTTTTGTTGGATGAGTTTCAGTTGGTACAGCTATAGGACATTGACGAGGTGCTTGAAGAGGTTCAAGCAACCACTTCCATATTGGATCCTTGTTGCTCGTGTGATAAAAATGGCAGGGAGGGAACAGCTGACTGGGCCGGGGAGGTGATTAATGCCTCCTGCAAGAGGGAATGGTCTGGGCCACCTAAAAGAGGTGGTGGTGAGTGAGACCACTAAATTCTCCCTGGACCTGAAAGATCTTAACAACTTTAGGCCAGGTCCTTGAGTGGGTGGTTGCCAACCAGCTCCAGATGCTCTTGGATTAAACCAATTATCTGGATCCATTTCAGTTGGGGTTCCAGTCAGGTTTTGGCATGGAAATAGCCTTGGTCACCCTGTATGATGTCCTATGTCAGGGGAGAGACAGGAGGAGTGTGACCCTGTTGATTCACCTTGATCTCTTGGCGGCTTTCGATACCATTGATCATGGTATCCTTCTGGGACAATTGTCTTAGTTGGAAGTGGGAGGAACTACGTTGCAGTGGTTTCATTACTACTTGGATGGTTGGCTCCAGAAGGTGGTGCTTGGGGAATATTGCTTGACCCCGTGGATTTTCCAGTATAGGTTTCCACAAGGGTCGGTTTTGTCCCCAGTGCTATTTAACATCTACATGAAACCTTTAAGTGGGGTCATCCAGAGTGTGTTGCCACCAGTAATGATGACAGGCATCTTTTCATCTTCATCAGGTGAGGCTGTGGATGTGCTAGAACAGTGTCTGGCTGTGACAATGAACTGGATGAAGGCTAATAAAGTGAAACTCAATCGAGACAAGACTGAACTGCTGGTAGTAGGTGGCTCTTCTGACCAGATGGAGGGTGTTCAACCTGTTTTGGATGGGATTGCATTCCCCCTGAAGAAGAAGATTCGTAGCTTGGGAGTTCTCCTGAAGTCATCGTTGCCACTTGAGGCTCAGGTGGCTTCAGTGGCACAGAGTACCTTCTACCAGCTTTGCTGGTGGCCTAGCTATGCCATTATCTGGATAGGGATAACCTGGCTTTAGTAGTCTATACTCTAGTAGCCTCCAAGTTAGATTACTGCAATGCACTCTACGTGGGGTGCCCTTGAAGACTGTTCAGAAGCTGCCGCTTGTGCAAAGTGCGGCAGCCAGATTCATAACAGGGATCAAAAAGTCTGAGCATATAACACCAATTCTGGCCCTCTTGCATTGGTTGCCTGTATGTTTCTGAGGCTGATTTAAGGTGCTGGTTTTAATCTATAAAGCTTTACACAGCTTGGGGCTACAATACCTGATGGAGGCATCTTCTGACATGAACCTACCTGAACACTACGATCAACATCTGAAGCCTTCCTCAAGTGCATCCTCTCGGGGGAGGCCTGGAAGGTGGCAACAAAAGAGAGGGACTTCTCAGTGGTGGCCCCGATTACAGAATGCTCTCCGCGGTGAGGTCTGTACAGCACCACGTTGTCATCGTTCCAGTGCCGTTAAGATTGTCCTCTACTCCTAAGCATTTGAGAGCATATGATGGGACATTTATGTCAGTTGTTTTTATAAGGTCCAGTATCTCACTGTAACTATTTTTAGCTATTTTAAATTATTTTTAAATTTGGTATGTTAAAGATTTCAAGTTATGTTGTGTGTTTTTTTACCTTGTATTAGTAACTTGTAATCTTTGTGAACAGCCCAGATCACTTTGGCTATTGGGTGGTATAGAAATTAAATAAATAAAATACATAATAATAATTAATAAAGATCTGGACAGTACCCCTGGTTATTAAGCAAAACTGGAATAGGCAGCTGATGGCATTTTTAAAAATTCCTTGTCCAGTAATTCCTGTCACGATCTTAGTTGTTGCTTTCTTGCATGGTTGTGCTAATTCACTTCCCTAAGAATTCTGTGGTTTCTCCTTCTTTGTGCTCCTCTCCCCAAAAGGCTCATTCCCAATATTCCTTCACACAATCCTCCTCCCAAAGTGCAGCAGATATCCCTTATCTCTGCAGTGCTGAAGGATGAGCTCAGTTCCAGGAGCTCAGCTGTCTACGCAGCCAAGCATTCTTTCCTGGAATCCTCCCAGATGAAAAGTCAAGCGTGCGGGATGGGGGTGGGCACAGCCTTGGTTCCAACACCTGTCAGCATGGCTAGAGCATTACGTATTTTTCAATGTCCTAACCTGTAGAGGCAAGGAGATTTGGAGGCTGAGAGCATAGCAGAAGACAGATTGCCGCAGGGATGTAAGGAGCTGATAGTATAAAAAAAAAGAAAAGAAAAAGAAAGAAGAGCAGCTATGTCCACTCAGTACACATTGGGTAAGCAAACAAATATTTTTTTAAAAAATCACTCCATCTGGCAGAAAGCCACATTATAATTTTAACAGTAGCGTGTGATGTTCTAAAGTCCTTTGGCTTTAGTGGCTCAATTTAACCCCATTGCTGAATTTCAAACGAATACGAAAATCCTATATTCCCCAATCTGTGGTCTTCCAGATGTTTTGGACTTAAACTGCAATCGGCCCCAGGCAGCATGGCCATTGCTCAGGAAGGCTGGGAGTTGTAGTCCAAACATCTGGAGGGCACCAGGTTGGGGAATGCTGCTATACCAGTCACTGACTCTCAGCCTAACCTACCTCACAGGGTTGTTGTGAGGATAAGATGGAGAGGAGGAGGAGGATTATGTAAGCCGCCTTGGATTCCTTTCAGGAAAAAAGGCGGGGTATAAATATGATAAATAAATAATAAATAAATATACTATGCAAGATTCACCTTCCTAGAACATAATGGAAATGAAAACATTTTGATTACCAGAAGCTTGGATGTGTAACGAGACCTTTTCACCTCAACTTCATGATCAACTGAACTACTGTTTTTGAAAAGCACTTTTGACATTTTGAAAGCCTATGCAAATAAATACGTCGTTGCCTGGTGCCAGAATAATATATTGAGATATAATGGAAATTCAGGCGATCAAATATGATCTGATTTCCAAAGCTCAAGATGGGCTAGAATACCACAGAATACAAGTTCCAGCTAAAAGCCTGCAAATATCAGCACTCTACCTGAAATGACTCAATGAAAGCCACCACAAGCAAGAAGCCATCTCTCTCAGGCAGTATGAACGTGGCTATCTTTATTTATTACATTTACAGGACCGGTGCAAGGCAGTTTGGTGCCCTAGGCAAGATCAGATATTTAGCGCCCCCCCTTCCCACTTGAGAGCGCTGTGGGTTTTTTTCAAGGCATTTCTGGTGCCCCCTTTAGCCTTGCGCCCTAGGCAGCTGCCTAGTTGGCCTAATGGTAGCACCGGTCCTGTACATTTATTATAATCTTTATTATAATATTACTGTTATGTGCTGCTCCCATTTCTCCAAGAAGCAACTCTTCCATGGGCAAGAGAGCCATGAGAACCAGTGTGGCGTGGTGGTGAGAGTGTTGGACTGGGACTCGGGAGATCCGGATTCTAGTCCCGACTCAGCCATGAAGTTCACTGGGTGACTTTGGGCCAGTCACGGACTCTCAGCCTAACCTACCTCACAGGGTTGTTGTGAGGATAAAATGGAGAAGAGGAGGAGGAGCATTGTGTAAGCTGCCTTGGGTTCCTTGCAGGAGCAAAAAAGGCAGGATATAAATATAATATAATATAAATGCTACTATGGTTTATTTTCCTATGAATATCAGAGCATTGGACACTTATGGTGTTTTTTGCATATTTATAAATAAAGCAAATATTACAAGTAGAACACAAGTGGAAGTGAGCAGTGACTGAGCCCTACCGGCTGACAGATACGCAACCCCACGTCAGATCCCCAGAGCTCTGCATCCCAAAGGGCTGCTAGTCATCAGCCAACTTTCAACTCTCTGCCTCCTCCAAACTGCAAAATTGCTGTTTCTTCATACACGCACCAACAGGAGGGGTATCATCTCCCCTAAGCTCCAAAGTCTCTCATCAAAAACACAGAGAAAAATCCCCAAATATCTCCTAACTATTCTATGATTCTTACTGAGGACATCAGTGAACTATCTTGGACTACTATTAACCCACAATCCAGCTAATGAAAAAAGCTCAGCCAGCAGCCATGCAGCACATGTAGCTTGACATCTCACACCAGTGTATTCTAGTGGAAGTGACAACTGCTCTCTCCATCCTCTACCTCAAGCGTGCAGAACCTCTGGCTTGCGGGCCTAATTCGGCCTATGGGGCACCCCAGTCCAGCCTATGCTGCCCCTTGGGGCTCCTGTAGGGGGAAGGGCTTAGGCTCCAAGCCCTGCCCCTGGAGGAATCCCTTTGGAGGGCATCCCCCAGTTGCTATCTCCAATGGAGATAACAGCAGGCAGGGATTCCCCTGGTGGTGCAGACCAGCAGCAGAGATGGAGAATAGTCTGGGCACTGGGACTCAACCGCATGCTGACCCAGGCTGCCGGGACTTGGTCCCTTTTTTCATGCTGGGAGGAGGCAGTGTCTTGTTTTTATAGTTTGTAAGCCCGAGGACTGGGCCTAACTTCTTTCTTTCTTTTTTATGTGACCTGCTTTGGGAGACAATATCTGACTAAAAAGCAGATTTCAAGTTATGTTGTTGTTTTTTTACCTTGTATTAGTAACTTGTAATCTTTGTGAACAGCCCAGATCACTTTGGCTATTGGGTGGTATAGAAATTAAATACCGGTAAATAAAATACATAATAATAATTAATAAAAATCTGGACAGTACCCCTGGTTATTAAGCAAAACTGGAATAGGCAGCTGATGGCATTTTTAAAAATTCCTTGTCCAGTAATTCCTGTCACGATCTTAGTTGTTGCTTTCTTGCATGGTTGTGCTAATTCACTTCCCTAAGAATTCTGTGGTTTCTCCTTCTTTGTGCCCCTCTCCCCAAAAGGCTCATTCCCAATATTCCTTCACACAATCCCCCTCCCAAAGTGCAGCTGATATCCCTTATCTCTGCAGTGCTGCTACACTTTCTCCTCCTGGTGTGAGTTCCTGGTTACTGAAGCTGCTCCTGCTAACGAGAGAAGCCAACTGGGAGTAATTGTGCATTGTACAACAGCAGCATGCTTGCTCATGAGTACTCTGGGATTCTGGCTTATTGTTTTGTGTGAATGTGGCCGTTACGTTATGGAGGTGGACTGGCAGTAATTTTTGCACTCAACTATGTTGACACATCTCCATAATGACCATAGGATAATTTATTTATTTTTATTTTTTTATTTAAAGACACTGTTCAGCAAAACTACCAGGCTGGTATATAAGAAGGCTAATTAAACACCAATATAAAATAGAACATCACATATAAACAAAAAATAGAGCAGAAAAACAGGGTAGAAATTCAGCATATAGTGCAGATAAAGACAGTATACAGTAAGGGCACAGTCCTATGGACTGCACCCTTGCTGCTCGGAAGCCCCTGAACTTGGAGGTGTCTGAGATTCCTATGCCCTGCCGAGCTTAAGCTGGTAGGGCAGGAGGAGCGGCAGAAGTGATCTCCTATATTTTCACTAGACAGGCTTTTCAACCAGTCTAGCGAGGTTGCTGGGGGGGGGGGGAGAGGCTGGAGAAGGTGCAGGATAAATCGTATCCTGACCTCTGTTTCTTCCCCTTCCCGCCCACCAGAACACCCCCTTCCCCCTCTCTCTGAGGTCAGTTTTTCAAACTTGGAGAGGCAGCCAGCATGGTTCTCTCCGCACTGGCTCCAAGGGGGTGGGGTTGGATCTCTGACTCCCCCTTCCAAAGTCAGAGCACTTAGAAGGGGTTTTCCAAGCCATCCTATGGTCTCTTGAATACTCACCCAGGGACCATAGGATGGCACTCTCCATTGATGCAACCTGGTAAAAGCCTGTGCAAATAAATACGTCGTTGCCTGGTGCCAGAATAATGCCAGGGTTGGTTCCAACAGATGCCTCTATGGGCAGGGCATTCCAAAAGTGGGATGCCATGACTAAAGCCCCCCTCTGCAGTCAGTATCCATCTAAATTGAGGTGGTACAGTAGTGGTGATCTGGAGAATTTGCATATCTTCCCCCCTACACCCACCACCCCCGTCAGGGTACAGGGAGATGAACAAGATGAACAAGAGCCAGTGTGGCGTAGTGCTGAGAGTGCTGGACTGGGACTCAGGAGATCTGGGTTCTAGTCCCCGCTCAGCCATGAAACTCACTGGGTGACTTTGGGCCAGTCACAGACTCTCAGTCTAACCTACCTCACAGGGTTGTTGTGAGGATAAAATGGAGGAGTGGAGGAGGAGGATTATGTAAGCCGCCTTGGGTTCCTTGCAGGAAAAAAGGTGGGGTATAAATATCATAAATAAATAAGTTCCTCTATGGGCATAATAGCCAAATGTCATCAGTCAATTGTGGAAGTTATTGTGCATGCTGTTCATGGAGTTCTCTATAACTTCCAAAATTACTATGAGTTACTCCTACACAAACTATGTAACTTGTCCACCTGGCTTGCTTGCTTGCTTGCTTTATTTATTATATCTATACCCCGCCTTTTTTCCTGCAAGGAACCCAAGGCGGCTTACATAATTCTCCTCCTCCACTCCTCCCTTTTATCCTCACAACAACCCTGTGAGGTAGGTTAGGCTGAGAGTCAGTGACTGGCCCAAAGTCACCCAGTGCGTTTCATGGCCGAGCGGGGACTAGAACCCGAATCTCCTGAGTCCCAGTCCAGCACTCTCACCACTACGCCACACTGGCATAACCTAGGACTTAAAGTCTATACATTATCATCTGTATGTTGTGCCCAGAGTGGATAGAAAATCTATTACTTCTATCTACTAAATTTCCAGAACCTGTTGTCTACTGGATGCTAATACAAAGGAATTTACTATTGGCAGCAACCCAGAATTAGGTGCCAGAATGAGAACTGGTTACCCTACCCAGAAGTCACCCCAAAACAGTTATGTGTTAGTGGAAACATACTTATTCCAGAACAGACCCACCAATTTCAATGAAACAATTACAGCATAAGTGATTATGACAGTAGATTCCAAGTAACTATGACTCTGAATTAAAATTCAAATGTAACCACCATACTAATCTACTTGCGTGCTCTTTTTATACCCAGGACCATTTCTACTTGATTTGAAGGCAAAGATGGTTCAGATCTTTCTTTGATGCATACTACATCAGCATGTTTTAACTTGCTCTTTCAGTCTAATGGTCAATTAGGACAACTGGCGAGCAGCATGAATGCTGTGTTGATGGCTGCAACGTTATTTATAAAGAGCTAAATGCAGAAAAGTGCAATCTCAATTCCAGTGTGAGCTGTATGCAAACCTAAAGGTCCCTCATGCACGATTTGTGGGCTGCAAAATAGACCCCATTATTCTCAGGCTGCTGTTTGGCTGCCATGATAAAAAAGGAAATAGTATTCCGCCAAGCATTCTCCATGTTTGGTTAATTTAAATGGCATCTTAAACCATAAAGAGATGCAAGAAGAGTACAGCAGTATGCTAGCCTCTGCACAGAACATCCCAGCGCTCCTGTGCACAGCCACTCACTGCCCAGCAAGCCAGGCCAGTGCAAAGGGATAGGAGTGAGTTGAGATCACACACCACTGTGACCCATCTGCTGTACTGATTTGCCATCAGGAAAGCACGCACAATCCAACTTTGAGGGATAAGAGCCCAGTGCCTCTTGCCTGCTCAACTCACCGAACCAGTGGTGTAAAAAAAGAAAAGAAAAAAAGGACTCTGCACATGCTCAGAGGTACTCATGATAATTTCACATATTCTGGGATTAAGTACTAGCAACAATCAGTACCGGCTCCAGGTTTTGAAGGACCCTTGGGCAAGCCATCCTCAGTGGGTCCCTCTCCCTCAGTGAATCTTCAGTGACTGTTCACAGTCAATCTGTGAACAGAATGCTGTACTAGATAGACCAGTGTTCTCCAACCTTGGGTCCCCAGATGTTTTTGGCCTACAACTCCCAGCATGCCCCAGCCAGCTATGCTGGCTGGGGCATGCTGGGAGCTGTAGGCCAAAAATATCTGGGGACCCAAGGTTGGAGAACACGGAGATAGGCCCTTGGTCTGATCCAGCATGGGTCTTCTTATGTTCTTATGAATCTACCTTCTCACCAGCATTGTGGTCTCCTCCTCCTCCTCCTCCACTTCATCACTGCTTGTTTGCAATGCTTGCTTGCCTGGCAGAGAGCCAATGAGCATGCAGAAAGTGGCATTGATGGCTCCTCCTTCACACCACCTCTGTTGTCTGGGCCAGAGTGAGAGGTGGGTGAACAAGGAGGTAGAATAGGAGGAGTGGGTTTGGTGGCTCTTGTCAGTGGGCCTTCTGCCAGGATATGGGCCCTTGGCAGGTGCCCAACCATGCCAACCTTTGATACCAGCCCTGCTAGCAAGAACAAATTCTAGGGTAAGACCTGTATTTTCCTATGTAGGACTCACGTTGAAATACAGTTTTTAAATCTGCCTCCTAGCCACACTAGTCATGCATGCCTCCAGAAAGAAAAGAGAAACTAATACTTGCAAGCTTCTTAAAGATATATACACATATACATAAAAGCTTCCCATCTGGCCGTGCTATCAACTTGGAGCTGCATTCACAGGCCAAATGGAAAGCTTTTATGTATATGTGTATATAACTTTAAGAAGCATGCAAGTACAGTATTAGTTTCTCTTTTCTTTCTGGAGGTCTGGGTAACGCCTCTCTCCTATTCTCTTTGGGTAGGCCTTGGAGCCAGGCAGTCTGGTGTGTGGCTTCTTAGAAGTTAGTCTACCAATAAAGAATGCTGTTGTGAGTGAGAGCTTCTGAGTCTGGAGAGTATTGCCTGGAGAGCATGGGCAAGGGGTGGACTGCAGGTTGAGAAGGTAAGCTCACCCCTACATTAACCATGTGTTCTTTTGAGAGTGAACCTCCCTTGCGTGTGACTGGAATAGTTGCATACTCTTCCCCTACTTCTTCCTGCCTCCAATTCCTTCATCTGTAGTCTCTCTTGCATTGAGTTCTAGAATGTAAACCCCTCAGGACAGGGACTTGTTCCCTAATAATTTGTAAATAACCATGTATATGGATGGCACTATATATAAACAAACTAACAACAGCAGCAGCAACAACAACAACAACATTGCATGAGATGATGCAAATGGAAGTGAAAATTCTCTCTCTCTCTCTCTCTCTCTCACACACACACACACACACACACACACACAATGTGCATGCTGTGTGGGTGTAGGTTGAATCCTAGTAAGCCCTAGTAAGTATTTGAATGCACCAAGATATTATCATTTCTTGGGCAAGTGAGTAATGCAGGTCCAAACTATTATCTATGAAGGTTAATCCTGAGTATTTGAATTCTCAGCATGGTTATACAAAAACCGGAACTACTTTAGACTTTTAGACCCAAAAATATAGCATTGGGGTGGGGCAGAGACAAACATAGCAACCCCATAATTCTTTTTAAATGTTTTCAACAGCTTGCATAATACTTCCAACTATGCAACAATGTAATGGTTCACTTTCTGCATCATTTTGTTACAGGATCATGAAATCCAAAGTGCGATGAGCTGTAATATCTCAATCTTATTATTCCCCTGTTAATTAGCCTACTTCCCAACACCTGACAAACAGGTGTTGTTGTTTTTTACTTCAGCACTCTCAATGCCCGATTATTACAACGCAGGGTTTGCCCTAATTCTTTCTTATGCACAAACAAGTGACCCCCAAATTGCCCTCATGACAAACACACACACAGCAAGCATACATTTGTCAGAAAACTGGTCTGGGATTCCCACCAGCACTCCCCTCCCCCACCCACCCAGCCCCAAGCCTGGCCAGCGCTTTAGAGAAACTCATTTTCAAATGACATATAAACTGTAGCTGTTTCATTACATTTATTGAAAGAAAGGAAAGTGGGGGAAAGGAAAGGACAACAAGCACCTTTTTGCCAACCAACACAATATGACTACAAAAAACACAGCTAGTAATTATTACTTTCTCAGGCTGCTTAATGTCCATCCTTTTGATAAGCACACATCATTCAAATAGCAAGGAGTTAGCAACAACTAAATCTTCCAAATAAAGTATGAGAAAGTATGAAAACCTCATACCTGACAAGTGACACCTCCAGGTTGCTTTTAGAAACAAGCCAATCTCCTCAGACATGGAGGTTTTGTTTCTGTGCATACAAACAGACACTCCTATATGCCGGCTTATCAAGGAGCCAGCCTCTTCATACAGATTACACCAATGAGAGAAAAACCAGGGGCGAACATGCAGGAAGGGAAGCCGTTTCTTCTTCCCCAAATGCCTGTCACAGCCCTTTGTGACTGCAGTTCTCAATTAACCTTGGCATTTGTGTTATAAAACATTTAATGAGGGAAGTCCTGTGTCACCATATTGTGCAGCCAGACAAAGGGTAGCAAAAATGTTAGAGAAAATACGGTAGCAATGAGTTGGATCCAGAATAACATTAGTCATGCTTTAGTCCCATTGTATCAATGGCACTTAAGTTAGTCATGACTAACCATTCCTGTTAATTTTCATGGGATAAAGAGTGACTAAAGGCGCGATTCTATGCATGTTTAGACAGAAAAAAAGTCCGACAACTCCCAGCATTCCCCAGCCAGCAGTTCTGGCTGGGGAATGCTGGGAATTGTAGGACTTTTTTTTTCTCTTTACACATGCGTAGGGTTGTGCCCTGTGTCTGTATGTATCCAACAATAATCGTATCCACAACAATTACTTTCAGTAAAATAGTACTGAACTTACTTTATAATTCTTTTTCCCCTTCTTTTGCTTCTTTTCTTTCTTTTAAGAAATGTCACCTTTTCATTCTTCCTTTCTTGGCTTGCTTTTGACTACATTTCCATCTTCTTATTTTCTACATTTTTTTAGGTGCTGATTTTAGCAACATGTCCCCGTGAGCAGGTACAAAAAAACCTACCGGTATTTATCATTGATGTAACACTGTTATGTAGAAAATGATTTACAATGCTTGTGAGATAGATCAGTTATTATTATTATTTCACAGATAAGGAACTGAGGTTGAGAGATGAAGGACATAACAAAAAGGAGACAGGGAATCCATGCAAGAGAAAGGATTTTATTTATTTCTTATTTTAAAAATGTATACACTATATCTTCATCCCAAAGAGGATTTCAGAGCTTCTAGGCCTGGATCCGGGCCTTCTAGGTTCAAACCCAATCCTACTGGATTCTACAGATTCTCACTGTGAGCTTTTCTAGATGAGACTTTTTAACCTGCTGTTGCTACTTCCACTTTCACTGCAGTATTAAGATTGGATCTTTACACTAAGGGCTCTTCCAGATGGAGGGCTCCTAGCATCGCCAATCACTGGACTTCCACTATAAAGTACAACATACTACCCACATACTACCCACGTTGTTGGAGGAAATTGCTGCTACATGCTACAACCTTCTGTCCACACCAGTAAGTGGAGATGTAGCCAAAGCTCCTCCCTTCCTTTGTTGCTCCCTTCCACCATGTCCTTTGTCCTGAGGTATGTTTTGTTTTGTGTGTGTTTTCTTCTTCTCCTCCAGAATCCTGCAATTCTGAAAGTCCAAAGATTCACTGCTGTGCTTTTACTCCCGTGTAAGTGCACGTCGCCCTGATTCAGATCAGAACCATGCGTGCTCTAGGAGCTTAGGGTTAAACCTTCCCACCCATTTTTTTTCTTGACATTTTCAGAGAATGATGCTGTTTTAAGAATGCAGTTAGTTTTTAAGGTATCAGTTAAATTAAAAGAAACGTGTGTGTGTGTGGGGGGGGGGAGCCTTACCTTTTTTTTTTCTGTGCAAGGGAGACAACAAGCTCAAAGTCCGCTCCAATGGTGCAGCAGCTAAAAAGGAAAAAGAAAAGCCCTCACAAGTCATAACTAGTTGTGGAATATCACAGATGTGGGGTAACTCTCCTCTGGAAAATTCCACGAAAGCAGCAGAGGCAGGCAAGCAAGTGAGGCAGGCATATGAGCAACAAATTCATATTGCAAAGGCATGCTCTCTTGCTTCCCCCGCACCCACTGACCATTTGTGTGTCACTCACTGAGACTCTTCCCACGACATGACAGTATGGCTGCCATTTTGAATATGCAGCCCCCACTTGAGGGTTGTCGTGTCATGCGAACCCGGCAAGTGAAGGCTATGCGAGGGTTGAACAATCCTCGCATAACCCACACTCGCCGGGTTCACACAACACGACAACCCCTGAGCGGGGGTTGTATATTCATTGAGGTGCCCCAGGTGCCATGGCTTGTCCGAACCTGGTCACTGTCTTGCCTGTTTTCCATTCTGTGGTTGAATCGTTCTTGTGATAGTGGTCTCTCAGTTGCGCTTTCTGAAGTCACCTCTTAAGTCTCCTTCGTGTAGCTCTACTTTCCACCCCCACCCTGGCCTGCATTGAGCATGCTCTGCTCTGCTTCAGATAACCTGCAGGGGGTGGCGTTTATTCTCACTCTCTAATTGGAAATTGGGGAAAACATTGGGGAGAAAAAACACCTCTTATGGAATCTTTTCTCTTTCAAAATGAGTGATTAAAAATAGTTCTGTTTTAAAATAATATTGTTGCAAAACTCTGGATTTAAAGGTAGTAAATTGAGACTAGCTGAAAACCCTGAGAGTTAGGCTTGCTGCCCTGAGTACAGACCCCAAACCTGAGTTTCAGGGCCACGGCCGGTTGACCTGGCAATCCTAGCTCCACATCATACAAATCTTTCCATCTGTCATGTCAGCCTGGCCTCCATACACATCCTTCTGTCAATGTCCCTAAAGCAGATTTGTTTACTCTGAGTGTCCACCTAATCAGGGTTATCATATACTTGGGGAAAATACTCTAATTTCTGTTTTCTTCTGATAAGAAAGAACTCTTTTTCAAACGTTTTGTGAAACAAAGGTAGAGAAAAAAAATAAAATGTTTCAGGGTAAGCTGTATGTAAGTGCACTTCCATTTATGTGGGACGAAATGGAGTGTACCATTTATACCATTTTAAATAGTAATAGTAACATAGTAAAATATAAATATATTGAAAGAGCAATCCTGTGGTCCCTGGGAGAGCATCACAGGGACCATAGGATAGTTGGGATTCCCTGCTCCAAGATTGGAGACAGCACTCCGACCTCAGAAGGGGGGGGTCGGAGATCCGACCCCTCACAGCTGATGTGGAGAGAACCTTGCCAGCTGCCCTCCGAGGTCAGAAAATTCACCTCGGAGAGGGGGGAAATGGAGCATTCTGGTGGGCAGGGAGGGAAGGAGCAGGATACGAGTTATCTTGAACCTTCTCCAGCCTCCTTCCATCCCGTTCCAAAGCACCCTCGCTAGACAGGCTGAAAAGCCCATCTAGCAAAAATCATGAAAGACAGAGTGCAGGAAGGTGAAGATCACCTCTGCTGCTCCTCTCGCCCTGCTGGCTTCAGCCCGGCAGGGCATAGGAATCTTTTTTGTTGTTGTCAAGATTTATACTCTGTCTTTCAAGCACATTATGAGGGCAGCTTGCAAAAAAACCCCCAAAAACAAAATTTAAGGCACTGTAAAATAACCAACCGCACAATTCTATTAACATGTCTGTTTAGAAGTAAGTCTCATTGAGTTCAATGGGGCTGATTCCCAAGTGAGTGTGTATAGGATTGCAGCCCATCCTTCACCCTCTCCCCT
Source organism: Shinisaurus crocodilurus (assembly GCA_021292165.1). Classification (NCBI taxonomy): domain Eukaryota; kingdom Metazoa; phylum Chordata; class Lepidosauria; order Squamata; family Shinisauridae; genus Shinisaurus; species Shinisaurus crocodilurus. Next base: position 259,315,182 of record CM037878.1, on the reverse strand, counting down.
CTCACAGTGAAGCAGTTAGTCTTGGTTTACCTTCCATAGTTAAACTATGGAATTCGCTATCCCAAATGTGATGGCTTTCAAAGGGATCTCAAAGTTGAGATGACTGATCAAGAGACTTGCGTGCCTGCTCAGGTTCTAACCATTAATGGGCAACTTCAAAGTGCCTCGTGCTTTCCCGCTGTATGGTTTATTTATTTATTTATTTGTTTTATTCATATCCTGCCTTTTTTTCCTGCGAGGAACCCAAGGTGGTTCACATAATCCTCCTCCTCTCCATTTTATCAACAACCCTGTGAGGTAGGTTAGGCTGAGAGTCAGCAACTGGCCCAGAATCACCCAGTGAGCTTCATGGCTGAGTGGGGACTAGAACCCGGATCTCCCAAGTCCCAGTCCAACACTCTCACCACTACGCCACACTGGCTCTCACTTTAAACTTGGACTGGACAGACCATCAAATAGGACACCTTCAAATAGAGGACTGTCCTTTGCCAGCTCTCCAAAATAGAGTACTGTAAGTGACTGTGGAGGCCAATTCTAGATCCACACAGCTTCCCACAGTGAGGACACAGGTTACCAGATGGAAGATGGTCCTGTAAAGGATTCGTTTGACGTGCTTTTTGCTTAGCACGTTTCTCCCTTTCACCTTGCACTCGGGCTTCTTCAAAGTCCATAGAACCTTTGTGAAAGGCCAACCTCCAGTTTGATCGTTCATGGGCCAGAGCTTCCCAGTTCTCGATGTTTATATTGCATTTTTTTAGATTAGCCTTAAGAACATCTTTAAACCTCTTATACTGACCACCGATATTCCGCTTTCCATCCTTGAGTTGGGAATAAAGTAACTACTTGAGGAGACGGCAGAGAGTAGGGACAGAGAGTAGGGAGATACAACTGTGTAGACTCCTGCTTGATTGATGCGGGCTATTTTGAAGTGTCTACTGTCTTCAGTCACTCTATAGAAAATCAATTGAGATAAGCTGACACATGCATATCAAGAAGAAACTGCCCCCAAAGAAAGTAAACTTAGTATTATGTACAAGCTATTGAATTGTTAATTAGGATGAGACTGAGCCCAAGTTTTCTTTTCATGAATTGTAACAAATTGTAGTGGTACTGGTGATAAACCTCTATTACTAAGGTTATATTATACTATAATTTTTGTGAATGCTTCATAATTACATAATTAAAATTGGTTTACATAACCTCGTTGAAAAGATTCATTTTTAAAATACATCCATAAAACTATGCTATGAAAACAAATGAACAGTTGCATTGGATCCCCCCCCAAGTGTGCTCAATACCAATTTTTTAAAAATGTCTGCACAACCAACCATAGTGTATTATAAATATTTTAAAGTTTTATATGCTTACTGAATTCCCTTGTCAAGTGCCAATAGTTTGTTTAATCTTCAGGAATAGCTGATGTCATTGATATAAGAGAAAAATAGTGCAAAAGCCTTTGCATTCTTGCTTAATGCAGCTTTTCACCGAGTCTACAATATTGCCTTCAGGAACTTTGTAAAATTCTTGCACTCTGACCACACTGATTTTAAACTTGTTCTTATGACGTAGTGGGTGGGTTTGCACGTCACGACAACCCACCTTGCAGATAAGCTACGCAGGGCGAGTTGTTTGAAACAACCCACGATGCGCGTGACCAATGATCAGGCTCACCATGGGTTTCACACACACACACACACACACACACACACACACACTCCTTTTCCTTGGTCTTCATGTGGCAGGACCCATCTTGTCTTGCCTCCCCACTGTGATCGCAAGCCCTTTTGTGCTCGCCATGGCTTTTTCCCCTTCCTCTCCTTTTTGGGCAGCACATTGGAGGGGCTATCACTGGTTCATCACCCTTTTAAAAAATATTTTTTTGCACAAGAAATGTGTGCAATGTTTTTCATAATTTTTTTTTTTAAATATTATTTTTAGTCAGACTTGCGTGGGTCCCAAATGGCAAACCTCACCTGGGCGATGTCTTGCGGGGTGTCGGCTGTCAAAGTGCAGCAGGCACCCACCATGGGCATCTACCCAGGCATGCTACAAAGAGCTTTACTTTTTACTTTTCTTTCTCTTGACAGCTATCAAAAGGCAAGCTGTCAAGAGAAACCAAAGCTGTGAGTGATCTTTGCTCGTGAAGGAGGTGATCTACTGGGTGGCCAGTAGATCACCTCCTTTGTGGTGAGATCCTCTAGGGGTTGTTCCCCCCCCCCCCGACCTGACTCTTGTCAGGTTCCTCACACTTTTCCACCCTCTCCTGAGACTCTAGACGCTGGAGAAATTGGAAAAGTGTGAACCACCCCTTCTGTCAAAACTTGCTGTCAAAACTCTGGTTCCTTTTTAAAGGGTTTTTGTTTTTTTTGGACAGGGCTACCCATGATATTTTTACTGGGACATATGTATTCATGCCTGCATATGTCCCTGTCAAAAACACACATGCCTGAATAGCCCTGTCAAGAAACCCCCTTTAAAAGTTAGCTGCCGAACCTCCATGCTACCATAAAAGGGGTGGCTCGCACTTTTCCAATTTCTCCAGCGTCTAGAGTCTCAGGAGAGGGTGGAAAAGTGTGAGGAACCTGACAAGAGTCAGGTCGGGGGAGGGACAACCCCTAGAGGATCTCACCACAAAGGAGGTGATCTACTGGCCACCCCCTTTCACGAGCAAAGATCACTTGGAGGATGTTCACTGCCACATTTCACACATTTACGAAAAGGGGCCTTGAGGGCCATATGCTTCACGGCATACAGCCTGACAATCATGAGTAAAGAAAACAAATGAAACAAAGAAATTAACAGTGAAGAAAGAAGAACAATCGCAGAAAGAAAAGCCAGAAAGAGAAAAATTTAAGTTACCTCAGCCAACAAGTCACGAACGACGAGAGAAGCTCCTCCTGAGGCAACCACAATGACGGTCGAAGAGGAACTGAGGTAATAGGTAGGAACCCGCTAAGGACATGCGCTCTAAGACAGTGTGGGAGGGGCTCCTGCCTAAATTCCTCAACTAGAGAAGTTTCCTGAACGAGGCTCCGTGCAGGTGCAGAGCCCATATGTGTAATGCAGAGAGACCACAAAGAAGAACCCATACTGGCAGACCATAACTCAGATGCCAGGTCATGTGGCATGGGGCCATACTTCTCTGGCCTCATGATGTGAACACTTAGAGCTCACAAAGGGGGACTCAGTTGATGAGACTCTAAGGAAAAACTGCACTCTGTACTCAGAAGGGGGACTTTGGAAAAACACCTATACCTTCTGAAATCCCCTCTTCTATACAACTATTAAAGGTGCAGGAACCTTGTCCTCTTTTGCATCTCACTCCTTTAGCAAAGGGGGAGGTTTGCCACACTCGGTCCCATTCCCACCACACCATAAGCTCATCCATGCATTGCCAAACCACAAGACATAAGAAGAGCCACGCTGTATCAAACCAAGGGTCCATCTAGTCCAGCATCCTGTTTCCCACAGTAGCCAACCAGCTGCCTGTGGAAAGCCCACAAGTAGGACATGAGTGCAATAGCACTTTCCTTCTCATGTTCCCCAGCAACTGCTATTGAGAGGCATATTGTCTCTGACACTAGAAGTATAGCCATCATGAAGTAAGCCCCACTGAATTTAATGGGTCTTACTCACAGGTATGTGTGTATAGGATTGTAGCCTTGGTGTTATCTAAATATCATTGGTCCATCCACTTTGTCAGGAACTTTCCCAGCTTTACTAGCTGTAATCCTTTATTGGCACCTCTTTTATGTAAAGCATGTGGCCTACCACTGAGCTATCACCCTTCTTCTCAAAAGCCATGGGTACCAATACATAATGCTGATACTTACATGCTGGAGGCAAGCAACAGTGGAGGGCTATCTTCATCTTGCTCTGCTTGAAAGCATCTGAAGAGCATCTTGTTGACCACCAAAGGAGAAAGACTGGACTCGATGGATAATATTTTGATTGAGCATAGACAGCTTTTTTTGTTCTTAAGAACATAAGAAGAGCCATGCTGGTTCAGACCAAAGGCCTATGTAATCAAGCATTCTGTTCACACAGTGGCCAACCAGCTACCTATGGGAAGCCCACAAGTAGCACATGAGTGCAAAAGTATCCTCCCACTTGCATTCCCCGGCAACTGATATAGAGAGGCATACTGCCTCTGATACTGGAGGCAATATACAGCCACCGGGACTAGTCATCATTGAGAGCCTTATCCTCCATTTGTCTAATTCCCTTTTAAAGCTATCCAAGTTGATGGTCATCACAACACCCACTCGGATGCCTTTAAAGACTGTGCCGGGGTTAGCCAGCATGAGGGGACATGAAAAGTGTCCATGTAATGTTACGAATGCACAAACAGAAGCTAATGGAAGTCCACCCTTTAGTGTTTCAGAAAACTAGTCTGCCTCCTCACACTGCTGATGGTTTTACATATTCTGACAGGCTCCTGGCAGACAAAAGTGATTAACTGTCTCAACAGATTAAAATGTAAATTCCATCAAAGAAAAACAACATATAAAAATTATGCTTCTGTATAATCTGTGTGATTAAATGTTACTTGTTTCAAAACTAATGTTTCTGTCACTTTCAATTACAGGTTTTGGAGGCTTTATTCCACATCATTTAATCTCTGAATTACTTTCTTGCTCCATTTTCTTATATAAACCTGCATACTTAGCACAAAATGAAGAACTCCAGCAAGAAATGTTTCTTGTTTCTCATTTAGAACAGATTTGTAATCAGATCTGTAAGTCATCATCCCACAAGGCCTATAAAAGATGGTAAAGGGAAGAAAGGAACATAATGAAGTCCAGACATGATTGCTCAGCTGGTTTTGCCATAGCCAAGTGAGACAAATTAGCCATTGCTATGTTTTGTGTGGAAAGAAGGAAAATGCAAAGCTATATGAGAGCTGGTGTAGAGCACACAGTAAGATGCCTTGTATCTATTGTCTTGATATAGATCAATAGGACATAGAAAGCTGCCTTATATCAGATCAGCTTATAGGTGGCTCTGGTTCCACTCACGCCATTCTACTGCAATCAGTATCTGGTTAAAGAACAGTAAAATGAAACACCCTTTTTGGTCATAATTTAGGGTGTAATCCTATGCATGTTTGGATCGAAAAAAACTCATACAACTCCCAGCATTGTCCAGCCAGAATGCTGGCTGGGGGAATGCTGGTATTGTAGGAGTTTTTTCTGTCTAAACATGCATAGGATTGCGCCAAGTATAAGCTACCTGAAATGGGTGGTGCCAGGTGATAGGATATAAAGTAAGGCTGAAGTCATTATGACGGTTCCTGTTGGAGGCACGCACGCTGTCTGTGGCACAAGTCAATAGGGAACTGTAAGATTTCTACTGAGGTGGGGAATGAAGTGTGTGGGAATGGAAAAACTTACTTTGCCTGTGTATATTATCCTTATGTACAAAATCCTTTTCGAACTATAGCCTTTGACAGATCCATAAGTCAAGGACACAGACAAATGTCCGGGCACCTTAAAAGACTAACCTATTTTATTCCTGCATGAGTTTTAGTTTAAAAAAAGAAGAGTATTTTCTGGGATCAGAGATGCATTAAATAGATACTGAGAAGTATGCTTTTGCTTCCAATATGTTATGCCATAAGCAAAACTACCTTAAAGCTGTCACAGGGCTATTGGCCTTCTTTGCTGCAACAGAACATGGCTGGTTCCTTTGGAAAACACCAGTTTATGGTACTGGTGAATAATTGTTGCTTGCCAATGTCAATTATTCACTCAGTAGCATAAATTTGGTAATCACCAAGTTATATAATCTAAAGCTAAACCCAAACTCAGAATGATTTTTGGACACTATGGAATCATGACAACAACCCGCCGCCACCCCAATGATCATGGTAGTGTCCGTGGCACTCTGCCCAAATCTAGAAGTGCATGAGGGTCACTGCAATACCCCATATACAACCACCAGAAATGAAGGAAAATACAGAATGCTGTGTACAACTTCAACAAAATTGTTTTATTTATAATATCTTGGGGTTTAAGAGAAAAGGGAGGAGGAGGAGAAAAAAACTAACTCTCAGCCTAACCTACCTCACAGGGTTGTTGTGAGGATAAAATGGAGAGGAGGAGGATTATGTAAGCCGCCTTGGGTTCCTTGCAGGAAAAAAGGCGGGGTATAAATATAATAAATAAATAAATAAAATAAATAAATAAAAGTAGACACTGCTGTCACTGAGGTGAGGTAGTTAGGGGGTATCTGGGAGAAAAGTAGAGAGAAACCACAAGAATAGCTAGCACAGCTACTGGGCAGAGAAATATGGTGGGTTCCTCCCATCCCACATCGGTCTTCAGAGGTATCCAGCTTTCTTGGGATCTGCTGACTCACCAACCTGGAATATGGGACATGAAGGAAATGGCTTCAGTGGTGCCATCATGGCAGGACTTTAGGGCAGACATCTGGGGCCCCACACAGCAGAATGAGGAGGACCCCCAAATGCAACAGGGCTGGCTTACTGCATTTTGAAGTAAGTGAATATTACACATTGCCAGCTAAAGTCCCCCCCCCCCCCACAGCACTTAAGTCCAGAATTTAAAATTACCTGACTGCTGCACCACTGAATGGCTTCATGATCATACAAAGAAAGAAACCTCTCACTAACAGTACCCAACAACGTTACAACCTACGTGACCCAGTGTAGTTAACATGTTGCAATCTGTTCACTTGTATTGTTTACAGCTCATTGTATCCCATTGACAATTGCACATGTAATTTATGGTCAGATGAAAGGGGGTGGAGGAGAGAACACAACACAATACCCAATGGATGATCAGGATAAAGGAAAAGCAGAGAGCGCAATACTAGGTAATGATGGAGTGAAATTGGCAGTTGTGTATGACGTGATGAAAGCAGGGAGAACCAAAGAAATGTAATGTGAGGGCACCTATTTGTAAGTAGGGGTGAACTCACATGATTATAATTTATGGGAAACAAATGGATATGTGAGACGTGTGTTCATCAACCAATAATCCTACCCCAATAATAATAGAGTGGGGAAATGCCACTAGGTCTTAGTGAAGGCTTCCGCTACCTGGGTCCCTTCAGATGTTTTGGATTGTCACTCCCATCAGCCCCAGTCAGCATGGCCAATGGTTGGGGATGATGGGTGTTGTAGTCCAAAATATGGAGGGAACCATGCTGGGGAAAACTGTTCTAATGGTAGTGGATGATACATATCTGTACAAGGCTATAAGGCTTAACCTACCTCATAGGGTTGTTGTGAGGATAAAATGGAGAGGAGGAGGAGGAGGATTATGTAAGCCGCCTTGGGTTCCTTGAAGGAAAAAAGACGAGGTATAAATATAATAAATAAATAAATAAGGCAAGCATAGAATGGAAGGAAGAACATTGATCCCAAATTCCCAGTGGCACCCCTGCTGTATTCCTGCACCAGAAGAAACTGAAAGTGTGGCATACTTCTCTTGGTCCTTCTCCTTTTTTACTTCAGCAGAAAACTGACAAGCCATCATTAATTTGATTATGTTTCTGCTTGCATGGCATGAAACAGAGGAGCAGGACCATTAAGAAAATTGTCAATAAAGAAACCCCACCACACCAGCATTACTATCAATGGTATCAAGACTCATAGGCACCTTGGCCTTTTGAAGTGGCTGTGTCTTCATCAATAGAATTACAGGCCATCATTTAGTGGTTAAAACAAAAAGGGATTGCAAGGAGCTCCAAAAGGATTTCTCCAAACTGGGAGAATGGGCATCAAAATGGCAATTGTGGTTCAATGCAAACAAGTGTAAAGTGATGCCAGTGGGGGCAAAAAATCCCAACCAAGTATATGCTGATGGGATCTGAGCTAGCGGTGATTGACCAAGAAAAAGATCTTGGAGTTGTGGTGCACAGCTCAATGAAAATGTCAACCCAGTGTGCAGCTGCTGTGAAAAAGGCAAAGTCCATGTTAGACAAAATTAGGAAAGGAATTGAAAATAAAACTGCCAAGACCATACTGCCCTTATGCAAATCTATGGTGTGACCACACTCAGAATACTGTGTACAGTTCTGGTCACTGCACCTAAAAAAAAGGGTATCGTAGGGTTGGAAAAAGGGCAGCTAAAACGATTAAGGGGCTGGAGCAACTCTCTTATGAGGAAAGGTTACAATATCTGGGATTGTTTAGCACAGAAAAAAGGGCGAGTAAGTGGAGACATGATAGAAGTATACAGAATTATTCATGATGTGGAGAAAGTGGATAGGGAGACATTTTTCTTCCTCTCTCATAATATTAGAACCCAGGGTCATACCATGAAGCTGATTAGCAGGAGATTCAGGACAGATAAAAGGAAGTAATTCTTCACACAGTGCATAGTTAAACTATGGAATTCACTTCCACAAGATGTAGTGATGGCCACCAAATTGGATGGCTTTAAAAGGGGATTTGACAAATTCACGGAGGATAAGGTATCAATGGCTACTAGTCCTGATGGCTATACGCTACCTCCAGTATCAGAGGCAGTATGCCTATGTACTCCAGTTGCTGGGGGAAATGTGGGAGGGTGCTGTTGCACTTATGTCTTGCATATGGGTTTCCCATGGGCAGCCAGTTGGCCACTGTGTGAACAGAATGCTAGACTAGATGGACCCTTGGTCTGATCCAGCAGGGCTCTTATGTTCTTAAAACCAAGAAAAATCAAGCTGGTTATTAGATGCATATACACTCCCCCCCCCCCCACTTGGTGTACAAGAAAGTATGCAAATGAATACTTACATTTTCAAGCAGAGGATGCGGGGTGGGATGGGGTGGTAGGAAATGCATAGTCAGTCCCATGTTCATCTAAACCAGGGCTCTCCAACCTTGGGTCCCCAGATGTTGTTGGCCTACAGCTCCCAGCATACCCAGCCAGCATGGCTAATGGCAAGGGATTCTGGGAGCTGTAGTCCAGCAACATCTGCGGACCCAAGGTTGGAGAGCCCTGATCTAAACTGACTGGTCTTATCAACAGTGCCAGGGAAAGATATTTTCCAATTTTACAGTCATTGTCAATTGGCTTCATTAGGACAGGGAGGTGTTTCCTGAAGAGAGCCGATGTTCCTTCAACCAGATCAGTTTATTTTATAATCTAAGCTCAGGTTTAAGCAAGATACAAGGATGACATATTTTGACAAACATATTTATGCACCTATAGAAATTTTCCCAAAAGCCATCCTGCAGAAAACCTTCATTGATCTGCTTTACCTTTTACACTCAGAATGAAACTACAGTAATACCTTGGATTGCAAGTAACTTGGTTTGAGAGTGTTTTGCAAGACAAGCAAATTTTTAAATATTTATTTAATTTTTTTTACTTGATATACAAGCGACGTCTTGCAATACAAGTACTGTAGTACGGCTTAAATTAAAAATCTCTGTACAATTTTTTGGGGGGGGATTTCGTTTTGATACAAGAGTGTTTTGGATTACAAGCACGTTTCCGGAACGAATTATGCTCTCAATCCAAGGCATGACTGTGTATATATATATATATATATATGTGTGTGTGTGTGTGTGTGTGTGTGTGTATGACCTTCACTTGGTTTAAAGATCAGTTAATGAAGCAGTCACTAAGAAACTCTATCATTCTCTCGCTGACTCTGAAACATTTTGTTTGAGTAGCGAGAATTCTTCATTCTTTTAATATTTTTCTAAATAATTGATATCAATGCTATTTGATATTTTTACTAACGATCAGACAATTTTCAACCACATTTGGAAACTCATCTATGGTGTTGGCGTTTACATTTCTGTAGAGATTAAAGAGAGCTGTGGATTCAGGTGTGTCATGTGTATGCACGCATGTGTTGTGTGCATGCAGTTAGGGGGGGAACAGCACACTTTGTTGCAAAGGCTGTTAAACAGGGATGTGTGAATCTGTCAGTTTCACTTTCTCCCACATACAGTATGTATTTTTAAAATGTCAAGTTCTTTCTCTCCCGAATATGAGTCTGGTGAATTCTTACCTGAATGAACTGAAATGAAATCTTCACCCATCTGTGCCAGCCAAATTCAATAGGTACAGCTATTCCCAACATGGAGAGGACCATGATGAACCTGCTGCTGTAGAGCTGTTGAAGATGAGAAGCTTGTCAGAAAAAACAGGTGGAAACCCTAATTAAGTGCTACCATAGTTAAATACACAGTCACGGGGGTTAAAACCCAGACTTTCAAAAGGTATGTACTGAAAGCTCTGGGCTTGGGTGGATGAATCTGTAAATGTTGGTTTCTCCCGCATTTACTTTTTAAAATCTCAAGTTCTTTTTGTCCGGAATGTGGAGAACTTTGCAAATTTTGGTAAATCCTTATCGAAACCAAACTGAAATGAAATTCTTGTGCATCCCTACGTGTTGTTGAATCAGAAGATATATTTTTTTTAAAAAAAATATTTTATTTAAACTATTTCTTGGCTGCCTTTCAAGGCAGGAGCCCTCCTAAGACAGTGTACAAGAATAAAACGCATCTGACTACAAAGCTGATTGGATGGTCCTGTCCAAGTTTCTCTCTCCAACAAACTGATCTCGCAGGGATGTGAGAATAAAATGAGGAAGCCCACATGTATGTATACTGCCCTGACTGCCAAGAAGCAAAGGTGGACTACAAATGGGATAGTTACACAGGCTTGAACCCCAACTAAGCTAGCCACATTAAGTTCTCATTGAAATCAATGGGACTTAACGTAGGTTATTCATGGCTAATTTTTCTCTTTGATTTCCATAAGACCCAGTCCAGTCAGGTAAGGAAGCAAATCTAATATAAACAACTCTAATGAAAATCTATGACTGATGTCTTAAAAACTTAAGCCATAACATAACAGCCTGATCCTAGCAACTTTTGCTCAGACAAAAGCTTAGTAGTTTCAGGGACACTTACGTCTAGGTAAATATGCCTGGGATTTCAGCCTAATGTTTTTCAACCATTTGTACTTGCACAATATATACTAATTAATGTAGGACCTTAAAATGTTGTAGGACTAATTCCTTCTTTAATAAAGAGTTTTAGAACTGATACTGTATGAAATATGATTCCTCCAAAAATGTAAAAATACTAGCAAACTCATAATTTATGTGCCAAACAGGAAATTGCATTTTATAAATTAACCAATAGCAGGAAGACAAAGAAGGACACACACACACACACACACACACACACACACTTACACTTGCTTGCAGGCACTGAAGCAGAACAGGCCACTCCACGGAGAACTGTGCCACCTTGTGGTCAGTTGTTTTCTAGCAGGTAGAGTAAAGGACAATATACGGTATACATGCAATGCAGCACAATGCAATCCTCTGAATGTTTACTCAGAACAGAAGTAAGTCCCACTGACTGACTTTGCACAACATGATAACCCATCATGGGCGACGAGCCATGGTGGGTTGTTGTGTCGTGCGAACCCGGTCCGTTTTCCGCAGGGTGGCTTGTTTGCAGGCAAAAAGCCACCCTGACAACCCATGGCTTGTGCTAGGGCATGTACCCACGATGGGTTGTCATGCTGTCCAAACCTGGTGACTGGCCCCACTGTGGGTACTGGGAAGCAGCTAGCAAGCTGCTTGGCAAGAGCAGCAAAAAAACCCTTGCCACTCTTGCCAAGCTCACCTGGGCCACCGCCAGTGCCAGTCGCTCCAGAAGTGCCTAAGCAGCACTTTGGGGCAACTGGCACTGGCTGGGTGTCCCCCGCTGCAATTGTGAGCCCTTTTTGCTTTTCGCAGCTCTTTGTCCTTTCAACCATGTTTTTTTTCCCGGAGATCACAATCTCTAGCTTGACAGCAAGCGTTCAAGATCTCAGTTTTGATGGCTAGTGACAGCCCCGTCAAAGTGCTCAAGCGGCAGATTGGAGGGGCTATCAGTGGTTGGCAAACAATTTTTTTTAAAGAAAAATTGTGCCCACAATGTGTGCAATTTTTTTGGTGTGTTTTTTTAATTTATTTTTTAGCTGCACTTGTGCTACTGCAGAGGTGTGCAGTTCCACAAGCCTCAATTGGAAGCCTCGGCTGGGTCAATGTCCTAGGGGGTAGCTGCTGTGAAAGTGCAGCAGCTACCAACCCTGGACATTGCCCCCCAAAGGCTCCAAATAGGGTTTGTTTTTCCTTTGCTTTCTTTTGACAGCTATCAAAAGGTGAGCTGTCAAGGGAAAGCAAAGGCACAGGGGATCTTTGCTCACAGAAAGGGCGTGGTGAGATTTATTCTCCCTTCGTGGCAAGATCCTCATCTTTTTCTTTTTTTGCCCTGACTGTCCTCAGGGTACTGCATATTTTTTACTTTTCCCCAAGGCTAGCTGCTCAGGAACGTGCAAAAGTACATCCCTCCCCCTTTTAAGGGGAAAAGGGAGTTTTGACAACTAGCTGTCAAAATTCTGGGTCCCCTTTAAAATGGGGTTTTGACAGGGCAATGGGTGTTTTTTTTGACAGAGACATATGCATATTTCCCTGTGAAAAAAACACAGGAAGCCCTTTTTTAAAAACCCCTTTAAAAGGAACTCTGGTTTCTTTTAAAAGGGGGTGGCTTGCACTTTTCCATATTCCCAAGCACCTATAGTCTTGGCAGCAATGGAAAAGTGAGAACACTCTTAGGACATTCGAGTGCAAAAAAAGAAAAGAAAAAAAGATGAGAGTCCTGCTGCAAAGGGGTGTAAATCCCACCACCCCCTCTTCGTGAGCACAGATCACTCATGCCATTGGTTTGGCTTGACAGCTCACCTTTTGACAGCTGTCAGCCAAAGGGGAAAACAGGCTATTTGGAGCCTCTCTGGGTCAATTTCCAGGGTTGGTACCTGCTGCACTTTGCCAGTGGGTAATTCCCTGGACATTGCCCAGGCAAGACTGGCAATTTTCCGACCTCCGTAAGTGTGCACTTGCACAAAAAAGAGTTTTCTTTTTTAAAAAAATAATGTGCGCAAATGTTGGTGCACATTAGGAAGTAAAAATAAAAATAATAAAAATACAAAAAAGGGTTTGCAACCATGGACAGCCCCTCCAAGGTGCACCTTGGGCACTCTGAAGAGGCTGTCAGTGGCTGTAAAAACGGGAATTGCAAAAGTTGACTGTCAAGCTGGCGATCATGATCTCCAAAAAATGAAAAGAGGGGAGGTGAAAAAAGCCTCAGCAAGCCAAAAACAGTTCATGATCAGAGCAGGGAGGGCAGCAAGCCAGTGACAGCCTCCCTGAAGTGCCACTTGGGCACTTGTGGAATGGCTGTCACTGGCGGTGGCCTAGGCAAGTTTGGCAAGGTTTTTTTTGCCCCTGTTGCCAAGTGGCTCGCTCGCCCCTTCCCTTCACCACAATCGAGATAATTGCCTGGGTTTGGACAACATGCCAACCAATCATGGGTGAAACAACCTCTAGAACAAGCCATGACTTGTCAGGGTTGTTTATAAGCAAAAAAATAAGGTCTGGCTCGACATGACACATTAACCAACCATGGCTTATAAACCATGGTGGGTTATTGTGTGGTGCGAACCCAGTCATTGTCTTTTCCCCTCTAAAAGGTGCTCACAGGGATTTACTTAGAATATCAAGTTAGACAATTGAGCTCTCAATCCTTAGCCCACACAACTTAGCTTCAAACTGCATCCTCCCAACACCACAAAAGAACACCACTCCACAAAAGAAGTGGTGTCCTGGAAGAGTGTGCTTAACTTATCATTTATCAATTCTTTTCAACAACACCATACCATCCAGCCCACTTTATCCCCATCAAGCATCTCGGGTCCCAGAGCAAGTTGTCTTGCAGCATGGCAGCTGTGTGAAATCTCAACCTGGTAGTGAATAAATACCTTTCTCTTGTCCATTCTGTGGCAGTTCCAAATACATACAGAATAAGAGACTTGAGCTCTCATGTCATTCAGTCTTACTGCAGTGCCACACAAAACCTCCTCTGTGTTGAGTCAGTATAAGGGTAGTGAAGGGTTCTAGAATTATGCCCCCTCTCACTGTTTAACCCATCCTGCCAGCTAGTGATGTGTAAGCAACAAACAGGCATGGATCAACTCACAGGAGGATCCTCTAGCAATGCACTGAGGCTCACACGCTTCGTAAGACAATGCAGGAACAGGACAACATGGGGCACCTTTGCTGATCCCAGGCATTCCCATCTGGATTTGGGCCTGAAAAAAAATAAAAGAAGTGTTGGTGCACAGAGGGTAAGTTGTAAGCTAGCACAATTTGTAACATTACACAACATCATCACTGATAATGGGGCATGTATGTTAAAGCACCAGCAGCCTTAGCTTCCAATTTCCTGGCTTTGTGGAGTTTGAGCCTTAGTTCTGGTCTTAACCAGTAGACCTTTAAAATAATTGAATGCATACAATATTTCTTGCACAAACCCCTCCAAGGAGACAAATATGAAAGCAGCAAGACTTAGGGTCAAACTACACCAATGTTCTCCAATCTTGGTTCCCCAGATGTTTTTGGCCTACAACTCCCAGCATGCCCCAGCCAGCTACACTGGCTGGGGCATGCTGGGAGTTGTAGGCCAAAAACATCTGGGGAACCAAGGTTGGAGAACACTGAACTACACATTATGTTAATTGCATAGCATGTAGCCAAGTACAATCCTTTTCCCCTCCTCTAGAGTAAGTCCACATGGCCCTGATTCAGATTGGGACACCATGTACTGGGGAAAACTTCCCCTCCATCCACAATTTCCCTCCACCACTGTGTGTGTTAAAATAAAAGGGGAAAGTCCCCACTGGTGTCAATGGAGGCTGTCCTCTTTTTAAAACCCCTGCCATGATGGTAGGGATGGATTTGGGAAAAATGGTAGTGGGGAATGTTTAATTGTCCCCTACTACTGTATGGTGGTCCCAGTTTGAATTGTGGCTGCACACACTTTCTCTAGAGTAAAAAAAAAAAGAAGAGAGAGTGAGAGAGCCAGTATGGTATAGTGGTTTGAGTGCTGGGACTGGAGAGACCCAGGCTCAAGTCCCCACACAGCCCTGAAGCTTACTGGGTGACTTTGGACCAGTCACTGACTCTCATCATTACCTACCTTACAGGGTTGTTGTGAGGATAAAATGGAGAGGAGGATCATGCATGCCACCTCGGGTTCCTTGCAAGAGGAAAAAAGGCGGGATATGAATGTAACAAATAAATACATAATTTTCAGCTACACGCTACACAATTAACATAATGTGTAGTTTGACCCTTGGGGAGTTAAAAGGCAGTGGTGGGCTTGCCCCAGGAAGCTCCAGCTGCCACTGCTTTTAATAGTCAACAGTCAATTGAGAAACAAAGTAACAATCATAATGGAAGAAAATATATAGAGGAAAATAGAATGAGGGGAAGGCACTAGCAGTGTTTTGCCTCATAGCTTTTTTGATGTGTTCGCACAGTTGCCTCATCATCACTAACATCAGCTACTTTCTTGTTGCCTCTGTTCTCATGTCACCTGTGTTTAATTTACAGGGAAGTTGTGGATTCCTCTCTGTAAACAATTCAATGACTTGGTGGACATTTTCATACAATGAGTTGTTATGCTTCAGTAATTGGGTATAAGGTAGTAATTAGGTACTGATAAAATATTGCTTTTGCAACCAATTTCATTATTTTAATTGTACTTTAAAATTTAATTTTATTTAATTTTAAAATACATGGGGGGTGCAAATACATAGATTAATAACAGAGTGCAAAGCCAATTTTTTTGAGGTTCACAAAGTTTATGAACTTTATGAAAGTGAAAGGTTCACTTTCAAAAAACAATGTGAGTTGCACCACAACCACTCTTCAGCACGTTCCCCGTCAGCCATTTTAACCTTCTCTCAAGAGAACAATGAATACTTAAGTATGTGTGCAAGCCTGCCATATGGCTTGCACACACACTTTCCTTAAGTATTCATTGTTCTCTTGAGAGAAGGTTAAAATGGCTGTACTACAGAAAGAGTATTGTTGGTTTCAATCAATTCACAAAATGTAGAATAGGGATTGGGGGGGATTTCCTCTCCCCATTACTGCCACCCCCTATGGGGAAACTGCTCCTTCACTAGGCAGTCCCACCCATGGGGTTTCTTGTTTATAGCAAAAGCTTATTATTTATGGGCCTAAGGAACTCTCTGCCACTATAACTCAGAATTCCACAAGCTGACCCTTTCCTGCTGCCACCAATTCCATTAGAATACCTTAAAACCTCCAAGTAGCTGGTATAAGAGGCTTAGGCATGAGATGGGCACCAGCACTAGAGACAAGTTGAACAGTTAAACAAGTAATTTATTAAAGGGATATTTTGTACATAAGGGATTACCAATATTTACTTTGGGGGTTTCAAAACTCTGCTTAATGACAGTTCTTTAGGACTCAAGGGTCAGTGTTGCTGTTACAAGCCTCCAAGGACTTCTTTTACCTCAGGCCAAATTCCCTAAACCCCCACCCCAGCCAAATACCCTTACAACCAGGTCCAGCTTTGGGGTACAGTCTTCCTGACACCCAAACTCCTCCTGTTGTATTGCTGGCTGCTTGGACGGGTTATCTGGGTTTCTATTACCTGCTTGTATTAACTCTTCTCTGGAAAGATCTTAGAGCAGCCTCTTGGCATAACACAGCCACCTGCTCCCTACTCCAGATCTTCACCAGCCACCTAAGGTCATCCCACAGAGAAAGAATAGCTATTAACTTTCTCCCCATCTTTCTCCTAGGCCTTTTTACACCAGACACCAACCAGCAGACTTTCTCCCTCTCTCCCCCCACAGACTAACTGACTAAATTCCTGTCAATTGTCGTACCTTAATTGTGATTTCCCAACCACTCTTTTCCACCTAGCAAGAATCCCCAGCCAATCAGAATTGAATTTACCTGATCCAGACTCCATCTAACAATATTCAAAGCAATTCTCTCTCTCTCCCCGTTCAGAATGTCACTCAGCAACTACTACACAGGACTTTGACCATAACAAAACAAGGCCTCAGGCCTACTCAGATACATTGTTGCCTCACAGAGGCCACACAAAGCAAACACCACAGAACAATAGTTATATACAGGCATTTCTTCACAGGGGTGCAGAACCTTAAGCTATGGGGCCAAATTCGGCCTGCCTTGAGTCGCACTCCAGCCCTCATGGGGGGGGGTGTTTCCCTATATGGCCACACCACACCCCTGTCCCCTGACCACTAATTTTTTGGTGGTTTCTTGGCTTTTGTGTACCTTCTTTATATTTGGTACCCCAAACCAGTGGGGGAAGTATTAAAAAGAAGCTCCATCAATGCCCAGCAGAGTGTTGATATTGTGTCTTTGATCAAAAACATCTGCTCAAGCACTTTTAAAAGCGATTGAACACAGCTAAAGTCTCCAAAGTTTTCTCAGCAATGCTACGCTTTTCCTGAGCGTAGTATTGCTTTTAGTGGACTTCTGGTTCAAGATCTTTTCTTCTAAGAGTAGGAGTACAAGTTCATAGGAATAAAGATGCCATCTAATAGATTAATAACATCAAAAGGAGGAGAGCCTCTAGGACTGGCTCACTGAACTTCAGCACATCAAAACCATACAGACACACTTGTCTAACACTAGAGAATTCTATGCTTGTATTATTCTAACCTAATTTGCCAACCCTACAAGTATTCTGTCTAAGGGCCAAACTTATGTTGGAACTCCCAACATAATTTTCTTCAAAAAGCTGCTGGTGACTTGGACCGCCAGGCCTGCAGTGCAGGGTATGTGTCCAAACTTTCCCGGCTATGCCACAGCTAAGGTGGCCAGATGCAAAAGAGGACAGGGCTGCTGCCCCTTTAATGGTTCTCTAGAAGAGAGGATGTTAGCAGGTGTAGCTTGCATGAGAAGCTACCCTTGCTGAAATTCCCTCTTCTAGACAACTTCTAAAGGTTAGGACCAGCCCTACTATTAGGCAAAGTGAGGCAGTTGCCTCAGGAGGCAGATGCTAGGAGGTGGCAGCAAAGTGTTGGAAGACAGAGCTGTGTGCTATGTGGCCTGTCCTGCGCCAGCTAAGGTAGCCTACTGCCTTTGGGTGCAGTGGAGGATGTTGTCCCATCGTCAGTATTGAAAGAAGATTCAGCTCTCAGTCCAGTTGCTTTTTGCATATGGAATGGGAGGGGGTGCCATCTTCTTCTTTGCCTCAGGCAGCAAAATGCCTTGGGACAGTTCTGCTAAAGGTGTAGAAGCCGTGTCCTCCCACGACCCCCCCCCCCAATCTGGCCACCCTAGTCACAGCACAATCCAAATCATTCCCAAAACTATTAGCTGCAGAGGTGAAAACATATGGGCGACTGTGTCTGTATGTTCCCCCCTCCATGACAAATAGCACCTTTGAATCTCTCTCTCTGTGTGTAGGGGGGGTGTTAAATTGGGGAACTGGTAAGGGAGCAAAGGGTTAATCCCGCCCTCCTCAGACACATTAGTCCTGAACCAAACTGGCCATCCCCCCATAGTTGTTCTTTGAAGAAGAAAATTACATGGGACATTCCCATCACAGAACTCAAACGTAATGATGTAGTTTGGCGCTTAGTCTTACGCTGCCACTTTAGCTGATGATGTTTAAGGTATCCTTGGGCTGTTTTGGAACCCACCTTTTCGAAATATCTTTCGGTATTTCTGGAAACCTCAGGGTTCCCCCAAGCCTGCTGATACCTCCCTCTTATGTGTGGGTGGTGCCATTTTTGCTACATAAGCAACCTCATGCCTGAACACTGGAAATAAAGGGAAGCCATTGAACATCACCTCACAGCTGGTAACTGCTGTACCAGTGCAGTGGGTGGGACCAAGTGTGCTAACACCAGAGCAAGAGAACAAGCTACCCTCATGAGCAGGGGTGCGGAACTTCTAACAGCCCAAGGGTCGAATTCAATTTCAGAGAACCTCTTGGGGGCTGCGTTCTAGTGGTGGGCGGGGCTGAAGGCAAAAGGGGATGCCCCCAAAATACCAGCGGCATGTTTTAGCATAAAGCTCTTACTGCCAGTAACTATGCCCTAGGAGAAACATTTAGAATGGGGCAAAACACAGAACAAATGCTGGGAAACCTCCAATTGATCCGGGGGGGGGGGGAGCAGGAACTATGTTGTGACATGGAGACATGCGGAAGGCGGTTGGCCATTTGGGGACCCACGAGGGCCACATTTGACCTCCCGGTCTGAGGTTCAACACCCCTGCTCTTGAGTCATCACTGGGACCATAGCTCTGATTCCTATGTTCTGTTGCGCAGCAGAACGTAGGGTTAGGTGGTGAATATATTCAGTACTGGCCTTATGCGGGTTCTGAAGTTCAAACATAGTTTTTCCCCTTCTGGAAAATTGTTTTCAATCTTTTCTGATTACTTTTTAAAGTTTGAATATTAGCATAGCATATGAACAAACAATATAAATTAAATATGTGAGATGGTTTATGTATCACTGTTCCATTGCTGATTTTTTTTTTTTAAATGCAGCCTTGAAAGCATGAAGTTCTGCTGTTTTTAAACTTAAAAGCAAATCCGTAGGCTCAAACAATTTGCATATTATTGCATCTTGATTTCAAGGGTAGGTTCGCCATTCTGTTTGAAGCCAAGTAGCATTTGCCTTTAACTTTAGTATAAGGAGGAATGAGCCCCCCAAATTGCAACCCCGGTGAAGAAAACACCAGAACTTGAAAGAAAAGCAAACTTTTCTCAAACTGTTGCTGAACTTGAAATGAAACTTCCTTTTGAAAAGGGCTCTCTCATGAAGAAGGCTCTCAAGAGGACCCTTAGAAATTCAAAAGCTTCTATATGTCAGATGATCCAACAAAAATGTAATCACTTCACCAGGGAAAAAGAAAAGAGACATGAAAAGCCAGTGTTATGGCTTGAAGAGCAGAGACCCTGCTAAACTAATTAGTAGGCAGCCAGAATAGAATATTTAATACAATGATGGCTGCATGGCTATGAATCCCTGCATCTGGAGGGGTGCCTTACAAAATGAATAGATTAATGCAAAGCGTGCAGCCTTTACAAAATGTGTGGAGATTAGAATCAATAAATACCAATTCATTTTCACCAAATGCACAATATGAATGAAATTGTGCTAATGCATGCATACCATGAGCCAGAACCAATCAGTTGGTTGCCCACCCCACCCTCCACCTGACGTACTTGTTAGGTTTTGCATAGGCAGAACGAGATTACCACCTGACATGGAGGTTGTCTCTTGAGATGAAGTACACTATGTCTCGTGACTATGTCTCTAGTCACGAGACATAGTCTCAAGGTGATATGACTCAGCAGCCTTGGACAGGTTAGCAGTCAACATGTTGATGAATAGGTTATACAACTTGTGAGTAATATCCTATTTATAGGTACAGGGTCTGTGGTATAAAAGCTGACACACTTGTTGACAGCTTCATTCGCTCCTCGCTTGCTCCTCTCGACTCGACTCGACTTGTCTCTTGTT
This sequence comes from Shinisaurus crocodilurus, assembly GCA_021292165.1. Taxonomy (NCBI): domain Eukaryota; kingdom Metazoa; phylum Chordata; class Lepidosauria; order Squamata; family Shinisauridae; genus Shinisaurus; species Shinisaurus crocodilurus. The sequence goes on along the minus strand of CM037878.1, from coordinate 259,294,825 downwards.
CTGGACTTCACTTCATCTAGCCTTACCACTGGGGTATTGGATTTGTATCTGCAATGATGTAGTGAGTAAGAGATGCATTGATTGCCTTAATCCCATGTAATTGGGTCTTACAAATAAACTCTTTAATCTTTATTAACTGCTGTTATCTCCTCCTTCCGCCTGCGTGACTGGGACTGAGGGTCACTGGCTAGGGAAGCTTTTGAACCCGGGTCAGTCCAGCTCTCACATCTGGTTATGGGCCCAGCCCAGATAAGCCCAGATCACCAGAGATAAGATTGTTATCTCAGATGGGGCAGATAAGCCCACAGGGACGCAGTACGGAGAAATTCGGCAGTTATAGAGTTAAAGGAATTGTTTAACATTTGTAAGAACGGTTTGTAAATAACCGGGAAGGCGATGATGTTGCTAGAGCTGGATGCTGATAACAGCGGCTTGGAATGCAGCACAACTGAAGAATGCAGACAGAGAGACGAAGGATTTTTCGCTTTTGGAAGCAGCTGGAACGGAGGTGCCAGGCTTGGCAAATCCAAGGCTACTCACTGTGAGAAGAAGCTGGAACGGGGGTGCCGGTTCGGGCAGCTACTAGGCTGAAAAGTGAACAACGCTGGACACAAGGATTTCGTTTTCCACAGCTTGCTGGAGTGATTGTCAAGGAGCTGTATCGGGCAAGGAAATATCTCCAGGAGGCTCTGTGTCTACTCATCGAGTCAAGGCTACAGCAGGAGGATCATATTTCTTATTACAGTTTGCTTCTTCGCTCAGCAGCGGATCAGCTATCTTTTGCATTGTATCAACAAGTGGCTTGGATTACAAATGACGTGGATTACATCTGACGTGAGCAAAGCGTCTGGAGCATGTGTCGCACTCGCAACAAAGTCACGTGTGACAGAAACGTATCTTGGGAAACTTGATACTACACGGAAGGCTGTATCAAACCAGCGGAGACGTGGTTTTAAAACAGCAGGAGAAAAACAGCGCGGCAGTTTTGAACAGAGAAAGCTGTGCTTAAAATGGGAAGCTGTTCTTCATTTTCTTCATGTGGGATCACAGAAGAAGGAGCTTGAAAATCAGCAGGGGTGCTGCTGATGGAAAAACTTTGTGTTTTAACCCAGGACATAACAAAATGGACATTATTTTGTGTGTGAGCAGAAACAGTGGATTGTTTAAACGAAGCTTTCTGTGTTGGACATAAATAAGCAGGAAGAGGACTATGCAAACGGTCAGGAGTTTAACAATCATGTTTTTGAAACTGTATTTCTTGAAAGTTTGAATAACTTGGAATCAAGAAAGTGTATATGCTCTGAAATGTCAGGAAATGTACTGAATGTATATATGACTTGAGTATATTGTGGATTTTTCTGTAGCAAAATGTAGACTACTGAATAATTAGGTATGTTTATATGGCAAAGCTAAGAGATGGATTATTTCTTTCATACTGTAATGATGTAATAAAGAAATGGAAAGTTGTACTGATGCAACTATAAAAAAAGGTTAAATGCTTATATGTATGACATGTACATGCATGCATATCACATGATGTTTAGTCATTTAGATTCACAGGCCTGTGAAAGAAAATGCAAACTGTGTTGGGGAAAGCATTGGAAATTGTAATTTTCACATGAAAGGTAATTTTGTGCACATATACAAGGGATGCTAGCTTCAACAAGTAAACTGGAAGGCAAGCTGAAAAACCAGTTCATTTCATTTCCATTTGTTCTTGGTGATCTTGTGGAACTCTGATGGTTTTTAGAGGAAAGGCACGTTATTTCATGATGTTAATTGATCAATACACGAAGTACAGGTTGTGTACATGTTAGATAGAAAGCTGGAGTATTGAACAGAGTCAAGGTGTTTTGTGCTTGGGTGGGAAACAAGCATATTACCCATGTTACCTATTTTCTTTTGAGATATGGGGGGGAAGTTCAATTCAGTGTATGTTTTGATGCATTTCTAACAGGATGTGGTATTGAACACATGAATGTGTGGAAGAGTAAACAAACACTCAGAAGAGGTGATACTAATTTGGCTAATGAGGTTTGGGTAGAAGCTCTTAAATGTTTTGATTATGTACATGATAGAAGTTTTAGTTCTGTGATTGAACTGTACACCTTATAGAAAGTAGTGTAGATAGAAGGAGGAATCTTCTGGAGAAACATTTCAGGATCTTGGATCTGATATGTAGGTACATACACCTCAAAGTTAGAAGAAATCTGTAAGGGAGCTTACATGAGATTTTCTGGAAATGAGAATATTGTGTTTTACATGAACAACACTTGGATAGTGAGATTATCTAGAAGTGCTGAGTATAATGCTGAATGAAAAGGTGAGATCATTTTTCAAAATTAATTCTGTTAATGCAGGGGATGCATCAAGGTCAGAGTCAGAATAGAAAAGCATTTGCTGAAAGACAGTCAGGTAAATTTGACAAACTCTGATACACATTTGGTTTAGTGGAGACTAAACACATGATTGTTTATTATTGGTGCAAATTTATTGGAACAGGAACCTGATAACTGATGAGGTAAGGAACAGGTGAGTCAATCAACCTGTGAGATATCAGGATGAATTTGCAGGAAAAGCCATTTGAAAGCTAAAAAATTTCAAAGAGGTGAAAAATTGTCTGTTAAGGAAGCTAAACCATAGCTTCAGGCTATGCAAGCTGAGTTGAATTCTTTGGATAAAGAACAAAACATGGAAGCTGGTGAACAAACAGCAGTCCATGGAACTCATTGTTACCAGATAGATTTTTTAAATGAAAACTAACCAGATTGGAACAAGGTTAAGTGTGTGTCAAAATAGCAAGATTGGTTGCTCGTGATTTTTGCTCAAGTTAAAAGGAGCTGGATAATCATAAGATGAGTGCAACAACAATTTGCTTTGGAAACAGTGAGACTGATGTTTAAGAATGTGGAAAGATGTATGAATATTTCACAGTTGGAAATATTGGAACATAAGCATTTTAAATGAGAGGAAGTCTTTGGAAAACTGTCTGAGAATATTTTCTTTAGGAAAAGCTAGAAATCAGCTGGAGGCTGGAATTCTGTTTTGAACTCAAACATTGCTGAATTGAGATTTGCACAGAGAGGCAGATCAATGTTTGTTTGTTAAACAGGAGGAACAGGGACATAGACTGTATGTACTTGTTAGATGGATGATCTATTGTTTTTTTCTGGACAGATAAAAGCAATATGATATAATTGATCCAGGGTTTGGAATTTCATTGAATTGAAACTGCTTGGTGGTGGATCAACTGTTTATTTGTAAATAGAAGTTGAGGGAAAAAGAACCAAGAGGGCAGTATCTTACTGCAACAAACCAGAAAATCATGGATGTGATTGAGAATTTGGAGATTGTTAACTCAGTGAGAGACTCCAAATAATTGAGGATTTTCAAGCACATGCTGATGGAAAAGCAGTTTGAATGCTACACAGAAGCGGGCTGTTGAGCTTCAGTGTGCAAGCAACAAGGCCAGATATTGCTGGGCAGACTGTTAGACCAACAGGACATGCTTGGAGAGCTCTGAAAAGGAGTTGAGTGTTATCTGGAGGGAACATCATACTTCAGACTATGTTACAAGTCAGAGCACAGGTGGCTTACAGATTCACAGAAATGCCAGTTGTGGTTGTGATAGTAAGAACAACAAGAATACACCTGAAGTTTGTTATTTTTATAACCATACTTTGTTTGATTGATTTTGTAGAAACAATCATCTAAAGGTTAGAGTTCAACTGAAGCTGAACTGAATGCATTGCATTATGTATTGTTGTGCTATTATGCTATTGTAAAGCTTGAATAGTTATTGCATGTGTTTAAATAGTTTAAATTGTAAAAAATGTTTAAATGATGCTGGGATTGATGTGAAAAACCTATTACAGTTTTTTCAGGAAACCAAAGCCAGGATTGCTATGCTGCAGGCAGATAGCAATATACAACGTTTTGGGTCTGCAAATAAAATTGTGTCATGAGGAGGGATACATCAGAAGTGATTTAATGGTGGTTCAAATTTCTGGCAGGTAAAGTTATTCCTGCAGAAGTTTTTTTCATCGAAGTCCATAGATCAGTGGTCCCCAACCTTTTTCGAGTCGCGACCCCCTTTTGTAATGGCAAAGTAACCGGGGACCCCTCACCACATTTGCATAAATTTGCATTTTGGTGGGGTAAAGAAAACACATGAAAAATAGATTTTTCAGAATATAATTTAATTTAACCTAATATTCATTAAAGGTGGTAAAGCCAAATTTAAGGTAATCTTCTGAATATTTCCGTTTTTTCTCCATGGGTACAGATTTCCGAAAATATAAATAAAAAATCTTTTTTGAGGAAAAACAATTTCTTTTTGTATTTCTATTGTTGTACTTGCTCACCTGCCCTTCTTCTCTTTGGACTCTGGATGTTAGTGGAAATAGGGCCCAACAGGGAGCAGGCAAGTGAGCGGATTTATTTGACTAGCAGCCAGCTTTGTATCAGAAAGGAGAAGACATGTTTATTTGTTTATTTATTTATTTTATTTGTTATATTTATACCCCACCTTTTTTCCTGCAAGGAACCCAAGGGGGCTTACATAATCCTCCTCCTCTCCACTTTATCCTCACAACAACCCTGTGAGGTAGGTTAGGCTGAGAGTAAATGACTGGCTCAAAGTAACCCAGTGAGTTTCATGGCCAAGTGGGGACTAGAACCCGGATATCCCAAGTCCCAGTCCAACACTCTCACAATTACGCCACACTGGCTCTCTGTTCTGCTGGAGACAGCTAAAAATAGTTCTGCAATAGCCACAGAAGCAAGTGAAATGAAATTCATTCACACAGTCTCTCTCACTCTCTCTCTCTCTCACACACACTTCATTTTCACTCAGAAGAAGCCATAGTTCAGTGAAACTCTTCCCAATGAGTGTGTCAAAAAATACCATAACGTGAGCTCTCCAAGTGGTGTTAAGTACCTTCTCCCAACAGAATTATAGCTAGCAGCATGCCTCACTGCTTTGCACTGGGGCTGCCAAAATCTCGAAGGGCTAAGGAGGAAGTAAGCACACTTGCCTTTGTGCAAATAATCAAGTCGCCCAGGTCGTCCTCATGCTGCCGCTCCCCCTTCCCCAGCCGGCTGCGTCTGAGAAGGAAGGGCTGGGTGGAATGCCCCCCACCCTCCCCTCACCCCTGGACGCTGCCGCGACCACCTCCCCTTTCCAGCCCAACAACAGCTCAATCTGCCCCCTCCTCCAACTCGTTCTTACAGAGATCTTCAACAGCAGCAGCAGCAGCAGCAGGAGGAAGAAGCGCGTGTTGGCAGCAACTGCAGGCAGCGTCGTCTCCTCTCTCTCTCTCTCACTCTCACACACACACCAGCATGAGGAGGAGGAGGCGAGATGTTGGCGGCAACTGCAGGCAGCGACTCACTCACTCACTCACTCCAGCACAAGGAGGAGAAGCACGAGGCGAAGGAGGTGCTTGGCGGCAACTGCAGGCAGCGGCTCCTTCTCAAGGCTCACTGTGCCTGTTACCCATAAAGCACCAGTGTAGGCGCGTGCGCGTGCTCTCTCCTTCTCCAGCAATTGGATTGCAAGCGCCTGGTGCTGTAGGAAAATACCTCCCCCTCCCTCCCTCCTTCCAGTATAGCTGGCGACCCCCCAGAAAGCATGTCGCGACCCCCTTGGGGGTCCCGACCCCCAGGTTGGAGAACGTTGCCATAGATGAAAGAACAGCATCAGATGTCAACAAAGCTGTTGCTGTTGTATGAGGTAAATAACCACGTTCTGCGACAAATGCAAAAGCAGGGGGATGTTAGGTTTTGCATAGGCAGAACGAGATTACCACCTGACATCAGGATTATCACCTGACATGGAGGTTGTCTTTTGAGATGAAGTACACAAGGTCTCCGGTCACCAGACCCAGAGGCTGGTCCACAGAACAGCTGCCCCTATAGCAGGGGTAGGCAACCTTTTTGGGCTGTGGACACATTTCAGCAATGAGAGAAACTGTCCTGGGCACCACCACCAAACGGCTGCTATGGGAGGCGTGGCAAAGGACAAGTAGTCTGCCCAAAAGACTGAGTATAAGGCAGAGGTTGGGTCCAAACCCACAACACACTCCTTTGAACCCAGTTTTCAGCATCAACAGACAACTTTTTCACTGCAACTCCAGTTGCTGGTAAGAAAATGTGTTGATTAAAAAAAGTGGGATGGGTATGATACCTTGGTGGATGCAAAGAAAAGTGTCCAGGGATGCATCAGTGCTAGTGGACACCACATTCCTACCCCTCCCCTATAAGCTCAAACTTGGCACCAGGTTTGAGGGGGCCATGGGCAAGGTGTCCTTTGGACCCACCTACACCACCCTGGTGGGCCCTCTCAAGTAAGTTTCCCGCATGGTAGCAAGAATGGGCAATGGCACTCAGCCTGGTGCTGAGAAGTGCCAGGTAAAGTGGTTGCAGTGCTACCATCTTCATTTCCCCAGTATGCTTCTGGGTCCTGATGCAGCAGGGCTTAGAGGCTTTCTGGGGAAATGAAGATGATGGCGGCCACCTCACCCAGCGCTTCTCTTCACAGTGCTGGACTATGCACCACCACTCTTAAAAATGTCAGGAAAGGGGATGCCAACAACTGATATCAGCTGCAGTGGCTCCTCTGAGGACTTTGGGCCATGGCATTTGCCCCACCATGCTAGGTGCTGACACCAGGCTAGAATTCCAGTTAGGAAGCCTCTTTATTTCCAAGCCATCTAGAGGTGCCATGGATTGAATCTGGGACCTTCTGCATGCAAAGCAGGTGCTCTCCTACTGAGCCACAGTCCCTCCACTTTTAGTCCCCCACCAATTTCACTCCAGCTCTAATTCTTGCCAGCTCTCATGTGCCTGTAAAGAGGTCCCAATTCCTTTCAGGCAAACATGTATTCCCCATTTGGCAACATCTTGATGATTTTGATCCTCAAGCTTAAACTCCAGGCGCTGCTGCTGCTGCTGCTGCTTCCCTCTGGCCTTGTCACTAGGTTTACTTTGCCTCTTTCTCCAGTTTGACCCCCTTGGTCGAACATATAGACAGTCTTGTTTACAGTACACACTCCCAGCTATGTGCTTCATGTGCTCCATATGGCTTCTTCTCATATCTATTTAACCCCAGCCTTGATGCTTTGCCTTAGTTTCATAAGCAAGCAATGGTGGGTGCTTCTCCACCTCAGAGCAGTTAAAGAGCAGGTGCCGCCTCTGTTGGCCAGGATTTTGGAGCGCGATATATTAATTTTTTATTATATTTATACCCCACCTTTTTTCCTGCAAGGAACTCAAGGCGGCTTACATACCGTAATTCTCCTCCTCCACTCCTCCATTTTATCCTCATAACAACCCTGTGAGGTAGGTTAGGCTGAGAGTCAGTGACTGGCCCAAAGTCACCCAGTGAGTTTCATGGCTGAGCAGGGACTAGAACCCGGATCTCCCGAGTCCCAGTCCAACACTCTCACCACTATGCCACACTGGCTCATATTATCATATTAAAATATGAGTCTGCCTCATTTCATCAGTGTTGCTCCTTTTTACTGTTTCGTTTCACTGGGGTGACATCAGCCCATCAACACTCCAACCATCTGTCAGTTTATAAGGGTCTATTTTCTCTTGCAATTAGTGGTCTAGCCTCTGGTATGCACACAGAAATCGCACTTACAGCCATCCTGATGGTGGGTGTGGGTGGGAGAACAATCAACCTAAACTAGAGTGACAGCTGACAGAGACCAAATAATCAAGGAAGGCCAGCATTACTACACCAGTATTTGCTCAACTAAACCCCCAAAATAAAGTGTGGCTGTTTTTACAATGAAACACACAAAGATGTACTTGCAGAGGAACCAGTTGTGGAGACATAGAGAATACATATTTGGTACCCCTGAGATAACAATTCTGTTGGTATTATTCGTCTGTAATAGTTGTATTCTGCCTTTTCTCAAATGAGCCATATCATAACAATCCTGTAAGAGACTGAGAGATGGTGACTTGTCCACTGAGCAAACCTATCTGGGTAGGATTCACCTGGATTTCTAAAGCTCTAGCCCTCTGCCCTACACCATTTCTGGCTCCATTTTCAGCTCAGAAATGCAATTATGAGCTGCATATTTGTGTGTTAACCATGCCTGTGCCAATTGCATTTATTCCTTCCTCTGGACACTGCCTTTATTGGTTCTCATCTCCTGCTGGGTTGTCAGTATATATAGCAAGTGAAATAAACATGCGCACTATTGTAGGAGAACTATGGGGACTTACTATTAAAGCTATCAACCCTAAAGTAATTTTAGCAGAATAATCGCCAGCCTTCTGTAACTTATTAAGATCAATGTAAATAAATTTGTATACCCACACATATATATACAGTAATACCTTGGATTGCAAGTAACTTGGTCTGAGAATGTTTTGCAAGACAAGCAAATTTGTTAAAAATTTTTTGACTTGATAAACGAGCAAGGTCTTGCAAGACAAGTAGTCGTAGGGATGTAACTGCTCACCTCGAACGGGCAGAAATCGGCCCCGCTCATGCCAGCCAGAGACTCACTTTGATATAAGAGTGTTTTGGATTACAAGCACGGTTCCGGAAGTAATTATGCTTGCAATCCAAGGTATTACTGTGTATATATATATATGTAACTTTTAGATAGGATAGGATGGCCAGATGCAAAAGAATACTATTAACAAGCCACATCTGCTACAATTCCCTCTTCTACACTACACAGCTATTAAAGGTGCAGGGGCCCTGTCCACTTTTGCATCTGGCTACAGTAAGAAGGAAGTGTAAACACACAACAACTAATTAACCAAGTAAGCTACTATTCACTGTTAGAGAGCCATCTTGTTTGTTATATTGTTATTTTCTTTTTTATTTCTTATTATAGTCTCAGAAGAGCCTTAACATTGTTGCGGAGTAAGGTTTGTCTGACCACACTTAAGACAGAACACAACTGCAAGCTTTAAACAGGACCTTTATGTAATATTAATATTTACTTAATATTAACAACTCACTACATACATTAATGATTTAGGGTGCAATCTTATGCATGTTTTGACAGAAAAACGTCCTGCAATGCTGGGAGCTGTAGGACTTCTCTTTCTAAACATGCATAGGATTAGTAGCTTTTCAGCCAGTTATTTCCCCCTCCATACCATGGGTTTTAACTAATGGTTGTTGCTTATTCCAACAAAAATAACTGTGCCATTAACTTACAGCCCAACAATTAAAGTTTGCCTTTTTCAATCAAAAATTGACTCCACTAATTAAACAACCAAGGCAGCAATTCTATCCACACTTACCTGGGAGTAAGTCTCATTAAGTTCAATGGGGCTTACTTTTGAGTAGACATCATCATCATCAGGCGATCACTCGTGACCGAGTAAGATTGTCTTCCGGGATAAAAGGAGGAAATTCTAAAGAGGATTGTGTAGACTCTAGCGATGAGTCCGTAAGTGACTGTGGAGGCCAATTCTAGATCCACACAGCTTCCCACAGTGAGGACACAGGTTACCAGATAGAAGATGGTCCTGTAAAGGATTCATTTGACGTGCTTTTCGCTTAGCACGTTTCTCCCTTTCACCTTGCACTCGGGCTTCTTCAAAGTCCATGGAACCTTTGTGAAAGGCCAACCTCCATTTAGATCGTTCATGGGCCAGAGCTTCCCAGTTTTCGATGTTTATATTGCATTTTTTTAGATTAGCCTTATGAACATCTTTAAACCTCTTATATTGACCACCGATATTCCGCTTTCCATCCTTGAGTTGGGAGTAAAGTAACTGCTTTGGGAGACGGCAGTCAGGCATTCGAACAACATGACCGGTCCACATTAAGTTCAATGGGGCTTACTTTTGAGTAGACACATAGGCTGCAATTCCTATGAAACCTTACCTGGGAATAAGCACTATTGAACTCAGGGGAGCTTCCTTCTGAGTAAACGTGCAAAGCATCATGCTGTAAGCTTTACAGCACAATCCTATAAAATGTCTGCTCAGAAGTAAGTCCTATTAATGGAGTTTATTCCTAGGTAAGTGGGTATAGGATTGCAATCTTAACTGATCATTTTTATTTCTGTATATATAATATTCCACCCTTCATCAGTGTTTCCACGGCAATTTACAAAAGCAAGATAAAATACTGATTAACCTGATAAAAGCTTGCAGTCTTCATTATTACTGTGTTGTTGCTTCCCATCAGGAAAGTGTACATAGGATTGTAGCCCTACAAGCACTGTCGTCGAAACACTATATCACGCAAGCAGCCCCACCAGCATCACGTTCATCTATATAAAACACACGCAAAGTTGTTATAGTTGTTTGCCGAAGGCGCTCCGTTAAATTTTATTTTATCCCACGGCGGCCACCGTAAGTGACAAAGGCGGGGCCGAACCTGACGTAAACTACCGAGCTGAAGCCTAAAAAGGAGAACGCGCGCATGCGCTTGTTTGGCTACGCTAATCGCGGGCGAGGTTACCTATCCTGAGCGGGAGTTCTGGAGTCGGTGCGGGAGTAGCGCGCGCTCTTTTTTTTCAATCTGGTTCTTTCTTTCCTTGGGTCTGAGAGGCGGATCGCGGCCATGAGCTTGTGGGTGGATAAATACCGGCCGAGCTCGCTCAGCAAATTGGATTATCACCGCGATCAGGCAGCGCACTTGCGCAACTTGGTGAGAGGTGGCAGCGGCTCTGTGGGGTCTTCTCCCCCCCCCGCATTCTGCACATGCCCTGGTGCTCTTTTCTCTGCTGTTACTTCACCATTTCAGGACTCAGTCCTTGCTTTGAAAACCTTTGCGGCTGAACACTATTCCTCTGCTGTTTCTCAAGCATTTGAGAGTGTTTTACTCTCTGGTATCTCTTTTCCTTTCCTATTTTAGTGGCAGGAGCAGTACAGCCAGACTGCAGTTCCGGAGTCTAGTTTTTCAAGTCATGGCTGAGTATTGGAGTAGGCAAAGTTATAACAAGACGAAGTGCATCTGAGCATGTGCAGTGTGTGTGAGTAAACCCACTTGCTAATTGAGGATACTCTTCATGCGACTGATGAAGTGGCTTCAGATCTTTTAAGGTGCCACGACTCGTATCTTTGCTCGTGGATAGAATTGGGAGGGGGTAAACTGAGATGGAGGAAACACATTCTGCACACGATCAGGTGTACTTTCTTCTGTTATTACTTCATGTATTCCAGGACTCAACCTTGGCTTTGAAAACAGTTGCAGCGCCTCCCCCTATTATTCTAGGCAAGTGCAAACAGAAAACGAAGAGTTATGACTCTTAAGGGTGCAATCCTATGCATGTTTAGAAAGAAAAAAGTAATACAACTCCTAGCATTCTCCAGCCAGCATGGAGGGTGTTCTCAGTAGCAGGTATATTTACACACCCATGTGAAGAATATCAGCTGCATGAAGAGTATCCTTAGTTGGCCGAACACATATGCACACACACATTTTTATTTATTTATTTATTTATTATATTTATCAATCGCCCATCTGGCCGGTCGCCCGGCCACCCTGGGCGATGTACAATTAAAATACAGTAAAACACAATAAAATATAATAATTATTTTATATTTTTATATACACCAAAAAAATAAATAGTGGGCTATGAAACACAGGCTGCAACATTTCTAATGCAATATTGTAAATGGTGTACAAAATAAGCATCTCCTGGTAGTGCTGGGAAAGGTTCCTGATAGAAATCCTGGAGAGCTGCAGCCTCTCAGTGTAACCAGGGATGGGGAGTGTGTGTGGTCCTCCAGATGTTGATGGACTGCAACTTCCATCAGCCCTAGCCAGCCAGTGGTGAGGAATTATGGGAGTCGTAGTCCAACAACATCTGGAGGACCACACAGTCCCCATCCCCGGTGTAGGCAGTATTGAACTAGATGTACTGATGCTCTGACTCAGTAGAAGGCCTCTTCCATGGTCACGACCTCAGTGATTGGTAGTAATACTTTGCTTCCCGTGTGGAGCATGGTTACTGGGTAGGTTGGAGCTTTGGTACATTTCCCTCTAGAAATCAAATGTGAAATCCAGTGCAAAGTTAAGTATGCATGCTCAAATCCCAGCGGAGTTTAACCACTGCTAACTCTGTGTGGACTGTAACCTAAATTAGTAGACAAATAATTATTTGTAGGGTGATGGGAGAATTTTCTTCACTAATGTGGTCTATATTTTTTTAAAAAGCCCAACCTATTAAAAAAACCTATGTGAACCACCCAGACAGCTTCTGCTATTGGGCGGTATAGAAATGTAATAGATGAATAGAATCATAGAAAAGTAGAGTTGGAAGGGGCCTACAAGGCCATCGAGTCCAACCCCCTGCTTAATGCAGGAATCCAGGTCAAAGCATTCCTGACAGATGACTGTCCAGCCGCACCTCGAATGCCTCCAGAGTGGGAGAGCTCACCACCTCCCTAGGTAGTAGGTTCCATTGTCTTATTGCTCTAACCGTCAGCAAACATCACAATTCCAGAGTGTCTGGATTTTGAAGTGTCTGGAGTGTCAAGCCTTTTGTGGCTTGATTTGAGTATATGAAATATTTTCTTCAGTGGCATTTGTGAGCATTTGCAGTTATGTTCTCCTATCAACATTAACCATCAATGTGTGGTTGAGAGCCAGTGTGGCGTAGTGGTGAGAGTATTGGACTGGGACACGTGAGATCTGGGTTCTAGTCCCTGCTCGGCCATGAAACTCACTGGGTGACTTTGGGCCAGTCACTGCCTCTCAGCCTAACCTACCTCACAGGGTTGTTGTGAGGATAAAATGGAGAGGAGGAGGATTATGTAAGCCGCCTTGAGTTCCTTGCAGGAAAATGGTGGGGTATAAATATAATAAATAAATAAATAAATCAACCAGAGATTCAAGAGTAGGGCTTCTAGGTTAGAAGATACGCCTTTTAGGCAGGCTTAAGCCCTAGCATCTCTTGTAGAGTAGGCATTAATTACTGATGATTTCAGTTCCTTCCTTCCTGACCTTATTCTCTCCCACCCTAGATGGTTTTGCTCAGGTTGAGGGCTTGTTTATGGAAAAATGATTTATCCCAGGATGTTTATTGGTGTTACGGTACATAACTGTTTGTCAGGCCTAAAATGGAATGGGAACACCTTGTGTACTCCTACCATGCAACTGCCCTGTTGCGAACTTAGCTACGAAGTGAGGTTGCTTTGAGGTTAAAGTAATTCATCTGGTACACATGTCAAGCTTTGGCTCCTGTGATTCAAGACAGACCTAGTTCTGGAATGCAAGATCTGGTAACCCTAGATTAAACTGAGCTAGATAAAGGAGCCCGAGTGTGAGAGATGTACATAATCTGGCAGGATGGATCAGAGAACCCCAAAATATCTCTTGTAGGCTATCTATGAATTTGCATCCGCGTTTGACAGATACAAATCAGAGACCAAAAATAGTGCCTCCTCTAAGACTGTTTGGTTGGCTGAGTCTAAGGTATGAGCCTGACCATAATAATTTCACTCTGATGTAAATCTCTACAGCAGTATTCTCCAACCTTGGGTCCCCAGATGTTTTTGGCCTACAACTCCCAGCATGCCTCAGCCAGCTACGCTGGCTGGGGCATGCTGGGAGTTGTAGGCCAAAAACATCTGGGGACCCAAGGTTGGAGAACACTGCTCTACAGGAACATAGGAAGCTGCCTTATACCGAATCAGACCATTCTTTCATCTAGCTTAGTAGCAGCAGCTCTCCACGGCAGCTGGAGAGCCACTGTTCCAGTCAGGAGTCTCTCCCAGCCCTACCTGGCTGGAGATGCCAAAGCTGAACCTGGAATCTTTTGCGTGCGAAACATGTGCTCTGCTACTGAGCTACAGCCCTTCATTCGGGCTTACTTCCAGGTAAAGATATCTAGGCTTGCAGCAGAATTCTGTGAGTTCAGGGTATTGATGTTACATTGAGGATATTGCCACCAGTGTGCTCTTCAAAGTTCTCTTCAACTTTCCCTTATAGCGCTTGCTGATTATTGGTCTTATGCCGATATTTAACCTTAGATGGAATTTACCATCTGCTTTGGGCTGCATTCCCAAACCAGCCGATTCCAAGAAACCTAGTCCTGGTGCTCCAGGGGCCTCTCTGCCTTGTACCATATATGGGCACCTCTTAACAGTGCCATATCCTCTCGAGCTCTCTCTCTCTTTGTGTACTCTTATTGAAATATAAATATCAGTGGCCTTCAAAAGGAAACCAGAACAATGTGAAGGGCTGTAAAATTATATGCAGAGATACGTATCATTATCAAGTTTTCTGTAGCTTTACAGTGGAGCCATTACTATAATTGGAAACATTATTGCTGTAACGAACCATTGATTCCTTTATAATTACTCTAAAAGAGCCTTCCCCAACCTGGTGCCCTCCAGATGTTTTGGGTGTCAATTCCCATCGCCTGAGCCAGCATGGCCTGTGGTCTGGAATGCTGGGAGTTGTAATACAAAACATCTGGAGGGCACTAGGTTGTGGAAGGCTGCTCTGAAGGAACTATTACTATAATTTCATTTTGCTGTATTCTGTTTTGACAGGTTCAGTGTGGTGACTTTCCCCATCTGTTAGTGTATGGACCATCAGGAGCGGGGAAAAAGACCAGAATAATGTGTCTGCTGAGAGAGCTGTATGGCTCTGGAGTAGAGAAGCTGCGGATTGAACATCAGAGTATAACAGTAAGAATCTGTCTCATCAACATAACTTCATATTTAAAGAATAAGATACAGAAGCTGAGGGTGCCTTTTAAAGGACTATCATAGAATAGTAGAGTTGGAAGGGGCCTATAAGGCCATCGAGTCCACCCCCCGGCTCAGTGTAGGAATCCAAGTCAAATCATCCATGAAAGATGGCTGTCCAGCTGCACCTTGAATGCCTCCAGTGTTGGAGAGCTTACTACCTTCCTAGGTAGTTGATTCCATTGTCGTATTGCTCTAACAGTCAGTAAATTTTTCCTGATGTCCAGGCAGAATCTGGCTTCCTGTAACATGAGCCCATTATTCCGTGTCCTGCAATCTGGGATTTATTTATTTCTTATATTTATTAATCACCCATCTGGCCGGTCACCTGTGTGACAACCTTTCAAGTACTTGAAGAGTGCTATCATATCTCCCCTCAGTCTTCTCTTCTGGAGGCTAAACATGCCCAGTTCCTTCAATCTCTCCTCATAGGGCTTTGTTTCCAGTCCCCTGATCTTTTTTGTTGCCCTCCTCTGAACCCTCTCTGGTTTGTCGACATCCTTCTTAAAATGTGGTGCTCAGAACTGGACGCAGTACTCAAGATGAGACCTAACCAGTGCTGAGTAGAGGGGAACTAGTACTTCCCACGATTTGGAAGCTATACTTCTATTAATGCAGCCCAAAATAGCATTTGCCTTTTTTGCAGCCACATCACATTGCTGCCTCATATTCAGCTTGTGATCTGCAACAATTCCAAGATCCTTCTCACTTGTTGTATTGTTGAGCCAAATATCCCCTATCCTGTAACTGTGCATTTGGTTTCATTTTCCTAGATGCAGCACCTGGCATTTATCCCTATTAAATTTCATTATGTTTTCAGCCAGTGCTCCAGCCTATCGAGATCACTTTGAATTTTGTTTCTGTCTTCCAGAGTATTAGCTGTTCCACCCAATTTTGTGTCATCTGCAAATTTGATGAGCATTCCCTGTACCTCCTCATCCAAACCATTAATAAAAATGTTGAAGAGCACTGGGCCCAGGACCGAGCCCTGCGGTACCCTGCTCGTTACCTCTCCAGTTTGGGAAGGTAAAAATAACCTGGGACCAGACAGTCTGAGTACTGTGTGGTCCCACATTATTGGATGACTTTCAGTTCATTTGGCCTGAGGATGTATATATAGTGCTTTGGTAGGGTTTGGCCAACCAGGTGTTTACTTGATCCTTGCCCCTCATGGCTGGCTACATCTGGCAAGGAGGGCGAGAAAGGGAATGGTCCAAGTCTCCTTAAAGTAAGCCATAGCACAACCTCTTCTGAAGAAACGTCCTCCTCTGGGCTAAATGTACCTGTCTCTTTCACCTGTTCTTCATAGGACCTGGTCCTCAGACCCCTCACCATCCCAGTCACCTTCCTCTGGACATGCTCCAGTTTGTCAACATCCTTCCTAAAGAGTGGTCACAGTACTCCAGATATAGCGTGACCAGTGCAGAATAGAGTGGAACTAGTACTTATTGTGATCTGGATTCTATGCTTCAGTTAATGCAAACGAAGGTTGTATTAAGCAATGACTTCTTTCTCCTATGAAGTATTGGTACTTGATTAGTTTGTATGCTTTCTGCACTACAGGATCTCTTCTTGGCAAATCAGTACCAAGGATATGCCAGTTGCGTGATACTGGAAATAATTTAGTCTAGCATTTACGGTAGCTTGGATTTCCTGTTGTCTCAAACTGAAGCCAGCAGTTAGTGTCAAGAAACCAGTGTATCTTTATTGTGGCCCTTGCTTACTAATTGCTACGGCATTCTTACATAACAATCATAACTTGATAAGAGGTTTTTCTGAAGCAATGTTTTCGACAATCAGAATGAGCTCTTTGCATAGTTAGCAGCTTGGGGAGTAAAACAGCCACTAGGAAATCTGTTATTAAAGATCCTCCTATCAATTCAGTTCAAAATTCCTTTTTTGAAAGTCTTGCATTTTAATCAGCAAATTGCAAAAAGCACATCAGTGCTTAGTAATTGGCAGCGGTCTTGGAGAACTATTGCTATTTGAACTTTCCAAAGCATTGTTTAACCCCCCCCCTTTTTTTCCTTCTGCCCAATAACTGAAGGTCTTCATTGCAATTTCTTTTTTAACTTAACTTTTCCTGTTTAAATTAACCTTTAAACTTAAGTAATAAGCCATTATGGGAACATGTGCCTGCAAATCTTCCTTTCTCAAATAAAGTTGCATGGAATTAGATGGAAAGTAGGTCTTACTGTCCTACCAACAGTTTTAAGTGGAACTTCTCTTCCTTCGGAATACTGACTGCTGTACTTGCCAGCCGCTTCTATGGCAAGGGTGGGGGAACCTCTTTCAGCCTGAAGGCTGAGTTCAGTTTCGGAGAATCTCTCAGGGGCCATATTGCAGCACTTGGAAAAGGCCTAACTAAAATAAGGCAGAGAAAGATGATGCATAATTTCATATTGTTATAAAACATCTTAATGAGTGATTTGAAGTGGATGAGATCTGTAATCATCATTGTAAGAAGAGGTATACTTGAAAGTCTTGCTGTACCTGTGAGGAATGTTTTTAGAATAATTTGTAGTGTTCTAATTATTAGTTTCTATAATTAGAAATGACACAAGAAAGCTGTTTTCTTGCAGAGAAGCTGGAAGAATGATGATGTAGACCCTGCTTACATTTTGCTTTCAGTTTTCTGCTTCTTCTTTTTGTGTGTATGTTTTTTTGTTTTGGCCCTTACATTTGTTATACCTTCATGTGTTTGCCTACGTTTGGACACAGGGCTTGAGGATAACAGCATGGACTATTAGCTACTGTATGATACACTAGCTTAAGAGTGGCCGTGTGTCCTACTTTAGTGTGGGCAGTCCTCTATTTAAAGGGCAGTCCAAGCCTGGTTTAAAGATAAGGAACCCTAAGAAGGGAGAACAAGTGGGGCCTTGAAGTTGCCCATCAATAGTTAGCCCCTGGACAGCAGAGTGAGCAGGTCACCTAATTACAGTCTCTCCCTCCCCCCCCACAAGATCATATGTATTGTATTTCTATTTAAATTATAGGAATCGCTTCCAAATTTGCATCTATACATACACATTAGCACATGCACATTTAATGCAAATCTATGTCCTATTTCTTTTTTAGTCACACATTTCTGCTTTGTTGGCAGTGCATAAGTGCCCACCCTACTATCTCTTCCCTTCCAAGTAGTTCAGAATACTATAGCATTTGGAAATTTTGAACCTATGGTGTTATCCTTTTCCTGCTGTCCATTCATGCTGCATCTATTTAGCCATTTCCCTGGTGTATTATGGCTTGGGTGCCATTAAATCTTTAAGGGTGCAGTCCTATGCATATTTAGACAGAAAAAAGTCCTGCAACTCCCAGTATGCCTCAACTGGGAAATGCTGGGAGTTGTAGGACTTTTTTTCTGTCTAAGCATGCATACGATTTCCCCCTAAACTACTTTAAATCGTTTCATGCTAGACAGGTAGCTGTGTGTTATTTCTGAAGTCTATACTCTGCCTGTATTCTGACATTCAGTAATATCAGTTCAGTCTCCCCAGGACTGATCACCTAAAATTCATTTTGTTTAGTATTCTTTTTTCCCCAGGCACCTTCTAAAAAGAAAATTGAAATTAGCACTGTTGCAAGCAACTATCATCTTGAAGTTAACCCGAGGTAGGTTTGCAGTCAGCTCACAATATCTAGTAACAGACTGCAGGCATTATGCATTTTATAAGTATTTTCAATTTGTAATACTTGAGGGACATAATATGGGCAAAGACAGCCTTAAAACATCTGTAAAGTGTGCTCCGTGTACGGTTGTGTTCCTTATTTGTAAATAGGCTTTTGAATCGGTGTGTAAGTATGAAGCTGCTTGGCAGGGCCGACATCAAAGGTATGCATGGTTGGGCACCTGCCAGGGGTCCACTGAGAAGAGCCCCCTGGACTTGGTGCTCCTCTTCGCCATTGCAACCTGCCTCTTGCTCTGGGCCAAACAACCGTGGTGGTGACGACAACTTGCTTGCTAGTTCTCTGCCTGTCAAGCAAGCAAGTGGTAACTGTTATGAGAAAGAGGTGACAATGGCGGTGAGAAGGTAAACTCACTGAGGAAGGGGCCCTATTGTGGGTGTCTTGCCTGAGGGCCCTCAAAAACCTGGAGCTGGCACGGCTGCTTGGTGAAGGAGATACTTTTCTCCATCCCAGTGGCTCCTTGCAGATAAAGGAGATTTGGGGCTGGTTTGCACGACCCAGGCTGCGGGCGGGGGAGGCACCACGGGGCGATCTGTGGGGTCCGGCGGGGCGCTGCAGATGACCTGCGCCCCCCGCACATGGGCGGACCCCGGTGGAGCCAGCAGTCCCCGCACCACAGTGCGGGCCTCCTGGCACTAGGGGCACTCCTGGCACACCAGGATGCCCATTGGGGCTGTTTGCACCTACAGACTGGAGCGGCGGTAGCTCCAGCCGCTCTGGGCTGCCGCCTCTGTGCGGCCCCCGTGGGACAGCCACCCGCTGTTCGCATGGCGGGGTGGCCACACGCAGTAGGGGCTTACCCCTCTACCGCCCATGGTCACTTTGCGTGTGTCCCGCATGCGGCCGTCCCGCGGGGGCACCCCCAGTTGGCGTTCACAGGACACGGGAACCGCAGGGGACTTCTGCTCCCCTGCGGTTCCCGTGTCGTACGAACACGCCCTTGATGTGCATATGGAGAACCCTCATGAACATGGGTACTCCCCGTGCAACTCAGTGTTGCTGACAGCTCTACACGCATGTCCCCATTGTGCCTGGAACGTTCCTCTGCATTGAAGTTAATGAGGAGCCTGTGCTTGCGTGGGAGCTCCAGAAATGCATTGGCGTTCCTGTGGAGCTTTGAACTGGGATAGTTTTGCATAAGAACTTGTAGATAAAGAGTGCACTCCTGTGCACAGTTTCATGGGAGTAAGACCCATTGAACTACCTCGCACTTCCTTCTGAGTGAATGTGCTTAGAATCAGGCAGGAACAACAACAACAACAAATAATTGTGTAATGGGGGGAGGGGGATCATTTTTTAAAAAATCTGAACTTTTTTCAGTGATGCTGCAAACAGTGACCGGGTGGTAATTCAGGAATTATTGAAGACAGTAGCACAGTCACAGCAACTTGAGACAAGCACTCAGCGAGATTTTAAAGGTCTGTAAATGAGCTATAAATCTTGGAAAATACTTTGCTCAATATCAAACATGTGCTTTGAATGTATTCAATTCTTTGTTTCACATTTATTTTCTCAAATTCATTTTGTGTTCTGTCCTATTTAGAGTTGTAAAATTTCCGGAAATTTGAAGTCGTGGAGAAGCTGTTGAACTACATGCAATACTTATATTCTTCAAAATAACCATATAACTCAAATTTATTTTTGTAGTCTGAATCATTGTCTGAAAGATCCATAGCTGTTTATTTTTTGAATTTTCTCTCTGAGCATGGTATTCAGAAAATGGAAGGTTTGCATGAACAAACAAGTCTCTACTCTTCTCGCATGTTTTGTATATGTATTCTCAAGCATTCAGCGGTGCTTTTCACTTGATCCAGAAGATGGGGGGAATCTGAGGCAAGAGTAGTCATAGGGTGTGTTGTATAAAGGTCTTGACACCATATTGCGGGAGCAATATCCTTGGCAGACTTTCACAATGAATACAAAACCCCCCAGAAAGCATCCACTAAAATGACCACCCAAAAGAGATGCTGATGACATCTCTGAAGAATGTGAATTTCATTAACTCAAGTGCTTTCTTCAGGGGCTAGATGTATCCAAAGGTATTCAAAATACTTGCAGAGATCTCTGAAGAATGTGAACTTCATTAACTCAAGTGCAGCAACAAAATCACTGATAATCTAGTCCAATAAGCACTCCAATGTAGCTGCAGAATTTCAGCATCCAGGAGTAGCACATTCCAAATCTGCCACCCTTATAGACTTATGTTTACTCACCAACTGTTCAATAAAGTGATAGTGTTGTTTGTACAATGGTGGAGTGAGTGTAATTTTTCTTGTGTACATGTAAGTGTCCTTGTGAGCTCACAAGTGTCCTTTTGCATCTCTAGTCAAGGCTCTGAAGCCCAAGGCAGCCCGAACCAACCTCTCAACTGCCACATTCTGTTTTAGTTGCTGCACTTGAGTTAATGAAGTTCACGTTCTTCAGAGATCACCATGAGTATTTTGAATAATAACTTTTGATACATATAGCCCCTGAAGAAGGCCTTTTAGGCTGAAATGTGCTGGGCTTGTAATAAATAACCTATCATCAACATCTTGGGACTTCCACCTTGCACTCTGGCATCATGTCCCCGAGATACTCTGTATTT
Organism: Shinisaurus crocodilurus; assembly: GCA_021292165.1. NCBI lineage: Eukaryota > Metazoa > Chordata > Lepidosauria > Squamata > Shinisauridae > Shinisaurus > Shinisaurus crocodilurus. The sequence goes on along the minus strand of CM037878.1, from coordinate 259,273,857 downwards.
TGTAGCATTTTCAAACTTTTCCCAGCGTCAAGCCCTGGAGGACTGCTTATTCAGTAATCCAGTCAAATGCAATATTTATTTACGGTATTCATTTATTAACAGCAATGGTGTCATCACTGTGATTACTACCTTTGAATCTTGGGTGTAAGAGATTTGCAGCACTGTGAGTTGGCTGTGCAATGATACTATTTTAAACACGGCCTGTGTCTCATTTGAGCCACCAACTCTCTGTGGCTCTTTCTTTGGATTAATTGAGCTGCCCTTTTTAAATCATTGTTGATGGGAAGGGACATTGACAAGTTGTGTGACTTTTTTAATTTTATGAAAGTAATACTAGCTCATGCTTCCTTTTCACCTGTAACATGCATGCATGCGGAGTGTATGGAAGCCGTTTCCCTGTGTTACCATCCCATACCGCGAGGGAGTATACATGAATATATCCTAGCTGTATGGATGACACCAAATGCACAGGGTTTTCCCTACCAAATCAATACCTTCTGTTCTGGTAGGGTGCCTCTCATGGTAAAGACCAGTATGATTGGCTGAACCTGCATGGTTAGAACATTTACACCTGGGGTGTTAAACCTCTTTCAGCCCAAGGGCCAAATCCAACCTTTTAGAATGGGGAAAAAACTGTGCAGATGCCAAGATAATTGCCAAACAATCCAGGGAAAGGGGGTATGGTGATCTGGGGAGCCCAGGTGGACCGGATCTGGCCCGCAAGCCTGAGGTTCAACACCTCTGATTTGCGCAAACTGCCATCAGTGTAGGATTGCACCGTGGAGAAGCAGCCTCAAGACCTGCATGTAGGGAGCTGATCTCTGTGGAAGAGTCACAAGCAAGAAGGTTTTCCACTTATTCTGGCCCATTGTATTCAACTGAGAATAAAAGCCAAGTTAAGATTTACTGTAAATATGTGATTGAGTGACTTTTTGTTTGTATGTATTTGTTTCTAGTGGTGCTGTTGACAGAGGTGGACAAACTTACAAAAGATGCTCAGCATGCACTGCGGCGAACCATGGAGAAGTATATGGCCACCTGCAGATTAATTCTTTGTTGTAATTCTACATCGAAGGTCATTGCACCTATCAGAAGTAGGTGCCTCGCAGTGCGAGTGCCTGCCCCCAGCATTGGCGATGTAGGTTCAAGAAAAAGGCAAACTATTGCCGGTGCACAGGTTTTTAAGCAGTTATGTTTTACTCTGTGTGTTGCCTGTAGCAATACTTGACTCAGGATTCCCTGACTTATTCTCAACTTAATGCCTCTTCAGGTCATTACAGTCGAACAGCCCACCGTGGCCTATTTAACCCTTGCATAACCCTCGGTCCTTGGATTTGGATGACAAGACAAGCTATGGCCATGGCTTGAATATTCAAAATGGCATACACCACTTAAATAAGCCACGGTTTCCCCCTCTAACAAGCCATGTCTCCCGGGTTCAGGTAACACGACAAACTGCGCCTGGGCAGTGATTATGGAAATCGTACTCCACATATGCCCGGCACACGTCACGATTTAAATAAGACACTGTGGCTTAAATAACCCACCGTTATTTTTATCATGTGAACTAGGTCTACAGTACACTAAGTGTTAGCTCCAACTAGTCAAACCTCCTCTTTTTTTCCTTATGTGAAAGCAACGCTCCTTGGGATGTTAAATTCTGTGCCAGATTGTGCAGTGATCCCTGAATGTGTGCTATAGATAGTGCTTACTGGCTTTGAAAGGGTCAGTTGATAAATAGGAATTACCCCATGACTTTGAGGACCGATAGATCCAGAAATGCAGAACCTTGCCATGCTGGTTGCATGTAAGGTTCTGCCTCCCTTCTCCTGTAAAGGGCATGGGGAGCAATCACAGATGCTATGTGTCTCTGACCCAGGAGGCCATAGGAAGGAAACATGCACACAGGAAGTGATCGTATTGCTGCTATCTGTTCACCAGGGCTGCTGGTACAAGGCATATGGGGCTCATGGCAGCCAGAAGGGATGGGCACTGGGCACCTGCAAGCATTGCTTGTCAATCTGGCCCTTGTGTGCCTCCTTTTCTAATAGGGACCTCCCCCCATCGCTGTCTTCTTCAGCCATGCTGACTAGTTCGGAGATACTTGAATCTTTGAAAAGTGAGCTGTAATGCAAAGCGATTAACTGTCCTATTGAATTTCTAGATCTGCCATGTATTGTCCAGTGTGTGCAAGAAGGAGGGTCTGTCTCTTCCTCAAGAACTGGCTCAGAGGATTGCAGAAAAGTCTGGCAGGAATCTCCGAAAGGCGCTTCTGATGTGCGAGGCATGCAGAGTACAGCAGTAAGTCAAGAAGACTGGATGGATCGAGGAGGCCGTTTCTCTCACAAGTTGTTTTTAGCAATTCTCTTACTGCTTGTCTTGCAGGCTTCCTTTCACCCCTGATCAAGAAATTTCTGAGACTGACTGGGAGGTATATGTGAGAGAGACCGCAAATGCCATTGTTAGCCAGCAGAGCCCCCAGAGGTAAGTGAGCATGCTGGGCTGCAATTGGCCAGTGTCGTGAAGTGAAATATGACTCTTGCAAGTTTTCAGTCATTAAAAATGCATGCCTGCAGTTTAAGACTTTAGTGTCTTAAAATGTCTAGATAACCGTTATTTCTAGGAACTAGATTTAAAGGCTGTAGGTGATGATTGACAGGGCTGGCCTTCTTATTAGGCAAAGTGAGGCAACCGATTCTGGCGGCGGCTTGTGGAAGGGCAGAGGATTGTGGCCAGCTCCCCCCCCCCCCCGCAGTCCTTCCTCCTTTCCCTCCCTCACTGCTTCTGCTTGCACCAATGTGGTGCTGCTGCTTTCCTGCCGTTGTTTTGCGTCTGGTCGTGGGCTTCCTCTTGCCACCCTCCCACTACCTCACAACCTACCATGAGGCAAGGTGAGCCCCGAAGCTCAGGAGGTGGATTGTGGGAAGCAGAGAAAGGAACATGCGCCCCCTGCCCATGGCAGCCGCGTACGTGCAAGAGGAGAAAAAGCCAGCTGCTTTGCTGGCCTGGGCGAGAGTTGCCAAAGTGCCTCAGGAAGAGGTAGAGGAGGTTCCCCTCTAGTTTCTCCCTCTCTTAGGGCACAATCCTATGCATGTTTAGACAGAAAAAAGTTGTACAACTCCCAGCATGCTGGGAGTTGCAGGACCCCTTTCTGTCTAAACATGAATAGGACTGCATCCGTAATTAACCAACTTGGCAGTCCTCTCCGTTATCTCCACCACATTGCCTGCAAATCCACATTAAACTTTACTCCCCTCCCCACCTCTCTCTTCTTATCTGCCCCCACATCACCTGTGGGCATGAGATGCATTTACACACACCCCTCCAATCCTAAACTGGTTTTTTCAGCTCCATTGAGCTCAATGGGGCTTACTTCCATGTAAGTTTGCTGCGAGATTGCAGCCTGGCAGTTTGGACCTGTGCTGTTCTGTGAGTAAGGCAGACCCACTGACAGTGCAAGTCTATGCATGTTTATCCAGAAGAAGGTCCCATAGTATGAAGTGACGCTTACTCAAAGAATCATAGAATAGTAGAGCTGGAAGGGGCCTCGAGTCCAGCCCCCTGCTCAATGTAGGAGAACAGATGTGCGCGGCCCAGGCAGTCACCCATCCAAGCAATGATCCGGCTCATACCTTCTTAGCTTCAGCATGTGGCCTGCATTATGTGCTCTCGGCGCCACCTACAGGTGTTGTGTGCATAGGATTGCAGCCTTGGAAAGAGTGAGAGAAGTGCAGGTGGGTGGGTGCAACAGGATTCCAAAAGCCGGTGCGGTATAGCGGTTAGAGCAGTGTTCTCCAGCCTTGGGTCCCCAGATGTTTTTGGCCTACAACTCCCAGCGTAGCTACGCTGGCTGGGGCATGCTGGGAGTTGTAGGCCAAAAACATCTGGGGACCCAAGGTTGGAGAACACTGGGTTAGAGTGTTGGACTGGGACTCGGGAGATCTGGGTTCTAGTCTCCACTTTGCCATGAAGCTCACTGGCTGACCTTGGGCCACTTATTGACTCTCAGCCTGACCTACCCCACAGAGTCGTGTGGATGAAATGGGGAGGAGGAGGACCATGTAGGCCACCATGGATTCCTTGCAAGAGGGAAAAAAAGGCAGGATAGAAATGAAAGAAACAAAGAAAGACTAAGACAGAAAGGGTGTGTGTATGTGTGTGGAAAGAAAGGCAAACAGAATGTGCAAGTGCAGACTTGCCTGTATGTGTGAGAGAGAGAATATGAGAGAGCCATGGGGAAGAGTCAGGAGAGGGGGACTAAATGAGGGAAGCGATAGGAGACAGGGCTGGAGAAAAAGAGCGCTTGGCTCTTCCCTGGCATGGGTGGGGAGCAGCTTTGAAGTTCTATGGGGAGTCATTCTGTTTCACAACACATACCTATCCATGTCTACTCAAAAGTAGATTTCATAGATCATAGAGTTGGAAGGATCCTACAAGGCTATCGAGTCCAACCCCCTGCTCAATGCAGGAAACTAGAGGAGGGGCCTCCCATCCAAGTAATAACCAGGCCTGACCCTGCTTGGTGTTCCACACTCAGACAAGCTGAGCCAGCGTAAGCCACTTACGCCCAGGTGTAAGATTGCAGCCTTAATTTCCAGTAAGCTGCAGGTGATAGGGCTAGGGTGTCCTCTGTGCCTGATTTGCTACACATCCCTGGGCATTTCACTGCTGCGCCGCTGTTGTGATTTTCTTTGGCCAATGGAGCCTGATTACCTACCCTTTCCCAAGTTTTCTTCTGAAGGGAGGCCTGTCTGTCTCAAATGTGGGGTCACTGAGCGAATTTGATGGGCAGTGTAGCAGACTGAGGATGGACAAAAAGGAAGTCCTTCACATATAGCACATAACTTGCTGCAATTCGTTGCTGCCTGTGTGGGGAGCAGGTTGTCAGTAGTTTACGGCTTCATGATGTGGTGCGTTTCCCCCCCTTCCCCTATCCTTTGTTTTCATTTCTTTGTGAGGGAGTGGTGAAATTCATTTTACCAAATAGCTGAGCTAAGTAGAGTCTTGGTATTTTTCAGCCAGGAAGTTGTGATGGGATATAGTGAGTAAAACAACTTGCTGGGATATTAACAGTTCTCATCTCCAGTATTCTCAGAACTGCTGAATTGACTCAAGCTATTGTAAAACAAACTTGCTTGCTCAGTGCAATGAAGTATTTCCATCTGGAAGTGATGAGGGCAGCTTTTTTTGTTTGTGCAGTACTATAAAACTTTTTTTCCCTTTTGGCTATGAAGTGTAGTGGTGTTTGGCACTAATTCATTGCTGTCCTCATGTCGTTACAGCTGCCAGACATCTGTCTGACTGTAGATACATTGCATTGGCAGACATAGAATGACAGCCTGTCATGGCATATTTGGAGCATTTAATCTTTACGGTTGTGAATGGATGAAATTATTACTCACTTCTTTTGCTGGTGATCTAATTAAAACTTTTAACAGCTTTCACTATTTTCCAATATGGTTGCCATTATAAATATCCCCCTCTAGAGGTATGCAACATGCAATTAAGTTTCAAACGTGGGTTCCCTTTTATGTGATCCTCTTAAACATGAACTTTTTTTATATGTGCCTTTACGTACAGGGTAAAATAGTGACTGCCTAGGACTCTGTGGGTTGTATCCCATTGGACAGTTCTGTCAGCGGAAGGGAACTGCTAGTGGAACGCATTTCCTCTTCCCCCTGCACACACCCCAAATCTGTTCCAGAGGGTTGAAGACCCTCCAGAGCAGAGTTTGGGTGCATGCAGGGAAGCTGCAAGGGGGAAGAGAAGACAGTGAAGTCAGGTCACGTCAGGGTTGGATCCAACCCCATGACTGCTCTTAAAAAATACCTTTTTTAAAAGGTACAGAATTTTTGGAGGAAAGTATGGGTTCTTTTTTGCTCAGTTTTTGGATGTTATATGCCAAGATAGAGGAATGGAGCCTTGGGGCCAAATTGGCTGTATCCAACAGTGTCCTACTCTATTCCCAACAGTCCAACTCTCAACAGTACAAGGCTGGGCGATTTGTGGGCATCCAAATATTTTGGCCTACAACTTCCATTATTCCTAGCCAGTACAGTCAATGATGAGGATGATGGGAGTTGTCCAAAACATCTAGATGCCCACCCCTGTTCTGCTTGCAGAAACCCAGCTTTCACCCCTGTGTAAGTGTCAAATTCAAGACTTTGATTCTGAAAGTGTTTTCACAACTTGGATACAACCCCAAGTGTAAGCAGCTACTGGAGTTGAACAATTTAAAAATATTAGCAACATATTTTCAGGTGCCAGTTACATCTGAGGCTAGGGAAAAAATGTTTTTATTTCCAAGGTGCCTATATTTACATTTAGACTGCGCTTCAACAAATAGATACCAGAGCAGTATACAAAGAAGATCAAAATAGTCATATGTGATAAATAATTGCAAAAATAAAAATGCAGCCCTAAAACAATTTTTAAAAGGCAGTAAGTAACATGCAGGACAAACCAACCTACTAAGGGTGCAATCCTATGCATGTTTAGAGAGAAAAATGGTGGGAGTTGTACGACTTTTTTCTCTCTAAACATGCATAGGATTGCGCCCCAAATGCACAGGCAAACATCTTAGTGAATTCCACGTGCACCATCAGTAGTGCTCTTCAAAGCTCTGTGCCAATATTAACTTCATTTGGGCAGCAATCCTCCACCAAATTACCTGGGAGTAAGCCCCACTCAACTCAGTGGGACTTATTTCTGAGTACACATGTATAGGACTGCACTATTGATCTGTTTTAGCTGGTTGGCAACATCTAGCTTGGATCGCAAGGTGCCTTAGTGTGAACAGAAGAGGGGGGCAGTTTTTACCAATTCTTGCAGCTCTCCACACCTCATGCCATCATGTTCAGGAGGGGGTCCCTGAATACCTAGTGAATTTGTGGGGGGGGGAGGTGGCTACTGGAGAAGAGGGGTTCCCCATTTTAGGTTTAGTTTTTTTTAGATTTTAGGGCTGTTTGAATATATTTTATTCTTGTGGTGGCTGTTTTGTTTTGTATTTTATTATTTTGTTCCGTATTTAATTCTTGAAGCCTTTGTAACCTCCATTCTTCGGCTCCCTGCTTGGGAGCCGGCATGCAGCAGCGCCAGGAGCCTCCAAGCACCCCGTGGAGGTGAAGCGAAGGAGCCCCGGCCGTCGCTCGCTCTGCGTGACCCTCGCGCTGCCGCTTTGCCGGCTCCCAGGCAGGGAGCAGAGTGAGCGACGGCCGGGGCTCCTTCGCTTCACCTCCACGGGGTGCTTGGAGCCTCCTGGCGCTGCTGCATGCCGGCTCCCAAGCAGGGAGCCGAAGAATGGAGGCGCGAGCCGAAGAATGGAGCTACTTTCTACCGTCGCAAGCGGCGCCCGCGCCGCCTGCAGTCCCGTCGCGTCACATCCGGCCCCGTCAATGATGGGGCCGGATGTGACGCGACGGGACCGCAGGCGGCGCGGGCAGCTCGCCTCTCCGTGAGCCGCTGCTTGCAACGGTAGGAAGCAGCTGGAGCGGCTCCACGCTAGCAAAGCACCCCATGGAGGTGAAGCGAAGGAGCCCTGGCCGTCGTTCACTCTGCGTGCGCCTCGTGCTGCCGCTTTGCCTGCTCCCTGCCTGGGAGCCGGCAAAGCGGCAGCACGAGGCGCACGCAGAGCGAGAGGGAGCCGGCAAAGCGGCGCGAGGCAGCGAAGCGAGGCGCCCGCACAGCGAGCAGCCTCGCCTCCATGGGGCTCCCAGGTAGAGAGCTGGCGCAGCAGCGCGAGGCGCCCGCAGAGTGAGCGGCTGCGCCTCGCCTGTATGGGGCTCCCTGCCGGCTAGGCAAAGCCGGGGAGCTGGCACTTTAAATGCTCGTCGTGGCCACAGCGTGTGGCTCGTGTTGCGAAACTTGCTCGTCCTCCGAACGTTAATAAATGATAAAATTTTGCTCGTTTTACGAGTAGCTCGCATACCGAGTTACTCGTAATCCGAGGTATTACTGTATGTATAGAATACAGGTGCTAAAATAAGATGCTAAAATACCTGTTGCCAACAAGAAGACAATTGTCATGTTAGCTAGAGTTGCTGCTGTGTGTTGATTCCCCAGCTTTTCTTCCAGTCCAAGAACCATTCTGAGACTTTCTTGCCCTGGACTATGACATTCTATAGATGTTTGTCACTCGTGTCACCTTGTTTAGAAATGGCAGAGAATTGACTGTGTTGTTAAACAAGCTGTTCTAGCTGGGGGGAAATGCTGCTCAGGAGAAAAGAATCACAGTCTGGTTAGCTTTGGTGATTGGGCAGTTTTAGGTTCTCAAATCTAGAAGGTTCTTCATAGTGTAAAGCCCCCCCCCCCCCCCCCCGTATTGCAAAATTAGGTGAGCCAGTATCCCAGGTGTTTCCCTTTATGTATCTCCAAATTTTAAGAGGAAGTACCTTAGTTTGTTTTTACTGCAAGACATTTTGACTTACTGAATTAAATCACTTGGATTTCTATTGCAATTAATGGCATGGCATCAGTGGTGTTTCTGCTGTGCATATATCTAAAAGTGCATGTGAAAATGATAGAAAGATGCAGGACATCGTAAGTCACTTCTGCAGCCATGATAGTTTTCTGGAAGTTGTTTATTTGACGAAAGGTTTAAAAACAACAGGGGGAGTAAGTATCTACCAATGGAGCTTAGTATTCTGAAAACTGAATTTTCTGACCTTGTAATTTAACTGGTATTATCAGAGCTACTGCTTTTTTAAATTAATATCTATTTATGTAGAGTGCAAGTAAACGAAACACTTTTAAAAGGCTGTTACAAAAAATTAACTTCCAGTGACTAAAGTTAAAACTTTGTGTAATTAAAATATATTTTAATCTTGTGCTGTAATGTTTTAATCATTTTATTCTAATAGACTATTTGAAGTTCGTGGGCGACTTTATGAACTCTTAACCCATTGCATTCCTCCAGAGATTATAATAAAGGTAACTAATGCCATGGTTCTTAAACTGAGGCTAGGGTTAGAGGGAACTGGGGGGCGGGGGCTGTGGAGGAGATGAGTTGATACCTTTTTTTAAAACCGTTCATGGCACTCTGCATGGTAGTGATTCCATTCATAATTACTAAGCGGTGGGGAAGAATTCTAGGTATATATTGACTATCTCTTTAAATGTGATAAATAACAAAACTATTTTTTATATGCCAATATCCCCCCCCTCCCAAAATCATAGTTTGAATTGCCAAATTCTCATGAAGCGGTTTTATGGATTGAGTGTGTATATTACCTGTAACAGGGATGTTGAACCTCTTTCAGCCTGAGGGCTCAATTCAGTTTCAGAGACTTTTGGGGGGGAGACACGCAGTCCAGTAGTGGGCGAGGCTGAATGCAAAAGGGGTGGACCAAAGGCACAGGCGGGTCAAAAATACCAGCATATTTTAGCTTAAAGCTCATACTGCCAGTAACTATGCTTTAGGAGAGTATTTCAACCTCTTAGAATGGGGAAAACACATACACACGCAAGCTAGGAAACCAGCAAGCGACCAGTTGGGGGAAAGGGGGTGGGGCCAGTGGAAGGGGGTGGGGCTGTCTGGGGAGGGAGACCGTGGAGGGCCAGATGGAGACCCCAGGTTACGGGTGCATAACCTCAGCACTGGGGCCAAATCTGGCTTTCTAGCATGCCCCAGAAGACCCTACCCCTTCCCCCGGCATTGTCCCCTTTCCCCCAATCACTGATATTTTGGTGGTTTTCCGGCTTTTGTACAGCTTTTTCCCCCCATTCTAAAAGGTTAAAATGCCTGGCCTAAGGCTTAGTTACTGGCACTAAAAGCTTTACGCTAAAATATGCTGGCATTTTGGGGAGCTTAGCCCTACCCCTTTTGCATTTGGCACTGCTCACCACTGGAATGCAGCCCCCGAAGGGCTTCTCTGAAATGGAATTCATCCCTCAGGCTGGAAGAGTTTCTGCATCCCTGTCCCAGGTGGACTGGAGTTGGCCTGCAGTCCCAAGGTTCAACACCTCTGACCTATGTTATTCTACGGGTGCAGCTTGCAGAAGAACATTAATTCTCGTGACTGCGAAATGCTGTTCCTTTAGGGCCTTCTGTCTGAACTTCTGAACAACTGTGATGGGCAGCTGAAAGGAGAGGTGGTGCAGATGGCAGCTTTCTACGAGCACCGACTACAGCTGGGCAACAAGGCTATTTATCACCTGGAAGCATTTGTGGCTAAGTTCATGGCCCTCTATAAGAAGTTCATGGAAGATGGCCTGGAAGCCATGGTGTTCTGATGTGTACCTTTGAGAATTCAAATGGTTTGTGATGCTGTACAAACCGCAGCCCACCAGTGTGTCACCTGTATTTGACAATAAAATACTAAGTTTTATTCGAATTTCAATTCTTCTGAAACTGTCATGTGTGACCTACAAAGCAGTTCCTGGGAAACAAGAACTTGGGTTTATTTTGGAAAGGCTGTCTTGGCATCAGGGCAGTATCCAGGTACAATAATACCTTGGATTACAAGTAACTTGGTTTGAGAGCGTTTTGCAAGACAAGCAAAATTTTTAATATTTATTTAATTTTTTTTTACTTGATATACAAGCGTCGTCTTGCAATACAAGTACTGTAGTACAGCTTAAATTAAAAATCTCTGTACAAATTTTTTTTGAGGGATTTCGTTTTGATATAAGAGTGTTTTGGATTACAAGCACCTTTCAGGAACGAATTATGCTCTCAATCCAAGGCATGACTGTATGTCTTTTGAGAAGTAGTACCTATGGCTTTTTCCAGTGCCTCGTGAGGTGCTCCCATTTAGCTTAAGTCTGAAACATCACTCTAAGGTTGAATCTCTGGAGTTCCCAAATGTACACTCTTGAATCAAGTTACATAGCATGGGGGGAAACTGTCCTCTTACTTAGTCTGAGCTGAAGCTTATTTACTTAGAAGTAATTCCTTAAGTTAAAATGGCACATTTCCTAGAAAGTCTGAGTCATAAACGCACTTAATAGGGAGTAAGTTGTACTGAATACTGCAAGACTTACTTCTCTGTAAACAAGAGGGTTGCGGCATTTGTCATATTTTTGAACTTAATCTGATCTCTAAAAATGAGTCCAACCCTTCTGCTTCATGCAGTTTCCAGTGCAAAATTCAAGGCTTGCTACGGTGTCTCAACATCTCTTAAATGGCATCTCTTAGAAGCAAAATCCAAAGGCTCTTGAAAAGAAATAGTTGTGCGATGACGTGTGAGGATAAAATGGCTTAACTTTGATGTTCACAACTGAAGGAGCTGACCCGAGCATCTGCTTAGAAAATGGATGTGACCTTTGTCTATTGTTTTGTGAACAATTTAAAGTACTTCTGGAAGAAAAGCATTAAGAATATCTTGTAAATTCTGCTTTCCTGTAGACTGCTTTGAACTGGTCATCAGTCTGTACATTCTACAGGTCTTGTTCATCATTAGACCAGATGTCTTTAACCTGACCTTGTTGTCTGTTAAGCAACTAAAACACTCTTTCAGAGAACATTTCAGAACATGTCCAGAAGAGGGCAACCTGGATAATGAGGGGTCTGGAAATGAAGTCCTATGAAGAATGGTTGAAAGAGCTGGTATGTTTAACTTGGAGAAGAAAAGATTAAGGGGAAGCATGATAACGGTCTTAAATTATCTGCAGGGCTCTCACAGAGAAGATGGAGCAGATGTTCTCTCTTGCTCCAGGGGGCAGGACTAGAACAAACAGGTAGAAATTGCAAGGAAGCCGATTTCAGCCAATTATTAGGAGAAACCTCCTAATCGTAGGAGTTGTTCGACAGTGGAACAGTCTGCCTTGGGAGGTGGTGGGCTCTCCTTCTCCAAGGCACTCTGCTTGTGCCTTGTTACCTTTGCAAAATTGCGGTTGTTTTTTTTTTTGTTTGTTTTAGCACTGCTGCAGCAGCATACTTGGTGGCAATTTGGGCGGCGGCTTTTGGTGGTAGGGTGTGTTGGTGGGTTCCAGAGGAGGGGCAGTGTGGCACCTCAGTCTCTGGAAGTTGCCCACCCCTGCACTAAGGCATGCTAAGCCATTTGGCCTTGTCTTTTTTCCTTTGCTTCAGGACTATACGTGGCTTAAAATAGTGGGGTCTATAGTACAGAACCTGTGGTAGCAGGCTACAATGAAACATTTTCGTGCTGCAGTGAAAGTATATTTTATGTTTACAGTTTTTTTAACAGGAAAAAAGCCGTAATAGAGGCAATTTACAGATTGTTAACATTTCTGGGTGATTAAAGGGTTATTTGGCGACATTCTAACTTAAGGTTCAATAATTAAATCTTACATTTTAGTTTAGACCCTCTCTGATCACTAGCACGAGGGGGCAGAATTACCCCTGTAATACATATATATTTTAAATTCGTTAAAGGCAAGGGAAGTTGCTTCTAAAAAATGGATTTTGATGTAAGTCTTTTGTTCAATTGGTATGCATTGCGCAGCATGCCCCCGAGTTTGTTTATTCAGAAGGATGTACCACTTTCAGTGGTACTTACTCCCAAGTTCTCAGGGCTGCAGCCTTAATTTCATAAAGCGATTCCAAAATGTGAAATTGATAGAAGATAGGAAGGAAACACAATAGCGAAGTAGTAGTTCTTATGATGCCCTCTGAGCAAGATTTTATTTTAACTTGTTAAATAGTTTCATTTCTCTCAGGATAAATAGAATGCACACTATCATTTTATCAGCCTAGTCTGAAATGCACCAGAGTTAGGTGGAGTGAAAATGAATGTTCAAATGTTTTTTTACTTTAAGGAGATACACAATAGGAATGAAAACAATACAGGATAATTAAACTACGGTACCTCTCTTTTCAGTGGTAGATCAGTTCAACTGTGCAGTCTGGGGAAAAGTCTTGTACACCGTCCTAACAGATTGTAAACATAGTGATGGGCTTAAGGTGTTCCAAAGAAGGAGTTTATCAGACCACTGGCTTTTTCTGCTCAGAATCTAGTCTTTCAATCTAGATTTTTTAAATAATGGGGATCTACAATGATTTAGGCACAAGGTCCTCGATCCAGCTATAGGATGGTTCTACGTATGCAGCAGAATTGGGTGGTATGGACAGTACAATTTCAGGCTGCAGGTGGAAAACACATTATTTTTACTATTCTGTTAAAAAATATTTCCGCAAGTAGAAAACAAGTACATCAGACACGTGGATAGGGCTGGAGCCTTTGTCCATCATGCGCAGGTTTTCTTCTTATAGGGAGGTGCTGTATGGAGAGGAGCATTCAAAAATGTCGTTCCTGCCTGCAGTCTGAAATGGTTTGGCCCATTTTATCTGTAGATTCTATCACCACCTTCAATTGAGACTTTCCCCTAACCTGGGTCCCTCCAGATGTTTTGGACTACAACTCTCATTAACCCAGCCACCATGGCTAATGGTCAGGGATGATGGTGGTTGTAGCCAAGAACATCTGGAGGGACCCACGTAGGGAAAGGCTGTGCTAAGCTATAGTTTCAGGCAACAAGGTGTATGATGTGGTGCGTGTCCTGGGAGAGCACATGTGGCTGTGCAATCCCGGGGCGGGAAGCCTTTCTGTCGGCCTGAGGGCCGCATGCCAGAAGTGGGCAGCCCCCTGCCTAGATTGGGCAGGGTCAAAGGAAAAGTGGACAGGGCTGCCATACACAATCAGCACACACATGCATCTGTACCTGTCCATACTTGTGTATACAAACATGCACTGCATACCCGTGTTCTCTCATAGAACAGCCCCATGCAACGGGGCTTGAAAAAAGCCTTCTACTGACACTGATGGGAGGCTTTTAATAATCCTAATTGCCATTTGGGGGGGTTACAGTGTGTGGCAAAGGGAGGGTTAACCTCTGTGACCCTACTACACACACACACACACACACACACACACACACACCTCACTCTTGTGCGACAATTTACACTTGACAAGAGCCTCCCTATGGTGGCAATGTAAGGTGTGTTGTTGTTTTTACCCCAAGCCTAATTCTGGAAGGGAGGGATTTGGAATTGAAGCTGTGGCACCTCTCCACAGAAATATTGTAGTGAAATGGGAATTGCATTGATTGCCTTCCTGGCCTTGCCTCTGATCTGCTGCACACCTGTTCCCAAGCCAGAAAGTCGATTCCTGGTCACTCCTGCGCAAGGATTTCCCTGGTTGTATTGACAATGGATGCTAAATGATGCAATTTTGAGAGTGTTCATGGTCAATCTTTTATATTTCTACTTATTTAACAGCATATGCTCTCGAGTCTATTCTGTCTTGTTCTTCTGGTCTCATGGAAATAAATGGTCAATTATTGTTTTCAATGGAGGTCTCCTCAAATGCCCAAAAGTGGTGTGTGAAAAACCAAAAACCATATTCAACAAAAACCCTACCCGTGAGAGAACAGATCATTTTGGTACTTGAATCAAAAAAGAAAGAAGGGCAATACTTAAAATATATCATAGGCCAAGAACATATCATTTATTATAGTCTGCCAAGCTTGCTTTTTAAATGTTAGATTGGATAACAGGAGACATACATACATTAAAGAATTTGATATAGAACTTTATCTGAAGGGACATTTACACAATGAACATAACATACTTTAATAGAAAATGGGAGATAGAAAGCAGCTTAAAGTTTTGTACAAACACAACAAGTTACCACATTCTAAAAATTAATTGGACATCACGAAGAACTTCTTGAAAACAAAATGGTAAAAGAAAGTTTCACATTGGAGAAGCAAACTGGATGAGGGCCTTGCTCACATTCTTGGTTGGTTTATAGAGCCAGCCACTCTTGCAATTCTTCTGCAAAGTACAAAGTGGAAATGGGTCTGGTGAAGTGCCTAAAATGCATTTGGCTTATTTGATCATTTATTAAAGATCATCAGTTACTGAAGTGGTGTATTGGCCAGGTGAATGGAAGTTGGACCATTCAGAAATACAGTTCCAATTCATTTTCGCAAGAAGTGATTTAAGGGGGGGGGGGAGTTATAGTGTGAGAAGAACATAATGAAGTTGCCTTAGGGCACAATCCCATGCATGCAATAAATAAAATTAATAAAGTCGCAATCCTATGCATGTTTGGACAGAAAAAGGTCCTACAACTCCCAGCATTTCCCAGCCAGCCTTGCTTTTTTCCAGTCTAAACATAAGACTGCACTCCTACACTGTCAGACTGTTGGCCTGTCTAGCCAAGTTGTAGCAGCCTTAGGTCTTGGCTGTAGCAGCTTTAGATCTTGGCTAACCTGCGGCCCTTGGCCTAATATCATGTGGCCCTTGTAATAACTTTAAAAGACCGTTGCAAGCTATCTGTTCAGACATCCAGCAAGAGCAATCTGTCCCTTCCCCAGCATCCCGCTTGGAGAGGAAGACAGACATAAAGGACTGTCAAGAAGAGATACAGAAAACTTGCAGAAAGAAAAGGGGCAAACCTGCCAACCTTTGGCTCTGACCCTGCCCATCACCAGCATGTCCCCCCACCCTCGCCGAACAGATTACCTTCAAGGTGAATGCGGCCCTGAAAAGGAAATACGGTAGGTGCCTGGCCCTGTCTTGGGCAGTGGTATTTCCCAGCCCTACATCCTGATCGTTTAACAGAAGGTGCTCAAGATTCAACCTTCTGCATGCGAAAAAGCAGTTCCGTAATTATAAGTTGGATAGCATCATATATATACCTATATCTCTACACACACACACACACACACACACTTTCCAGAGCAGAAAATTCAAGGTTATTACAGCTCATTGATACAAAGTAATCGGTGTAATTCATCTTGTTGGGGAACGGATTCCTAGATGCTCAGATGATCCTTAATGCTTCATGTTGAAACTGTTTCTTGACTATGTTAGCAATTAGTACTGCACAAAATTATGGCCATAATTTTCAATCTGTGACCTATAAAGCAAAGCCCAGAGCTACAGTTCACTAAATAAAAGCTCTGTGAGAGGACAATGAAATGTGTTCATGGTTCCAGAGAGTCTCAACATTTCACCCTTGATCTCGTAATGTTTTTAATGAGCTTTAAGGGTGGAAGCGTGTGAGCACACAACAAAAGAAGTCATATGGAACATGCCAAACAGGAGAAGGCTATCAGCGCTATATATTAAACATTTATCCAGTCACAGATTTTGGGTTAGTCATGCAGCTCTAAAAATAATCAGGGCAACCTCTTCTATCCTGTCAATTTAATTGGAAAGATTTTCTCTCCAAATTAGCCAGGTCACTTGGGGCCTATATACTTCTAAGCATTCTGGCTGATCTCCATGGTGGAAAAATTACTCTGTTAGCAATTATGCTGTATGTGGCTTTATCAGAGTGTTTTTTGGGGTGGTGGGGGTGGTGGTCTAATGCTGAGCTCCCTAAGAGTAAGTGTGTGTGCCTTCTTTCCTCCCTAAAGTGCAGTATTCACCTATTTCGGCCATCATCATCATCATCATAACTTTTAATTGTATGCTGCTTTTGTGCACAGTCTGCCCAACACAAGAACAGCAATACAAAAACAAAGATTATTACCATAGCAACCCAAGCGATTCACTAATAATAACATAACGTTTTAAATTAATTACAAAATAGGTAATATCAACTCTTAAGACACAATATCAATTTATATTAATCGGTAATGCGGAAGCCAAAGTTAAATATACCAAACCTTTCTAGTGTGTGTTAGCAAACATTCAGCCAATAACTCTTTTCCTCAAAAGTGCCAGATGCAGGAAGTAGTAACCAGGTCTCTTACAACCTGCAGCAGCTGATAGCTCCCATGTCCCACTCATTCTGTGCAGTTTTTAGGGCTCAGCAAGAGGTGGGGTGGGGTGGGGTAGGGTGGGGGATGTTTAGTCTCTTCCTCTGTGCTCCAGATGTTCCTGCTGCTTCTGGAGGGCCTGTAGAGGCTGCAGGGATATACTAGGCCACTCAGGAGACCAGGCGTATCTCAGTTTCCCTAAGCTTTCTCCAACCTGGTGCCCTCCATGTGTTTTGGACTACAGCTCCATCTTCCCAAGCTGGCATGGCCAATGGAACTTGTAATCCAGCACATTTGGAGGGCATCAGGTTGGGGTGCCTGTCAGCAGCTGCTTCCACAAGAACAGGTGGGGGAGTGCGTGCCTTCATGTCACTCAGCTATTGTGATGGCAGCTCTCATGATTTCTGCTACAGTTTGCATTGTGCTTATGCAACACGGGTAGATTAGGAGTACAGTATTTCCAAGGCTAGCCCAACAACTATTTCTGCCTGAGGAGAAGGATAAAACCACATTCCTTCCCATTCCACATACAGAGGCCAACTAGCGTGACCGTTGAATCCTGCTTCAACACTTGTCGATGGGGCAGACCATGCCTGAGGACAGCAAAATAGTAGCTTAGGAGGACAGGCTGTGCAGCACCCACTCTGTCTCCAACACCTCATTGCTACCCACCCCATAGCATCTGCTGCCCGAGGCAGCCTCCTCACTGCCTAATGGTAGTGCCAGGCAGCCCTTATTATTTCAGTCTTGGTCAGCCTTCCATCTGCTAGGCAGGGCTCTCCAACCTTGGGTCCCCAGATGTTGCTGGACTACAGCTCCCAGAATCCCTTGCCATTGGCCATGCTGGCTGGGTATGCTGGGGGCTGTAGGCCAGCAACATCTGGGGACCCAAGAGAGAGCCCTGAGCTAGAGAGTGGTAGGCAACCCTGTTTTCGGACTACAATCCCTGTTGTCAAAGACTGGCTTCCCGGAGTCAAGGCAAGAGTTCCAATAAAAGCTTTTATTGCAGTAATTCCAGTAATTAGTTATCACCCTTTACAGATGCAATAAAGATCCACAGAAACAGAATAAGGTGAAGTCTCAAGCAAAACTCCTGCCTGAAGCATCAAGATCAAAAGGCAATCGCTCAAAGTGTAGCTTACAGAGAAAGTCCCCTAAAGCGGAAAACTTCCCCGGTTTTCAATGCCTTGTCTCCTGCAAAGGCTACTGGAAGCTGCACCAGTTTAATTACAGGGGAGTGGCTGCTAAGGATCAGTATCAGACATTTGAGCCTGGCAGGGAAACCTTGCCCTCGAGCATGTGCTGCGGCCTGAGGAGGTGTTTCTGTCCTGCCCTCTTCTGCTGACAACAGACCAAAGGAGACACTCCTGAAACACCCTTTCCAGCAGAGACCTCCTGCTGCTGCCCTGTTCCCAAGGACGACATCCCTGGCTGAGACACAGGGGCCTCCATCAAGGTCAAGTCTTCCAGCTGTGGGAGATAGGCCATATCAGTCTCCAGTGCCTCACCCCCTCTCTGTTCGCTAGGCAGTGGGAGGCCTCGCAGAACTGAATTCTCAGGCCTCTGGCTTCCCACGGATGGGCCTGACTCTGCAGCTTCTCCCTCTGAGATTCTGAGTCAGAATCGGTGTCTGAGGCTATAGCTCCCCCCAGAGTGGAGCAAGGTCCATCCCACACCTATCCATTGACTGTGCTGGCCGGGACTGATGAGAGTTGTAGTCCAAAATATCTGTAGAGTACCAGGCTGCTTACCCCAGTACTAGAGATGCAGAAAAGTTGGTGCAGCGATGAGAATGGCTTTCCAATAAGGGTCAGTATTTTTCTGGTAAATGAAAGATGGTTTACCTGAAAGGAGCAAACTCTGGGAAGCTGTATCTTGCTTGACATGGTTAGGATGCTGCTTTGGCTGTATCTATTTTGTGCCACTGCAGCTAAAACAGATTTATAAGCTCAACTTGGCAGAAGCTTGGGAAATCATGAGTCAGTTTGGAAGCAAATCATGTTATTAACGGCCAAGTCATAGGCCCTTATTACATAAAGATCTAAATTAGAGCATCCCAGGATATGTGGAGTACGATAGATGAAAAATTGAATGAATTTTACAAAACCTTTACAGCCAAATCTTAAGTATACTTACTAGGGACCAAACTACATGTTACATGGGGGATGCATGACTGGATTGACTGATGTATTTTGTTAAAAGTGGCCCCCTGGGGCCTATTTTGGATTGGGCTGATGTGGGAGGTGAGCAGGTTAATCCTTAATGACTGAGCTGATTTCCTCATGCAAATACTTCCCCTGGAGTTTCTAGTACAGGGGTGTGGAACCGCAGGCCTGTGGGTGAAATCTGGCACACCTGGAGATCCGACCTAGTCCTCTGAGATTCCCAGATGGCTTTCCCCTTCCCTTGGCCGCACCCCTTTCCCCAATCACTGATCGTTTTGGTGGTTTCCTGGCTTTTGCATGTTTTTTCCTGTTGGGGATTGCTAAAAGGGCTGGGAGAGGATATTAAAAGTTATTATCTCCCCCCTCTTGCGTGTGCAAGTTCAGCAGAGCTTACCCCAACTGCAGCGGAAAAACATGGATATGTGTGGAGCTGCCGGTTAAAGCAGTAACAGCAATTTGGTAATTACACAGTCTGTCCCTTTGTGTGGACAGACTGGGACTTTTTACCTGGTTTCCCCCCTTTATTCTACCAATAAGACAAACAGTCTTTTTTTGGAGGTTAAAAACAGAGTTTACTCACTCAGATCTTGCAGATTGGTTACAGGCAGGCTTAAGATATTTACAGTCATGCAGGAATCATGTGGTAGCTGCTGTGTTCTGAACTTAGGAAAAGTTCAGAACTGGTTCTCAGCTACATCTTCTCAACATGCTACTCTTACAAGTTCATGGCTCAGACTGTTTTCCCAGGGGAGAAAGAGAAGGCTACTGGCAACACCCACATCCTGCCCCAGGAGGTCTGGGTAACATTCCACAGAGTGTCTGCTCTAGGATGCAGAGACTCTGTGGTCCCAATTACATCATGTACTTATACATGGCTTGAGGTTCTGACTGCTCACCCCCAACATTTCCCTGTTGAAATGCCTCTACTGGTAGCTAGAGCTTTAAGCTAAAGTATTCAGGTGTTTTCAGCCATACGTATTCAGCTTCACCCTTTTTGCCCCTGGTCCCCCCCCCCTGCAATGCAATGCTATGCTATGCTATGCTATGCTGAGAGTTTCTCTAAAATTGAATTTGGCCCTCAAGCTGAAAGAATTTCCACACCCCTGCTTTATTAGCAGCTGAGGGTAAACATACCCAGCCAGCACCCATATTGTGTCTATGCTTGCAGCTCATAACATTTGAGTGGTGATGGAAGTTGAATTGGAGAATTAGTGCTGGCTGGGTTGAAGGGTTATTCCTTCTTCCCTATGCTGTGGTTTGTTCCAAACAAGGAGCCCCATGGCATTGCTTTTAGCAAAAGAAAAATACGGCAGGAGAGCCAATCAGAGATTTCCCACATAATGGGCCAGTTCACATGATCACAAAAGCCATGCTGGCTTAAATAAGCCATGGTGGCTCGTTCTGATCCCTGGTGCATGCTGGGCATAATTTCCCTAATTACCCACCCAGGCACGGCTTGTCATGTTGTCCAAATCTGGGTGGCATGGCTTGCTTGAGGGGGAAACAGCCCTCAAATAACCCAACAACAGGCCATAGGTTATTTGAGGGTTGTGTTTCCCCCTCAAGCAAGCCATGCTGCTCAGGTTCGGATGACATGACAAGCTATGCCCAGGCAGATAATTAGACTAATGGTGCTTGGCATACGTCGGCACACACTGGGGATTAAAACGAGCCACCGGGGCATATTTCGATCAATGTGTAGTTTTGCCCTAGGGAAAAAAAACCCTATGAGTGTCATGTCAGAGTAAACATGCAGAGTAAACAAGCAATAAAAGTAAACAAGAAAATAAAAGATGAAACATAAAGTGCACCAACTACTGATCAATTTGGAAGCAAATTTGAATGGGTTTCTATAATACTGACCACAAGTTACAGATATGGAAAGTTAAGAGTTGCAAGTTGTATAAACTAACACCAGCTGAGAGCTATCTGTAGGGAAAAGACTTAGTTCTGATTATTTTCTGCCTGAAAGGGAAGGAAAGAAAATCGCAACTCAGTGGAGAAAAAGAAAATGCTTTAAGGTTTTGATGAGGGCACGTTCTTGGGGCAGGCAGAGTATACTCATGAATTTTATTTACATTTCAAAGACTACTTAATTCCAAATCATACCCCAGAATTGGATTCCCCATCACACTTTATGAATAATGCACATGGGGGGAAAAAGCGGATATCGCATACTGTCTCTTCCATAATCTAAATTTATTGGTGCTCTTAATGGTAGATGAGAAATTTGGGAAGTAAGGCCAGAATTGGTGAATGTTGAGAATAGTGGCTGATGCACTGTCAACCTACAGGCAATTTTGCAGAAACTGATTAATGCTACTTGTACAGTTATCAGCACTTCAGGCTATTTTCCAGAATAATTTTGATTGGAGAGTGAAAGGTGATATAAAAAGTTTTGAAGTGAAATTACCTGGCTCTTGCCTTGTGGGTATTTAATGAAGGGAAAGGAATGCAGTCTAGTTATCCTAATTAGTTTCTCTGTCTATCCACTTGTATCTTCCCCCAAGGATCTCATTCTGTTACGCCACCCCGTACTGGATAACATTTTTAAAATGTCCCATTGGTATAAAAATATTTTTGGCCAAATATTGTGAAGCCATACTCTCTGGTATAGGCAGACTGCTGCTTCCTATGGCTAATTGGCAGGCATGTTGGTAGTACATGTGGCTTTTACTTGCAGTAGGCTGCAATGTCCAGGATGAGGGTGGATAGGTGATGTGGACCTCATAGCAAGTTTGACCTGATGGCCTTGTGATACCTTCCAATTGTGTGGTTCTGTGACGCAGGCCCACAGGGATCAACAGCTCAATAATACACCACATACAGTGTATGGCCCCAGTCAGCAACTAGTTTTCCTTGGTAGGATGGGGGGACACTGAGGAAAAGATGGAAGACAGTGGGCCAACGCTCCACTCGCCTCTCAAAGTGGACTGCAGCAGCAAGGTGCACTGCCACAACTCTCCTTCAAACACATCCATTGCTTCTGTGATGTCAACAGGTGGGCCATCTGTATTCTGGGATTCGGGGCTGGGTTTGACTATGGGGCTTCCAAGTTGTTGACCCCTACCGTATTAAGTCCCAGGGCTGATTTCACTTCTGTTAAGAGTTCTAAGCAGCAAGACTTATTTCATGAAAAAGTTGCTTCTTTTATATATATATTGCATTTGTAACCATTAAAAAACAACACACACCTGCCAATGTAAACAAAGCCTGCCATTAATTATACCTATATTGTGTGTGTGTGTGAGTGAGAGAGGGGGGGGCACTGTGTAACTTCTTTGGTATTTGTTTTAATTGAATAAGTACGTGTAAAATGTGCATGTGTAAAAATGACTGTACTTTCCTGGTATCATAGAAACATTGTTTGTATACTCAAAGGCTATAGCTAAAATCTTTCCTTATCACACAAGCCCTTGACTGTAACAGTGCAGTGTTCCCCAACCTTGGGTCCCCAGATGTTTTTGGTCTACAACTCCCAGCATGCCCCAGCCAGCTACGCTGGCTGGGGCATGCTGGGAGTTGTAGGCCAAAAACATCTGGGGACCCAAGGTTGGAGAACACTGCTGTAGCGCTTTCTCTCCATCTCCAAGGCCCACTTTCCCTCATTTCATGTGTAGGTGATTCACCAAGTCGCTGGTGGTATAGAGCTGCTCTTCCCTGGTTCTGCCTTCTAGGTCCTCCTGGTTTGTAGAATCCTTTGCCATCATCCTACGATTTGGGGCCAATTCCTCAGCAGCACCTCTGTTTGTTTTAAATGCTGCCAAGCATGATGATGAGGAAGCCCGTGACAATATATACTTGTTCAAAGCACTGCCTTAGAGAGAAGTGCCCTCTGGCGCTGATCTCCATGTCTTCTGCCGTATTGGAACAGCCCCTGGTCCATTCATCAAGTCATATTTCCCAACTAAGTTCCTTTTGGAAACCCATTCTTTTAAACAAAGTCTTTCCCTTCTGTCCTTTGTATTCCTCCTCTTCTCCAGGTATATTTCTTCTCCCAACAATCTAGTAAGTTAAGTTAGACTGAAAAAGATTACCGGTAACTCACCCAGTAAGCTTTGGGGCTGAGCAGGGATTTGAACTCAAGTCTCCATGATCTAGTATCTGCTACACTGCACCGATTTTTTCATAGATTTCATAGATCATAGAGTTGGAAGGAGCCTACTAAGCCATCGAGTCCAGCCCCCTGCTCAATGCAGGAAACTAGAGGAGGGGGTCTCCCATCCAAGTAATAACCAGGCCTGACCCTGCTTAGCTTTCCACACTCAGACAAACTGAGCCAGCGTAAGCCACAGGCCTGTATTTTAACTTACCTCTTCCTGCACTCTCTTCCCTATTCCATCTTGCCTTTCTAAAACAGTGTGTAAGCCCTTTGGAAAGGAACTTATATCATCTAGCACCCTGTTGGCACTGTACAGATGCTTAGTAGTCGTAGTAATTGTTATCATAGGGGTCTGATTTGGCCCTTTGCTTCCAGGTAATGCAAAATGCAGAAATCCAAGAAAAAAGAGGGAACAGGGAGGCATCTGGCATTGAAGCAGCTTTTCTAAAGAAATACACAGAGAAATAAGAACGAGATCCTCCACAGGGGTAAGGGAAACTGTGCACACATTAATGGACATATCCTTGAATGGCCTCACTTGAGTCAGCAAAGTAGGTATGGCCCCCTTATGATGCGTTGTCCAACCAAAGGGAATAAAGTAAACTCTGAACAAGAAACACAATATTACTGCTTTTAGAAGTGTTTTTCCAATCTGTTTCTAAGATACATATTGAGCCATGAAGGTAATGCTTTTGGAGTGGATATAGAACCGAAGTCACTTCAATCTGCAGCTTTCAAAGGCTGTTGTTCGAAACGAGATGAAGACAGTCGGCAGCCCCCAGCATCTGCAGATATAATTCATGATTGCTGCGGAGTGTGTTTACCTGACCTCATTTTTCATCATACAGAACTGCCAGACACCAATTTGAAATGAAGCTCTTTCCCAACATCCTTCCACTCCCATCTATCCCTACAGAAAAATAGCATTGGGTTGTGTGTGTTTTTTTGGTAAGCCTTAGAACAAAAGTGGTAAAAGCCTTGCTCTGCAGGAAATGGAGAATGAAGTTTTCATGTTTGCACTGGTGCCTTGGGATTGCTCTTGCCTTGCCTGGATATTACTGCAGCTTAAACGAAATGGTGACCACATTCTTGAGGTATTGGCCATCCATCCATTCATACTTGCACAACAATGGCAAACTCAAAGGAGATTTTCTTCTCAAAGATACAGAAGGCCAGACGACATTCTCTCAAGTCCACTATAACACATTCCTGTTAATGGTCTTTTTTAAAAAAAATTTTATCACCCCTTTCATTTTGTATTTTGAGTCTCCCGTTTGCTGAATTTGTATTATTCATTCATGTGACCACCACACATCCGATTAAGATATTTCACACTGAGGCATGCTGCTCGGGGCTTTTCTTATCTGGCTTTTAAAAACAGATTACCGTATAGGACCTGTTTTCTGTTTTTCAAGTGTTACTCTTATGCAGGGATGTGCAGATCTGCCAAGCTTAAGCTGACTGAGGCGCTCCCAGTTTCTTGTTCGCCCATTCCTTGAGTGCAGATCTGTACGTATTTCAGGGAGCCATCCTATGAGGATGCCCGTAACCTTCCAGACTTGGAGGAGTACGGGCATCCTATGCAGGGCAGGAGGAGCGTGGGGGTGAAGGAGGTTGCCTTCGTGCTCCTCCCTGCCCTGCAAAGCAGCCAGACGGCCTGATCTCGGCTGTCCTACTGGCATTTCAGAACGGGGAGAAAGGCGGCCGAGGCACGCCAGGGTACCTCGTATCTTGGCGGTGCCCGTCTCCTCCCCGGAATGCCCCCTCAATCCCTATGGCCCTCTAGAGCAGTGTTCTCCAACCTTGGGTCCCCAGATGTTTTTGGCCTACAACTCCCAGCTGGCTGGGGCATGCTGGGAGTTGTAGGCCAAAAACATCTGGGGACCCAAGGTTGGAGAACACTGCTCTAGACGCTGTCTAGGAGCCATAGGACCGCTCTGCCTGTGCACATTTATCAAAATGTACTCATATTTGTGTGCATTTTTCAATTGTATGCATGTTCTCCCACTGAATAAAGTGTGTTTGTGCACATTTTAAAAAGCACACGTTTTTCCATGCACATTTCCCAAATGCGTGCATTTTTTCAAACTCATTTTGTTGTTGTTGCATTGCAAGCTCAGAAAGGTTACAGACTTGTGTGGCCACAAATTGTGTTCAGTTCCACATTCAGTTATGGTGGTGTGTGCGAATCAGAGACAGCTATCTCAGGATCAAGCTTGGATTAAGAAAACATGTCTGCTCGCAGTGAGTGATACTTTCTCTCTGCCTCTACAGCAGCATGAGAGTATTAAAAAAAAAAAAAGCCGTCTTAAAAGAAATCGTCCAGTATCTTTCCAGTATCTATTTATTCAGCTACACAGCCAGCATGTTGTTCTAATGAAACAATCATCAATTCCAGATGCACTCAGGCCCTGGAGCAGATGCTAAGAGTCTGACATTGAAACATTATGGTCATTTTAATTAGAAACTTTACCATTAGGTATTTAAAGAGGTATGGTCTGCTAATAAAACCTCCAAAGCTTAGCGTTGTTCATACGTTAAATATGTGCAGCACATTCAAGGGGCTACAGATTACACACTGAAATCGCATAACTGGAGGAAGCAGATGGAAACAGTAATACCAAGATAATCTTAAATCTCATACAAACATCTTCCTTTTTTGTATGTTTTTTGATTTAAAGCAAAGCAAAGACTTTGGAGGGGGGTGGGATCCAGTTTATAAAACGTTGAAAATCTCTTGAAAAGCAGACAGTTTCTGGAAGTTGGCTTTTGTTTTGTTTTCAGGTGTTAAAAGGTTTACCCCAGGGGAGCTGAATGAAGAAAAACATTCATCATCTACAACAAGCTTTTATTTGAAATGGATAGGCTATCCCTTTTGCTTAGTTGTCAAAGCTTAAATAAATAATAATTTGGAGACTGCTGTTTCAGCTTAAAAATAGGAAGCACTTTCAGCCTGGTTCTCTGGTTTAAAGTCTGAGACCAGTTCAAAATTACAACAGCAATATAAGCCACGAAAAGAATGTAGGATGAAATGGATACCGTTCCAGTTCCAAATATACCTTGCAATCTAGCATTCGCTATGGCAATTTTCTAGTTCATCCTTCTCCAGCCTGGTGCCCCCAGATGTTCTAGACTGCCGCTGCCGTAAGCCCTATCCAGCAGGCCAAAAGGTTATGTAGTCCAAAACTTCAGGAGGGCACCAGGTTGTCTACCCCATTATATATAGCAAAGTTGCTTATACATCTGTATCCATCTGGAGGGGTTGGGCTTAGGAGGCACTGTATTGCAGTGGTTCCGGTCCTTCCTCTCTGGAAGGTATCAGAGGGTAGTTCTCGGGGAGGAGGCTTCGGACCCTCGGCTGCTCACTTGTGGAGTTCTGCAGGGTTCCATCCTCTCCCTGATTTTATTCAACATCTACCTCAAGCCGCTGGGAGCTATCATCAGGAGGTTTGGGGTGCAGTGTCATCAGTATGCGGATGACACGCAGCTCTACCTCTGTTTTAAGTCCTCACCGAGGTTGGCCATTGAGACCCTGTCCAAGTGCCTGGAGTCAGTGGCTGGCTGGATGGGAAGGAACATGCTGAAACTGAACCCCAACAAGACCGAGGTACTTCTGGTGGGGGACAAGGGAAGGTTAGGGGATGTTGACCTGGTGCTGAATGGGGTACATCTACCCCTGAAGGACCAGGTCCGCAGCTTGGGGGTCATTCTAGACTCCCAGCTGTCCATGGAGGCTCAGGTGGCAGCTGTGAGCCGGGCAGCGCTGTATCAACTCCATCTGATACGGCAGCTGCGCCCCCTACCTTCCTAATCACCTGCTCCCATCAGTGGTTCATGCCTTGGTCTCCTCTCGCCTAGACTACTGTAATGCGCTCTACGTGGGGTTACCCTTGAAGACGGTTCGGAAGCTTCAGCTGGTACAGAACGCGGCGGCTCGTTTATTTAAGGGCGGCCGCCGGCGTGATCATATCACGCCAGTGCTTAATGAGTTGCACTGGCTACCAGTTGCTTGCCGAGCCGAATTCAAGGTGTTGGTTTTGACCTTTAAAACCCTACACGGCTCTGGCCCAGTTTATCTCAAGGAGCGCCTCCAGCAATGTCAAGTAGGCTGCTCAACAAGGTCTGCCACGGACGGCCTTCTCCTTATCCCATCAGCCAGAGCAGCCAGGCTGGTGGGGACTAGGAAGAGGGCCTTCTCTGTGGCGGCCCCCACATTATGGAACTCCCTCCCTAGTGACCTTCGCCATGCCCCCTCCGTGATGAGCTTCCGCCGTGCATTAAAAACATGGCTGTTCAGGCGGGAATATGGGGTGGGTTAGGTTTTTAAAAGAACTTTGTATATTGTTTTAATTATTATTATATTTTATTGTATTGTTTTATTGTATTTTAATTGTACATCACCCAGGGTGGCTGGGTGACCGGCCAGATGGGCGATTGATAAATATAAGAAATAAATAAATATCCTTGATTTCATTTTGTTGGGTCTGTGACCGCACAATAAAAATTGATTGATTTCATACTAGTTATGGTGATGTCAGAAACTAAATTTGTGACATAACTTGCCATGTGATCCAAGGCAAACAAACTGGCAATTTTGTATTCCTTTAAATGCATTTTCTGAACTTGCCTCCTAAAAGCCTTAGTGTTAAATGCAAATTAGATGCTTTTGCTATTGGCTAGCGCTCCCTCCACTTCTTCCAAGCCCACTGCTGTGAACTTCAGCAAAAGTCTGAAGTGGCAGAAGGATGACAGGCAGGAGGAATTTGGGTGTTACTGAGGAGTTCAGCCTTGCTGCCATCTCAAGTATCCCCTACTACTACTACGACTACGACGACCACCACCACCACCAGGAAGCTTCACGGTGTGTGGCTGTGCAAAGCAAAGGCTTATGCAGGCAGCACAGAGGAAGTGAGCAGTGGCATACACTAGCTATCCTCTTTTGACAGACAGGGTGTCTTACTCTCGACACCTAAAGAGGTGTGAGAACTCTGGATACATGCAAATGCCTTACTGCATTGAGCAGGGGGTTGGACTCGATGGCATTATCCAACTCTACTATTCTATGATTCTGATTCTATTCTGTACCTGGCCCCTACTGCATATGAGGCTGCACCCTTCTATTTGGCCAGTCATACTCATGGGGAAAGCGAAGCACCATGCCAAAAACACTGCAACTGCCAGTGAGCTTGTTAGTGCTCATTTGAATTCCTTAAGCTTAGGGATCACTACCTAAGGTTTGCACATGGAACTCCAGGTGCACCCAGGATAGAAACCCGGATCAACTCAGATCTCCTTTCTGGTTTTGCTCACAGCGCCCATGGTGAAGAACAAGCTTTACTGGATCCTATTTGTACATTATGTTCTAGAGGAGGGTTATTGAACTTATTTCAGCTTCAGGACTGAATTCAATTTAGGGATTTACCCGCTTAGGGATTTTTCTTCATATTTAGCGGTATAGAAATAGTACAAATAAATACGTTTTGGGGAAGCTCTCAGGGGATGCTGTGATCATCAGCAAAAGTATGAAGTGGTAGAGGGATGAAGGGCACTTCATTTGGTGGTGGGCAGGGCCAAAGGCAAAAGGGGCAGACCCCAAAATACCAGCATATTTTAATTTACCGCTCTTACTGGCAGTACCTAAGCCTTAGGAGAGGCATTTCAGCCTTTTAGGGAGAAGGCCTTTTCGATAGTCCTGTCCCCGTCCCCAGTTTTGGAGTGATCTCCCTGGCGAGGTCCACCCTGGCACCAACATTCTCATCCTTTCAGCACCAGCTTAAAACCTTCCTCTACTCTAAGGCATAATAAGATTTTAACCGCTCCTGGGATTTTAATTGGTTTTTTAAATTCAATTTTTATTACATTTCCAAAAAACAAAAACAAAATACATACAACAACAGCAAAACAAATAAAACTTAACAATATTAATACATAAACC
Source organism: Shinisaurus crocodilurus (assembly GCA_021292165.1). Classification (NCBI taxonomy): domain Eukaryota; kingdom Metazoa; phylum Chordata; class Lepidosauria; order Squamata; family Shinisauridae; genus Shinisaurus; species Shinisaurus crocodilurus. The sequence continues at coordinate 259,244,984 of CM037878.1, read as the reverse complement.
CACCCCAATCCCTCCCCACTCAATCCACATTAGATTATTATATTTCACTTCTTTATAAACTACGTCTTTTCATGAATCCCACAATTTTTTTATACGCTTCCATCAACATTGATCTATTTGAATCTTTTTTCATATACTCTATGTACTGCCGCCAATCCTTCTTAAAAGTATCTTTTTTCTTTGTTCCTTTATACAATTGTTCTTAACTTTTGTGTCAACTTTTCATTGATTGCTATATCCCATATTTTCTTTTTCCAACTATGGTCAGCATTTGAGCATTCCTGGGATTTTAATTGTTGATTGTTTTAAATTGTTTTTGTGTGTAAGTGGTTTTTATGTTATGTTTTATACTGTATTTTTATGCTTTTAATTTTTTGTAAACCACCCAGAGAGCTTTGGCTATTGGGCAGTATAGAAATGTAATTAAAAAAATGAGCAGCACAATCCTGTGAGGCTGCCTGCAACCCTCCGAGGATTACGGGCATCCTGTTGAGGGCAGGAGGAGCGTGGCAGATAGGATACCTGCTGCGCTCCCCTCAGCCCTCAAAAACATCTAGATGGCCGATTTCAGCTGTCTTGATGTTTTACCTTTCCCTGCAAGAAGGAGGGGCTGAGACACCACCTGGATTCCCTCAGAATCCTGGTGGAGCCTCACTCCTCCTCTCCCCACCCCCAGGAACACTCCCACATGGGGGAACCAAACACGGTCCTTCTGTGTTCAGTTCCCTGCCAGCGCGGAAAGAACTGTGCTGGCTACAAGATTTCACAGATTTCATATAGAGTTGGAAGGAGCCTACAAGGCCATCGAGTCCAACCCCCTGCTCAATGCAGGAAACTAGAGGAGGGGTCTCCCATCCAAGTGATAACCAGGCCTGACTCTGCTTAGCTTTCCACGTTCAGACAAGCTGAGCCAGCGTAAGCCACAGGCCTGTGTGGGGTGGGTGGGTGCTTCGCAGCACTGTGACCTCGGAAGGGATTTCTGAGGTCGCAGCAGCTTCCAGGCTCAGTCCTATGTCCCCCCTGACAAGGTCGGAGTGACATAGGATCACGCTCTAAATATTTTAGACTGGGGCTAAAAAAAACCCCAAAGCCAGGAAACCATCAAATGATTTGCAGCTGGGGAAAAGCCAGTGGGGTCTGGGGAAGGGGGCATGGAAATAAATGATTCAGCTGGTCGCCTGGCCAGTCTTCTCCACTATGGCAGAATGTATTGTATTTCTATTTATAGTTGTTATTTCTAAATTTGTACATATATGCATATGCATATATGTACAAATTTGTCCTCTTTTTTGGTGATGTAGTTTCTCTTTTCTGGCCATGCATAACTGGCCATTCTAGCTAATGGTAGCATCGCAAAAGCAGAGACCAGCACGTAATTGGAGATGTGTGTATTGATTTGCCACAGTCTACAGCTAAAATGTTCTAGGGTCCCCCCATTGTGAGCATTGCTCCTTGACAACACACTCAAACTCTTTACTAACAATGCATAATATATGAATTGGCATATTGCGGTGCTGAGTTGCATTTCTAATCTGGTAAGAGGTTGAACTATCCTACAACCTGTAGTGCCCAAGTAATGGTACATATTTAATAGGATTTAGCCAAAGACTGAATGGTCCTCCCCATATGTTTAACTTGGCACATCTAGGTTGTGACAGCAGAATTTCCCTTTGTCTGTTCATAATTATAAATTAAGGCTTTATTTTCTTTTAAGATGTGAGATTAGTACTTATCCCAGTAGATCTAAAAGCAAAATGAAATTAATTTTCTCCCATCCCCCGTTCTTTCCCAGCACTTTCCCATAAAACAGAAAATAAGATTTTACCCCAATTACAAAAATACAGAGAATAAAGAGGACGAGAACATTTCAAAGACTGTGAGTGTTCCTGGTTTCAAAAGAATATAATTAATTGCTTCTTCTGTTAATTTAATACTCTGACTAATCCTACTAAAAGGGATTAGAGCAGGGAGATAATGTAAGGTTCACTTTGTGTCATTCAGCTGATTTCAAAAAGACCAAATGGGAAGTCTCTCAAAGTTTGCCTGAATCCCCCCCCCCCCGTTATTTTCAAACGAATACTTTAGGCAAGTGATTAAATTTAATTTTTGTTAACCAATAAGAAAAACTGTGCAATCACAATAACATTAAGGGCACAATCCTGTGTCCCTCTGACCTTGTCTGGGGGGGACATAGGATTGGGCATAGAAGGCGCTGCGACCTTGGAAATTGCATACAACCCTGTGTTACATAGGTGTTACATAGGATCATAGAGTTGGAAGGGGCCTACAAGGCCATCGAGTCCAGCCCCCTGCTCAATGCAAGAATTTAGAGGAGGGGTCTCCCATCCAAGTAATAACCAGGCCTGACCCTGCTTAGCTTTCCACGCTCAGACAAGCTGACCCAGCATGAGCCACAGGCCTTTATATGTCATCATCAGGCGATCACTCGTGACCGAGTAAGATTGTCTTCCGGGATAAAAGGAGGAAATTCTAAAGAAGATTGTGTAGACTCTAGCGATGGGTCCGTAAGTGACTGTGGAGGCCAATTCTAGATCCACACAGCTTCCCACAGTGAGGACACAGGTTACCAGATAGAAGATGGTCCTGTAAAGGGTTCATTTGACGTGCTTTTCGCTTAGCACGTTTCTCCCTTTCACCTTGCACTCGGGCTTCTTCAAAGTCCATGGAACCTTTGTGAAAGGCCAACCTCCATTTAGATCGTTCATGGGCCAGAGCTTCCCAGTTTTCGATGTTTATATTGCATTTTTTTAGATTAGCCTTATGAACATCTTTAAACCTCTTATATTGACCACCGATATTCCGCTTTCCATCCTTGAGTTGGGAGTAAAGTAACTGCTTTGGGAGACGGCAGTCAGGCATTCGAACAACATGACCGGTCCACTGAAGTTGGCGTTGAAGGATCATTTTTTCAATGCTAGTAGTCTTTGCTTCTTCCAGTACACTGACATTTGTTCGCCTATCTTCCCAAGTAATTTGCAGGATTTTCCGGAGGCAACGTTGATGAAACCTTTCAAGGAGGTGGAAGTGACGTTTATAGATAGTCCATGTTTCGCAGGCATACAATAAAGTTGGTAATACAATGGCTTCATAAACCAGTGTTTTGGTCTTCTTACAAATATCCCGATCCTCGAACACTCTATGTTTCATTCGAGAAAATGCGGCACTTGCGGAGCTCAGACGATGCTGGATTTCACTGTCGATGTTAGCTGTAACAGAAAGATAGCTGCCAAGATAGAGAAAATGATCGACATTTTCCAGTATTGTCCCGCCAAGCTGGATAGATGGCATCACCAAAGGATTGGCTTGCACTTGCTGATGAAGCACTTTGGTTTTTTTGATGTTAAGTGAGAGACCAAGTTTTTCGTATGCTTCTGCAAAAGCATTTAGGATAGTTTGGAGATCATCCTCTGAATGTGCGGAGACCACATTATCATCAGCATACTGAAGTTCCACAACGGAGGTTGTAATTACCTTACTTTTGCTTTCAGCCTGCTGAGATTAAAAAGCTTTCCATCTGTTCGATATATAATTCCCACACCAGTGGGAAGTTTCCCCTTGACAAGATGTAAAACCATGGCGATGAAAATGGCAAATAATGTTGGGGCGATAACACATCCCTGTTTAACACCTGATCCCACTTTAAATGGAGCACCATGAGAGCCGTTGTTGTCCAAAACCGTTGCCGTCATGTTGTCATGGAGAAGTCGCAAGATATTCACAAATTTATTGGGGCATCCAATTTTCATAAGGATAGTCCAGAGAGCTGTACGGTCTACAGTATCAAAGGCCTTAGCCAAATCGATAAATGCCATATAAAGGGGTTGATTTTGCTCCCGGCATTTTTCTTGGAGCTGACGTGCAGTAAAAATCATGTCTACTGTCCCTCTAGAGGGGCGGAAACCATATTGAGTTTCAGGGAGGATCTCTTCTGAAATAGATAGAAGACGGTTTGCGAGAATCCTAGCAAATATTTTACCTGCGGTTGCTAAGAGAGAAATGCCCCGATAGTTTCCACAGTCTGTTCTATCACCCTTCTTAAAGAGGGTGATAATTATGGCATCCCTGAAGTCTTCTGGGATCTCTTCTCTTATCCAGATTTTTTCGATGAGTTTATGAAGATGTTGTACAAGTTCGGGCCCCCCTTCTTTAAAGATTTCAGCAGGAATCCCATCTGGTCCACTAGCTTTGTTGTTCTTCATTTGATTAATGGCTTTTTTTACTTCATCCAAAGTGGGGAGTATTGCAAGTTCCTCTTTAATTTGTTTTTGCGGGATTTGCGAAAAAATCTCATTATCCACCTTAGACTTACGATTTAAAAGGTCATAATAATGCTCTTTCCAACGCAGTGCAATAGACTCTTTGTCTTTTAAGAGTTTGGTGCCATCTTTTGATTGTAAAGGGTTTGTACCATAGGTTTTTGGTCCATAAATGGCCCTTGTGGCCTTAAAAAAGCCCCGTGCATCATGAGATTCTGCAAGTTGTTGAATTTCTTCAGTTTTTTTTTTCCACCAAGCGTTCTTAAGTTCTCTTGTTCTTCTTTGGACCTCAGCCTTTGCGCTAGCGTAGGTTTTTTTCTTGGCAGCGCAGTTAATATCATTTTGCCATATTTGGAAGGCTTTCCTTTTTTGGTCAATTATATATTTAATCTCATTGTCATTTTCATCAAACCAATCCTGATGTTTCTTAGTTTCATATCCAATAGTTTGTTCACAAGCTGCAATAATGGAGGTTTTCAGCTTAGACCAATGGTCCTCAATGTTGTCAGGAGGTTCCGTAGGTAGATGTTCCTTAAGAAGTGATTGAAGACGAGTTTGCTTAATAGGATCTTGAAGGACTTGGATGTTCATTTTACGCCTTGTTCTATGCCGTGGTGTAATGGTAAATTTTGAAGTGCAAGGAATGTCCAAAGGCCTCCAAGGAGTGTCCAAAATACAGGCAGCTATGTTGACCTTTATTAATAAACCATTTCTCACAGTTTTCATCTCGACCAGGAGCAGGTCTTTTGCAGTGGTGCAACTAGGCAATTTTAGATCTTGGACATAGCCCTTTAGATGGCCATCTATATTACTGCAGTCGTGAAGCACATAACTAACATTTATTTCCCCTCCCCCGCCATTCCATGCTTTACAACTGCGTCTACATTCCCGATGATACAACAACAACAACAACAACAAAACTGTTTGCCAGCCCTGATTTAAAACCCCCAACACTTGGATGAACCAAGTTTGGGCCTGCGGCTCAGTGAGGTCCAGAGAGCTGAGTACTCCCTATCCATGGCCCGAAGTACACAGGAACACACAGAGGACCAACCTCTGTGTTATGGACATGTACACTTTCTCCCTATTCTGAGATAAAAAATAATTAGGATGGAATAGTGAGGTTAGTAAATAAACACTCCTTGAATATTTATACTGTGTAGGATATCATTGTTGAATATAGTGGCATTCTTATGCTCCTGCATGTGTATATATAAGGCTAAGTTAAAATGCCCCCCCACCCCATTTGTGAGTGGCAAAATGGGGAGCCATTTTGGTAAATTGCTTGGAGGGCAAAATGGGGATAAGTGGTGGCAGCAGTGATTCTTTTGGTAGTAACCATTTTACACTGAAGAATGCCCCTCCAAGCAATGATACATCATCACGGAGCATTGTTCCCAGGGCATTCTTGGGAGGAAAATGGCAGCTCCCACTAGTGGCCATTTTGTTTTCTCCAGAACTGCTCTCTGAATAAAAGTATGTGCCGATGTAACAGAAAGATTTATGGGGGGAAATGGTGGCTGCAAAGAGGAACTCTGCTGTTATGGCCATTTTGAAAGAAGTGGTGGTGAAAGTCTATAGAAATGCTAGCAAAAAAAAAAAAAAAGGTAGGATTATTTCAGTGCCCCTCCTTTGCTTTCCAAGCACCCCAACTTTCAGCCAAAGGTTTTCATTTGAAAACATTTGCCCAGTTTAATATACAGTTTAGTATACTATGTAACACTTTATTATCACCTTCTCCATGTTCAGTTTTTTTGGGCAATAAATGGCATCTTTGTTAGGGATTAGGGAAGATAGAACTCTTGGGTGTCCATGATAACCACCACTGGTTGGGAATAGGCTCCATTCTTCTTGGGCTTCAGGTCCTCCCTCCTGCATTTTCCTGTTCACTGTGTGCAGATAATTGCCATAGTCAACAATATATAACAGTAACCATGTGCAGAAAGATTATGTGCAGTGGTCCTAAGCAGTAGTGTAGTGGTACATTTTGAAGTGCAGGGCTCATCATGACAGTCTCCACAGCCCTTCCCCCAAGAGGAGTCCAAATACTCAGGCAGCTGTGTTTTTCCATATCAACAAACCTGCTCTAGCAGTTTTCACCTCCACCAGGAGCAGGTCTTTTGTAAAGCTAATGGTTCTTAATTGCACATTCAAGACCAGGCCACCCCAAAATACTTTGCATTACAACAGGGATAGCTCACAACTATATTGGTTTTTCTTCTCCTCCCATTCTCTTTTAATCCCTTTTACCTTTATTGTCTTTATTTCTTCTATTCAATAAATTTACTTTGGAACTTGATCGGTGTGGCTTCCTTTGGTTGTGTTTGGTGCTAAATCCAGTGCTTACGGCCAAATGGCTAACTACCTGATTGGGTTTCAGGAAGGCTGAGGTGGAAAGGTTGAGAATGGTCTCCCCTTCCCCAGTTTCAGCCTTAGAGGGTCCAAGGGCTTCGGGTTTCCCTCCGCCCATATGTTCTGAAGCACGGATAAGAGGGTCGTGGCAGCCTACAGTTAAGTGAGCCCCTGTTTACCTGGAAGGAAGGTGGAGCAGTTTTGCTTGGCCTTCCACCACATTCTTGTTGAGAAAATTCATATACAGGCCTGTGGCTCACGCTGGCTCAGCTTGTCTGAGCGTGGAAAGCTAAGCAGGGTCAGGCCTGGTTGTTACTTGGATGGGAGACCCCTCCTCTAGTTTCCTGCATTGAGCAGGGGGTTGGACTCGATGGCCTTGTAGGCCCCTTCCAACTCTATATGAATCCTCTCTGCCACTACTGTAAGGACTGCAGCTAAGCTCAGAGGGAATTCTGAGGGGCGTGGAAGATGACATCAGTGTCCCTGCTAATAAACAAAAGTGGTGCCACTGCGTCCCTGTGAGCGCTGGCTCCACCACACGACTGGTCCTAAATTCAGTTCTATTGCTAGGTAGGCACAATTGGTAGGCACAATTTTTGAAATATGCAGGAAGTTTATTTGGAGGAATATTCTGTAGTGGTTCTTCACTTCAAACCCATACCTGTATTGTTTTACATTGTAAAACACCAGAGGAAACAACTTGTTCAGCCATTGACTACTAATCAGTTTGCTTAATGACAAGAAGCAGATGGCCAAGCCTTAGTAACCAGGTAACAGATTGTTGCATGCTTGTAGGAAAAATATAACATTAATGCATACTGTTATCAAAGGTGTAACAAACCCACTGATGCCCAGCTGCAGTTTCAAAAGAATAAGATCACTGAAGAGTGCTTAACAGTGTAGATAATGGACCATGGCAAAATACTGAGCCTAATCAAAATCTTACTATAGTTTCAGTATGCAACAAAATAGGAAACTATAAAGTATGAATTAGATTTGCCACTAAAATGCTGTTTAAAAATGGAATTTGGATTCTGGAATTAATAATATTTAATAAATTACTGTGTTGTTATCATTACTTACCCAAATTTGGATTAGCATCTAGTTTTTATGCTGGCATCTGCTATTCAATATTATTTATTTTGTAATTATTTGGGGGTATTTATAGCCCAAATTTTAAAAATGTAAAGAGTACAAAATATCTGAAATACAATGGACAGGATAAAAAAAAAAATACAAATCTATAAAAATTAAAGCAGTCACCAATGGTGGAGATAGAAATGATTTAAGCTAAGCAATAAAATAATGTGAAGGACCAGCACCCGGGTCCTATGCGTGAGTTCGGCGCTTAACGGGTTAACCGGCACGGAGTTACAGCCCGTACAAGCAAGTGAAACCGACTAGAAGGTTTGCGTACACAAGAGGAAACTAGAGCCCTTTAAATGACCAAATAAGGCTTTATTTATTTACACCAGATACGGAGCAGAACTAACAGCTTTCTAGGAATACTATAATGTCAGCACAACCTGAGGTGACCTCTACGTTTGTCAATGAAACAGGCTCCCAGGCTAGCGCCTTGGGATTAGTCAGTTACCTTAGACTAAAGACTTTATGCTAGTCAATTTCAGCCTGGCTCTTGGTTGGCGGATCCGGCGATGAGAACAGCTTACTCCAGCCGCCGCTTGGAGGATGAACCTTGTTCCAAAGCACCCTGTGTTCCCAACAACCCCTCACAGGAAGGGAGAGGGGTTTTCTACCCCTGAGTTTCCCGCTCTCCCCACCCTCCAGGTCAGGTGGGGGCTTATGCCAGCCCCTTCGTATCAGGTGGGCTTATTCCTGCCCAGGAAGAAGGTGACGTACTGGGTACTTTACAGCTCTTTGAGACTGCCCTGATAGTTTGATGGTCTTGATGGTCCTTTCTTGGGTTTTGTGGAATTCAACCGAGACTCTCCATTGTTGGGGATGCCGGTCTGTCTGGCTGCTTCCCTGTAACTTAATCCCCCCTCCTCGCCCCCCTCCCCTGGACGGAGGCTGTGTGTGTGTGTGTGTGTGTGTGTGTGTGCATGCATACTCGTGTCAGGCTTTCTCCACAAATAAATTAAAACATTTGACAGAATAATAAAAAAAAGATCTTTACCTGGCACTGAAAAGGCATCAAAGATGGTGCCATGTGAGCCTCTCTGTGAGGATATTCCAGAATTGAGGTGCCACCACTGAAAAGGCCGCTTCCATCCACTCATGACACCTCACTTGGCAGGGGCACATGGAGAAAGACCTCAGGGTCTGGGTAGGTATATGCAAAGTCAGCTGATCCTGAAGGTACTATGATCTGAAGCCATTAACGGCTTTGAAAGTCAAAACTAGCTCTTTGGATTAGGCCTGGCTGGAAACAGACTGTGAGCCAGTGCAGTCCTGCTTTGGCCAGTTAATTAACAGCCACCAAGGGCAAGGGGTCAAGTAAACAGGTGGTAGCCATCACCGCTTCAGGGCATAAAGCAACTGCAGTTGTCATTTTATGCAGAAGAACAGTGGGCAATGAAAATATAATTTTATACTGTATTTTATGTTGTATTTTGTGGTTTTAATTGTTGTGAACCGCCCAGAGAACTTCAGCTGTCGGGCGGTATAGAAATTTATTGAATAAATAAATGAATAAATAATGCCCCCCCCCCCCGCTGCTTAGCTGCTCCCTGTCATGCTCCTGAAGCTGCTTTTCATATTATGTAGCCATGAGAATGTTACATGCATTTGTGGGTAAAGTCTAGGATGTTCAGAGCCAGTTAGCGACTATAGCTATACTACCAGTCTTGTATAAATATAGGTGCTCTGGAAGAATAATCACATGTGGTCTGAAATGCAAGGGTGGGGGAAATCAGTGCCTCCCCTGTTCTTCCCAAATGGCTTTATTAGCAATTGGTTGTTATTAGCAACAGTGGACTGACCCAGTCTTCTCAGCTCCAGGGAAACAGCTTCACATAGGCTTGCTGGCAACTTTGCGTGCACAGTAAGGATTAACAAATTGCTGTATCAGGCTGTATAAGAGAGGATTTTTTTGCCTTGTGCCTGCCTGTGCAATTGGTGAATCTGCATAATGATTGCCTTCCCCTGCAGCATGTGACATAGTTTCCACTCTTTTCACCCATTTAATTGTTTGCTCTTTAGGCACCCATTCAGTCTAGTGATAATACCATGGTAGCCTTTTTTGCTAAGTCTATTTTCTTTATCTGGACCAGGCATGAGAAGTGTGACATAAACATGTGCAGGCACATGGGCTACTGGTAAATGCCATGGCACACAGCAGGGGGGAAACATTTCTTTGTATATAAAGATCTTCCTGCCAAATCTTGCACATTTCAATCTGCTATCTTGCACGTGTAAAACATTGTCATAGATTTTGATAAGTACTGTAGAATATTAAGCTAGCATAAAGCCAATTTTCCAGGTACTTGTTGCTTTTGCAAGATAGCTTTTGTATGTGGCTGTACCCACAGACCTGTCCCAAATCACTAGATTCCATCCCTGGACCCACAAAAAATCACTGGGTTTCATCTTTGGAGCTGCCAATACCAGTGGGCCAAAAACTGTTGGAATAGCAGGGGATCATACACAAAAAGGTTCAAGCTAAGGATTATTTTTATTTGGAGTTTTTAGAGCAGTTAATAGGCAAAATAATAAGGGGAACCCAGGGTGCAGAGCTAATTATCAGCACTGGATGCATCAGAGAGCCTTGCGTGCAAGTTGCTTAGCAGCCAGGTGGAGCCAGATAACTTTCCTTTTAAGACTGGGTTTCTTGTGTATAAAACAACTAGCATGTTCACTATATTTAATAGTAGTGGTGGTTTTGTTGCAAAAATGCCGTGAGTCCTTTCTCCAAAGAAACTCAATTGCTCAGAGAAAGGGAAGCAGCACACACCAGCAGTGAGTTTTTCAAAGTTTTATTTCTGTGCAAAAAGGACCAGCTGGGGCGTGTGCCCAAATCAAAGCTGGACAAGGATCAGTGGAGCATACAAGCCTTCTCTTATACATTTTTACAGCCATGGGTGTTTCTACTTTCAGCTAATCAAATACAACCATCAAACCGTGCCAACCAGTCAAATTCCATTCCTCCTTTATGACGACAACCAACCAGATGTGCTTCTCTGAACATGGCAAGTTTTAATCTCTAGTTAGATAGATGGCCACCTGGCCATCTTCTTGGCTAAAGACGTGGTTTCTCATGACCTCTTAGGTCACCTAAGATATCGGGCCTTGCTACATTGAGCGGTACATCTTATCACTCAAAGGGACTCTTCTCTCGCCTGTATTCTGGGATTTGGCACCCAGGAATAGGCTTTTGGGACTAGATAACAACTTAAGGCGAAAACATGGTGGCTAAACATACAATTCAGCAAAGAATACAATACAATCAGAACAGACCTTCAAGGTTCTCTGTCTGGAACAACAAAGCAGATAAACAAAGCAGGTGCAGTGGCACATGGTATGCGGGCAGAATCTAGGTCAACTAACGGGGTGCAAAACAGTTCATGAGGCTTTTGGACCTTTTGTCTTAACAAATACCTATTGACAGCAAAGTGGTCTTTCAGGGATCTTTGGCCTGTGTGAGGACTGTTCCCTAATGTCACTCTTGCTGGTCAGGGGATGCTGGGTCTTGCAGGACCTTTCTCTCTGTTTAAACATGCAGGGACTGGGTCTTCTGTGCAGCTTTCTATCTCAGACTTCTGTCATTTCAGACATGAAACTGGGAATCTTTGTGCTGTGAGGCATGTGGCCTTTGTGTGTAAGGCAGGTGCCTTGTTGCTAAGCTTCTGTGTTACTTATGTGAATGGCCAATGCCTCTCTCACCTGGGGTCTTAGGTGTTTTGGGCCTGGCTGGGTCATTATTAGAATGGATCTTAAGAGTCCATTCTGTGGCTTCTGTTAATTCTGCTTGGAGACGGCTCTTCTGCATGAGCAAAGGAATTTGCCCTTTGCCTTCTGCTTACATGAAATAGGCAGGCATTGTTCTCTTGTTCATCTAGAAAGTATCTCTTTTCAGGGTTGCTTCTTTTAGACAGGCATTCCTAAGAGGTACTTTTTCTGGGTGTTCAGCCAACTATTCTGATAACCTCCTGCAGGCGGCCGGCCAAAACTGTGTGTGTGCGTGTGTGTGTTTGACTACCTGTTTTTTAAAATGGGGTTAAAAAACAAATGGGGTTTGTGTTCTCTTCTGATGCAAGCTTATGTACCTGGGTCTGTTTAATGCACGTGAAAGCTAGGCAGGAACTTTCTGTACATGCTTTGGGTCTACTTTTCTCTAACAGTTTCATTCCTTTAGAAGCCTGGCCTGATTTGCTGTGCTGATTTATACTTCTGGCTGCTTAGCATCCACTACTACATCCAAGGGTAGCATAGAGGGCAAACTCTGAGGTACAACCTGCTCTGCTCCCCCAAACACCTTGCTGCTGCTCCTTGCTCCATGCCCCCCTGAGGTGGCTATCTCATTGTGCCTAATGGTAGAGCCAGCATTGCCTGTAGGGTTTGTGTAATTAGCGTAAAAATTACTCTTGTCTTTCTATATGTAGCATAGGGAACACATTCTGCAAGCATTCACATACCCTCTCCACTTTGCCCATGTGAGTCACAGGGTTATGTGTACGTATGTGAGATTTTGCAATATCTGGGGTCTTCAAGGGGGAAAAAATATTTATTACTCTTCATAACCAAACTCAGTTCCAGGAACTTGTTGAGAAATGCCTTTGGATACATCCCGGTTGAAAGATAGAGCAAATACCCTGCTGGGAGCCATTTACAAAGAAAGCTTATATTGGAGTGCAGAAAGGGGAATTGGGCTTTGGAGAAACTGCAAGCATCTTTTCAAATCTTTGGAATTACTTTACTTCAAAAGAAGCAATAACAGCTTGTAGACTGAAAGTAGTGCTGGGGAAGGCAAGGATGGAAGAGGTTGTGGTTGGGTTTTTTTTTAATGTGGTATATGTTAACATTCTGTCTCCTCGGCATTTTCTTTCTTGTTAGGGAAATGAACATGTCATGTGAAGCGAAAGCTCATTTTCATAGAAGGAATGCAACACTACCAGCTAAACTTGGGGAAAGAGAATCACATTTTGTAAGATAAATAGGCATTTTTATTTAGGAAAAAATGAGAACATAAGGGTTTTGTATACAAACTAGGGCGGGGACGGAACACCAACATTGAAAAATGGAAAAAGAAAAACACCAGTTTTTTTAATGTGGGAAAGGAAATAGCGAAAGGAATTGCAAAGTGAAGAAAAAGGTAGCTGCAATTGTAACCACAGACCAGCTTGGTGGGAAGCCAGGACCGTAGTGCTCGGAAGCGTGAGGAGGGATACGATGTGAGGAGCGATCAACACATTTACAATCTGTCATATATTCCATAGAGAAGTATACAAAGGGGAGGGAGGGGAACATAAGCATTTGGCTCCCTTGATCCCACCAGCTTCAGCGAATCTTCAAATCTGATAGAGACACACTGCATTATTTATTTTAATTGGATAACTCGCTTTCTGGCTATTAGCTGGTGAATTGTGTAACCATCTCTTTCTTCTTCTCCTCCTTTTCAGTTGATTTGAAAGCCTCCTCGTGAGGAACAGAATAGAAAGGGGTGGGGAAGACCTAAAAGCTAGTTCATAAATAAAACCATGAGATCTTGTGCGTGCATGTTTATTTTCCCCTGGTGTCATTGTGTTGTCCTGCTGCTGTCACTCTGACATTTTGTCAGCCCTGCAGAAATAGCATGTTGACACCATGTTGAAATAATGGTAGAAAATCACAGGCACTGCAATATTATATCGCTTGATTGATGTACACCACTTCCCACCTCCTCCTTTCTCTGTAAATCCTAAAGCAAGTGCTATTGCCCCATACTTTGCAACTAAAAGTCTTGCTCTCCTTCAGTACTATCTTCACAAGGCCTGTGGCTCACGCTGGCTCGGCTTGTCTGAGCATGGAAAGCTAAGCAGGGTCAGGCCTCGTTATTACTTGGATGGGAGACCCCTCCTCTAGTTTCCTGCATTGAACAGGCTCGAGTGGACTTGTAGGCCCCTTCCAACTCTATTGAATCCTCAGCCCTCCCTGCAATTAGTAATAGGGTTAGGCTTGCCAGGTTGCAAACCAGAGAACTCCCCACCACCACCACCATGCATCAGGAGATAAGCCAGCTAGAGGTTCTCCTCATTCTTCTCCCAGTCCTTTTGGGCATGACCTTCCCCTAGTTGCTGTCACAAGCAGGACTCCAGGGCCTAATCTACACCGAAGTGCCTTCTGACGCTGATGCAGTTTAATCATGCAATTTCTTGAATTTGCATTTACTTCTCCCACGGCACATTGTGGAGTTTGGTATATGTAGGCTGGAGTCTCGCAACATCAACTGTTGTGATGACATTTGCCCCGCTCTATCATGTCACACACCAGAGGTCAATATCGGTATAAACCTTATAGCGGTATGATGAATTTCTCCTTTTTTAAATTGGTTCTTTGCACATGCACGGATTTGCATGTATGTTGAAAGGTAAATGAAGACCTCATGTGTTCCTGCCTGCCATTGCAGACTCCTGCACAGCTTCTTAGGAATCTATGTTCCTATGACTTGCTCTCAGCTGCTCCTGTATTTTTTGTTCTTCTCAGATGTCGAGGAGCTCTAGGATTTAAAGGTGTTTCCATGAAACACCACAGCCCTTGGATGCTAATCTCCTGATGCCATTATATGGAGCTGTGAAGGAGTGGTTCAGGAGAGGAACAGAAAGACCTTTGATTCGTACATGCACAGATGTGCAGCTCAGAGGCGGGAAGGAAAAAAAGGGCCGACCCACTCATAGTGAGTAAATATTAAATAACTCATGTGTCAGGGCACACACAAAAATATTTTGGAAGACAAGCCATTCCCTCTACTGTGAATTCATGTGGAAGTGCAGGGCACACTTGAGTCCCAAACCATGGGGAAGGCACAATAAATCGAAAATCTGTTACAAAGGACTTTGCAAAAATGGTTTTTTCCCCGGAAACAAAAACTGGCATTGAAACAGATTGGGGAGAGTGTCATATGTCATGCCAGTGTGTGAAGCACAGTAGCACCACATAAATTCCCCATGTAGATAGGTGCGCTGCACAGCTGGTGGGAAAGGGGTGCAGAGGGCAAGGCTGGAGAAGCCACAGGTGCCTTGTCTCCCAATGCATCCAGGAATTTAAAGATTTCCTAGTTGTGGTATGGCAACCTTAGGCAGGGTGAAAGGAACTGGCAGGAAATCCTGATAGCATTTGCTGAATTGTTGTGAGTAAACATTTTCGAACCTGCACTCCCAGGGCTTAGGGCAACATGCATAGTGCGCTTCACAGGTCATCCTCACAACATTCCTTCGAAGTTGGTTAGCTTTCCCCAACCTGGCATCCTCCAGATGTTTTGGACTTCAACTCCAGTCAGCCCATGCCAGCATGGCCAATGGTCAGGGATGCTGGGAGTTGCAGTTGCAAAATATCTAGAAGTTGGAGAAGGCAGGATTAGGCTGTATGGCCCATGGTAACTCAAAAAGCTTTGTAGCTGAGAGGATATTTCTGAATCCAACAATCTCACAACTATGCCACTGGCTCCTGTGTGTTCATCCATGTTAATTCCTCTTCCATTCCTTCCATATAGTCTACTTCACTGAACCCCATTGGACACTTCCTAAGGATTTGTTGGCCCAGCACACCAATGTTTGCCCTGCTTCAAAGCCATGTTCACAAATGGAGGAACATGTACATGGCTGAACAGAAGACTTGCTCAAACTGTCTACTTTGGTTTGACTAAGCCTATTCTTTGAGGTATATATACTTCAGGGACCAGACTTCAACTTGATGTCTCCACCTCTCCACTGTTGACATTCATGTGGGCTGAACTCAGAGTTGGACAGATCAATCTATTTCTGGTCCATGACAATTTCACATGTGCTCATTCATAAGTTTGTTCTGTCCCATTTCTGCATTAATGTGCAGATATCTTTTTTTTTTTTTTTAGAAAGCACGAACATTTGTTTATAAATATGCATTTAAATATGAATTTAGAAGTATTTTCTTGCAAAATACACATTTATAATAATCTTTTATCTAAACGTACACATTTATAAACATACTTTGTTAATACATTATGCATTTTAAACACATTTTGGTACATTTTTGTGCTGAGAACTGCATTGCAAAATTCGGAGAAGTGCAAAATACAAAGGAAAATTGTGCTCTGATCTACACATTTATTTATTTATTATATTTATACCCCACCTTTTTTTCTGCAAGGAACACAAGGTGGCTTACATAATCCTCCTCCTCTCCATTTTATCCTCACAACAACCCTGTGAGGTAGGTGAGGCTGAGAGTCAGTGACTGGCCCAAAGTCACCCAGTGAGTTTCATGGCCGAGCAGGGACTAGAACTTGGATCTCCTGAGTCCCAGTCCAACACTCTCACCATGACGCCACACTGGCTCTCACGTTAGTTTGGGAAGTGCAGATCAGGTCACTTTTGCATCAGAATTTGCCAAGATCAAATTCCTCAAGCATCCTTTCTTGAATGTTTAGGAGTGCCTTGGAGTCTGCTTCGGTGCCTAAAACAGTTGTACAACAGGCGATGCAGATACCATCGGCCCTCTAGTGCCTCAGCTGTATATAAGCCCGGCCCAGAATGCACATTGTCCTAGATTATAACCACTGCTGGATATTCTTTGCATTTCAAACTTTAAAATTCTTCCTCTAGAAATCAGAGTCTTGTGACTTGTATAAATTGTGTTCACATCTGCAGTACATTTGCTTATTTTGCTCAATTTGTTCAGCTTTTGCTAGTCATGGAGGACACTGCAGCCTGTCCCCTTTTGCCCTACAAATCCCATTCAGTCAGGCTGGCCCTACCATTAGGCAGGGTGAAGCAGTCACCTCAGGCAGCAGCAAGGTGTTCAAGGAGAGAAGTGTGTGCCTTGCAGCCTACTCTGCGCCCCCTACGTTAGCCTGCTGCCTTCAAGTTTAGTGGAGAACGTTGTCTCATCAACAGTGTGGAAGACAGATTCATCTGCCAGTCCAATCAGCTTTTCTACATGGAATGGGCGGGCCCCGGTGGGGTGCCCAGGATATTCAATCAATGTGTCTCTACGGGAGCTAATTGTTAGATAATCGGTCTTGGTAGCTGGACCTCCCTTAAGTTAAGACTTCTGAAAGGGGCAAAAGCAGGCCTTCCCTGACCCCCTAACTAAGGATGATGTAAACTAGGTGCCTGTGAAAAGGAACACAAGGACAGACTGCAGTCTTCAAGTGGGATACAGAAGAATAATGCAGATAGTTAAATTTGGGGCTTTGTAAGCATTTTGGGGGGGGCACATCCCTCCCCCTGGACATAATTCAAGATTCTATTAGGTGGTTCTTTTGGATGGGGCATAGGGAGGGAGTTGAGCCACTACTCAGCTCTGAGTTGCAGTGGGCGCAGTGCTGGGTGGGGGCACTGATGGGATGACCAGGGTTGGCAATGGGCCTTCCTAGCTGTGGGGCCATCAGCAGGTGCCCGATCATGCCGACCACTGCCTGGCCATAAGCCTTCCAAAGGAAATGAAGCCTGGGAAAATGCTGTGCCCTTGGAACAACTCACTGCTCAGAGAAGTTAGGCGAGTGTAACAATATCATCTCACAGACAGACAATAGCTTTTTAAGAGAGTTCACCATGGCTTCAAGAAGGTTAATTTCCCATTGGTTTATATAGTTATTTATTCTGTCCTACTGGTGCCTCTGTTTGAACAGGTTTTTCAGGCTTTTGAAAAACAATAAAAAACAAACAAAAACCAACCCTGTTACCGAAGGTGAAAGGGAGAAGAGGATTGTACACACCACAAGCAATGTCCTTTCTTCAACTCATTGAAACAATTATCTTCCATCATTAACCTAAGAGATCTTAGTAACCAATGCATGTCTTCTTCCCTTTTAAAATTTTGTTTAAAAAGTGATTTTTATGCCAGGGAGAAAATAAATAAACTGAGTCAAAACAAATGAACTTATCCACCAGCCATTAAAAAGAAAAAGAAAAAAAGATACAGACACAGCAGGCAACTGCAGAAACAAGAACAACACAGTAAAGACCAGCCTGGTTCAAGGGGTCAAAGAAACAAACACTTTGAAACAGTTCTTGGCATAGAAGCCTTTATTGAAAAATCCATGCACTCATGGGAGAAGCAAACTGCTTTGATTATTAAGAGACCAAGTTCATTTTGCATGCATAAATCCTTTCTATTTGACAGAGAGTTTGATGAGATGCCTAATAGAATCATGAGTCTTTATGACTCTTTAACACATGGCATGCACAGACAAATGGAGGAACAGCAGCCATCTCAGTTATAATTCTCATAGCCCAATAATCGCAAATAAGATTGGTGGTATCGTGACTGGTGGTGTATAAAAGTAATGACCGTGAGCCAAACATGGTCTGATTTTGATATTCTAAGAAATTAGCACATGCAAGGCTGCTGAAGAAATGACGGAAAAATACTTACCTTGCTGAACAGTGTTTCAACTCTGTTCAGCATCCATTTGTTCCCATGGCTACTGCTGCTCTTTTCAGAGTCATTTTTCTCCTCCTTCAGATCTGCTACATTATTTGTTCATGAGAGGCTGTGCTGTTATCACATCACTCATAACATCACGATGGCATAAAACAAACCACATGGATTGTCACGGCCAATAGGATTAAATGGCAGTGTGGGCAAATAAGTCCAAAGATAGGAAGGACAAAGGAAGAGGAGAAAAAGGCACCAAGATGGCAAGTACTGAAACAACACAGATGTGTTTGCAATTAGTGCTCAATATATAGCTGAAAATGGGAAGAACTTTCAAACATGAAAATGACCACACAAAGCAAGTTAATAAGTTCAGCTGAGCTTTGAGTTCTGCTCTAGATAAAACTCATAGGAACATAGGAAGCTGCCTTATAGAGGACCCGCTTGTATGATCAAAACAAGCAACTGTGGTAAACCCTCCAACAAGCTATGCCACCTGGGTTCGGATAACATGATAAACTGTGGCCGGGTGAGGATTATATAAATTGCACCTGGTAATTGCTGGGGCTCACAACAAGCCACCATGGCTTGTTTAAGTCACATTGGGCATCAGGGCTGGTGCTACCATTAGGCCAACTAGGCAGCTGCCTAGGGCGCAGGGCTAAAGGGGGCGCCAGAAATGCCTTGAAAAAAATACAGTGCTAAAATGAATATTTTACCAAGTTTGTTTTACCAATCATATCTTGACTTGTAGTAGACGGAATTGGTACTACATCAACATGTATTTTATGTATGTTTGTCAATGTTTATGATAATAAATTTTTTAGGTTTTGCCAATTGACTTTTATTTCATAATGGGCATAGGGCTGGAGGGAGGGAGAGCTCAAGTGGGAAGGGGGGCGTGCTAAATATCTGATCTTGCCTAGGGCACCAAACTGCCTTGCACCGGCCCTGTTGGGCATGTTCGCACGTCACAATAACCCACCCTGGCAATAAGCCACAGTGGGGTGGTTGTTGTGTGAACAACCCACGGTGCTCCCAAGAGCTGATCGGGCTCACTGTGGGCTCTTTTCCCACTCCTTCCCACTCGGTCCTCCTGTGGGTATCCCAGGGGACACCATGGCAGGGCCGACTTGTCTCTCCCCCCACCCTGCTGCAATTACAAGCTGATTTCAGCTCACCACAGCTTTTTGTCCCATTAACCTTTCCCCCCCTGGAGATTGTGAAAGGTAGCTTGACAGCCAGCTTTTGCAATCCCCATTTTGACCGCCATTGACAGCCCCTTCAAAGTTCCCAAGTGGCACCTTAGAGGGGCTGCCAGTGGGTGGCAAACATTTTTTTTTTAAATTATTTTTGCACACACAGTATGCACAAAATTTTTCATTTATATATAGCCAAACTTATTTATTATTTTATTTTTATTTATTATATTTTTAAATCGCCCATCTGGCTGGCTACCCGGCCATCCTGGGCGATGTACAATAATTAAAATACAATAAAACACAATTAAAACTACATTAAAACATAATTAAAACACAATTAAAATATATGTTTTTTTTTTAAAAAAAAAACCTAACCCACCCCATATTCCTGCCTGAAAAGCCATGTTTTTAAAGCCTGGCGGAAGTTCATCAAGGAGGGGGCATGATGAAGGTCACTGGGGAGGGAGTTAGAAACTTGTACTACCGCACAGCCACAGGACCGCAGTTGCGCTAGTGTCGGTATGGGGACCCTTGGTTGGGCAATGTCAGGGAGGGGTACCAGCTGTCACAGTGCAGCAGGTACCAACCCTGGACATTGGCCCAAAGAGGGTCCAAATAGGCTTTCCCGCCCTTTGCATTCTCTTGAGAGCTGTCAAAAGGCAAGCTGTCAAGAGAAAGCAAAGGTGCAAGTGATCTTAGCTCACTCGAACGGGTTGGTGAGATTTACACCCCCTTTGCAGGGAGATCCCCCCCCCCCATCCTTGATAGTCCTCAGGGTGATGCACTTTTGCACTTTTTCGCTAGACTCTAGCGGCCCAGGAAAGTGCAAAAGTGCATTCCACCCCCTTTTTCTGGGGAAAAGGAGTTTTTGACAGCTAGAGTTTTGACAGCTAGTTATCAAAACTCTGGATCCCCATTAAAATGGGTTTTTTACCTTTGTGGTAGGAAGGGAGAAGTCATCGGAGATTTAAGCCTGGTGCCTACTCCTTGTCCCTTCCTTTCTGATTCTTGCTCAATGAGCTGCTGGTGTTTTTGACAGGGCAGTGGGGTTTTTTTTTGACGGGGACATATACAGCCATAGAGCCAGCATTTGCCATCTCTGGGGGAAAAAGGGTAAAGGGACAAAATGCCACGGCAAGCCAAAAATGGTTTGCAATCATGTCAGGGAGGGTAGCAAGGCAGTGCCAGGTGCCCCCAAGTGTTGCTTGGGCACTTGTGAGTCGGCTGGCACTGGTGGGTCCCCAGGCAAGAGTGGCAAGAGATTTTAGCCTCACTTGCCAAGTGGGTTGCTACCTGATTCCCGATAGCCACGATGGGGTCGGTTGCCCGGGTTTGGATGACACAACCACCACAACCCATCATGGGTACAACAACCCCTAGAACAACTCATGGGTTGTCAGGGTGGCTTGTTGCCCTGAAACAAGGCATCCTGTGGGAATCGTTCTGGGTTCGCATGACACAACAACCCATCATGGGTAGTAACCCATGATGGGTTGTTGTGTCATGCAAACTCAGTCAGTGGCTGTTTTGATTGTGCAAACCAGGTCACTGGCTGGGTTTGCACGATCACTGCAGCCCAGCCACAGTGGGTTGCGGCATGTGCCGGTGGCCATTTTGAATATTCAGCCCCTAGCAGGGGGTTGTCATGGTTGCTGTGTCATCCAAGCCTTGGCAGGGATAGCTGGAGGGGAAAACTCCGGGTTATTCTGAGGGTTGTTTCCCCCTCCAGCAACCCCCGCCACCTGGTTTCAGACAACGCAGCAAACCATGGCAACTCCCTGCCATGGGTTGAATATTCAGAATAGCTGCTGGCACACACTGCAACCCACCGTGGCTTAAATAAGCCACGGCGGGCAGCAGTGATCATGTGAAACTGCCCCCTGAGTCAGACCTTTGGTCCATCTAGCCCAGTATTGTCGACATTGACTGGCAGCAGCTCTGCAGGGTTTGAGGCAGGAATTTTTCCAGTCCGACCTGGAGATGCTGGGGATTGAACCTGGGATGTTCTGGCATGTTCTCTGCCACTGAGCTATGGCCCCACTCTACAACCCCCTCCGTGTAAAAGCCATTTTTACAGGTATAAAACCCACTACTGATTGGAACTTACTACTGCACGTAATAGTTGTAAATAGTCCCCCCCCCCCAGCCCATTACACTGACCTTTGTGGTAGGAAGGGAGAAGTCATCAGAGATTTCAGCCTGGTGCCTACTCCTTGTCCCTTCCTTTCTGATTCTTGCTCAATGAGCTGCTGGTGTGGCTATAAACACTAAGAAATAAAGACACTGTGCTAGGACAGGTTTGAACTCACAACCACGGCATTGTTCCCTTCCATATAGCCGTACACTGACCAATTCCACCACTGGAGTACCTCTCTTTATAATCCTAGCTGCAAGGTCCTCATGAGCAGGGCCAGCCCTACTATTAGGCAGAGTGAGGCAGTCATCTCAGGCACCAGATGTTGGGGTGGTGGCGGCGGCACCAGGGTGTTGGAGGAGAGAGCTGTGTGCCGTGCAGCCTGCCCTGACCCCCCGAAGCTAGCCTGCTGCCTTCTGGCTGCAGTGGGGCATGCCGTCTCATAGCTAGTGTTGAAGAAAGATCCAACTGCCGGTCCAGTTGGCTTTTGTACATGGGACCAGAGGAGGTACCTTCTTGTTCTTCATCTCGGGCAGCATGAGCACGTAAGAAGAATAACCAAAGAGCCCTGCAGGACAGATGAGATCTAGCATCCTACTTCTGATACCAGATACTCTCAAAAGAATACAGAGGTCTCAAATACTGTCCTGCAAATGAAACCCAAACTTACAATTTCATCTGTGTGGGGTGGGGGGAGCAAACTGTTTCATAAAATACCCCACTCCCGTTTTGGCTCAGCTCCAACATGCATGCACATAGAGAATAAACAAGATTTGACAAGAAAACCTTTTGTATCTACATGACTGGTTATGCGGACTCCGGATGCTTTCATCTCCTGATGATATCACGTCTTCAGATTATTCATGCGGACCATTAAACTCATCCTTTCCCTTTAAAAAAGCTACAGAGAATCAATAAAGGAGATGGAGTTCCAACAGGCCCTGGTTCCCAGGAGCAGAATAAATGATAGAATAACATTCAGCAGTGCACCTTGATGTGTAAACAGGCCGAAATTATCCTCATTTTGAAAAATAAATAGCACTAATTCTCATGTACTACAACAGCTGGACTTTCAGGATTTGACATTCTCATTTCTCCTTTAGTGATGTAAGCCAAGAAAAATCCTGCTGGAGTTAATGAATTTAAACTCTTCCTGTGTGGAGGATATGAGAGAATAAAACCTGACAGAAACCAAACATTGAGAGGGTTTTACCCTTAAAGGCGGCCTAAAAATAATTTTAAATAAAGGAGCAAGCCTATGCATGTTTTTAGACAGAAAGAAGTCCTACAACTCCCAGCATTCCCCAGCACCTTACATAAACAAACAAACATTTTGCTTTGAGCTGTAGCATGAGGCAGTTAGTAGGCAGGGCCACCAATTATAAACTGGTCTACACGGGACAATTTATTCTATACTGTCTGAGGGTCAGTGGATGACTGCTTGAGGAATCAGTGTACACAAATCCTTGTACTTCTTTTTAGTACCAAAGCTGATTCCATGAGGTACAGCAAGCCTAGGCCCTCGTTTGGACTGGGAGCCCATTTTTGTGCCTCCACTGGGGAATTCAGGTGCAGAAAAAGAGGCACCACCTACCGGCCACTGCAGCGATGGGCAGCTGCCTGGGTGATGCAAACTGACTACTCTGTTTATCTCCCAGCCAATCAGGAAGTGGCTGGGGAGGAGTGGAATTGATGTGGGTGGCCCCGAGGGAGAACTTTGTACCTTTGCTCCACCACTCTGAAGGGATGGTCCCTTCAAGGACCCAGCCATTGTGTTTTTGGCCTGCCAATCCCTACTCACACACTGTTCAGTGTCAAAACTGTCTAAAGGCACAATCCTATGCATGTTTAGACAGAAAAAAAGGTCTACAACTCCCAGCATGCTTCAGCCAGCATGGCTGGCTAAGGCATGCTGGGACTTGTAGGCCTTTTTCTGTTTAAACATGCATAGGATTGTGCCCTAAGTTGTCTTATGTGATTGGCAGAATGGTTATGGATTCAGAGTTAGCCTCAGCTTACAGGGCTGGGAAGGAATTTTACCCAAGATCATAACTGGCCAGCCTGGTCTTGCAGGGTGTGCCTTCTTCATAGCAATCCTTATTTGATGTACAGTATATACTGACTGTTCCTCTGCGGGGCTGTTTTTACTTTTTTGCCACAATTTTGAAGGATGCTACAATAGTCGCTAGGGTTTCAGGCAGGCTCTTCAGTCGGGAGAGCAGGGTTGGACTACCTGCTGCCTCACATGGGGAGAGGTCCTCTAAGCAGCCTCAGGGGTCTAGGCAGGGGGCAACTCACCACAGCAGATAGCACCACTACTATCAGGCCTGGCCCAACCTACCTTGCCACCCAAAGCAAGAAGCCCCTGCTGCCACCTGCCATCTTCCTCCCTGGCAGCGGGGAGCTTGCCTGAAGTCTTGCGAGAGCTCCCCTGAAATCTCACGATACTTCGGTCGACTTCTCGTGGGACTTTGGGAGAGTGGGAGCATGTGCTGGAGGGTGGGCGGCTGCTCCAGAGAGCCCCGCTGACCATTCTCTCATTGTGGCAAATGCCATGGTGGGGCTTTCAAGAGCACCACTGGAGAAGGGGCAGGAGCAGACCCTCCTGGTGGGAGCAGGGTGGGGAGAAGCGGTGCAGTCTGGTGCCCCTCCCTCTCCACTGCCTGAATCATTTGCCTCAGTCTGCCTAATGAGAAGGCTGGCCCTGATTAATATGCCCCCAGGTATATGGACAACAGCTGTGGGAATTGCATGAGCTATAGGTGGCTGTGGCCTTGTCAACATGACCGAGCTGGCAGGCAGGGCCAAGTAGCACACGGGCCACCATGAACCAAACCCTGGTCAGAATACAGGCCTGTGGCTCACACTGGCTCAGCTTGTCTGAGCGTGGAAAGCTAAGCAGGGTCAGGCCTGGTTATTACTTGGATGGGAGAGACCCCTCCTCTAGTTTCCTGCATCTGAGCAGGGGGTTGGACTCGACGGCCTTGTTAGGCACCTTCCAACTCTATGATCTATGAAACCTATGAAATAGGAACATAGGAAGCTGCCTTATAGCAAATCAGATTATTGGTCTACATAGCTCAGTACTGACTGGCAGTGGCTTGCCAGGGTTTTAGACAGAAGTCTTTCCCAGCCCTGCCTGGAGATGCCGGGGATTGAACCTGGGACCTTTTGCATGCAAAGCGGGTGCTCTACCACTGTCTGAGCTACAGCCATTCCCAAAAGAATGCCACGCCTTGCCTATGTGACTGCTGTGTCCAATAATGCAAGGGTGGCCTGTATTCACCCAAGTCCAGGATCTTGTGTGTTCCTTCCTCCATCCCGGCTATTTCGTCCGCAGGCATAAGACATCTGTCTCCTCCAAAGCTAAACATAGTTTTTCAAGTTCTAGTTTTGGTGCTTTGCCTTTTGTTTGCGTAGAATCAGGAAAACTGACCCACCAGTTTTTAACTACATTCAGGCAGAAATTCAGGTACAGGGAAATTCAGAAGTATTCCAAGAACAGTTTGTCTTCTGTATAGATTAAAACACACACACACACACACACACAGAGTATAATTAACAACAGGCATAATTAACTCATGGCACCCATTGCCAATTAATGTTGTGAAGGTTAAATTATTATATTTTAAGGTTTAGACAAATGAATGAGGAATACGTTTATCAACAGCTCTTCTTATTAGACTTGATAATTAGAAATTAAACAAGCGGGACTTGCAGCAAAACGTTGCAGTACGGAGTGTTTCTGTTCAGGATTCCAGCCAGTCAGCCATGCCCTTTTGCAGGATACTCCATTCTGTTCTGCCCCCCCTCCACTTTTCCACACTTTCCACCAACGGTCAGTCAGCATTCCATGCCAACTGAGCATGCTCAGTCCCCATTGAGCTGTTTTGGTTCCCCCGCCCCACAAGATTTTATGTACTTCTGCAAACCTCAGGCTTCCTTTCATTGTGCACTTACTTATTTATTCATTTAGAGTATTTTTCTCCTGCTCCTCAGTCAAAAAAGCTACTAGGGCAGTTTACAAATAAAAGAAGACAGTCCCTGCCCACAGGCTTACAATCTAAAAGACATGACACACAAGGAAAAAAGAATGGAGAGGGAAGGGGGGGGGGAATAAGTCTTTCAGCAGGGCTGGTGGAATGGCCCTGCTTTTCTCTCTCATTTCCCTCAGCACAGCCTGCTGGAATGACCAATGACCTTGGGTGTGGGGACCCAGGTATAAGCTATTCAATGGACAATCCCTGGGGGCATTGTATTCCAGTTCTCATGAAGTATTGGTACTTCAGGGAAGTGCACTAGCCTTCCATGGCTCTAGATTGGCCAGATGACCTCGGTGACGGGGTGATTTTCCCAAATCAACCTTGACCTGACTGTCAGGGTCACCTCAGGTGGTGGAGATGCCAGGAATATTTTGTTTAAAAGGCAGATATGTGTGTCACAAGGATATTTTGTTTAAAAGGCACAAATGACTTTGCAGCCTGCCACTGAGAGTTTACCTGAGGGTTTTCCACTGAAGTTACTGCTTGAATATCATCAGAATCAGCAGAAGACAAATACAATCCTTACACTTTTAAATAGGGTCATGCAAATGTCATTGTATTTATGGTAAACTATACACATTGCCAAATCCTTTGCTCTTTCGGAAGAGCATGAAGAAAAGGAAACATGCGCAGATGACACCAAATTATTTAGGGTGGTTAAAACAAAAACGGATTGTGAGGAGCTCCAAAAGGGTCTGAGCTAGCGGTGACTGACCAAGAAAGAGATCTGTGGTGGACAGCTCGATAAAAATATTGAGCCAGTGTGCAGCTGCTGTGAAAAAGGCAAACTCCATGTTAGGCATAATTAGGAAAGGAACTGAAGATAAAACTGCCAATATCATACAGCCCTTATACAAATCTATGGTGTGACCACACTTAGAATACTGTGTACAGCTCTGGTCACCACACCTAAAGAGTTAGAAAAATTGCAGAAAAGGGCAACTGAAATGATCAAGGGGCTTGAGCAACTCTCCCATGAGGAAAGGTTACATCTGGGATTGTTCAGCTTAGAAAAAAGGCAAATAAGTGGAGACATGATAGAAGTATACAGAATTATTCATGATGTGGAGAAAGTGGATAGGGAGACATTTTTCTTCCTCTCTCATAATATTAGAACCCAGGGTCATACCATGAAGCTGATTAGCAGGAGATTCGGGACAGATAAAAGGAAGTACTTCTTCACACAGTCCATAGTTAAACTATGGAATTCACTTCCACAAGATGTAGTGATGGCCACCAATTTGGAGGGCTTTAGAGGGGGACTGGACAAATTCATGGAGGAGAACGTTATCAATGGCTACTAGTCCTGATTGGCTATATGCTACTTCCAGTATCAGAGGCAGTATGCCTATGTACTCCAGCTGCTGGGGAACATGGGCGGGAGGCTGCTGTTGCACTCATGTCCTACTTGTGGGTTTCCTGTGGGCAGCTAGTTGGCCACTGTGTGAACAGAATGATGGACTAGATGGACCCTTGATCTGATCCAGCCTGGCTTTCCTTATGTTCTTAAGTTCATAGTTATGCTTAGTCACTTGTATTAGAAATGACAAAATCAAATGAATGTGTTGGAAGCAATCTATTTCAGTAATTTCCCAGAATTTCTGAAAACCCTTCTGCCTATATGTATGGCAACAACCATGTTATTTTGAATATATATGTGGCAGTAATACATATGTGTATTATAATAGCCTGTGGCTTACACTGGCTCAGCTTGTCTGAGCGTGGAAAGCTAAGCAGGGTCAGGCCTGGTTATTACTTGGATGGGAGACCCCTCCTCTAGTTTCCTGCATTGAGCAGGGGGTTGGACTTGATGGCCTGTAGGCCCCTTCCAACTCTATGATCTATGAAATCTATTAATAAGGAAGTACAGTGTTAATATGTAGCAGGGGGGAGACACCACTGGCAACCTGAACAAATTTGCTATTTTATTTATAACATTTTAATCCCAAACTTCATGTAGGATTCTCCCTACCCCCATTTTTAACTCACCTCAATCTTGTAAGGTAGCTTGGGCTGAGAGATCGTGACTGACCCATGATCAGCCAGTGGGTTTTATGGCTGAGTAGGGATTTGAACTCATAAGAACATAAGAAGAGCCATGCTGGATTAGACCAGGGGCCCATCTAGTCTAGCATGGCCACAGAGGGAGAAAAGGAAAAAAAAAAAGTCTCCCTATCTACTTTCTCCACATCACGCATGCTTTTGTACTCCTCTATCATGGTCACAGCTTCAACATTCTAACCACTGTGCTACATCAGCTCTCATGGTACTGCCATTTCCTGCTTTAAATTAAAGAAAACATCCGTGACTGTCTTTTATAGCTGGTAGTAAATAATGAAGTGACGCAAACTGTACTGAATCTCCAGTAAATGTTCTTGATCTTATAACCAGTTAGCAATAAAACAGTTGTGCCGGAGTGGCTGGAATTAAAATAGCTTGATTCCGTTCATGAAATCAGTAGATTCAGTAGGGAACAAAAAGTCATTGTCCTTTTCCTTGTCTCAACAAGGCAGAACCATCCCTTGATCAACTTCTTATGGATAAATATCTGCAATCCTAACTCAGCAGAGAGTAAGAGTACCACAGAAAGAAGCCTGAAGAATAAATTGCTGTAGCTGATTCAAGCAAACATGCCAAAGGAATATGTAACACCTACTCCTGTGATATTATGGGTCAGTTGAGAAGTACAGATCTAGCTCATCTCGTGGAATTGTGCACCATCCCTATTTCCTTCATCCCCATGGATCACCTCCAAGTTATTATGCATAAAATCCAATGTGCATAGGTCAAAATCATGCTGTCAGTTCCTGGGTTTTATCTGGGAATTGGCAGCATGATTTTGGCCTACATGCACAGGATTGTATTTGTGTAGGCCATAATTCAGCTGTTCCCACAGAGATATGCAGGGAGGGTGGAGAGGGGTTGGTGCACCACATGGTGGATTACAGGCACATTTGCTTCCCCTCTGTACGATGGCCAGATTGGTATTATATAGACTGGCTCTATAAAATGCCATGCGAGTATGGGTAGGGCAAATGCTGGGAAAGCGTAAGCCTTATGCCAAAAAAGGAACAAAGCAGGGCTAGGCAACTTTTTTGGGCTTGCAGGCACATTCATCTTTTTTTTTTCCTGGTCCAAGGGCACATTTGTCCTCCGGTCATTTCAGCCTGCAGGCATTTTTTTCTTGCCCCCCTTTCCTAGATTGCCTCTATGCTCACCCCCCCTTTTCCTCCTGTGGAATTCCTTCCCCACCCCACTGCCACCATCTCTCCTTTCTTCTTCTTTCCCTCTACTTCTGCTAACCCTAAATCCTATGCACGCCAAAATTGACTGATGTTTCACAGGATTTGGTCAAATATTGTGCACCCTGTCCACGAAGTTGCCTTATGCTGACACTGACCATTGGTCCATCTAGCTCAGTATTGTCTATATCAGGGGTCCCCAACAAGGTGCCCATGGGTGCACCCATGGGGCACCTCCAATGGCACCCATGAAGGGGTCTCCATTGTGGTGCCCGCAGGCACCAACAATTCCCCCCTTTTAAATATATATGTACATGGATTTGTATACATCCATAGTGATGAATACATATGAAATGCATGCAGCATCTAGCAATTATACATAGGCTTCAAGAAAAGTGGACTAAATATCCAAATAAGTATGCATGTGAAGGTGGTGTCTATATGCCACCTGTTCAAATATTGAAAGTGTTGTAAGGTCCTCAATCCATTGCATTATAGGAGGTGAGTGTTCATTCTTCCAGTGTTGTAATAGCAGTCTTTTAGCTGTCAAAAGGGCGTACAACATCCATTTATGCTGAACATTTGTTAATTTCCATGAAGGAGATAAATAATTTAAAAGAGTGTGTACATCAGTGAATATTAAAGACTGTTCCAGTACAAAATTTATCTGTGTCATACTCATAACATCCTCTCAACAAGAAGCAACATTGCCGAAACATGTTTAAAAGAAGCATTAGCTGTACTGCAACCTGACAGCAATGATCAGAATTAGACAATCCATTAGTAAGAGACGTTGTGGTGTCTAATAGACATGAAATATTTTTTTTGCTGAATAGGATGCAGTCTAAGATCCATCAAAGTGACAGGTAGACACCACAGCAGTGATCCACTGATTAGGCATTTTGTGGTGGCGCTCATAGCAGTTCCTCAAATTCCCAAAGGTGCCCATGGGCCCCAAAAAGTTGGGGACTCCTGCTCTAGATGGATTAGCAGCAGCTTTCCAATGTTTCAGACAGGGCACTTTCCCAGCCCTGGAGATACTGGGGGTTGAACCTGGGTCCTTCTGCATGCAAAGCAGGTGCTCTTCCATTGAGCTGGGCCTTCCTAAAAGAAGTACCGGTAGCTCAGTCAGTGGAAGAGCCCAGTTTCTTTCACATAAAGAACATCCCAGTTTCAATCCCTAGCATCTCCAGTTCAAAGAGGCTGAAGTAGTGGGTGCTGGGAAATAACTCTGCCTGCCACTTTGGAAATCAATTACCAGTCAGAGTAGAGAATACTGGCCTAGATGGAGTATGCGGCAGCTCCATAATTAGCAATGGTAATGTTTGGATACACAATGCAATGGATTAGGTTGCAGGGGAAATGGCCCTGGATCATTCTACCGCCCCATGTTCTACTTCCCCACCTGTTTCCACTTCCTAGCCGTCAGGTATTTCTAGCTGCTTTAATTCAGTCCTGCACTTCGGAGTTAAACAGAAATCTGTACAAAAAGCAAAGGAGGGGGAAAGGAACATGTTCCTGCAGCTGTTCCTGCTTATCACCTTTAATCTTGAATGCACTCTAGAATGTGTGCTTCCTACAGAGGAGGAGGAGGAGGAGATCTATTTTTGCTTGATCTGAATATGAAAGTAATTTGTTGCCATAGCAATACATTTCCATCCTCAGTGTTGTGAATGTGATAGTTGATTCTAGGACTGGGGCAAAAAGCAGCCATCCTTATACTACATGTGAAGCATCACGCTCCACTAACCTTTTCACTTGACAACTCTATTTACCAACTTGTTAAGGATGCTGTATTTGGATCTGTGCATGTGCCAGCTTCGGGCTTCTGTTACATGACCCTGGGGCCAGGCCAGACCTCCTGCTCCCCAAAACTGCCAGTCATTTCTGCTCATCCTCTTCTTGGCGTCAGCGCTCCAACCCCAACATGCGAGCAACAAGCAAGCTCCTCTCGTGCCCTTACAACCAAGGGGTTCTAAAGAAGCTCAGCAGCATCTTTCCTGACCATACCTTTCTTTGATGTGCATTAAAACCCACATAAAAAGAATGGAGCTTGCACAGGAGCAGTTTGGACTGTGACCTATATTTAAATCATTATTCAAACCCACCCAGCATGTTTTAAGGAATGTGTTTCTAGCATATTTTATTGTTTGTCAAATTGGGTTTCTCATTCCTTTCCATTTCGTCAGCCAACTGTAAAATAGATAAAGTGTCAGTTTCAGATGCTTCACTGAAGTCAAATGAAATGAATGCATGATGGGCATGTTCAAGTCATTATGGAGCCAATTTCTTACTGGGTTGTGTGGAGGCAGCCCCTAGCCAATGCAGCAGGAAAATCATGCCCCAGACCTGGCTAACAAAGAGCATCTGAGCCTTGAACCTTTAAAAAGCCACAGTTGCTCAGAGGCAGGGTGGAGCCACATGGAGTTTGCCTGACTCAGAAATATTTAAGTCACCAGGTGAAAGTAGATGAGGTGACCACTTATGCCAGGGATGGGGAACCTCCAGCCCAAGGACCGAATCCAGTCCCCAATTGAGCCCATGGAGCCTCCTTGCATTTCTTCAGGAGGTAGGGCTTGGAGGAATCCCCACTGTTATCTCCAGTCACAGTTCAGGGATAAGAGCAGGGATGTGAGAGGTGCAAGACATGGCTGGCACTGGGAGGAACTTATACGTTAATTAATTAATTAATTATATTATATTTTTGAATCGCCCATCTGGCCAGACATCTGGCCACTCTGAGCGATGTACAGTCCAATAAAATACAAGAACAAAACAGAGTGTAAAACACAATTAAAAACAGTACAAAACTTAAAAATCCTAACCCACCCCATATTCCTGCCTGAAAAACCACGTTTTTAATGCACGGTGGAAGCTAATCAAAGAAGGGGCATGTCAGAGGTCACTGGGGAGAGAGTTCCATAAATTGGGGGCTCACAGAAAAGGCCCTCTTCCTAGTCCCCACCAGCCTGGTTTCTCTGGCTGATGGGACAGGGAGAAGGCCGTCTGTGGCAGATCTTGTTGAGCGGCCTACTTGATGTTGCTGGAGGCGCTCCTTGAGATAAACTGGACCGGAGCTGTACAGGGTTTTAAAGGTCAACGCCAACACCTTGAATTCGGCTCGGCAAACAACTGGTAGCCAGTGCAACTCTTTAAGCACTGGAGTGATGTGATCACATCGGCGGCAGTCTTTAACCAGGCGAGCTGCTGCATTCTGTACCAGCTCTGACTTCCGAACCGTCTTCCAGAGTAACTCCAAGTAGAGCGCATTACAGTAGTCTAGGCGAGAGGAGACCAAGGCATGAACCACTGATGGGAGCAGATGATTAGGAAGGCAGGGGCGCAACTGCTGTATCAGATGGAGCTGATACAGCGCCGCCCGGCTCACAGCTGACACCTGAGCCTCCATGGACAGCTGGGAGTCTAGAATGACTCCCAAGCTGCAGACCTGGTCCTTCAGGGGTAGATGTACCCCATTCAGCACCAGGTCAACATCCCCTAACCTCCCCTTTTCTCCCACCAGAAGTACCTCGGTCTTGTCGAGGTTCAGTTTCAGCATGTTCCTTCTCATCCAGCTACCCACTGCCTCCAGGCACTTGGACAGGGTTTCAACAGCCAACCTTGGTGAGGACTTGAAGGAGAGGTAGAGCTGCATGTCATCCTCATATTGATGGCAGCGCACTCCAAACCTCCTGATGATAGCTCCCAGCAGCTTTAGGTAGATGTTAAATAACATTGGGGAGAGGATGGAACCCTGCAGCACCCCACAAGTGAGTGGCTGAGGGTCTGAAGCCTCCTCCCCAAGAACTACCCTCTGGTACCTTCCAGAGAGGAAGGACCGGAACCACTGCAATAATCCTATTTAATAAGCCTTGTAAGTTGCCAACACCTGTTCAGAGCCTCCATGGGTAGTCAAATTTCAACAGACAATGCACAGTTCATAGATAGACTAAGCTCAGCTAGCAAGGTGCCTGGGCAGTCACCCTTAACCCTTGAATTCAAAATCCACAGTCAGACAATAACTTTATTAAGGCCAACCAAAATGTCACAGAAGAGTGTGCAAGCTTTCACGTTCTCCAGAACTCTTTACCAGGCTAGTGTGGTACAAAAAACAGGGGTTCAGGGAAGAAACAGAAAAATCCCCAAATTAGACCAGATGTTGTGGCCATGAAGCCTGCAGTTTAGACTCAGTCTCTCTAAAGATGGAGATTGCAGAATTAAAAAAGGAGTCACTGGTAGGTGCTGCAGGTATCAGATTACCCCTAGCAGTCTGGGTAGGGTGGCCACTTACACACCGCCAAAAAAGAGGAATTGCATAACCATAAAAGGACAAAAAAGGACAAAAGAGGACACCAATTTGCATAACATTTGCATATATATATGTGTGTGTGTGTGTGTGTGTGTGTGTATATATATATAAGTGAAAATGTAGAAATAATAACTATAATTTAGATAGAAATGCAAGACATCTCACCATAGTGGGGAAGGCTATGACCAGGTGTCCTGGGTGCCTGTTCCGTCTGCTATCCAGGTGCTAAGTGTGGATGGGCAACACCAAGGCCTCCACTGCTCCCCCTCCTGATGCTTCTTTGAGTTTAAACCAGACTTGAATGGGGCAGTCCATCCACTAGAGGGCACCTTCAAACAGAGGACCGTCCTCTGCCAGCTCTTCAAAATAGAGGACTGCCCTCTGTAAAGTAGGACACGTGGCTACCCTAATTCTGGGACAAAGAAGCAATGGCTGACTCTCATTTCTGAAAACATAAAAGCCAGCTGTAACTCACTAGGGGTGTGGGAGAAATCCACAATGGATTCAAATGAGTTTGGATTTCTATGAGTCCAACCTGTGGATTCCACAGTGGAGTGGCTTGTGGACCATTCCCCCCTGCACTTTTTGGTGTGTGTGTGTGTGTGTGTGTGTGTGATTTGCGCAAATGCACATTTGTGCTAATGCACATTTGCGCAAGAGAAATGAAATTCTTGTACATCCCTATGAACAACAGACACACAAAACACAGACAGAACAGATTTAATGAAATGCGTACATCACCAACTCTGATCTGTCTCTTACTCTGGGTGAAATGCACAGGTTGCTTGGACTTGTTCTGGTACTGCAGTCTTCAGCCACCTAACTCCTGATTTTCTTCTCCTGCCCTAAGGCCAGGCTTTGTTTCTTGTTTGTGAGCTGGAGTAGGACACAATCTTTTGCTTTGCTCAGTCTGATAAGAGCCCTGTTGTTTTTCATTACGTTTAGATGAGACAAGAGGAACTATGATATTCTAAAGTCATTACCCTCTTGAACAAACAGGACAGCAGTCTGATTTCAAAACTTTAGCAGGCTTTCAATATAAAAGCATTCTAAGTGATAATCCTACATAGCTGCTCCTAGGATACTCTTGTACTTCCCCCTGTATTTTGTCTTGCTGAAATGACAACTGCACAGAAACAACTGTACTGGTGGTGAAAGCAAGGATCTTGATTAATGGTGACAATTGTCAGGAGCAAAGACACTCTGAGCAACCACCACAATTGCCTTTTTTTAAGGCATCGAGACTGACTCCTGAAATTATGTCCCAGGGGAGAGCAGCAAGGACAGTGTCTGACTGCTGAATGTGCAAGTGTGCAGTCTGTCATTGGAATGGAATTCTTGCCTCAAGGCTAGACATGGAAGTCAATGGGGTTGCACCACTTACCATATCTGAGAGGAGACTTCAAGGCTAATAATTCACTGTATATTTCACACTGGGGGGGCGGGGATCCTGTCATGAAAGCAGCAACGTCAAAATGCAATCCACCTGGAGGAGTAACAAAACCAGCATGCAAAGACTAGCCAATTTTATCTCTAGGAAGTTGATGATTTTCCACCACTGAGAATGATTCTTTAACCAGCTTTTTAAGGGGAAAGTGTTAACAGGTGGGGACTGAAGTGCCCTTGCTGTTTCAAAAAAACTTTTTAATGTTAAGATATATTTTCATATGATTATAATGTGTTTGCAAAGTGGCAGTTTGCAGAATGCCTCCAACATCAGGCTATTATATAACTGAGCATTTCACTTTACAGCACCCTTCCTGCACAGACACACACGCACACACACACACACACTCATTTTAATTGCTGGAGAAAGAATGTGTTACTGCTGAGATGATTGTCAGGATTGGTTGCATTCTGTGCCAAAAAAAATCATAAGTCGTATGTTGCTCCAAATTAGCATAATTTATTCAGAGTGAGCCTCATTTTAGGCAAGGACGGGGGGGGGATGGGAGGGTCTGGACAACCGGCTGTAAGAGTGCAAAACACAGGAGCCCCGTTCAGGTGTTCTATATGTGGATAAAGCAAACATGTGAGGAGAGCGAGAGCACTCCAGCCCTGCCCCTCTCTCGGTGCATCCATCTCGCCCTCTACCGGTGTGGAGGGTGACTGTCTGAAAAGGAGAGTCTCCTGTATCCATGGAGACTCTCCACAGGCGCCAGGAGACTGGAAAAATCAGCATTCTTGGTCCCATGAAGAGGCTCCAGAGACACAGGAGGCTCTCCCCTTCAGGCAGTCACCCTCCACAAGCACAGAGCGACCAATGTGGCGGAGAAGGGGCGGGGCTGGAACGCTCCTTCTCCTCACGCGCTTGCTTTACCTACACAGAGAATGCCTGACTAGAGCTAGTATACAACTGGGGGCGGGGGGAAGCAAAAGCAAACTATACAGGCAACACATGTAAATGGAACATTCCTTCTGAAGGCGGATAGATACAACTTAGCAGGGGAGGCTGGTGACGCCTGTGTCAGTGGGGCCCCTTATCCATTGCAGCTTTTATTCTGAGCTTTATAGGAGTTCTCCATGGTGCTCTGCGGTGGTGAACCTATTTTGGGGGG
The DNA here is from genome assembly GCA_021292165.1 of Shinisaurus crocodilurus. Taxonomy (NCBI): domain Eukaryota; kingdom Metazoa; phylum Chordata; class Lepidosauria; order Squamata; family Shinisauridae; genus Shinisaurus; species Shinisaurus crocodilurus. Next base: position 259,209,353 of record CM037878.1, on the reverse strand, counting down.
TGGGGGTGGGGAGTTCAGCACCATGGATAGCTCCTATAAAGCTCAGAATAAAAGTTGCAATGGATAAGGAGCCCCACTGACACAGGCGTCACCAGCCTCCCCCGGAGGCAAGTATGAACGGGGCTCCCGTACTTCATAGACTTGAGCAGACATTTATCAGAAGACCTTTTTTCTGAGAAAATTTCTGAACTTTTTCTTTTTCTCTAACTCCCCCCTCCCCCTGAAGAAACAGAAGTCCACTTTGCCGAAATTTCTCTACATTTCTCTCACCCCTTGTGTCTCCACTTGAGCTCTGTGATCATCTGAGGGGGCACTTCTGAGGGTACCACATGCTCCTGAGGTTTGCCACAGGGGCACTTGCAGCAGAGTTTAGTGTTTAGTGTTGAAGCACTCAACCCCGGAATGCTTTACCACCTGTCATTAGGCAGACCCCCACAGTTTTGATGTTTAGATGTCTTCTCAAGACCCATCTCTTCACAGAGGCTTCCCTGAAGTGTGACCCAGCCAGCTTTGGTCTGTCTGTCGCACACAGCAGAGTGTGTGGTTGGTTTTACAGCTGATAAACATTTTTATTATTGTGTTGTTTCATTGTTATACTTGTTGTTTTGATGATCTATTTTATGTCCATGGCTTTGATACCTCAGTAGAAAGCAGTATATACATCTGAGTAATAAATAAAATAAATATTTTCCACCATTTTTTTTGTGGCGGCCCTCATTTATGCTGCACAATGCCTCAAAATGACATTAGGTCTGGGGCATTGATGGAGGATGCAAAATGGTGGCCAGGCTGCTAACACAAGTGCCGTGGCTGCTGCCACTTATAGTGGCAGGGGAAAAAATCCTTAGAAAAAAAGGAAGAAGCTGTGCTACTGCTAATGGTGAGATTCAGGATGTATGAGAAATTTGTTTCAGTCTGTTTTTGATAAGGACTTACCTGGTTTGCAACTCCAGAACCGAACATGGACTTGAACACAATCTGCGGTCAAAGTCTGTATGTTTCCGAGCCTGCAATGTTATTTGTGGACCAAAAAAATATATGTGTATGACAGCATGCATACATTTGAAAAATGCACATGAAGCAAATGTGTACTTTTGAAAAATGCACACAAACATCATTTAATTAATTGGAGAAGAATGCGTACATTTCAAAGATGTGCACCGCTGATGCATACATTTGGGGAAATATGCACAGATTTTCATGTGGGGGAAAAAACAAAGCTCACAATCTCTGGCTCAGCTTGTCTGAGCGTGGAAAGCTAAGCAGGGTCAGGCCTGGTTATTACTTGGATGGGAGACCCTTCCTCTAGTTTCCTGCATTGAGCAGGGGGTTGGACTCGATGGCCTTGTAGGCCCCTTCCAACTCTATGATCTATGAAATCTATGATACAGACTCGAGTTGGAATGAGCTTTGAGATGGAATTCAGAGACCTCCGGTGAGTTTGAGTTTTGCTCATTTGCACATCCCCAGACTGAGACCCATCCCCAATAAACTGTTGGAGGATTTCTCCTCCCCCTGGAGAAATTTGGTGGAAAGATTCCTCCAGTTTCTCTACTCACAAATAGGGTGGACAATTTTGAAAGGCCAGTTGTGCAGAGCTTGTGAAGATGGAGGAGTTTGGGAATGGGCAGCTTCCAGTATAGCAGGGGTGGAACGTGTAGCCTTCTAGTTCCTGTTGGACAGTGACTCCCGTCAGCCTTAGCCAGCATAGCCAATGGTCAGGGATGATGGGAGCTGTAGTCCAAAAACATCCAGAGGGCCATGTGTCCCCCATCCCTGTGATACAGGGATGGGAGAGAGAGGCCATGCCTTCTGGAAATCTCTCTTCAACACAACTATCAAAGGCACAGGAGCCCTGCCTTCCTTTGCACCTGGTTGCCCTATTCCTTCTTCATGGATTCTAGAAAAGAAGCACGTCTCATAAAAATGTTGCAAATAATGTGCCAGTAGTTCAAGCCAATAAGAATGTATTTGCATTTAAACTTACTTTTGAATGAATCCAAATTCTGGGCAGTATCAAGAATGAAGTCACTATTCCTTCCACAGGCCTGCACACACAATCATGTTTTAAGAAGATAAGCCTGGAGAATTATGTAAAATTCTTTTGGAGAGACGCAGCATTTGAAAGAGTAAATATTGCTTTTCAACATAAAAGGCTTAAGCTAATGCATTGCTGAGACTGAAGAACTAAGTAATTGGAAAGTTGAAAAATATAAAGCCTCAGGCTGAGTGTACTCACATATGGTTGATTCAGGTATGGAAGAGAAGACAGAACCTTCAGGTAGTTTACTCTTGCTGATCCTAGGAAATCCAGGATAAGATAATGTGTTTATTTATTATGGGTTGGATCCAGTTTTAGACACGCGGAATTGGGCTGGGGGAAGCTGACTTCCCCACTGCCTCCTCTCCATGGCAGCTCACCTTTGGCTCAAAAGTAAGTCCCACTGATTCCAATGGGACTTGCTCCCTAGTAAGTGGGTTTATAATTAATTTCCTTTATGTACATCTTCCTCTTCCTTCTATTTTTCCTTCCTCGCAGCCTGTTATTTTGATCATTGCTAAATCACCTTTGGCTATAGCTTCCTAAACATTTTTTTCTATGCTTGCTGGCTGCCTCCTTTCAAATGCACAATCTTCCCAGCCTTTCAGTACTGTGTGTTTGTGTCTGTATCTATATATATCCCAAACATATTAAAACAACAACTGGCTGGGGAAAAAAAAGGCTATTGCCAGTTGACCACCAGAATATTGTTTCTGTGTATTAAAGGAAGCAATACTTTTATTTGCCCTGAGTTATTGTTCAAAGACAGCAACAAAGGGGGAGAAAAGCAATAATCCAGCTAGTACCACCTAGTGGTTAACTAAAAAGGAAAAGAAAGGGACATTTCTGTTAAAACTCTTTTTAGGGAAAGCTGCAGCAAGTGGCCACTAGGCCTAGAAGCTAACATATTGTTCTTATGTCATTAGCCAAAGCTTCCTCCTCATCCTCCTCTTCTTCTTCCTGTTATTATTTCAAATAATTTATTTATATGTGGAAGAAAGTTCAGCCAATATCAGTAGGACTTGCTCTTGCTGATAAATCATGTGATTAGGGGAAGGGTGGCAATCTTTCTTTAAAAACATATATATCATAGTTTAATCATGATTGTTATATTATTATTCATTTAGAAATACAAATTTAAACACAAAATTGTTTCTTTAGACATAAACTGTTAAGGGTGCAATCCTATGCATGTTTAGACAGAAAAAAAAATCCTACAACTCCCACCCAGTATGGCTGGATGGGGCATGCTGGGAGTCGTAGGAGTTATTTTCTGTCTAAACATTTGTAGGATTGCGCCCTAAGACTATTATCATAAATGTTAAAACATATCAAGCATCTTAAACAATATTGGGACACCATTAAAAAGCTTACATTATAGAAAACATATGAAGCTTTAAACATACAAAAGGTTTAAACAAAATATATAAAATATATCAACAAACTAATTCTGAGTCAGTCTACGATCTTTCTTAATTGGAACCCTGCCGATCTACTACTATAAACACTACTAGCACTACTAACTTCTTTTAAATGGCTATAAAGAAAGCTGATGACCTCTTATTGGGTTTGATCCAGACTAAGTTACTTGAATATAGATATCATTGAAATCAGTATGAAAAGTTAGACATGACTAAGTTAAGTCCCACTGATTTCAATGGGCAACAAGTTCAACTAGCTTACTCTGGAACCAACACATGATACTTTGTTGAGCATTTCAGAATCTCTTAAAAGGCTCCAAATCTTGTTCAAATCTGTTCATTCGATATCTACATTGTTTCACCCAAAGAGACCATCTAATTATATTCAGAGTTGCTAATTCTCATGCTTCAGTATACCACTCTCTTAATCAACGTATTTCCTTCTGTTCCCAATATTTAGCATCAAGGAGTCTTGGCACGGCAATTGTATGAAAAGGTTATTTTTCCTTGTCCCTTGGTATCTTGTCCTTTGGTCCCTTCAAATAAGGTAATAAATAAATCTTTGGATCTAAAGGAATGAACCAAAACTTTGGGTAGTTTCATAGATTCATAGATCACGGAGTTGGAAGGGGCCTACAAGGCCATCGAGTCCAACCCCCTGCTCAATGCAGGAAACTAGAGGAGGGGGTCTCCCATCCAAGTAATAACCAGACCTGACCCTGCTTAGCTTTCCATGCTCAGACAAGCTAGTATCCAATGTCAGTCCTACTTAGAGTAGACACATTGAAATGAATGGGACTTAGGTTAGCATGATCTGCTCTTCTTTCTTACCACCACCATTGTCTGAGGCAGAGTGAGAGGCAGGTGAACAGGCAGATTGCAATGGTGAAGAAGAGGAGCAACTCCAAGGGGATTTTGTCAGTTGGCCCCTACTGGAGTGTGGGACCTCAGCTGGTGCCCGATCATACCTACCTTTGATGCTGGCCCTGCTTCCAACTATAACTGTCATTAATAGGAAGACAATAAGGCAATCAGTTAAACTTTTATTCTCCATGCCCTTCTGATTGCCCTTACCTGGCAAACCACCTTAGTCTTATTAGATTAAGAAGAGCTCTGCTGGAGCATGTTGGGCCCTCACAGGTCAGACATTTGGTCCAGCATTCTTATTCCAAAAGTAACCAGGTATATATATGTGGGAAACCCACAAGTAGGACATCAAGTCACCAACTGTTTCCTGTTGTTTATCCTCAGCAGATCTAGTATTCACAGCTTTATTGCTTGTGACATGAAGGTACCATATAGCTATAATAGCTCATGGCCATTGGTAGACCTATCCTCCATGAATAATGTCTCCAAATCCTTTGAAGCAATAAAGGGACCTTTCAATGAAAGGATAAGCACAGAACATGAGAGATTAAAACATTGTATTGTTTCTGCTAGAATCATTTGTGCACCTCAGTAGTTAGATCTGTTGTAACAATAAGGTTGCTTTCATTTGCATAGCAAAATGAGCATATATACCGTAAATCCTCGGGATTGCCTCTTTGTTTGAACCAGTTCAATCAAAATATTCTTCATGGGAGGTTGGCTTGGCATTTGGGATGCTGATCTCAAATATTTTTATTTCGCTGATTCCCTCCAGGAACTTCTGGCTCAGCTAATAATCATTCTTAGCTTGGATTTCCAGGCTTTCAAAGCTTATTAGAACAGACAAATCTCTGTTTATATAACATTCAAAAGGAATCTATCCCTGGTGTAGTACAGTCAAAAGAGGCAACTCTGATCCTCAAAGCACTCAGACGAGATGGAGGCTGCGTGAAATGAATGTGCTTTGTAGTGGCTGAGCACTAGGAGAATTAGATCCATAGATGTTAACATAAATGACATTTCCAGTCCAAGAAAATGTCTGACTACCTCTATGTAAAGGTGATTTTTTTTACAGACATAGAAAGAACCTTTAGGGAAATTTTTGAAGATTTTGAAGTCTTGCTTGCTTGCTTGCCTGCCTCATCCTATCTCTTCAGATAACCACATAAGGTCAACAACAACCCTTCATTTGTTGCAGGTAAATCCTGTGCCGCCCCCCCCCTCCCGTGGATAATCAACTACAGCCCAACTGAAATACCAAAATGTCAATGTTCAAGCCAAGATATGGAGGTTTGGCCAAAAAAGAAAGAAAAAAAAGAGTTGTTTTTTTTTAACAGATGCCCACATTTCCAAAAATTGGAAACAATGTTTTAGTGTGTGTGTTTTTGGAAAAAACACAACAGTTACGTGATGAGATATATTTTGAATAATGTGTGCTAATGTATCAGGAGTGACTGTACTATGACTCGTACTTTCTGAGTTAACTTGGGGGGGGGGGGGACATCTATCAGTCTATGCTGGGGTTTAGAAAATGTTTGTCCAGAGATGTACTCTTCTTGCAGTGGAACTTCTTTTGAAGCTTAGTGGGCATAAGTAATTCCTTCTCAGACTTTCTGTCCAAGGAAACAGAAGACAGCCTGGGCAGCTCTGACTAAACCCATGTTTGCACCGGGGCTGCTCATGCCTTCCTGCTTCTAACCGTATATCCTTCAGGATCTGTCTCCAGACTTTATTGCAAAACTGCAACTTCTTTGGTTTGAACTGCTATAGTACGGCAGTGGCAATCAATCCGACTGGCATTCTTCTCCAGATGTGGCAAGTCTATCAGGTTTAATAATAGACTCCTGCTGTGTCAGCTTTTGTTTTGCTTTTGTTTGTTTGTTTTTTAAAAAAATATATTGTGAAATTTCAACAAAACGAAACAAAAAAGAAGAAAGGGAAAAAATGTAGCTACATAAATCTGAATATATCCATGTCAGTGCCACCCTAAGCCATCCTTCTACAGCCGAGGCCTTCCAGACATGCTGGAATACAACTCCCATCACCCTGGCCAACATCACACCCCTAGTATAATAGCTGGGGATGATGGGAGTTGTAGTCCAACATATCTGGAAGGTGCCAGTGGAGGCTGCCCTAAGCCATCTCAATGCCTTTCTGTAGTTGCCTGGGGCTTTCAAAATGCACAATGTGCCATTAGCTCAGCCCTTAGGTTAAAAAGCCCTGCGTGCCTTCGGCATCCCCCCTGACCCCACAAAAGGGTAGCCACTTATGTGAAAGGGGAATTACATCACCAGAAAAGAGCACATTTGCCTATGCAAATTTATTGTTATAGGTGCAACTTTAGAAATAACAGTTATAATTTAAATAGAAGTACATCTCACCTTAGTGGAGGAGGCTGACCAGGTGACCTGTGTGTCTACTCAGTCTGCTGCCAGCTGCTAAGCATTGGTGGGCAACATCAAGGCCCTTCTCTGCTCTCCCTCCTTATAGTTCTTTGACTTTAAACTAGACTTGGTCTGGGCAGTCCATCAAACAGAGGATACCTTCAAATAGAGGACTGTCCTCTGTAAAGTAGGACACCTGGCCGGCCCCACCTTTTCTGCAAGGGATACTTTCAGACCTGATCCAGCAGTTACCATACAAGCTTTAACAGTAACTTGGAGTGATTGAGCAGCACGCTGTGCTTCTGCTTCATTGCATTTTCCCAGCACGACGAGGATGGCTGCAAAGTACCCTGTTTTATCCAAAGACTTCTTAAAGAAGATTGTTGCTCCAAGCCTCCACCCACCATCTCAAGAGAAACAGAAGACAGCCTGGGCAGCTCTGACTAAACCCATGTTTGCACCAGGGCTGCTCATGCCTTCCTGCTTCTTCTTGTACATCCTTCAGGATCTGTCTCCAGACCTTGCTGCAATGCTGAAACTTCCTTGGTTTGAACTGCTATAGTATGGCAGTGGCAATCAGGTAGGCCATCCCTACCATTAGACAGAGTGAGATGGACACCTCAAGTGGCAGATGCTGGGGGTGGGGAAATGCAGCAAAGTCTCAGGGGGCAGAGCTGTGGATGGCATATTTATTTATTTATTATTTAATTGTTACATTTATATCCTGCCTTTTCCTCCAAGGAGCCCAAGGTGGTGTACATGATCCTCCTCTCCATTTTATCCTTACAACAACCGTGTGAGGTAGGTTAGGCTGAGAGTCAGTGACTGGCCCAAAGTCACCTAGTGAGCTTCTAGTGGAGACTAGAACCTGGGTCTCCCAGGTCCCCATCTAACACTCTAACCCCTATACCACACTGGCACCATATGGCCTACCCAGCACACCCTGACCTAGCCTACCACCTTGAGGTGTGGTAGAAGATGCCGTCCCATTGCCAGTGTTCAAGTAAGATCCAACTGCCAGTTTTGTCATCTTCTGTACATGGGGTGGGAGGGGGTGGGGACCATCATGTCCTTCCTATCAGTCATCAAAATGTCTTGGGACAGCCCTGCTCAAGAGATGAATGGGGAGGAAGACCTGGTAGGAAAAATGGAAGGGTGGAACAATTTTCAGGCCCCCAGGACATAATAATAATAATAATAATAATAATAATAATAATAATAATAATAATTATTATTTATTTATTTATTACCCGCCTCTCCATCTAGATCTCCATCACATGCTTTTAAGGTGGTAAGGATGTCATGAATGTTGCTGCTTTTCAGGTGAATTTTTTTCACCTGTTTATTTAATTGTCAAATACTAAAGTTATAAACTATCATATTCAAGATAGTGGAAATGAGTTTATCACAATCATATGTACAGTTGAATAAAAATGTCAAAATCTAAGAACTAGTAATTGATCATATTAAGAAACACTGAACACTTATTGTATTTTATGATTTTAACTGTTGTAAACCGCCCAGAGGGCTTCGGCTATTGGGCGGTATAAAAATGTATTAAATAAATAAATAAATATAAACGTCAAGCAGCTGCAAGCGTGGGGTGGGAAGACACAGCCCCCGTGGTCAAACTTAAGGGGAGCTCCAGAATCCTCTGCTTCCCCCCTTCCCATATCCAGGTCCATGACCATTTTCCTCCTTGGCTGCAAAATCCCAATACTTTGAGGGGGGGGGGTATGAAGCTGGAATGTTGCTTGAATCCAGTGACTGCCCCACAAGAAAAGAGAGAAAGAGAAGGGGGAAAAGGATTATTTGGATATGCCTATTGATCACTCAAAAAGAAGGCATTTTTGAGTAATCACGATGCATTTGAAAATGAAAACAATTCCCACTGCTGACTCACCTTGCTCTTGCTTCCCCTTTCCCCACACCAAAAAAAGTGCCTTATCTTGGTGAAGGGGAAGAGACAGTGGGCAGTGGAGAGGTCCCTCAAGCCAGGCCTTTCCTCAACAGCAAGTGACATGTAGTGTGACATTTCCTGCAAGGGACCATGGGAATTCTAGTAAGGCCCCATGATCCCTGGTGGGAATAGATGCTCTGTATGTCAGTTATTGCTAAGAAGAGTCCCCAGTTGATTTTTCTGTCCCTTGAGTGCAATGAAGGTTCTTAAGCAGGGGTGGGAAACTTCAGGCCTGGGAGTCAAATCTGGCCCACGTGAGGTCCCAGTCTGGCCTTCCAGCCAGGGTTCCTGAGATGCTCATGTCCCATTCCCCCAAACACTAATCATTTGATGGTTTCCGGGCTCTTGTGCAGTTTTTTCCTCCATCCTAAAAGGTTGAAATGCCTCTCCTAGGGCTGAGTGCCAAGCTAAAGGTTATTGTTTCTCCTGCATGTGCATGCAGGTCCAATTCATGGCCATGGTGCTTCAGGAGAAGAAGGTTTAAGTTTTCCCCTTACCCATTTTTGCCCCCAAATTCCACCCCCTGTATGTGTGGGTGGGTGGAATTTCAGGACAAAAATGTGTGTGTGTGTGTGTAAGCTTAAACCCTCCTTTTCTGATATGCCATGGATCCCAATCTGAATCGGGGCTGTGCGTGTGCTTGCAGGAGAGTAGGGAAAACAATCACCCATAGCTCCACTATGCATGATTAGGAGAATGTTTAGTTTGGCCCTTAGTTACGGGCAGAAAGAGCTTTAAGCTAAAATGGGCTGGTTTTTTGGCCCCAACACCTTTGCCTTCAGCTTTGCTCATACGGCCCCTGAGAGCTTCTTCGAAATTGAATTTGGCTCGTGGGCTGAAAGAGGTTCCCCATCCCCACTCTGAAATATCTCTTGCAATTTTCTGAAAATCTATTTTCTATATGGAGCCTAAGACAAATTACTACCTGGGAAAATAAGAAATTCTTCTATGAACCAACACTGCATGCTCTTTGCACAGATGGACTTTTACTGCTCAGATGTGAAAAGGGTTGTTTCTTTCCTGAAAGAAAGAAATCAATCAGTACGGATGACTCAGTGAACTGGCACAAAAGTGCATTTCATATACCCACTTAATATCATATAAACTAAGAGAGGAGAGCAATAAATAGCAAACATGGTAACTGCATCAATGCATCCTATGAAATCTCATTTCTTCAGCATTGCTTAACACATTTATTATGAAAAAGTTGAACCAGAGCACCTTGATTCTTTATAGTCCTCCATTTGATCTAAACATGCTTCCTTGGAAGTAAGCTGAGTTGAAATTAATGTGTGTATAGGATTTGGAAATCAAGAGTTTTGAGTTTTTTGGATTAATATTGCCATAAAAACATTGTTGTAAGGCACAAAAACAAATGCAAGGCACAGTGGATGTTTCTAGATGCTAGGGGTGATGAACTTTATGAAATAAAAATAAAATCACGGCCATGTTGGAAGGTTCAGTAGGATAGCGCTTAACCTGACTGTGGGCATCCCCAGAGCTCAGCCCCATCACTCCATGTCATTCAGTGCCTAAAACATATAAAAGAACAATAATGTGTTTGGGAGCATGGACAGAATGTTCTTGCAGCACTAGTGAATATCAGAGTTGGTGCTCACATATCTGGGCTGAGGGAAAAAAGGCCCCCAGGCCAGAGTCTTCAAGGCAAGGCGCTTGTCCCATCTCTTCCCTCTTTACAAATTCACTAACAGCAGACCTGCATTAGGGTTGCTGGCATATTCACCAAAAGGGGAGGGGACCTGTATCTTTCTGCTATGCAACAAGTGAGGTCTAGCCCACAAAAGCTTATACTGTAATAAATCTATTAGCCCTTAAAGCAAGGGTGGGGAACCTGTGCCCACCCCACAAATTATTTATATTATTTAGGGTGCAATCCTACACCTGTTTAGATAGAAAAAAGTCCCACAAGTCTCAGCATTCTCCAGCCAGCCATGGGAGTTGAAGGACTTTTTTTCTGCCTAAACATGCATAGGATTGCATCCTTATTTATTTATTACACATTTATTTATTTATGTATTCAATTTATGAGTCATCCTATAGCTCAGGGGCGCTGAACTTGAATGAGGTGATGCATTGCGGCATGCATTGCCCCCATGGAGGATGGCGCATGCATGCCACGCGAAGCCACTCAGCCAGTGATGCTTGGATTCTTCCTTCCTCTCCTACAATAGGAAGATAGAAAGTTAGACAGAGACAGAGCTGGTTGTGGTTATGATCTAAGAGTCGCTCCTGTGATTGCATACTACCCTGAGCTTGGAGTGTATGTGGTTGTTGTTAGAGTGTTTGCTAAAATGTATCACAGGCTCACAGATGATGCGGTTGATCGATGCTGGGTGGACTCTGGGATTGGACCAGGGACAGATCAATAAGATAGAATGATCCTCTACAATCTGCCAGGTTTCTGCGAACATAATGCTAAAGATATATATCAGCAAGGTCTGAGCAGAAATGAACACACACACAAGATTACCTCAGTATTCTAAAATCATATCATATTAATTTTAAGAAAAGAAGAGCATTTGAGAGGAATGCATTATTTTAATCAAAATATCTAATAATAATAATACATTTCTTTTTTGAACATAGAGTTGCTATGGCAATTGGTTACTTAGCAGAAGTATAATTGCAGCAATCTTTGCTCATTTCTGCTTTATGAAGAAGTCACACCTGCTAATATGAGTGGGCCTAAATATCTCACCACTTTCCCTTTCTTTCTGAAACTCTTTTGTTGATTGCTAGTTCACTTTGTGTAGGCTTTGTTCTTTGGGGAATGCACCTCTTAATTAGCATAACTCATGCTTTCCTGGTTAAACATTCTGGATAGAGAAAATATACTATTTATATATGTACTACAATGTGAGTGTGTGTGCACGCATACGGTATATAATGCTTGCCTAGATAAACACTTTGCTTGCTTCTGTTAGGCACCAATAAATGCTGCTTTTATTAGAATACAAGCCTGGTGTTCAACATCTGCTACTGGAACATATATATGTGGATGCCACAGATGAGAAATAAGTTCCTAGAAAAACAATGAAAAAGAAAGTTTTAAGAAACATACCTGGTTTTCCGTAAGGCAAGCCAGTAATAGAAACATAGTGGCAGAAACAAGTTTACATGTTTACCATAGTGCACAAACCTGCTTTTCCCTTCCCTTTCCTCCTCTGGTTTGGCTGGCATGGCATTTGCTTCCATTTTCAATTATCCACAGTTTGCTGTTATGTCTGAACCATGAACTGTAGTTAGTGTTAACTATGGTTTATCCAAATGGGCGAGGATGATTAACCATGGTTTGGAGTTGGCTTGTTTAGATAAATCATAGTTAAAACTGACCACAGTTTGTTCCAGTTTGGACATAATTACAAACCACAGTTAGGTGGATACGGAAGAGAATGCTTCCTATCTCCTCCTTGCAAGATTGGGTGGGGGAGCACATGAGTCTCGTGTATTATGGTTTAGCATTAATGACATGTCAGATTAGTCAACAATTGATGATTTAAACAGTCTGCATTGAAAATTATTGTGTTTGGGCTGATATTGGAGGATCTCTAAAAGTTATACATGCAGTGATTAATCTGTGATGTAGGAATGCCAAATTAAATGGTGGATAACAGTCACATATCTTTAACTATCCTGAAGTGGCATGTTTGCAGAAGGCAAGCATGGCTTCTCCTATCTGTTCTCTCCCAGGCCCACCTTTCCCCTGCTTGTTGTGTGATGAACCTGGAGCCCTCATCAATTTGCAGCAGTTTGGGCAGGCAGGGGGAAGACAGGGCTGGGGGAGGAAACAGGCAGGAGAAGCCACAGCTGCCTTCTCAGGAAATGAAAGGTGTATGACGGTCTGTTCTCCAGCTTTTAATCTGGCAATGCATGTCATCCCACCTAAGTCGACAATAAACTAACATGCATGTATAAAGTGGATCAAAAACCTGTGAATACTGGATAAGATTTGGATTGCTCATACTTTATGAATGAAGATTTATGCCTAGATCCAAAGAACCGCATGACTAGTTCTATGCAGTCAAGACCTGTGTATCTCAAAAAGTAGCTCCCCATGCCACAGGGCAAGTCTTTTTCTGCTATCGAAAGGTGCAAAAGCCCCAAATCCCACTGGGCATGCTAAATTAGCTCTTTGGGTCTCAACCTGAATAACTGAGTCTGGTAGGACATCAGACCTCCATAATACATTGAACACAGGGATTTCCCCCACCTCCTTTGTAGAATATCTCTTTAGCAGGTAACAAATTCCATTAGTACCACTTGACAAATCGTTGCCAGAAGAGAAGGAGTAGATCAGCAAACCATGGGTACATTATGATTTGTTCTTACAACAAATTCAATTAGGTCAATGTATTTTAGTTCCAGTTTTAATGTTATATTTAGGCCTGAAGGAGTAGAGGTGGATGCAATATAGCAGATGTGCTCTCTGATGATAACTAAGACATTTAGGACTAAATATATTCCTGATGTGAAGGCCATAATGTCAGCTATAAGGGTTTTTAATTAAGACTTTCAGAATACATTAGGCATCTTCCATCCATCCAGCAAAGATTATTTTTCCACTTGAATTCTGCTCAAGAGTCTTGCTTCAGGTTTTTCAAAAATCACAATCAAGGAATAATAGCAGACACGGCATTTAAAAATGCACGAGTGAACAGGCAGAAAGACTTGCACTCATACAGAAATATGCAAACATTGATATGGTTTGAATGTCAAGGCTGGTGACTTTTATTGCTTTATTGCAGTTTGGGCTTGCAATGATATTTTCTGAGATGTGACATATAACCAAGCACCTCCTGCTTCTACCCAGGTTTGAAAACGTCTCTAGGAGCTGTTTCTTTTTCTTTTTTTTTAAACATATGTGAAATCATTTACACTGTTGATCACCATATCTTTATCCCCTCTAAACATCAACTCATAGTACAAGCCAGGGATGAGTGCAAACAGATGGCACAGGAAACTACCCTACCCTATTCCAGATCTGACTATCTGACCATCAAGTGAAGAGCTCTACTCTGGCTGGCAGTGGCAGTCCAGGGGTCTCAGGCAGAGGTCTTCCACATCACCTTCTACCCGATCCTTTTAAATGAAGACACCAGAGGTTGCACATAAGACTTTCCAAATGCAAAGCATATGCTCCATCAATGAGCGATGGTCCCTTCCCAGGTCCAATTGGACAGGGACAGGCTGGGGCATTATTAGACTAAGCCTTATGGGCAGGACAGGAGGGCATATCAAAGGAGATGGTTTACCAACTGCACCTGAGAATAGGAAGGGTCTGCTCTTGGGTTGCTTAAGGAACGAGCACTTCCAGAGAGCAGGTAGGGCTGCCAGTGGTTTTACTCTCTCTGCTCCATTACCTTAAAAAGTAGGAAACAAATTTGGCTTTGGCAGGTGAAGTTTTTCCTAGCATTGAGATAAAGGTGGTGGGAAAAGCTTCATCCACTCAACTTGTGCTTGGCAGGCTAGGCAAATAACCAAGCTGGCAACTCATAAGTACAGGCACAATAGCTTTCCTTGTTCCAGGAAAGAAGGAAGGAAAGAAAGAAGCTGTAGACAGTGGGAGTAGGCAGCACTTCAACAGGAGGAGACAGTAGAGGGAGCAGCTGCATGAAGAAATGGAGCAGGGTCAGCGAGTTGAGGAGCTGGAGGGCATGCAGGGGGATATGGGAAGCTATGCACCCATTTGAAAGTATTGGTAGCCATCATATCTCTCGAGTGTCCCTCATTTTGGAAAGAAAGCTCTCATATGCTTTCAGATTGTAATCCTGATCTCTTTCAAATTGTAATCCTGATCTCTTCCCTTTTCACTGGCTCTGTAAAGGCCACCTGGTGTCCAGGGATGGCTGGTGACTCCTGTGTCAGTGGGGCTCCTTATCCATTGTAGCTTTTATTCTGAACTTTATAGGAGCTATCCATGGTGCTATACTCCATCCCCAAAATAGGATCACCACCAGGGAGCTGCAATGGATAAGGAGCCCCAGGGACATGGGAGTCACCAGCCTCCCCTGCTGGTGTCCCTCTCAACACACTCATTGTTGCCAGATGTAAAATAAATATCCACTGAAATGTGCAGAAAGTGTCTAGGACAGAAAGGCATTCCAAAGTAAGTCATCAGTTCCTAAGATTTAAGTTCCCACATCCATTTTTGTGTTATGTCAAGACAGACTCTGGAAAGAAAAATATGGATTGGCCCCATATTTATTTATTTATTTGTTATATTTATATCCCACCTTTTCTTCCAAGGAGCCCAAGGCAGCATACATGATCCCTTTCCTCTCCATTTTATCCTCACAACAACCCTGTGAGGTAGGTTAGTCAGTGACTGGCCCAAGGTCACCCAGTGAGCTTCATGATAAAGTAGGGACTTGAGCCAGTCTACCCAGTCTAGCCACTCCAGCACACTGGCTACCTAACCGCAGAAGGCCTTTTACTGCACAGCACAAATCAAGTTGAAGGCAATACTCCTGCATCATGTCCACATCCAGCACTGTAGTGCCTTCCCGAAGCAGTGAATGGGAGTAGCCATGCTTCATTAAACAGCAGCAATGCAGGGAAGAGGGAATAGTCTTCCTTTGAATGGGTTTGAAAAGGGGAGTGGACAGCATGCAGGTGGTGGTGACTATATGGTTGCTGAAGACTATGAGCTGGGCAGCCATGGTTTCAAGTTTCATCTCAGTCACAAATTCATTCAGTGCAAAACCAGCACTCAGTAATCCTATCAGCAACGGAGGGAATCAATTTTTATTTATTTATTTATTTTATTTATACCCCACCTTTTTTCCTGCAAGGAACCCAAGGCGGCTTACATAATCCTCCTCCTCTCCATTTTATCCTCACAACAACCCTGTGAGGTAGGTTAGGCTGACAGTCTGGTGTACTTCACAGGGTTGTTGTAAAGATTACTAAAGATAATGTATGTGGAGCCTGAGCCTGTGATGTGATGTTTTGGAGGCCAGAAAACCTTACAGAGCTGGTGATATCATTGACTGGGTATTATTATTATTATTATTATTATTATTATTATTATTATTATTATTATTATTATTATTATTATTATTATTTCTATACCACCCAATAGCCAAAGCTCTCTTTTAAGGGTAGGGTAAAACCCATGATAACCAGAATTCAGGCAGAAAGTCTGGGTGTTGGTTGGGTCAAAATGATTTCTAGGCTGGACTTGGAATCCCCACTTCAACCTTCAAGGCCTGTTCTTGCGGCTCCTTTTTTCCTAGCCACATTGTTGTTACATATTTCTTTCATTCTCACCCTGCCTTTTCTGCTATATTCTTCCCATCTCAATCAGTCATTGCCAGGCATGGAGACTTTGCAATGTGCCTTTAAAATGGAGCTCTTTAGAATTATTGAATGAGCTGGAAGCTATTTACCATGAACTGTTTTCCAACCATTTGCATTGATCCAACCCCAATTGCTGAAAAAAGTTACCTCACCGATCTGCTTAGAGGTTCTTTTAGAGATCTATGATGATTATATATTTTAAAGTACAGTTCTGAAAAACTAGCAAGATAAAAAATTCAGGATTGATTCCTTAAAGGTTTAAATGTGCAAATAGACCAGATTGTATGTCATAGGAACTGATTTTCTAATGTGCCTATTATATCAAGAGGCCCCAGTGGAACAACGTGCACAAATTGCTAATTGCTAAACAACAAAGGGGAAAATACAAATTCTGCGCTATAGATCTTACAATATATTCCATCAGATTCAAATACTCTCATGGAGGTTGTACATTGGTACTCCTTACACATGAGTGCCATGGAGCCCACTCAAACACTGGAAAGCAGAACTCAAACCTGTGTAATTTCTTTCTGCCTTCTACTCAGTTGGTTTTATGGTTATTTTGATTTTAATAATATCCTGGTATTGTTTAATGCTTTAACCCTTTTGTGGTCACCGCAGCTTGTTTTCCTTTTTACCCCCCTTTTTTTTCCTGTGGAGATTGCTTTTTGTGATCTCCAAAGTGACAGCCACTGATTTTTAAAAAAATATTTCTCCCCTGTTCTTGCACAAGTGTGCAAGAGCGCACTTTTGCCTGTCTGATATGTGTAGTCTTTCCTGGTCAATGTCCTTGTATGTTTCAGCTGTCAAAGGGAGTGCCAAAGTAGGGTAGGTAGCATACAAGCAAATTGACAAGACAAAGCTGCATATAGGCAAATTTGCACACAATTGCAAAGGACGGGGGGGGGGAATAATATTAAGAGAAAGGAGAAACCCAGTAGTGCAATTAAGAAGAACCAAACATGAGGAAAACAGACAAATAGAGTTAGTGCACCAAAAGGGGGGGGGTCATGTTATGTTGTACCTGGAGGAGGATTCTTCAGATGAAGAACAGTAGTGGGAGGAGAGCCAGCATAATGGGCCTCAGCCAAAGCCAGGTGAAGAACTGGAGGCTTTGGCTGAAAGCCCTCCCCTGGAGCCAACAGAAGAGCAACCTGGCCCCTCCTGTGCTGTGTCTGAACTCCTCCAAATGCAGGAATCAAAGCCTGAGATAATTCATCCCTCTGAACGGCATAGGCTCAGACACAAGCAGCCAAAGGACACAGGGAAGCTCCAGCATGAGGCCTCCCTTAAAAGCAACATGCTGACCTAATTAACCAGCTGTGCTGATTTACGACCAGCTATAAATTGGCCCACCTGAGGTCAGCCTGTCACTGCAGACAACAGTGTTCAAACCTTGTGCTTTGCCTTGTTACACTGGACAGATTCTGAGACCCTTGGCTGCTCCTTTGGACTATGCTTTTGGACACCCCCTGACTGGCCTTGATGCTTGATACAAGTGACTCCTGTGCACTGAATCCCTGGAACACCTTGACCTCGCCTCTGCTCTCTCCTGCTAAGGATACTGGAGGCTGGAGCTCCCATGGAAGACTCTGGGATGACCTGGTTGCACTCTTTTGTTATTCCCTGAACCTATCCAAGCTGTGACCAGGCACTTGCAAGCCTGGAAGCAGGACAGGTCAATATCTCCCCCTTTGCAATGTAATCCTCTCATTTTTAAGTGTTGAACTGACACTTCTCAGTGTCCTCCACCTTTTCAATACTTCCCGGAGTCTGCAGCTAGTCCAGAAAGGGAGTTATTATGAACTGCTCCGCTTTTTGCGGCTTCTTTACCTGCTCTACTTCAGTGCTCTGGCTGCAACATACAAGGACATTGACCAGGCAAAACTACACATATTGGACAGGTAAAAGTGCACTCTTGTGCATTTGCAAAAGAATGGGGGGGGGGATTACGAACACATTTGTGTATTCCTGAAGCACCAGAAAAAATGCGGCAATTGAAAAGGGGTAGTGATTGGAGCGGGGAGGGGGCTGGGGTGAGGAGACAAGAAGGGTTCTTCTGCAAAGTCACCTGGGATACGTGCCAGAGCTGGCTGGAGGACTGAGGGGGAAAACAAGCCATGGCAAGCTCTATCATCTGTTGGGCACACCATGGGTTGTTCAGCAAACAAACAACCCACCGTGGCTTATTCGCAGGGTGGCTTAGCTTGATGTGTGAACCTGCCCAGTGACTCATACAGTTCCAAAATCATCAATCGTTAAAACAATTAAAAAATTAAAACAGAACACACAAACTAAATTCCCAATCCTTCATTGAGAGCCCAGATGGCTGCTTGTGTATTTTAATGGGAGTGAAAGTGAGCCTGAAGCTTCTCTCTGTTGGCTAAGTAAACATACGTAATCACCCTTTTGAAAATGGAGTGATCTTTATATTACTCTGTGGGGCTGGATTCATCAGGAGAAGGGCAAATAAACTGATGGATTCTTCACACTGCGTAAAAAGCAAGCAACAGCTGTCTGAAAAAAAGGAAAGTGAAACAGTAGTTCCACCTCATCTTTCTGCAATGTCATATTTCTAGTCCAGGAATTATGGAACACTCTTTTTACTAATGCCTGATTCATTGCTAGCCTAGCTTCCTCTTGAGTCCTCTGATTTAGCCTTTATAAAGATCACTGCTTTGTTTATAAGTGTTTCGTTCTTCATAAAACACTTTTATGTATTTTGCACTCACAGGGGTCTCTTTAGAGGGCTCTTCCTGTGCCCAGACTCTCTCTTCCAGCACAAATATCCTTAATAATATTCAATGCTGGTGTAGTTTTCTCCCACTCCAAAAGTCATTGCATGGCATTAGATTCTGACTCTTCCAATGACAGGTGAATAGAGTAGAGAGAAGTAGGGCTGCAGCTCAGTGGTGGAGCACATCCTTTGCATGCAAGAGGTCCCATGTTCAATCTCCAGTTCAAAGGAGTGGGGCTGGGAAAGATCCTGAGACCCCAGAGAGTTGATGCAAGGCAGGATAGAGAATGCTGGATTAGATGGGCCAATCCAGCTTTGACTGGAAAGCAGTGAAACAGCTTTCTAGTGAAACAGCTTTCACTAGAAAGCAGTGCCATATGTTCATAGGATAAACATCCAGATAAGACTATTGGGCCCTTACTGTTTCATTGTACCAAAAGAAACATCCCAAGAGTGGTATGTTATGAACAGTGAGTGCTGTGTTTGTTCCAATGGTCTATTCAAAACAAAGTTATTAATCTTAGGAGGCAGTATCATGCTACCTCCACACATCATGGAACCCTGTGGGCTTTAGGAAGGGCTCAACAATTCTAAATACTACTGCCATTCCTTTTGGTCATTCAATACTCCTTTTCAATACTTCCCGGAGTCTGCAGCTAGTCCAGAAAGGGAGTTATTATGAACTGCTCCACTTTTTGCGGCTTCTTTACCTGCTCTACTTCAGTGCTCTGGTTGATAGCTGCAACATACAAGGACATTGACCAGGCAAAACTACACATATTGGACAGGTAAAAGTGCACTCTTGTGCATTTGCAAAAGAATGGGGGGAGGGATTACGAACACATTTGTGTATTCCTGAAGCACCAGAAAAAAATGTGGCAATTGAAAAGGGGTAGTGATTGGAGCGGGGAGGGGGCTGGGGTGAGGAGACAAGAAGGGTTCTTCTGCAAAGTCACCTGGGATACGTGCCAGAGCCGGCTGGAGGACTGAGGGGGAAGGAGGGGGAAAACAAGCCATGGCAAGCTGTTGTTGTGTTTTTAATTGTGCTTTTAATGTATTTGTTTTATTATTGTTTTAATCAAGATTTTATTTATCTATGATTGTAAGCTGCCTTGAGTGTCATTTTTTGGGGGGGGGCAAAAAGGTGAAGTACAAATCGAATCAATCAATCAAGTCATCTTTGGTCTTTCCACCACCACCATGAACATACATGCACAACTTTGGAAGGGGACCACAGATGGAAGTAGTGCAATGGAGCAGACTATACACTACAACTATCTATCATTTCTCTGCATCATCAACAGGATGTTGCCCCTGTTGCACCATCCCCATTCCTAGTCCTCCGTCTGAGTCCCAGGGAAGTTGCTTCTCCTTGTGTAGTACAATCAAACATTTCATGCCTGGAATTCCTAAGAGTATAATACCCTATATCCATTAGTCCAGTCAGCTGCTTTGAGGTATGATACCAAAAGCTGAAGATGATGTTAGCATGATGTAGGCCCATGTACATACTACATAGTGCCATACAAAATAGATGCCTTAAGGATTCTTGCCTTAATAGATGGGAGTCTAAACTTCCAGTCTTAGCAAGGATGAAGGAACCCCTGGAGGGAGTACCAACAGTTTGTTCAGGAACCCATTCTGGATGGTCTCAACTACAGAGTCCTGTCCTTGCCCCCATATCTGGTTGTATATATTTTCAATGTAGAACCTACCAGGGAGCTCCCTTTAAGTCTCCCAAAAGTTAGAAATATTTTTTGCTGTTCAAGCTGAGATTCTTACTGCCTCTATACAGCCCTGTAGCCAGCCTTCCTTGTTAGGTGAGGCAGCCACCTTTCTAGGTGGGGCATTTGGGGTGGGTGGGTTGCATAGTGCCAGCCAATCCCGCCCACTCCTCCTTGAGGGTCCCTCCTTATAGTCTTGTTCCTGACCGTTCTTTCCTGTTGGACAATCAAGGGAAAATGTTTTAACTGGTTGCTATATGAAGGACTCTAAGCAACTGGAAACTATGGTAATTGTGGAAAGCAATTGGCTTTTCTTTCTTTTTTTCTTTTTTGTTGGTTGCTGGTTTGATTTTTAATATTCATCTTAAGTGTATTAACCTTACCCCACAAACTCAACTTTAGTGATGTCCATCTGTCTATATCCTGTGGGATCTCATTAGTCAATTGTTCAGGTTTAACTTATGGTAATCATTAGAGATATGTCTCGGGGGATAAGTATTCCCAAGTAAGTAATGAAATCCAGGCACCATTGAAATTGCCAATTAGCTAATACACTATGTAATATATTGTCTCCAATCTGCAGGGATGGGGACTCGGACTCGAGGACTCGACTCGTGAGTCGGACTGAGTCCCCCCTCTGACTCGACTCGGACTCGAGTCCCAATATTTTTAATGGGACTCGAGACTCGACTCGGGACTCGAGACCAAGGACTCGTCAACATCCCTGGGCTGTTGACGAGTCTTCTGGCTGTGCCAGAAGGAGCACGATCACCGGTGAAGAGCGCATGGAAGCGAGGCGCGCCGCTGCTCAGCCACTATGGACAGCTACCAGGAGCGCAGCCCCAATGATGTGTTGAGATTTATTTTGATTGATGTGTTGTTGTGGGGGGTTTGGGTTAGGGTCAGACATTTTGGGTTTGGCTGCCTCTGCCTGCCTGTTTGGGGTTCCCAGCCTCCTCTGCCTGCCTGGTCTCTTCTTGACCTGTTCAGCAGTTGAATTGTCCAAGACAAAGGCCTCTGCCTGCCTGCTTTGGGGTTCCCTGCCTCCTCTGCCTGCCTGGTTATTTTGGGTTTGTCTGCCTGGTCTGTTCTTGCCAAAATCAGTTGCAGAGTTTTGAAATAAAAAGGCACACTTCTGCCTAGAATTTATTTAAGCCACACATCTGAAATAGCCTTATTTTGTTGGGGGGAAACCCCATTGATTTTAATAGGGACTCGTGGAGTCAGTTTTGGTAGTGACTCAGGACTCGTGACTCGTGAGTCACCATTTTGGACCAAGGACTCAGACTCGGACTCGAGACTCGGGTCCAAAGACTCGTGACTCGAGACCAAGGACTCTTCAACATCCCTGCCAATCTGCATCAATTCAGACTTTGCCTAGTTAACTGAATAGCCAGAAAATTCACCAAAAGTATTAATCAACAGCATCAAAGCTGGAATAGATGCCTGAAGTTGAGAAATAAACAGTAAGAGATCATCCACATTAAGAATATTTTTAAATTCTAAACAATATTGAACTCTCCGATTTCCCATGTGTCCTTAGGAAAAATAAGTTGAGTACAGTATGTTTAGTTGCTTGGTTTCCTCAGAAAGAAAAAAAGAAAGTGTGTGTGTGTGTGTGCGCACGCACGCACGCACGCACGCACGCACGCACACACACACACACACACAGAGATTACTCTGAAGAGTTCTGTGATTTCCTTTTTAGAAACCAAGGAGTTTGCATCAAATCTGGTGACCTTTAAATGGCCTTCATGTTCCATTAAAACAGCCTCCAAGCACTTAACAGCCTCAGGTCACTTTCACTTTTAATTGTGCTTTATTATTCTCCATTGTTGCAGAATGTTTCAGTCAATTTAACTGGGAAGGAATCGCTCCCTCTTCTTTTGATGGGTTGAATTCAAGTTCTAATGGTGAACAATCATCCTTAACTGTTTTATTAAGTAAATCTTGGGGGGCACCTCCACACCACCTCCAACAGTTCTTAAAAGTTTTAGTGAAATGTTCACATTATTGGGTAAATTAATGAGAGGGTTGGTTTACTATTGATTTACATGAAAGAGGAGCTAACAGACAGAATAGGTGAGACAAGCTTTAGTTATATAAAGGGGTGGGAAACCTTGTTTAGTCCAAGGTTTAAATACCTATCTGGAAAATTACTCGGTCATGAGTGATCGCCTGATGATGATGATGATGATGATGATGATGATGATGATGATCTTGGAAGTAGAGTCGGATTTGGGGGGGGAGTAAGGCAGAGTGGTGGGCCAAAATGTGATTCTTCCCATTTTTAAGACTACTCATAAGTAAACAGGACAAGCTTTTGCATGTCTACTCAGAAGAAAGGAGGACAGAATCACTCAGCAGTTTCCTCCCCAGGTCCCACCCCTCTTCCAGCAAGGAAAAGCTCTTATTTCTGACCAGCAGCTGATAGGAACTTTTCCCTGCTGAGAACCAAAAAAGACTCCATTTTGCAGTGCTCGGCAGGGAAAAGCTCTAATCTCCAAGCATCTGCTGGTTGGAAATAATAGCTTTTCATCACCAGGAGAGGGATAGGATCTGGGGAGGGAGCTGCTGAATGATTCTGTCCTGCTTACTTCTGGGTAGACATGCAGAAGCTTGTCCTGCTTACTTCTGAGTAGGCTTTAAAATGGTAAGAATAACATTTTGACTCCATGCACTGTGCCTTACCCCCCTCCTCCCAGATGGAATGCACCCCTACCTCTGAGATCTTTGCCAGATTGGAATTTGGGGAACTGGTGGCCTGATAGGGACCCCCCCCCCCTTGTATTTGGCCTGTGGCTGGATATTCCCCATGGCCGCTTTAAGGTAATAGTGCAGTTATGTTAGAGTTAATGGAGCAGTCATGAATCCCTTGCTTTTGCTTGCCATTTTAAACCTGGATATATTCTTCTGGCACTATTCCAGGTAATGGAGCAAACCATCAGATAGCATTCATTCTATTCCCAGATTTACTAATGAAACTCTGGAGGTAAGGCAGTCAACCTTAGTACATATTAGATCATACCATTTCCTGTTAAAAATGTGATTATAAATACACAATGGTAAATTTCACATGCTCTTTCTGTAGTAGTGCATAAGATGCCACTCTGCTTGTTGTTTGGGCCCTTCAAGCATGAGAATTTTGTCCTGTTATTGTTTTCATTTTCTTCCTCCAATCCCTCAGGGCTGGAACAATCAATATGCAAAGCATGCTACTACAGAGTAAAGTCTCAGCAGTATCACACAGCCTGTAAGTAAGCAGAGCCCCATGTTGCAATACATGTTGCTGTTCTTGGTCCCTGTATTTCCTGGCTGTTTCCACCACCTGGGAGCAAGCAAGGAAGTGCTCCCCTGCTAGATATGCATGTCTTCTAATGGGCTGGGCTGATGTGAGGGCCGCATTGGCCAATACAGTCCATTAGAGGCTTCTTCACAGATGTATCTAACTGCAGCTAAACTGGCTAAGTGGGCCTACTTCCACGACAGGGTTGTTGTGTTGCCATAGCCTGTTGAAAAAAGAAAGACAAAATACCTGGTCATTAGCTCAGCATAAGAAGAAATAGGATGTCCCTTCTTTTCTGCACTACAGCCAATTACAGCCAGGTTTAGCAGAACAAAGATGTTGCCCACTTACTAGAAAGTAATGGCTTGTTTATACTGTCAGAAGAATCAAAGTGTAAAGAGGTGTAGGTGAGGGTAATATAGTTGAATTCACCCTTCATATAGAAAGTTAGCAAATCAAAGAGAAGGATTCAACTAGGCTTCTCCCTGGAATGCTGGTTTTTTGTTTTTGTTTTAAATCAAGGATGTTAACAGAAGATAAGACTCAATTCTGATCTTACTTTAGATGAAATTTGCCAGCACAATAATGTCTTCTGAGTAAATGAAGCAGGACAAATTTCAGACAAATAGAGGTACTGTGCTAGGTGCCTTTAAAGCAGTGTTCTCCAACCTTGGGTCCCCAGATGTTTTTGGCCTGCAACTCCCAGCATGCCCCAGCCAGCTATGCTGGCTGGGGCATGCTGGGAGTTGCAGGCCAAAAATATCTGTAGGCCAAAAACATCTGGGGACCCAAGGTTGGAGAACACTGCTTTAAAGATATAGATATAGATAGTGGAGGGTGGTGACTCCAATGTCAGCGGGGTTATATCCACTCTAGATTTCATGCTGAACTTTAAAGGAGCTATCCATGGTGCCAAACCCTATAAAATAGTTTTGGCACCAGGGATAGCTCCTTAAAAGTTCAGAGTAAACTTTTACGCAGCCCCACTGACACTGGAGGAGCCAGCCTCTACTGGATATATACCGTAGATATAGATGTATTGGGATGCCTAAAACTCCCCCACCCCCCAGAATTGAATGACATTTATTGGCATAGTTGTTTCTATGCCTGCCAAATATCAGACAGATAGGTACAAGGGGTTTTGTGCAAGGGGAAGGAACAATTTAAAGTTTTGGCGGTGATCCACCAGGTATCAAAATTTGTTTTTCAAGGGTTAGCAACCCTCGTGTATGAGATATATCTAAATATGAATATAGCTTTATGTGATCTTGCAACAGTTAGTTTCTCTTTTCTCCTTGAGGTCTATGTGGGATCTCTCCCTTAGTGCAGACTTTGGAGCTGCGGCAGTGTCCTGTCTCTTCAGGAGTTAGTGTTTCTTAATATGTTTGGAAGTGAGAAAGTGACCAGAGTCTCTTACCTGGAAAGCAGAGCTGAGGGGTGTACTGTAAGCTAGACAGGTAAGCTCACCTTCATACCAAACACAAACATATATCTATCTCTCTTGTATTCACATGCTACATCTGTTTGTGTAGACTTTAAAAATCTTAGGAATATTTCTAAAACTTCAATGTGTGAAATGGCACTTATGGTTTTCATTAGTGCTACATTGGGTCCTATGACATACCAGAATAAATTGCCTATGGGGCACCTAAGATCTCAGTTGCTGGGGAGGTGTTTCCCCATTTTAGGAATGTGTGAGGGATCTGATGGGTGTGCGTGAAAATCCAATGGATTTTCACAATGCGGCCCCCGGGATTCCAGTTGGCCAGCCCTGCACTGGTGCCTACTTGCTATGGTGAGAGTCGAGCCAGCTCGTAGACTTCTGTCTCTAAGATGGGCCGTGGTTTGCGCATTTTTTTAAACACTAAGGAAATCTGCGCAAATGGCAGTATTTGCGCAATTTGTGTAACTTTACGTGTAAATGGCATTGTTTTTTGCATGCTTTGTGCAAATCAGAACCCAAAAAGCATGTGGATCTAGTGCAATTTGCACAAATCCGCCGATTTTATGCAAATCGTGCTAGATCCACGTGCTTTTCAGGCGCTGACTTGTGCAAAATGTGCAATTTATGCAATTTGTATCAAGTTATGCAATTTCGCAAATATTGCCATTTGTGCAAATTTCCTTAGCATTTTTTTTTTTAAATGTGCAAACCACATCCTGTCTTAGAGATGGAAGTCCATGGACCCCCCCCCCCCCCGACTCTGCCTGCTTCTGACCATCGGATCGGAAGCAGGCAGGAAGTCTGTCAAGCTCAAACAAGCTGGACTTCCTTGCATAAACACATGCCATCCCACACACCTGAGGTATGTGGGTGAATAATACCCCAGCTACACAAGCAGGGCTGAACAAATAGTTCTTTCCCACCAGCTCAGAGTCTTCACTCCAGCCTGGAGGCCAATTGTGAGGGAATGACTAAGTCAGTATTCTCCAACCTTGGGTCCCCAGATGTTTTTGGCCTACAAGCGTAGCTGGCTGGGGCATGCTGGGAGTTGTAGGCCAAAAACATCTGGGGACCCAAGGTTGGAGAACACTGGACTAAGTGATAGTCAGGGCTGGCCCTACCATTAGGCAAGGTGAGGTAGTTACCTCACATGGCGGATGCTGAATGGGGCAGAGGGGGCAGTGGCAGTATGCCCCTGGCCATTCCCCTCTTTTGCAAGATAGAGTTGTGTGTTCGAGGAAGCCTGCCCTGCACCCCCTAAGGTAGTCTGCTGCCCCCAGGTGCAATGGAGGATGCTGCCCCATCACCAGTGTCAAGTTAAGATTCAATGGCCATTCTGTGGGTGGAGGGATGGCGACATCTTGTCCTTCACCTCAGGCAGCAAAATGTCTTGGGACAGGCCTGGGGACAGGCCCCTCTCACGTGGTTGTGGGCTTCACATACATACCGTGGCCATGTGGGTGTATGTGGTTGCATGTAAGTGCTCACAGGGCCTTAAAAGTGGACTGGCAAGTGTCTTGAAGGGTCATGACTAGTACAGGAACATTGATTTGCAGCTGTGGCATTGAACAAAATGTTCCTTCAGAACCTTTACAACTCCATGTTTCTCTGATTCTATCTGAAACCTGCCTCAGAAAAATCATGACCTACTTCTAAGGATTGTTTTTGTTCTGCAAATCTTCTTAATGATTTTAATTGTTTGCCCTTTATTCATACATAACTGCTGCTTTCATTTTATTTCTGTAATCCCTCACATATCCACTCCTGTTGCGATGACGTTAACAGCTTTGATTAAACAAACCATTGTGCCTTAGGAGACAGAGAATGAAATGCCATTACCAACCAACCAGACTTCAAATGATGAAGGATTGCATAAGTATCAAACACTTTTATCCCTGAAATAAAAGCCAAATGGTTGGTTTCACTCTGAAATGTAGCTGGTGATAAAGATGACCTACTTATACTAGTGCTTCTAATATATGCATTCATTACTATACATATGCAATATGCCTGAGTTATACAGTGGCTTGGGGTGAAAATACAAATCTGAATGATCTTTCTTCCACTTTGGGACTGTTGATGATTTTTAGCTTTTATAGCATGCCAGGTCTGGGTCATCCTTGCTTTGAGCGTATAAAGTTCTCAGTTGGACCTTTACGCAAAAATACTTACTACTTACATACATGAAATATGTATATATATTTTTAAAAAAGATCTGGAAAATAAACTTTTTTACTTGTGTGCATTTTCAATTCTGATTTTTATTAAATATCTTCTAAATCAATCTACATTTCTCCTGTTTTCTCCTATTCTGATTTTAAAAATAATAATAAAAAATAATAAAAGTAAAGAATGCACCAGATAAGAGAAAAGAAGCAGGGGAGGGAAAAAAGGAAAAATACAAAAGAGAGTATAATTTGGAAATTCAATGCTTATATAGGAGCAATGAATTTCATAATGTACACAAATTACATACCTACTGTAACTCTGTTCTCCCATAAGAAACTCCCAGGTCCATGAGTGCTTTGAGATGAGCCTTTTATTGTGCAATCACCCTGCCTCATTCACTGAATTTTATAGGGTGGTAGGGGTTGTTGGAGGGGGGGGGGGGAAACAACCCTCAAATAACCATACAACAGACCATGGATTATTGGAGGGGTGTTTCCCTCTCCAATAACCCCTGCCACCCAGATTTGGATGACATGGCAAACCATGGCAACCACCCACCATGGGTTGCATATTCAAAATGGCCACTAGCAGACATTGCAACCCACCATGGCTTCAATAAGCCATGCTGGGCTGCAGTGATTGTGCAAACTGGCCCAATGTCTATGAAAGATTAATTGATTCCAAGTTGATGAAAACTCTTTGTAAAGCTGAACCATGAATATTTTGAGCATAGCTATAATGGAAGCCAGAAATGGCCAACTGGTGGCCTGCAAGGGCATAAAGAAGCAGCCAAAATAACCCTAAGAAGAAATAACTTAGGTGAAGGATCTAGAGAGATCCCATTGAAGAGCTTGAACCTGAGAGTCATCATGCAAGGTAAGGGAGAATTACAATAAGCTTCTTTCAGATCATAGGTATAAAATTCCTTCCCCTCTTCTCCCACCACTTCCTTCTCATTATGCAAAGTCTGCCCGGAAGGCAGAAACACAATTAATTGGTGCAGTGAAATGCTTAACTCATTAAGTACAGATTTGAAACACATATTTTAATGGGAGTATTCCCCCATGGCAGATCATTCATTGCTGATGCCATGTTGTAAACAATTCACATCAATCTTCTAATTCAAAAAGTAGAGTTAAAATCATTCTCACCTTCTCCATAGGATTTGCTACTTAGTAATACCAGCTGCCTAAAGAAGCTGCCTATTTATTCTGACTGGTTCAAAATTGGTATTGGACTGCATTTTGAGAGTCCTGCCAGAGTGAGATGTGAATGCATCCCAAAGGAGTGAGAAGCTGAAAACTACAATCTTCAAAATGACTAATTTCAAAGTAGGATGGTGCACTTATGAATCACTAAAAAGGGGGAAATGCATCACAAAAAAGGATATAAATGTGCATAAGCTAATTTATATGTATCGATGCAATTTTAGAAATATATTATCATTTGAAAAGAAATACATCTCACCATAGCATAGAAGGCTGTGAGTGTGACCAGCTGACCAGAGTGCCTGTCTGTTCAGCCTGCTGTCCAGGTGCTAACTGTGGGCGGGCAACAGTTGTCATGGTTCTTATCTTTCAACTGGAATTGGACAGGACAGCCGGTCAAATGGAGAACACCTTCAAAGAGAGGACAGTCCCCCAGCAGCCTTTCAAATAGAGGGCTGTCCCCTGTAAAAGAACACATGGTCAAAAGATATTCTATCAGCATCAGTTGAAGTGAAGTGTTTTAGGGTAGGTAATTTAAGGACTGAGACTGCCATGTCCCACACCAGTGCCTCGCACAATTTGAACAAGGGGTTCAAATCTGGGCACATTTGAACAAGAGGTGATCATGCTTCTAGCATAAGAGGTGACGATGCTCCTAGGTGATGGGGGATAGAAGCACTGGAAGCAAAAATGGGGGTGAGGGAGCAAGAAAGATCAAAATAGCAGTGAGAAAGATGCAGGAATAAATAGCAACAATGGCATACAAAAAGACAGGGAACTCTTGCCTTTACTCCTGAGATAGAGCAATAGAACCTTGGAGGTTCCATGGACTTTGAAGAAGCCCGAGTGCAAGGTGAAAGGGAGAAACGTGCTAAGTGAAAAGCACGTCAAATGAATCCTTTACAGGACCATCTTCTATCTGGTAACCTGTGTCCTCACTGTGGGATGCTGTGTGGATCTAGAATTGGCCTCCATAGTTACTTACGGACCCATCGCTAGAGTCTACACAATCTTCTTTAGAATTTCCTCCTTTTATCCTGGAAGACAATCTTACTCGGTCACGAGTGATCACCTGATGATGATGAGAGCAATAGACCTTTTTGGGGGGGGGGGCAATGAGTACTGAGAGAGTGAGCAGACCGAACCGACTGCCTTACATATTTACAAAGACAATTCTCCTTGAAAAAGCCAACTCAAAATACTTTGGGAATAAGGGACACTATCTTTTCCTGTGCAGCTGTTTCCACTCCCCTCCAAGAACTGGAAGCAACCTTAGAAAATATAGTCAAATTCCTCTCAGGTGTCCTTCATGTCAAAAAAGTGCAGACCAACCAGCCCACGTTGGTCCTCCATTTCTACCAAAAGGAAGCTGGATGAGTAGATCAGCCCCAGACTACGGGAGGGTCAGCTATGTTGCATCAATGCATCACAACCCCTAAATAAATGCCATAATCTAAGAACATACAAAACAGAGAAGCATGGATAGATGGGAGCAGTACTTAGCTAAGTACCTAGTACTTAACCCCTCCCCACAAGCACACACCATGTGGGTGTCACATATCACTGAATAGTTTGGATAATGGAGTGTGGGTTCTATTGTTGATGACTTAAATGGCTAACTGTTTCCTAAAGAATCAGAAAATAGTTGTTGTTTTTGCTGAGCCCAGTTATGAGACCAATTAGATCTCCTCATATGCCCCCAAACCTGCTCCCCCAAAGCTCCTTACCTGGTTATGGCTACCAATGCCCTAGCCTAGTGGCATTTATAGGGATAAATAGGGATATCTCTTCCCTTCTCTCCCCACACCTC
Source organism: Shinisaurus crocodilurus (assembly GCA_021292165.1). NCBI lineage: Eukaryota > Metazoa > Chordata > Lepidosauria > Squamata > Shinisauridae > Shinisaurus > Shinisaurus crocodilurus. The sequence goes on along the minus strand of CM037878.1, from coordinate 259,178,982 downwards.
CAGCACTTGGAGTGCTGTAATAGCACTGATCCAAGTGTCAGGAGCTCTGGGAAATGCTGAAAATTGCATTTCCCAGGGTTCCTGGCACTGTGATAGCTGCCGTAAAAGTGTTTCAGGCATGGGGGAAAGAGACCCACAGACACAAACCTCTTTAGCTCCCTCTTTGCTCCTGCCAGACCATTAACAGCTACCACCACCACAGCCGCTGCCGCCGCCAGCTGAGTGAGTGGGTGGAAGGGTGGAGTTGTAGTGCTTTCCCATTTTTAAGGCAAACATTATGGGTTGCTGAGTTTTGTATTGCAAGCCACAGCATTACGAACCCGGTGATGTCTCTTAATCAATGCTCCTCAGTTTGCAGAATCTAAAAATCTTAAGGTAATGGGTCAATTTCAGCGGAGGCTGGTGGGTCCAATGTCACTGGGGCTGTTTATCTGCTCCAGATTTTACTCCATACTTTAAAGGTGCTGAACCCTATCCCCAAAATAGGTTTTGGCACCATGGATAGCTCCTTAAAAGTTCAGAGTAAAATCCGGAGTGGATGCACAGCAGCCCCGCGGACATTGAAGCCACCAACCTTCACTGATCAATTTTGATTAGATGATCTTTAAGAATGTTCTTGCTGAATACTTGCTTAATTGGTAATGTTTCACTAATCCTATATTTAGATGTATAAATTGCTGATAAATTGGACTGAGGATTTCAGCTCTTAGAAAGAGGTCCTAGCAGCTAACAGACCTCAGTCAGATCCCTTACTGAAGTGCTTTCTTTGGCTGTAGGCGGATCGCTGAGCTGAGGCTGCAATGTAGTATGTGTTCAAATTGCAGCATTTTACAACCTGCCGGTCTAAGCATCCTGTTTTAGAGACCGACATATGGAATGTTGATGCACAGGCTACATTTTGATCTCATTGTAATGCTGAGAACTCAGATGGTGTAGTAATTACTAAAAAGCCATCAAGTACCACCAGATCATTTGCATATCCCCAGGGAACTCGTAGCTTTTTAAATGCAAGACAAAGAGCAGTTGTTGTTGGAGGGGTAAGTATGCAAGAATAGACATGTTTAGAAGCTTGCCTTATATACACATTCCATATGCTTTATCATAAATTGTAGCTATGATGACGTCTGATTCCGAATCAGACTGCAGCTGCATTTCCCCAAATGCTTTAATACACTGTGCACATTTAAATACTAATACAAATTGCTCCAACCTTGTTATCTCCTGCTACAGCATTTTTCTCCCCCCCCTTAAAAAATAATAATATTGCTCTAACTATTTTATAAAATAAATATTAATGGCATATTGCTGACTCTCTGGTGAATCTGGTGGGGAGATTCTGGAGGGGGGAGGGGAATCCAGAGCTTAAATGAAATTTTGATGTTCTTGCATGACATGATACTGACTGAAGGCATTCTGTGTGTCTTCTCTTATTTTCCTAATACCTTCTACCGCAGGTATACTCTCAAAGGCTTGATTTCTTTTGCTTCCAAACATCAAATATATTTTGCATTGACAATCTAATTTATTGCTAAGGAACCTTCACAAGAACAGACATTGTTCTCCTACAGTTGTATTCTCTGGCTCTTTTGAAATGATCTCAGGCACATAATAAGCCTTATCAGCCCATCCATTAATAAATGTCTCTTGCAGCCAAAGAGCAGAAATGCCATAACCCATCAGAGAATATTACCATTTTAGAACTGGGCTCTGCTTACAATGGCTATTCTTACTTGGAAGCTTTGTCAAAATAAAAAGAGAGGGGTTTTGTGTTCCGAGCTTGCAAAGGAAAATATTTGATATGTAAAATACCATAGAGCAGTTTCTCTAACCAAAAATGTCCAAAAGTCAGTCTATGCCCCTTCAAATCATAAATGAATTGTTTGCTTTTATATCTGTTTGGCCACTTAGAGTAATTTAGGATAAGGAATTTTGGTGTATGTGCATGAGCTCACTCTCATCTGCAATTTTATTTATTTCTTATATTTATTAATCGTCCATCTGGCCAGTCATCCGGCCACCCTCTGTGTTGACAGTATTGGAGTGTAATCCTATGTGTATCTATCCAAAAGTAAGCCCCACTGAGTTCAATTGTGCTTGCTTCCAAGAAAGTGTGCATTGCAGTCTTCCCTAACCTGGTGCCCTCCAGACATGGTGGACTACAACTCCCAGCATGCTGCATAAACAAAATCCTATTAAGGTCAATGGGGGCTTACTCCCAGCTAAGAAGGTTATCAGAGTGCTCTGATAACCTATAACTTGGTTTTAGATGCCCTCCAAGAGGCTTCCTCCAGGGGGCAGGGCTTGGAGGAACCCCAACAGGCTGCATGGGCCAGATTGCAGTGCCCTGTGGGCCGGAGGTTCCGCACCCCTGATGTAGGTAAATTCTGCGCTGGGGTTAGCTCTGCCAGAAAGTACCGTAAGTAATAATTTGATTATATATCCATATATAATACTATCATTTAATAATATAATTCATATAATGTGTGCATGGTGTGAATACAAGAGATCAGGCTCCTGCCCCAAGGAATTTACAATCTAAAATTGGACTCAGGGCAGTCAAATATGCAATGGTTTCAGTTACACATGCTTAGACTTGGTTACAGGCTACATTACTGTATGACTTGGGAGCTAAGTGGTTATGCCAAAGGCTTCACAGGAAAGGTACGATTTGAAGAAGGATTCGAAGGAAGTAAGAAAGGCAGCATCACGTTGTTGCATTTACCCCTCACTGATGTATGTAATGCATACATTGGGTACTTAGTGATTTGGTCATGATTGCACCAAGCCAAAGGAATGCATTGTGATCTCACAGAGCTGGAATGTAATAGTGGTATAGAAGGGAGAATTTGGGCAGGTGCAACTTCTTTAGTCATGTTTACCCAGTAGTATAAAAAGCTAGAGATGGTCAGTGCTCTGGAGCTCTCTTCTAAGAGAAGTTCATATGACTTATTTTCTGCTGTCCTTTCTAAGATGGGTAAAAGAAAATTTCCGGAAAATGTTCAGCGACTGATTGCTGCTACCTACATGCTTGCTGTTTTCACTTCGTGCCTTGTTATTGTTTGACTCTGTTTGATAATGTTTGCTTGATAATGTTGTTTGCTCTCATTTTTTTTTAATCTTTGTGAAATTTTACATGAATAGTGATATACAAATATTTACTTATTATTTTTTAAGTAGACAAATAAATACAATTCTTCCATCAATGCAACTATAAAAGGCACCGAGGCTCTGTCTATAACCAAGGGAGGGAAGGAGACAGGGAGAGAAACATCATTTAAAACACTGTGTTGATTCTAGAATATACTGTATCTTGGGAAACATTGTTTATGTCTCTGGCCAAACTACTGACATTTTGCAAATGCGGTCTCATTTAATAATCATGCATTAGATTATCTGGAATGGAAAGGACTATTTAGAGTGCACTCTAATCAAATTCTTTTCCTCTTGGATGGAGAGCCTTGCTGAGATACTGCTCAAGACCGTGGCATCTTTTTTCCATCAGCTCATGTAGGTCCAAATTGTGGGCACGGTGCTCAAATCAAGCAAATAACTGTTCATGGGGGAATTCTAATGACGGCTCGAGGAGTTCTCTCTGTGGAGCCCTGGATCCAAAGCTAAACCACAGTGCTGTGTCAGCTTCATTGATAAATAGCTGACACTTGTTAACAAGCATCTCTGCCTAACAAGGGCTCTTCCCACAGACTCCAAAGGAAGGTGCTGAGTTTGTAATGACAAAACCATCAAGCGCCAACAAGAACAATGAATAACAGTGGTGCATTAAGGCTCAAATGTTTCTGGAAGACACACCCTCCCACCTTGAAACCTTGCTCCTTCAATCTCACTGCATGAAAGCTGGCTGTGGGTCACTCAGCGCAGGTAAGGGAAAGCTATCTTTGCTTGTGAAGCTGCACTCATTACTCCAAATACTCCAGAGCGGAGTACTGAAAAGCAGCTCAGGTACCATAGTAGCTCAGTGGTAGAGCATGTGCTTTGCATGCAGAAGGTCCCAGGTTCAATCCTTGGCATATCCAGCAGCAGATAATGTGAAAAACATCTGCCCGAAACCCTTGAGGACTGTTGCGAGGCCAAGCCCCAGCATGGTAAGCCCTGGGTCTGGATTAACCTGGGATCATATCACAAGATGACTCAAGGTGGTCTGTCTAGGATAGCACATTTGCAGCACCAAATGGACAGACGATGCTACAGTACATAGGCTAAGGGAGGGAATGGCTGAGCAGCACCAGACCCAGCTGTGAGGTCCAGGTGGATGAGCAGCGAGGCATCAAGGCTATGGGTTGGATCCAGACTAAGTCCCTTGAACTTGGGTCCCAATGAAATCAGTGGGAGAAGTTAGTCATGACTCAAGACCCATTGATTTCAGTGGGGCCAAGTTCAACTAGCTTCTTCTGGACCCAAGTTTATGCATCCATGTAAAATGTAAACTTCATGGTTTGGATGCAACAAATTGCAAGTAGAATTCTCTTTGTGAAACAGGACTTTCCCACCCTTCCTGCCTGCCCCCCTGAAAAGCCACTTCTGAGGGCTGTGGGGCCAACAGGAAAGGTGTGATATGTGGAAATGCTTCCTTTCATTCTAGGCTCCCTTTGGATCCCACTTTATGGATTTCCCCACTTATTTTAGCAACAATGGATTTAAGAGAAAATGAGAATCAGAGATTTAAAATAGGCATTTCCTTTGAAACAGATTTCCACTGCTTGCTAAATTTGAGTCTCACGTTGTCACTTATTTGAATTTCCAGATGATGAAAGATGGTCTTTCCACCTAACATAAATGACTTTGGCATCATTCTCATGAAAGCTGGTGCTAATTTATATTTGTGAAGGAAGGGGGTGGGCTGGCTGACCCGCCAGGAAACCCAGCACTTGCCACCATGTAGGCCCGGAAGGGGGGGCTGGCTGACCCGCCACCACCCCACCCTTGCCTACTGGCAAAGGAACCAAGACCCTCTGAGATCTCAAGATACCAGACTGCCAGCCTCAGCTGTCTGCAATCCTACTAAGATCTCTGTTTAGGGACCCGCCTTCACAGAGCACTACAAAACCCATTTGGGGTGAAACAAAGACAAGGTTTATTCTGGTAGCATCTTACAACAAAATTAGGGAAATGAGAGAAGCATACAAAATAGAGAGACAGACACTTTGGTACACAGTAAAGCTACAAAACAATAAAACCTGATTCCTTAAGATCAGCTTCGAATCCCAGCGCTTGCTGAATGAATTTACTCTGTGCCAAATGAGAGGGTGGAGTAGCTAGCCACTGGCTATTAGATGGACATCTTTAGATAGATCTCACAAGGATGATTCTTCTGATTCTGTATTTCCAAGTCAGGATTAAGTTTAGTGACATTTAAACATAGCAATAAGGGAAACTATTAATATTTTAACTTCTAAACCAGCATTCTGCAACTTGGCACCCTCCAGATGGTTTGGACTGCAATTCCCATCATCCCCAACTAGACTTGAAGCACATATTTAATTAATTCAATTTTAATTTATTATATTTATACCCCACCTTTTTTCCTGCAAGGAACCCTAGGCGGCTTACATAATCCTCCTCCTCCTCTCCATTTTATCCTCACAACAACCCTGTGAGGTAGATTAAGGCTGAGAGTCAGTGACTGGCCCAAAGTCACCCAGTGAGTTTCATGACCGAGCGGGGACTAGAACCCAGATCTCCCGAGTCCCAGTCCAACACTCTCACCACTACGCCACACTGGCTCTATATACGTACACACACATATTCTGATTTCTATCAATTACCATTTTAAATCACACATACAATATATATTGCTCTGGTTCATGTTAAAAATTTTCATGACAATAGTAATTGCTTGAGGCTTTCTGCATTTTTCTGTTGCTTGGGAAGGTGAGGACTCCTGGCAGAGATGAGAAGAGAGGGCAGCTATATTTACTAAAGGGGTAATTTCACATGTTGCTTAAAACATCTGCTGTCTCTGCCATCAACTGAGTCCTACTTTGCTCCCTGAAAAAAGAGACTGCTACACACAAAAGCTTAGGGTGAGACATGATCGTGGTCCCTTCTGGCCTTATAATACAAATTTGTGAGGCTTCCATAACTGAATAATGAGCTTGTATGGGGTATAAATGGTTCAGAAACTCACAGACAATGAAGAATTTGGAATGAGATCCTGTAGCATGCAGAGATTCACTGGCTAAAGTGCAATATAAACCTTGACTCTTGGAGGGAAATATTTTATCCTTTGGGCTAATTGTTCTCTGAATCAGTTTGTACGTCTCCTTTCAGGTTTTGCATAGGGTTGCCAACTGTGTTTTTCACTTGAGGTATGGGCACTGAAGATCTATTTTGAGTTACCACATCTTCTAGATTGAGGGTGGGCAACATGGAGCTCATGGGTCGCATGAAGCCCCTGCCAAATTCTGGGTGACACCCCCCCCCCCAATTAAAAAAAATACCTTGTTTGCAAACTAGATTTGACTCTTTTGGTGCTCCATAGCAGCTACAGACACCATTTTTGGGGGTTGTCCTCTGCACTGCAGCCCATCAGGAGAGGGTAGAAACTTGCCTAGCCCTGTTCTAAATGCTCAAAGCATGGGAATGACTGAGGAAGAAACGGATTTAGGGGTGTGTTTTCCAGCCCTCCTCTGCCTTCACTTGTCTCACGCAGAACTTAAGCTCACACTACTCAGCTTTGGAGCCTAGGTCTGTGGTCAGAGGGAAAAAAGGACCAGCATAAGCCCTGCATGTGTCAAGTGATGGCAGCATAGGGCAAAACAATGACCAAACCAATCTGCTCCCTTCCTCAGCTATATGTTACAATTGGGGTTATGTCTGAGTTGGTACCCATGTACAATGTGTGTTTCAACCCCACACATCCCTGAGAGGCACGAGATCTTTTGCTGGAGTTTATTTATTTTTATTTAGTTATTACATTTCTATACTGCCCAACAGCCAAAGCTCTCTGGGCGGTTCACAACAGTTAAAACCACAAAATACAACATAAAATACAGTATAAAAAGTTATAATGTGCATTTGCCCCAAATGTGTCTGTCCGCCCAAGTCCCTAAACTAATGCAAGTCTTGACACACTCAACATGTAAAGAATACTTTTATTACATGAAAAATAAAACAGATAAAGATTCCTTGATTACAATTCACTTGTCCACAATTTACAGTGGCAAGGCAGCAAATATAAATAATTTACATTCATACTTCCTGATTCTAAAAGAGCAAAGGACCCTATGCCTGTACAGCCTATTGAAAGGAAAAGCATGGGGACAAGGACCCCATTCTAAAAAGGAAAGATTAGAACCCATAAGGCTATACCTGTTTTCGTTGCTTGTCGAGCAAGGCTTGACTCTAACAGTTGTCGTGTTGTCAGTGAGGATGCAGTTCGTGAGCTGTGAGCTGATTTCCAAATTGGAAATATGCTTTTTAAATATTTTTGACTCCATAGTTTCCCTTATGGAGAAAGGAGGAGTTACTCAGATGAGTGAGTAAAACTTCCTATGTGTTCCTAATTGCCATTGTTCTATTGTGTTCTGTCTTCTAGTTAGACATTTTAATCCAAATTGGAATTCATGAAACTATTCCTTAATGTGCTTATCCTTTCTATCTACCTTTTTCATTTACCTTGTTAATCCCATCACCTCTGGAATATTTACCAAGATTGCTGTCTCCTCCTTCCTGTGTACATTTGCTTAATCTCTTTAGACAGGAATCTCCCTGCTAGTTTTCAGTTGAATCTCATCTTCACTGCAATCCCGGTCACCAGACTTGTGATTCAACATATTCTTACTCCTTTAGTACTAGAGGTCAATCTGATTTTTGTTGTCCCTTCTCCCAGCATGCCCTAGCAACTCCCAGGTTCTGCTCAGATGCTTACCCTTTCTTCCTATGACCTCTTTAAAGATGGACCATACCAAGAGGGATGATTAAATCATAGAAAATAATCCATCATAACACATATGTGTCTGTCGTCCAGGGCTAAAAAGGTGAAAATGTTAAAAAGGTAAGACGAGCCATGTTGGATCAGGCAAAGAGCCCACATTGTCCAGCATTCTGTTGGCAATGGAGGGCAGCCAGATATGTCTGGAGGCCTTACAACAGGGCATGGGGGCAACAGCCCCCCCTGTTGTTTTTGTCCAAACCATCTGGTAATTCAGATGTTTACTGCCTCTGGATTCAGATTACACTTGGAGAAGGAGACCATGGCTCAAAGGTAAAGCACATGTTTTGCATGCAGAAGGTTCAGTTCCTGACATCTCATTTGACCAGGTGGCAGGTGATAGGAAGGTGTCTCTGCCCATGACCCTGCAGAGCCGCTGTCAGTCAGAGTAGTCAGATGTTTTGCAGTACAACTCCCAGCATTTCTGATCATTGGCCATGCTGGCTGGGACTGCTGGGAGGTGAAGTCCAAAACATCTGGAGGATACCAGGTATGGGGAGGCTGAAGTAGACGATATTGGGTCATATGGACTAATAGTCAGGCCTTGTCTAAGGCAGCCTCCTGTGTTCCTATGGAGGTGATTATGGCAGATACCTCTGTGTCATTCTTTAAAATCTGAGCCAGGTTTTATGGTGCCTGTGCAAATGATCATCTTCAACCCGTCCATCAAAATATTTCCCTCAAAGAAAGAGCATCGTCACCCTTCCTCCCTGAAGCTGCATATAGGGGTCAAAACAAACATTACTTAAAATCTCTGTACAGCAGCTATGTTTTTTTTTTTTTTCATGTTTACTCCAGAATAGGTACAGGGACCCCAATTCAGATCAGAACCCTAGCGTGGGAGGTAGGGTTTTTTAAAGATCTGGATCAGGCCCCTGCGACTAGTCTAGAGCAAAAATGATCAAAATACGTAGCTGCTAGACACAGATTTAAGGTAATGTCTGTTTTATCCATCAGCTCAGAATTTGAGCTGGCACCACCAATCACCTCTTAGCAGTGCTGAAAATGGAACTGTCCCAAAAATGAAATGTGAGCTATTGTTTTCAGAGTTTGCTTCAGTAAAAAAAAAAAAAAGCAACACTCATTTTCACAACTCGAAATGTATGTGAATATAGGCAGTGGAGGCTGCTATTTGAAAAATGTGGAGCTAAGTTTCACAGTATGTAATGCCAGGGCCACACCTATCGTAGGCCTTCCTTTACTGATAAACATCATTTTAAATATCCTCTAAAGCAGGGGAAGGCAACTTGTGGCCCTCCAGATGTTTTGGCCTTAGGGTGGCCAGGTGTCCTGCTTTACAAAGGACAGCCTCTGTTTTGGAGTGCTGGCAGAGGACAGTCCACTACTTGAAGGTGTCCTCTCTTTGATTGGCTGTCCAGTCCACATCTGTTTTAAAGTCAAAGAACCACAAGGAGGCCGGAGGGAGAGCAGCAGCGGCCTTGAAGTTGCCGATCAACACTCAGCACCTGGACAGCAGCCACACAGGTCACCTGTTCAGCTTCCTCCATAATGGTGGCATGTATTATATTTCTATTTAAATTATAGTTATTATTTCTAAACTTGCACCTATACAGATACAACTGCATATGCAAATGTTATGGAAGTTTGGGTCCTCTTTTATCCTCTTTTTTAAGTGATGCAATTCCTCTAATTTGGCCTACATCAACCCTAGCCAGTATAGTAATGGTGAAGGCTGATGGGAATTGTAGCCCAAAACATCTGGATGGCCACAAGTTGCCCAGTTGTGCTCTAAAGCTTATGATTCTACTCTCTCAGTTGTGGCTGTTGTTTGTGTACTAAAAGGAAACTCCTCCCCCCCCCGATTTTGTTTTTAAAAAACCTGTTAAATGGCATGATATGTGAAAACAACATGATTTTCAAAATCTTTTCAGGAACAAATAGTCCCCCATAGGTCCCAGTGAATCTGGAGTGGTTAATTATGGTGTTGTTATTTTTTTTTTTAGTGCTTTGTTTGCAGAACTTTGACATTTTGAAAACCACTGGTACCTTGACATCCTGAAGCTAACCATGACTATTAAAGGGATGTGGAACCCTGGATATTTATTTACATGCTTCAGTGCTGCAAAAACACTATTATTATTAATTTATTAATTAATTTATTATATTTATACCCCACCTGTTTCCTTGCAAGGAACCCAAGGTGGCTTACATAATCCTCCTCTTCCTCTCCAAAATTTTATCCTCACAACAACCCTGTGAGGTAGGTTAGGCTGAAAGTCATTGACTGGCCGAAAGTCACCCAGTGAGTTTCATGGCTGAGCGGGGACTAGAACTTGGATCTTCTGAGTCCCAGTCCAACTCTCTCACCACTACGCCACACTGGCTCTCTACACTACACTACACTACACTACACTACAGCAATATGTCCAGATCCCCCCCCGGCTTACAGGGCCGGTGCTACTATTAGGCGAACTAGGCTGCTGCCTAGAGCGCCAGGCTAAATGGGGGCGCCAAAAACGCAGGGAAGGGGAGGCGAAAGAAGCGCGCCCCTCCCTCTCTCTCCTCCACCTCAGGGCTCCGTCTCCAAGCTGGTGAAGCTTCAGGCAGGGTCCTCCTCACAACCAGCATCAAAAGAGGCAGAGAAGGCGACAGGCTGGAGGAGGCGGAGCCAGGCAGGGGCCAATGATGGGAGGCTGGTGGGCAAAATCTCCCCTTCCTTCCAGCCAGTCTAATTTTTCTTCCTTCCTCTTAATCTGTTTTGTCTTTTCCCCTTCTCCAATTGTCTACTTCAGTTCATTTTGTGTTCCTCTTTCTTTCTGTCTTTCTTTCATCAGTCTCCCCTCTCCCCCCTTCCCCCCCTTAATCTTTTTGTGGTTTCCTTTCTCTTTCGCACACACGTGCGCCGCTTTCCTCTTCCTTTCCTCCCTTCTTTCGCCGCCTCCCCCCTCTTCCTTCCTTTCGCCCTCCCTCCTTCACCCACGCTCCAAAACGGCTCCGGATCAGCCGGAGTGCCTCGCTTTGCTTCCTGCAGTTCCAGCTGTGTTTAACCGTACAGGTCTACTCCAAAGTAAGCTCCGAGGGAGCTGGAGGGAGGGAGGGCTCAAGCAGGAAGGGGGGCCGCTAAATATCTGATTTTGCCTAGGGTGGCAAACTGCCTTGCACCGGTCCTGCCGGCTTATATAATTTGTTTCCTTTAAACTCCATTCTGACTCAGATATGCTTAGGGTGGATACTTATGAAATACCCCCCCCAAAAGAGGACAGAGATTTGCATAATCTGTGCATACGCTGATGCAACTTTAGATGCAAATATAAAAATAATAATTATTATTTAAATACAGTACAGCTCAGCATAGTGTGGAAGAATGTGACCAGGTGCCCTGTGTGCCTTGCTCAGTCTGCTGTTCAGGTGTAAACTGTCAGTGGGCATAGAAACTTAAAAGTCAAGAATTTGTATATATAAAAAATAACCATAAAATATAGTAAAATAGATTAAATTTTATAATGTAATATAAAAATTTCCAGAAATGTTTTTTAAAAAAATTATATATATAAAACATGTATAAGACAACAACAATTACGTAGACCTGTAAAATACAACGTCTTAAGGGCTGAAGATGATACAAATGTCCTTTCAGACTTGAGGACCTCTCTCTCTAGATGAAGTAATATTAGTGCCAAGGTTTTTTTTGTTTGGTGCTTCCAGAGAATGTCCTCACAGCATGTAAGCTTTCTTAACTTGTGTGTAGAATGCATTGCCTCAGGAGCTTGGTAGATGAAACCAACCTTGAATTGGAGTGATACAGAGCATTAGCTTGTATATTGACCTTAGTGAAAACTACAGGGTTTTGTATTTTTCCTAAGCCACTGAAGAAGGCCTTTGGGCCGAAACGCGTTTGGCTTCTACACACAAGTTAAGAAAGCTTACATGCTGTGAGGACATTCTCTGGAAGCACCAAACAAAAAAAACCTTGGCACTAATATTACTTCATCTAGAGAGAGAGGTCCTCAAGTCTGAAAGGACATTTGTATCATCTTCAGCCCTTAAGACGTTGTATTTTACAGGTCTACGTAATTGTTGTTGTCTTATACATGTTTTATATATATAATTTTTTTAAAAAACATTTCTGGAAATTTTTATATTACATTATAAAATTTAATCTATTTTACTATATTTTATGGTTATTTTTTATATATACAAATTCTTGACTTTTAAGTTTCTATGCTTTGTGTTTGTCAGGATTTTAAACATAGTCCCTTGTTGTATGTTTCTGTTTCAACTGTCAGTGGGCAACAGTTCTTATGGCTCTTTATCTTTAAACCAGGATTGGACTGGACAGCCCTTCAAATAAAGGATGGTCCTTTGGCAGCCCTTCAAATATAGAGCTGCCCTCTTTAAAAGGGAACTCACGACCACAGTAGCACATGTTAGACATAATAAGAAAAGAAACTCATCTACAAAGTAACACCTTGAACATGTTTGCAGGACTACTACTTATCCCCTGCAAATGGGGACTGTGCCTCCTCATTAAGAATCAGAACACTTAACAGGCTCCTGAGATGAGAGTATTTTTAGTCTTACGATTTTCAGAAATGAACAGCAAACACAAAGCAGTGACTTCTTCTCTACTGCATATTGTAAATACAGAATTGCCCAGTATGGAGAAAGACTGCAACTGTCCTTCTTGGCGGGTTCGGCCACTCAGGGGCTAACCCGGCCTCGGGTAGCCCTCTATCAGCGGTACGCAGCTCTCTGGCAGAAGCCGCGACCAATTATAATGCAGGCAAAGCGAGGAGACCGAGGTTTGAATGGACGCTACTACACTGTTATGGGTAAACAGAGTTTAATGGAGCGTAACAGAACATATACAAAGCACCACGCTAAGCACACACCTACAATTGAGCTGGTAGCGAGCCGCAAAAGCAATACAGACAGTCGTACCTGGAAATGCCTTGTTCCTAGAAAGCTGCTTAACTCCAAAAGGGCTGTTCTATGTTAGCGTTGTTCACTGGGAGCTCCCCCAGGGTTGAAGGTGGTTTGGCCTGAGCCATGGACCTTGCAGCTTGCTGCCTCACGACCAACAACCCTTTTCCCGCCACTGACCCTGGGCTTTATACCCTCTGTTGGGCCCCCTCCTTCTTGTCGTGCCCCCTCCTGGCACGACTGGTTTTTTCTTGTTTGCCCGGCACCTAGGAGTCTTTGGCTGTTCCTTTCTTCTATCCAACACCTGGGAATGAATATTCCACAGCTCCTTCGGCTGCCAGACCAGGGACTTGCCAGGGGGCATGTTAATGACTCCTATTGTGATTCTTGGGTGTCTGATGCTATCTTGCGGTATGTGTGCATATACGTGTGTGTGTGGGGGCTATGGCTTTCTCTTCACACCCAGGTTTAAAATCCTTGCATGCCTCCTTTCTGCTCTCACATAGAATAACGCAGCTTTTGAACTAAACAAGCTCTCTAATGAGAATACTAATACAGCCTTAACCACAAAAGTGTGAACAGTGCCTTGATAATAATAGACTCTAGTCTTCAGAATAAATCACAGAACTCAGAGCTAACAATTCACAAGCTGGAACTATTACAAACTAATTTCCTATCGCACACAAAAGTGTTCATGGAATGCTAAATAAAGAATACGTTATTTTTTATCAGAAAGTCCTTTAACGTGGACTTTTAACTAATGTGACAGTTTTCTTGTGGTAAATTTATTTATTTATTTATTATATTTATACCCCGCCTTTTTTCCTGCAAGGAACTCAAGGCGGCTTACATAATCCTCCTCCTCCTCTCCATTTTATCCTCACAACAACCCTGTGAGATAGGTTAGGCTGAGAGTCAGTGACTGGCCCAAAGTCACCCAGTGACTAGAACCCGGACTAGAACCCGGATCTCCCGAGTCCCAGTCCAACACTCTCACCACTACATCACAGAAATACTTATGTATCAAATAAGACACGGAAACTCTTTCTGCTTGTGTCTTGGAAGGACTCTGGTATTTACAACTACCTTGACTAAAAGGTTATTTGCTAGTCTGGTCGTTGTTGCTTACCTTGACTTTGTTTAATTGGCTTAGTTCCCAGCTTATTATCAGGACACTAATTGAAGCCAGCCATAAAATCAGGACAGTTGTGCAGATTCCATTTCACTTTTTTTGGGGGGGGGATTTGCATTAATTCATATTAGCACTAATGTACATTAGTGCAAGTTAGCGCGAATTCACAAATGTGCAAATGTGCATTAGTTAATTTGCATTAGTGCTAATTTGCATGAACTGATGCTCACGTTTATCATTCTCCATTTCTGCACTTGCCATTTCCCTCTCCTCTTCTGGTGCAGCCACAAGGAGGAGATCAGAAGCTTCCAGTTCCATTTTAGAGTAATTGCAGATGCATTGCGTCTGCTAGGGATGGGTGAATTGCTCGATGGGGGGTGAAAGCGGGGTGAACTCGCCCCACTCAACCTCCCTCCCCTAGCTCCCCGCAACTTACCTTGCCCCAGCTCTGCTCATCTTCTCGCTAGAGCAGCCGGGGCAAGGAACTTCCAGGTCCCCATCGCATCACTTCCGGGTCCCCGGTGCTGCATTTTTAATGTAAAAACCAAGGTAAAGAACCTTAAAATAACCGTGAATAGCAAATCGCAACCATTTTAAGGTGGTTTTCCATGGTATCTATGTAAAAGATGCAGTGCTGGGGACCCGGAAGTGACGTGCCAGGGACCCAGAAGTCCGCCAAGTGCCTCGCCAAGTGCCAGTCTGCTGGTGCTCGGTGGATCGTGCGGTGGGGGCGCTCACCGAGCGCCTGGCAAGTTGGGGGGGCAGTTTGCCCACCCCTAATCTGAACCCTAAACTGTGGTAAATCATAACTATGATTTCATTATCATAGTCACTTAACTATGAGTTGAAAGAAGTCATCTTCTTAAACAGCTATTTGAAGTTGGGTTATTTCAACAAACCATAGTTAAGATTAACCACAGTTTCTCAGGTTTGGACAACATGGCAAGCTGTGATGAATAGAGAATAGAAGTGAAAGCTTCTGAACTTCCTCCTCTTGGCCATGCTGGAGAAGGAGGAGGAGCATGTGAGCCCGAGGTTCGCCGAGTCTTGTTCTCAACACTAAACTATGCATTATGTCCAAACCAACCCAGTTTCTGTCTTTAAGGGCCCATTCTGAATCCCAGGTAAGGTTGCTAGCTTTTTAAATCATCCCCAGGACAACAGCTTCATCTTCAGACATTAGGATGCTGTGAAAAGCTTCACCTGCTGATATTTTCAGATTAAGCAGGTGCATACCCTCCAACATTTCACAGTTGAAAATAGGGACACACATGTGAATTTGTAAGAGGTATGGTTAAGCACCATGAAGGTGTGATCAAGAGGGCGTGGCCAGGCAACATGAGGGCGTGGCCAAGGGTATGGCCAGGCAACCAAAGAGCATGGTCAGGTACAAAAGTTAATAGAGGAAACACACAAAATCTTATATATTATAATTATTACATTATTATATTATACATTATTTTATAATATTTTATTAGTGGCTTTTGTAAAAAATTTTTTACCTTACTTAAACCTTTACTTGTTGATATAGGCTGTTTTTCGGGGGGGGGGGTCAGTGCCTGCAGGGCAATCTCTTTCTTTTTGTTTTAAAATTGTCAGGATTGGTCCCAGCATTTTCAGGGCAGTTGGAGAAGGAGAAGAAAAGGAGATGCGGAGGAGGGGGAGCTTTTGGGTGGGGGGAAATACAAAAAGACACATTGGGGTTTTGAGCCCCTTCAGCATTTTGGTCCAACAACACCTCTACGAGCTTTGGTTTTTTAAGCACAAGGAGTAACTCTGAGGGGCTGAACAGCTTTGTTGTTTGTTTGTTATTGTGGAAAGACCCCAGTTTAAAGCACTTTTTGTGTTCTATTCACACAATTTAGATTTAAAGAAACACTTAAACTGGAATGATCTTACAGAATTTAACTAACTTGAATTAAGTTAAAATAAACAGTGCGATCCTATGTACAGTTACTCGGAAGTAAGTACAAATGTCTTCAATCGGTCTTACTTACCCCGGGCCTGGTCAGAGGCAGCAGGTAGAGCGTGCACACCCACCCACCCTCAGTCTGTTCTCTTCCTGCTTAAAGGGGCCATGGGCAAAATCGAAGATAAGCGAAATAGCTTGCGGGAGGTGGCAAATTCCTGGCTCTACATAACAAATCGGGAATCTGCATAACAAAGTACGAAGCTGTGATGGCTTAAGTGTTTGCCAGACTGTCCAGGCAAATTTGGGGCAATTGGAGGGTATGCAGGTGTGCAGGAATGGTGCAGGGCTGTTTGGCGCCCTAGGCCAAATTATATTTAGCGCCCCCCCTCGTGCCGTGGGGGGGGCCTCCGGAGCAAAGCAGCCCTGCTCTGCAACCCCCCCTCGCGCCGCCGCTGCCACCACCACCACCTACCTTCCCCCCGCCCCCGCTGCTGGCTGCTGGCTGCTGGCTGCTGCTGCCGCCTCCTCCTCCTCCGACGCGATGGGACCCCCGCGCTTTACGACGGGAAGGTAGGTAGGTGGTTAGCGGACGCGCGCGCGCGTGGGCGCGCACGTGGGGGGGAGGTGTGGCGGCGGCAGCGGCAGCGGCCGGCAAGCGGGCGGGGAGGCGCGGCGGAGGCGGCAGGCAGGGCAGGAGCGCGCCGGAGGCGAGGAAGGGGCGCAGAAACTCTGCGCCATCTTCCGCCACGCGCCCTAGGCAGCCGCCTGGGTCTGCCTAGCGGTAGCGCTGGCCCTGCAGGTGTGTGTGTGAGAGAGTGTGTTGTCCACTGACAACCCTAGCCAAGAGAAAAGATCACATATCTAGTTCCATTAGATATTAAGAGAATGTATTTATTTAAATATGTAAATGTTCTCTCTGGGCAAGGAATGTATTTTGTGTTATGTACAGCACCTGTAAAGAACAACATTCCTGTACCATTGATAGTTGTGTAGAGAACAACTATCAAAGTCCCATTACTAGAGATACCTGACAAAATCCCCTCTTCTGACAACTATGAAAAGTGAAGGAGCTCTGATCAGCTTATTCTTGGTACCAAATAAATATCAAATAGCACAACAGCAGTAATATATTTTTGGTTTTCTGAAGCCTTAAGTGTTGTAAGGAGGAAATAAATATAACAGGGTACTATTGCTATCTTTTTTGCAAGTAAATAAATTTATCTAATGACACCTTGTTAACTAAATGCAGAATATAAAGTATTCTCTTTTGACATAATAGCTTAGTAGAAAAGCTTTAAGCCATTTTATTCTTCAGCAGAAAAGATTCCTTGGCTTTGGGTGGTGGATAAAGTGCATTTATCATAGAAAGCCAACAGAACATCAATTATTGTGTTAGCCCTCATGCACTCAAGTTGACATAGATCAACTACCAAGAGGGAACTATTAACTCTATAGATTATTAATTAGACTCAAACCCCAGTCAGTTCCAGGCCCTACAAGATATTATGTGGTTACAAAAAGGTTAACTTTTAAAAAAGACACTTTAAAAGCCTTCCTGCTTAATTTGAGGAATTTATTAATCAATATCCAGTGTCAGCTAACACGAATGATAAGACAAACAGGGCAATTTGATGACATAAGGACTCTTTAGAACTTAAAAAGGCACAAGAAGAATATTGAGGGGAATTATAAAAGCCCTGTAACAAAAACACCAGTCACATAAAGATATATGAAATAAATAACCTATGCAAGGACAGGTACAGTATTTGGGAGATTAACAGTGCAATCCTATACATGCCTACTCAGAAGTAAGTCCCATTGAGTTCAATGAAGCTTACTCTCAGGTAAATGGCTATAAGATTTCAACCTAAAATATTTTTCTGCTGGCAACCTTCCTACAATTTGATTAGCAGCACCAAACAAAACCCTATTCATTCCTAGGGTTCCCATAAAAAATGTAGTTTTACTGCATTTCTGGTGACAGATTTGGGGTTCTGCATTGGAAAGATTCTTAGTGAAGCAGATCCTGGATTTACCCAAATCTTTTCCTGAGTCTGGAGTGTCTCTGGGCTATCCTAGGCCTTGCTCCACATGTATGGAAGCATCTGGCACATCTTAATCTGTTAAGACTAGATTGACCCACATCATTTTGTGTGACGCAATAGAGGCTTCTGAGCTTCCATTGTCTCAGGAACATTGCGAAGCCACAGTAGGTTATGTAGCACATATGTGGAGGCCTGTGGTCACACACCATTGGTACTAGATTGAATAATTGATCAGCACAATATGTGGAGATCCCCAAACATACATGGTGAAGCGTAATAGCTTCAGTATTTAACTCTCCATAATTAGCCTGTACACCTGCCTCATTTGGTGCCCCGAAAAACTCCTGCATTTACTAAAGAGAGGGTCTCATCCCAATCTTCACAGCTAGTTTCATTTCTCTTCAAAATGCACTGAGGAGCTAACTTGGCAGGATATAAGCAGGAAAGGTTAATGACAGTTGGGCTTGGACCAAGGAGATCTAGGTTCAAATTCTTAGTCAGTCCTGAAGCTGGCTGGGTGTCCATGAGCAAGTTGCTTGCTATATCTAGTCTAGCCTAACTTCTAAATTTGTGGTTGTATAAGTCTAGGTCCTTGGCAGAGGGGTCAGGTGTAAAAACTGGCTCACTAGTCTGAGCAACAGGGAACTGATGTTCTGTTCTGGATAAATTGGCAGAAGCATTATTGAACATAAAATTATCAAGCATATTGCTGAAGAAGAATCAACATGGCTTCTGCAAAGGTAAGCCCAGTCTCATTTTTTAGCAGGAAAGGGCAAACAAACTGATCAAGGGGCTGGAGCAACGTCCTGTCAAGAAAGGTTACAAGTAGGGGTGGGCAATCCACTGGGACCTGACCCACCTCTGGCCCGGCGGACACTGCTGCTGTGCCCGCCAAGCCAGGCTGACAGCGGACTTCCGGGTTCCCGGCAGGCCACTGTTTACGTAGAAAATGCCTTAAGATACGTCAAGAGTGGCCACCATTTGTGCAAATTATGTAAATTGCGGCCACTTTAGGCATATCTTAAGGCATTTTCTACATAAATAGTGGCCTGCCGGGAACTTGGGAGTCGCTTCCCCGGCTTGACTCGGGAGAATGCGAGTAGATGCCGGGGAATAGGAAAGGGGGACGGAGTTCGGGGGGTTGAGCCTGGCTAGTCTGCCGGATTTCCATCCCTGAATGAAATCCTCGCACATCCCTAGTTACAGGTAACATACCTTACGGAATGCCCTCTCCAAGAAAGCTTGCCTGGCGTACACGCTGGTATCCTTTTGGCACCAGGCAAAAACAATCCTTTCTCACAGGCATTTTAGACTCTATTTTTTTCAGTTTAGATTTGCCCGTATAGTGCTGGACTGGCTGTGTTCCATATATATTATCTTATATTTTCTGTGCTGACCATTCTTCTTCTTCTTATTGTGTACTATTTTTATTCTTTTATTATGTAATTCACCCAGCAAACTTGTTCATTATTGGGCAGACTCAAAATATAATAAATAAATACACGAATGAATGTTTGGGGTGTTTTGATTTAGTAAAAAGGCAAGTAAGATTGGACACGATAGACGTTTATAAAATTATGCATGCTGTAAGAGAGTTGATAGATCGAGGTTTCTCTGCCTCCCTTGTAATACTAGAACCTGGCGTCATCCAGGGAAGCTGAATGGTGGGAGGTACAGAACAGACAAAAGCAAGCACGTCTTCAGCCAGCACATAGTTAAACTTTGGAATTTACTTATACAAGATGTGGTCATCATGGCCAATAAAAGGGATTAGACAAATTCATGGAAGATAAGGCTATCAATGGCTCCTAAGCATGATGGCCACCACTTGGATGGCTTTTAAAGGGGATTGGACAAATTCATGGAGGAGAAGGCCATTGGTGGCTACTAGTCCTACTGTGCTTCCTCCAGTATCAGAGGTGGTATGCCTATGTACACCACCAGTTGCTGGGGAACATGGACAGGAGGGTGCTGTTGCACTCATGTCCTGCTTGAGGGATCCCATGGGCAGCTGGTTGGCCAGTGTGTGAACAAAATGCTGGACTAGATGGACCCTTGGTCTGATCCAGCATGACTCTTCTTATGTTCTTATCTCCAGGATCAGAGGAAGCATCCCTTAGAATACCAGTTGCTGGGGAACAACAGCAGGGGAGAGCTATTGCGCTCATGTCTTGCTTGTGGGCTTCCCATGGGCACCTGGTTGGCCACTGTGGGAAACAGGATGCTGGACTGGACAGGCCTTTGGTCTAACCCAGCAGGGCTCTTTTTATTGAATTCTGCTCTTGGCTTTAGACTTGGGGTGGGCAACCTCCAGGAGTCCAGGAGCCAATTTCCACCCTGGAATCCACCGGGGGCCACACCCCTCCCTGTTGATACCAACATTGCTGCACTGCCAAATTTGCCACCAAAATTTGGTGGCACAGCAGTGGCAAAAAAGTGGCAATTTCTCATTAAAACAAGGTGCGCCTTAATTTTTAAGCATAACTGTGTTCCTTGGAGGTTCTAGGAGTGCATTTTTGCTTTAATACTAGGTGCCTCCTCCTGTGTGCCTTGTTTTAAAGAGAACTTTCCAGTTTTTTGCCACTCCTGCTGGCACGCTGCTAGATTCGAACACTACATTCAGTGGTGAGGGAGATAGTGGAGGCTGCAAAAAAGAGCCGGGCCCCCCCTGTATGCTGTCTGTGGGCTGCATATTGCCCACCTCTGCTTTAGATACCCCCCTCCCTTTCCTCTTGGTCTGATGCGTGACCAAGCACATTCACAATAAATAATTCCTCCATGTGTCTGTGTAACATTCCCATTAGATTCTGTCATTTGTATTGTTTATATCATACAATTATGGCAATGTCAGCCTCTGTGTGAAGATGCCAGCTTCTTCCTTTTGCAGTTTAAGCTCCATTTCATTTGGAGAAAACATTTATTAATTATGTAGGATGGATGCCCATCCACTGTAAAATGTCTGGGGATGCTTCATTTCCTCCTTTACTGCTAAAATATTATAACATAGAAGGAAGAGTGAATTCGTAAGCCTATTACAAAATAAATCAAGAAAAAGCATAATTCCTGGCGCTATAAAACACCATGCTCCAGTGTAATCTAAACAAGCACCCATTATTTCCTGCTCTGCAGTGCTTCACTTCACTTCTGATGGCTCTTCAATATGGCATTCTGTGTACCAGTCAGCTGTGCTTTCTAAAACCCAATCACATTGTACTGCTTTGTGGAAAATGTTTTCCTTTTCCTCTGAGATCTTCACTTGTCCATACAGTATTTCTGTTTTGTAATGGCTTCCCAACAAACCTTGCCTAAAGAGCAATGTAAATTTCAGAGTAGCAAGCACTAGAGAACCTCTTATTTTTTAGAAGTGCAAAAATTCTGCCCATCTTTTACATTGATACATTGATGCATCAGAATTCCTTTAAGATGGTTCAGAATTTAAGCCCTCAAATAACACAACAATAGAACAACAGTTAAAAACAGCAGAGCGAGCATCTGAAACAGCAATAAAAGCAACATTCAAAGTCAGGCAGTAGAACATCTTCTTTATGTTAGCTTCTCAATACCAAAAGCTTGGCAGGATAGGCTTTTTCCTGCTTCGGAGCTCTTACACTGTAAGGTACTGACTAAGCAAACAAACATTCATCTTCCTAATTTACACTTACAGCACAGTCATAGAATCATAGAAAAGTAGAGTTGGAAGGGGCCTACAAGGCCATCGAGTCCAACCCCCTGCTCAATGCAGGAATCCAGGTCAAAGCATCTCTGACAGATGTCTGTCCAGCTGCACCTTGAATGCCTCCAGACTGGGAGAGCCCACCACCTCCCTAGGTAGTTGATTCCATTGTCTTATTGCTCTGACAGTCAGGAAATTTTTCCTGATGTTTAGGTGGAATCTAGGTTCCTGTAACTTGAGCCATTATTCCGTGTCCTGCAAACTGGGATGAACGAGAAGAGATCTTTGCCCTCCTCTGTGTGACATCCCTTCAAATACTGGAAGAGTGCGATCATATCTCCCCTCAGTCTCCTCTTCTGAAGGCTAAACATGCCCAGTTCTTTCAGTCTCTCCTCATAGGGCCTTGTTTCCAGTCCCTTTATCATCCTTGTTGCCCTCCTCTGAACCCTCTCCAGTTTGTCTATGTCCTTCTTAAAGTGAGGTGCCCAGAACTGGACGCAGTACTCAAGATGAGGCCTAACCAGTGCCGAGTAAAGGGGAATTATCACTTCCCGCGATTTGGAAGCTATACTTCTATTAATACAGCCCAAAATAGCATTTGCCTTCTTTGCAGCCACATCGCATTGCTGGCTCATATTCAGTTTGTGATCTACCACAATTCCAAGATCCTTCATACTTACTCCCAGATATGTGTGTATAGGATAGCAGCTTTAATTGCAATGACAGGGCCCACTGACAACTCTCAGCTTGTCTGAGCGTGGAAAGCTAAGCAGGGTCAGGCCTGGTTATTACTTGGATGGGAGACCCCTCCTCTGGTTTCCTGCATTGAGCAGGGGGTTGGACTCGATAGCCTTGTAGGCTCCTTCCAACTCTATGATCTATGAAATCTATGAAAGGGTATTAGATACGGCTCCTGCTGAGGTAGGGCATAGCAATGCAAAGGCAGTCCATAGTCTCATTGTTTTATTTATTTATTTATTTATTTAAAAATTCGATATTTATGAGTCACCTTTCAGCAATAATGACACTCGAGTTGATGTACAATGATTTCTTAAGTACAATTTTACAATGAAGAACATTAAAATCCAAACATCTATAACAAGCAACATAATCAGCAAGAAGCATCAGCACAAAAAAACCATTAAAATAAATGTTAAATAAGAAAATCACAGGCTAAAAAATAACTAAATGCAGCAATACAAGGCAGCAAAAAATCCCGAAATAAAACAAGGAATAAAAGCAGCAACATAAACTGCTACAACACAAACAATAAGGATAGCAGAACAATGGGCACAGTTACAATTACCAACAATATTTTTAATCACCGGCAAAGGCCTTTTTGGGAAAAAAATGTTTTCACTAGTCAGCAAAAATGTTCTTGAGAACTTTCTTCAGTAAAGAATTATATTGTGTGGGAGCAGCAATGGACAAAGCCCTTCTGCTAGTCTTTACAGATTTTATTTAGTTAAAAAGCAGGACCAGGAACAAGGCCTTGTAAGATTATTTATGGACATTAGAACAGGGCTGGGCAGACTTTAGGCTTGCAACATCTTCTTTGTTTTTCACAAGAACTCTGAGGTCCACCAGTTGAAGCCAAATGCACAATAGTGGCTCAGGAAGGCAAACATAGAACTGAGGAACAAGGTGCCTCTGACTACATGTTTAGACCAGGAATTAATTTTCAATACCAGAACTTGAGGTCACACATATATCCTTCTGCACACACAACTACTTCTGTTTCCTCCCAAGCTTTCTTGATTTCAACAGTTGTTGTATCTATTGTTCAGTTGTTGTATCTATTGTATCTTTTTGTTGTATCTATTGTTCAATCATTCGCAGTCGGAACCCCTGTCTGATTTACTGCAAATCACAAGATCTACCAGTAGATCTAGATCTACCTTCTGTCCACCCCTGCATTAGAAGATGCAGAGAATTGTTCAAGACAAACACTTTATTAAACCAATTCTGGTCCAACAGAAGTATAGAGTGAGGCTCAGCAGAATCATTAATGACATTAATGCTGGTCCATTGTCACTTTTCTTGCACTGTGGTATTTCATGACTGAAAAATATGTCCAGTTGGAGTATGACAGACAGCCACCACTGATGTGGTAGTACTGTTTCAGCAACTTGGAATCTCAAATAGCAATCAGTTACAAGATGCTGTGAACTGGAGGGGAGGTCAAAGAAGTCTATGACAGCTTCCAGGTGGAGTGAGAAGGCTCAGTTGTCATTTATAGAGGCAGCACTGTATTATCGAGCACCACTGACTGACAAAGAAGACAGAAGTGAACACAGCACTCTTCTTTTGAGTCCACTGCCAGAAATCAGACCTTCCCCTTGACTGATCGGTCAAGGAAGGTCATCAGGGGAACAAAAGCAAGACAGAATGGAGGACATCCAGTTAAACCTAGCCCTGGTTTTCACAATAGTATGGAAGGTAACAAAAAAAAGCATTAACATCTTCTTGTGTTATGGCTATGTGGATGAAGCCTGGGTACATGGATGTCTTGAAAAAGAATCTGCAGTGTTGGTGTTGCTAGGGCAATTAGCAAGGGGCAATGATAAGCTTGCAGTTGCAGCATCCATAGTTCAATATAGGCTGGTGGTTGGAATGAAGTACTGGTGAGCACAGGTTGCAGTGGCTCGTGATCAGTGGCAATCATGATACCGTAAATGGTGACTATACAAGCATAAGTGGAAGTATAAACAACCCATGCAATAGCCAGTACTTCTCTTTCTGTTCATGAATAGCAACATTTGATTGCTAAGGGGCCTTTATTTTTTCTTATGTTACGGTATATACATGAACACAGAGATCACTGCTGTGGCTGGAGAGGTGTGTTCCTGAGTTTATTGTCCACAACTAAAGCCATGCCAAAATCTGCCTCCCTTTCACGGCGGGACCATTTGTCTCCTGCAAAAGTGTGCATTGGCTTTACATTTTTTAAAATAAGGCTTTGCAGCTTGTAGCTGGGTCCATGGGCCTTCCAGACTTGGAAATGTGCCCAGTAGGTTGCCAGAAAGCCTCACTGCTGCTCTGAGTAACGACAAGCCTTTTTAGGGGGTTAATGTAAAAACAAACAAACAAAACACTCAGCCACCTCATTCTTTTTCTTTTTACATTAAAAAACAACAACAACACCAACCTCTCATGGAAATGGAGAAATGAGGCCAGGAGTCTGCCAGAGAATTAAATGTTTTAAAATGGAAAAAAAACACCCCACTTCTATAAAGCTATGGTAAGCAAAGACAACCTGCCCACCATTTCTCAGAATATTTGGGAGTGTTTTATTTTTTATCCCCCACATACAAATGGCCCACAAAATATTCACCACAATGATAGCATGAGGTACCCTGTGACTGTGCCACTGATGTTGCTATAATAGGTTTGCATCTGGTTCCTCCCCAGGCATGACCACTTCTTCAGAGCTAACAGAATTGTGAGCTTCCATTTGATGGACATTTGCCTCTCCCATTTCATAGGTAAAAGCACAGTCCAAGAGTTTAGGGTGTAACCAGCCTTAATCCATCAGTGTTTGCCTTCTGAGGTGAGGAGGACAGAGGCAATTCCTGTGCAATGTTTGTGATGGATCCATTCCTTGCTTCCAGCCAGCATTTTGGAATGCCCTGAGTTAATTACACGTTAGTTCATGCCAGGGTTTATACTAAACTGGCAAGGAAGAAGGCTCTCCAGGAGAGAGAACTGCAGACTGGTTTGCTGTCTGCATGGATGGATATATTAAAGTCTACCTATTTGGCTCCCTAATAAGCATCAAGCCTCTTATTTCTAAGATTCCCAACTCATTAGGGCACAAAACCCTGTGCATGAGCTTGTGCTTCTTTATCTGAATTCATATGGTAGAGCTAGGTGTCTTGGGACATGCATGACAATCAGCCAGATATTCCCTTTGCTTCATTATGCTTCTTGGCCTGGCAATGTTTTTCTTTGGGGAAAAGTACTTTGTCAGTGACTCCTTTATTTTCATGTCATAAACACCATCCCCCATGTCTGGGAAGGTGGTAAAGATGTCATACTCTTGTCCTCCAGAGTAGTGCAAAAGGAGAACATGTTTTCTAGTAGTCATAGGCTATTTCCATAATATGGAACACAACCTCTAGCCTTCGGATACATGTGTCCCAGTGGGGTTTCAGAGTTGTGTGGGAATCATGAGCATCAAATGTAGGGAGTGCAGTCATGGTGGTGGTTGTCTTCTGATGAAGTAAAACTGAAACACACACACACCCGACACACACCCGACACACACACACACACACACCTTATTCTTTATATGGGAATTTTGATGAAGGCAAGAATAGTTACATACCGTACTCTGGCCAAGGATATACCAGCAAATTATATCCCAAGTCCCTAAATATTTTAATTGTTCAGGCTTTCTTCTATAACTATTACAAATATTTACTTGTTGTGTGTTCAAATTAAAGTGGGGCCAAATCCCCACACAAACTTTTGATGGACTATTTGTGCCCTGTGAAAGTGTGTCTGATTTTGAGCAAATATTGGATGTGTGTGTCTGTCCAAAATCCATTAATTTTCATGGGGGATTTCCATTATTTAAGATGAGGCAGCAGCGGGTTTTGTCCTGCCTCTTTCTTAAACGAGAACAGGTAAGTCTTGGCACCTCATCAAATGGCAGAAGAACCGCAGTCAAAACAGCCCCACAGCATGCCCATTTGCCACAGAACGGTCCAATGGGAACAACGCAACGTGATGGAAGATCCTTTTGAGAGGAGACATGCCTCAAAAGTGCCCAAGTCAAGATAGGTTTGTATGACCAACAGAACTGTATGTTAAAATGTTTGTGGGAACAGCTTCAGGCTCTGGGTTGTGTGTTAAAAAGCCACGACCCCATGAAAATGTCCATACACATACAAAAAATAGTATGTCAGTTAGAAGGCTAGGCTCCCTAACATTTATTTATTTATTATATTTTTAAATCGCCCATCTGGCCGTCCACCCGTCTACCCAGGGTGATGTACAATCAGGATAAAATACAATAAAACACAATTAAAACACAATTAAAACAATATAAGAGGGTTTTTTTTTGTTTTTTTAAAAAATCCTAACCCACCCCATATTCCTGCCTGAAAAGCCATGTTTTTAAAGCCCGGTGGAAGTTCATCAAGGAGGGGGCATGGCGAAGGTCACTGGGGAGGGAGTTCCATAACTTGGGGGCTGCCACAGAAAAGGCCCTCTTCCTAGTCCCCACCAGCCTGGCTGCTCTGGCTGATGGGACAAGGAGGCCGTCCGTGGCAGACCTTGTTGAGCAGCCTACTTGATGTTGCTGGAGGTGCTCCTTGAGATAAGCTGGACCGGAGCCATATAGGGTTTTAAAGGTCAAAACCAACACCTTGAATTCGGCCCGGCAAGCAACTGGTAGCCAGTGCAACTCCTTGAGCACTGGTATGATGTGTGATCTCGCTGGCGGCTGCCGTTAACCAGGCGAGGCGCCGCGTTCTGTACCAGCTGTAGCTTCCGAACCATCTTCCAGGGTAACCCCACGTAGAGCGCATTACAGTAGTCTAGGTGAGAGGAGACCAAGGCATGAACCACCCATGGGACCAGATGATTAGGAAGGTAGGGGCGCAGCTGCCATATCAGATGGAGTTGATACAGCGCTTGCCCGGCTCACAGCTGACACTTGAGTCTCCATGGACAGCTGGGAGTCTAGAATGACTCCCATGCTGCGGACCTGGTCTTTCAGGGGTAGATGTACCCCATTCAGCACCAGGTCAACATCCCCTAACCTCCCCTTGTCTCCCAGCAGAAGTACCTCGGTCTTGTCGGGGTTCAGCCTCAGCATGTTCCTTCCCATCCAGGCCACCTACTGCCTCCAGGCACTTGGACAAGGTCTCAACAGCCAACCTTCGGTGAGGACTTGAAGGAGAGGTAGAGCTGCGTGTCATCCACATATTGATGACACCGTACCCCAAACCTCCTGATGATATCTCCCAGCGGCTTTAGGTAGACATTAAATAACATCAGGGAGAGGATGGAACCCTGCGGCACCCCACAAGTGAGCGGCCTGAGGGTCCGAGGCCTCCTCCCCGAGAACCCCCCTCTGGTACCTTCCAGAGAGGAAGGACCGGAACCACTGCAATACAGTGCATCCCATGCCCAACCCCTCCAGACGGTCCAGGAGGATACTGTGCTCAACGGTATCAAAAGCTGCTGAGAGATCGAGGAGGACTAGAAAAGAGCATTAGCCCCTGTCCAAAGCCCTCATATCATTCACCAAGGCGACCAAGGCCGTTTCCGTCCCATGTCCAGGCCTGAAGCCCGACTGGCACGGACCTAAATAATCGGCTTCATCCAAGTGTGCCTTCAACTGAGCCCCCACCACCCGCTCGATCACCTTGCCCAGAAATGGCAAATTGGAGACTGGGTGGAAGTTGTTCAGATCCTGGGGATCCAAGGAGGGCTTCTTTAGAAGCGGTCTTATTACTGCCTCCTTGAGGGCTGATGGCATCACTCTCTCCTCGAGGGAGGCATTCACCACCACCTTGATCCCCTCACCCAGTCTCTCCCTGCAGCAAGGATCAAGCAAGCAGGTGGTTGGCCTCACCAATGAAAGCACCTTGTCCACTTCATCAGAAAGAAGAAGCTGGAACCGATCCCAGAAAACCGGTCTGCCATTGGCCTCCTCCGGCTCACTCCCTGCTAATTTTGTACATGCTAATTTTGTACATGCAGTATGTGTGCGTGTTGTGCATTCTTGCAGCACCCAACCACCACCTGCAGCCTGATGTGATATTATCTTCTAGACCCTGGAAGGGTGTGGGGAATGGCTTGCTTATTAATAGCAACATGAGCTGAGATCCCTGTGGGTTGTTGTGTCTTCCTTCTGAGTAAACATGCATAGAACTAAGCTGAGATTCCTGTGGCTTAATCTCTGCATTTCTGCCTATAAGTGTCAGGAACAGTGAGGGGGGAGGAGAACTTGCATTATGATTCTACTGTACTGAGAACGAACTGCTGCTGGAAGGGTTGGGGTTGTGGGGAGAGAGAAATGGCTTGCTTTATTAATAACAACATGAGGTGAGATCCTCGTGGCTTGTTCTGTCTTACTTCTGAGTGAACATGCATAGAACTGCTGCACATTTTGAAAATATTCCTGTGGCAGACTAAGTAGTCCTTGAGTTGTGGTTGCTACCGGAGATTTTATAGGGGTAGCTGGAAAAGGAGATAATTAAAATAATTTTAGATAACATACTTTTAATTATATTAATTTAATTAATTAAAATTATTTTTTGGCTCTGCCCACTTTGTAGCCTGACCCCTACACTTTTGATCTCTGGGACGTGGCCCCTGAGACGATTCCAAGATTGGAATTTAGCCCTTGGGCCAAAGATGATTTTCCACCCTTAGAAAAAAGAGTGTACTGTTTAATTTGGCTGATCCTGAGACTGCAAGGTACACAGTTTGAACTTTTGGATTCACCCTGACAGTTATGAGAATGGAGCAGACATTTATGTAATGAACTAAAAATAAAAAATGTGTTCTTTTAATGAGGAGTTTGTGGGATGTATTTTTCAGTGTTTCAGCCTCAAATATGTTTGTTATGACCAGAGTTCAACTGTTCTTCCTACTGTTCTTATTGTGATTGAAACAAGAGTTTGATTCAAGTGAGATCTGAAATGCATACTCTGAGTGCATTCAATTTATATTTTAATAGGCTTGTGGGGCTTTTATTTTTATCCTCTGAGACAATTAATTGGCTCCCTCTCATAGATAAGTTTGATCTGAATCTCTGAAGGTCAAAGATAATCATTAATAAGTTTCTGCCTGAGTTCTATATTTTTTACCACTTGGGAAGTCATAGCTTTCCCATTAATATAACTAGACATAACAAAACATGAGAGTGAGAAGCATGGTAAAGGAAATCTTTGTTAGTTAAGGGCAACCTTGTAATTAATTCATATGCTGAAGGCCAGCTACAAAAATGCACATGGAGCTAATTGAAGGATAGATGTACTGTGGGCTGGTTCTCACATTCATTCTCTTATGAATATCGACTATATATTCCAGGATGCAGGAATAAGCCTCGGGCTCAGACACCATTCCTTCCCTCCTGTGCATATGAATTGAATGTGAACTGGAGTCGACAGGAATAGTTCCCATTCACAGGATCCATCCAGTCAGTTTCCATGTTGGGTGAAGGGCCTATCAGCATGGGTACTTCTGCGTCTAGATCCTAGCATGCATTAAAGTTTACAGTGGGGTACCCTGGGGAAGAGCTCACGAGCCTGAGGTGTGCTCCCATGCCCTTCCTGGTGCGTAACCAGGCATGTGAGCCATACTATAGACCAGGGGTAGGCAACTTCGGGGTTCTGGGTGCCCATTTTCTCCTCCCCAGACCCCCGTTCGCCATGGGTTGAATTCCTGCTGCCACTGGTGGCAAAAAATCCAGTGGTAGCTAGGTCAAATTTAGCCTAGTTCTCAACAAGCAAATTTAAGAACAAGCTAAATTTGGTGTAGTTACCACTCTGTACTAGTAATCTGACATTTTATCTTTTGCTACCACTCTGGATTTCAGTGCTGCAGTGATGTTGATGGTGGCAGAGGGCAGTGGGGGGGGGACCATGCCAGGGAGGGTGGGAGTCCCATGCTGCCCCCGAGCCAGCGTGTTGCCCACCTCTGCTATAGACTGAGTGAGGGAGAGTATGCATGTGCGTGTGCGTGTGTGTGTGTGATGTCTCTCTGTGTGTGCACACGTGTGCCCAGCTGTGGCCCCACCCACTTTGCTGGAATGTGGACCCCCGGCACATTTTGACTGAGGTAATGCAGAGCTTGGCAGCAGTGCTGGCGGTGAGAAGGTAGACTCATGAGGGAGGGGGGGCCATTAAAGGTATCGTGCCTGAGGACCCTCAAAAACCTGGAGCTGGCACGGATTACAGCCCCAAGAAAGGCTCGGGAACAGAATGCTGCCTCTGAGAACGATTCTCCTCCAGGGAGCTGTGGTCTGCATTTATTTGTGCAAACAGGACACAAAAAAGGACAATAGAAAGAACCTTTCTATTCAGCCTGAATATTGGGGGTGGGGGTGGGGATGCAAGACAGGGATGGGGACTCGGGCCTCGAGGACTCGACTCGTGAGTCGGACTGAGTCCCCCCTCTGACTCGAGTCAGACTCGAGTCCCAGTATTTTTAATGGGACTCGAGACTCGACTCGGGACTCGAGACCAAGGACGCGTGTTCCAAAATCGTGTTCCTCAAATGCAACATGGAAAGGTTTTAGGAAGTACAGCAACCTTTTATTTTTTAAAATCATTTTCCTAAAATGCAACCTTTCAGACATTTTGGGCTTGTCTGCCTGGTCTGTTCTTGCCAAAATCAGTTGCAGAGTTTTGAAATAAAAAGGCACACTTGTGCCTAGAATTTATTTAAGCCACACATCTGAAGTAGCCTTATTTTGTTGGGGAAAAAACGCATTGATTTTAATAGGGACTCATGGAGTCAGCTTTGGGAGGGACTCGTGACTCGTGAGTCACCATTTTGGACCAAGGACTCGGACTCGGACTCGAGACTCAGGTCCAAAGACTCGTGACTCGACTCGTGACTCAAGACCAAGGACTCGGACTCGAGACTCGGGTCCAAAGACTCGTGACTCAACTCATGACTCGAGACCAAGGACTCTTCAACATCCCTGATGCAAGATGAAACTGCCTCTCCCCCAGCCCTGTAGCCAGTCCTTCCTCATTAGATGGGGCAGCCACATTTCTGGGTGGGACATTTTTGTGGGGGAGGTGCATAGCACCAGTCAATCCCGCCCCCCACCCCTCACTAGTGGAACAGATCTGAGGGCCAGGCCAGGGAAAGGGAAAGGCAGCCAGTGACGTTCCCTCTCAGTCCTCCTCCATGCAGAGTCAAGTGAGTTAATGACCTGTACATGGCCCATTATGTAAGTTAACAGAAAATGTAGTATGAAGACCAGGAATTAAATGACTGGCTTTTTTTGTATTGTTTGGTTTGGTTTCATAAGAAAAAAGATGTTAAGGATACAGTGAACAAGGGAATACAAAAAGGTGTAAAACAAAATAGTATATGCTATAACTAAGAAGTTAAAAACTAGTGTGGGGCTTGCTTTCTCAAAAATTCAATTTTGATATTGTATCACGACAACACCAATACAAAAAAACAACAAAAACAAAACAGGTTTAGAAACAGCGTAAGAACACATTACAATGCAACCATAGTCAAGCATTTAGGGAGACTGGTGCTGAGAACAACATGCATACCTTTCTTCTGCCCAGAAACCATGAAAAAACCTCATGGGAGGTTCAGAAATCAGAAATCAGGCCTGAGTTACAGCCTTGGTGGCTGGCCAGCCAGCCAACTGCACCGTGCACAGCAGTTTTCTAGTCCTCTAGGGTTGTTTTTGTCACCAAATACTCAAGAAAAAGAAGGAAAAAAATAGCCACTATGATTGTGAGTACAGTGAGTGCTTTAAAAGAGTAAAGGGTAAGTTAGGGTAGGTACATTTTCAGATCCCTTTAAGTTATCTCTTTATTTCACCTTTTGGCAATAAGCACCCAGTCCTGCTCTACTCATCATCATAACTGCAGAATAAACAAACTCTTAATTCTTCCTGCAGCCAAACAAACATGCTTCTCATACTGAAAAGCAGAGCAAAGGAAAGTCCAAGGAGTGGAGTCTAACTCTAGCCCATAATATAAAGTTCTAATATTTAAATCTTCAAGGGTCATGTTACTATACAGGCTGTTTTTGTTTTTTTTAGGATCACTTAAGTAATTATAGGGTGGTTGTGATCATAGAAAATCCACCCTCAGTCAGGGAAAGTCTTGAGTGATCAGACTTTGGTGGTTCTTCCAGGTGAGGCTTTTGTTGTGCACTTGCCCTGCCTTATTCACTGAATTTTTCAGAGGATCCTACCAGGGATGTTGAAGAGTCCTTGGTCTCGAGTCACGAGTTGAGTCACAAGTCTTTGGACCCGAGTCCGAGTCCTTGGTCCAAAATGGTGACTCACGAGTCACGAGTCCTGAGTCACTCCCAAAACTGACTCCACGAGAACCTATTAAAATCAATGGGGTTTCCCCCCAACAAAATAAGGCTACTTCAGATGTGTGGCTTAAATAAATTCTAGGCACAAGTGTGCCTTTTTATTTCAAAACTCTGCAACTGATTTTGGCAAGAACAGACCACGCAGACAAACCCAAAATAACCAGGCAGGCAGAGGAGGCAGGGAACCCCAAACAGGCAGGCAGAGGCCTTTGTCTTGGACAATTCAACTGTTGAACTGGTCAAGAAGAGACCAGGCAGGCAGAGGAGGCTGGGAACCCCAAACAGGCAGGCAGAGGCAGCCAAACCCAAAATGTCTGACCCTAACCCAAACCCCCCACAACAACACATCAATCAAAATAAATCTCAACACATCGTTGGGGCTGCGCTCCTGGTAGCTGTCCATAGTGGCCGAGCAGTGGCGCACCTCGCTTCCATGCGCTCTTCACCGGTGATCGCGCTCCTTCTGGCACAGCCAGAAGACTCGTCAACAGCTCAGGGATGTTGACAAGTCCTTGGTCTCGAGTCCCGAGTCGAGTCTCGAGTCCCATTAAAAATATTGGGACGCGAGCCCGAGTCGAGTCAGAGGGGGGACTCAGTCCAACTCACGAGTCGAGTCCTCGAGTCCGAGTCCCCATCCCTGGATCCTACTCTTAAATTGCTCCTGTTCTTAAAACAAGCTGGCGTTCTTTAAATGGAATCTGTCATTATCTGTCACGTCACAAATTAAAAAGACAATTTTCAAAAATAAATAAATAATCCTAGTGAGGTGGCAAAATACAGCTCAGGAGGGGGCATCAATATGTTTAAATAGCTGGGGAGTCTCAAACACCCAGTCCTGGAAACCTACTTCCTAAAATGTGAAAGCGGGGGACAGCAGCCCCGCTGTAGGTTTCCAGGGCTGGGCGTTTGAGACTCCCCATCTACGGTATTCTGTGCTACCGGCCACTATGTTTAAATTCGACATAGCATTGTTCTGAACAGTATTCTAATAACAAAAAGACCACCCTCCTGGCCAAAGTCCATAGCTGCCAGTGTGGTGCCCACCATTCCCGCCCTCACCCGGAATGCGGCTTGGAACAAATCGCCGTAGCACAACATGGCTGGCAGCACAGAAGAGTCAGGAAGAGTGCCTGTGAGTTTTGCAGCTCCCTGGCCTTGAACATTCACCTACTCCCTGCAAATATCCAAAACGCTACACCTACTTATGCAGCCTGCAAATGGAGCCACACATATGGGAAAGCCATTTTGCTGGAATGCTTGAGTGAGTATGTAAGTGTTGGCTTACATAGCCTTTTATAACCATTAAGAACAGGTGCCAACCACTATGACCTGTTTTGGGAACTGTTCATTGACATGTGCCAACACCAACATTTAGACTTTGAGACTCCTGGCAACACTTCTTGCTTCCACGTGGTCCACTTTTCCCTCTCCCTGTCGCCTCTCTTTACCTCTGCCTTACTCTAGTTATTTTCTCTCTTTTTTTTCCTGCCTCTGAGCAGTTGTGGTAAATGTTCAAAAGCAAACCAAAATTTGCAAATTAAATATATATATATGGGTAATCACATTTTATAGATTAATATCAAACTTCTTTCAGATTAAAAGAAATCTTATTGAGTATTAGCATAACAAATCCAACTTATCCCCTCCTCAGTTTCTCTCTTCTCTCACATACACATATATGCATGTCCCATGCTTTGTCTGCAGCTTTGAATGCTCCAATTATAAGATTATATTTACATGCTGGGGCTTCTCCTGGTCACACAGCTGGATAACTCGCTAATTGCTTTTATTAATGAAGAAAGCGCTCCTTCCTCAGCTGCTGTTTTGAATTTATAGGCCCTCTTTGCTCAGTAAAGCATAAATCCTGCAGCCGATACCACATTCAGATATTTTCTTAATAAACCAACAAATTAAATTGAAAATAGGAGGCAATATTTGAATTTCAACCACTATCCATGGCTAATTAAGTTTTAATGGTAATAATTAGTTACTGTCAAGTGATATTAGTTTTAACAAAATTAATCTGTCTGAAAAAAGTAAATACTGCAGATGTTTAAAAAAGGATTAGCCCTTCATAACAGAGTTCTATATCTACAATATTGTCAGTGGAGTTGCTATAAGGTTGCTGTAACGTGCATTAACAAACTGTGTTTGTTTAAAACAAAATCAGCAGCACTTTCTCCCATGTAATGCTTAATAAATGTGTGATACACAAATATTAAAGAATGAACTTGCCTTCTTGTTCCAGAAATATAATTTCAAAAGTAAAAACAAATTGTGTATGTCTTACACATCTTTACTTTTAAAATAAGCTGAATGTGTCTTATGCACAAGGCACACAATACTTATAAAGGCAATCAGCCTGGGCAGAACCAGAGCAACTGGCTAATATTACATTTTCCATTTCCCTTTATTTACAGTCAAATGCAAACAGAGGTTGCATTTAATTTAATCATGGGATTAGGAAAAGGCAAAAGAAGATTTTTAAAACCCGTTAAGAAAAATCCATTTCAACATGCAAACTGCCACACGGGTGAATGTATGGATACTACAGTCTGTAGGATGTATGAGCTGTGATCTTTCAAAGCTATTGTGGCAAACCTGCTCTAGCTGAACAAAGGATTTCTTTTCCTTCGTGGCAACAGGCCTGTGATCCTAGAAATGAGTGACGAGCAGTGTCTCAAGCACATTCTCTCAAAAAGCAAAGTAACTGGAGCATCAGAAATCTGCCATGCTAGTAATCTGGCAGAAATGTAAAGAAGACAGAAATAGAATATGCATTATATTATGGTATGTGGCAATCTGTTCTTCGGCATTTATCACAGTGCTTCCAACAGAAAAGAAGCTCCGTTCCTTTCTGTTCTGGTGACCTACTGCCCCAATTACAAGCGCTCTGAATGGTGCAGTCCAAGGATGGGGACAGCAGCCCGATTACAACAGACCACAGTGCACAGCAAGAAAGTTTCATCCTATTCATTCCCATAGAACAGACAGCTGCTTAGCTGAACCCCCTTCCACTCATCACAGCATCAAGCATTTTAAAGATGCTGGGGAAAGATTAAACTTACTTGATGTGCAAGAGCATTTGCGTAACCATCTTCTTCCATGCATAGCATCAAGGAAGATACGTCGCTTATGATGACCAAAGAAAAGAAGAGCCTTATCTGTGTGTGTGTGTGTGTGTGAGAGAGAGAGAGAGTGTGCGTGTGTGCATTGCCACTGTACAATTTAAAATTAGTTTCCTTCTAATAGCAGCACACATGGAAATATCAAGTCATTGGAAGTTGGCAGAGGCATACTAATTGCAGTGCTAGTACTCAAGAGTCTGACAACTAGCCATTTCTGAGAAACCGATGCAACAAATTAAGTGACCAGAGGAAGAGCAAAACAGAACTCGTTCTGTGAGACTTGGTACCCACTTTTCATGAATATTAATAAGGGTGTATGTAATACCAGATTCCCACATATCAGGCCGGTCGGCACATAAGGAGAGCCACCGTGGGTGAATTTCCCTGCAGGCTTCTTGTTGTGGCTCCGGCCACCATTTTAAAAAATTCAAGCCGCGGCAGGGGTGCTCTGCAGCTTGTTGCTATGTGTGGACCTGGCCAGGGTGCTGGGTGGTTAACAAGCCACCCAGAACCCTAAAACAGGCCATGGGTTCTGGGTGGCCTGTTAACCACCCCAACAGCCCACCCTCGCTGGGTTTGGACGTTATGATAAGCTGTGCTGCACCCCCGCCAGGATTTAAAATTTCTTAAAATGCAAAATGGCAAGCCCCACGGGGCTTGCTCCATGCCACGGCCAAGCTGACTGGAAATCAGTACAGCTGAAGCGAGTGCAGCTTGTGGCAGCAGCTGGGTGTGCAGCGCTAATCGCTTCCTCCGCTGGCACCTAAAATCAAAGGGAGCGAGCAGCAGCAACAGGGACAGCAGAAACAGCAGTCGTGGTGGCCACTGTACCATCAGGCAGAGCAGCGAGGAAAGAAAGGAGCTTCTCGGAGACTTTGTCAAGGAGTTGGCCAGGTAAGTGCCCATTGCTTTTGTGCAACAAAAGATGGGGAAGCAGTTGAGAGATTCTAGATCCAGGGGCCCAATGGAGAGCCAGGTTTTAAAAGGGGGGGGGGAAGCGTAAAAGTCTTAGTAAAGATGCTTAGTCGATCCTTTGGAGGTGGGGAGAAAGAGAGATAGTAGAAGCAGCTGAAGAGAGAAGGGGCAAGATCAGGGATGAGGAATGTGTGGTCTTCCAGATGTTGTTGGACTGCAGCTTCCATCATCCACCGCGCAGGGGGTTGGACTCGATGGCCTTATAGGCCCCTTCCGACTCTACTATTCTGTGATTCTATGATTCCTCACCACTGACTATGTTGCCTAGAGTTGATGGAAGTTGCAGTCCAGCAACATCTGGAGGGCCACACGTTCCCCATCCCTGGGCTAGATTTAGGTAGTAGGGTTAGTGAACCCTCCTGCAGGAAAATCCTGGTGAGGAGCCAGGCTTCTTAAACCTGCGAGAAGGGTGAGAACGATCCAGACTCCCTCTCTCAAAGGAAAGAGCAAAAGGTGAGTTGTGTGGGGGTTTCCTTAAGATCAAAAGCTTCCATCATCCCCACCCCCGGGACACTGGTCTGCAAGTGCCTAATTTTTTGCAATATGAGAAAAAGGAGGATTCACGTGGGGAAAAATAATTTTCTAGCCAGCATCTTTTCTTTGCGAACACTATAATTTCTGTGTCATTTGGTGAGCAAGGGAGCAATCTTCCAAGGGTTTTACAAACATTTTAAGAAACTTCTAATAAAAAGGTCGCTTCTATACTGCCATGTAGACACACAAATGGAGTAATTTCCCTTTTGTACTGACAGAGCAGACAGCAAACCTTGGGGGTGGCTCTGTAAACTCTTACAACAGTCTTTTCTTTTCTTTTTTTTTGCTCAGATATTGCAGTTAGAGCTGTAGCTGGCATAAACTCAATAGGAGGACTTGGCCTTGTCCACCTCACTCTCTTTAAAAATGCATTTTTCAAAGGCAACTGAGCTACTGCTGGGTAAAGGAATGCATTTAAAGGCAATATATGCATCTCTAAGGGCTTCAGACAAGTTAGCCCTAAAGAGAACTGTATTTGACGGCAAAGGCAGTGTTAACTGCCCCACATTTTCAAGTGGGGCCGAACTAGACTTTTTGACTCTGCCATAAGTGGCTGGTGGCCCCAATGTCAGTAGAGCAGTGCATCCACTCCAGATTTTAGCCTGAACATTTAAGGAGTTATCCATGGTGCTGAACCCTAGCACCAAAGTAGGTTCTGCACCATGGATAGCTCCTTTAAAGTTCAGACTGAAACCCAGAGTGGATATACCACCCCACCACCCCTGACATTGCATCCACCAGCCACTGCTGGCAGGACAGAATCAATGCCAGGCCCCCTTGGGCATCTGTTGGGGCCTCCGTGCCCTGCTTGGGCCCACTGCCGACACCTGCCTCGGGCCCCCTTTGGAAAGGTGTCCCAGTTTAGCACTCCAAGCAGGACCAGCTGGCCAGGACTACCCACCGTTGCAATTAAAATAACAGCCTCTGTAGGTCCAGAATGATGCCACGGAGGGGGCACTGTCAGCAGGGGGCATGGTGGAGTGCTGTTGCTGCCTGTTGCCACCTAGGGTGGCCAGATGTCCTACTTTTCAAAGGACAGACCTCAATTTTGGAGAGCTGGCAGAGGACAGTCCTGTATTTGAAGGTATCCTCCTCTACTTGATGGCCTGTCCAGTCCAAGTCTGCTTTAAAGTCAAGGGACCGTGAGGAGGGAGGGCAGATCAGGGGCCTTGAAGTTGCCCATCCACAGTTAGCACCTGGACAGCAGACGGAGCAGGCACCTAGGTCTCCTGATCACCGTCTCCCCCACTATGGTAAGATGTCTTGCATTTCTGTTCAAATACTAGTTATATTTCTAAATGTGCACCTCTACATATACATTTGCATTTGCAAATGCTATGCAAATTGCTATCCTCTTTTGTTCTCTTTTGGGGAGATGCATAAGTGGCCACCCTGCTGTTGCCACTAAGAACGTTGACCAGGGCCCTCCAGCATAGGAGTAGGCCCATTAGAACACATCTTGCTCGGGGCCCACCTCAAACCTGCAACCACCAGATATAGGCCTGTGGCTCACGCTGGCTCAGCTTGTCTGAGCGTGGAAAGCTAAGCAGGGTCAGGCATGGTTATTACTTGGATGGGAGACCCCTCCTCTAGTTTCCTGCATTGAGCAGAGGGTTGGACTCGATGGCCTTGTAGGCCCCTTCCAACTCTATGGTCCTATCACAATTAGAACACGACTCAGAGGGATAGTCGGACAGAACCAAAATTGTTCAGGTTCTCAGCAGCACTCACTAGGGAAGTAAGAAGCCTCCATCACAGCAGGGAGGGGGAGGTGAAGTATCTGTTTAAGCTCCAGCTTGTTGGCAATGATGTGAGGATTAAGATTTGTTATGTTTTAAAAGATTTTTTTGTTCTACTGAAAGGTGGCCCATCAGGGCAAACACAATACACACACATCACTATAAAACGAGGCTAAAAATAAATGTAAAGTAAAGTACCAGGCGGAAAATCAGCATATAAACAGCAGGGTGGATAAAATAATCACACAGCCTAGTGATATTACGTTAAGAAGCCTGCTGCTGGATGACAGTGCAGCTGATGCCACACCAGCTTCCCTGGGTAAGGCATTCTGGAAATGGGGAGCCATGACTAAAAGGTCCCCTTTCTTTGGTCACCAACTACTTAATCAGATGGTGGAGGGAGGGAAACCTCAGATGACAAAGTGTTCGGGAAGGGTTGTGTGGTACAAGGGCCAAATGTCCTACTTTAGACAACCCTCTATTTGAAGATGTTTTCTATTTGAAGTGCTCTCCAGTCCAAGTCCAGATTAAAGACAAAGGGCTAAAACAGTGTTCTCCAATTTTGGGTCCCCAGAAGTTTTTGGCCTACAACTCCCAGCATGCCCCAGCCAGCATAGCTGGCTGGGGCATGCTGGGAGTTGTAGGCCAAAAACATCTGGGGACCCAAATTGGAGAACACTGGACTAAAAGAAAGAAGAGCTGGGCCTTGAAGTTGCCCATCTTCAGTGAGCACCTGGACAGCAGACTGAGCAGGCACACCGTTCACCTGGTCACAGTCTTCCCCACACAATTGTGTTTCTCTTTAAATTATAGTAATTCATTTCAGTTGTGCATCTGTAAATATACATGAGCATATGCAAATTTTACGCAAATCTGCACTCTCTTTTGTCCCCTCTG
Source organism: Shinisaurus crocodilurus (assembly GCA_021292165.1). Lineage (NCBI taxonomy): Eukaryota > Metazoa > Chordata > Lepidosauria > Squamata > Shinisauridae > Shinisaurus > Shinisaurus crocodilurus. The sequence continues at coordinate 259,139,072 of CM037878.1, read as the reverse complement.
GGTAACAGATCAGGGAATGGGAGAAAAAAGTTGTTTGCTTCTGTTTTTCCTGGTTGCTTTCTGCACTCTTGTTTGCTCCACCTGTAGCTCTGCGGCTTCTCTTCCTCTTGCATTCCTTCTTATTTCCTGCCAGCCAGCAGTTGTAGGCCTTTTCTCTGTCTAAACCTGCCTAGGATTGCTTCCTCAGTGAGCTTCATGGCTGAGTGGGGACTAGAACCCAGATCTCCCAGGTCCCAGTCCAACACTCTAACCACTACACCACATAGGCTGTCATTGGATCAAGCCCACCTGTTTATTTTCTTATTGAGGAAGGGGGGAAAAACAGAGGCCAAGCTTCTTGTTTGTTCTTAAGCAGACTACATTTTCTCCCTTTCACAAATTATTAATTGCATTAATGTACTGCTGTGTGCTAATGGTGCCATGTTCTTCCTTTGTCTCTGTCTTTCTCTTTATGATTGACTGCCATAATACCAAAAACTATGTCCAGGGAAGTGCTGCCCTACTCCCATATAGAACAATATTGTTACCAAGCAAGAGCATTTTTCTTCTTTTAAACAGCCTGAGCAGGGAAGTTAAATTAAATGCATGTACCTCTCGTAATCTTGATGGCATGCACCTCTTTCTGACTGATGCGCAATCTGCTGATCTTCAGGCTATCTGCTATCTTCAGGCTCCGTCCTCGTTTATTCCCTTGTTTGTTACTTAAGGCTTCATTCCTATGCATGCTTACTTGGGACTATCCCATTGAATGCAGAGGGACTTAATTCCGAGTAAAAATACACAGAACCGGGCTGCATAAATAAACATTAGTCCTTTCTTGACCTCAATAATAGTAACATTTGCCAATCATGCTGCTTTTTAAAGGATTTTTTTTTAATTCCACAACAAAAATGGACAACTTTGACACTGATGGCTGAATGCAGCCTTGGAAATGGATGCAGGGAACACCCACAAAGGATGCAGAGAGAGAGAGAGAGAGAGAGAGAGAGAGAGAGAGAGAGAGAGAATGAATTACACTGAATTAGAGTAGCTAAGCAAGCAGGAAACTACAGCCCGAGTGGAAGCTAAAGGTGCTGAGTTAGCAGCACTGAGTCAGCACATTCTGTGGCCAGAAGAGATCTGATGAAGGTACGCTAATGATGGTTTGCACTAAAGGAATTATTGGGATTCTGGTAAGTGCAGTCATCATTATAAGCTTACGTGGCTCTGACTCTATAAAACCAGGGTTTGCTGAGGTGGCTATCAGGCTGTGTGTGGGGGGGGGGGGCATTTGAATGTTTTGAGCTAACATTTGGCAAGCAGAGATTGAGCTTGGAACTGAAATTCTGTTTTACCGATGAACTGTGAGGAAGAGCTTACTAGAAGCCTTGGCAGGGTTCATTAAGTATATGAGATGTGGTATTACCACGTCACCTTTCCTGCCCTCTTTCATACAGTCTCACACGGAGTAGAGGAAGGAATTTCAGAACATCACCTTGAGGATTCTCTTTACAGCACCTTTTCTGTGCAAGCAGTCACTGCCTTTATCTCTTATTTTCCCGAAATGCTTCCAAGATCTACTATAGTCAGAACCAAACTGTCCATTACAGTTTGTAACTAGATAACCTGTCATTTAAAAAAGAAAAAAAAAAAAACTTAAAAGCAGCTGGGGTGGGCAGCGGAATTGGATTCGGCCTGTGATGCTGGGGAAGGGGCTTAAACCCTGACATCTTTCCCAGCCTGAAACCCTAGAGAGCCACTGTCAGTGTAGACAGTTTTGAGCTAGATGGATCATTGGTCTGACTTGGTATAGGGCAGCTTTCTGTGTGTCTATGAAACTCTCACCTTCTATCTGTGTGACTGTAATTACCCAATGACTGTAGGGCATGTTCAGCTTCAGAAGCATTCTTACTTCCAGGGTCGAAACCTGGTATTGAACAGAGCCGGCGCTACCGCTAGGCAAACTAGGCGGCTGCCTAGGGCGCGTGGCTGAAGAGGGCACAGAAATGCTGCGCTCCTTCCGTCCGACTCTTCCTTGCCGCAGGCGCGCTCCTACCCTGCCTCGCCGCCAAAGGCACCACCAGGTCAGTGCGGGGGGATTGCGGGCGCCGGGCGGGCTCGGAGTCGCGCTTGGCTCTCTGGTTTATAAGCTCCCCCACCCTACCAGTGGGAAAAGTTTCGTTGCAGACTTCCCCACTGTAGTCCATTTTTTCCTCTCGGATTTTAAAGTGTAGCTCGGTCGTCTGCGCGCCTGAGTTTGGAAGTCACACAGCCTTGCATCGCCACAATTCCCCTGCTTTTCAATGGGGATTTTTTGCAGCAGCCTTGGTTCCCTTCCGCACTGTGTGATGTGACATCTGGCTATTGTGACCTCTGGCTCCACCCACCTGTGGATTAGCCTGCTTTTAATTTGCCTTGCCCGCACCGTCAGCTTCAAAAGGCACTCGCCGCCTCTGAGTGGAAAGTAGCAGGAAACAGCCTAAATTTGAGAGTCCCAAGGAGAAGAGCCAGGAGGAAACCGGGGTGAGGGCAGGAAAAAAGGAGTGCGCTACTTCGGCGGCCAGACCTAGGCCGGGTCAGGAGCGCGCGTGGCGGCAGCAACCGGTCCGAAGATGCTGCGCGGCCGGCTTGGCAGCGGGGAAAGCGGCTGCCGGAGGAGGAGGAGGCGGGCGGGCGGGGGTGTGTGCTGGGCAAGCAGGCATTTCCCGGCTGCTTTGCTCCGGAGCCCCCCCGGCACGAGAGGGGGCGCGCTAAATATTACTTTGCCTAGGGCGCCAAACTGCCCTGCACCGGCCCTGGTATTGAACACTAGATTTGGGGTTAAATTCTGGGTCAAATCAAACTCAAATTACGTCTTCAGTATTCCCCCTCCTAGGGATGCGTGTGGAGCTCGGTTGGGGGTGGGTGGGGGTGGAAGTCCGGCGAACTCGCCAGGCTCATGTTCTCAGGGGAAGCGACTTCTGGGTTCCCAGCGGTACACTTTTTATGTAGAGAACGGCATAAGGTACGTAATTTGCGGCAGGCACGGCAACAGCGCTTGCCAAGCACCCAGTGAGACGGGTGGTGGGCAGATCGCACACCTCTACGGCCCCTATCTATAGACACATCATGCCATCATCCATACTTACTTACTGTTTTGGCTTCCTGTCTTTTTGCGCCTCTGTCTGGTTATCTTCTGATCTGCTTCTAGCTTCCCTATATCAGCTTCCCTGATATACCAGGTCAAACTAGACATGACTTTAAAGCATATATTTGAACCTCATGCTTAGGGACGTGTGCAGAGCTCGATTGGGGGATGGAAGTCTGGCGAACTCACCCGGCTTGACCCCCTGAGCTCCGCTCGGCCTACCTGCTTCCCCGGCTCAACTCACGTTGTTCGCGAGCCGAGCCAGGGATGTGACTTCCAGGTCCCCAGTGCTACGTTCAAGCTTGTAACTGAAACACTTTTTAAAAGACGGAGCACCTTTCCCAACCTGAATCTACCCGGACACTACGATCAACATCTGAGGCCTTCCTTCGAGTGCCGCCTCTGAGGGAAGCTCAGAGGGTGGCAACAAGGGAGAGGGCCTTCTCAGTGGCAGCCCCCTGATTATGGAATGATATCCCCACTGAGGTGCCAACTCTGTAATCTTTTCAGTGCCAGAAGACCGCCTTCTTCTCCCAGGCATGATGCGGCATTTAATGGTATTTAATGGCATGATGGATCATTTATGTCAGCTGTTTTTAACAGGTCTAGTTTGTACTAAAATTGTTTTAGCTGTTAATTTTTTAAAAAATTTGTATATTGGAAAAAATTATGCTATTTTTTATTGTATCTGTGGTGTGTGTTCTTATGAATGGTTGTAAACTGCCCAGAGACCTTCAGCTATAGGGTGGTATAGAAATGAAATAAATAATAATAATATATGTCTAATTTGATACTTGCTTCAGTCCTGGCCTATTTGACAACCAACAGCACTAGGCGATGGTCTGTGGGTCAGCAGCAGAGTACATGCTTTGTCTACAGAATGCCTCGGCTTCGATCTTCAGTGAAAGCATCTCCAATGGTAGGGCTGCAAATCACCCTCACCTAGAAGCTGGGGGAAGTCACCACTGGTCCAAGTAGATAGCCCTGGGATCTAAGGATGGATAAATTCTCAGTTTTGGTTTAGTTCAATTTCTTGTTTTTCCAACCTTTGTTTTTCCAGTTTGATTTCATCCCGTTTCTGCATCAGCTTGCAATTTAAACAACAAACAAACAAACATGCAGCATGGAAATCTGCATGCATTTTCATATGTATTTCTCCTAATATACACATTTTAGCACAGTTTAGCCAAATAATTTCCCAAACATACTGGGTTTGGATCCAGATTTAGGCGGTGCAACTGGGCTGGCAGAATCAGACTTCTCCACTCCTCCTCCTTATGGCAGCTCCCTGAAAATGCTATGCAGAGGGTCAGGGGATGCTGCTGAATGAGGTGAGCTGTGGTGCAGGAGGGGGGCCAATCCCCCACTGGGTGGAGCCACCTTCAATGAGTGGAGCCTTCCATCAATGGATGGCAGATCCTGGATCCAACCCAATGTGTTTGTGTACATTTACGTATTTTCACAAATATAAGCAATTTTGTACAAATCTTATGATTGACGAATTGCATTGCAAAATTCAGAAAAGTGCAAAATGTATAAGTGTGTTTTAGCTTGCATATTGGTTCAGGTAGTGCAGATTAAGTAAGTTTGCTTTAAAATGCTAACCTAATACATTTATCCCCATGCCTCCTGGGATTAACAGTTTGATTCAGCATAACGGCTGAATCAAAGAATCCTGCTGTCCTTCTCTTGGCCTTCAAAATAAAGTTTATTCAAGCAGTCCTTTGGCGTGTAAGCTGGTCCATGGGGTTGGGTGCTATTTTTATTCTTTTATTGCCTGGGTTGGCATGACATGACAACCCACTGTGGTTGTCGTGAAAAGATCTTTGATGGTGAAAGAGGGTGGCCAGTAGATCTCTCCCTTTCCAGTGAAACCCTCTAGTTTTTTAAGGTTGGACCTGACTAGAGGATCTCACTAGGAAGGGGGTGATATACAGGCCACCTCCTTTTGCCAGCAAAGATCTTTCCGTGGCTTTGCTTTCACTTGACAGCTCGCTATTTGACAGCTGTCAGAGAAAGCAAAGCAACAAATTAACCTCTTTGTAGACTTGTTTCATCAGTGCTCCTGGATGGTGGCCTCCCACACTTTGTCATGAGACACTTCCCAGGACATTGACGAGGCAAGGCTTTTCATTTTGGTCACCCAAAAGTGTGCAAGTGAGCACTTGCGAAAGACCAAGGGTTTTTTTGTGTTTTTTTAAAAGCAGAAATATATTTGCACAAATAAATAAATAAATAGGTGGCAAACCAGTGACAGCCACTCCAATGTGTTGCTTGGTCACTTTGGAGGGGTTGTCAGTGGCTGTCACTTTGGAGATTGCAAAAAGTGATAGCAATCTCCCCCCAAAAGGGGGGAAGCTGTGGCAAGCGTGAAAGCACTCACGGTTGGCAAGGGGAGAGGAGACAAGTTAGGTCCTGCCATGGAGTCTTCTGGGATACCAGCAGGAGGACCGAGGGGGAAGGAGGGGGGACAATCCATGGTGAGCCCAGGTGTCTGTCGAGCACACCGTGGGTTGTTTTAAGAATAACCCACAGTTTTAGCTCATTTGCAGGGTGGGTTGTCATGATGTGCAAATATGCCCAATGAGAGCAACTCATACTGAGAGTGCAGGATGCCTGCCTACATGACCCCGCAGGCCAAGCTGCATTTCTGCAACCTATGGGACCTGGCTCTGGATTCAAGGGGGACTTGAATCCACTCCACTTTGGTGCTTATCCCACATTGCCAGTGCTAGAGCCCCCCCTGCTATTGAACCACCTTCTTTCTTCATGGGTTCATTGGCTCAGTGGTGGTTTGGCAGCCGGGTAGGCATTTGTATGTTTTGACAGTTACACCGAGTGACTCCCTTTAATATAACCCATGGAAGAACTTACAGACTCTGGCTCCCGTCCTTCGGTGGCCATCCAGAGCCTTAACGATGTTCTTGGCAGCTTTCCATGCTGCTTCTCCCAGAACCAAAACAGATTCTTGAGCCAAGGTGTCAGGATAATGCCAATGACATACATAGCACACAATACATGTGTCCAAGGAGCCTGCACATTGGAGCTCCTGCATAACAGCTTCAGTTCAAAAGTACCGGTAATAATTATCGCTGTGCTGAAGAAATGTTCTTAATGATATATTAACTTCTGTGCTACAAAACATATGCATACAAAAATTTATTCCCTGGTGCTTATATAACCCTCAACTCAAAGCTGCAAGCGGCTTCGTAGGCTGGGTTCAAATCCTTCAGGTTTTCTTTACGCTCAACCTAAGCTCATTAAGTGACCTTGCATGCTGTTCTGCAGACAATGTTTCCTTACATCTCTGGATGGCCAGTTTGGAGGGCCTATTATTTCTTAACAGTTTGCACTTGCCTGTTTCACATTACCAAAGGACACATTCTCCAATCAATTACTCTGAGTTTAAGTAAAAGCATTTAAATTGACAGGTACTCATGTTCAGGTTTATTACTCTTTCAAGAGCACTTAACCTGTAAAAAGCCCCAGAGGACATCTTTCTCTCTGAAACAAAGACCAAGGGGCAATCTACACCTAAGGTTTATTCCAGTACTGGATTTGCCTCTGTGACTTGCGAGGCATACAATGCTCTCCCTTTCCCATTCTGGTTGCACTTCTCTTGCGTCCCCATTCTTCTTTTCTTCTATAATTTCCCGGACTACTTTTATCACGGCTTTTCTTATTGTGCAGCACGTGGCTAGGTGTGTGCTCACCGGGCGCTGTCATTGCCTGTGCTAGCCAATTGTTTTTGAGGGGTGGAGAACATTCCGCATTTGTCTCTGGAAGAGGAAGTGTCCTATCGGGGGCTTTGCAAAACAGCAGCAACCCGTTGCTTTCCCACCTCCCTCCTTTCCCACCTCCCACGGCTTCTCCAAGAAAATGCTTCTCCTCTCCCCTTTGAAAAAATAAAGTTTGGAATGCCCCTTGGCTCGAAGAACAACTAGCTGAAAACCACTGAAATGCATGTCTACTCAGAAGTAAATCACATTATCTTCAATGGCCTTACTGTGAAGTAAATCACATTGATTCCAATGGCCTTGCCTTTGCTTTTGGGTGCATGGGAATGGGGGTACTGATCCTGCTGGCTTCACCCCATGGGAGGTGGGAGGACAGCAGCAGCAGCACAACCTTCCCGTCTCCTTCTCCATGATTGTTTTGTGAGGGAGCAGGAGCTGTTAATTTCTTTCTTTCTTTTTTAACTCCTTCGCATCTGTGCATAGATGAGCAAAATAACAACAACAACAACAAAAACTTTTTCTTAAAGGCCCATTTCCCCTGCACACATCACCTTTCAAACTCCTCCTGCTTCTCCCACAATTGCATTTGTGTGTGACACAAGATCACGTTTTCAACACACTGTATTCATTAGCATGTGCCCCAACGTGGTATATACATTTTGCATAAATACTGAGACAGAGCTCCCTGAGTAACGAAAGAGACTCTGGGGTAGATTTGCCCCAAGTTCTTCAAAAATAGTAGTTGGCGGCCCTCAGGTTGCAAGTGGTTCCACATCCCTGAGTTAACAATTAAAATAACATCCATATTAAAATATAAAACAGTGCAACATGGCTCACATGATTGAATGTTCTTCGACAAATCAAATCACTAACAATTTGCTGTGCTTTGATTTTAGGATAGGGCCTGTGGTAATGTTTACTCAAGGTGAATCACAAGGTTTTAGGGTGTCATCAGATTGAATATTGGAAAGGCATCTTGTGAAAGCCCAGGGTGTCATGGGCATTGTTAGATCAAGATAAATTGTTGCTTACTAGGCCTTGCCTCTGTAGATGGCACCTCTGTTGAAAAGAAAAGGATGTCTTTGTAAGAAAAATTAGGTGTTCGCTACATGCTCCTGGCAAATTAGACACAATGGGGGTAGCGAGGGGATGATATTGGCTAAAACAAACAAACCAACATGCTGGAATATTAAATACTGCCAGCGAGGGTGGATTTTTATGGCTTGTGCGTTCACTGTACAGAAAAGACCAGAACATTCTCTCACAATCCAGATATGCTCATTCCCTGACAGGTTTTGGAATAGATTTAGAAGACGTTTGCCAACTCTGCCATGCAGTTGGACATGTCCATGGCCAAATGATTAATTAGAGAACTGGATGCTAAGGATTGGTGACAAAAGCCTCTGACCTCTGAATACCCATAACCATTGAGATAAATGAGGCCTCCGAACATCTCCACTAATTCAGTTTCAGTCAGTACAAATGCCTTATGATTAAATCCAAATTCCCAGATGTAGAAGATGGACTGCACAGAGCTCAACACAATAAAACAAGCACACAACTACCCAAATCTGTTAAGTACAGTTTCAGGCGGATTCAGCCATTAACACAGCAAGCGATGAATGTTCTGGCCAAAAAAAAAAAAAAAATGCTGACTCTAAGACAGAACGCAGACAATGAAAATGTATTGCCTTTCAACATTATTACAACCCCAATTCCACAGCTGTAATGTCATGTTACTAGGTTTCACCCTCCCTGAATGATTTGTTGCCCTGTGATGTGGTGGTGTTATCATTCTCCTCCTTCAACTGTTAAGAAATTCAGGGGAGCCTTTCTAGTCTAAGTTTTTGTTTAGGGACCCAATGTGCCTTTATAATCAGTTTACAAATTTATGGCTTCTGGTTTCATGAGGGCACAGAAGCTGCATGCAGAAAGCAAGCGCTGGCTGAAAAGCAAAGATCACTGCCTGGAATTCAAAACAACAACTACTGTTACTACTACTGCCAGCCAAATCAAGCTCCCCAACCTTGGGTCCCCAGAGTCATAGATCATAGAGTTGGAAGGGGCCTAGAAGGCCATCAAGCCCAACCCCCTGCTCAATGCAGGAAACTAGAGGAGGGGTCTCCCATCCAAGTAATAGCCAGGCCTGACCCTGCTTAGCTTTCCACACTCAGACAAGCTGAGCCAGCATGAGCTACAGGCCTGTATATGTTGCTGGCCTACAGCTCCCAGCATACCCAGCCAGCATGGCTAATGGCAAGGGATTTTGGGAGCTGTAGTCCAGCAACATCTGGGGACCCAAGGTTGGAGAGCCCTGAGCTAGTCCTTTCTGCTTATGCTCTCCCCCAACCTGGTGCCCTCCAGAAGTATTGGACTGCAACCTCCATCTTCTCCAGCCAGCAGATGGGGAGTGCTGCCCCCTCTAGCATGGTTGAACTGCTCTTCCAAGATCATCAGTCTCAGCAATCAACAGTACCTCCATGTTGTCTGGATTAAGTTTCAACTTCATCCATCTGAAATGAACTAATAACATTAAGCTGCAGGACCAGGGCCGGATTAAGATAGGGCGATTGGAGCTGCAGCTCCAGGCCCCTACCGCAAAATAGGCCCAATAGGGATGCGCAGCGCCGGGGAAATGAGGACGTCACCTCGCTCACCTGCGGGGCATTGGAGGCGACTGCCCAGAGAGGAAGAAGGGCCAGATTGCGGCCCATTTACAGCACAGCAGGGGGGGCTCAGCACGTGGCCCCCCAGCAGCGGTGCGCGCTTCGCCCGGTGGAGCCGCTGCCTGCCTCTTCGCGCCGCCCAGGCACTCCGGCTTGGCCGGGCCGAGGGACGGGAGGCCGCTGCCCCAACCGGGCTGCAGTGACAGCGGGTGGCGCCGGGCCAGTGCTGCCCTCCTGGTCCGCCTGCGGGCTCGGGGGGGGGTTCCTGGGCAGCTCGCCTCCCCTCGCCCGCTGTGCCAGCCATCCAGCCCGGCTCCCTCTGCGGGGTCATGCGCCGGCAAGGGAGGGCCCCCGCCCGCTGCCCCTTCCCTCCAGGCCGAGGCAGCGAGCCCTGCGGGGCCGGTGGGCGCGTCGCATGCGCTGTGTGCGGTGGTGGTGGGGGCCCACCGCCTCCGGCTTGCCTCGGTGGCGGGCTGCTTCCAAGTCTAGGAAGCAGTTTGGGAAGTGATGCAGCGCGGCAGCAAAAAGCCCCGTCTGCGAGGTGGGTGTGTAGCGTGAGGCAGCCTCACTGCATGACATTGAAGCCGGCCGCTTCAATGTCATGCAGTTGTTGTTGTTTTTGCTAGCTTGCAGCGCTGCTATCGCCTGCCTCCTCCTCCTTGCGCCTCTGCCGCTGAATAATAAATAAAATGAATAACCAAATGGGAGCTGGGTGGCGGTTTCGCCCTCGTTCCCGTGCACTCTGCGCAGCCAACATGTTTAGAAAAGGAAAGGGGAAAAAAAAGACGAAGAAGCTGCCGCCTCCTCGGGTTACCTCAGCATCCATTCGAGACTCATGGAGTCTGCGAAATTGCTGCTGCTCTGCTCTGCTCTTCTCTCATCCTGGACCTGACCCCCTCCCGCCTGCGGCCTGGCTGGGCGGGGGAGCACAGTCTTACACGGCGGCGGCCTTAACTGCAATCCTATACCCTCTTAGCTGGAAGAGAGTCCCATTGAACCGCATGGACATTTGTGGCTCAGTGCCATAGGGTTGTGCTGTTATGTGCTGTACCCTTCTCAGGAGTGAGAAGGCACCCTAATGTTCCTTGACAGAGGACTTGTTCTCAGGGAAGCGTGCCTCGGATTCCCAACCTTAAACCTACAACCCTGTGCAATTAGGCTTGTCCCTTATTTCAAGGTACAGTTCTTTATTTGGCAGTAAAATGTAGTGTTCCCATGTTTTAAGGGAGAACCGTATTTATTTATTATATTTATACCCCGCCCCGTCTTTTTTCCTCTTGCAAGGAACTGAAGGCGGCTTACATTATCCTCCTCCTCCTCTCCATTTTATCCTCACAACAACCCTGTGAGGTAGGTTAGGCTGAGAGTGAGTGAATGTGCCCAAAGTCACCCAGTGAGTTTCATGGCCGAGCGGGGACTAGAACCCGTATCTCCCGAGTCCCAGTCCAACACTCTCACCACTACGCCGCACGTTGAGCCAGTCCTAGACATTGTGTTGCCTAAGGTGAAAAATCCAAATGGTAGCCTTCCCATTTATTTATATTTGTTAAATTAGTATCCTGTCTTTCCCACCAAATCATGCTCATAGCAGCACCATCCACACACAGAGCAACCCGCTGGACAGATCTCCTGTGCAAGTCCAGCTGAAATGAATGGGAGCTGTGCTGGAAGATCACTGCACACTTAGGTGGCTCCTGTTCATTTTCAGTGGGCCTTGTACAGGAGAACGTCTCAGTGGATTGTGTATCATGGGTCAGATCTGCCTGTAACCCCACTCTGCCACCTGAAATCTGTTGCCAGAGATGGCTTGGGCCATCTGCATCACAGACTGTTGCTTACATAGGACAATGAACATAATGGATGGCCTAGAATAGTTCATACACATCACTGCTTGTCATCCTTATCCCTTGGCTGAAACAGCATTTTTAAAAATCTACTAGCCAGTCTGTTTTGCCTTGTAAATAGCGGGATACTGGAATGTGCATGTCCCCATCGCCATCAACATGGGCAATAAAGTTAATCTTTCTAGGGATTAAGATGAAACACTGTGTACAAAGAAAGGGGAAGCCAGATGTCTTCCATCAGGAGTTTGTTTTAAACTACTGTTGTTCCTTATTCTATACCATTACACTTCCAGAAGAATACATGATAATAGTTAGCATATCTGTAGCCCTTGCATGCTCAAAGAGCTCCACATACATTATCTCACTAATCTTTACATCAGCTCTATAAGGTAAGATTGTATTGTTATCTGCACATTGCAGATGCCAGTCTGAGGCTGAGGGCTGCTCCCGTGCGTGCCGCGGGCGGGGGCTCGCCTCTGCTCCTCCGCGCGGGGGCGGCCGGGCTTAAACGCCGCGCTGACGAGGCCTGAAAGGAAGGAGCCAAGGGCGCCCCTGCGGAGGGGGCGGCGGCGCAAGGGGGCAGCGGGCAGCCAGCCGGGCGGCCGCCGGGTCACACCGGAACGTGGGGAGCTGCCTTGTGCTGCCAGCCCCCCATCTGTCGGCCCTGACGGGCAGCTGCGAGACTTTCTCCAGCCCCGCCTGGAGAGGCTGCGGGGATCCGGCCGGCCCTCTGCATGCAAAGTGGGGCGCTGCCCCCGAGCTGCAACCGCTTCCTGTTCTGGTGCCTTATCTGGGCCCAGCCAGGTCCAGCTGCTGCAGACGCCTCCAAGTCCAAGCCAGTGTGACCAGAAAGCTTTCCTGATGATCTCTGCGTGCCACCAATTCCCACGTCCAATCGCACCTTCATAGATAGATTCATAGATCATGGAGTTGGAAGGGGCCTACGAGGCCATCGAGTCCAGCCCCCTGCTCAATCCAGGAAACTAGAGGAGGGGGTCTCCCATCCAAGTAATAACCAGGCCATGGTTACCTATTTGTACTATTTTTCCCTCCAAAAAGAAACACCCAGAGGGCTAACAACATCATGCAAAAGCAACTACAATATTATCAAATGCAATATCAAAAGACAGCACTATGAAAAATGTTCTGACAATAAGAAATGCCACAATAAACCTATAAACAAGCTTTCAGTTTAAGACTTGCCAAATATCAATTCAGTTACTAATAAATACAAAATTCAACAACCAATAAGGAGCTAATAAAATACAACCCATATTTTAGCCAAATGGATTGCCTGAATAATTTGCCACCCGAACGGCATTGCTGCACACTCTATGTCTGAGGGAGCACAGTCAGTGTCTCCAAGATGCAAAATTAGATCTGCATACAGCAACAGACATGCTGAACTCTCTAAAGGATTTTGTGCAGTCTCTCCGTTCTAGATTCTCCGAATTTGAACAGCAGGGTAAAAATATTTCCGGCTGCGAGGAGTACCAGCTACAACGTGGAAGGAAAGTGAAAAGAAATAGGAGGTGGGACTATGGTGATGCAGAAGATGCTAATGCTGATATGACACCCTCTGAGAGGTTTAAAGTGCATACTCTTTATACTACAATTGACCAATTGACAGAATCACTGAGGCACAGGCAAGCAGCATACAATATAATTCAAGAAAGATTTGGATTTCTATCAGAAATATGCACTCTAGCAGCTGATAGTCTACGTTCCAGAGCCACGACACTAGTGTCAAAATATCCTGAAGATCTTGAACCCTTGTTTGCAGACGAAATTGTACAGTTTTCATCTATTTTCAAAATGTACCAATCTCCCACTGCAAATCAAGACATTCATGGGAGTCAAGAAACACAAATGTACAAGTTTATGATTGCACAATCTCTAGTCGGTGCATTTCCAAATACATTTGTGACCCTCCGCATGTATTTGTGTTTAATGGTCAGCAACTGCAGTGGTGAGCGTTCATTTTCAGCATTAAAACGTGTGAAAAATGAACTAAGGTCTTCCATGGGTCAGGAGCGTTTAAATGCGCTCTCTCTGTTGTGCATTGAAAATGGTTTGCTGAACGAGCTTAATCTTGATTCTACAATTGAGGAATTTGCAACAAGTAAAAAAGCAAGAAAAGTTAATGTGTAATTTTATTTTAATCTACCAGCTTGATTCATTTAGTTTAAATGCAGGTTAGAGTTCAGTGAATAACCTGTTTGTGTGTTTAAAACTAGTGGTTGCTATTTATTTCAAGAGTTACTCTCTGCACCATAATCATAACGCAGGCTGTATTGATTATGATGCTTTAATAATAATAATAATAATAATAATAATAATAATTTAAGGAACAAATTTTTATGAGCCAAACATCATACACTTATATTTAAAATGTTTATATGGTTTATGTTTATTTAAAAATGGTTGTGAATGTTCTATTTATAACGGTTTTATTGAGTTAACAAGCTTATTGTTTACAAAAAAAGAAATATTTTCAATATGTTTCTGTTTTGGCACTTTAATGGTAATTAAAATATTTAATTTGTTTTAATATAAAATTGCATCTTCATTTTATTTATTTCCATAAAAAGGCTCACCAAAATCCTCAGCACCAGGCCCATAATGCTCTTAATCCGGCCCTGTGCAGGACTGAGCTTTCTGATACTCTCGCATCTCTCAGCTCCTCGCCTGTTGATGGAATTTTAAGATGACTGAAAGGTAGAATATTCATGTATGAGGGACAACATGATCCTCCGCATCTTTAGCTGGAAGTCAGTCCCAGTCAGTTTAGTGAGCCTATATGATATTTCATTTCATTTCATTTCATTTATTTCATTTATATACCGCCCCATAGCCGAAGCTCTCTCTATTCACAACACTCTATACATAAAAACAACATTAAAACATACAAAACAGTTTAAAAAATTAAAAACCAAATTTAAAAACACAGTTTAAAATAACAATACAAAAGCCAATAAAACTGAGCCTACAGGTGACAATCCCCTCCGTGCTATTCCAAGCTCCTAACTAAATGCCTTGGCATAGAGGGAAGTCTTAACCTGGCGCCGAAAAGATAGTAAGGTTGGCGCCAGGCGGGTCTTAGTGGGGAGCTGATTCCATAACTGGGGGGCTACCACCGAGAAGGCCCTCCTCCTCGTTGCCACCAACCGAGCCTCTCTTGGTAGATAACATGCTGAACTTAGCTAGGGAGACGAAATGGTATAAAACTCGAGCGTGTCTCCGTCTGTCAAGGTTCTCCAATTTCCACCTCAAAGCTCATCCTGACTCGTATCCGTATCAGACTGTGAGCTTCTTTTGCCCATGCACACAAAAATGTGTGCATAGTTTGGTGCACACTTCCCCAAAGGTATGCATTTTTGTGTACATGTTTTAAAGTATGCATTTTTCTCCCACTGACTAAAGTGTGTGTGTGTGTGTGTGTGTGTGTATTTTTTTCAAAAGCACGCACTTTTTCATGTGTACTTTCTAAATGTACGCATTTTCTAGCGCACATTTCTTTGATCCGCAAATCTTATCTCAAGGTCGGAAATCTATGGAGTTCAACTGCAGATTATATTCAAGTCCACGTTCAAGTTCAGGAGGTGCAAACTCGTTAAATTCTGGTCTAAAATAAACTGAAACAAATTTCTCATACATCCCTACGAGTTAGACCAGGGAGACCTGCATTCAGAACTCTGCGCTACCATGAACCTCTCTGCATTACCTTGGACCCGTCACTATGAATCAGCCTAAGCTACCTCATAGAGTCGTTGTGAGGATAATATGTGGGAAATCTATATAAAGTACTCTGAGCTCATGCACAAAAGTTGGGATATACGTGTGATATGATGATGGCAATCTCTCACATGCAAGTGTGCATAGGATCGTAGCCTTAGGAGCCAAATATGGTGGATGACTTATGTAACATTTTTATGGGGTTGTCTTTTTGTCAGAGATCAGCTAATGATCTGCATCAAAAATTACTCATGTACTCTTCAAATGAACATCTCAGTGGCAATTAATACATTTACAGCTTGAGCGGCTTGATCTTCTATTCCGAATCCCACTGAAATAAACTGGGGCTTCTGAAAGTGAAGCCCTTTGACTCTTCTATACCACCAGGCACTTCATAACATTTTCTCCATAATCTTTTAAAATGTTCTTTAGATTAGTAAGGCCTTATCTTGCTCCTCCTGCTCCCTTGGGCTCCCATTAATGTTGCAGATGTAATTAGCGGTCCAAGGTCATACTTCTTTGTTTTAAAGAAGGGAGGAAATACTACGCCGCTCATATTTCATTGTGCATAATGCAGAATGACAGCTACAGCTGGCCACAGAGAGAAATGGTTGTACTTGAGTGCTTCTGAGTTCATAGAGGAGGGATCAGACTTCCCCTTCAAGCTTCTCCATCTCTTTCCCCTCCCCTCCCCCACTTAATCAAGACGAATCTTTATTTTCTGTCTGCTCGAAAGTGGTGTGGTGGAGGAGTTCTTACCTGTACTGCGCACACTCAGTTCTTGGGTGCCACTGTCACCTATGCACAAACCGGTTCTCGAAATGCTGCAAACCTCTTTACCTGAGAGCCAAACCACATGTGATGGCAGTTCCGTGATTCTTCCTCCAGATGTTCTTTTTTTCAATGAAAAACAATTTGGGGTAGGCTGAAATCAGGAGAAAAGGACCAGTGGCAGGGGGCTGCTTAACCCTTTCCCTTATGGATCTTTGTCCCCTCAAAATTGTCCCCTCCCAGCTCCTTTCCACATATTGAGTCCACAGGGAAGCCTACACACATAGTTCTCTACAGGCATAGGCTTCCATGGTAGCTAGAACCTTGTACAATCGGGATTCTGGACTCCATTTGTTACCTGCCAAAGTCTCTCCAACTCTGAACACATTTGTTGTCCATGCGAATCTCTAGTGTCCATGCGATTCACTGCTAATGACACTCCTGGAGGAAAGGATCCACCTTGAAGGCAGAGCTTCGTTAGCATGCCTGCCCTGAACAGGAGGGCTCTAACAATTTCCCAATAGTTTGGATTCAACTCTCTAATCTGCCACATTGGCTTTAGAAGCTGGCTTTATAGCAGGGCTCTCCAACCTTGGGTCCCCAGATGTTGCTGGCCTACAGCTCCCAGCATATCCAGCCATGGCTAATGGCAAGGGATTCTGGGAGCTGTAGTCCAGCAACATCTGGGGACCCAAGGTGGGAGAGCCCTACTTTATAGGATGCTAAAACAGCTTGACTCTTTTATAGCAATTGTGTGTAACACTAACCTGCTGTGTAACCTGAAGCAAGACTGACTCCTTGTAACTTTTTACATAATAAAAGCTAATTGATTAGAATTACAAATTAGTGACTTGTCTCCATCAGGGGACAGGGCAGCCTTTGACAGTTGCATGTTGTGAATTTTGCTTTGCTTTGTCCTGCTATTTTGTTCTGCTTTGGCATGTAGTAGCAGGTCCATGACCAATATGTGAATCAGGATCTCAAGCTCCTCACCGGATATCTATATCCGTGCCCCCTAGCCCAGCCTCCTCACAGACCTGCAGTTTTCAGTTTGTAAGGATAATTATTTATTAATTAAAAGTATTCACTGATCATGTTTTGCCCACCATGGCCCTCAAAAGAATGGACAGTTTCAAACAACAATACAATAAAATCAACAAAACACAACAAAATAAAAGAATCTTCCTTAAAACAAGCCAAAAACTGTGTGTGCATGTGTGCATGTGTGTACACATTGAGAGGCATGTTGCTTGAGGGCATCACCAACATGCTTTGCAACTCCTGTTCAGGAACAAAGAATATCATTGTGTTACTAAAATTATGTCCTGTTTGTGAAGATGGGACTTGTAGTAGCTGGGACTTTAGGGAAACCCTGTTAGATGTCCCCCCCCCATTGCTGTTTAGCTAACGGATTTTTACTTTAGTCTTTTGGAATGTACTGGGAGGGTGGTTGGGAGCACCTGGGAGATAAGGGTGAGCTGCAGAGCTGAGAAGCAAGGTCAGGCGTTCATTGGGATGAAGTCATGAGAAAGTGTCTACAGCTGAGAAAGGGCGGGGGCCCCTCCTTCGACAGTTAGGAAGACAGGATTGGTGAACGCTGGGCGGGAAAATGGACTCTGGTGGCAATAAAGGAGCTAGGGGAAAAGGCTTCAGGGTTCTTCCTTTGGGGCGTGGATGCTGGGAAGTTCCATCTGGGCAGGTATGCCACTCTGACAGGGTAGCTAAGAAAAGCTAGGCCTGGTTTGATTTACTTTGTTCCTACAGACTCTTGGGGTTTGTTTTTATGTTCTTTTAGAGTCCCTTTTTATTCCCATTCCCTTTTCCTCACAACAACTACCTCACCCCTTTTCCCTTACCTTCTTTTAGCCCTTTCTTATAAGGGATTATTTTACTTATATTGGACAATTGGAGACCCTACACTGACTAACTTGTTATTTTTACTTTTTAATAAAGTCTCCAACTTAATCTTGGTGTGTGTTCCTTGTCTAAAGGTTGGGGCTGCTACACCGGTTTGGTGTATGGGACCTTGGGAGGTGTGTGCCAGTCCAGGGAACATTGGGCTGTGGCCTACCCTGGAGGGTTGGTATAAGATCAGCCTCCTTCACACACTGTTGATAGTCAATATCCATAGAATTGGATGGCCCACCATATATCATAGTCAACCCATGCTTGTCCATTAAAAACAGAATAAGAACATTTTCACTGCTCACCTAAACAGTGAGGGTTTTCACTGCCCCAGCTAGTTGCCTTGAGTGCCATTTTCTGGGTAGAAAGGCAGGGTATAAATCAAACAAATTAATAAATAAAATAACACCATCAGGAATGGGGCTAGTCTTACCTCCTTTGGGAGGTAATTCCACAAACACACACACGTAATTCCTCACCTGCTATTTGAATGGGGGCAGACCATGAATTAAATGCTCCATGCATTTCTCCGGGGCATGTGTTTCAGTTGTCATTGAATGCACTATAAAAAAATTTCACATGATAGCTTCCCTAAGAAGATAATTGTATGCCAAATAATACTGGTCAGGAGAATTAACCTGGGGGAAACCATGCTTTAAATTCAGCACTGTGGAACTGGAACTGGCCACCCTTTTCATAGGGATTAAATGTTTCTCACAGTTGGGTCACATTCTTTCAAGGATTAATTAAACAAAAGCTGAACCACATCCAGCTAGTGTGTGGTCATGGAGTGAGAACTGACTGTTGTGCTTGCTGAAGATATTTTATAGTGGCCTAAGGACAGTTTTTCAGGATCTCAGATCTTTCTGGAATATACTAATTGAAAACCAGCATATGGAAGAGGAACAGAGATGGAATATTTGGAGAACTGTAATGATAGTTGGTCATTTGCACTACTTCTAGTTGCTTATGCCTTTTCAGTCTCCCCGCTCACATCCTTCAGAACAAAAGTACATTAATACAGTGAGGTTTCGGTTGGGCAGCTTCACAGTGTAGCAGGCCATATACAGTCATAGAATCATAGAAAAGTAGAGTTGGAAGGGGCCTACAAGGCCATCGAGTCCAGCCCCCTGCTCAATGCAGGAATCCAGGTCAAAGCATCCCTGACAGATGGCTGTCCAGCTGCACCTTGAATGGCCTCCAGAGTGGGGAGCCCACCCACCTCCTAAGTAGTTGGTTCCATTGTCTTATTGCTCTAACAGTCAGGAAATTTTTCCTGATGTTTAGGTGGAATCTGGGTTCCTGTAACTTGAGCCCATTATTCCGTGTCCTGCAACCTACCTCTAATACTCTATGGGAGCAAGTCTCAAGCTTGCCTGCCTGTCTGCACATGGAAAGTTTTGTATGAACTGACATCAATAGAATGAATTCTGTATGAATGAATTCCCCACTCATGCAGCCTATCATCTGCCAACAGATTAGGGATGTCATAAGCATAAGTAGAGGCACTTGCCAAATTGAGTGGTCTGCTTGAATGCTCACAACTAGCAGGGCTGGCCGAAGACATTTTGCTGCCTGAGGTGAAGGTCAAGATGGCACCCCATCCCCATTCCATATACAGAAGTCACCCTGGCAATGAGATTGTGTCCTCCACACCACCAGAGGCAGCAGGCTAGCTTAGGGGACCCAAGTCAAGGTTGCATGGCATACACAGCTTTGTCCTCCAGCAGAGGGTAACAGCTGGGAGGCTGCCACCACTCCACCCCCCAGGCATCTGCCACCTGAGGCAATTGTTGCTACTCTGCCTAATGGTAGGGCTGGCCCTAACTGGCCAAGGTGAGCAGGGCCCCATCCAGGCAGGAAAAAAATTCCCTTTCAGGTCATGGGTAGCATCTGCTGCCTCTATTGCCTTCCCTTGCCCTGTCCCAAGATACATTTCTGGACCTTGGAGCAGTAAAAGATGGTGGTAGTAGTTGAATTGCATTGTAAGCAACCGTCTGAGCTTTTTGTGAGTACCCTTTCAGGATAAGCAGTGGTATGCTTGTCCATCCTTACAAAAACTCACATGACTAGGATGCGATCACATACACATGCACTTGTGCAGACCTCAATTCATACATGTTGTGTGTGTGTGGGGGGGGACTGAGTGTACAAACCCAAAGTATGCTTCCATGCCCATATAGAGCCTACATGCAAGAGAACAGTACGGACCATTCATTAATAAAAGTGATTGTTGAGCAGACCTGCATTGCCCATGGCCTCTAAATCACATTCCCCATTCCAAACTGATCAGCAGTGCTTGCCCATGACCGAAGTTCTGGGGTTATGTAAAGGGCTGCTTCTTATATTATCTTTTGAAGACATTAAACATTAGCAATTGAACACATGTTTAGTCCTAACATATGAATGATAGTGCAGATAACATAAAATAATTAGCTGAAGAAATTCAATTGATTATTTAGTCCAGTGCCCATCCCAAGTGGAACTGAGCCCAAACTGACACACACACTTTGCTACACTATTCACAGATTGTGAAGTTGAGGAGCATTTTTGCAATTTGGGGAGCAGGAGATGCAAACATAGTGGTGTGGTACGAGCTTACCAGTGGTGGTGATCACATTCCTAGGAGTCCTGACTGCTTGTGGGTGCCATTTTTCAAAGTCTGGACACATGGCATCATCGTGAAGCCAAATCAGAGTGAGGGCAATGTTTCCTGCCCTCATTCTGGAGTCTGTTGGGTAAAAAAAAGAAGACCATAAATGGTTTATTTTCCACACGTGACCAGGACTCTCAGGAGTGTAGTTGTTGCTACCACCAGGACCACAATACAGGTGATAGAGGCAGAGAAAAAGGAGGGATGATGAAAACTTTCTCTCTCTCTCTCTCTCTCTCTCCTCTCTCTCTCTCTCTCACACACACACACACACACACACACACAGAGAAAGTTACCAATACACACAGCTGTGTCTTCCAAAAATAATATAGTAGGTACCTCTAGGTTTACCAGGTGTTTGATCTATTTCAAAGGTTCCTAGCTGATTGTGCATTGAGCTACAGCGAGGCTAAAGTCCCTTTAAAATGATATGTACTAGAAGGAACAACCAGCTATATGCTAAAGGACTGGCTGTGGCCAGAACAGAGAATAGGATAAAATTGAGTGTTCTCTAAAATGTTCCTTCTCTCTGTAATAGAAAATAAAATGTGTGTTTTTAGCCTCCTGCATTCATTTTAACACAAGGAGAAACAGACCTTCCTTTTGTTCTTGCCCCTTGAATCTACCCACATTTGGCATCAGTCCTGCGTTGAACCTGGCAAGCTATGAGGTTATTTTGCAGTTCGTCAACCGGTGTGAAGTTTCCTTCGACCTTCACAAAAGTGTTGAGGTTCCATCTCAGTTTGTCTCTTCTATATGGAACAGGGGTGGGCACTTGTTGTTTTGGCGTACAACTCTCCTCAGCCCTCAGCATGGGCTATGCTGTCTAAGGCTGATGGGAGTTGTAGGGCAAAACATGTGGAGGACTACAAGTTGCCCACCCCTGATCGAAAATGTTCTGTCTTAACATAAACCTCACTTTGCGCCTAAGATAACCTGGGATCCGGTGGGCATAATAACAGATAGAATCTGAATGTGCTAACTTTGTGAGCCCTATGCAGGCTTTTTTATCCTGCACCCATGAGGGCTGGATGGGTGGTAGAGATGAGGGTGTGCCTCATCTCTAGCCTTGCCCCAATATCCCTGGGCGCATGGGCGCTTGCGCAGAGCTCTACGTGTTTAGTGCTAAGGTTTGCAGGGTGTGTATGTGTGTACATGCATTTGGCTGGACACATATGCCTCCCGCAAATCAGGAATCCTGCCTTATCAGGATTCCCGATTACAGGGAAGTTTGTAAGTGCATTCAGCTGAATACACTTACAACCCCCCTGCAGACGTTCATGCTCAATGTACAAACATCTTCAGAGGAGCCGGGAGTGCTGGGATGTTGGGGCTGGGGCTTCTGCATGTGCCCCCATCCCACTATACTGTTAACCCTTGTGTGCACAGGCTAGTATTGTGTTTGGGGAGAGAACAGAGGGGGGGGTCCCTTAATCTCAGGGTGCCACTGCCTTTGAAGAACTGCTCCTCCGGGTTTCATAGGGATGACTCTTTTCTTTGGCCCCCATGGAGTCCTTTGTATTCCTGTCATATATTTGAGAAGCACATGCTAGCATGACCTCATTGCGTTTCAGTGGAAGTTGGATGGCATTTTTTCACCATAAAATCTGGAGCTTTTATCACACACATTTTTAGCTAGTCTCATTCTTGGCATTTTAGCTGGGTGGTTGAGTAATGCCTAAGTGATAAATGCCTCCCTATATTCAACTTTTAAGTAATTTGATGAATTTCAAGCCAACACAATGTTTTCTGGGGGGGGAAAATAAGAAAGAAAGAAAGAAAGAAAGAAAGAAAGAGTGGGGGGGATGTGAACTACACAGACATCTGCTGGATAATAGACGCAGCCAAACGTGTGTCATTTACCAGGACCGTGATCCTCAAGCCATTTACCCTGGAGCAGTCCCACTGCAATCTGTGGATTACTCCAAGTGTAAGTGACTTGAGGATTGAAGCCCAGGTGCCTAGTAACAGAGAAAGCAACCTAATGATACAGCATACAAGGAATGAAAGCACACTGCAGTGCAATGGATGACAACATGAGAATAATAATCAGCTTTAGTACTGATAACCACAGATTACTGAAATTTATTATAGCCATTAAAGCCTGGAGAATTTTAACAGATACAACAGTAATGTCTTTAGCATAGAAATGCAGGGTGTGTGTGTGGAATAGAAGGGCCCTAACTAATGTGCTTCACAGCAGGATCCAAAACATATTATAACCTTGAGGCCATTATGTAAGATTTAGGCCACTGTGTGAGAAAGGGTGATTTCAGGGAAGATATTATTAACCTGTTTTATCATGTCATGCAATATCTAGAAGACAGGCTTATAATCTTGTGACAGAAGATACATTAATCCTTCACTTCGTATACAAAAATAAATCAATGGGTATCATTAACCATGTTTCCAGATAGGACAGCTGAGATGTGTTCAAAATGTCCTCAGTTAATTAAATGTTACATACAACTGAGCCACTCTCTTGTTTATTCAATTATAATCCTCTTCTTTCTGACATCCAGTATATTCTCCCATTTAACTTTTCTGGGATGCCTAGTTCCTTCTGTGTACCTTTGCAGAATTGAACTTCTCATCTGTGGTCATGTTTGCAGCTCTCTGAATGCTTTTCAATCATCAGCATCTGTAGCACCCAGTTCTAAAGAACAGTATACTCCAATTGTGGTCTCACTGGGACCAAACAGAGGAATGTAATTAGAGACTGAAAAGCACTCCTAATGATGTCACCTAAAAAGGGAGTAGTGTTATGTCCCACATTTTTGCTAATTCGTGTTCACAATGTTACCCACTATAACCAATACATCTTTCTTAGGAGTGCCACTGTTCTCTAACAGAGGAATTTCAAAGTAAGATTCCAGCATGAAACAGCTGAATAAGAATAACTTCACATAGTAGTTACCAGGGCCGGTGCTACCATTAGGCGAACTTGGCAGCTGTCTAGGGCGCAGGGCTAAAGGGGGCGCCAGAAATAGGGAGGGAGGGCCCAAGTGGGAAGGGGGGGGCGCTAAATAACTGATCTTGCCTAGGGCACCAAACTGTCTTGCACCGGCCCTGGTAGTTACTCAGAAGAATATCTAAGTTTGATTCTGTTTGTTTGGGATTGAAGAGAGACAATGGTTTCTTGTTCCACCACCGCGGTTAATTTTCTTAGCAGTGCTAAAATGGTTGTGGAATCATGAATTACTGCTGTTGTGAATGGTCACTGAGCAATTCTGCATACATTTAAACTTTAATTGAATTCTCACAGACTGTTGTTGTTTTGCATTTTATTGCTAGTTAACCCCACTGTTTACATTTATCCCTACACCCAATGTATACCTGTCTATTGAGAATAACACTTCATGTATCTGATACAGTAGAATGTACAAGCTGATTGTAAGTTTCTGCCATAATAGATTTGTCAGTCTTTAAGCTGCTCCTAGAATCTTTATTGTTTTCGCTGCAATAGACCTAACAAAGCTATCCCTCAGGAAACTGTCTAAACAGGCATACCTTATCTTACTCTCCTTTTGTATCCTTCATTTTTTTGAATTTCATGCTGTTGCTGCATGCTCAGCTTTCTAGTATACGATTACGATTAAGAGATATAATCTTTTAAAATCCTCCCAAGTATTTTCAGTCCTGCATATTTTGTATTATCCGCAAATGTGCTAAATGTATTATCTGCTCCCTCTTTGATATGGATATTGCACAGCACCATATGCAGCCTCAACCCCTCTGCTTCAGTCCAACAGTGCTGGAGGATATCTCTTTCCAAACTTTCCTTAATATTCCTGTCCTTGGTATGGGGGGGTCCTCTCACGGTCTCACCCTACTCTGCCTGAAGTGCATTTCCACTTTAGGCAAGTTCCTTCAAACCCCACCTTTCTTGTGTTATGTAGAGGAACATCACAGAGAACTAGTCAAAAGTCTCTTTGATGCCTAGATATATTATGTCGGCTAAATACTTCTTGTCCACTGAACCTTATAAAATAAATGTATTTGTTAAATACAGGGCCGGTGCTACCATTAGGCCAACTAGGCAGCCGCCTAGGGCGCAGGGCTAAAGGGGGTGCCAGAAACGCCTTGAAAACAAAATACAGTGCTCTCAAGTGGGAAGGGGGGCGCTAAATATCTGATCTTGCCTAGGGCACCAAATTGCCTTGCACCGGTCCTGGTTAAATATATTTACTATTTATTTGATGATGAGTAATCACAGTGGGCATTCATACTGTTCGTTCTGCTGCCTCTACAGCAGGGCTCTCCAACCTTGGACTCCCAGCATGCCCCAGCCAGCGTAGCGTAGCTGGCTGGGGCATGCTGGGAGTTGTAGGCCAAACACATCTGGGGACCCAAGGTTGGAGAGCCCTGCTCTACAGTTTCGCAAGTAATACACACAGTCCCTTGCCCTAAGGCGGAAGGGAACAGATTGAGGGGGAAGAGAGGGGAAAAGAAATGCAGCAAGAGATAGATGTGATTCATGTGAACAAATGCAGTTGCAGGCACTTAGAAGCAAGCCTAAGCTAACACACTCTTTCTAAAACATTTTGGCTGCTTCTACATAGCTTGGCATTCATAATATGAGTGCCGACCAGGAAGCATTTACTTTTCAAGCGATCTGCAATATACCTATCTGTGAGATGGGAATGAAAAGTGGCTAAAGGGAAAGGGGAAAAAATATCATGTTTATGCCGTCTACATAATTATTTTTCAATGCTAATCACAGCTTTGTGCCAAGCCAATCACAACGAGGTGTTCCTGGCTTGGCAGCGGCAGGGCCGTGCTGGATTTGACAAGGGACAAAATGGGACATATATTTTCTTCCTAATGTTCCTTTGACATTTTAGAGTGCAAACCTATGCATGTTTAGACAGAAAAAAGTCCTACAGCTCCCAGCATCTCCCTGCCAGCCATGGGGCATGCTGGGAGTTGTTAGACTTTTTTCTGTCTAAACATGAATAGGATTGCACCCTTAACTAATGTTGGTTTCTAAAATGCGGGGGGGGGGGGTTTGAACCTCCCTAAACCTCATACTCCCGGGCCTGCAAGCCTTTTCATTTGATGTGTGGCTGTGGCTACATTATTATTACTATTACTACTACTACTACTGATTATTATGATGATTTATTTATTTATTTGTTAGTTACATTTATGGATCGCCTATCTGGCCAGCAAACCAGCTACTCTGGGCGATGTACAACACAATAAAATACAGAATAAAATACATTATGGAACTCTCTCCCCAGTGACCTCCGACATGCCCCTTCCTTGATTAGCTTCCGCCATGCATTAAAAATGTGGCTTTTCAGGGGGGAATATGGGGTGGGTTAGGATTTTTAAGTTTTGTACTGTTTTTAATTGTGTTTTATACTGTGTGTGTGTGTGTTCCCCCCCCCTTGTGTTTTATTGGATTGTACATCGCTCAGAGTGGCCGGATGTCTAGCCAGATGGGCGATTCATAAATATAATAAATAAATAAATAAATAAATAAATATCAATTTTTAAAATCTTAGCCCACCCATATTCCTGCCTGAACAGCCATGTTTTTAGTGAGCGGCGGAAGCCCAGCAGAGAGGGGGCATATGATGATGATGATGATGATGATGATGATGATGATAATAATAATAATAATATACCGCCTTTTTTCCTGCAAGGAACCCAAGGTGGCTTAAAGAACCCTCCCCTTCTCCATGTTATCCTTGCAACAACCCTGTGAGGTAGGTTAGGCTAAGAGTCAGTGACTGGCCCAAAGTCACCCAGTGAGCTTCATGGCCGAGCGGGGACTAGAACCCGGATCTCCCGAGCCCCAGTCCAACACTCTTACAGTGTGGCATATTCCTTTATTCTTATAGTGAAGGAATGACCCTCTGCACATGATCAGGGGAGGAATTATTTCAAAAGTTCTTAGCCCTGGCATTGAAAACTGGTTCAAGGGCTATGAATTGTTGAAGCCCGATTCAAATTAAGCCCGTTATTGTTTGTTTATTATTTCACTCTAGCCCTCTTCAGGCGTTTGCCAAAGCAAGACTGAACTGTCGGCATGAAGGGAGCTGGAAACATGCACTCAGGCCCCAGACCCTCCACTCCCAACCTCCCCATGTTGACCAGGAAGACCTGCAAAGGGCGCTGCAGTACTCCCCAGAGAGTGCATCCCACAATCTAAGCACCACATCACAGAGAAGACCCTGTCTCTCGTGGCTGCCCATCATATCTATGATGGAGATGATGATGGGGCACAAGGAAGGACCTTGGATGCTGATCTCAACATTCAAGCAAGTTCATATGGGAGAAAGCTATTTTTAAGATATCCTGCTCTTAGGCTATGAAGGGCTTTAAATCAGCACTTTGAATTGAGCCCCAAAACAAATAGGTAATGAACAGAGATGACGTAACATTGAACTTATATGAGCCAGTCTCCAAGCCCTGGGTCATATAAAACCCTGTTGGTTGGTTAAAATCCTGTTGGTTTCATGTTGAACCAATGGAAGTGTCTGGACTGTTTTCAAAGGCAGCTGCAAGTAGAGAGCATGACAATAATCTAACCTGGATGTAACTAGGGGATGAACGGCTGAGGCCAGACACGCCAGCTGAATCTGGTAAAAAGCGCAGCAAGCCACCATGACCACCTGGGTCTCCAGAAGCTGAAGCTGTGCCACGTTCAGGAGCGCCTCTGCAAATCTGATATTTCAGTGAGAGTGCCGCTACTGATGGGTGATAATTTCATTTCAGTATACCAAAATGCTCAGATTTCTTCATATTTGGAATGGAAAGAACTTGAGGATTAGTTTTTTAAAAAAAATATCAAATGTGCGAGAAACTAAAACTAATAGGTTCATTGAACCAGGCCCAGGAATTTGAGTGCTTAGCTCTTAAAGGCCTGGGTTTGAATACTTGTAATCCCACCATGTTTGTGCTACTGAATTAGGGTTGCCAGTGCCACCTCTTTTTTTCTGATAAGCTCCTCATCTTTATCAGCTATATGGCAGGCAAGCACAACATGGTTCTCTCCACATGCCTACTGGATTTGGTCAGTGCAGATGGTTGAGAATGTCGTTTCGCTTTGGGCTGTTGTTTTTTGTTTTTTTTAAAATAAGAATTTACCAAAATTGGCCTATTTTTTCATATTCGAGATGGAAAGAACTTAAGCTTTTTTTCTTTCTTTTTTTTTAAAAAATCTGAATGCAGGGGAAACTGGAATTGATAGATTTGTCCATCCCTAAGTGCCACCCAACCCAGAACACATACGTTGTGAATCTGTCCCAGGGCTGGGAAAAAACCCTTTTTCTGTTGAAGGCCACATTCCCTTATGGGTAATCTGTTGGGGGCTACACATCAGTGCTGAAGCCAGCAGTAGGCAGGGCTAGAGCCAAAGATGGGTGGGTCATCCATTTTCTCTTTCACTTTCTGCGTGCCATCTCCTTTTATTTCTCTTTCTGCCACCCCCTTTTGTCCATAGGATTCATAGGATCATAGAGTTGGAAGGGGCCTAACAAGTCCATCGAGTCCAACCTCCTGCTCAATGCAGGAAACTAGAGGAGGGGTCTCCCATCCAAGTAATAACCAGGCCTGACCCTGCTTAGCTTTCCATGCTCAGACAAGCTGAGCCAGCGTGAGCCACAGGCCTGTGAGCCACACCCCAGTGAGGGTGATGGCTCCAATGTCAGTGGGGTGGTATATCCACTCCAGGTTTTAGTCTGAACTTTTAAAGAGCCATCCATGGTGCTGAACCATAGACCCAAAATAGATTCGGTGCCATGGATAGCTCCTTTAATGTTCAGAGTGAAACCTGGCGTGGATATTCCACCCCACTGACATTGGAGCCATCAGCCTTTTGCTGCTTCTCTCTATCTCCCACGTCCTTCCCGCCCAGCAGGCGGCCAAGAAAGGGACCGATGTCTAAACTGATTGCATGCAGAGGGCTTTTGAAATTAGGCCGACAGCTGCATGGTGCCCATCCCAATCTATCCTTGGCCATTGGAACCACCAACCAATAACACCTGTTTTGTCTGGATTACATTTTAGTGAGGCTAAGGATATTAGTTCTATTCTATCTTGATTCATGAATGCTTGCAGACAGAGACACTAAGGGAAAAAACATATCCGTGTGCATTTAATTTTAGAACAGATGGTCTGTACCAGTTTCTTGCACAAGGAAAGAGAGCAGAATGAAGCTATTAATAAACAGTATATTGTTCAAATAGATGAAGCCAGTGACCCTAAGCATACTTGCCAGGAAATATGCTCCACTGAAATCAATAGGGTTTGCTTCCAAGTAAATGTGTTTGGGGAATTGAAAAACCAAGAATGAAAATAAAGATTCAAGTAAAGTGAAAAGAATGCATATTCATCTCTTATTGAATTCTGTCATTAATTACCTCTTTTATAGCCCTTTAAATATACAGCACTCATGCGCTCAGTTCCTAGCTGCTAGCTTTGTTTCTACCCCAGCATCTAAGGATGCTGGCTGACTGGCTGGGGCATGCTGGGAGTTGTAGGCCCTTTTTTCTGTCTAAACATGCATAGGATTGTAACCTAAGGATGCAATCCTATGCATCTTTAGACAGAGAAAAGGCCTACAACTCAGCATGCCCTAACCCATGCTGGCAGGGGCATGCCGGGAGTTGTAGGGCTTTTTTCTTTCTTTATAAACATGCATAGGATTGCTCCTTAAAAGACTGAATTAGACAGAAGAACACCTGAAGGACTTCGGATACATCAAAGGCCTGTCTGGTCCAGCAACCTGTTTCCCACAGTAGCCATATGCAGGCACCTATGGGAAGCCCACAAACAGGAGAGGAGTGCAACACGCTTCTTCCACTGCTTTTCCCCAGTGACTGGTATTCAGAAGCATAGTGCCTCCGTTCCTGGAAATCATATATAGTAATCATGACTAGTAGCCATTGATAGCCGCATGCTGCAAGAATGGGTTGAATCCTGTTTTAAAGCTACCTACAGTGGTGACAATCACCGCTAGCCTGTGGCAATGAATTCCATAGTTTTAACTATTCCACTGTTTTAACTATACACAGTGTGAAGGCGTGTGCTGCGTCAGAACAGTAGTCCATCTAGCCTGCTAGTACTGTCTACTGCTCAAACCAGTAGTGGATTTCCAAGGTCTTTCTTTCTCATGACCTGGCACCTGAGTCTTGAACTGCAGGGAACGGAACCTGGCACCTTCTGCATTCAAAGTGAAGAGCCACGGGAGACTGAAGCAAGGACCATTCCCCTTGTGTGTGGCTCCCCGAGCCACAAGTGGACATGGGGCAATTCATCCCCATAACTCAGATAGGGATTGGGACATCTGAAGTTCAGCCTCAGGCTGTTCGTCTTACAGATGAGAAGATTAGTCTTCTGGTCTTCACACTGCATGCTCACAATGTTTTCAAGTGGCATATCCTGTGTCTGCAACTCATGTTTAACGGGGGACGTATTTTCAACTGAGCAAGGCTGAAGGCCAGCAGCATTGGCCCTGCCCATTGAGGAAGCTGCTGGATACCAGGTCAGACTGTTTGCCTAATATTGTCTACCTTGACTGGCAGCAGCTATCCAGGGTTTCAGGCACTTCCCCTCACCTCCTACCTCATCCTTTAAACTGGAAATGCCAGGGACGGAAGCTATAACCTTCTTCATGCAAACAGTGATGCAGCTAGGGCTGGACCTTCTAGGGATGGGCGCCCAGCCCAGCACCTGACTCCCGGGGGTGCTCACCGGACTTCCAGGTTCCCCAGCTCTATGCCATTTACGTAGAGTATAGCGTAGTATACATAAAAAAAACTGGCCACAATTTGCTGTAAATGCGGCCGTTTTTAATGTGCACTGTGCTGTACAGTCCTTGGGTTCTGTGCAGCGCGCACAGTCCTATAGTTCTAAAGAGCTAGCATTTGTGGGCGTGGGATATTATTTATTTTTTTGCTAAACCTGGCGGCAACCCAGACACAGGAGGAGGTAGAGGAGGAGGAAGAGAAAGTGGAGCGTGCTTTGCCCTGCCCAGCAGCAACTGGGACCCAGCTCTGAAGAGAAGCGTCTTCCTTCCAAACTCTTGAGAGAGAGACTCGCTCAGCAACCCGAGTGCTCGGGGGGGGGGGCAGTCAGTTGCCCGTCAAGCCTGAAGGGACAAAACTCATCCCCGCCACATCAAGCCCCTCCCCGCTTCTCCATTCCTCCCCCACGCCTGTAGCCCCGGCTAGAATGGCTACTAGTCATGGTAGCCATCTGCTCCCTCCAGGAGGCCTTGAGCACAAGCCCTCTGAGAGGGCTGTTGCAGCATTTGCACAGGGAAAGGCACCACAGAGCGAGTGAGGAGCGAGTGAGAGAAAAGTGTGCTCCTTCCCTCCCTCCCTCCCTCCTTTCCTTCCTCCTCCCTCTTTCCCTCTCCCTTTCTCTCTTCTCCCCCCTTCCTGCCTTCCCTCCCTCCCTCCTTTCTGCTCTTCTCCCTCATTCTTTCTGCTTCACTCTCAAGCCCTCCCCTGCCCCCGCAGAACACACACTCACACCAAATCTCCCTCATTCCCCCTTTCCGTAAATGGCGACACCAAGAGCCAGGGAACCCGGAAGTCACTTTCCCCAGCTCATGAGAACGTGAGACGAGCTGGTGAAAGGTAGGTCGAGTGGAGCTCGGGGGGGGGGGTCGAGCCCAGCGAGTTCGCTGAGCTTCCACCCCCCAATGGAGCTCCATGCACATCCCTACTTGGGACCAAGGTCCGGGGCCCCACAGGCAAGACCCACCCCCAAAGACCACCCAGGAAGTTGTTGTGATATGTATCACATTACCAGCTGCAGCACATTGTTTACACATGGTAGGGACAGAATGGCGAGGTAAACAGGTTTATTATGTCTTACTAGAAACTGTGGTTTCTGGACTGTGAGAACTGTATGAGCTAGTCACATGGTTTGTATGTTCTGATGACGTGCTAACTTGTTTTTCTGTCTGAAGCCATCTTAGAGAGAGGCAGGACTGCTTTCTCTCTTCTTCTTTGTTCTTCTTGCTGGGCTTTTGTTACTGCAACAATGTAATGCCTTTGCTGAGGTGGAGTGAAGCTCAACTTACTCCACTGGATGTAATGCTTGCTATTCATTTGCACTCTGCATATGGACTGTAACTAGGAAATGTATACTCTGTAGAATTTTACTTGCTAAGTGAATAAACAGGTAGAATTAGACCTGTGGTGTTACAGAGTGTTTCCTGACTCCATGAATTAATCTGCAAACGGAGAAGCTGGAAGCAGGTCAGATTACAAAGCACGCTGCGGAAAGGGGGGAGGTCTGGAAGATCTGTGTGTGGAATGTCTGAGTTCGGCTAGCACACAGAGACAGGATCTTAAATCTCCCCACGCACACGCACTCTGCTGCTTACGCTGACACACACAAGGAACTACAGAAGTGGCAGGTGATGAGGGCATCACAACAGCAAAAGCAAACTCATCCCCCCCCCCCCCCGTAGTCATGAAGGTGCTATGATTCCTGTGAACCTAAAATGCAAAACTGCACTGCATGGAGTATTTAAAAATAAAATAAAAATCAGGGTTGGCAAACATTTTCACATATAAGGAATGCAGAAGCAGTTCTAAAGCATGGAACGGTGGGGCGAGGAGAAATGTCACTTGGGTGCTTCACCACTGAAATAATACACAGGGGCATCTAAAGCGGGGGGCGTGTGACCATTAAGTCCAGAACCTAAAATTTCCTGGCTGCACCACTGCATGCAGGTTCTTCCCATATGCAGAATCTGAGGCATAGGCAATGAGCTATTTAAGCTCCCCTAGAGAGTCAGGGTGGCGTAGTGGTGAGATTGTTAGACTGGGACTCAGGAGATCTGGGTTCTACTAGTCCCCGCTCGGCCATGAAACTCACTGGGTGACTTTGGGCCAGTCACTGCCTCTCAGCCTAACCTACCTCACAGGGTTGTTGTTGTGAGGATAAAATGGAGAGGAGGAGGATTATGTAAGCCGCCTTGGGTTCCTTGCAGGAAAAAAGGCGGGGTATAAATATAATAAATAAATAAATAGTGTGAAGAACTGTAGGAGTTCTTCCTTTAGGCCCTCAGCTGTGCGTTGCTATTTCTCTGTATCTGGGTTTGTGCATGGGAGTGTGCACCTGACCTGAGGTGCATAATAAGAAGTGGCGTCTGCCAAAGCTGCTTTTGCACACTACAGGAGAGGGGGTTGAAGAGGCACTTCCTTGTATCTCACCCCCACCTGGTGGCAAACCATTTCCTGTATACACTGTGGGTCCCCTCCCCCCCTGACCCTGTGCCAGTGTAAGCTTACTCAGCTGTTTGCAGCGAGATAGAGAAAACTAGGGAAGGATGAATCTGTCCATTTCATTTCATTTCATTTATTTCATTTCTATTCCGCCCCACAGCCGAAGCTCTCTGGGCAGTTCACAACAGTTTGTGCATAAAAACAACAATAAAAACATACAAAATACGGTAGTTAAAAAGATTAAAAACCAAATTTAAAAACACAGTGTAAAATAACAATCCTAAAGTTAATACAACTAAGCCTATAGGTGACAATTCCCCCCCCCCCCCGTGCTATTTTGAGTTCTTAACTATTGAATGCCTTGGCATAGAAGGAAGTCTTAACCTGGCGCCGAAAAGATAGTAAGGTTGGCGCCAGGCGGGTCTCAGTGGGGAGCTTATTCCATAATTGGGGGGCTACCACTGAGAAGGCCCTCCTCCTTGTTGCCACCAACCAAGCCTCTCTTGGAGGTGGCAGTCGGAGGAGGCCCCAGATGTTGAACGTAGTGTCCGGGTAGATTGCGGTTGGGAGAGACGAGACGTTCTGTCAGGTATTGTGGTCCTAAGCCGTGTAGGGCTTTATAGGTTAGAACCAGCACCTTGAATTCGGCTCGGAAGCATATTGGCAGCCAGTGCAAACGGGCCAGAACTGGTGTAATGTGCTCGGACCATTTCAGTTGCTCCCAGTCTTAAGTTCGGTTTGTCTCAAACTTTGAAGATTTGTTCAGTCATAAATTCAGCTCACCCTGAACTTTGAGAGTTTGCATGAAAATTCATTAGCATTTTTTTGTGTACATTTCTTCTATTAAGTGCATTTTTGTATGCATTTTTGTCTGACATATACATTTTTTGCAAGCAATTTTCCTAATATAATGCATTTTTAAATGTTATTTTCCTTGATATATGCTTTTTTAAAACAACAAACATGTAATTTGATTGGAGAACCCCACTACAAAATTTGGAGAAGTACAAATAACCGAGATTCAATTCACATAGTGGTTTTGAATAGTGGTTTGCTTTAGTGGTTTGCATTAAAATGCAAACTGAGTGAATTTCTCCCGCATCCCTAGTCAACATCTGATGCATTTGGTGAGCTGCCTGTATATGAATGGCTCATAATATGGTAATAGCCACTGTGCAATTTAAATTGACCTCCTTGTAGTGGTCACAACGGAATACACCAGTATTAAGACATAGCTCAAATAATCCCAGCCAATTGCAGCTTGAAAGGACTATTTGTTTCTAATTGAAATTAATCCAGGTTGAATATGCTGATTTGACCGCTGCAAATTAGTGTAGTAGTTTGGTCGACTTTGGCTGCCAGGATTTGGATTTAACATATGTGATCCCGTGGTACACTATTACATCCCCGGCTCCTTTAAGCCTTGATTAAAGTTTTGCATTCCTGCTGGAAGAATTAAAACACACACACACAAAACACCCTTCTGTTAGCACAGAAAGAATTAATACCCTTCTCTTCTGTGTGCTAGTTTGTTATGGAGAACAAGAAAGGGGCCTGCCAAAAGCGGCACAACTGGCACTCAAACAGCAAAAATCTTATTGAAGAAACGTAACGGTTGACTGGGTTTATGTATAATCATTTAATGCTCAGACCAATAAGATCCTGGAAAATTAAGGGACGATAATTGATGAAGCAAACTTCAGTTCAGAACAGTGCATGGATTCGTTTTCCAAAGACATACTGATTCTAGTTCATGGTTGCCCTGCAGCCTCTTTTCAAACTAATGTATTTATGCAAAAGCGGCTGGGAAGAAACAACCACGGGTTCCCGCAAATCAGAGTCCTTCGGTGTTGCAGTGCTCATCTGGTGGGCTCCTGTTCTACTGGGAAAGAATGCCTAGTGCGTAGTGCATCCGGGGGTGGGGGGGGATTTAAGGGTTGGACCAATGCCAACAGCTGAAGGTGCAAGATGTTTTGAAGTCTGATGCTGAGCAGCAAATGGTGCCCCCGCTCCAAGTCAAGGAGCCAGCGTGGCGTGGTGGTGAGAGTGCTGGACTGGGACTCGGGAGATCCGGGTTCTAGTCCCCGCTCGACCATGAAGCTCACCGGGTGACTTTGGGCCAGTCACTGACTCTCAGCCTAACCTACCTCACAGGGTTGTTGTGAGGATAAAATGGAGAGGAAGAGGAGGATTATGTAAGCCGCCTTGGGTTCCTTGCAGGAAAAAAGGTGGGGTATAAATATAAATAAGGTGTATAGTATACAGGCCTGTGGCTCATGCTGGCTCAGCTTGTCTGAGTGTGGAAAGCTAAGCAGGGTCAGGCCTGGTTATTACTTGGATGGGAGACCCCTCCTCTAGTTGAGCAGGGGGTTGGACTCGATGGCCTTGTGGGCCCCTTCCAACTCTATGATCTATGAATCTATACCCCAAGGACAATCAAGGTACTTTGGCACATGAAGCAGGAAATCTCACAAGTGCCTCTCCCCTTCCCTGACAGTAAAAATACAATAATAATCAACTAAATAGCTAACAATTTGCTGCTCTTTCATCATGACACCCAAAATCAGTTGCCTGAGGTGGCCTCTGTCTAATGGTAGGGCCGGCTCTGTTGCCACCCCCACCCCCCAAAAGGGTAAAAGAGAGAGGTCCATTTCACTTCAGTCGTCATAGGAACAGATGTTAAGCTAATTGGCCCTGTAATTTCTTGGGCACCCCTCCCACCCCCTGCACTCCTCTGGACTCTTTTTCAAAGATCCGTGTTACATTGTCTGCTTTGCAGTCCCCTAGAATGTCGGACAATGTTAGGAATGAGTGAATCCCATAATAAACGTGTGGAGAGTGGAAGTGTGGAGGGAGGGTGGGACAGTGTTTCACGGCCCCGGCTGTGACGTCAAAGGTAGGCTTACATAATAGCACTTTTTGTAGTCATGGAGGCTACAGACCTCTGAATCAATGTATGACGGCTGGA
Organism: Shinisaurus crocodilurus; assembly: GCA_021292165.1. NCBI lineage: Eukaryota > Metazoa > Chordata > Lepidosauria > Squamata > Shinisauridae > Shinisaurus > Shinisaurus crocodilurus. The sequence continues at coordinate 259,103,490 of CM037878.1, read as the reverse complement.
GCCAATATCTGCAATGCCACTACCCCGTCCCCATGCATTCATTTGGCACACATCCGTTGTGTGTGAACAGGGGTTTCCGTGCATACACTCTACTGAAACAGAAATAAATAGGAATTTTGGAATCGGGGTTTTTAAAAATATATTTTTAAGTATTATTATATTTCCTGTGTAATTTCTCATTCAATATAGTGACTGGAGAAGTGTTAAAAGTCTGCAGCTAGGGAAAGAGAGGAGGGGGGGGGAAGCATTATACTCAGTGGACCTAATTCGTTCCTACTGCAAATCTGCTTGTCTCTTACAGCAAAACTCATCATTCCCTGATAGGGAAACCTCTGGCCCACAGCTGTCAATTAAGGTGCTTGTTTATGGCTTAGAACAAAACACTTGCCTCCCAAAAGAGAACATTCACATGTATATCTCCAAAGGGTAAGTATTGCTGGACCGCTATGCTTTTTATAAGCCACATTTTATCAGGAGTGTCCAGTGACTCTGTTGAAAACCTTCGTTAACATTGTGACATTAATTCCAGAACCTTAATGTTATTTTAGTCATTCACAGGCATTTTAGTCACTACCATCCTTCACAAGGCTGATATGTTTTGCAGCTTCCATACGGATTTGTTCATAACTTTATTTATAAAATAGCATTACCCATTTTCCTCATAGTGACCAAAGAGGTCCACAGTTAAAAACTCAATGCATTTAAAAAGAAAAGAAAAGTCAGCAGCAGCACAACAGAACTCATTAAAGCAGTAAGTCAAGAACTATTTGTGATATCTGCTGCCTCAGAAAACAATTCTTACAGATGAAGTCAACTGAAAACCTACCTGAAAAGGAAAATCAAATAAGCCTACTTTATCCTTTTACTAAAGACCTGTAATGTTGGACCCAGTCTTGAGCGGGAGTTCCATTGTTTAGGGCAGGGGTGGGCAGCTTATTGGGGTCTGGGGGCTAATTTCCCACCACCAGCACCAGAATGCTGAATTCACTTCTGAAATTTGATAGCACAGCAGCAGGCTGACATTTCCCTGTTTCGTTGCCATGCTGCTGAATTTCAATGGCACATGGCCCCCAACAAGTAAGTCCTGAGGGAATGTGTGTGGCCCTTGAGAGAAAAAAGGTTCCCCACTCCTGAGCTATGAGAAGGCAATAAAAGAAAATGACTGGCACATGCCCAGTTTCTGATCTCTAGAAAATGCAGCTTGAAGATTTCAGTTGTCAGGAGAGGATAAGAACATGAAGGAAAGAACAAAAGAAAAGCCTTGCTGGATCAGAGCGAAGGTCCCTCTGGTATGGCATCCTGCTTCCCCCAGTGGCCAGCCAAATACCGCCAGAAAGCCCAGAAGCAGAACTTGAAGGAACCAAGTATGAGAATTCTATGTATGAGAAATTGATTTCAGTTCATTTTTGAGCAGGATTTACCAGTTTGCACCTTCCAGATCAAACACAGATTCAGAAGCAATCTGCAGTTGAGGGCCGTAAATTTCCAAGCTTGCAATGTGATTCGCCAACCAAAATAATGTGTTCAAAAGCATGTGTACATTTGGAAAATGCACCTGAATTTTTTTTGAAAAATGTGCACAAATATTATATACTTTAATAAATGGGAAAAGAATGTGTTCATTTGAAATATGTGCACAATTGATGTGTACGTTTGGAAAAATACGCATAAAATATGCATGATTTTCATGCAGAAAGAAAAAAAGAAAGTTTTCAATCTGATATGGACACGAGAATGGAATGAACTTCGAGATGGAATTGGGAGAACTGCAACAAGCTTGAGTTTTGGCTGATTCGCACATTCCTACTTGAAGGCAATACTGGTATTCATTGTTGCAGCATTACAAGGCCATATGGAAGTTCCATAGAGCCATCACAACTAGTAGCCATTGAGAACCTTATCCCCCATGGATTTGTCTAATTCCTTTTTAAAGTCATGAGAAGAATAACATAAGATTATCCTACTATCTTGAGATGATGTCCTTCCGAAAACCCAAGTAAAGCTACTGATTTTAAACAGATATAACTGGAATTTTGAAATTATTATCTGACTGGTCATTCTAAGACAGTGTTCTCCAACCTTGGGAACACAGATGTTTTTGGCCTACAACTCCCAGCATGCCCCAGCCAGCTACGCTATGCTGGCTGGGGAATGCTGGGAGTTGTAGGCCAAAAACATCTGGGGACCCAAGGTTGGAGAACTCTGCTCTAAGAGAACAGGGCCAACTCTCTCCTAGCCATTTTTATTATTGTTGTTGTTATTGTTATTCTGCACAGCTAACAGGACTAAAAAGTAATAAAAAAACATTTTCATCTTTAAAGCCAGGGGAACTGCCTTAAGCTGAATACATAAATGCAGCAAATCCGATCAGTAAAAAGCTGCAATTTTCGTGCAGCTATTTCTCACAGCAGAGCTCTAAAATGAATGCATCAACTTGGGTTTTAGTGCACTGATAGGGGGGAAAATATGTTCTGTCTGAGAGCGGAATAGTCCATAAGCACACCACAAAGGGAGCAAATACTACTGATCTACAGGATTTCTATTTCGGCATACCCTAAACATATGATAAGATAAAAGCTCTTGGAACAATCCACTGGGATGTTCTCCAGTGCAAGCTGCATTGGAATGAATGGGAGCTGTGCAAAAGCATTACCATATCCTCATACAGTTCCCATTCTTTGAGTGGAACTTTCTTTTATTATTTATTTTATCTCAGTGATGTATACGTTGCTTCTTAAAATGCTGTATTTTCTCAAGGCAGCATACTAAATATAATAAAATCAATTACAACACACATCAATTTTAAAAATAAAAAACAAATACAATTATGAGTAGAAAGAGCAATAAAACAGTATCATTTCAGCCAGCCATTCAACCATAAGATGTAAAATCAGGAGGATTAAGAACAACATACAAACCTATCCTACCCTCTCGATTCAAAGCAGCCTTAAATAAAAATGTTTTTGGGGCCCACCTAAATGAAAGCAGGGTGGGAGGTAATCATATTTTCCCAAGTGCAAAGGTATGGGGCCATCACCAAAAAGGCCCTGTCTCTTGTGCCCGACATCCTAACTTCCCTTCCTGGCAGGATTATGAGCAGGGCCTCTGCAGATGATCTTAATGTGTGGGCAGTTTCATATAGGCATAGGTGGTCCTTTAAGTAACTTGGTTCCTATAGTGGTCGTCAAGTCTCCACTTTTACAGAGGACAGTCCTCTATTTGAAGGGCTGTCCAGTCCAAGTTTGGTTTAAAGATAAAGAACCAATAAAGAAAGAAAAACTGAGGCCTTGAAGTTTCCTATCAATAGCATCTGGACAGCAAACTGAGCAAGGCACGCAGGCCACCTGGTCACACACTTCCACACTATGGTGAGAAATTCTGTATTTCTATTTAAACTATTATAATAATTTCTGAGTTAGCATCTATTCATATAGATTGACGTATCATCATCATCATCATCATCATCATCATCATCATCATCATCATCATCATCAATTTTATTTCTATACCGCCTGATAGCTGAAGCGCTCTGGGCGGTTGAACATATGCGCATCTTATGCAAATTGGTATCTTCTTTTGTCCTCTTTTTTGGTGCTGCATGCCCTCTTTTTTTTTTTTTTTTTGACAATGTTGTGGTCACCCCATCCCAAAACATTAAGGGTATTAACAATCAATAGAATCATAGAAAAGTAGAGTTGGAAGGGGCCTACTACAAGGCCATCGAGTCCAACCCCCTGCTCAATGCCAGTGCTTCTTTTTTCTACAAACCAACCTTGTACTTCTGCCCTTTTGGATTTTTTAATTGCACAATCAGCTGGCTGCCAACATAACGTGAGAGCAGGCATTCCTCTAATATAGTTTCCAGATGCCTTCTGGTCGAGAGACATGTTTCTTATCAATATGGAAACTAGTATTAGCTCAGAATCATGTGTGCGTGCGTGCGTGTGTGTGTGTGTGTGTGTGTCTGTCTGTCTGTCTGTCTGTCTCTCTCTCTCTCTCTCTCTCTCTCTATATATATATTCTTACAGACTATGCAGGTAAGGAGCATTACTCATATTCTACAGAAAAGGTAGGGAGAAGATAGTCCACAGGTGAGCCACTGGCCAATTTCTAGTGTGTCACCTTATGCTGGTTGCTAGGATACTTGCAAAGAAGCTGGAACTGGTCTGATCCAGCCAGCAAGGCACTTCCATTTTCCTAAGCTACTGTTCATACTCAGGAGCACACAGCTTAGTTAAGTTCCTGAGTATATATTATTACTTTGCAAATGTAAAACACCCTTGTCGACTGTGAGGATTCCAGAAGAGAAAATAGCCTGTGCACGGCGGAAATCAGCTGAGCTTTATTCTATACTGTAGATGAACACATTTCAAATGAAAGCAAATGATCAGCTCAAGGCTCATCTCATCCTGGGTATACTCTTGCACTTTCCCTTAGACAAAAGGTCACAAAGGTTATTTTACATGGGAAAATCTGCTCCTTGTGGATGTTTTAGCACCAGACTGAAAGTCCATTCCCCTAGAGCGCTGCTGGCGCCGCTGAAGCTTCAGGCAGGCTCCTCCTCACAACCAGCAAGGATGCACCTGCAAACACCTCCTTCGTCTTCCCTCCCTCTGGCGCGCGCCTCAGGTTCCTCAGCTCAACGTCCCCTGAAAGCAGTTATTTCCAGCAACCAGGGAGGGAGGGAAAGGTATTTTAAGCTAGCTGGGGCTCCAATGTTTTAATTATTTACCATGCTGTTTCTGTGTTTTGGTTTTAATTGCTTTTCGGATGCAATCCTACACAGTGTTTGGATGGTTTTTTTTTTTTAATATTAAACACATTAAGTCCTACAACTCCCAGCATTCCCCAGCCAGCCATGCGCAATCCTATGCACATTGAGGCAGAAAAAAGCCCCTGCAACTCCCAGCATTCCAACAGCCAGCCATGCTGGCTGGTGAATGCTGGGAGTTGCAGGGGGGGGGGGTCTGCCTCAACGTGTTTAGGATTGTGTCCTGAGCTGTTGATGTTTGGTTTACTGTACTTTGAATATTGTTGTCTGCCTTGAGCACTAGGCTGGTAAATGGAAAGACAGGATAATATACATTATTCTGATAAAGAAATATTGCAACAAAGTGATAGAGAGAGGAGGGGAAGCAGAAATTTGAACCAGATGATCCACGGGCTCTCTCTTTGCTATGTTTCTACTACATGCATCCCCCCCCTGCAACCCAGAAGGTGTACGAGTCAAACCGGTGTCTATGCACCTCCACCCTGCGAGGTAGAACAGGCTGGAAGATGCCCTTTTGTCTCTATTCCTCACAGGTAGCGCCACCACACCTCTCTCACATCCTTTTTTCATATCCCTTGTGCTGCCCGCAGGAGGAGACAGGCTTTTACATATATATGGAGTAGGAGAAGGCCCTTGGGAGTTCCTGGCATAGCTGGGCTGATGTTGCCTCTTTGCTTTCCGCGTGAACACAAAGGAAAAGTCTCAAAGTCCACAAAGTTTTTCTATGTGGCTCGGCAGTTCCCAGGGAGGGAAATTTATTTCATAATGGGCATAGGGCTGGAGGGAGGGAGGGCTCAAGTGGGAAGGGGTGGTGCTAAATATCTGATCTTGCCTAGGGCACCAAACTGCCTTGCACCGGCCCTGCCACCATGGACTGTTTAAGTCATGGTGGGCTGTGGCACACGCTGGGAGGGATCTGCAGCTTGTGTTATATGAACTTGGGGGACCTGGGTTATGCAAGGGCCAAACAACCGTCACATAACCCAACAACAGACCGCGGGTTATGCGAAGAGTAGGTGTTTCCAACCTGGTTTCCTCCAGATGTTTTGGACTGCAATTCCCATAATTCCTGCCCATTGGCCATGTTGTCTGGTCCCAAACATCTGATGGCCACAAGGCTGCCTACCTCTGATCTAGTGGTGTTCTCTTATGGTGTAGTAGAACTCTGTATTGGTATCACACCTTCTTGACTTGTGAGCTGAAATGGGCCAACCCCAGTTTCTTTTTTTTTTTTAATATTTTATTTATTTTTTCAAAACAAATTATAACAAAAAAAAATATTTAACAAAATACAAAATTATCACACAAATATAACATAGTCAACATACAATAAATCATAAAGTGCTCCCCCCGACCCTCCGAGGGACCAATTAATAAACTTCTATCCTCTTGATCAAATAAAGTCTAAATTCCAAAAATATAACATATCCTGACAAGGCATGTTACCCTTCCCCTTTATTAATACATAGTCTAGTAATTGATTCCATATCCCCATAAAATTATTCTTCTTTAGCAATCCTTTTTTGCATTTGATACTACTAGTTAGTTTATCATTTAGGGCTATGTCCCAAACTTCCTTATACCAGTCTGTTATTAGGAAAACATGTTGTACTTTCCAATTTCTCGCTATCATTAGCCTGGCCGCAGTTAACAAGTTTACAATTAACTCCTTCGTATTTTGATCACAAATAAGTTTCTCAGTTATTGATAACAATGCTAATTTTGGACAGAGCTCTAAATTAGTACCAATAATTTTCGATATTTCTGTAAAAACCTCTCACCAAAACACCAATTCATTTTTACAACTCCACCACATATGAGCATATGTCCCTTTTTCCTGACACATCCTCTCCAACATAATGCAGAACAATTATTATCTATTCTATTTAATCTTACTGGAGTTAAATACCATCTCCAAATTAGTTTATAAAATTTTTCCTTTATCCTAATTGACATCATTTTCACAATCCGTCTATCCCATATATTGTTTCACCCCACCTTCGAGGTCACCTCTTCAAATTCATTATCCAATACTGCCTTAAGCTGATCCTCTTGTTCTTTTGCTTTTTGAATCAATCTATATAAATCCCTTGTTATACCTCTTGTTGATGCATTACCTTGTAGGCCGTCTCTAGACATTACCATCTTTTCAAAATTAGTTAAATCTCTCTCGTACTCAGTTTTCCTTTTCCATTTCTTCGACCACTGTTCTAACTGTACTAAATTTAACCACGATAATCTTCTCCCAACAATTCCATTATTTGATCTCTAGTCAGGGCCAGCGCTACCGCTAGGCAGACCCAGGCAGCTGCCTAGGGTGCGTGGCGGAAGAGGGGCGCAGAAACGGTGCGCTCCTTCCTCGCCGCCGGCGCACTCCTGCCCCGCCTGCCGCCTCCGCTGCGCCTCCCCGCCCGCCACTGTCGCCTCCGCTGCACCTCCCCCCGCGCACGCGCGCCCACCCGCCCACCAGCCACCTACCTACCTACCTACCTACCTACCTACCTACCTTCGCATCGTTTCCGGAGCCCCGCCGGCGTTGTTTTGGCGGAGGAACCAGGGCAACAGGGCTTAAACAGCCCTGTTGCCCTGGTTTCCCCGCCCCGGCAAAAAAAAAAAAAGTGCTCTGCTCGGGCGGAGGCTCGCCAGGCGGAATGGAAAGTGAAACTCACCTCCGGAGCGGCTCGAGGGGGGGGGGGGAGGAGGAGGAGGAGGAGGAGGAGGAGGAGGAGGCAGCCCAAAAGGGGAGGCGTGGGTCTGGCTAGAGACCAGCGGGGCACAAAGAAGGGGGCGCCTCTCTCCCGCGGTGGGGGGTAGGGCTTTCACACTGCTTGTTTACTCTGGAGTGCCACTCTTTGTTCACTCACTTTTTATTTATTTATTATTAATTTTAAACGTTGAATTTTCCAAAAGAAAAAAAAAAAACGTCGGAGGCGGCGGCGGCAGCAGCAGCAGCCAGCAGCGAGGGGGGGAAGGTAGGTGGTGGTGGTGGCGGCGGTGGTGGCGTGGGGGGGGGTTGCAGAGCAGGGCTGCTTTGCTCTGGAGCCCCCCCACGGCACGAGAGGGGTGGGCGCTAAATATAATTTGGCCTAGGGCGCCAAACAGCCCTGCACCGGTCCTGTCTCTAGTCCCCATCTTTTCCACCCAATCGGTCAATCTAATAACCCTTTCTTCTCTTAGTTTACCCTCCAGCTCTGATCTTAAGTTTTCAGGAAAATCCTTAAGAGCTACCACCGGAGTTAATGGAGATATCCCTGGTATAAATATGCTCTTCATAGTACCCCAAATCATTAACAAATTTCTTAGAAAAGGGTTGTCTATATTTTTTATCAATTTATTATTATTTTTTTGAAAAAAAATATTCCCCAAAGTACTATATAGTTCACCTGTTTCTAACTCCAACCACATTATTTCTTTAGGGCGTGCTATAATATCCACTATATGTCTTAATTGATTCGCTATATAATACCATTTTAAATTCGGCAAACCCAAACCCCCTACTTTTTGTGCTTTATACCATCTTGTTTTAGTAATCCTAGATTTTTTCCCTCCATTACAATATGTATTAATAATTGATTGCCAATCTTTAAGTTCCTTATCTGATATCGCACTTGGTATTATCCGAAATAAAAAATTTATCTTTGGCAAAATCTTCATTTTAATCAAAGCAATTCTACCAAACCAGGAAAGTCCAATTTTTTTATACTCCTCTATTTTATTCTTTACCTCATTCTTTAATTTCCTATAATTCTGGTCTCAACCCCAGTTTCATCCCCATCTTCTATTCAGATGCCTGAGGAACTAAGCACAGTTACATGTTTCCATTGGAACTGGCTGGGGTACCTTCATGGACACTTTAACTTTAAACTACAACCACTGTAAGAACTACACTACAAGGCTCCATTCACAAATTTGATCATATATCCCAAGGTTTGAACAAGTATCGTAGGTGATTCTCTCACTACAGAATGTGAATAGTCAGTGGTCACCCATTTGGGTAGATTGTATTCATGATATGATGATTAATGTTCCAATAATCAGGGGTTGCTGGGAGTTAAAATAAATAAATTAGTGCTTGTCCTCTTAACTTGATTTGTCCTCCATCTATCACCCTGTCATGTGGCTATTAAAAACACATGCTAAAACAAAGCCAGTTAGTCTTTCTAAAAACAAACCTCTCCCTTAAAAAATTTAGAGATATCTAAATCCAGGACAGTCATTAGAGGCAAATGCAAACACCCTTTGTTTCTGCTGAGGGCTCTTTGAAGATTATACATAAACCCAATAGTATAGGTTAGGAACATTTTTTTCCTGTGGAGGCCATTGACCCATAGGAAAAGCCAATTAGGGACCATAGCCAATAGTGGGTGGAGCCAAAGTGACTCCCCCCCAATCTTTCTCTCCCGCACACACCCTCCCCGCCATCTCTTTCTGCCACTTTTCCCTTTCTCTCTGTAGGGCCTATAACTTTCTATTCCAGAATATTTTTCCAATACAGAAATCAAGAGAAACTACAGTTTTGTAATCTTGCTGCATGAAATTCACAGGGCATGGAATAGGGGAGTTCAAAGGCCATGCACTTTTATCCTAGCTTTGAGTTTATTGTATTATTTTGCAATTTCTCATTGGAAACACTGGATCATTAACACCCTAAGTAGTTTTTTAAACACTCATTAATTTCTTCCCCACTCTGAGCCAAGATTTCCTTAGCCCAGGGCTCTCCAACCTTGGATCCCCAGATGTTTTTGGCCTACAATTCCCAGCATGCCCCAGCCAGCTGCTTCTGCTACTTCTGCCTTAGCCCTAGAAGTTCCCCTACCCCCATGATGTTGTCATGCATGATACCTGAGGGTAACATCCTAGGGCGAGTTGATCATGATGCTCCTGCTTTGTCTGCTTCAGCTGATATGATTCTCATGCTTGGTGGATTATTTGCCGTTTCCTTTCAAGTCCTGATGAATGGCTGGAGGTTGTCACAGGGTTTCATTTGCATCACCTTGATGTTTCCACATTGACTCTCAGACCATTGCATCCAGACTCTAAATCAATGATGACTTTCCCCACCTATGGCAGTTTATATTGCTGCTGTCATAAAGGATGATAAGCAAGCAGAGTTCCTCTAACTCATTTCTTCTCACCCATTCAATTCTGCACTTCACACTTGCATAAGGTTTTCTCATGGTACATTTCCTGCTTTGGGAAACAAGATCCTGGGGTGGTTTTTTTTAAATTCTACCAAGGTCAATTTGATAACGCATGCCTTAAATACGTTTTAAATGCAGCCGGCTCCTGACTTTCCAGCAAAACAAGATAGATAAGTTGGATTTCTTCCCATTTGTTTATAAAACAGCAGTTCCCACCCACCACCATAGGAGCCCAAAGGATCATCTCATCTCTCAAGCCAGAATCATGCTATAGAAGTTTGGCTAACCTTCTGAGGGCTCCAATTAGCCTTTTACCTTCTGATTGACAGAAAGGCTGATATAGATTTCCTGGGTCAGACCACTCTCGCCTACTACCACCTCCAGTTGGTCTGTTATCTGGCCGCCTTTCAAGACTCCACTGACCAGTTATCTAACCTACTTGATCTTTCAATTCCTGCCTCCATTTACTGCCTGCCCTTCACTGTACTCTTTTCCTGCTCTCCAGGATGTCTCTCTGATGATTGCTGATCTCTGTTTCACTTGCTGAGTGCAGTGATGCTCTTTAGAACTGATAAATGGAAAGCCATTACATCTGTTCATTTCCAGCTTTGTTCCTTTTGCACCTGTGGGGAGCACTGGTCTTTCAATGCCATTTTAAATGCCTCTTTCAACCAACCCTCACCTTTCCAGATGTAACTATCTTAACATTTTAGTACGCTGTTCCTATATTGGCCCACGGTGATCATGACAAAACAGCCTAAAATGCTTCCATGTAACCAAATTCAATGTGTGTGTCAGATTCTCTTTCTCTCTCTCTCTCTCTCTCTGTGTGTGTGTGTGTGTCTGTGTTTCACATTGTTTAGTTGTGAAGTCAGCGCATAAAAGATTCAGTGCAGCTAGGTTTAGTTAGTGAAAATAATGCAGTGCAGTCTGGTGGCTCCAATGTCAGCGGACTGTGTATCCGCTCTGGATTTTACTCCAAACTTTTAAGAAGCTATCCATGGTGCTGACCCTATTTGGGGGATAGGGTTCAGCACCATAGATAGCTCCTTATGGCAGCCCTTCCAGCCCCCTAAAAATGCTACCTAGAGGGTCAGAGGACCCTGCTAAAATGGGGTGAGCTGTGGTATAGGAAGGGAGGGGAGATTTCCCCAAACTGGGCACCTTTTGTGAGTGGAGCTCTTCCATCAGTGGAAGGCAGATCCTGGATCCAACCTCATCTCTTCAGACTTTACTGTTTTACCTCAGGGCTGTGTGGTGGATATGGTGCAAATAATAACTCTTTTCATAGTATGTGAATCTTTAGGAAGGCAGCCTTTAAAGCAAAGGGAGAATTCAGGCAAGGACGTTATTGTTAGGGCAAATCAGATGTGATATAGGAATTCCATGACTGGGTCACCTGAGTTATTACATTTTTGGGGGGGGGGTCCGATTTTGACTGGAGCACTGGGGGTGGAGGTGCTTACTCCTTTCTCCCAGTGCCATTTTCCTGTTCTAAATAGCTCCCCTACCTGAAAACTGCTAGTGGCCCCACTGGGGAAAACTATAGCCCAATACAGGTGCTGGTATTTTTTAGCCAGGCTAATGGCATTGGCAGCTTCAGAATGCATTTTTAGATATTGTATGGGGCAAATGGTTAACTATCCCCTTCTCCAGCAAAGGATACTTGAGGAATGTGATATTTGTGAATTCTGATATGAACTGACTTGATCCATACTTTCTGGACTAATGTGCTGACAGAACTTACTGAACCATCTTAAGTTGGCCCAGTGGGGAGATCCACTATGCAGGCACTGCAGCATACCAAGCCCAGCCAGGACTTAAGTGGCCAGGGTGGGAGATGCTTTTTGGGGGGGGCTGGCTTTCCATCCAGCATTTTTTGGTCCTTTATATTTTCCCCTCCCATTGAAATCAATGGGAAGGAAAATACCTGGCATAAGTTAGGGACCAATTCAGGGGCCTCACTGGAGAATGCAGGGGCTTTGAAGCCAGTAGATCCAAAGCTGCCCTGTCCCTGGCTGCCCCACCACCAAAATGCTCTGTTTCAGCCCCTACTGACTACCGCTAGTGGAGACACTGCCGGTGGTAGATTTATATCCAGTGTTATAACTAAGGCTTCAGAGCAGATGCTGCACCTTTATGGAGCCCCGTGCCACATCCTAACCCCCCCCCCCCACCAACAGAACTGGGCTTAGGGTTGCACTATTCATTACCAACAAGTTTTTACATTCCCTGAATGTTTTGATGCCATTCTTGGCTCAAGGAAAATCTCAAAATTTGTTTTAAAATATGTATTTTGGGAGAAAATACATTTAGAAATGCGTATTTTGAGAGAAAATGTGTTTAATAATACATGTTTAAATGTGATTTTTCATGGGATTCATGTGGAATTGGGACAGAATTGACTTAATACCTAACACATGTGAAAGTGAAATGGACTGGAAGTAGACAAATTCGCCCAACCCTACCTCAGTGTTGCTGCTCTAATCATAATTTCCCTAAAACCAAAATCCCCTTTAGGAGAACTCATGACAATTTAACCAGATCAAACTAGCTTAGATGTACCTTAAAAACCAAGCAATTTTACTTAAATATCATCACATAGCCATTTCACGAAATCCCTTCAGTTAATAAGTGCACCTTAACAATTATCGCCATTAAAATAATCACTGCACTTTGAAAATAGCTGTTATTTCCATAAAAAAAGAGAAAACAACAAAAACAAAAAACCCTGCTTAATGAAAACTAAACAAGAGAACAAAACAAAACCTGAAAGGATCTACTAATGCAAAATGAACGAGAGAAAGAAGCACAAGATGATGGGGGAGGCGGCAAGTATATATGTTTTTTCTCTGAAAAATTTGAAATGAAGCATTATAGTGTTAAAAATGGTGGAGAGAATAAATTACATCAATAAACACTAGTCTGAATCTCTTTGTTTACATCTTAGATTAGCCTTACTGGCAGGGACCGGTGCTACCATTAGGCCAACTAGGCAGCTGCCTAGGGCGCAGGGCTAAAAGGGGCGCCAGAAACGCCTTGGAAAAAAATACAGTGCTCTCAAGTGGGAAGGGGTGTGTGCTAAATATCTGATCTTGCCTAGGGCATCAAACTGCCTTGCACTGGTCCTGCTTACTGGCCAGTTCCATGAGCTGAACTGAAACAGGGCAGGATGGGTGGTTCCTTTAGGCTGCCTCCTAAGAGCTGTTAATTCAGCCAGAAACCAAGAGTAGTGGCACAACATCACACCTCTGTTCCTTAATAGTAAAGAGGAATACACTGGAAGCAAGGTGTATTTCTCTTGCATGGCTGCCTTGAGTGCCATTTCCTTGGTAGAAAGGCAGAGTATAAAACAAACAAATAAATAATGAATAATAAAAATTCATGCCAAGTATAAGATGCCAATTTAGCTGCCCCGGAACAAATTACTGGCCATGGCAGCACTGCTACTTTAGTCAGGGACAGCTACAGTGCATTCATAAAATAGTGGTGCCAGGCTGAACCAACTGCATATGTTTTGGTCTTCATCATAGCTATAGTTGCTAAAGTTATTGTTATGTATTATATAAAGGCTGTGAGTGTGCTGTGGTTCTGATGAGAGTATCCAGTGTTCATCTAAGCTCTGCAGCTGACATGTGCTTTCAACATCATCCTGTCCTTGTCTCCCATCTATCCCCTGGCCAGCATGGCTCAGGGTTTAAGCTGTATGCTCCTGTGAGCTTTGTGACCATGAAGTTGAGAGTTTGAATCTGTTATTCTCCTGTGAGAGGGAAGCAACTGCATGAATCTTAGGAATTCTGGGGAGAAGCCCCAAGTTTTTTATGTAGAAGTTACAGGTTCAATTCCTGGTATTTCCAAAGTGGATCTCAGCAATTAAGGCCCATCTCAGCAGGACAAAACTATGCCTGAGGCTCTTGGATAATTGGTGCTAGCTGGAGCAAATACTACCAAGGCAGATAGACCAGTTATTTGACTTGAGTAAGACAGCTTCATATGTATCCTATATGTGGTAGCAATTCTGAGGCAAGCATGGACTTGTAGTATACATAGCAGCCCTGCTGGTTCCAGGTATCCATGTTCCATGTTATGGTAGATGAAGTGATATAGGATGTACAAGTGACTCATGCATCCTTCTCTTGCCATGCTCTCAGAAAGGGTGACCTTGCACATTCCCACCACAGAGAAGACATGCACACACACACACACACACACACCATCAGGAAAATGTGCTCCTCTTTGCTTGATACCTAGAAGCATGATTAGAGGATGGGTCAACCAGCTATGTGTGCTCTTTTGCCACTGCCATAGAAAATGCAAACTTCCCCTTCATTCTGCTTCCTGCACTTCCAGTATACCACATAAGTGTGAAGCCACAAAAAAGTGCTTCTGTATACTATTTTTCCTGAAGTAGTGACTCATGCTCATAGTCAATGGTTTGTGTATGAGTTCCAGCTGTGTTCAACCTTCTTCCACAATCTAACCATAGAAGGCAACCAATCATAAGCTCAATTCCTTGCTCAACTATGTAGCTCATTAGTAACCCCTATCTCTCAGCATAACCTACTTCACAAGGTTGTTATGAAGATAAAATGGGTACACCACCCTGAGCCAATCTGAGTAAGACTGAGACAAAAACATAATATATACAAGTAAATCCAGAGAATCCACAAAACCACTGTGATGTTTTAACAGTTTAACACATTCTGAACCTGAAAGTGTCTCATCCATAATGAGAGCCAGTGTGGCGTAGTGGTTAGAGTGTTAGACTGGGACTCAGGAGATCCGGGTTCTAGTCCCCGCTCAGCCATGGAACTCACTGGGTGACTTTGGGCCAGTCACTGACTCTCAGCCTAACCTACCTCACAGGGTTGTTGTGGGGATAAAATGGAGAGGAGGAGGAGGATTATGTAAGCCGCCTTGGGTTCCTTGCAGGAAAAAAGGCGGGGTATAAATATAATAAATAAATAAATAAGGACAAGCACTTCATGAAAATAACATTCATCACCTGATTCTATTCTTGTCTACTTAGAAGTAGGTCCTATTGAAGCAAATTGAATTTACTCACAAGTAATAGCTGCCGGCCTTTCATGGTGACAAATATGTTGTGTCCTATACTCTGATGGAACTCTCATGGATTTTATCCTCTCTCTCTCTCTCTCTCTCTCTCTCTCTGTAAACATCAGTCGACTACAAAGGCATATCTGGTTCCAAAGTCAGGGAAACTTTTCAATAAATCAGGCTTCAAGTCTTGATCTTCCTGTGAGTAAAAATAGCAAAATAATAGAAGTCTGTCTTAGCATGACAACTCCCCCCACCAAAAGTACTGATGAAGATTTGTAATAACCTAAAAGAAATTTCATACATCACTGAAGACAAGGAAAAGTGAAAATAAAATAGATTAGGGTTATATATCTTTTTAATAATGTCAGCCAAAAGTGTTCCAGTCTGTAGTCTGATCACATCATGGATGAGGCCAGATTTAACACTTCACTTCACTGAATAGCAATTTCCAAGCACAAAGAAATCCTCGTAAAAGCAGATGGTGAATCTTAAAGCTTACTATCAACAATAAAAGCAGAACAGACAAATAACAGATCTCGATAAAACCAGGTGCTGAGTTCATGAACATTTTGACCACCCTTTTTGATCCTGTGAAGTATACCCCCATTTTGAGAGTGTACAAAACTATTTGCAAGGGGCAGGGTGTGGAAGAAAAGGGAATCTCCTAGCCTAGCCCTCATCAGAAGTTATTCTCCCATGAGTTCTTTACTCCCTGAAGGGGAAGCATGGCCGCATCACATGCACTGCTCCTCCTACCCCCAACAGCCCCCCACTCTGTACCTTTTGCACATTGAGCAGAAGGTCTAAAGGAAGAAGCTACTTGTGTGCAGCTGAACCTGTGTAGGCTCCTCCACATGATCAGGAGCTCCAATCATGCAGAGTTCACAAATGTATGGAGGATGCTACATGCATTCAGCTGAATGTGCATAGGGGTTGGAGCAAATCCCCAATGAGGAAAGGTTACATCATCTGGGACTGTTTAGCTTAGGAAAAAGTGAGTAAGGGGAGACATGATAGAGGTGTACAGAATTGCACATGGTCTGGAGAAAGTGGATAGGGAGACATTTCTCTCTCTCCCCTAGTACTAGAAGCTGGGGTCTTCCCATGAAGCTGATTGGTAGGAGATTCAGGACAGATAAAAGGTAGTGCAGCACATAGCTTAACTATGGAATTCACTACCAGAAGATGTAGTGATGGCCACCAATTTTAGGTGGCTTTAAAAAGAAGATTGGAGAAATTCATGGAGGAGAGGGCTATCAACAGCTACTTAGTCCTGATGACTGTGTGCTGCCTCTAGTTCCAGAGGCAGTATGCCTCTGTATACCAGTTGGTGGGGAACATAAGTGGGAGGGTGCTATTGCACTCATTTCCTACTTGTGGGTTTCCCACAGGCACCTGGTTGTCCACTGTGTGAACAGAATGCTTTACTAGAAGGACATTGGTCTGACCCAGCATGGCTCTTATGTTCTTATATCCCCCTTCAGGCCTTTTTCTCAATGTGCAAATGTCAGGGTGGACTTCACAAGGATGGGGATGTTGGGGCAGTGCACACAACCCTGGTCACTCCTCCATACATTATTGGAACTCTTGGAAGAACAACAT
The DNA here is from genome assembly GCA_021292165.1 of Shinisaurus crocodilurus. Taxonomy (NCBI): domain Eukaryota; kingdom Metazoa; phylum Chordata; class Lepidosauria; order Squamata; family Shinisauridae; genus Shinisaurus; species Shinisaurus crocodilurus. The sequence goes on along the minus strand of CM037878.1, from coordinate 259,086,915 downwards.
CTGAAGGAGGTTATGAGTAACATTAAATCTCTTACTCTAGAATATTATGAACTGTGAGCATTTCTCGAGAATATGACATCTTTCCATTTTTGTTCAAAGAAATGTTTCCACAAGTAATCAGTATGGGGAAAAATTGTGACATGGGAAGGATGTATACTCTGGGTTGGCATCAAGGGTAGGCATGGTCAGGCATCTACCAAGGGCCCACACCTCAGCAACCACCCACAGACAAGAGCCACTTGGACTTGTCCCTTGGAGTCCTCTTCACCATTGCAACCTGCGTTAGATGTGCCTGCCTTCTTACTATTATGAGAAAGAGGATGAGGAGCAACAGCAGCTGGTGACACTGGTGGCGAGAAGGTAGACACACTGAGGGAGGGCCCCCACTGAGGGTGTCATGGCCAAGGGCCCTCAGAAACCTGGAGCCAGGCCTGCTTCTACTCATGCCTGTTTGCTACCCATAAACAGGTAAACTCAGCATCATTTGGGTATAGCAAAATGTTCACAGTTTGTCAGAGCTTTCAAGGATTTGATTTATACATCTGACTAAGGCTTGTCGAGTAAACCAAATTCTATCCCACTGCACATTAGAGACCTTTTTCAATTTGGCTCTTACTTTTTGCATACTTTGGCCAGAATCCTTAGGTCACTCTATTCTGAGCAGTCCCATTTACTGTAATGAGATTACTCATATGGAATGTTCTTCAGAATGGGAGTGGAAAACCAATTACCTCATCCACACTAATTGTTTCAGGCTGTAGACAAAACCTTGTAAAGAGCAATGAAGAGTTTTACACTGTAAATGCTTAATAAATAAGTTCCAAACTAGATAAGAAGTTGATGGATGCTCAAGTTTGCTCATCTGTTCTGTTCACATATAAAGTGTGGATGAGGGCATGCGGATGAAAGAAGCTAAACTCTCCCCCTCCTTTATCTCCCATTTTTTGTCGCCTCAGGTACTCTTCTTGCAGCTTGGCCTATGTCCACTATCAGAACCAGCCTGGGAAGAAAAAGGTCAGGCAATGGACCACACAGCACAGGTAGATAAGGCAGGAAATGAGAAAGGGGAGGGTTTGACTCCCCTTGTCTATACTCCTTTTGATATTAAAATTAGACACACCACCCACTTTATACACACTGGTATGGTGGAGCCAGTGCTCCCAAGGATGGGCACTGGCACTTTTTTTTAATTAGCAGGGATGCTGACGTCACCTGCTGCTATCCACTTTCAGAATTCCCTGTACCTCTGAGCTTAACTGCGGTCCTCACAGTAGGGGTGGGGGATGAATTTTCCCAGCAACAGTATATTGGCTAGGCTATCTCTGTTGTAATGGAAAGTATTTTCGGGTGGCTTGGAACTGGATGGGACAGTTACGACCCATTATTTATGAAGGACCTGCTCCTGATGGAGATGAAAACTGGTGGAACTGGTTTGTTGATATGGATCATCACAGCTGCCTAAATTTTTGTCCTCAGCCTGGGGGCATGGCTATGGGGACTGTCATGATGAGTGCCTGCATTTCCAAATTTACCATTACACCACTATTTATTGGTAAACAAGTCATGTGAATTAAGCATGAAGTATTGAGTTTTAAAACGTATCATTTCCAGTCAGTCTCTGGAACACGATATCAGTCGTTAAGAATAAGCACAAATATTGCATATGACATCCCGTGTAGTAGCAGAATAATGAACTGATCGTTTGTTTTGGTACTTCACAGAACCCAAAGCCTAACTCAGCAAATCGTTTTCGATTTGAGAATGCAATTGTACTTACGTCAGTGTTTCTCCAGCTTTTTGAAGCTGGGCAACTCTTCTAACACTTCTACATGTACTCTGTGGAATCCCAGCCTTGTGCCAGCTGTTTGTTTGTGAGTGGGTTTGTGTGTGAAGATACTAGCGTGTGCAGCAGTGTAAATTCTGCATTAGTGGAGTGGGGGCTATTCAAGATTATTTTAGCAGAAGTGCTATTAACATCCTCCTCTTGGCTGTGCTACTCCCCACTCGCTTGCAATACAGACTGGGACTACTATCCGGCTGTTCTAGGTGCCCAAGATGTGTATCATTGGTAAAGTACGTGTTTGCATGTAAATGATCCCAGGTTCATTCCCTGGGACCTCCAGGTAGGGCTGGGAAACACCCCTGTCTGAAACACTGCCAGTCAATGTTGAGCAGGGGTGGGGAACCTCTTTCATCTTGAGGGCCACACTCCAATTCAAAGAAGATCTCAGAGGCTGGATTCCAGTGGCGGGCAGGGCTAAAGGCAAAAGGGGTGAGGCTGAAGATCTGAAGGGGTGAGGCTGAAGGCACACACACACACACACACACACACACACATTGTAGCTTAAAGCTTTTAATGCCAGTAACTAAGCCTTTGGAGAAGCATTTCAACCTTTTAGAATGCGGGAAAAACTGCACAAAAGCTGAGCAACCACCAAATAATCAGTGGTTGGGGGAAAAGGGGTATGGCCAGGGGAAGGGCCATGGCCATCTGGAGAACCCCAGAAGCCTGGATTTGGCCCCTGGGCCTAAGGTTACATTTTTCTCCCTCTCCCATTATACTAGAACCCGAAGGGGTCATCCCATGAAGCTGATTGGTGGGAGATTTGGGACAGATAAAAGGAAGTCCTTCTTCACACAGCACAGAGTTAAACTAGGGAACTCACTCCCACAAGATGTAGTGACGGCCACCAATTTGGAGGGCTCTAAAAGGGGATTGGACACATTCATGGAGGAGAAGGCTATCAATGGCTACTAGTCTTGATGGATATATGCTACCTCCAGTAACAGAGGCAGCATGCCTATGTACACCAGTTGCTGGGGAACATGGGCAGGAGGCTGCTGTTGCACTCATGTCCTACTTGTGGGTTTCCTGTAGGCAGCTAGTTGGCCACTGTGTGAACAGAATGATGGACTAGATGGACCCTTGATCTGATCCAGCATGGCTCTTCTTATGTTCTTATGTTCTTAAAGATGTCTTAAAGGGTAGTGATGTCTATGTACACATTAGTTTTCAGACAGCATGATTTTGTGAACAGAACACTAGCTTGGAAGAACCAAGATCAACTCCTACCTCACCTATAGATTCTCACCTATAGATTGATAAAGGGTGGGGCAAAGATTAAGGAATGAATCAAAGGCAAAGAAGGATTGGGGCGTCAAAGCAGTACTGAACAATATGTCCTATTTTTCAATGTGCTGGAATATTTCTTCGCTGCCACCCTCGCTGCTCCTTGTTCTCCCTTAATGGCGAGGCTGTTGTGCGCATACAGAATATGAGTGCACACGATGTGGGAGGTTGCTTAAAATAGGTCCCCAAATGCTTGAAAGCCATTCAGGAGCTCAGAGCCCTTTGGAGATAAAAAGTTACCTACCTTTTTAAATGGTAATGTTTCAGAAAATGATGGCTGAAGAAATAGCTGCAGCAGCCACGAATTACTTACTGAAAGAAGAAAAACAACATGAACCTTTTTAAAAAAAAATGCTTAAGATAGCAACGCCAACCATGGCAGCAGGCAGCCTGAGGCCTGCGACTCGGAGAAAGGGCCACCCTAGAGCGGGCCAAAGGCAGCAACAGCGCAATTGATGGGATGCAAAGAAAATTAAAACCGCCTTTACTAAGCGTCCAAGTCTCCATCAATCCCCATTTCGAACATGGAGGCTAAAGGACAAGTGACAGCACACCTGGGGAAACAAGGAACTTGGAAGGTGTGTGTGTGTGTGTGTGGTGTTGTTGTTTTTTAGGAGAATAAAACATGAATTAGACATTATCACCAGGATTGCTGAAGGCATGTAGAGTACTGGCTGGAAGCTGCAGTGATGTGTTTTTGTGAATTTTAAACAGACTCATGGCCACCAATGTTTACCTCCACAGGAGGAGACTAACAAACATAGGTAAAGGAAAAGGAAAAGTGGGGAAGAGGAAAGGCTCTCTTTCCACTATTGTCCAAAATGTGTGGGTTGTTTTTTTTTAATGCTCTTGTGGAATGCAGCATTGCCCTGCTAGAGGCACATTATCTATTATGCAAGTGCCTGCAGCTGTCTAAAGCCCATTGGTGCATTAGTAACTTGCTAGACTATTTATACTGAAATCCGGTTGACTATAAAGAAGAAGTTGAGAATATGAGCACAGCAGCTCGAAGAAACTGCACCCCCTCCCCAAATGGTAATATATCCATTGCGATGTCTTTAGCACCCTGCCCCAAGGCTTTGACACTGGTAAGAATATATCCTGATCCGATTTTAGCCCTACAACAGTTGTGTGAGGTAGGTGAAGTTACATTTATTTATTTAATGAATGTGTACCCCACATCTTAGGGCAGAAAAGGGCAGCTTGCAGCAATTAAAAACAAAAGCAAGAATTTAAATAAAATTAGAAATTAGATATAAGGACTTATAATGTTACCTGTATATATGGCAAAATGAATTAAGCTGGGACCAAGGCACTCTGCACATGTTCAAAGGCACCCTTTCCTCTTTAACATTGCTTCACATATTATGTTCCATAAAATGTAGCCTGGGACACCGAGTTCCTTCTCTCCTTCATTTTCTGGGGGTGGACTGGAAGTCATCTCTTCACCCCACCCATCCAGACAGAGATCTCAGCCTGTAGCTGCATGCAGAATCCAAGATGAATGCCAGAGGGGGGATGTGTTTGCAGTGTAAGAGGAGGTATGTCGTCTTTACAGCGTATGTGTATGAGTGTGTGGTGGGAGGGCTTTCTTTTTAGAGGGGAGTGGAGCTTTCTTCCTTTTCTTTTCTGGGTGTGGTGCCGGATTCCAAGGAATCTGCTGTTCTGTAAGAGGCGTTGGGCCACAAAGCTTTGCAGGACTCGCTGCTAGATGCAATGGAAGGGCACTCTCACTGCTGGCCCCAGCTTTTGGAGGGACCTTTGGCCAGACACCCTCATTGCCCCCCTCCCTCAGTGAGTCTACCTCAGTGTTCCCCAACCTTGGGTCCCCAGATGTTTTTGGCCTACAACTCCCAACATGCCCCAGCCAGCTACACTGGCTGGGGCATGCTGTGAGTTGTAGGCCAAAAACATCTGGGGGCCCAAGGTTGGGGAACACTGGTCTACCTTCTCATCACCATGGCCACCATCTGCTATTGTCCTCATCCTCTTTCTCACCATGGCTACCACTTGCTAGCTGGACAGGCAGAGAGCCAGTGAGCAAGTCGGCAGTGGCATCTCCTCCTCCTCCTCCTCCTCCTCCTCCTCCTCCTCCTCCTCCTCAACACTACCGTTGTTTGGGACAGAGCAAGAGGCCCATAAACAAGTAGGCTGCAATGGTGAAGAGGAGGAGCAAGTCCAGGGGGCTCATGTCAGTGGGCCCCTGCTGGGATGTGGGCCCTTGGCAAGGGCCCGACCATGCCTACCCTTGATGCCAGTCCTAGGTGCCTTGCTCATGCTCAGGAACACTGTCCTCTCCAGGCAATTTTCAAAGAAAATACTCAAGTGATGTGCATGAGAGAGAGAGAGAGAGAGAGAGAGAGATTACAATTTGAAGCAGTGGACAGGGGAGAAAGGAATTGCCAGCATTTACCCAGGAGTATGAAAGAAAAAAGAAAGTGAGGAATCATTTCCTGATCAGCTTTAGCTAAAACATAGCAAATGGCTTGGCTTTGGGAGTTGGGAGTGCTACCACAACACCATCCCTAAAATTAGGATAAAATTAGGATTCTAAGAGGATCCCAATCAACTGAATTTTTCTGCTGTATTGTCTCTGTGTCCATCAGTTCTATGGGCCAGGGGTGGGCAGACTTCAGGCTTGTGGGCTTACTTTGTTTTCTGTTAGAACCTCAGGATCCACCAACTGGAGGCTGGTACCCAAGACACAGGCATAGAATTAAAGAATTTTCAGCCCAGACATTTATTCTGAGTACCAGAACTGAGCAGATTTCACAGTCCTTGTACACAAAAATCCACTTCTGGTTACAGTAAGATGTCTTCATTTCAGCAGCATAATTGCGGAGGGGTGGGGGTTACTTTATTGCTGCTGTTGTTAAACAACTGGGAGTCAGAAATCCATGTCATTGCCAATGTCCTGCAAATCACCCAGAGATCTACCAGTAGATTATTCCTTGTAACATGCATTTCTGAGCAAGCTGCTTGTGATCTAGTGCCTCTGAGCTCACTGCATTCCTTGGTTTTAAAAGGAGGTTGGGGAGGGTGTCCAGTGAGGGGGGGGGTTGAAGGGCAGGAGAGTGGGGCTTGCCAGCCAGAGAATATCTGAAAGCCATCTTTTAATGGATGGATCTCAAGTCCTTCACAATCTAATCACCATACCATGGTGTCTATAAACTCAGCCATCTGGACTAGCGGTGAACCCTTTGAGTGTCTCAAATCACAGTCTCTTTCCCAGTGGATAGTGATAATCCAGATGGAGCGCTTCCTCCGGGTCACGCCTCATAAAAACCTGTATAAGAGCTGACCAGAGAGGCATGGTATTGACTTTCTGAGCAAGAGAGTTTCTGCTGGTCTGAGTGCAGCTGACAACCATTTCCCGCTAGTGAAGGTGGGACACAGTGTGTCCGCGCTGTGCATCCATATCCTGCTGTTTGCATGTGATTTTGCACTCTGCTGAAGGTGTCAAGACTGATAATATCTCCTGGCTAGGAAAGAATAAGTGACTGTTCCAGACACTCCAGCAAAGCATCGGCAATATTTACATAAAAGGCAGAAGGAGGAACAGAGCCTGCCTATACATGAGTAACACGGGGTGTCACCCAAAAGTCAACATCTACTGCCAGAAACATCCTTTGAATGGCCACATGCTGACAACCACTGCTGAGTTTTCCCTACAGTCTTTTGCATCCCACACTTCTGCAGGATTTGGAAGGGATTTAAAGGCACTGTTACAATAACGGTGTTATTCAAGTTAGAAACACTCCAGCAGTTATGTGGGCTCTGATTAACCATCTCATTAGGGTACAATAGAGGACAGATATAAAAGATGACAGGGCACCTGCACTTTCAGGAATGGTGCGGAGCAGGTTCAGTGTATCAGCACAAGGGTGAAGAAAGCTGAATCTGATTAATTTCCTTCTTCTACACAATGATTAATGGTACAAAAGAATTCTTGTCCTTCTTTGCAGTAGCTCAGTGGTAGAACACCGCATGCAGAAGGTCCCAGGTTCAATCCCCAGCATCTCCAGGTAAGGTTGGCAGAGACCCCTGGTATGAAAGCAGGACTGAAAAATCATATTTTAAGTATTCCTGGGTTGCTGCACCAGATCTCTAAACAATTAAGCAAGTGCTGCTAAGCAGAAACAGTGTTCTCATTTGAAGGTTGAACCTAAGAACAGAGCACCCACTGGTAACACTGTGATTAAGGTATGTCCTTTGGCATTTACTGGGATTGGGCTCTAAATTTTGGAAGTCCAGAAACAAGAGAATGGACTGATTCAATGGGCTTCCCCATTGGCCATACTGGCTGGGAATGATGGGAGTTGCAGTCCCATACATCTTGAGGGCACCAGGTTGGGGCAGTTGCTGTAGAGTGTTGTAGGGGTGGAAGTGACTGGTCAGGTTTACCTTCAAGTGAAACAGAAGACAGCCAACCACCACAGCTTAAATTTGCAATTGCAGGAGCCCTTGGGAGAACCTGTGGCGTCTGGTCGCTCCAATCATTGTAGAATGAACTTTTAAGGAGCTATCCATGGTGCTGAACCTATTTTGGGGGTAGGGTTCAGCATGGGTCTCTCCCATAGACCCCACCAATACTAGTGATCATAGTGGATCATAATGGAACTAGGTGATCATAATGGAAAAACACTTCTTCTGTCCCCCGCCCTCATGCATCTTTGCTTCTGCACCTGCTGCCGCCGCTTATTTAAAGTACAGAAAGGGAAGAGTGTGTGGAATTGAACTTTCTTTTTAGCATGATGGAAGCATTTATTATTGCTTCTCAGTTTATAATTTCAATTAAGGCAATTTATTCAGCACCATTGACTAGTTATTGGTAAGTGGACAGCTAACTAAGAGAAACTGGATGGGGGTGTCCACATTTGCCTCTGCTGTTTGCCCCTGGCAATTAAGCAACTTGCTATTGCAATTGGTCACACTCCTCAAATTCATGGTATCCAAAATAAATAAACTTTGGGTTGAGATGATGTTGTGATGTCTTTAATAAAGACATTTCGGATTATAGAAAAATGCAGCCCAATACCAGGATACAAAATAAATCAGCAAAAATCAGAACTCATCGCCATTGATATACTACCATTATAAATGAAAGAATATATAGAATCAAATTTTGGAATAAACCCTTCTACAAAGCCAGTCAGATATCTTGGTCTTTCCCCATCATAATACTAGAGCCTGGGGCCATTCAATGAAGCTGAATGGTGGGAGGTTTAGGACAGACAAAAGGAAGTGCTTCATCACACAGCACATATTTAAAGTATGGACTCCACTACCACGAGATGTAGTGATGGCCACCAACTTGGATGGCTTTCCCAGGGGATTAGGCAAACTCATGGAAAATAAGGCTATCAGTGGCTACTAGTCACAATGGCTATATGCTACCTCCAGGATCAGAGACAGTATGTCTCTGAATGCCAGTTGCTGGGGAACATGAGCAGGAGGGTGCTGTTGCACTCATGTCCTGCCTGTGGGGCTTCCCACAGGCATCTGGTTGACCAATGTGGGGACAGAATGCTGGACTAGATAGGCCTTTGGTCCGATCCAGCATGGCTGTTCTTATGTTCTTGGTGTAAAATAAACTGCAGACATGATCTCAAGTAATTCGTTAGTTAATCTGAGGTGAGCATCAGAGAGCTCACCCATTTCTATTCAAGAATACGAACAATTGAAAAGCCCATAAAGAAATACTATTTCCTCGCCCATCTTTTAAAATAAATAAATACATTCCAGAAAACGTAGCACATTTGAAACAAAATATCTCAATATGCCCAATAATAGGATATTTGCTAGGCCTGGGATAGATCAAGTTAGGAGTTGCATTCTATAAAGGGCAACCAAATTAAAATGAAATCGGCTGGGCTAGCTTGATTTCTGCCCATTTTTACCTATATCCTGGTATATACCATAAGACACCCATTTATTAATTCTTGTCAATGATGGCTTCTGTTTTTACAATGTCTGTATTTCATGGTCTTGGCTGCCAACAAGAAATAGTCAATTCGTATTCTTAAAACATTCCTTTGTTAGATTTTCCTAGTGCTGGACTGTGGGCAGTAGAAAGGCTGCCTCCCTCATGCCATTCTATGCAAGCACTGAATTATGTCGACTTCTGGATTAGGGGCAGGGATTGTAAAATCAGGCCGAGGGCAGAAATTTGTACATCTGCAATCTCAGACTTTGCTACCTGTAGAAAAGGGAGGCACAGTCTGGTGTTACAGCGGCCATCATGCCATCATGGTGTGTGATCCTGGAGAGTCTCTGTGCCTCCAGCAGCTGCCTTGGGAATGCTGCCATGGGGATGACATACCCTCATCTTACACCTTACGACTGTGAGTGTTGTATCAGAAAGTGTGAGGCCTGGCCTATGTGGGCAGCAGCTTGGGGTGAGCCATGGGGCAAGCATTCCCAGTGCTCTCTACATGATGCTCTTAATATGTGGTCCAGCTCTCACTCTCTGACATGCTAAAGCAGTGTTCTCCAACCTTGGGTCCCCAGATGTTTTTGGCCTACAACTCCCAGCATGCCCCAGCCAGCGTAGCATAGCTGGCTGGGGCATGCTGGGAGTTGTAGGTCAAAAACATCTGGGGACCCAAGGTTGGAGAACACTGTGCTAAAGCCTCCCCTAAACAACAGTCTTCTCTTTAAAAAATAGAGCTGGCCAAGATAGTGCTATATAGGCACTCACAGTTGGGGTCACCATAACCAGCTAGTAGTTGTAATAGCACTGCACTTAAGGAATGTAGGTAATTTTGTTGTTGCTGCTGACCCTTTTTTCAGAAAGCTGAACCTGGCCCCATTATTCTTGGTATTTTCCCTCCTGGCCATGGCCAAGTTATTTTCAGCATCAACTTCTACAGCAGCTGAGCCATTTAGGATTTTCATTTTCCATTAAGGAACTATTTTTCAATCTATCTCCTGTGATAGAAAATGAAATTTCTAAGTGACCAGTCACCAGAGGAGTAGAATAGAAGAAGCAATATCTGGGATGAAAGACTTTTAAAAAGACCATTCTCCTGGGATTTCGCTCTCTCCTTCTCCCTCCCCCACCCAGCCCTCTCTCATTCAGCTTTTTTTTTTAGCCTGGCCATTTTTTTGTCTCCAACTCAATTTTTAAAAAGAAAGAAAAAGTAACCAAGCCGTTGTGATCTTTCCATTTCTGCATCAAAAGACAGCCTGGAAAATATTAGATTACCTTGATAAATCACTTTTTAAAATGGAAATGAAGGTTTCTGAATTACCTGAAATGTGACAAATTCATACAAGGGTTCGCAAAAATGAGCTCTGGAGCAGAAGAAAGCAAATTTTAACATCCGGCTAGCAGTTACTTATCCATCACTTTAAATGTGTTTTAATCTTAACTTGCAGCGCCCAGGAGATCATAAAATTCAGGATAATGTAGCAGGAATAAATATAAGGAGCTGTCTTCTACTGAGTGAGACTACTGGTCCATAGCGCAGTGTTGTCGGCCCCAATTGACTAGTCTTCCATACCCTGCATTCCTATGAAACTGTTTAAGGAGATAGGCCTTTGCTCTGATCCAGCACATCTCTTTTTATGTTCTTATATTTAAGACTTGCTTCCCCCAAGCTGGTGTCTTCCAGATGTCTTGGACTTCAGTTCTCATCAGTCCCAGACATGAACGCTGGACGTTGTAGTCTAAAACATCTAGAGGACACCAGCTTGGGAAAGGATGGTGTCAGAGACACCAGGGTTAGAGCTGGGTATGAGCCAGACTGTGCCACAATATTCCCCTTCCCCCAGGCTGGGAGTCTAATTTCCACATAGTATCTCAAGTGTCCACGCTGGATGTAGTTTTCCTGACCTCAACTTACCCTATTTCAGCCTTCCCCAATCTGGTGCCCTCCAGATGTATTGGACAACAACTTCCAGGATTTCTGACCATTGGCCATACTGGCTGGGGACAATGGGAGGTGAGGTCCAAAACATCAGGGTGGCATCACTTTGGGGAAGTCTGCTCTATTCTAAAGGTTTTGCCCTGCCTTTTGATCAAAAGATGACCAAAGGCCATTTGCAACAGATTGGTGCTTGTTGGACATTTATATCCTGCCTTTCCATGATAAAATCAAATGTATACATGAAACTATAAATCACAACAAAATTAAAAAATAACTTCTGACAATGAAACAAAATAAAAGAACAGCAGTAAATACAGCACCATAAAATATTTTCATACAATCCATATCTGCAACAGAAGACTATAAATATATCTCCCAAGGCTCTGACTAAACAATGCCCACCAGAATAGATCAGTTGTAAGAGCCTGTTTAAAGGTTGGCAAGAAGGGGACCAGATTACTCTCTCTTGGGAGGGTCTTCTATAGATTCGGTCCCAGAACTGAAAGGGCCTCCTCTCCCTCTCTTGTGCTGGGGTAGCCAACAGCGATATTGAGGGAGAGATAGGATGACCAGTCACGCATTGCCAAAAAAGAGGGCACAGGCTTAAATAAAATTTGCATATACTAATAGAGATGCTCATTTGTAAATATTAACTGTAATTTCAATAGAAGTATCCTGAGCTCCAACAAAACTTTATTTGGAGTGAGGGGTAAAAAACACACAAGAGGGAAGAAAACCAAATGCACAAATGCAGTACAGCTGTCTTAAGAATTTTATTAATTATTTATTTATTACATTTCTATTTATTTATTACATTCTGGGGTATTGTGGAGCAGGGGAAGGGCAGACACCATACATAATGGTGTGGAATATTTGGTGTGGCTTTCTTTTTCTAGAGGAGTGAGAAAAAGAAAAAAATCTGAGAAACATACATGTACATTATTGCATAGTCCCTTTGTATTTGCTACATGTGCAGTAAGAATGTAACAGCCATGCTGGATCAGAACAAAGGCCCATCTAGTCCAGCATTCTGTTCACACAGTGGCCAACGAGATGCCCATGGGAAGCCTACAAGCAGGATATGACGCAGGCAACAGAACCCTCCCACATCTGGGTAAGAAGCATCTGCCATCTTCCATGTACAAGACATGGATTTCACCAAGAGTTTCAGTGAGAGTACGGGGTTAACAGTGATCACCTTATGTGTATGTGCTTATTAAGGTATTAGCTTTGGGCAATTGATCTGCTAAACCAGATTAAGCATGTGCAGGAGCGCAAGAATTGGAACTTGCAGGCAGAGGGGAAACAATACTCAACTTGTATATTGGCCAAGCACTAAGAGATGCCCAAATTCATAAGGTGATTGTGAATTTCAGCACTATCACTAGAAATGGTAGTAATACTCCAAGTAGCTTGAGCGTGTTCACTGAAGGCCGAGGATGATCATGTGTCATGGCACAGATATCATCACCAAAATCCTGCAGCTGGGCCTTTTCATCACCTGGGGCAAACCACTTACTATGCAATCCTATGCACATCTACTGGGAAGTAAGTCCCATGGAGTTCAATGGAACTCAATCCCACATAAGTGTGTATAGGATTGCAGCCTTAATGCACAATCCTATGCAAAAGTCCTACAACTCCCAGCATTCTTCAGCCAACATGGCTAACTGAGGAATGTTGGGAGTTGAAGACCTTTTTTTCAGTCTATCCATGCATAGGATTGCATCCTTAGTGTCCCATTTGGGAAGAAATAGACTACTATATAAAACTTGTTCCTTCTAATGTGAATATCGGAAATTACCTCTGTGTTTACCTTAGAATCCACCCAAAAAGAACGTCTTGCTGGACTTTCCCTCCTTTTAGCTATATCTGGCTTACTCTTTGAACTCACTGTGTGTGCTGGGTTATATCTCTTCTAACATGTTGTCAACAAATTTATTTACTAAGGGCACTATCCACCAGGACACCTCCTTCATGAGCCACAAAGCAGTGTATGGGATCTTTGCCATCACAAATTTAACTCTGATTCATCTAAGTGGGGATTGTGTACAAATCCTTGGTGGATTGTACCTTGAATCATAGTAATTTTCCCTAGCAGAAAAAAATGGAAACCGGCATAGCATTGGGTTTTCAAAAATGATTTCTAATGGAAACCCTAGCCTTTGGGTTGTTGTTTTAAAGAAAGCATATTTTAATGCAGGATAATGAGAACAGTTCAAAGTTGATTTTACATCTGTGATGTCTTTATCAGGAAATATGTATTATAATCACACACCTTTACAATCCCTGTAATGATAATTACGTTTCTTTTCAGGCTTTTGCAATCAACACTTGATTAGGGGAAGTGTTTAACCATAATACCTGTTCTGGTTGCCTGCCATCACTAAAGTATTAATAACATAGTTACACAACAAAGACTTGTAGAAAATAAACTCCAACACTAAAATTTTCGTAGAGTTGGCCTACAGGGAGGGGTCCTTGGCAGAAGGGCTTAAAACAGGGATGGGAAATCTCTGGCCCACAGACCAATTTGGCCCACCAGGCCAGCCCATTTGACCCATGAGCCACAGCTGAGGTCCCTCCCCAAGCCGCACCCCATCAGTCTAAGTGGGAAAAGGTATCCCTGCTGTTATCTCTGATCATTGATTCCCTGCATGCCACTTCCCCTCCCAGCCCTAATAAAATTCCAACAAAGACATGCACCTTTCTCAATCCCTCACATCTCCTCTCTCTCTCCCAGTACCAGAGGTTACTCCAGGTCATAATTGACCAATGTCCCATAAGCCAACGTTTCGGGCCTGTATGGATTCCTGTCTTTCTTTCCACAAGAGGAGTTATTACATCCATCATAACATTAGTTGGACAGTGTAAAAACAGATTGCTGAACTAGGGAGGCCTTTGCTCTGATCCAGCACTGCTCTTATTAGATTATTGAATATTATTAGATGATGTGTTGCTTCCTGCCAGCAATTCCACTGCTTCATCTAAAGAAGAAGTAGGTTGTAAGTTGTAAACGATGAAAGCTTGTATCATATTACAGCTAGTCTGAACCTGATTCATACTTTCAATAACTGCAAAGAAAAGAGTTAATTTTATTTATGTAAAATTTATCCAATTTTTCAGTAAAACCATCCAAGCTTCTGTACAAAAAGCAGAAACTGTAAGAACAAAACGGTCACGCAACAAATATAACGCTTTACACACAATAAGACCATGATCAAAGCAGTAGTAACCAATGAAACAGCAGTCAATAAACAGAATAAAAATATCGGCCATTAAAAGTTGAGGAGAACAACTTTTGTTTTTGAAAATTCAATTTAAAAATTTTTAAAAAAAAGTTGAGGAGAACAATATCTTGTCATGACTCCTAAAGGTTAATAATGTAGGTGTCATGCAAATGTCTCTGGGCAGCGAATTACACAGCTAGGGGTCAACCACAGAAAAGGTCCTGACCACAGTTGCAGCCCATCTAACCTCTGATGGTGGGGGCACCCAGAGGGAAATTTCAATACATGGGCTGGTTTATATGGGAGCAAATGGCCCTTCAGATAACCTGGTCCTGAGCTATGTAAAGCTTTGTAGTTTAGACTCTGACCTTTCAGGGTGTCACATAACTAGGAGTTAAAAATGAGGGATCCTTAAATCTGTAGCTATCCTTTAGGAACAACTGGGGGGGGCAGGGTTGAAAGTGAGAGGGCTATTCAGGATGCAATCCTACGCATGTTTAGACAGGAAAAAGTCCTACAATTCTGAGCATTCCCCAGCCCGTGGCTGGGGAATGCTGGCAGTTGTAGGACTTGTTTCTGTCCAAACATGCATAGGATTGCACCCCCAGTTGTAATGTAATGAACTCCTTTTTTAAAAAAAAAAGGCTTTGAAGTGCTTTAGGTGTTTACATAAAGATCCACGACTAGTGATAGCTGGATAAATGGCAGAGCTTTTTTTTTTTTTAATCACTCTTGTAAACAGAACATTGAGTGACATTTTAATTGGTTAAATTTTCATGCAACCTGCCTATGCCTTAAATCAGCTATTTATTTTTAGCACACATGAGGTTATAAAAAGGTGACAATACATCCTAATCCACCAGAGGAGCCAATCTTTCCACTGCAATTGGAATTAGCATGGCAATTACTGTGCTCCTGCTACTGTACAAACGCCTCGCATGCCAAAATGTGTCAGCCTGATCCATCTAATCAGCTTGTGGTCATGAGGAGACTACTAGAAAATGTTTGCATTTACTAAGTGCCTGCATTAGCCTTCCCAGGCCTGGTGCCCTCCAGATGTGTTGGACTACAATTTTCATCATCCCCAGCCACCATGCTGGATGGAGATTATGGGAATTGCAGTCCAACACATCTGGAGGGCACCAGGCTGGGGAAGGACTGCCCTACATGAACACCTCTGGACAGCTGTCTATGGTTTAGCAGCACTTTCCTCATGCGACAACCAGCTTTTCTACATGAGGCTGTTAATCCACTGTTAACCCACTGTATCTACTTTTGGTTTCATTGCAGATCTGAGATCTGAGCACTATACGAAGAGTGTTTTCTTTCATGCTTTTCCATTACATAACATCTAGGTGGCGGTGTGGTATAGCAGAATAGCACAATTACAAAAGTGGAAGAAGCATTTTCTTTCGATGTCACAATGAAGTGCCACATTTTCCCTGCTCTAAAAAAAGCTCACTGAAAGTGCTCGTTAGACACAGAAGTGAAACTGGAGGGTCACGACATTGTCTAAAGAACCCGTAAAAAACCATGAGTAATGAATGATGAGCACACGATTAATGCTGGCTTCATGGATCTGGTGCATAGCTAAAGTCAGTCATTATTGCCACAGTGCCAGCTTGGTCCTGTGATATCCTGGGATGAAATAGGCTTGCAGAAGTTGGTCACTCTTTTAAGACACAATCTTATGCATGTTTAGACAGAAAAAGTCCTACAACTCCCAGCATGCCCCAGCCAGCCATTGTGTCCTTAGCCATTCTCATAGAGATGGCTAACAGAGGGATCTAGGTGTTGCTGGCACGAAGTGGTATAGTGCTAAAGTTTGAAGTGCAGGAGCTCATCCTGACAGTGTGTCTATTTATACATATGTGGTGTACGTTCCCATTGGAAGTTCTCCATCTGACCTGCGGAGGATTTGGAAAGCTGTGCATAACCAGGAGTGGATTTTTGTGTAGAAGGACTGTGAGCTCTGCTCAGTTCTGGTACTTAACAGATTCCTTGGCTCACAATGCTTTAATTCTAGGCTTATGTCTTTTGCACTAGACTTTGGGTGGTGGATCTTATGGATGGTTATTGTAGTAAAAAAACAAAGTAGATCCCACAAGTCCTACCACAAGCCTATAGTCTGCCCATCTTTGTGTGTTTCCAGGTACACTGTAGGTACCCGCAGAATAGAGATTATAGAATAATATGTGAAGTATCCCTGAGCAGCCAACATTGATACATTTGTGAATGTTGCTCTGGCTAATTTCTGTGAAATTATTACTAAAAAAATCTTATTAATGAAAATGTTTTTGCTTAGTACTTGTTTTACAGCACAATCCCATACATGTCTACTCAGAAGTAAGTCCATTGAGTTCAATGGGACATACTCCCAGGGAAGTGGGCATAGAATAGCAGATTTACTATAGTAGTAGGTGACTTCATTGGACCTATTCCTGAATTATATTCTTGGATTCTAACAGATTTGTTGGCAAAAAATCAGAGGCAGAGACTACTTAAAGAAACCCATTGCTAGCTTTTCTGTACTTCTATCTTTAGAACATTTTCCTACAACCTGAAGCATCTAATCATTTTGATGATTGGTATATTACTATATAGCAGAGAATAAGCAAGACTTCCATGTAAACGGCAGTGCTCATCAAACTGAACCCACGGAGGCAGTTGCTATTGCCTTGAAGCAATACAATTGTGCTACACTGTTTGCTGTCATATTGCTGGGCAACATGTTTGTTTGTTTGTTTGTTTGAAATCATATTTAGGTCCCTTTAAGGTAGAACCATCTCAAGGTGGTGTTATCTATCTATCTATCTATCTATCTATCTATCTATCTATCTATCTATCTATCTATCATCTCTCAATCAATACAAATAGGCAATAAATATTCAATAAAATAGTATTAAAAAACTATAGAACAGATAACAATAATAAAACCTGTAGCCCACAGACTATAAAAAGGCTAGCAAAACAGGTGGGTCTTCAGAGCCTTCCTGAAGAAGGGACCTGATGAACCCCTGTGAGAAGCTGATTTCAACATCCACTCACACAATGGATCCATTCCTCTCCAGCCTCTGGTCCCCCACACAACTCTGCTCTGGAGGTTTCCCCAACCTTCCAGAGCAGATTTGAGAGACACATGGTGCGACAACCACCCCTTACCCTATACCCAGGTGGGGTGTTGCTGCGTCACCTAGTGACCGAGGACATCTGTTTCAGCTTAGGATCTGCCCCACCGCCCAGGTGCTCCTCCCAGATAGCCAGTGCCTATATCACCACACCACTATTGGGATCGCTACCACTGCCGAAGCTTTTGTGCAACCCAGACTGGCGAACTTCTTTCTCACTTATTTATGCCACCTACAGTGGGTTTTTTCCCCCCTTCAGGTCTGCTGCCACCAAACCCATAAGTAGTGTGTGTCCCTTGCGAGGCCCGTGGGGTTAACCAAAGCCTTATCTAAAATCATAGATGGAAAACAGGCTGTTTCCACAAAAGAACAAGATTTATTCTGGGAACACAGGTAGGAAATCAGGGTCAGGGAACATAAGGGATTAAGGGGTCAAATATGGATTTCAGGTAAATACAGGTAAATAATATTAATCTTCTAGTTATAGCACTTCTACTCTTCTAACAGACTAATTTTTCAAACCTTCCTATCTCTCTCTACCTCCCACCTCCCTTCATCCAAGTACAACCTCTCTCTCACACACACACTAACTCTAACTTACTAACTCCTAGTCTGACCCTTAACTCTAACGGACTAACAGACTAATTGCCCTCTCTTTTAAAATCCACTCACTCCTTTAACTAGAACTGGAATCGTCACACATGGGGGATGCAAGGGGAATCTGTTCCTTCAACAGAAGGAGACCACTGGATACATACAGCCCCTTGGTCTTTATCCTTATACTCATTAACACATCTTACATTCTGCAAGCATAGATATATTGCCACTGGAAACAGGAACGGTGCAAGGCAGTTTGGTGCCCTAAGCAAGATCAGATATTTAGCGCCCCCCCTTCCCACTTGAGAGCGCTGTATTTTTTTTCAAGGCGTTTCTGGTGCCCCCTTTAGCCCTGCGCCCTAGGCAGCTGCCTAGTTGGCCTAATGGTAGCACCGGCCCTCACTGGAAACCCACCAATGCAAGGGAAGTATAGGAAGGAGACTTACCTCCTTGCTGTATGGGAAACTCTTCCTTCTTCAATGCAAGACCAGAGCGAGGGAATAATGTGGGAATTCCTACCACATTCCTTCATTATGTTGCAAGGCTGCCTTGCCTTGTTCTCTGCTCTCCCCTCTTATGAGGTCAAGTTGATGTCCCAGATTTCAAGTGAGAGATATTAAAAATGCCCCATTTTCAGATATTTCTTCATTGTCGTCACGGTGTCTTGGACTATGTAGGTACCAAATTTATCTTACCTATACCGACACGCCCATGAATAAGTGAGCCCCAAGCATCTTTATGTGTAGAGGTGTGAAAATGTAATCACTGTAATCACTGGCGCCTAAATAATTTGGCCTAGGGACTTGGCGCTGGGTTGCTGAAGAAGGCAGGTTTCTCTTTGCAGGACCAAGCTGCAACTTGGTCTTCGGGATCCTATGATACCTCCTGAATGCTAGCCAGAGTGGAGTCTTCTTGCTCACCACGGGAGGCTGCATCCACAGCCAAATGGCCTGAAAACAACCTGATAGCCCTATTAGCAGAGCACAGATGAGGCTAGCCAAGAAGAAGAGGGAGATGGCAACATGGAGGCATGGCTTCATTGCCACCGTGATGCAGGCACTTTCTTTCTGCCACGCAGCCTGGATATAGCAGGAGGTGTAGTCAGGGAGAGGAGTGAGTTCCTATCGAGCCTGTAACTAGTTATTCACAACCCAACCAGGCACCAGCCAGAGAGGATGAGTTCTAGGGGTCCCCAGATCCCAGAGAGAATGGGAGAGTGCAGCCATGGGAGTTTACAGGTGATTTATTCCCCCGCTCTAAAGTGGCTACTTATGCATTGCCAAAAAAGAGGAATTGCATCACCAAAAGAGAGGGCAAATTGCATGGCATTTGCATGTATAAATTTATATGCATAGGTGCAAATTTAGAAATAATAACTATAATTTAATTTTTTTAAAAAAAATTCAATACATCCAAGGCTCCTCCCTGCTCTCCCTCCATATGGTCCTTTGACTTTAAACCAAACGTATACTGGACACCTCTTCAAACACAGAACACCTTCAGATAGAGCGCTGTCCTCTGTAAATTAGGACACCTGGCCACCCTCCCTTCTTGCAGCTGCGGACAGAAGGGCAAGCTGCGCTAGCTACTCCCCACTTACCACAATCAGACATGTTCAAAACAGGGGCATGCAGCCGTCACATGTGTTACAGTGCACACTGCGGGTCCCCACAGAAAAGAACTAGCAGCCAAAGCGAGGGACTGGCAACGGGTGGGGAATGATAGGCCAGAATGCACCAGTGAGAACAGACTCCTCGCTCCTATTATCCATCTCTCACTCTTTCTTTCTTTCTTTCTTTCCTTCCCTCCCTCCTTTCCTCTAATACAGGTGTAAATTTTGCAAACATTTTACACCTTGGCAGAAGTATATACAAATAGTGGTTCTTCCCCCCCCCCCCCGCTTTTCTCAGCTATCCTGCTGTCAAAGAGCAGTTGTGGGGCCATCTTTCATAACTTGTAAAAAACATCATCAAGCCATTTTCAAACAGATTACAAGATTTCTTTCACTCCTACCTGCAGTGTTTGGTAAGCACAAAGGAGTCACCTCACCTGGAGAGTAATACCCGGGCTTTTACTAATTGCGCAGCAGTTGCTCTATTTGAGTTTCCATAGCGCTTGGCTAGGTCTTGTTAATTGTTTGTGTGCATAAGCTTAATAATACATTAGCATCATCACATCTTTATGAGTAACATGATAGATATGTTTACACAAACAATTTAAGTTCCCTTAAGCTCCCTTGACAATCCCAACCTTAATTAATGCCATTATTGAACTTTATTAACAGTGCCAACCTGAAATCATGTTTTCCATTATGAAACTTGAAACTCAGCAGAGTGAAATAGGCTCCCTTACAGAACATATCACCCAAATTACAGCTTTCTGGCAAAAGGCGTTTCCATTCACATGCCATATTCTTACTCTGGAAATCCTTGGAGAGTTTCGCCTACCTCTGTACAATGTTAGCCCTCTTCTGGCATTCAAGATGAACATGTGCAGAGGGCAGCTGGACTGCATGCATGACTCCTGACCCCAACGTCCTTGTTACTGCAGGAGGGAGCTTCAGACCTTCATGCATTTAATGTGAAGGACTGAAAGAGGCTTCTATGCATACTTAGCTGAATGCACCTAGAAACCTCCTGGGACTGGGAACCCTGCATTTTACACACACACACACACACACACACACACTCCTTGAAAATTGGAATTTGAGCCCTGGATGCTGAGTTGACAATAGTGTCTGAAACGTACAGCCTATCAGAACTCATCTGGGAGATACTACAATTGCAGAACATAGTAGTGGTTGTGGACTTGGACTTTTGTCCAGTTATTTTGGGGTACAGTCTCAGAATGTAACCTCCTTTGAATGGATGGTGATTATTTCCATCTGTGTGCACCAGGGATGTTGAAGAGTCCTTGGTCTCGAGTCACGAGTCGAGTCACGAGTCTTTGGACCCAAGTCTCGAGTCCGAGTCCGAGTCGGACTGAGTCCCCCCTCTGACTCGATTCAGACTCGAGTCCCAATATTTTTAATGGGACTCGAGACTCGACTCGGGACTCGAGACCAAGGACTTGTGTTCCAAAATCGTGTTCCTCAAATGAGTCACCATTTTGGACCAAGGACTCGGACTCGAGACTCGGGTCCAAAGACTCGTGACTCGAAACCAAGGACTCTTCAACATCCCTGCATTTAGAACTGATTTACACAAGCCTCATTTCCTCCATTCCACAGATATCGCTTCTGCATGTGAAATTACATGGTCCTGTACCACATTAAATAAAACAAGCAGCCAAGTTAGATATTATCTCTCTCAGCTTCACACACCCCCATCTGCAATATGGAGGGCAATATGGAGGGAGGATAATAATACTACTGTCTTACCTGCAACCCTCCACAGGTTGTTGGACTACAAGTCCCATAATTACTGATCATTGGCCATTGGGTTGATGGGAGTTGGGAGTCCAGAAACATTGGAAGGGCTACAGGTTCTCCTATCCCTCTTATTGTAATGATTACAACTAGATCATGCATGTAAAGCACTTTGGACACTTAAAAGCACTGTACAAATGTAAAGCAGAATTATCGTATCATCATCATCATCATCATCATCATCAACATCATCATCAATACATCTATAAAATGGCGCCTATGATGAAGATAACAGTTTAATCTTCACCACCTTACCCAACAGTTCTTTCCATGTATGTAGGAAACTGATTACTCATAATGCATTTGCAGCTTTTCTCTGGCTCACATGTGCACTCATAAACAAGGTCAAGATGGCAAGTTTATTTATTCATCATTTTTTATATTTATATTCCTTTTTTCCAGGTAGAGAGCCCTCTCAAGGCTGCCTGTGTTGTGACATTTGCAACAGGTTGATGATTTCCTTGCCATATGTGTTAATTGATGCTGATGGCAGAATGGCTTCGTTCAAATGACAGATGTCCCCTTATTTGATGAACTTTGGCTTGCCTTTCCAATCTTTTCCCTGTTCAGTATACAAGTATGGCTCACTGACATTATTTTAGAACTTAGTCTGGAGAACGCAGACAGTAATATCTCCTACTCTTTATCTAATGTATATATTTGTATATGGTGTCTCAGTCTCAGCAGTATCCGGTAATATATTTATTTCCACACTCAGCTGTTTAAATGTTTGATTTTATGTTTTGATAAGAGTAATTAATAGTGAGAGAGCTCAACATTTTTAGCGAGTGTTTCTTTTGCTTCATTATGAGGCTTCCTCTCAATTCATCCGACTGTTTGCTTACAGTCTTGGCTGTGTGCTTTGTCTCTTCTTTCATTTGACTTTAAAGCTCCATGCTCTGCTTTTAATTATTTCTCCTGCATTAGAGTTTCCTAAACTGCGTATAAATTAACAGAGCCTGACATTTTTTAATATACAGATTTCTATTACGTCAGTGCAATTACTTTATGTAAATAACAATGTTTATTCTGTTCTCAGTTCAATTAGATTCTGTGCCTTAAATGGAATGATATGGCTTCCATTCAGAGATTCAGGCTTCTACCATGGAGAAAAATAATTAAATATAGTTTCAAATCAGGCCAATAAAGGTTCAGCACATATGAACAAGTGGTTCAATTGTGAGTGCACATGAACAAAATTGTAAATATTCACATTCCAATGGGCTGGATCCAGATGTAGTTAAACTTAAAATAGACCCACTGAAATAATGAAATAAAATGAGTCATGTCCAACTTAGATCCCATTGATTTCAATAGATCTATTCTAAGTATGACTAAGTCTGGATCCAGCCCAATGTGATTATGATATGATGATGATTATGATGATGATGAAGAAGAAGAAGAAGAAGGAGAAGGAGACAACGACAACGACTGTGATAATGTATCCTACATCACAGGTGGGCAGAAGGTAGATCTTCAGATGTTTCGGACTTCAACTCCCAGAAGCCCGTGTCAGCATGACCAATAGTCAGGAATGTTGAGAGTTGAAGCCCAAAACATCTGGAGATCTACTTTCTGCCCACCCCAGTCCTACATTATGATAAGCAAATAAGTCTATTTCTGGCCTGTGACACTTTTGCATGCATTTAACCACAAGTCCATTCTGTCCTGATTCTGCATTAACCTGCACAATTTTTTAAAGCTGCATGAAGAATTAGGGTGCAATCCAACGGGTCCTGGGAAGGTGTCCCAAGAGACATAGGATGCTGCAGACTTCCCACTCTGCAAGACAGGGAAGCCCACTGTGGAGATTCTCCCTTGACCAGTGGTGGAAACAGATATATTTCTCAAAATACACATTTCTAAACATATTTTATCTCAGAATATGCATTTTAAAATGTATTTTGATACTGTTTTTGAGTTGAGAACTGCACTGGAACATTAGGGGTGTGTGGAAGCCAGAGGTTAACTAAGTCCCTGATCTGTACATTAATCCGGGACATGCACAGCAGATCAGTTTGTATCAGAATTCTTAGTAACATGTGGTGAAGTACAGGGATGTTGAAGAGCCCTTGGTTTCGAGTCACGAGTCAAGTCACGAGTCTTTGGACCCGAGTCTCGAGTCCGAGTCCTTGGTCCAAAATGGTGACTCACGAGTCACGAGTCACAAGTCACTCCCAAAGCTGACTCCACAAGTCCCTATTAAAATCAATGGGGGTTTTTCCCAACAAAATAAGGCTACTGCAGATGTGTGGCTTAAATAAATTCTAGGGACAAGTGTGCCTTTTTATTTCAAAACTCTGCAACTGATTTTGGCAAGAACAGACCAGGCAGACAAACGCAAAATAACCAGGCAGGCAGAGGAGGCAGGGAACCCCAAAGCAGGCAGGCAGAGGCCTTTGTCTTGGACAATTCAACTGTTGAACTGGTTAAGAAGAGACCAGGCAGGCAGAGGAGGCTGGGAACCCCAAACAGGCAGGCAGAGGCAGCCAAACCCAAAATGTCTGAAAGGTTGCATTTTAGGAAAATGATTTTAAAAAATAAACTTGCTGTACTTCCTAAAACCTATCCATGTTGCATTTGAGGAACACGATTTTGGAACATGAGTCCTTGGTCTCGAGTCCCGAGTCGAGTCTCGAGTCCCATTAAAAATATTGGGACTCGAGTCTGACTCAAGTCAGAGGGGGGACTCAGTCCGACTCACGAGTCGAGTCCTGGAGTCCAAGTCCCCATCCCTGGTGAAGTATATGTGTAAGAAAAACCAGCAAGTTGTACCACAAGTTGGAACCAAGGAGAGTAAGGGAATAAAGAGAAAACCAATATTTTGGCCATGGATCATTACTTGATACTGAAACATTTAATGATCAGAAAAACTTATAAAGCTTAACAGAAAAAAAAAATCCATTCTCATACCACTTCCACCCTTATTCTGCCATAGTCCTGGTCTCTACTTTGTGGAATGAGATGGATGGAATACTGCACAGTCAAAAGGAATTGTAATCTAGGAATTCTTGTACATAATACAAGCATGTATAGTGATAGGGAAATTTTGTTCCCTGGATAGAATGCTTTCTAGCAATATCATGTTGGATGATGAGATTATGCAACAACTGGCAAAGGCCAGTTCTGTGTTTACCAGGCTTCTCAATGGGCTCTGGAAGGAGTGTGAAGAGCTAAGATAGACTGAGATAAACATCTTAGAGTGAAGATAAACATCACAACCTTTTAACATTCTGAGATGTGGATGACAACTTAACTGATGACAACTTAAGCAGCTGAAAAGCTCCCATCTTCGCTGCCTAAGTCAAGATCTATTTGCAGTAGTATAAAATAGCAGCAGGACAGGATCCATAACACAGAACTTTAGGAAAGGTATCCAATTCTTGGCATCAAAAGTATGTTTACTGGGGCCCAACTCCATTGGGTTGGCATGTGGTCTGCATGGAGCTCTCCTATATATCTAAGTCGAGCAGGTGTGACAGCACAGAGAGATTTTTCTTTAACGTGCCTGCCCTGTTTATCTGATCCCCCAAAGGTTCAAAGCTTAGACAAAATAATGCACCCACTCGAGTTGTTTCAAAAGGCTTCTGAAGAATGAAAGTGTCCAGAAGCTTCAGCTAGTGCAAAAAGCGGTGACCAGATTGTTATCTGGCATGTGCTTTACAGACCATATAACACTGGTGTTGAAACAGCTACACTAGCTTCCAGTTTCTTTCTGTTCCTAATACAAGACACTGTTTTTTATGTATAAAACTTTAAATGGCTTGGGGCCAGGTTATCTTTAAGACCATCTCCTCCTGTATGAGGCTGCCCAACATTTACATTCATAATATGAGGCCTTGCTACATGTCCCACCACCTAGAAAGGTGACACTGGTGGGTCCTTGCTTGAGACAGGGCCTTTTGTGTAGCAGCACCCGAATGGTTAGACTCCCTCTTCGGGGAGGTTAGGCTAGCCTCCTCTTTCTTGTGCTTTAGACAGCTGGTGAAGACAATATTTTTCTGCCAAGCATTTAATAGTTAATGCTGCTCTCTGATTTTATTAATAATCCATTGCTTTATTGTATTTTAATTTTTCCAGCTTCTTGTTCAGGTTTTTGCAGTTTATGTATTTTATCCTTTTTATTATTTTTATCTCAAACACTCACTGAGCAGAGGGGCAATCCAAAAATATGCCAAACAAATAAACTGCTTATTCCAAAGAGTGAAAAAAAGCTAATTAATTCCTGCCATCCAGTAATTTAGATTTCCCCCTTATTGTTTATTTTTTAATATTCACACTACATTAGGTGCTATCAAGTGAAGATGTAAATGAATTAATTTTCCTAATAAAATGTCACAGAGGCAGATGTCTGCCCTCAGGAGCTACACAAAAAGCAGAAGTGAGCAACAAATAAAGAAATAAAATATGTTTAACACCATGGAAACCAGAAGTCAAAAACAACTTTAGGCTAGCAAGCTTTAACCCTTTTCCCCACTTCTTTTTCTAGGTCACATAATGATACACAGCACACAGTTTTCCAGTGTATGAGTCTGATACAATATTGACCACACAGTTATGGACAATTCTATTTTAAAAGAAGGTGTTGTGTGTTTGTACAGTGTTGAGATTTTGTACGGTTTGGGTGGTTTGATTTATAGCTCTGCAACTTTGGGATATTAGCATATGCCAAGCAAACTTCTTTACATTAAATACAGTTTGAAGGCCAGCAAAGTGAATGATCAATAATGGGTGAATTTTGCTCTTTCACTCTCTCTTTCTCTCCCCTCCCCCTCTCTCTCCCTCCCTCTTTGACTGGATAAACATAAATTCATGATACAACAGATAATATTCTTGATGTAGGTGGCTCGGCTCCAACCAGAGAACTGTGCAGAAAGAACCACACATCCAAGAACACTTTCCATAGCTCTTTATGCCACAACAGAAATGCCTGCTGCTGTCTCCCTCAGATAGAAGGGATTAGAACAGGAATGGGGGAGAAATTTGCACTTTCAAACCAATACATGAAGAAAAACTCAGCTATCCTTCAAAATTCGCACTTCTACCAAATTTTGCAATGGAGTTCTCCAATCAAAAATGTATACAATTATTTATTTATTTATTATATTTATACCCCAGCCTTTTTTCCTTCAAGGAACCCAAGGCTGGCTTACATAATCCTCCTCCTTCTCCCCATTTTATCCTCACAACAACCCTGTGAGGTAGGTTAGGCTGAGAGTCAGTGACTAAAAAGTATATATTAGGGAAAATAACATTCAAAAAATCATTATATTTGGAAAATTAGCTGCAAAAAAGTGCATATTAGGCAAATTTGTGTACAAAAATGCATGTATTGGGAGAAATGTGCACAAAAAATGTGCACAAATTTTTCAAGAATATATGGAACGAACCAAATTTAAGACTGGAAACATCAGAAACTGAAATTGACAGATTTGTTGATCCCTAAATTAGAATTAGGTTCTCATGCTGCAACAGCAGCTATTCTTTTTAAAACAACAACAACAACAACAACAACAATGAATTAAAGGCCTGTACATATAATAGCTCCAATATATTATCAAGCATTGGAGTAGTTCGCTATTGAACCAAATGAAGATGAAGAGACATGTCCTGGACTTTAGATGCCCTGGACAGCAAAGAATGCCATTATGGATGTGGGCCAACAGGCCTCTTCTTCAGGATCCCACAGATGCCAGGCTGGCCTGATTACCATTCGGTGGAAAGGGCCTCTCTGAACCAGTGAAAGAAGATTAGACACCTGACTATTCTGTGAGGCCAGAAGTTCAGTCTCCTCAACGGAGGAACTGGAATTCAAACCTCTAACCGCTTCCCAATGGATCAAGCCCCTCATTCCTCTGGAAGCTCCCCAGGCATAAGACAGAGTGCAGCTGAAGCAACGCCAGGGTGGCAGGGAGGCTGTACCAGGGCTGTTGAATCTCACCAGCCCACCTGAGGGCCCAGCCTGGTCCTGTGGGGTTCCCCAAATGATCCCCTGACCCCACCCCTTTTCCCTCAGATGCCAATACTTTGGGGCGTTGCTGGCTTTTGTGTTTGTGTGTTTTCCCCATTCTAAAAGTTTGAAATGCCTTTCCTAAAGCTTAGTTACTGGGAGTAAGAGCTTTAAGCTAAAATATGCTAGTATTTGGGATATTTGTTGAATTTTGGCCCCGCCCCTTTTGCCTTTGGCCCCAACACTGGAATGGGAACCCAAGAGCTTCTCCAAAATGGAACTCAGCCCTCAGGCTGAAAGAGGTTCAACACCCCTGCTCTACACCAAGACACTGCCCAGCTCCGGAATCATCACATAAAGTCCTTAGGCAGCTGCCAGTGGGGCCCACTGCTGATTCCTGATCCCTTTAAATTATTATTTTTTTCTGGCAGCCACTATTTAAATTTCCCATAATGCCTCTGGAGCATTGTGGAACATGTAAATGGTGGCACCCAGTGGGGAGCGGGGAGCTGGCATTTTGATTTTCCAGCATACCTCAAAAGTAGGATTACTCTGGTCCAGGGGAAAAATTTGAATGGCAGCTCCCAGACACCACTCCTGCTGCCACCAGGTAAGAGGCCTACAGACATTGGAGGGACACCAGTGGGCACTTTGCCAAAGGCCCCTCAAACCTGGAGCCAGCTCTGACATTGCCCCTTTATATTTATAAGGCACAATCCCATACATGTTTAGACAGAGAAAAGGCCTACAACTCCCAGCATGCCCCAGCCAGGCATGCTGGGAATTGTAGGCCTTTTTTCTGCCTATACATGCATCGGATTGCACCCTAAGTAATTCACAGCTAAGAGTGGGGCTTGTGTTCACAGTAGGACTGCTTTGATATTTAGGTACTCATTTGAATCCAGTCCCTTGTTAAAGCTACTCCCATTGCTCCTTTGGGAGCTATTCGAGGTCCAACCCTATCTGACTGAACCTAGAGGCCAAACCACATGAGATGCAGATTATAGAATGCCCCAGCATTTATGTTTTACTTTAAAACAGGCATAGAGTCCCCAAATTTGCTCAGAGTAGCAGCACTGGAGGAGAGGTTGCTTTAATTCTTTCCTCCTGTACCATATCCCCTGCCTCAGTCACCTCCTGAAGCTGTTATTAGCTCCGCATGAGAAGTTGCTATTAGCCCTCCACTCTCAAACCACAATTCACAAATAGACATACACAGCTAAGCACAGGTGCACTAAGTAAATACTGCAGCAATCTCACCAGCATACACTACAACATTAGCCCAAAATATGCACATGTGGGATACACACACACACACACACACACACAAATCCATTCATACGATTAGTACACTGAGCTTGCTTAACACTAGAACTACTTTCAGAACTTGAAATCTTTCAAAAACATGCCATATTTAACTAAAAGATTCATACCCTAACATCTCAGTGCACACGTCATGGGTGCACAATGGAAGGCTACTGTGCATACATCCTCTGTCAGATCAAGAATCACATCCACTAATGTTGCCCATGTGGTTTCATCATGTGTTGGACCTTGCATCCAGCCCTACATGTCCCTGTTTGGACGCAAGACAGGGAATAGTGTACGCAACACCAGACTGATAGTCCATACTGTCCACTGAATCTGGACTCTCCCAGTTGCTTTGCTTCCCCATGGTGAAGGGAGGAGAAGAAATGGGGGGGGTGTTTTGGGATTTTTAGCTTGCCCCATCCCACCCCTTGCTTCCCAAACAGAGAATCACACAGAGCTCACACAGTGTTGGTTCCAGGTTTTGTGGGGCCCTTGGGCAAGATCCCTCAATGGGCCCCAGACCCTGAATGGGCATACCTCTTCCTCACCACTGCCACCGTGACCCATGTGCTTGCCCTCTCCCCACTGGCCCAAACTGCCCAACCATCCAGGCGAGGGTGCAAGGCAAGTGGAGGCTGCCTCTTCTTTTCCTTGCTCCTGTCACTGCTCACACACTCCAAGAGGGCAGGTGAACAGGCATGGAAGAGGAACAGAGCCAGGGGCCTCTGGAAGCCCCGGTGGGATGTGGGCCTCAGCACATGTCTGCTGACACCAACTTCTGGCCCTCCAGGCAGTCTACTACTGAGCACACATATTTCTGAATTGGGGGCAATGCAAATAAGCTCATTTCTATTATGAGCTAAAAAAAAAAATATAGAAACTGAAACAAAGAGCAATTAAGATGCTTCTTCTTAATGAGTTTTCTTTCTTGTGCATGCTGAATATTGTGTTGCAATTGCAACTTCTGTTTCTCTGTTTCCCTTTGAGGGTGTGGGAGTGTGTGTGTTGAACTTTAACTTCATTCTTTAAACTATAACAGGGGCATTTTGAGGGTGATGTGTATCGTTTCTCTAATGTAGAAATTGGGTTTTGTTGTGTACTATCTGTTCCGTGCAAATGTCTTGGGAAAACAGCAAATGTATATTTAGCAAAATCCACCTGAGACTATCTAAGGCTTTGAAGATGTTAAGTTATACAATTCTAAACCACTCAATTAAGTTCATGCTCAGAAATGTTTCCTAAGACAAAAACCACTAACCATCTGTTAAGATAATTTCTTGCCAGCAGTCCTGAGTTCATAGTCAATGCTAATCTGCTTGAAATGTTTTAGCCGGGAATAAATATCATCTGTTCCTTTTTACCTTCCCCCTTGGAAAGTGGGAAGGGCTGGGCAATGGTTTTTGTTCACGTAAGTTAATTTTGACATGCAGTCCCTGAAATTGCCACCACAAGAAGACAATACAATTCCAGATGCTTATGGTTTCACATGAATGTATAGTGCATGGGTAAATAACCTGGTGCCCTCCATATCTTTTGGACTACAACTCCCGTCAGCCTTAGCCAGCATGACCAATGGTAAGGAATTATGAGAATTATAGTCTAAAACATCTGGGAGGGTATCAGGTTGTGTCAATTCCTAGTATAGAGCAGTGATGGCGAACCTTTTGAGCCCGAGTGCCCAAACTGCAACACAAAACCAACTTATTTATTTCAAAGTGCCAACACTGCAATTAAACCTGAATACCGAGGTTTTAGTTTTAGAAAAACAACTCATACAGTTGTCCGAACTAATTAACATCTTTTGTCTTAAAAGAAAAACACAATAACAGAGCTTTCAATGATACAAACAGTTTTTTGTTGGAAAAAAATCAACTCAAAAAATTATTATAGTACTACATTGTACACATAGCCTGAGGGAATTTATACAAACTTTTTAATAATTAGGCACATGTATTTTTGGATAAGGGATTCTCAACTTGTAATATGATTATATGCCAGACTGAAATTGTATGGGGCAAGCGTTACCACCCGGGTCCTTTCCCTGCTTCTACAGGTGTCGGATTAGTAAAAGTAAAAGTCAACCTGTACTAGGATGAGCAAGATAAACAAGAAAACTAAACGTGCTTAACACATTTTAAACACTTTATGTCTTGGACTGCAAACACTGCACTAGGTAAAAGTTTGCATTGGGCATGCTTTTGCACAATTAATGTGATTTTTGCTATTGCATGCATGCTGATAATTTGTCAAACCTTGGCTCATACTCCGTTAGTTTGAGAGCAACACATGCAGCACTCAGGTCAACTGTTAGGGCTTTACATCCAAGCCATGCTCTGTGCATCATTCTTCAAAATCTTTTAAATGTGATAACAATGTAGAAAAGAATTCTGTAACAGGAATTCTAGAATAAAATCATTCTGTTCCACACTGTGAGAAAGAACAAAATCATTAGTGTTTTGCAGAAAGGGACGGTCTTTTCGCGATCTGGTGACCAATGGCTCGAGTGCCCACAGAGAGGTCCCTGCGTGCCAGCTGTGGCACCTGTGCCATAGGTTCGCCATCACTGGTATAGAGATTTCAGAGTCTTTCATTTTTGTGTAT
Organism: Shinisaurus crocodilurus; assembly: GCA_021292165.1. Taxonomy (NCBI): domain Eukaryota; kingdom Metazoa; phylum Chordata; class Lepidosauria; order Squamata; family Shinisauridae; genus Shinisaurus; species Shinisaurus crocodilurus. Next base: position 259,055,670 of record CM037878.1, on the reverse strand, counting down.
TTTCCCTGCACCAATTCATTGCCTCTACCAAGGAAAATTAAGCAAATTAGTGAACCGTTATTCTTTGTTCCTTTTGTACATGCCAGTTTCTTTAAGAGACAGGAGAGAGAAATCAGAGAAGGAAATCAGGCTTTGAAGAAGAGTCTTCTTCATACATTTGTATGAGAAACGTTTCATTGTGGTGAAAATTGTGTTGTATAATGATTTTCCAGTAAAGAATAAGAATCTAGCTTTCAAAATAAGCCAGTAAAATATTGTATCTGATATTCTAAAAGCTAGGTTGTTTCATATGACCCAAAAGGGGGAAAAAACCCATTAAACCAAAATGATTGATGTAATAGTTTTTTATGTGAAAATATTTTGCTTCTCTCTCTCCCCCCACCCCCTTTGCATGTATTACTTCTTTTCCGGGTTGTTGTAACCCCTATCACTCTAGCTTGTACTGAAGAAAAAGAGAGGGAGAGAGAATCCCATATTTGCAAGTTATTTGTGCAATAGGAGACATGGAATGTGTTTCTTCTCTCCTCTGGCTGAAACAAGTACATGCATCACTTACTCAGTGACACATAGCTGAACTTGTCAGCTGTTTCCATTGTCAACTATTGTTTCTGAGGTGATGTAAGGTGATATGAAATTTCTTTCAGTGGTGTTTGGTGTATAATGCCAGCCAGGACTTTTATTTGTTTAAACTGTAGGCCATAATAACATTGAGCTAAAACACATAGAGCAGTATCCAAGGCGACACTAGCCCTAAAGTAAATTATGTTGCGCTAGTATAAGTGACCTCTAGCGCAATGCCAATATCATTAGTTGGTGCAATGGGTTTCCTCAGAAAACACATTGACTGGGTACAGACAACATGATAACCCACACTCAAGGGTTGAGTTTGGGTTGAGTGTGGGTTGTTGAACTTTGGGCTGTTGTTGAAACGTGGGTTATGTTTTATTTTTTTAAAGAGAATGTTCCTAGGATGATGTATGATTGATATATGAACATTTTATCTTATGTTGGGATGTGTAACAAAGCCAGGAAGGATGGATTAGAAGAAGGGCAGGTGAATACTGGATGAGGTATGATAAAAATAATAATAATTGAAATCAGAATCTTTTCCTTCTGGGATTAATGGATAATTAGTTAGAAAGAAGTCATGGAATTGTATTAACATATATGAGTGAAATGTTTGCTATTGTCTTCAATAGAAGAACAGTTAGTATTTTGTCAATATTTAGAGAATAGTTAATATCTATGTTTAGGGTTGAATGGAAACTTCTAATAGTCTTATTGTAGAAATTAAAAAATCTTGATTTGTGTTTGTATTTTTGTGGGTTTGATGAATAAGAAGAAAATTTTGGTATAATGGAAAAAGATAATTTTTTTGTAATTATAGAGTAAAATAAACTATTGTTATTTTACTTGCTGTGGAGAAAATCGGAAGTCCATTTTAGTTTAGTCTTGTTATATGTTCTTTTTGTAGAGTCTGTGTGTGTGTTTTCTTTATTTTCAATTAAAAAATTAAAAAAGAAAGAAACGTGGGTTATTGTGTTGCCTGAACCCAGCTGCGCTAACAAGCCATGGCTTGTTAACCCCGAGCAACCAATGAAGAGAACCCATGGTTTGTTGTTGGGTTGTGAACTGTGGGTTGTTCACCATGGTTTGTTATCTCGGCTGGGTTCAGACAACACGATAACCCATGTTTCAACAACAACAACAACACATGGTTCAATGACAATCCACATTCAACCCATACTCAACCCTTGAATGTGGGTTATCATGTTGTTTGAACCCAGTCACTGTGACAAATAAAGATACTGATGTTGCGCTAGTGGTTGCTTATGCTAGCGCAGCATAGTTTATGTTAGCCTTGACTTGGATACTAGTCTTGACTTGGATACTGCCCTTATAATTAGATGATTGATTGCCATTAAACCAATCCACTGTATATCCTGATTTAAAATGTTGAAGTACAATTGCTTCCTCAAAACCAAAGGAAGCCAAACAATATGTGCTGGTTTCCAGTATGCAAGTCATTGTTTGATGTTGTAAATTGACTGCTGATGTCTGAACGCACCCTGCTATACATAAACATGGGCATCTATATGTTAGTTTTGTTCTGCTGGATGCATGATATCGACAGGGCAGTCGTATACATGCCTACTCAGAAGTAAACACCACTGAGTTCAAGTGAGGCTCACTCCCAGATAAAAGTGTATAGGACTGCAGCTGAAACAGATAGTCAAGGATGAAAAGAAAAAGTAAAGCAATACAAAAATATAATAATGCTTGTAGGAATATAACCACTCTCCACACAAACCACCTGCAATTAAACAATAGTATTGGGAAACAAGCTAATGTTTTAAATTTAAATATAGTAAAACCTTGGATTGCAAGTAACTTGGTCTGCAAGTGTTTTGCAAGACAAGCAAATTTTTAAAATAAATTTTAACTTGATAAACAAGCGACGTCTTGCAATACAAGTACTGTAGTACGGTCAAGAAAAATGAAGACTTTACACTATCATTCTTTATTGCAGCTTAAATTAAAAATATGTGTACAAATTTCTTATGGGGAATTTCGCTTTGATATACAAGTGCTTTGGATTACAAGCATGTTTCTTTCCGGAACGAATTATGCTTGCAATCCAAGGTATTACTGTAAAAGGTTAGCAAAAAGCCAGTGTACTCTTTTTGTTTATTAATGTCTATTTGTTACTAAAATATGCATATTGCCTATTAATATAAATATTTCCAAGGCAACTCAGAAAATAGATTTTTTTTAATCAGAAAAAGACCAATAACCCATAGCTGAATTAGGGCAGAGTCTTCCTGCACAAGTCCCATGGAAAGAAATAGGAACCCTATAAGAGTACCATGGTTTCAATGTATTGTTTATGTTGAAGCCTTTCAAACATTTGATCAAATTCAAACGAAGTACAGTTGCCTATATTTTTTTCTGAATAATACACACTCACATACACAAAATGATACACACACTTATATACGCTATATTACTTGTATTTTCATTCTTTCATTTGATAGTGAGTTTCTACTTAGGTTGTTTTACTCTAGCTGTTCCACAAGCATATTGGTAATAGACTAAGAATTATAATTGTGGACTGGCCAATACGATCATATCACACCAATGCTTTATGATCTGCACTTGCTTCCAGTCGATTTCTGGGCTAAATTCAAAGATCTGGTATTAATGTAAAAAGTCCTAAATGGTTTGGGGCCAGGTTACCTGAAGGACTGCCTTCTTCCATATACACCTGCCCAGACCCTAAGATCATCCTCAGAGGCCCTTCTTCAGGTGCCACCGCCAAATAAGGTGAGGTGGGTGGCTACTAAGAAGAGGGCCTTTTCAGTGGTGGCACCCTGGTTGTGGAATGAGCTCCCCAGAAAGGCTTGCTGGCAGCTGCCTTGTGGTCTTTTTGGCACCACATGAAGATTTTTTTTTCTTTTCCCAGGCTGTTTAGCCATCCATTTTTTAAAATTGTGTTAGTACATTTTTAAACCTTTGCTCTGCTGCTGGCTTTTATCTTGGTTACTATTTTGGTTTTATTCTGTTTTAAATGTATGGTTTTATATTATGCTTTACTATGTTGTTGTATTTTTTGGTTTTAAGTTTTGTCTTGTAAACTGCCGAGAGAGCTTTGGCTAATGGGCGGTATAGAAATGTGATAAAAATAAATAAAAATAAATAATTAGTGAGTTTCTTTGTTTCTTTACTGGAGTTGTTTTATTACTGTCATCACCTTCATTTTGTTGCCTTTATTTTTTTAAACTTTATTTCAAAATAAAATAAAATGTCATGATTTAAAAGAGTACCACATGCTCTTATACAGTTCCCGTTCATTTCAACAGGCTGTATGTGCGAGAACTTCTCAGTGGTGTGTTTCTAAGGCTGCTACCCTAAGTGTGTTTACCAGGAAGTATGGTAAGTGCTACTGACCTCACAGGCACTTGCTTTCAATTAAGCATGTCTGGAGTCATCAGGGTGCAAGCCTAGACAAAGGAAACCCCCAAGGAGAGAAATCTGTCTATTAAAAACATAGATGCAAGTATGAATAAATGTAACTTGGAATCCATAGAGTCTCTGCCTATGTTCTTCTTAAATTATAATGTACCCAAGCGAAGAAAAGAAGAAACAAAAATTTGGATCAATACAATAAACTCTCTTTTTTAAAAAAAACACAACTTTTTAATGTTATAGTGATAGAGAACTTCAGTACACGAGGAGCTATATGTAAGAAGATTGACCCGCTCAGCCACAAAGAGAAAAGCTGGCTAATGCCAGGGGTGTTATCACACATTTGCTCCTGCAGCTGCTTACTACATAAATGATTTATGGAAATATGACTGCCTCATGGCTTCTGCTACTATCAGCCACAAGGTTCGTAGCATGAACACTGGAGATATTAGTGAAATTATCATTCTTCTATGTGTGTGTCTTTAAAAGAACACATGGAAGAATGAGGTTGGCTCACTAACCTGTTCTTATAAATCGACCAGAAAAATATCAAATGCTTTGTACGGGGAAAAGAAAATGTGGAAATCTAGCATATATTTCAGCTCTGACAAAATCAGTGGGAATAAAGTTAAGTCTGCATGTCTCAGCAATGGAGAATGGAGAGGATCTAGTTCTCTCAGTAATCTGATGGTAAATAAGCTGCGTAATTTTAAAAGTTGTGATGTCTATAATTTGTTTCACATTTACAGTTGTACGGTTGCACGCAACAATGTAAATTGGCTTGCACAGCAATACAGTAGTAAAGGAACCGGTGTTGTGAAAGCTATTGTTAAGACAATGTTTAGGGACATGCACGAAGGTTTTTCATTTAGTAATTCCATTCATTTTTGTTATTAAAAGCTCATTCATTTAGTTATTCATTCATTAAAATCTCAGTTGTTCTCATTAATATTTCATTCATATTCATAATTCTCATTCATTCTCTTTTCCCACTGCTTCTATTGGGAGACCCAGGTGCTTTCCTGCTGCCTACAGTGTTTGTGTTTTCCATCCAACTGGCATGACATTTTCAGATATTCTAGTCCTCCTCCAAGGGAGCAGAACTGTAAAATTTCAGACAGATAGGAAAGGGAGTCTGCAAAAGACAGACTCAGATCAGAGCTAATTCTTAAATACGATGTCTCTCAAACTACAAATTACAAATAACAAAATAAGCACAAGGAAATAGAAAAGATAGGAAAAATGCAGTGTGGAATGGATGCAAAATGCTTAAAGGAAATGTAAGAGATTACTGTGTGGGGACTGCTTTTGCACAAAGACAATGAACAGACCAAAAGAGAAACCTGCAAACACCCAATCTTTAAGGAGAAAGGACTCACACGGGAACAAACAACAAGCCACTCTCTCCCCCTTGATAGATCTCCACAAGTTCCTCCTCTTGCTACTGTTATTGGAGAGTTCTGTGTGGAAAGAAGACCTATCAGACACTTTATGCTAAAATGTGTTTGAGTTGTAGGTTGGACCATTTGCCATTTTAATCTCCCTTACTCTGCTCTTCCCTCTTTGTAACCTTCATGTGACCTATTGGGGCTGCTAGGAGAAAATGAAAGATAAAATGGCAGAACTATTTCAGAACTCTGGCGTTCATTTCTTTCATAGTAATGAAATGAATGGGACCCATTCATCTCAATTTTTCATTTGTTATGAGATGAACACACATCTGTGTATTCAGAATGGTCATTCTTATTTCCTTTTCGGTGACTTTAAGAGTTCCCACACTCCTCTGCAATTCTCTGTGGACTCTTTGGAAGAAAGTGACTGAACATTAGCATGGCCATGTGATAAATAATTCAGACATGAAGTATGAAGAATGAATTATTCACTTCATTTAATGACATGCCCTGCCAACCATGGATTATTGCATGTTGAGCAGAATCAGAAGTCCATAAGAACACTTAAATGGTAGACAAGGTGCTAGCCAACTGTCTGAGACCTTACTTTTGCTATCAAGCAAAAACTCCAAACTTAACCACAGCCAGCATCATAGCCCCGAATCTCCCAAGGCTTGCAATAATGGAATTCATTTCAGCAAAATTCATTGCTTGGTTGATAATACTATAGAAAATGTTTGCTTGGAAAATGCTTAATATCAAACTTCCTTTGAAAATGCTTTCTATTGATTGCACAAGGCAATATTTCAAAGATAAAGTCTGCATAGTATATCAAATTGAGTTTTGCTTATCTAAATAGATATCCACACACCAGTGAACAAACTATACAAAGCGCTGCCCAACCTCAGCAATTCCTATGATCAGCCCAAACCTTTTGACATCAGCAGATGCTAGGATCCAGCAGCAGCACTGCTCTGGTACGGCCTAAGGCATGTATTGTCAAGCTGGTACTTTGGGATTGAACCAGTGAGGCTTGTTTTAGATCAAAGTTGAACAGGCAATCCAAGTATAATGAAACAAAGGGGTGGGAAAGACAGCCAGTTGTCAAGAAAATATCAGGTCAGTTTCCATGGCATCTGAAATCCAAGAATGAAGAAAAAAGTATTTTACGTCAGAGACAGACCTGTGTTGCTTTGAAGAATACACCTTGATATAATTCCCTGTGCAAACGCCCATAAATGGACAAGCCGGTACATGTGAATTAAAACCACAGAGAAGATGCAGAGGCGTCTTCAGTGGGAAATGTTTAATGTTCACCTTCACATGATGTCAGGGGAAGCAGAGTTTGATCTGTTCAGTGGGAAATGAGGTGCATGCACATAAGGTTCTACTGCAGCACCAGAATTGGAGCTCCAGTGAAGTAATTGGTCTACGGACTCATAAAGTAGTGCCGACACAGTTCAAGACTGAAGCACCTGATTCTGAGACTACTATTTTTGGTGGACAGAGCCTTGAGCGCCCTCTCTGATAGGGTGACCACTTGCACAACACCAAAAGACAGGAAATGTATCACCCAGAAAGAGGACAAAAAGGGGTGCCAAAGAGGACAAAAAGGGGTACCAAAAGAGAAACCTGCAAACACCCAATCTTTAAGGAGAAAGGACTCACACGGGAACAAACAACAAGCCACTCTCTCCCCCTTGATAGACCTCCACAAGTTCCTCCTCTTGCTACTGTTATTGGAGAGTTCTGTGTGGAAAGAAACTACCTGTATACTAATTTATATGCACAAACTATCTGTATACTAATTTATATGTATAGATGCAAATTTAGAAATAACTATACAGTCATGCCTTGGATTGAGAGCATAATTCGTTCCAGAAAGGTGCTTGTAATCCAAAACACTCTTATAGCAAAACGAAATCCCCCAAAAAAATTTGTACAGAGATTTTTAATTTAAGCCGTACTACAGTACTTGTATTGCAAGACGATGCTTGTATATCAAGTAAAAAAAAATTAAATAAATATTAAAAATTTTGCTTGTCTTGCAAAACGCTCTCAAACCAAGTTACTTGTAATCCAAGGTATTACTGTAATTTAAATAAAAGCACTGTACATCTCACCACAGTGCAGAAGACAGTGACAGTAAGGACTAAAAACTGCTGTTGATGGACATCTTCAAGGCCCCTGTCCTACCTTCTTATGATTTGTTAATCTTTAAAATAGACTTGGGCTTCAAATAAAGGATACCGTCAAATAGTATCCTTGAACTGGCCCCCCAAAATGGAGATGTCCCAGAGACTGTACATCAGCATAGCTGTGTACTTGATGTTTTGGGAGATTAACAACACAATCATATATGTGTCATTTCAAAAATAAGTTCAGTTGAATTCAATTGTGATTTTTCCCAGGTATGTGGATACAGGATTTCAACCTAGGGGAATTTTGACACTTTTACATGGCAAGTGGGCAGAGCTTCCTGGCTCTGTTCTATTTACAAAATATAGGGTGCTGATTTAGCTACTGTGCACTTACAGCTCTTTTAATCACTGCCATTAAAATAAAACCTCAGGACTGTGCTGCAGTACCCTGTTTGTCACTCATCTCATTTGGCAGATCAGGAGGCCAGAAGCTCATGGACTAAGGACTAAAAACCACAGAGAGCGATGAGATGTCCAGCTACCAATAGAACATGTTTTTGCAAGAAATGCTATGAGCCAGGATGTCATAGAGAGCATTGAAAGCCTAGCTATTCTATGGAACATTAAACTGCATCAAATAAATTCATTAGAATAGCTATTAAAACCAAACTGAATGTTCCTGACATTATAGACACACACACACACACACACACACACACACACACACATATTTACAGAATGGTAATGTGTTTGCCAGGCACACAAGGGATCTGATTTTGCTGCAGTGAGCTGCATCCCAACAGCATGAGATGAAAGCATTGCAGCAACAGTCTTGGGGTGAAATGAGAATGTGTTTGTTGCCTTTGAACAAGCCTCAACAGGTCAGCTTATCGACTAGAATCCAGTCTCTTGGGCTAAACAAAATTGATTCTATGGTTGGGGATTTTGTACACCAATAGATTTTGGAGTATTCTGTTTAGGCAACACATATTATTCTCTTTCATTGAAGACATACTCAAAAACATCAAGCAAATCAAGCCAGTATTTTAAGGTTCTCTGAATTGATGTATCTGAATAAAAGATACCACAAGAATAAAAGATACCACGAGGAGATGGATCAGCAAGGAAGATGGATGTGGGTTCAGCCGGAAAACAGCAGCAAAAGAGACCGTGGGCGGGAACCCAGGTGCCTAAATAACATGAGCCACAGGCCTCAATATTATATTCCAATACTAGATTGGAAGACTTATCTGAGCCACTTCACACTTTATGCAGAAGTTCTGCTGGAGTTTTGCTTTGGCAAGCACATAAAGTGTGAAGAAGAAACACGCATTCCAAACATTCAGTGGACACACCCCGTGGAGCAACAACCAATCAGTAGTGTTTGGATAATATACATGTCTCCCTGCCAGACCATATGTTTTACTATGTAAACATCAGCGAAACATCAGTGTTGTCTGGACTGCCATAAAAGCTGTGAAGTTTGGCCTCAGTATTGGTTATTTGTGACATAACAGAAGTTCAAAACAGAGCTGTTCTATCAAATTTGTCTTGATTTTGGAACTCTCGGAATGTTGAGGATTCCTAAAGAGTTTTCATATATATTTGAGTGAAAATAACTGCTGCAATGATGAATTTCACACGCAGGCCCTCTAACCCCCCCAAATAGGGTTTTTAAAATAATAATAATAATAATAATAATAATAATAATAATAATAATAATGGAAATATAACTTAGGGCTGTAATTACATTGGTCTGTTAGACACTACTTTCTGATTATAGTTACCATATGCATATTTCAACTCAGTTATTGCTTGTATATTTTTCAGGCAAAAGTTGACTTACCAACCAAATCCAATTTTACAGTTGGGAGTTTACTGAAGCCTGTTAGGTGTTGGGGGGGGGGGATTGTTTTTGTTGTTGCTTTGATGCTGGGGGTGGGAATCCTTGCCTGAAGTAGTGCATTGAGACAAGCAACTCACTCAGGACTACTTATCTTCCTAGACTTTCACAACAGTAATCTCCACATTTTCTCACATTCATGGAATTGCAAGATGATCGGTAGACTCTTAGAGAGGCCTTTACAAAATATATAGCATTGTGATTTTTACAAAAATCTTGTCTGAAAAGCATGGAGGAGGAGAAGTGATCTCAGCTGCTTCAATAATGTAATGTCTTTGGGACAAATAAAGGAAACAAAAGGCTATCTTTAATGATACAATATGAATTTTTCCTAGATTTTTTTGTTTTACTAGTGCTTGTGTACAAGCTGCCCCCAAATGTCTGTTTACAATACACCATGCAAGTGATGCCCAACTTAAACATGCTGTTGGGAATAAACATGTGGGCAGAAGCCTGTATATACATTTCTGGACCAGAATGGGATCAACTATAGTGGCTGCGGCAGTCACACCAATACGGGTATGCAGAAGACATACACACACTGGAATGTGTTTAGTGACACATTAAGAAGGGTTGGGATTGTACTGTCTGGCCATGCCCTCCCACCGGCATCAATACTCCCATTAGCTATTCTCTCCAGTCACCATGTATTTGACATAAGTGTACATCTGTCGCTATGCACATATGCCTATATGGTCTTTTTACACTAACACCAAATGTAGGTGGCCCAAGAGATGTCACCAGCTGGTGTGATCCTGCTACCTCCTCATACATTTACTGGATGGGGGTGGGGGGACTCATGTTCCCCCATGCCCTATAAACCCTATAAAGGGATCCAGATACATCAAGAGGGGGGAAATGATGATTTTCCTGTGTTTAGTTTGTTATTTATATTATGTCTTTGTATGAAGATAATAAACAATGTGGCTTATAATAAAAAAGAAATGCAATATATTAAGCACCAATAAAGCAATACATCATTGTATGTTTACTCCTTTCAGAATGATAGCTTGCTATCTATTCAACTGAGCCCAGCCCAGCAAAAAAACATTTAAAAAGTTAAAACAAGGCTTGTATCTTAAATGTGAATGAAGCATTTTATGCGTCAGTGGTAAGCAGATCTCAACTGCATGGCCACTTTGGCATAGTGTGTGTGATGACACACACAAGACTGCTACATAAAACAAATGAAGGATAAAGTGCAAAGATGACACAATTCCTCCTTGGTGGAAATTAATAACATGAAGCAATGCAGTAACTTTATCAAAATGTCTAAATGTGGGTGACAAGCTTTTCAATAACACCATTAAGAAATTACTGTCTGTTGCTATGTAACCCATCCAGAAGATTAATTATAAGAACAGCAATAAAGTTACAAAGAAAAAGGTGTTTCATTAGTGGATCACACAGTCCGTATGGCACGGCTTCTTATCAAGATATTAACAAATTTGTACAGGTAATATGGAATTAACTAGATGAAACGTTTATGTAGTTCCTTTGTTGATCTGAAAACTAACACCATTTTGAGGAGAAACCCTTTTCCTTTTGAAGTTCACAACATGATTCTGTTCATGTGTAAAAACATGGTGACCTAACACAGGTTACCTCAATTATTTATTGATTGGCTTTAAATATTGTATTTATTATTTAGATTGTAAGCCTGTGGACTGGTCACGTTCATCTGTTTGGCTGGGTTTGGTGTCTTCTTCCTCTTCCTCTTCCTCTTCCTCTTCCTCTTCCTCCTCCTCCTTCTCCTCCTCCTCTTCTTCTTCTTCTTTTAAGAGACCTTAGATAAAAGAACTGCACCTTGGATCCTGAACAGAAAGGATTTTTTCCCATTCAAACGAGGACCTTTGATCCTGCAAATGCACCTCCCAGCAAAAGTCAGAGCTGACCCAAGACATTTTACTGCCTGAGGCAAAGGACATAAGAACATAAGAAGAGCCCTGCTGGATTAGACCAAGGGTCCATCTAGTCCTGCATTCTGTTCACACAGTGGCCAACCAGCTGGACAAGATGGCACCCCTCCCCATTCCATATACAGAAGGCAGCCAGACTGAAAGTTGAATCTTACTTCAATACTAGCAATGGGACCACATCTGAGGGCAGTAGGTTAACTTCAGGGACACAGAGCAAGCATCAAGGGGCCTAGGGATGTGTGAGAAATTCATTTCATCAAGGTTTTTTTTAAAAAAAGGATTTACCCAATCTGCAGCTCCCAGATCTGAATGCGGTCCAGAATGCAATTTGTGGTTGGGAGTCCAAACTTTCTGTGCTATAGAAGATATGTGGGAATAATTATGTGGCAGAGTGGCTGTAATTATGTATGTTAATTATCTTTAATTAGCCCCAGTTAGATATATTAAAAGCTACTGAGCACAGATGTAAATACTACTGCAGATCAATTGTATCTGCTAGAAAGCCTTTATTAGATTAGCGGTATGTTCTTTCTGCCAGTCAATGCAAATATGTACTTTATTACCAGATCCGGCTATATGTGTGAAGGCCATATACATGTTCCTGGCTGCGGAAAGAATCCTGCAGACACTTAGGCTGCAGTCTTGTACACATTTACCTGGGAGTAAGTCCCATTGAATTCAATGGAACTTCCTTCTTCTGAGTAGATGTGTATAGGATTGCACTGTTAGACAGTGGTGCATTTAGGTAATTTTAGACTCTGAACTTAATGGTCTTACAGGGGCCTCCCTCCTCAGATGTTAATGTTAATACTTCACTTAAAATCGATATGTGGCAAGCCAGCTCCGTTGCATTTTGGGGTGCAGCCTGCTTATTCTGCTGAGTGAGGGGGTCTAGATTTCTGCCTAAAATCCTACCCTGATGGCACCACTGCAAATAGAAAATGCCTCAACCATGAGCCAAAGTTGTACATACACAGCCCCAGTTAGATGATCATCTGCAGAGGTGGTCAGCAGCTCATGGATGGGATGAGCAGCAGAGGGTCAGGATTTAATCCTTGCCTGCCACTCCACTTCCTCCAGAACAAGTGATTGGTGCCATTGATGATAATTTGACAGGGACTGTACATGCACAGCCTTGGCTACTGGAAAGGGAGTCCTGTTTTGCTTTACTGGTGTCCACCTCTGCATACATGTGTGTGTACATCTGGACTGAACCTGTTATCTATTCTCTTACCAGTTTTTAGAGTTGCACTGTTCTGCTTTTAGAGTTTCTTCTACTGTGGTGTGCTTTACTTCATCAAAACCGTGCCAAAGATCTAGAAACCTTCCTTTCAATTTATATGTCAACAGAAGAGGAATTTTAGTGTTATTAATGCTTCCACAGTGGCCCTTTTGTTCTTTACAAATCATTTGTCACATAAAAGTGGAGGCTGTTTGTTTTCAATTATTCATCACAGAATACATACTTTACATTCTACTGTTAAATAGAATCAACAAAGCTGCACTAATTCTTTTGTAAAAGGAACTCTAGAGGCAACGCCTTTCACATGTCTCTTCTTGTGAAGAGCATCTTACATGGCTTTTTGTGTTGAAAGGATGCCATCTTCACTTATTGATTGGAAGCTTCCATCTTTGTTACTTTCAACCAGCTTCCTAATATAGGGCATTTCTCTAATGTGTCATAGATATGGATATTTCTCCATCAAGTGCAATATGAGGGCACCTCCAGATTTAGGCACATGAAACTGGATCCAGATTTAGGCACATGAAACTGGATCCAGATTTAGGCACATGAAACTGGGCTGGCAGAAGCAGACCTCCGCATCCCTCATCCCCATGGCAGCCCCTTCAGCCCCCTGAAAATTCAACACAGAGAGTTGGGGGACCCTGCTAAATGGGGTGAATTGTGGTGCTGTCAAGGTTCCACTACTGCAGGGACCCCTTGATCTGCCTTTGGGAGATATCTGCCTCTCCCCAAAGACCCAGTCCTTTGCCTGCTTCCTCCAGTAACGTGGGTGTAGGCTGTAGGCATGTGAATAAGTCACTCCAAACTCCAGGGTACACAACAAACTTTACTTATGGTAGTAGGGAAATTACTTAATAGAGTGGTTTTAAATCAAAAGCAGGTATGATAAAATAAAACAAACAAACAAACAAACAATGTTCTCTAGTTTCACTTCAGTCTACCTAATTCCTGTGCAGTCAGCCAGCCAGTTTCTCTGCTTCTCTCTCTCTGCTGTTTCTCTCTGCTGCTCAGCACACACTCTCTAACTGCTAGCTGACCACACCCCACATATATAGTCTTCCCAGGAATGGAAGGTTATAACCATGTGACCTTGCACTGGAGAACTGATTCTAAACTTCTATTGGGTAACTTAAAACTCTCAAACTCCCCCTCCCATCGTGGAGTGTTTGGGCCTTCAGGCTTCAACAAACTGAATCCTGTGTAGGCCTCAACAAACCCAATCCTGTGTAGGCCTCAAACCCTCACAGGTGCAAGGAGGAGGAGGGATTCCCAAAAATCAGGCAGAGGCTTCTTACATGAGCAGAGCCATCATCCATCCACAGAAGGTAGATCCTACATCCAACCCAACTACTACAGTGCTACACTGGTGTTTTCCACAACAAAGACACAAAGGGGAGATGATATGCCCACATCTTTAAGCACCCATATAGATACATTTGGAAGCTGTGGGCTAATCAGCATTCTCAAATGCATGTTCCTGCATTTTAAAGAAGTAGGTATGACATCCACAATTCAAACATTCACTGTGGAAAATGTCTGTCATCCTGTGAGGTTTAAGTGGTAGTTTTCCAAGAGCAACAGGAAAGAGAAGGTGTGTGCTGTCCACTACAAACCAACTATCAGTTGTCCAAAGATAACAGTCCCTGAACACAATTCTGATTTGTTTAGAATCTAGACAATATTTAAACTTTAGATATTAGGATGGCTGCAGACAACCATGACCACCACTTGTAAAGTGTAAAGTTGACACTGGAATGACAAGGCAAGTGGGTTATATGTAGCATCCAGCCACATGTGCTGAGGGCATATGGATTATCTGTAGCATCCAGCCACATATGTGGTGAGACAATTTTAACCATGTTCCAGCTTCCCTTGGTTTCTGACCTGTTGAAGATCACCGATTAAACTTATTTCAGCTTGAAACTGATGCTATGTATGTCCTGTTTTTCACATACTGGGTGTGTCCCTCCCATTAGGCAGATTGAAGAAGCTGTCTCAGGTGGTGATGGAGGCAGTGGTGAGGTGTTGGAAGACAAACTTGTGTGTGCTACATGGCCTGCTCTGTCCTAAGCTAGCTTGCTGTCCTCAGGTGTGGTGGAGGACACCAATGTTGAAGGAAGATTCAGCTGCCAACTCAGCTTCTGTATGTGGAATAGGACATGCCATCGTGCCCTCTTCCTTAGGCAGAGAAATGTCTTGGGCCTCCCCTGATAGTAGTATGTACACCATGGTAAATTCATTCTGAGCAGGAACTACATGGTAAAGGCCTGAAGTAAGCTGAAAGCACTGTGTCTTCTGACTACCCTCTCCTTTATGCTGAGATAAAAGACCACATATAACCAACAGCATGATTTTCTGACATGGCTTGGTGTTCAATAAGAAATGTGCAGTGGATTGTGAATGACTCAAGGTAGACTTCCAGGAGGTGACCAAAAAACACCTGGACTTCCTGTAAACAGGGATTGTGTTTGCAGGATAATAACCACTCTGTTGAAACAATCCTGAGATATCAAATGACACCATCTTGATTGTGTAAACAAGCCCCAAGTATAGCATTGTACAAATACATTCATTCAATGCTGGCAGCTTTTCTGTTTCTTTCCATAGGATAGTATAACCTGAGCCACTTTATTTGTTCTAGTCATACACAGGAAACCTAGAAATAGTTTTAAGATAAAGCAGGAGTTACCAGCTTTTGGGTGGGGCAGTGAACACTTTTGGAATTTTGAGAAAGTGTTGTAGGTGCTCTCACAAAATGGCTGCCATTGTGGACATGGCCAGTCGCAAAACACCCATTTTGAGGAAGGGAAACTGGCAAAGCTAAAATAAAAGTAACTTGTCCAAGAACCTGAATACAAGACAGAGCTGCGGCCTGAGCTCCAAAACACAAGCTTTGGCCATTGGGTGGTATAGAAATAACATCAATCAATCAATCAATCAATTAAATCACTCTTTTGAACCCACGGTTTTCTGTTCCAACACCCATTTCACAGACGGCAAACTGACAAGGCTCAGAGACAAGTAACTTGGCCAAGAAACCGAATACAAGGCAGAGGCAGGGTTTGAGCCCCAAATGCCAAATCACATATTTGCCGCCTCTCACAAAAAACCCACAACAAAATACCCACTTCAGAGAATGCAAACTGCTGTTGCTCAGAGAAACACAGACAGGCAAAATGCCCATCCACACCGTACACCCATACGGCAAAAACACACATGCACCACACACACACACACACACACACACACAAACCCCACTCGGGCAAAACACACACCACACCAAAACAAACAGATGAGTTAACACACATCACAGCAACAAAACTGAAACAAAAAATAGGCAACACGCATGCACACAGCATAGGGAAATTCCCTGATCCTAGCCAGGATTCCAAAATACCCTGACTAATGCCCAGCTAGTCCACTCTAGGTCTTATACCAGGCTAGCAGGAAAGAGTACATTCTAGAAAGAGGAAATAAGAAGTGGTTTGGAAGTGGTTTGGCTATAGGCATGTAGGGCACCATATAAACTAAGACTCTGTTTTGTTCTCCCTGTGCACTGGGACAGTTTATTTTATTTTATTTTATGTATGTATTTATTTATTTATTATATTTATACCCCACCTTTTTTCCTGCAAGGAACCCAAGGCGGCTTACATAATCCTCCTCCTCCTCTCCATTTTATCCTCACAACAACCCTGTGAGGTAGGTTAGGCTGAGAGTCAATGACTGGCCCAAAGTCACCCAGTGAGTTTCATGGCCAAGCGGGGACTAGAACCCGGATCTCCCAAGTCCCAATCCAACACTCTAACCACTACACCACACTGGCTCTTATAGATATAGTCATTGAAAGTAATAGGTAGGATGGGAGAACCAGAGATCCTCGAGCTCACCGAAATTCTCTAATTACTCCGCTTCAAAGCTCAGTTTGTCTCACTCCCATTCTCGTCTGCGACCTGTGTTTCTTTTTGTTCATATGAGAAAAGTGTGCATCTCCATGTGCATTTTTCAAAAGTGCACACTTCCCCCCCATTGGCTAAAGTGTGAAAATGTTTTTTGTTGTAGTTGTTTTTGTTTTTCAAATGCCCATTTTAAAGTGCACTTAAAAACAAACAAACTCATTTTTCGGATGTGATCACAAGTTTTGGAATGTGTAAACTTTGGGAGGGAAATGCACTGGCATTCTTGTTTGGGGTTGCAAACAGAGCAAGTTCTGATGATTTGTGAACAGAAATGAAATGCTCATGCATCCCTGGGGCTACCACTACAGGAGACCCTGCAACCAGCGAGTTAATGCGCAGCCTGAGTCACTGGGACATATATCATGATATTTTCTGTCAAGTGAATCCAAAGTGACTCTTCATTATGAATCAGTGCTGAAATCACTCAACTTATATAAACCTTGCTGAGTTTGGAACTGAAATCATACTAAGAGATAAGTAGCAACATATTAGATATACAAACCTTCCATCTATTTAGTATCTTCAGATCAAACACTATTGTGAAAGCAGGATATGAAGCAGTTCTGTCTAGATCTTTAACTCTGTTCAGGGAGTTGACACAGGAGTAAGTGTGAATAGACAGTTTATCCTCTAAAATGTATATTGATGCTAAAAGATAATAGCAACAGTTGAAAAAGATGGGACAAGTGTATGATGTGGATTAATACGTTTCTGTGGGGATAGAGTATATCTAGAGTGTATCTAGAAGGTTATCAATGACTGCTAGTCCTGATCGGCTATATGCTACCTGCAGTATCAGAGGCAGTATGCCTATGCACACCAACTGCTGGGGAACATGGGTGGGAAGGTGCTGTTGCTTGTGGGATCCCGTGGCCACTGTGTGAACAGAATGTTGGACTAGATGGACCCTTGGTCTGATCCAGCTTGGCTCTTCTCATGTTCTTATCTTCAATCGGTGTAGTCACTTCAAAAATGACATTGAATTTCTATGAATGTTCTCTGATTTTTTAAAAAAACAAAACCTAGGGAAAAGGAAAGCCTGATTTACATTTATAGTGGATTTGCCAAGCAATTAAAAGAGGAGATGATGATGATGATTTTCATAGGATTTCATAGGATCATAGAGTTGGAAGGGGCCTACAAGGCCATTGAGTCCAACCCCCTGCTCAATGCAGGAAACTAGAAGAGGGGTTTCCCATCCAAGTAATAACCAGGACCTGACCCTGCTTAGCTTTCCACACTCTCAGACAAGCAGAGCCAGCGTGAGCCCCACAGGCCTGTATGATGATGAAAACTGCTTGACTATATCTAAAAAGACATCCTGAAGTAGTTTACAAAAGCTTAGAAGACTCTAAGGGCTGGTTCGCACTGACCCAGGCTGCAGGCGGGGGAGGCACCACGGGGTGATGTGCGGGGTCCGGCGGGGTGCCGCAGATGACCTGCGCCCTGCGCACGTGGGCGGACCCCAGTGGAGCCGGCAGTCCCCGCACCGCAGTGTGGGCCTCCCGGCGCTAGGGGGTGGGGCCCCGGGATGCCCAGATGGGCCGTTTGCCCCTATAGGCTGGAGCGGCGGCAGCTCCGGCCGCTCTGGGCTGCCGCCTCTGTGCAGCCCCCGCGGGACGGCCGGCCACTGTTCACACGGCAGGGTGGCCACGCGCGGTAGGGGCTTACCCCTCTACCGCCCATGGTCACTTTGCATGCGTCCTACGCGCAGCCATCCCACGGGGGCACCCCCGGTTGTTGTTCACACGACACGGGAACTGCGGGGGACTTCTGCTCCCCCGCGGTTCCCGTGTCGTGCGAACACGCTCTAAGACTCTATCTGACGGGCAGGGAATTCCACATCTAGGGTGCCCTATACTGAGAACACCCTTTCTCAGATTGCCATATCTCAAATGCTTGGCAATTCAACTCTGAGGGTATCCGAACGTAGGATACCTTGCTCCAGTCCCTAACTAAGATCTCTTTCCCCCTTCTACTAAAATGGGAAATGATGTCCCTGCTTAGCAAGCTGGCACTACTGTAGCGGTTAAGCAAAAGCTGCTCTTGCTGCTTAAAAAAAGAAAAAGAGAAAAGTGAATATTATCTGTAAAAGTCCTAAAGCGAAGTCAAACTTGCATGCTCTTTGGTCCCCTTATACTTCCTGACACAGAGTTTATCATTATGGGAGAGCCTATAAACTGATTTCATGTTGTGTGGTAAGTTGCCCTGCATTTCTATCATGCCTGAAATTTGGCTCTTATCAGCCTGATTCCTGAAACTCATTTCTTTCTGTCTCTTTTTGCTGTTGTTGAGCCACAAGTCAACTGCTAATCCCTTTAACAATACCATCTCTCAGACCCCCGATAATGAAAATGGAGGTTAACTTCGACAGGTTTTTACAGCATATTTCATTTCTTTTTCAGTGAAACCTTTAAAAGGAGGAACTGCAAGAAATCAGGTTTTAATATTACTATTCCTATTGTTTTGGAGAACTTCTTTATGTCTGGAATAAAAACCTTGTTAAAATGACACCAAGCCCCAGGGAATTGTTCAGCTAAAAGCTTCCTACAGCCCTTCTACCTTTTAAAGTAATATTATTATTTTTTGCCAAAGAATCAAAAAGAAGATTTCAGAATCCAGTGAAAACTAGTACACTGCAAATCCTTTCTGTTCACTCTGGGTTGGCATTGTAGGTTGTTCTTTCCTAGAATTCCTCACTCAGCCAAGGGTTATTTTTACCATTGCTAGATTAGCTTAATTTCTTAATTACTTTGTGTCTTAAACTCTACTTCTGTGGGGGCAGCCCTACTCCTTTTGTTCACACAAGATAAAGCATTCACACTCCCTCACTTTCCCCTAAGTGGGTGATTTCAAAGGCATTCTTGGCCTCTTTTTGTTTAAGCAGGAACTCGGAAATAGAGCTAAGTTCTAAAACATCAATATAATCATGCAATCCACTAATTCCAACTTTAGGAAAGCAGATTTTCTATGTTTGATCTGAGCATTTCAGTTCAGACTCTGAATGTAATAGTCTGAAACTGATGCTTGGTGTGAAAGAATATGAAACCATCAGTTGTGATTCTCTCTTTTTAAAAATGTTTCTTTTGCTATGTAGAGAAAAAAATGTGGCTTGTATTGTAATTGGAATGGTGTCTGCTGGACTTACTTTTGTTGTGTGAGTATAGTGCCCATTTTTTGGTCTTGGTACCTGTGTTAAAACTGAAATACTGGTAACCAATATAAAATCAGAAAAATGAAGGGAGGGGGAGACCTCATAGAAGACTCTTAATTTCCCAATGTGTTTCAAAGATTATAACTCTTTTTCGGGGGCAACTCTTGCAACAACTCTTGAGCAGAACCTAAAAGCTTTAAAACAAAGTTGTT
The DNA here is from genome assembly GCA_021292165.1 of Shinisaurus crocodilurus. Taxonomy (NCBI): domain Eukaryota; kingdom Metazoa; phylum Chordata; class Lepidosauria; order Squamata; family Shinisauridae; genus Shinisaurus; species Shinisaurus crocodilurus. Next base: position 259,035,779 of record CM037878.1, on the reverse strand, counting down.
TTGTGTTACATTTCTCTGAACTTCATGGAATAAGCTTCTGTTGCTATCAGATGTCTGATTGGCTGGGACTGGGAGAGGGACTTTTCTTCTATAGTGGCACCCAGGTGGCAGAATTCCCTCCTCCAGGAGGCCTGATTGGCCTTCTCATTATTGGCATTTAGATAGTAAGACCTTTTTCTTTTGTTTTAATTTCAGTTAGTTTCCTTCCTACATATTGTTTTGTGACTCTGCCATATTTTGTGAAGGTTTTCTTTTCCTATTTCAATTTTTGTTGTTCAGTGGTATGGTGGTGCCGGCGGCAAAAAAAATATGGTATTTTGCCACCAAAATTCAGCAGCACAGCAGTGGCAAAAATGGAGCTATTTTGCTTTAATACAAGGCATGTGCTCCCCTCATACCTTGTTTCAAAGAAAAATTGCGGAGGTTTTTGCTGCAGCCGTGCTCTGAATTTGAGCACCAAAATCAGAAGTGGAATGGTTGCAATTTTGGCAGTGGTGGGGAGCAGTGTGTGTGGCTCCCAGTGCGTTCCATGGAGAATTGGCCCCTGAACCTGGTGAGGTTGCCCACCCCTGCTGTAGGGTTGTTTTAACTTATCATGTGTACCACCTTGACATTCTTTGGACCAAAAGGCAGGATAGAAATATTTTAAATAAATAACTCCCACGTAAGGGCTGACGGTACGCAGATTCCTGTTATGAGCACTGGGAAGGGGAACAGATGATAACTCCATTAAAACCTAGGGTGATCTCTCCAGACATAAGGAGCTGTGGATACTGCTGGGTGGGCTGATGGCCCATGTGTGAAACAGCCTGCTCTTCCCAAAAGGGCAACCTCCCTTTCCTCGAGGAATTTGTACACAGAGGTCTTTGCTATTTAGGAGCAAGAGTACTTGCAAATGCTCACATAAGGGACAGTATCCAATGCTGCCCACACACTAGTGAGGTCTATCACTAGTGCAATGCGAAGCTAGCATTCCCTGAAGCAATCAGAAACTAGTGGAAATGCTCATTTGAAGAATGGGGCAGGTCAGTGGAGTTCGCAGATGTTTCCACTAATTTCCAGGATTGCTTTACCAAGAGCGCGAGCACTTGTTGGGCTGTTGTGCTAGTGACTGGTCCCATGGGTGCAACAGAAAGAGTGGATATTTGGCAATACCGAGATACCAACTGCTTTTTGTGGAAAGGTTTTTCTCTCTCTCTCTCTTTGAGTGTCTGCCAGAATGTGAATGCAACAGCACCTACAAATCAAAAGACCCTGGAAGTTTTAGAAAGCATCGATATATTTCTCCTAGTAGAATTAATGGCAGGGGAAAAAAATCTAAGTGTGCAATCCCATTGGCTCAAAGCCATCCTGTAAAGCACTTGAACACCAGTTTTATATATTTGGTCCCTCTGGACAACATTTCTTGCCATATATTGGAAAGGCCTAATGCTTTGCAGCGAAGGGCATAGACAATATTTTCTAGAACAAAGGACAGGAATCACTTTGCTCTTACCAAAGTATAAGCTGCTCAGGCAGCAAATTACAAACGTCTGAGGTGGCACGGTTATTTAGATGTACATACTGGATGTTCTACTCATCCATCATTGCTAACTCATGGCAGGGAGTTATATATAACATACTTTCTCTATCACTTCCACCTTCTGCTCAGAATTGCCAAAGTGAAAAGGCTTGATTGCTCTCTTCTCTCACCCATACTCTGACCAGATAACAATGTGAATGTCATTGATTTTTGCTAGTGAGGAAGGCTTATCTTTCTTTCCTTTTGCTGGCTAGGAAAGGTTACAGGAAAGGCTGGCATGGGGGGGGGGAGGGGGAGAGGCTTCATTAGGTAGCCACTAACACTTAACTAGCAATTACATGATATACACACCACAGCTATTCCACCGTGGAAATCACAAATCATAGGCTCAGCCCTCACCTATGGCAAATGAGGTGGTAATCCTGTGTCTGGACTGTACCACTTCAGGTTGCAGGTGGGGGTTCACATGACTGAATACTATTCCTCTATATGTATTACCTGCACATAGAAAACTAGATGTCAGGGAGAAGTGTTCTGTTCTCAAAGTCATGAGGTGTTAAAAGTAACAATGCATCAAACCTTCTCTGTCTCTTCTGCCCTTCTCGGTTGCAAGGCACCCTCCCCTGAAAGGGGTTTTGCAATGGAGAAAGTTTTCTTGGGCTCTCGCTGCAGCTGGTTGCAGTGTAACATGTAGTTTGGCCCTTAGTGCAATGATACATGCCCCAAGTAGATGCATTTTCACCTTTTCACACCGTGGAAATGTCCACAGAAATAGTAGCAACAGTTTTGCACATCCCTAAAGACAGGTGCTTGCAACATTCCAAGTTCTTCTGGCAGGTGGCAGTGGTTTGTGACCTTATCAGCTGTTCCCATAAATGACAGTTTCTCATAAATGACAGTGTACAAGGTTCTTGGCATCTCCAAGTTCGATCATATACCATGATCTCCATGTACTTGTGGCCATGCGTGTTCCCAAATGTGATCCCATGAAGATAATTCAGTGGTACCAGTACATGGGTTAATCAGCCCTCTCTTGTATTTTTTGAAAAAAGTGCACATGTGCTTTGATTAAAATCACTTCCAAGATTTTTCAAAGCCCACATTTATAGTCTAACTTCCCACAACCTTTAGTCCTTTTTGGTCACCTGACTTTTTCATAACCTATGGTCTTCTTCAGCATGACCTACTTTTGCCACATAACAGTATAACTATCACACTGACATTAAATGGGTACTAATGTTACCCACTTAGTACTAGCATTCTAAATATTCAAACATGTATTTAACTTTTTCTTTTCTTATTATTTTAAGTGTGTCCTGCTTTTCCACTCAAACCTCCAAAACTGACCTGCAATGTAACTAGACTAGTATGAATACATTTTAAAACAACAGCATCATGAAAGCACTTTAAAAGATAATATTCATATGGAATACATTAAACTTAAGACAGCAGCATTAAGACATGCATTAAAAGTTATACTGCTATATAAATACAATTATCAAAACAATTATATCCGGGGGGGACGGACACAGTCTGGTTGTTTTATCAAAGTGCCTGGCGTCCTTTAAAATAAGAGTGTCTGCAAAATAACACAGCTTTGCATTCCCAGCAACAGCACTTACAGGACGACTTTATTAAAAACTTGGAAGCTGAAGAACAACAGTGAAATGGGGGCACTCTTCAAAGAGCCCTTAATTACCGAGAACATGTGCAGCTCTGACACGTTGCATGACCCAGGAAAAGTACTGGCTGGGAACTGTCACTGTTCACCGTTATCTTTGCAATGTGTATCAAAGAGCACTTGGTTGCTTTATATGCACGCACCCTGCAGCTGGGTTAGGTTATTTTGTTTAGCCGCCAAGGTAACCAGGCTAGCTATGCCCAGCATTGAGCCAATGTGTAACAAGTTGAAATATCTGGATGTGATCATCACCCGAGAATGAAATACCACATTTATACTGCAGTCCTAAGTATCCTTACTAGGAAGTCAGTCCCATGGAATTCAGTGGCACTTACTTCTGAGTAAACAAGTTTAGAGCCAAGGTGCAGGTTTGATTATTAATGATGTAGTATTTAGTAGAATTGCATGTTAATGAGGTACAACATTTTCCCCTTGGGAGGAAAATCAATTTCTGCTTGCAAACAACCACTCTGCCTGAAACAGCCACACACTAGCAGCAGTGTGCTGCCCAGAAACACTGATTTAGGAATAAATCCCTGGCCACAAATGCCAAGGCCAGCTATGACCTTTCACCTATTCTGGCAGCACTACTATTGGACCCAGTAAAACTGGCTATACTGTTAAAGACTCAGTCACCTGCAATTGCACCAGCATCAAATATACCAGGGGTGTTGAACCTCTTTCAGCCCAAGGGCCATCTTCAGAGAAGCTCTCAGGGGTGATGGGTATGGCCAAAGGTGGGGATTTTAAGGTGGGGCCAAAATACAAAAACTGCCAGCATACCAGTAGCTTGAAACTCTTCCTGCCAATAACCAAGCCTTAGGAGAGGCATTTCTACCCTTTAGAATGGTGAGGGGAGAGCACAGAAGCTGGGGAACCACCAAACTATTGGTGGCCAGGAGAAAGGGAGCAGGGCCAAGGGGGCATGTCCATCTGGGGAGCCCTGGATGGCCAGATTGGAACCTGAGTTGGGCCTTAGTTTCTGCACCCCTGATATGTGCCATCACCTGCCTAGAGTGTCCTTCTGTGATTTCCATATAGGGTTCAAACAAACAGAGAAGGGAGAAAGATGAGCTCAGTGTGCCTATATTGGGGTAAACTATTTGGGACATTATTACCTAAAGGATTGCCAACTATTTTGCTCACTGAGATCCTATGCCTTTAACATCTGCAGGACAAGAAGAAATGTAGCAGAAGCAGACACGGTGTTGAATTGCACTTGTTGCACAGCTCTTGAAGTCATGGGTGCTCTGCCCCCCCCCCAATGTTGTTAACTATTTAAACAGGACAAAAAGTTACGTTTCTGTGTAAAGGGAAGAATAGAAATTGATGGCAATGCACAGAAGGTGGTAGTTGGATATTTTAGTTTCTTGGGGCATTCTGTCTAACTTAAGGTCACCCTTCTTAAACAAAAGATGCTTCAGTGGCAGACACAGTGTGAGGCTATTGCATTACAGTTCAACATTAGCCAATGCTGTTCAAAAGAAGAATATGGGATTCTGTCAGTAATAATTTCCTTGGTGGTGATATGTGATGGTGTTATGCAAGAGCTGGAAGTGCCTGGTCCAATCTACATCAGTGAGCTCATTGACTCACTTGATTAGTTCATGCTGACTTCAATTGATTGAACCTTGCATCAACTCCTTCAGTGTCCACTTCATGAATCCCATAAAGTAGGTGCTTCCCTAGGAAAGTTCAACTTGCAAAGAATTGAAGATACAACCAAACCTTGTTTTGTTTGTTTTGTTTTTGCTATAGTATACTCAGGGAGAATAATTCCAGACAGAGTATATGTGTATTCTTTTTCTAGCTCTGTATATTTTGCACAAAGATTTAGCCTTCAAAACTTTCAGCTTCATGCACTTTCCTTGGAGATATTGTGTTTGTATGGGTTTTCTATTGAGGCTCAAATGTTCGGATTCCCAGTCACCCAAATGAAAGACCTGGTGAACTGCAGGGCCAGTTCAGGTGAGAACAATATGCCTCTGTATGCCTGTTTCTTGGGAACAGGGGTGGGAGGATGCTGTTGCACTCAGGTCCTGCTGGGGGGCTTCCCATGGGCATTTGGTTGGCCTCTCTTCAAACAGAACGACGGACTAGATAGGCCTTTGGTCTGATCCAGCAGGGCTCTTCTTCTGTTCTTATCAGAATTAATAACGCACATGGAAGAACAATGTACAAAATATACCCCACATAAGATAGTACCTGGTGGGTCGGGCACGTACAGTTTCCTATACTTCCAGTAATGCTTTTAGCACTTCAATTAATGCAGCATATTAGAAAATTCTTTCATGGACATGCCCCATGATATCCTGGCTAAATCTGAGATTCTTTCCATTGTGAACAACAGAAAGGTACGTGAAAGAAGATCAATACAATTTAGTTCAATCTAAGCTGAAGTGATGGTGCTCCTGTCCCAACTTTCGATTTCCCTGCTTCTAGAGATATCTGGATGAGCAATCTTGTTGGGACAAGAAAGATGTGAATGGACTCCTTGTGCATCCCTTGCATTAGTCCCAGGATCTCCAAGCAATGTTGATATGTAGGCCTCTAGATTTATGCTAGTGCAGGCACAGCCTACGTTAACAGACAATGCACAATATGTGATACAAACAAGGGAGGACAGTGGATAAGCTTAGTCTTTATTTCTTATTCATCATCCTCTTCCTAATTTTCTGTTTTTAATTAGGTTTTATTACTTCCCTGAGCAATATCTTCATTGCGCAAAGACCAGCAAGTCTTCATTTCCAATATTTGCTTGTACCTTGGAACTTGCTACATCATTCATGTGTGAGGTGTGAATGGGGAACCAAAAAAAATAATAATTGGTGTTAAGAGGGAGAACTTACTGCATTTCCAGTACAGTAAAATATTCAGTAAAAATCTCAGGCCAGAACTAGACACTGAGGGTGCTTCCAGATGAAGCTTTTAATGTGTAGTCACTCTGCCTCAGGGGGTCCAGATGATGATGTCATGCACTTCTCATCTTCCTGTGTTTTCCCACTGCTTCTTCCATCTTTTTTCTTACCACAGAAATTCCATTAAAGAAGAAAAGATGAAATGGCTACCTGATGTCTTCTCATTGTTAGTGCCATCTAGAAGCACCCTGAGATCTGTGGGTATAGTTCAAAATAGAAGCTGCATATCTCATCCTCTTTCCCCTGTAACACAAGATGCACCACAGATGACATCATCACTCTCCAGGTTTCCCTGCTTCCAACCCACTTCATTGGTTGACATTTAAGGGGGCAGGAAGATCATCGGCACAGTAATGTCACATAATGTGTTTTGTATATGACATGTAACTGGGAAAGAGAGGAAGAGGAGATGCCATTTTCAGCAGCAGCTACATGCCTCCTATAATATCTAGTTTCAGCCTGGCACATTGTGACAGGAAAACTATGTTTGTCCAGTATTGAACTTCATTGCTTTAATAGTCATGTAATTTGTTTCATGCAGCTCGGAATCCCTCCCTTGTGGAACTAATCTTTGCTGGCCAAACTCCCCTCTTCACTTGCTACTTGATGGTAGGTCATGACAGACAGTTTAGCTGCCTGTAGTCATTAGCTGCTGCTAACAACATTGCTGCCTTTCTTTATTTTGCAATTTGCTCTCCAGCTCTCCTTAATTTATTTATCTCAATTATAATCAAAAGCTCCCTTCTCTATGACAGGGAGACAGCTTGCCAGACAACACAAAAACAGCTATCCCAGACCCAATAACAAAGTCAACTTCTCTTTCCTCATTAGTCCTTAATTTGCCATGCTGTAGTTCTTTGGCAGTCATCACTTTGCCCTCCCAAACTGCTGGGGCTCACATAGTTGGCAGTAACTGGAAGGCAAGACATCTCTATGCAATGCAACCTTTGTCAGGGAAAATTAATGTGAAGTACAGGCTGAGTAATCCCAGCTGTATTCTCTAGGTTCTGTCCTGTCATTGTTCCTTGCCCTTTAACCCGTTATATAGTACATTCTTGAGCCACTTTTATAATCAGCCGAACAGCATGATTGTACCTGTGTCAATGCTACTAAACATTGTTTTACCACTGCTTCTTCTGTCTTTTTTCTTACCACAGAAATTCCATTAAAGAAGAAAAGACGAAATGGCTACCTGATGTCTTCTCACTGTTAGTGCTATCTAGAAACATCCTGAGATGTGTGGGTATCGTTGAAAATAGAAGTTGCATATTCTCATCCTCTTTCCCCTGTAACACAAGATGCACCACAGACACAGATGACATCATCACTCTCCAGGTTTCCCTGCTTCCAACCCACTTCACTGGTTGACATTTAAGGGGGCAGGAAGATCATCGGCACAGTAATGTCACCTAATGTGTTTTGTATATGACATGTAACTGGGGAAGAGAGGAAGAGGAGATGCAGGGCTGCCATTTTCAGCAGCAGCTACATGCCTCCTATAATATCTAGTTTCAGCCTGGGCACATTGTGAGTGATCCTAAATTCAGCATGTTTAGTAACATGGAGGAATGTGTTTAGGTTCCTCCATGTCACATCAGGAATTTTCAGTCCACAGTAAGATAGCATCAATCCACAAGAAACTGACAAAGGAAGGAATACAGTGCAGACAAACAAATGCTACAAGAGAGGCATTTATTTAATAATTCCCTCTATTTACAAAGTTCAGAGGTGAGTATGGATCTGTATGTAGCAGGCTCAGGGAAACACCAAGATTTACTAAAGTACAAAAAATAATGGGGGGGGGGATCACTAAGGAGAGTGGGGCCCAAATGCAGCCCAGTGAGGACTGAGCATTATCACTGGCCCTGAAATGCTGAATGGTTGTCGGGGGAGAATGGGCAGGAGGAGGAGGCATGGTTGACTGATGATGCAGCCATGCATATTTTACTGCATGGGGCAGAATAGGGATAGGGATGGAGATTTGGCTGTGTAATTTTTCTGACGGCAAATGAAGCCCTGCCCTTGACCAATGGAATGTTGCTTGCTTGCATGTAATAGCATGTGACTAGCTGCAACTAAATACAGATGGGGATGTGCATTCAGATGCACATCTGAATGTGCATCCTGTTGATACTAAAATGTAAATGGGCAACTTCTGCATTCCTCTTGTAGATGTGTCCATCCAAGCTGCATCACTTTCAGTGGGATGTGCAATCAAATGTGCACCCCACTCCCATCCACCATACTGTCCTAACTAGCTTAATTAGGGGTAGAGGAAGAGAGAATTTTTGCCATGCTGCCACAAAGAACTGTGCTTCATGTCTGCTTGCTCCTCTTTTAATGTATCACGTAATTTATTGCTAATGGGGAAAAGTAATGCTTTTAGCCTAACAACTGCATATATAGCCAGACATACACTCAAAAACCTACAGGAAAATAGAGAGCTTTTCAGCAACTTCTCAGAGAGAAAAATAAACAACTACCTGAAAGATAAATATCAAGAAATGAAGCGAGGATCAAGTGATGCAATGGATATTCAACACTTGCTCAGACAGCTACCTGCTTTGATGCTCTCTAAATTCTACATGGATGGACAGCTCTAAGTGGCCTGGGCCCTGGGGATTTCCCTGGTCTCAAAATGCCTCTCTCTTGCATTTCCACAAGAAGAAAGCCATACAACAGACATGATCCATCTGCAGCAAGATGTTGATCCACTTGCTTCAATTTTTCTTCTTGTCTCATCAGTGTATATCACATACCACAATCTGTTATGTAACTGGAACTGTAATTTATTTTGCAGCATTTATATACCACCCTATAGCAAAACATTCTCCAGGTGGTTTACAACATAAAATTACCGTAAACAAGTTTTTAAAAATTATTTTATATTAAAATAAAAATAATGCAGCCTAAAATTTATTTATTTATTTATTTATTTATTATATTTATCAATCGCCCATCTGGCCGGTCACCCGGCCACCCTGGGCGATGTACAATTAAAATACAATAAAACATAATAATTAAAACAATATAAAAAAATCTCATTAAAAACCTAACCCACCCCATATTCCCGCCTGAACAGCCATGTTTTTAATGCACGGCGGAAGCTCATCACGGAGGGGGCATGGCGAAGGTCACTAGGGAGGGAGTTCCATAATGTGGGGGCCGCCACAGAGAAGGCCCTCTTCCTAGTCCCCACCAGCCTGGCTGCTCTGGCTGATGGGATAAGGAGAAGGCCGTCCGTGGCAGACCTTGTTGAGCGGCCTACTTGATGTTGCTGGAGGCGCTCCTTGAGATAAGCTGGGCCGGAGCCGTGTAGGGTTTTAAAGGTCAAAACCAACACCTTGAATTCGGCTCGGCAAGCAACTGGTAGCCAGTGCAACTCATTAAGCACTGGCGTGATGTGATCACGCCGGCGGCTGCCCTTAATCAGGCGAGCCGCCGCGTTCTGTACCAGCTGAAGCTTCCGGACCGTCTTCAAGGGTAACCCCACGTAGAGCACATTACAGTAGTCTAGGCGAGAGGAGACCAAGGCATGAACCACTGAGGCATGAAACACAAAGAGCTGAGAATAAAACAATACGGCTAAGACAAAGTTAAAAGCTAGGCCAGATTTAAAAGGCTTCAGAAAGTAAACAACAACACTGTGGACACCAGGTGAGCCATGCTTCTCTGGGGAAGGCATTCCACAACTGGGGTACCACCACTAAAAAGGCCCTATCACTAATAGTTACCCACTGCACCTCCCCTGGTGGGGACACTGAGAAAACGACCTCCAAGGAAGAACTCAGGGTCCAGGTAGAAACATATAATTGTAGATAGTAGTTCCCAGAAGTGGGGCAATGCTTTTATATCTCACACATGAGTTTATGAACTTCATACAAGACAATTCCCCCATGTTATTTTGTCTGCTGCCCAGGCTTCCACTGCCCCACAATCCATTCCTGTAACCAGCACTAATGCATCTTTGGGTGCATTGTAATGTAAGTGTATGTAGTTATTAAAACAAATAAAGACATAAAGGAATATGGGAGCGATGACTGGTGCCATTGTCCTATGATGCTTTACTATGTGGTGCTGACTATTTTTTACAGGTGCAAATATCCACAATTTTATCTCTTAATGAAGAAGGGGGGGGGAAGTATTAGAGCCAAAGAAGAGGTCAATTGATAGGAAGTTGAAGTGAATGGTCTTTATTACTTCGATAATTTATTGATGTACTGGCTTAATTGTTAAATATCAGTTGCCATTCTACTACAAGGCACCCAAGGTAATGAAGAAACATGTGATATAAAAGGCATAAAGCCACTAAAACAAAGAACTGTGAAAGCAATAGAAGGTATAATACATTGCAACAGAATACCACCATATTAATTTTAAGCACCTGAGAAAATGTAAGAAGTATTCACCTTAAGCCTAAACTCCATTAATGAAGTGGTTTGGAAGGCCTCTCCGAGTCACTGTTTTGAGAGCTGTGATGCTGACTATTGAGAATATCTCTCCTCAAGCTCCATAGGTTGTTCATTCAAACCAAAACATACTCCCCACCACCACCACCATTAGATTCCAAGGGACAGAGGTTATTATGGGAGTAGAAACTCTTGCAGATATGCTGGGTCCGGACCATTAAAATTAGGAATGTGCTTTAGATTTGGCCAAGTCCCAAAGCAAATCAGGCTGATTTGGACAGGAGATTCAGGAGATTTACAAACTGAAGCAGGACTCCTCCAAAGAGGACCAAATCCAGATCTCAACATTCCTGAAGATTCATGAGCAATTTGGATGCAAAGGGACACAGAGAGGCAGACACTGTTCTCCACATAATACATTTCTGTCCAAACTCTCCATATAAAGGAAATCACTGTGAATAATTTTCACAATTCTAATCACAGTGAATAATTTTACCAGTGCTCTCAACTCCCAGTGCTTTGCATGAGAGATGTTGAAGTAATATATCGCAGGACTGCTCCAGTGTTCAGTGCTCTTTGCTAGTTCTCAATCTCTCAAGAGCAGGAAAGCTAAAAGAGTTTTTGTGGAGACTGTGGGACCTGGGAGGGATTAGCATTGGGTGCTTGCTTGGAAGATGCTGGATGTTCAAGTCCTTCTACCTCTGCCACTGCGTGCTCCACTTCCATTATCCCCATCTGTCCTATTGCACTTTCCAACTTTGGCACTAACTTGAGCAGAAAACAGAAAAGCCTCCAACCGATTTTCAGTCACCATAGCTCCCTAGCCCCTGCACCTATTCTTTTGAAAATTTGCTGGTGTGTTACCTAGGACCACCTCTGTGATTTCTGCCATTTTTTAATGAACTAAAAAATGCCCACCGATTAGGGAAAGGAAAACAAATCACTCCTCCCCCCAAAAAACTGTTTCACTCATCCTGAGATTTCGCAGATTTCTTAGCTAGGGCCACCTCTATGCTGTAGGTCACTTTCATAACAGTTGCTCTCAAAGTACATAGGAGGATACCCTACTCATTTTATTTTTATTTTTATTTATTATATTTATACCCCACCTTTTTTCCTGCAAGGAACCCAAGGCGGCTTACATAATCCTCCTCCTCCTCTCCATTTTATCCTCACAACAACCCTGTGAGGTAGGTTAGGCTGAGAGTCAGTGACTGGCCCAAAGTCACTCAGTGAGTTTCATGGCCGAGTGGGGACTAGAACCCGGGTCTCCAGAGTCCCAGTCCAACACTCTAACCACTTCGCCACACTGGCTGACACTCATCTGACACTTGGCAGGAATTATGCCCTCTGAAGGGGCAACTACGTCTGCAAATGTAATCTAATTCTGCCAAGATATAAAAAAAAGTTATTGGCAGTTTGCTTCTTTTTTTAAAATCAATATTTAAAGGTACCTAGCACTGAAAAACCTGCACTGTTCCATCTGATATTTGGCAGTCTTCATCTCATTATGAGGGGCAATTATTCCTGCAAATGTCATCCAATTTCATCAAACAGACAAAAAATGGTATAGTCATTTGTAGATTTTCAATGACAGTCAATGGACGATTCGATTTCGGCCCCCTAGTTGAGTTGGGCAGCCTCCAAATTGGTCTGAGCCAAATTGGGCTGTTTTCCGAATTGCCAAATCAGGTTCTGAACCAAATCTTGTGGTCAGTGTGTACATCTCCAGCACCTTGAACCAAGCAAGATAACATACAGGCTGCCAGTGCCAAAGAGCCTATCTGGGTTTCATTTTCTTCCTGCAACCTCTCTCATTTAACAACTGTGTCACCACATTCGGCCCTGGCTGCAGCTCCCAAACCATCTTCAAGGGATGATCCACACTGAGTGCATTTTAGTAACTGATATGGGAGGTGGAGGCCAGGCCTATTATTTGTATGTGCGGTTTGGTCTCTAAATAATGAAATACACCAATAGGATGGCCACTTATGCATCACCAAAAATGCATCACACCACTGAAAAAAGAGTACAAAAGGGAGCAGAGATTTGTATTAAAAATTGCATAGGCTACTATATATGACCATTTGCAAATATTATGCAAATTTAGAAATTATTATTTAAATAGAAATACAATAAATCTCACCATAGTGGGGGAAGACTGTGTTCAGGTGACATGTCTTCCCATTCAGTCTGCTGTCCAGGTGCCAGCTGTTAATGGGAAATTTCATAGATTTTCATAGATCATAGAGTTGGAAGGAGCCTACAAGGCTATCGAGTCCAACCCCCTGCTCAATGCAGGAAACTAGAGGAGGGGTCTCCCATCCAAGTTATAACCAGGCCTGACCCTGCTTAGCTTTCCACACTCAGGCAAGCTGAGCCAGCATAAGCCACAGGCCTGTATGTCAAGGCCCAGTGGAGTCTGGTGGCTCCAACGTCAGCGGGGCTGTGTATCCACTCCAGATTTTACTCCAAACTTTTAAGGAGTTATCCACGGTACCGAACCTATTTGGGGGGATGGGGTTTAGCAACATGGATAGTTCCTTAAAAGTTCAGAGTAAAATCCAGAGCAGATGCACAGCCCCGCTGACACTGGCGCCGCCAGCCTCCACTGTCACAGCCCAACTCTCTCTTACGATTCTTTATTTTTATACCAGACTTGGACTGGAGAGCCCTTCAAATAGAGGACACCTTCAAACAGAGGACTGTCCTCCATGCAATAGGACACATGGCCACCCTATTCTGAGCAGGATCAAAATGAGAAGTGCCAGTGCCAGTGAAAAGCCTTCATTATATTAAAGTATCTCCATGAAGTGGGGGAAGTAACCAATGCCTGACAGAAAATATGACTTTGATCTGCCTGTACAACATGGCTTTATGCCAATTTGCTTGTCTCCTTCCAGCTGAAATAAAAGCAGAGCCAATGCTTTATAATTAAAACTATTGATCAGTACGTTCACATTGTATATAGGCCATTATTGTTTAACTGTTTTGCCCATTTTATCCTCATTGTGCTACCACATTTTCCTCGCTTGCTTAAATTTTTGCTTGGAGCTTTGCTGCCACATTAGTCCAAGAAAATGAGAAAAGCCATGAAAATATAGGCCTACACACACACAGACACACACAGACACACAGAGAGAGCGAGAGAGCGATCTTTACAACCATTTCTTTTTAAAGCACTAGAATTATTGAAGGAGCCATGACTATTGATTTACATTTTTCTCATACATATTAGATTTATATGGTAGTATCTCTGCTCAAAAGCTCAGCCGGCTTGTGCTTCTGTTTCTTCTTCTTCTTTGGATTGAAGGTGATGAGGAAGAGTTAGAAGCATGATTAGGGTTATGCTTGACCTTTAGTGGGGGAAATGTCAAATGGTTATGATGGAAATGTACTTCAGAATGAAAATGTTTACACTTCTGTAAATGGTGACCTTTTGGTAAACTGAATTATCAAAAAAGGTTTTACTCTGGGAAGGCCTTTATCATTCACTCTTGCAAAAGGATACTTAGAATGTTGTAGGGTTTTCTAAGGGTCTTTCTGGAAGACTTGTAAGCACAAACAGTGTACCAACAGTTACTCAGTAGCCCAGTTCGGACATACAGGAGATATGCATGAGCCTTCTGCCTATAAGCCTTGTCTTTGCACCACCCCTTCCTTCTTCCTTTCTCATCATGCTGCAATTAACACAAGAAGTCTTCAATTAACCATAGTTTCCCATGAAATCCAAACTAGGAAACTATGGGTACCAGCTTCAGAAGAAGCCAAGATCTTAAACAAATTTGAAGATGGGTTAAGATTCTGGTTTGTTCCAGACCTGGTGACCATAATTCCCTAGCTCAGATGTAACAAGAAACTCTGGTTAATTGAAGCCTTTGTCCTGCTTCATCATGGATTTGATTGTCCCTAGTGGACAACAGCCTAAGCGAGTCAGGGAGCACAGGATAAGGCAGCTAGCTGAAGTAGGTCTAGGACACAGCAGGTTCAGAACACATGGCAGAACTGCAGGTGCTGATCCAGGGACTGTGCACTCCAATGCAGGAACATGGAGAACAACCCTGCAGTTAATATGAAGAAAAGTTACCTCAGCACTGGCCTAGAGTGACTGATAGGGGTTTATAGCCAGGCCAGGAATCCTTCTAGGAGCTCCACTTCCTCAAGGGTTGCATCTGTTTTTTAAAGGGCCAGTTCCCATAGTTTCTGGCTTCTTCTGGTGTGAGGGTCTGAGGAGCTGGTTGGGGTCGCGGAATGCTCCCCGGGACTTTGCTGCTCACTGGAGAAGTCCCTTGGAGTCAGGGGGCAGCAGCAACCTCACAGGGATCGAGTAGACAGGCCGTGGGATCCAAGGTGGAGGGCCCCACTCTTTTGCTAGTCATTGCTGCTGGAAATCTCAGTCTTCAAGGGCTTTTGGTCCTGGCCCAGGACAACTTCCAGGGTCAATTACAGCATGCCAAGATCATAGAAAGGAAGGCGCCATGTACACTTGCGCAAGGGTTGCTCCTATCTCAGCTTATTAAGCTGATATATGTAAGTCCAAACCACTTCGGTGGCTGTAGGGCAGTCTTCCCAAACCTAGCACCCTCCAGATGTGTTGGACTACAACTCCCATCATCCCCAGTCAGTGCGGCCACCCCACTTGTTTGGGATTATGGGAGTTGTAGGGAATCCATACTTTTTCTTGAAGACCTCTTCTTTTGCAGAGAAATTGTATTTTCCCAGCAGCCAAAGGGCAATATTGAATTGTTGTGGAAATGCCACACACACCCCTGTACTTATTTATTTGCCCACCCTTTTCATTTGTTTGCAGCTGCTGGGAAAAAGGCAAATTCCACGTGACCACATTTATAAATTTCTATTATCGATGAATAAATATGATACACAGGGTCTTAAGCAAGAATGGAATAGCGAATTGGATATACAAAGCAGCTGACTCCGAGCACTCTCATAAGCTGGAATTAATATTCACAATATTTTCTATGGCTCGGCCAATTTAACATTCCTGGTTTACATTTTAAAAGAGGTAAAACCTCTATTGTGGCTACAAAGCTTTTAGAACAGGTGACCCTATATGGACTAGCCACATTGGGATGTATCCAATTTTAGTCCCACTTAGAGTAAGCCCATTGAAATGAATGAACATAAAATAGATTAACGTTGGGTACAACCCCATAGCCTTTAACTACCTGGTATTTTTCTTAGAAATTTTTCCATTTTCTTCAGATTAGCCTGAATACATGTGTTATTGGGATCCCTCTCTCAACCATTACCCTTCATTTGCCTGAGTAGCACAGCTTCTCTGATTGGTTTTTCACAAAATGTGCCTTGTGCAGCCTGATCAATTGATCCTTATTACCAGGGTTGTGCACGTCTTTGGAATGCCCAGTAATGAAGGCTTTCCTCATTAAAGGGTGGAACTCTGTAGTCTCCTCAGAAGTTCAGTTCTCTCTCTTCTTGTAGAGACACACTTCCTAATGCCTACCTAAGGGGTGCATGTAGCTGGAGCTGCTTCCAGACAGGGATATCCAGTACATGTGCCCAACGCCCAACTCATTGAAATGACCTGAAATCAGAGGACTTTTGCAACTATAACATTATGGAACCCTACTGGCAATACCTTAGCAAGGCAGTATAGAAAGGCAATTTGCCTGAGTAATCTTCTATTTTGTTATTCCCCCCCCCCCCCACTGCTTCTTCTCTACAATAAATATCCAGACGTTTCCATTAGAGCTGTTTATGGTTCTTCAAGATTGCACCTGCATTTTATGGTTGGAGCTTTCAATTACTTGGTGATGTGCTTTCTGGAATTGCCCACAGTAGCCAAGAGTACACAGAACTTCAGCTGGAGCGCAGACAGTCCCCCCCCCCCCAGCCTGTGTGTGTTTATCAGGTTCCAAGGTTGAAGGAACAATCATGGTGGTAGCAGCTAAGAAAAGTAGGCTTATGCAGCAGACTGAAACGCTGTGTGCAGGCTTGGACAGTAAACTTCAGTCTCACACAAATGCCTTGGGGAGCTTAAAAGCAGTAAGAACATAAGCCCTGTTCAGGTATTCTGTATGTGGATCTAATAAATGCATGAGGAGGGGGAGAGCTCCAGCCCTGGTCTGCCCTTCTGTCATTGCATTAGTTGCCCTCTTCTTGTGGAGGGTGACTGTGTGAAGGGGAGAACCTCTTGTATCCGTGGAGGCTCCCACATGAGCCTAAATGCTGATTTTCCAGCATTCTGGCTTGCGTGGAGAGCCTCCACAGATACGGGAGGCTCTCCTCTTCAGACAGTCAGCCACCACAAATAGAGAGCAACAAATGTGGTGACAGAGGAGGAAGGGTTGAAGTGCTCCCTTTCCTCATGCATTTATTAGATTCACATATAGAATGCCTGAATAGGGCTACTGTTAAAGGAAGGAGGAAATATTTGCAGGTGCTCTGGCCTGCTTAACACAGCACATGTTCAGAAACGTATCAGGTAAGAAGGCAGGGGGAGGAATGGTGCTCCATTTGGATACTCTTCCAAGCATTATGAACTGGCCAAATCCATATACCGTAATGAACCATGTAATTATGAACTTTGGTGCCATCTGCCGTGCTTTATTTCTTGGGAACAGTGAATTCAATTTCTGAGACCACTGTACTTTGGTAGGGTGCACAAAACCAACTGAGGAGAACGCTTCCCTCTTCTGCACATCTGCCCTATTCCAACCTAGCTATGCTCCCAGTGCATTTTTTAATACTTTGCTTTATTTTGATTGATTTGACATCATACAAAAGAATAAAAGGACATGACTCTTAATTAACTGATCTTTGAAGAGATTATGTTATTCACAGTGGGAAAATCTTGCCATGCAAAGCTTTACATTTCTGTCTAAGTTGGAGACTTGTCAGCCAAGAGTCTGTCTAGATTATAGGCAGGGAGAATGAATGTTATAGATTTTATTTAGCTATTCTATGTTAAAGGATAAGATGCAAGCTTCTGTTCTTCACAGAGCTCTTCAGTACCAAAGAAATGTGCCTGCCTGTGTGTTTTGCCCAGTAGATCATGCTGCATTAAAAGATAAAATCATTCCTATTTGCTAAGCAATTTCTAGCCAAACTTTAATCTCTCCTGACTTTGCACTGCTGTAAATTGTAAATGTTCTGAACGAGAATGCACTATTGCATGTTTTCATTACATTGCTCTAATGAAGAGACTAAAATGTCTGCAGTGGCAATTATTTGTCCTCAGTAGCCATCTGAATTGTTCTGCTCTCTCCATAACAGAACCTGAAACCATAATACATAAATTGACTATAAACTCAGTATACACATGGGCCATTAAATTCTTTAATTCTTTGGCAAATGCTGACTGAGCCTCTGGCACCCTCACTCATGCAACAAATGCAGCTAAAAGAACTAGTCACTGATTAGAGAGTGTGAAGAATACAGGTAGAGAAATAATCAGCTGAGGAAATATTCCCTTTGTGTATGGCATTCCAACAGCTGCAGAGATTTGTTAAGAAGAATTCCATCTTTATCACACAGCATGTTCCTCCATACTAATGATTTTATAATGTACAGTCACATTTCTGGGACTTTTCAAAGTAATTGCCAGGTCAGCTCCAATGCCACAAACATTCCACACCATCACAACCATTACTCAATACCAATAGTATTTAAATGAATTCCATGCAAATCATTTTATAATCTGAAATGCAAAATGGCAGATGCTGGTGCAATCTCAGTCCTCCTCACAGTACAGAGTGAAGGAGTAAGAAGTTCCAAGCATAAAAATGTATTCATTTATATCTGTTTTATCCTGTTCTCAGAAAATCAGTATAATTTCACAATGCATTTAAGAGCAGTATGGGGCATTTTTCCCTCTGCTGCAGACCTGTCTAGTTCTTAGTGTATATTATCTAGTGGCAGGTACTAGTAGACACTACCAGTTAACACTAGTTCACATTAGTGCATCTGCACAAGGGCACATTAGTGTAAGTGCAAATTAGTGCTAATAATGAAATTCAGGTTTAAAAAATCTGATTCTCTCAATGAGCAGGCAAAGGTACAAAAGCCACCGGACAATCCATGAAACTTAGATGGAACGGATTTAGCAAAATCAGTGCATTCCCTATCTGCTACCTGCATCAGAATTCCCTGTTCCATCCGAGCTTAGCTGCAATCCTCACAGTAGCTGAGGGGAAATGGGTTTTCCCAGCAACAATATATTGCTCCCTGTTGTAATGCAAAGTATTTTGAGGTGGCTTGACCTTGAATGGGCAAATAAAGCTTTACAAAAACCTGATCCTGTATGGGACTCTCATTCGTGCTGTTCTGGGACAATGGGGTGAGGGATTACCACTTTCCAACTGTGGCAGAAGTGACACTAATTTCTGCGGCCATTCATGATGGTCACTTAGTGATTTAGCCAGAATGCCCTGATAGTTACGTCACACCACGGTATTCCAGAAAAGAATGGTAGCAATCATTTCCCCCAGAATGCCCTGGAACAATGCAAAATCCAGGGTATTCTGGGTAAATAAAATGGTGGCTGCTGAGAACAGCTGCATAATTAGTCCCACTGCTACCCCCATCACAAATGGTGGCCAAAATAATGATTTTTTTAAAAAAAGAAAACCAATGAAAATGAATGGGAACCACACAAAATGTGAGTAGCACACCTAAATGACAAGACAAGTGCAATTTTAATCAATGGGTAACAAACTGAAAGTAGGATTTAATGGTGAATATGAAGTAACGAAATGAAAACATTACTGCATAGCAGCTCTACAAGTTGGTAGCACTTAACATTAACCAAGACCCAATACAACAAGATAGAGATCAGGCCTCTTGCAGAATAGGATGTCTTTCTATTCCCTCACAAAAATCTCATTCTGTCTGGAGTTCTGCTGCTAGCTGTCTCCAGTGGCGACATGCTTGCTCAATGAGTTCAGCAGCATGTCAAAGATAGCAGTGGAGGCTGGTGGCTGGTGTCAGCAGGACTGTGTATCTGCTCCGGGTTTTACTCCGAACTTTTACGGAGCTGCCAATGGTGCTGAACCCTATCCCCAAAATAGGGTTGGCACTGTAGATAGCTCCTTAAAAGTTCAGAGTAAAATCCAGAGCAGATACACAGCCACTTGCACTGAAAGAGGAAATGAAAAGAAAGGTGATGTCCTCCCATAGCTGTTGTGGCTGTTCTTGTTTTGGCCCTCAATGAAATACTTGGTCTTAGGACACCTAATGAACCTTAACCAGTGAAACATCTCTGAGATGAGAAGCTAAAAGAGGGCTTATTATTGTAACAAGGTTTAAGACTAGAGTGAGCCCTCACATACAATTGTCTTGTGAAACAGCGATCCCAGGTGGCTTACATCTGTCTAAGGAGGGAAATAGACATTACTGGAGGAGATTCGTGTGGACTGCTGGAAGCAGAAGCCCTTCATTTCCTCCTCCTGCTCTGTCTGGTCATCTGTACTAAACCAAAACGCATGACATGATTCAGTTGTGTTCCAAGCTTCCCCACCTCCTGCAATCAGTGGAGTGATGGTAGGGAAACTCAGAGCATAGTGACATCATGCCATGTTTTTTTGTATTACACAGTTGTGGTAGCCAGAGAGTTAATCTTTTGCTCTGTAGAAGATGTAGCAGGCTGTTTGGGTGGGAGAGGGTGGAGCTGATTATCATGAGAAGTGAGTGTCCTAGCAGAAGGCTGTGTCTGGTTTGTGTTCTTCGGCTTCTTTGTAAGCTAGGCCCAGCTTGCAATATAGATATAACCAGAGGGCAGATGAAAGGGAAGATGAGGTGGGTGCTTTCCCGTTTCCCCATAACATTTATTTATTTATTGCCTGTTTGCTTTTATGGCCAGAAGAGCAGTAGTTTCAGGTTGCGAGTGTGTGTGTGGGGGACGGGGGACGGGACACATGGTCAGAATTCTGAAGAATACCTAATCACAGATCTGGGGAGGGGGAATGGAGGTTAAAAATTAAGAGTTAGCTGGAGGACTGGCCGAAAGGAGAGGCAGAGGAAATGAATGATCTTGGAAAGCAGAAATAAGTTGAGGACAATGTCCCCGAGTGGCACTAGCTGCTACAAAATCACAAATTGGTGTTGTGTGTCTCTGTGCACGTCCCTGGCTTTCACAAGGCAGAGGATACTGTGCGGAGGGTCTGACCAACTGTAATTATTTTACACAGAGCAGAGTGGCTCAGGATATCTCAGCTTCTGTTCCCAACTTGCCTGATCCAATTAGCTCAGATGGGTATAAGTAGTAAGTTTCCACAGAGACGCTACTTAAGCATCACCAAGAAAGAGGAAAAATGCATGACACCCCCCCCCCAAAGAGGACAAAAGAGAATGCCGATTTGCATACCATTTGCATGTGCTTTTAAAAAATATATAGGTACACATGCAAATTTGGAAGTGGTCACCATAATTCAAGTAGAAATACACATCTCACCATAGTGGGGAAGGCTATGACCAGGTGACTTGCCTGCCTGCTCAGTCTGCTGTCCAGGTGCTAACTGTTGATGGGCAACTTCAAGGCCTCTGCTGCTCTCTCTCCTGATGCTTCTTTGGGTTTAAACCAGACTTGGACTGAACAGCCGTTCAAACAGAGGGCACCCTCAAACAGAGAACTTTCCTCCATAAAGTAGAACACATGGTCACCATACTGCCTCTATTCCCATAAGTTAGGTCTTCCTCACCCACAGTGAAGATGTCAGGCGACTGTGATTGTTCAACTCAGCCCTGCAGCCCTAGGTTTCATTGCTTATGCTCCTCCAGTGAATTTCTCCAATCTTCCTTCCTTCTGCCCACCTTGAGAATATGCACCAGTTTGGGGGATCTTTTGAATCTTATTTTCTCCTGCTAACTCAGTAAATTGGGTCTCAAAGAGAACCATAACTTGCCTCCCCCCCTCCCCCCCCAAGCAATGGGATGTTCCAAGCCATCTTTGAAGGATCAGCTTCCCTTGGAATAAGGAGCACAGGAGACAGGTCTCCTACTTTACCAAGGACAGTCCTCTGTATTGGAGAGTCCTCTATTTCTATTTGATGGGCTATCCAGTCCAAGTCTAGTTTAAAGTTTCCATAAGGAGGGAGAGCAGCAGAAGCCTTGAAGAGGTGGTGCAGCTAGAGCTGGACCTCGGAGTGAAAGTCCCCCAGGAGGGCCCAAATGACCAATCAGAGAGCAGCAAGTGAGGGGTGCAGTGGCCAACAGGCCCAGCATTGGCACCTGGACCAGCATGGCTTTTGCTTTTGCTGTTTTGCTCTAACCCGTCAGGAATGTAGTAGTTTTAAAGCATGGAATGGTGGTGGTGGTCCAGTTAGCACCTGGACCCCAGACCTAGCAGGCACACAGGTCACCTGGTCAGTCTTCTCCCTATGCTGAGATAGATTGTATTTCTATTATAGTTAAATTATAGTTATTATTTCTAAATTTGCCCTAATACACATATATTTGCATATGCAAATGCTATGCAGATTGGTGCCTTCTTTTGTCCTCTTTTTTGGTGATGCAATTCCAGGTGTTTTTTTTGGAAATGTGTGTAAGTGGCCTCCCTAGCCACAAATTACCCACCTCTGTCTTAAGGTATGTGAAGTGAAGATGATACAATGATGGTAAACACGAATGTTGAAACTGTTGGAATAGTTGGTTGTGAGTCTCATGACTGGAAGTTGCAGAATTCCAGAGACTTATTTCTACGTTCAATGTATCCGACAGACAGTTCCATCAGGTTCTGATATTCTGAAGATGTAGGTTTTCCACCACCACCACCCTGCTTTTGAAGTCTATGTGTGCCCTTTCAGATCTGTTATTTCTCCAAGCCTAACATTTCACTGTGAATTTTAAATCATTATTTTAATGTATATTTTCAGTTTGTAATTGCATACAGAAACTTAACCAAAGTCAGCCCGTTGAGAGCACTGCTTTCAGTTATACCAGGGCTGAATTTTGCTGCAGGACTGCTTGAATAATAATGATAATGCATAATGCGGGTTTATTTTCCCTGTTTTTCTTCCACAATTTTCTGTGGCTCTGATATATTTGTCTGCCAGCTCTATTGTGCACAGCTGAATACCTAATCGTGGCTAATATGCTTTTAATCGTTCTCCTCTATCAGAGTTATTATTTTAAACCAAAGTAGGTGAAATGTAAAATTATGCATTAAGCAACGTTAATGTTATTTAAAAACTGAAAATAAAGAACAATCATTTTTAGGTATGCAGTAGAATAGAACTTTTTCTTACTACTTTTTACAGGGGTAATTAGTTTTATTAGATCTCACTATGAAAAATGAATGAAACATTTCTTTGCTTTCCTTCCTTTCCAGGGAAGAAAATGTTATTTTGTTTCCACCTCTGACTGCCTCGGCTGTGTCTCCAGTCCCCTGCTGGAACCCATATCAGCACATAACAGGCAACCAGAATATCGAGAGTTGCTCTTCAGGTCTCCGCTTCATGGCCATATCTGTGATAAGCTGGCCAAGTGTCCAACTTTACAGAGAACAGCCCTCTCTTTAAAGGACTGCCATCCTCTATTTGAAGATGTCCTTCTATCTGGAGGGCTGTCAGAGGACAGACCTCTATTTGATGGTATCCTCTGTTTGAAGGGCTATCCTGTCCAAGCCTGGATTAGAGATAAAGAACCAATCTAGGCTGGTGGCTCCAATGTCAGTGGGGTGGTGTATCCACTCCGGGTTGTAGCCTGAACTTTTAAGGAGCTATCCATGGTACTGAAACTTTTTTTTTTTTTTTGCCCCACGGTTCAGCACCATGGATAGCTCCTTTAAATTGATGTATTCTATACATTGACATATTGTAGATGAAACGGTTTCTGATTTTTTATATTGTTACATTTTTGTCAGTTTGACATGAACAACCTTGAGTATAGTACACACAAAGGCAGGCTATAAATAAAATTGACAGCAGGAGGCTGCTGGCTCCAATGTCAGTGGGGTGGTGTATCCACTCCAGGTTTTAGTCTGAACTTTAAAGGAACTATCCATGTGCTGAACCCCACCGCCACCCGCCACCATGTTCAGCACCAGTTCAGCACCATGGACAGCTCCTTAAAAATTCAGACTGCAACCTGCAGTAGATACTCTGTCCCACTGACGCTGAAGCCACCAGCCTCTGCTGAAAATTGACATTGACATAGTGCCAGCACCAGGTTTTTGAGGGACCTTGGTGGGCAAGACACCCTCAGTGTGCCCCTCCCTCAGTAAGTCTGTCTCCTCACTGCCATTGTCAGCAGCTGCTATTGCACCTCATTTTCTTTCTCGCTATAGCTACCACTTGCTTCCTGGACAGGCAGAGAGTCGGTGAGCACAGGCATCTACTGTGTCTCTTTCTCCCCACCACTTACTGTTGTCTGTCTCGGCCAGATTGAGAGGCAGGTGAACCAGCAGGTTGCAATGGTGAAGAGGAAGAGCAACTCCAGGGGGCTTCTGACAGTGGGCCCCTGCTGGGGTATGGGCCCTTGACAGGTGCCCGAGCATGCCTACCCTTGATGCTGGCCCTAATGATGGGACAGGAGTTGGGTTAGATATCCTTGGGTCCCCTTCCAGTTCTGTGATTCTACCTGGGGATCATGTATATTTACTGCATCTATATTTTGATTCTCAGTCTGCGGCAAGTCTGCTCCTTCCACCGCTGCTATTTTGACTGAGGAAGGAAGCAAAAGAAGGGGCAGCTGCAGAGCAAGCTGGGATGGTGTGGCCAGTGCCAGCTCCAGGATTCTGAGGGCCCTTGGGCAAGACACCCTCAATGGGCCCCCTCCCTCAGTGAGCCTACCTTCTCA
This sequence comes from Shinisaurus crocodilurus, assembly GCA_021292165.1. NCBI lineage: Eukaryota > Metazoa > Chordata > Lepidosauria > Squamata > Shinisauridae > Shinisaurus > Shinisaurus crocodilurus. Next base: position 259,011,476 of record CM037878.1, on the reverse strand, counting down.
CCGCCGTTGTCACCAGCTGCTATTGCTCCTCGTCCTCTTTCTCATCATGCCTTGCTTGACAGGCAGGGAGCCAGTGAGCGAGTAGCCAGCGGCATCTACTGCTTCTCCTCCTCCATTGCCACCATTGTCCGGGCCAGAGCATTCGGCAGGTGGACAAGCAGGTTGCAATGGTGCAGAGGAGCAGCTACTTCAGGGGGCCCTTGTCAGTGGGCTCCTGCTGGGACATGGGCAGCCCTGTATTGATGCTCGCCCTGTATTGGCAAAGATACCTGTGTTTAAAAATGGATAGCTATTGTCAAGGGCCACAAGGCTTGAGGTCTTGAACTTGTGTTACCCCAAAAGTGCCTTACTCACTGCACCACCAGGAAAGTGAACGGTGGGGTGGGGGAGTGCAGGCCTTCAAAGCAGCAGGCAAAACCCTTTGAGCTGGACCCTTCTAGCCAGGGAATCCAGTGATGAGGAAGAACCAATCACCTCCCAGTTCCTCCTATATAAATCCCAAAGTATTTTGCTGCCCTTCAGCCTGAGTGCCACATCACCTAGAGAAAGTGACCTCTGTGCCAGTCAGACTCCCTCCCGCCTTGTGTCCTGCCTGCCACCTGCTTCTATTCACTTGATCTTCATTGTTCTACTCAGCACTGAGTGCCTGACACACAGATAATCATAGTTATTATGTATTTTATGAAGATGCCGAGGCCTTGCTGACTGAGTCATTCACAATGTTGTAAAAATGGTCAGAGTAGTTCCACAACAGATAAAAGCAGAAATTAGATCTAAGAATGGAACATTTTTAAAAATATTCAGTATATGAGGCACACAAATCTTCCTCATAAATAGCAGGTATTAGTCCAGCCTAAAGCAGGCCAAGCCGCACATGCGTCAGAACGGCAGTCTTCTCCAACCTGGCGCCCTCAGCAAATCTCATAATTCCCAGCCATTAATGGTCATGCTGGCTGGGAATTATGGGAGTTGCAGTCCAACACATCTGGACATCACCAAGTTGGGGAAGGCTAGTATGGAGGGATGTGGGCATTGCTTTTTCATATGGTTTAACAACCCTCAAACCAGAGAATTTTCAGTAGCAGCCACGAATCTACATATGCGAGCTGGACACATTCACACATCCTCCAGTCATACTGGGTCCCATGTAACAGCCAGCGCAGAATCTGAATGCCAGTGACTTGCCTACATTGGAGAACCTAACTAGATATTATGGACTTAAGTAGATTCATAGATCATAGAGTTGGAAGGGGCCTACAAGGCCATCGAGTCCAACCCCCTGCTCGGTGCAGGAAACTAGAGGAGGGGTCTCCCATCCAAGTAACAACCAGGCCTGACCCTGCTTAGCTTTCCACACTCAGACAAGCTGAGCCAGCATAAGCCACAGGCCTGCTGCCACTGACCCACATCTTGCCCATGAATCCACACCCCCCCCTGCACATCTCCCCAGAGACACATCTAGTCACCACTTTCAGCATGTTCATGCTCCCTGCAAGCAGCACCCTTTGAACTGGAAGAGGGGTAGGGAAATGATGAGTGGAATGATATTACATACATTGCATTTAAAAACAAACAAACAAGAACTCGCAATTACCACTTAGGTTCATGGGGAAGATGCAGCCTCATATTCCCCATAACATCTGTTTAGGCCAGGGGTGGGCAACATGCAGCCCACAGGCTACATGCAACCTCCACTTCACCCCTCTCCCCATCCTCCATCACTGCCAAAATTCATGGTGGCAGCAAAAGTATCAGCGGTTTGCTGCCAAATTTCAGCAGTGCACTGCTGCGAAAAGAATTCAGTGACGCAGCAGTGGCAGGAGTGCAGCCAACAGGGTGTGTCTGGGGGGGGGAAATGCCCCCCCACACACCCATCTTGTGTACCCCTAATTTAGGCCCAGAGAGTGAGTGGGTTGCACTTAGCAAAATATATTCTGCCCTAGAAGTCTTCTCATAAACATAGCATGCCACCTTAATATATGTTACTTAAGCACATATCCACTGTCATAATTGTCATATCCAAGAGTGATGTACACGTTTCCACATTTGAAGTACTGTCCTCTGTGTAAGTATAAATATAGCGACCAAATAGCTTGTCTGGAGGGTATCCCACTAGACCACAATCATCTCTTCATAGCATGATGCAAAGAGATCTAATCTACCGGTCTGAAGAATTCCAGAAAATAAGGGTTATTTACTCCATTCTGTAGATATATGGGACCTTTCCTGTCCCAGTAAAAATATCAATTTCCCATCAAGCAGCACACACTGGCCATCCAGCTGGTCTTGACTGTAACCTCCAAACTCTCATTGTCCACATTATGAATACCTGAAGGGTTTATTATGAGGGATGAGAACACAGATTTGGGAAAGAGCATCTAGGGCAGGGCTCTCCAACCTTGGGTCCCCAGCTGTTGCTGGCCTACAGCTCCCAGCATACCCAGTCAGAATGGCTAGTGGCAAGGGATTCTGGGAGCTGTAGTCCAGATCTGGGAGCAGATCTAGAGAGTGATCAAGGAAAGGAAGGCTCAGGAGGAAAGAGAAGCACGTGGATCAACATTTATATTATTATGCTTCATAATCATATAGGACACAAGACATGTTGTTGCCTGGAGAGCAGAACAGCAAATGGTGCTTCTCCACTCCCCGAGTCAAGGTGCATAGTACCCAAGGCTAGCCAAGTTATTTTGGCACCTGAGGCAGAAAATCCCACAAATGGGATTACTCTTTAGGAGTAAAACAACAACCACAACATACATAATTAACTATTTATGGCATTCGGTCCTCCCTACTGCTGCTGCTCCATACTAAGATGCTTAGTATGAAACCTTGCTGCCTTATGGCCACCCAGTGGAAATGATGCTTGGATCTGTATAGGCTCTGTGCAGCACAGAGCTCCAGACTTGTCCCCTGCTCAAGCATAGATTTGAAGCCCTAGGTCAGGGCTCTCCAACCTTGGGTCCCCAGATGTTGCTGGCCTACAGCTCCCAGCATACCCAGCCAGCATGGCTCATGGCAAGGGATTCTGGGAGCTGTAGTCCAGCAACATCTGGGGACCCAAGGTTGGAGAGTCCGGCTCTATATCCATCCACAACGTCTGCTGAGCAGGCACACACCCTTGGTTTTTTCTTTCATTCCTCCCTCTCCTTTGCTCCCCACATTCAATCTGTTGCTGAGTCACGTTTCTTCTCTCGCTACAGTGTTGCCAAAGTCTATTCATGCCTCTCCATCCGCTTGGCTAAAACTCAGATTCATGCTCTCGCCCTTTCACACCTCTACTACTGCAGTGCTCTTTCTGGCATTCCCATGCCACACCTCAGGACTAACCTACACTATTTTATTTGTACTATTTATATTCTGCTAGATATTAAAAAATAAATAAATCTCTAAGCGGTTTCCACTCTGCATTAAACACTTAGCATGCAGCTGATCCTCAGTTTCTTCTTTACCTACAAGTAATCATCCTGCTGGGGCCCAGTCTGGATCAGATAGGGGAGGTTTAATTCCTCCCATCCCCCCCCATTCACCCTATGGACTCCCTACCACCACCATTTTAGCCCCTTTGCAGCCAGGGGGCTGAAAAAAAACATTTACGGCACCCAAACTCAGCTAACTGAGGCAGCTGCCTCACCCTGCCTAACAGCATTGTGTTGCACTGTAGTTTTAATGTCATCAGAACACCTTGAAACCAGAGTTGAAACTCGGGTAAAGAAGACTGGGAAAAGTACAGACCTAGGCATTCATCTAATGATCAAAGAAGATTTAGAGCGCAGTCCTATGCATGTTTCGAGAGAGAAAAGTCCTGCAACTCCCAGCATGACCCAACTCCCAGCATGACCCAGACAGCATGGACTGTGCCCTTACTTGCTTAAGGAAAAATGTGCATTGTCCAACAAGTTTCTGAGAAATGCTTACCCCCCCCCCCCAAAATAGTCCATAATAAAAAATTCAGAGCAAGTGCTGTTAACGGGGTATTCTTGTTTGTAAACTGGTGCATAGGCATGTACTGTGTTCCAATGCTATATGTTCTGCACAATACGTTTTGTGCAGAAACCCTGGGACTACCTTATCTTCAGTTCTCCACCTTCCAGTTTAAGGCCATTAGCCGTGATTATACTCTGGAGACTACTGAATGACTCTCCTTTGTTTTCTTGATTTTTTTGCTATTACTATTGTTGTTTGGTATTTTCTCTCTGGGGGCTAATATCTGGGGATATTTCCTTAGTGAGCAATCTAGCTGCATTGGGTTGGGGGTGTCTGAGAACCATGTTCTGCCAGTGTGTGTGGCAGAAAAAGAAGCAATTTAAATTTGGGCAGATGGTGGTGTGTGTGTGTGGGGTCCAATTGTTGCGTTTTGGCAGAATCCAATGCAGGATTAGCGGGTCTGATATCTGATGGCTTCCAATATGCTATGCATATAGTTTTATAACTATGCAGATATGACAAAGCCATCATACGTCTCCAATACTGTACAATCTCTCATTCCAAGGAACCAGATCCCTGGTAATTTCCACTGCTTAGGAAAGAGATAAGTCCCTCTGCATGTAGTCCTTTGCAGCTGTTCAATGGCTGTACATCAGACAATGTGTTTACAATGTGTGTGCATGGGAAGGCTGTGAGGTAATGGCAGCAGGCCATGTGACAAAGTATTTTTTTGATGCCCTCAGGTTGTTTGGCACATGGAATTCAACTCAAAGCTTCCTCTTTGTTGCACTCCCCAACCATGGGCTTTAGAGGTATTTATCATGCATTCATCATTCCCTACTCATAGTTGTTTACGGGTTCTTTAGACAATGTTGTGACCCTCCAGTTTCGTTTCTGTGTCTAAGGAGCACTTTTGGCATTTTTTTTTTAGAGCAAGGAAAATGCAGCATTTAATTGTGAACGCGAAATAAACCACCTTTTTTTACTTGTGTATTTGCACTATCCTGCTATACCACAGTGCCACCTAGAGTTATGTAGCGGAAAAGCAGGAAATTCTGTGATGAAACCAAAAGTAGATACAGCAAATTTACAGCCTCATGTAGAAAAGCTCAAAGTCCTAAGCTCACAATGGGCTCCTTTGGAAGGCCAATGAAGTGAGCCAAAGCCTCATTTCTCTGCTCCTCCTCACACACTTTCAGTGTATTGTATGCACAGACCCTTACATGCACAAACTCTGCAGGCACAGGTTCTGTAGGCACGGACAGGATCCCTGCAAAAAGCAGATGCCCAGTTTGTACAAGGAAGTCTACACATATGCAGCGTGTGCATATGGTAAGATGAAACCTGTTGCCTCAGTCTTGACCCCCTATGCACATTCCATGTTGTAAACACTTCAGTGTGCTCTCCCATTAGAACAGTGTTCTCCAACCTTGGGTCCCCAGATGTTCTTGGCCTACAACTCCCAGCATGCCCCAGCCAGCGTAGCTGGCTGGGGCATGCTGGGAGTTGTAGGCCAAGAACATCTGGGGACCCAAGGTTGGAGAACACTGCATTAGAAGGAAACAGACAATAGGAAAATAATTTTGCCTTTTAATAGGTCAGGCCATTCATCTACAGAGACGACTTAGTGGATAACGTGGCAGTTTTGGGAACTCTGGGGGAAAGTGACCATGTTATACTTGAGTTCTTGATTCTAAAGGAAGCAAAAGCTGAGTGTAGCCAAACACATACCCTGGATTTTAGGAAAGCCAATTTTAATAAACTCAGAACAATGATAAGTAAGGTCCCATGGCAAGCAACTCTAATGAGAAAAGGAGCCCAGGATGGGTGGGAGTTTTTTAAAAAAGGAAATTCTAAAGGCACAATTGCAAACAATTCCCACAAGGAAAAAAGGCAGCGGGCAACAGAAGAAGCCAATGTGGCTTCACAAAAAGAGATGACCTGAAAACAAAAAGGGACACATATAGGATGTGGAAGGAAGGCCAGGCTACAAGGGAAGAGTACAGGCAGGTAGCACAGAACTGCAGGAATAGTGTCAGGAGGGCTAAAGCTGAGAATGAGCTGAGGCTAGCGAGGGAAGCTAAAAACAACAAGAAAGCTTTCTTCAGATACATGCATAGTAAAAGACAGAGGAAAGAAATGGTGGTTCAACTACGCAATGAGGATGACAGATCGATAACAGAAGACAAAGAAAAGGCAGAAGTGTTCCATTCTTACTTCGGCTCGGTCTTCTCCCAAAAGAGAGTTTATGTCCCCCTGGCAAACCTGAAGTGCAGACTGAAGGGGCAGGATTGCAGCTTGAGATTGATAGGCAAATGGTCAAGGAGGACCTGATTACTTTGAATGAGTTTAAATCTCCAGGGCCTGACAAACTGCATCCTAGAGTAATAAAGTAACTGGCAGAAGAACTCTCAGAACCACTGTCTATTATCTTTGAGAAATCATGGAGGACAGGTGAAGTGCCAGATGACTGGAGGAGGGCAAATGTTGTTCCCATCTTCAAAAGGGGCAAGAAGGAGGAACCTTTACTCAGCACTGGTTAGGCCTCATCTTGAGTACTGCGTCCAGTTCTGGGCACCACACTTTAAGAAGGATGTAGACAAACTGGAGAGGGTTCAGAGGAGGGCAACAAGGATGACAAAGGGACTGGAAACAAGGCCCTATGAGGAGAGACTGAAAGAGCTGTGCATGTTTAGCCTTCAGAAGAGGAGATTGAGGGGAGATATGATAGCACTCTTCCAGTACTTGAAGGGTTGTCACAAAGAGGAGGGCCAGGATATCTTCTCGATCATCCCAAATTGCAGGACACAGAATACAGTAATGGGCTCAAGTTACAGGAACCCAGATTCCACCTAAACATCAGGAAAAATTTCTTGACTGTTAGAGCAATAAGACAATGGAACCAACTACCTAGGGAGGTGGTGGGCTCTCCCACGCTCGAGGCATTCAAGGTGCAGCTGGACGGCCATCTGTCAGGGATGCTTTGACCTGGATTCCTGCATTGAGCAGGGGGTTGGACTCGATGGCCTTGTAGGTCCCTTTCAACTCTACTTTTCTATGATTCTATGATTCTATGATTCTATCTAGTCCAGTACTAGCTTCAAGATCTCAGATGGGGGATTTTTCCAGCCGTGCTCTTTGAGGGACCGTCTGCATGCCCAAATATGCTCTACTACCGAGCTATGGTCCATTATGAAGGCACTTTGAAAAGAGGCTGCTTCTAACCAGTGGAGGCTGGTGGCTCCAGTGTCAGTGGGGCTGTTTATCCACTCCAGGTTTCAGTCTGATTTTTAAGGAGCTATTCATGGTGCTGAACCCCAAACCCTAAATAGGTTCAGCACCATGGATAGCTCCTTAAAAGAACTGATGTTGGAGCCACCAGCCTCCACTGCTTCTAGCCCTTCCTACTTCTGAGGAAGGGTGGTTATCCCCTCCCCTTTTTGTAGTAATAGTTTGATGGTGTGTGTTTCCTGGGGTAAGATACCATCGTCTTTTTATTAAACTTCAAACTACTGCCTGTTTATGAACCCGGAGCTGATTTTGGAGATGGCAACTTCAATTTGATCCTAAAATATCTGTGGGGTTGGGGCGGGGGAGAGAAAATTAAGTTATAGGCATCTTAATTTGGCTCACATCAAGATTCATCCATCCAATACATATATATATTTTACATACAGACTATATAGCAGTTATGAGTATCAGTATGATATAGCCCTCATTCTTAATATTCCTCCATGTATTATACATGTGTTAAGGCCACATTTCATTATGCTAATTTTTATGCAGTCTCACTGCTGAGAAAAACTGCATCTAAAGTTTCAGCTGCCATCTTTCATTTTAAGCACCCAAAGTAATAACATCTGTAAATCTAATGCCTTTCTCCCTAAATATGTGAATTTTCTGAAACTACTAACCTGTTGTGTTGTTCTGTTCTTTAAAAAGGATGAGCTAGCTAACTCAAAGAGATATTTTCACCCAAAACAAGTCCAAAGAAACCAATGAAATATTATGAGCTAAATTTTCTTACACAGCAATCTTATGGTCCCTAGACAGCATCTAGAGGGGCATAGGATTATTCTGTTTATTCAGGTTGGAAAAGAGCTTGTAAGAGCGACCTCTGAGAACAGGGTAAAGGGGGCGTTCCGGGGTGCAGGGAGGGGAGCAGATCAGGGCTGCCAGGATATGAGGCATCCTGGTGGCACTGCAGCCTCCTTCCCTCCCCATCCAAAGGGCCACAGCTAGATGGCCAAAATCAGCCATCTAGCTGACTTGCAGGGCAGGAGGAGCACAGAGGTGCTCCGCGTTCCTCCTGTCCTGTATAGGATGCCCTTAATCCTCTGAATTCAGAGGCTTATGGTCAACCCCATTGGATTGTGCCCTTGGGGCTACTTTTTACACAACAAATACCTGAATGCTGGCTGAGAATTATGGGAGTTGCAGTCCAACACATTTGGAGGCCTCCAGGTTGGAGAAGACTGGTTCAGTAGGCTCTTAAAGCAGAGACAAGTACTTGAGGCAAATACTCAATGTCCAATAATAGGGAATCAACGTGGTTGGGAGACTCTGCCCCACACCCCAAAGATTCACCACCCACTGTATAAGGTTCCACCCAAGCAAGTGCTCAGGGCACCATAGTGGTGTTGCCAGAGGTGCAAAATTCTGCCATAATTTTATGTGTTCCCCAGTACCGTGCGTCCCAAAAGGAAGCCATTTTGCCAGGGACAGCAGAACTAATGTGAGGCTTTGCTGCATAGGGCAAATCAAGGAGTACTTGTAGTTTTCCCACAGAAAACTCTCTATGGATGTGGACAAGGGAGTGCCCCCCACCAACTATCCAGCTAGTATGGGGCCTCCTAATATGGTAAATGCTCAACCTCCTTCTGGCTCTAATCGAATCAGAATCTTCTCAGAAGCTTAAACTGCCACACTTCCTGCCACTCCCCCCCACCTCTCCTACTAGGATGCCTCACTACGTTAGAGTGGCCACTTACGCATTGCCAGAAAAGAGGAATTGCATCACCAAAAAAGGGACAAAAATGATACCAATTTGTAGAACATTTGCATATTTATATTTATAGGTGCAAATTTGGAAATCATAACTATAATTTAAATAGAAATACGATACAATTCACATAGTGGAGAAGACTGACCAGGTGACCTGTATGCCTGCTCAGTCTGCTGTCCAAGGGCTAATGGTATATAGACTACTTCAAGGCACCTGCTCTCCTTCCTTAGGGCACAATCCAATGGGGTTGCCCATAACCCGCCGAACTCAGAGGATTAGAAACAAGGCCCTATGAGGAGAGACTGAAAGAACTGGGCATGTTTAGCCTTCAGGAGAGGAGACTGAGGGGAGACATGATCACACTCTTCCAGTACTTGAAGGGATGTCACACAGAGGAGGGCCAGGATATCTTCTTGATCATCCCAGTTTGCAGGACACGGAATAATGGGCTCAAGTTACAGGAACCTAGATTCCACCTAAACATCAGGAAAAATTTCCTGACTGTCAGAGCAATAAGACAATGGAATCAACTACCTAGGGAGGTTGTGGGCTCCCCCACTAGTCTGGAGGCATTCAAGGTGCGGCTGGACAGCCATCTGTTGGGGATGCTTTGACCTGGATTCCTGCACTGGGCAGGGGGTTGGACTCAATGGCCTGGTAGGCCCCTTCCAACTCTACTTTTCTATGATTCTATGATTCTATGATTACGGGCATCCTATGGAGGGCAGGTGGAGCACAGAGGTGGAGGTCGCCTCCGCACTCCTCCCATCCTGCCACTCAGCTAGACAGCCATCTAGCTGAAGCACTTCGGAGCAGGAGGGAAGGAGGCTAGGCACTGCCAGGATATGTTGGTGGTGCCGGTCTCCTCCCTTCCATGCCCCTAGGAACACCCACTGAACCCCTTCTCTGAGGTCATTTTGCGACCTCGGAGGAGCGGCCAGCATGGTTCTTTCCACACTGACTGCAAAGGTGGGGAGGGGGATCTGAGTGTGGATCCTCAGCTCCAAGGTCAGAGCTCTTTTCCAACCTTAGAGCCGGGAAGCCGAACAATCTGGAGAGGGAGCAGCCGCAGGGAGCTCACAACACCCCTCCCTGCCGGAAGGAACGCACCGCTCCAACTGACAGTTCCCCGGGGCGGCAGACTCTGGCCTCATCCATCGGCCAGAGAACCGAGGGCCACTGGGAGGCTGCACCCCCTGCCTCCCAGGTGCAACATCACAGCAAGGGGGAGACCAACCTGGCCCCAGGCATCAGCTGGAGAGGGAGCAGCTGCAGGGAGCTTGTTTTGCCCTTCCCTGCCAAATTATTTATAAATAAATAAATAAAAGAAAAAAGAAAGAAAAACCTATAAGAACCTTTTAAACTAAGAACTGGTGCCTGAGTTTTGCATTCTTCCTCCTCCCTCCCTCCCAGTCCCTTTTCCTTTTGTGTCATCATGTCTTTTAGATTGTGAGCCTGAGGGCAGGGACTGTCTTATTATGGCTCATGCTGGCTCAGCTTGTCTGAGTGTGGAAAGCTAAGCCTGGTTATTACTTGGATGGGAGACCCCTCCTCTAGTTTCCTGCATTAAGCAGGGGGTTGGACTCGATAGCCTTGTAGGCTCCTTCCAACTCTATGATCTATGAAATCTATTAATCTTTGTAAGCCACTCTGAGAGCCTTTTCCGGCTGAAGAGCGGGGTATAAATGCAATGAATGAATGAATGAATGAATCAATCAATCAATCAATCAATCAATCAATCCTGTGGGCCCCTAGATGCTGTCTAGGGACTAGTATAGTATTGCTCTGTTAGCTTAGACCTTAAACCAGACTTGGACTAGACAACCCCCATCAAATAAAAAATGCCTTCAACTAGAGGATTGTCCTCTGAAAAGTAGGACACCTGGACAACTTACTCATAATCAACCATTTAATTGTTACCTTATTATATTTGATCAACAAACTGCATTTTCAGATTCTGATCTTTTCTCTGTTGCCTCCCTGTGGGTTCTTTACAAGGTCTTTTGCTTGAAAGGTACTAGCTTGGGCGGCCTTTGGCAGTCTAACGCAATGTGCCAATGCCTCGCTTCTCTTCTCCAGTCATCATGCACAAGCTTTGTTTCACCGCCATCTCCAAACGAAGGGCCTGCCCAAGCAGCAGAGTGACCTACCAGTGAGGGGGGGGGGGATAAATAAAGACATCAATTGGTGTCTGAATGGTGTAGCAAGCACCAACCTGGTGCACTCCAGATGTTTTGGATGTCCATTCCCATCAGCCCCAGCCAGTACGGCCAATGGTGAGGAATGTTGGGAGTTGTAGTCACAAGCATCTGGAGGGCACCTGGCTGGGGAAGGCTGGTTTACAGTATTCGCCCTAGTGGGAGTGCCGTCCAGCTCAGACGACAAAATGTCTTTGGCCAGCACCGCCCAAACCAGGGTAGTCAGAGGGGGAAAGTTCAGTTGAAAGCAGAAATGGCCAGGGTTTGATCACAGCAGTTTGATCACAGCTTCATTTCTCCACCCACCTGCTCAGAGTAAATCCCAATTCTCCCCATGGGTCCTCTGGACAAAGGCCATTCCCAAGGGCTTTCTGTTTTGATCACACACCAGTCCAGCACTGGCCCCTCTAGCACCAGCTGAAGTCGTTTACTTTTGCACTGTCTGTAGTTAGCCAATGCCAGATGGAAAAAAAAAATATATATGATCAGGCCAACAGCAGATGTCCACTTCCTCCTGAAGCCATCATAAACGTGTATACAAGTGAGAACAAGGGACATTGCTAAGATGACAGCTGAGATTAATTCAGTGGTGCAAAGCTGCTGCTAATTATTTTCTCATGCTTCTTTTAAGCAGTGCTAGAGATGTGGTAGGAAGAGATACAAAGGCAGATCCCACTAGCAATATGTTGCTCAGTTTAGCAGAAAGGGCGGGCCATTAGTCATGGGTGTTTTAAAAGATTACACAAAATCACAAGTCACCAAGACAGTTTGTTATGTACTGGCAGATTTTGCTTGGTATATGAATGCGCTATACTTCCTATACAGAACACTGTGAAGAAGAGATATATTTGTGGTACTCACAAGCATCAGTCATGAATATAATGGGATGGACAGATCTGTCAAGTCCATTTCCAGAGACTTCCTTCCTCCTTTTATCACCTCCAAGTCTATTCTGTGCCAGTTCCATCCAAGTTTGTTTGGGGGGGGGAGGTAAAGGGGGGGACTGTACTTATTTTGGTGCACATTTTTCAAATGGATGTATCAGTGGATGCAGGCCCCATTGACTAAAGTATGTTTGTGCACATTTTAAAAATGTACAGTATGCAGTGGGTTTTGCACATTTTTCAAATCTGCACATGTTGTCAAACACATGTTTTTCTATTTGCAGAACACTGACACTGCAAGCCTGAAATAGTACAGTTTTCCAACCATAAATTGTGTCAATTTCTGCATTCAGTTCAAGGAGGTAATTCCACACACACACCTCAAAAAATCCTCGATAGAGCAAATTACTCACCCATCCCTAGTCTGGGCTGCATGTTTGTTACTATTGCTTGTGTTTATCGATTTTATTAATTTTTGCTGTTTTATTATGATATTTTATTATGGCAAACTGCCTTGGGAGGGCTTTTGCCCTCAAAGGCAGACTAGAAATATTTTAAATAAAATAAATAATGCCATGTATAGAAGCTGACTGAACAGGTAGTTGAGTCACTTCAACCCTGGCAATTGGACAGTGCACATGAGTGCAAAAGACTTGCTTATGGGGGCACAGGTAGGGATGGACAAACCTACAAATTTCCGTTTCTCATTTTTTGCAGTCTTGCTCATTCTGTTCCATGTCTGCATTTTTTTTTTTAAAGACTGCACAAAAATTGTATGTACAATTGTATGTACATCTCCAGGAATGGGTGAATTATAATGTGAATCAAACAAATTTCTCCCCCATCCCTAGGTGCAAGGCAGCCTGCATGGCAGACACATTCAACAGCTCGGTGTTGTTCCCCACCCATCAGCATCTGCTGCCTGAGGCAGTCACCTCACACTCAGACATTTTGCATGACACAAGGATGGATAATAAGCCATGGTGGCTTGTTCAGCACCCCCACATATGCTGGTCACACGCCGGCTTAGATTTCATAGATTTCATAGATAGAGTTGGAAGGAGCCTACAAGGCCATCGAGTCCAACCCCCTGCTCAATGCAGGAAACTAGAGGAGGGGTCTCCCATCCAAGTAATAACTAGGCCTGACCCTGCTTAGCTTTCCACACTCAGACAAGCTGAGCCAGCGTGAGCCACAGGCCTGATTTCCTTAATTACCCTCACCAGGCATGGGTTGTCGTGACATCCAAACCTGGCAAGGGTGGATGGCTGGGGTTGTTAACAAACCGCCCAGAACCCATGCTCCACTGTAGGGTTGCTGGGTGGTTTGTTAACCACCCCAGGCACCCACCCTCACTGGGTTTGGACATCATGACAACCTGCACCAAGCAAGGGTAATTAGGGAGATTAGCCAGCATGCTACTGGCACGCACGGGGTGGTTAACCACCCTTGTGTCATGCAAACCCGGTCTCTACCTAACGGTATACAGGACCGGTGCAAGGCAGTTTGGTGCCCTAGGCAAGATCAGATATTTAGCGTACCCCCTTCCCACTTGAGAGCGCTGTATTTTTTTTCAAGGCGTTTCTGGCACCCCCTTTAGCCCTGCGCCCTAGGCAGCTGCCTAGTTGGCCTAATGGTAGCACCAGCCCTGACAGTATAGCCAGGTATGCTCAAAATTCAGGACTGGGCCTATCCTAAACCCTTCTGTTTAGCATTAGGTTGTATGTCTGTAACAAAAGCTGACTTTTCTGCTGAAGGTAAAGAAACATTTCAAAGGGCAAATCCTTCACCAACTGTATAAGACCAGTTCTCTAGGCCAGTGATGGCAAACCTTTTTGAGCCCGAGTGCCCAAACTGCAACACAAAACCAACTTATTTATTTCAAAGTGCCAACACTGCAATTAAACCAGAATACCGAGGTTTTAGTTTTAGAAAAACAACTCATACAGTTGTCTGAACTAATTAACATCTTTTGTCTTAAAAGAAAAACACAATAACAGAGTTTTCAATGATACAAACAGTTTTTTGTTGGAAAAAAAATCAACTCAAAAAATTATTATAGTACTACATTGTACACATAGCCTGAAGGGAATTTATACAAACTTTTAAAATAATTAGGCACATGTATTTTTGGATAAGGGATTCTCAACTTGTAATATGATTATATGCCAGACTGAAATTGTATGGGGCAAGCTTTACCCCGGGTCCTTTCCCTGCTTCTACAGGTGTCGGATTAGTAAAAGTAAAAGTCAACCTGTACTAGGATGAGCAAGATAAACAAGAAAACTAAACCTGCTTAACACATTTTAAACACTTTATGTCTTGGACTGCAAACACTGCATTAGGTAAAAGTTTGCATTGGGCATGCTTTTGCACAATTAATGTGATTTTTGCTATTGCATGCATGCTGATAATTTGTCAAACCTTGGCTCATACTCCGTTAGTTTGAGAGCAACACATGCAGCACTCAGGTCAACTGTTAGGGCTTTACATCCAAGCCATGCTCTGTGCATCATTCTTCAAAATCTTTTAAATGTGATAATGTAGAAAAGAATTTTGTAACAGGAATTCTAGAATAAAATCATTCTGTTCCACATTGTGAGAAAGAACAAAATCATTAGTGTTTTGCAGAAGGGGACAGTCTTTTTGCGATCTGGTGACCAATGGCTCGAGTGCCCACAGAGAGGTCCCTGCGTGCCAGCTGTGGCACCCGTGCCATAGGTTCGCCATCACTGCTCTAGGCTATACTTCAGATCATAAAAAGTTGATAATAAAGAAGATAATACAGTAATACCTTGGATTGCAAGTAACTTGGTGTGAGAGCGTTTTGCAAGACAAGTAGTGTATTTTTTTGACTTGATAAACAAGCAAGGTCTTGCAAGACAAGTAGTCGTAGGGATGTAACCGCTCACCTCAAGCGGGCGTAGCGGGCTGAAATCGGCCCCGCTCACACCCACCAGAGACTCGCTTTGATATAAGAGTGTTTTGGATTACAAGCACAGTTCCAGAACGAATTATGCTTGCAATCCAAGGTATTACTGTACCTTCTTACAAGCCATTTACTGACATTCCAAACTGAATGCAGAGGATTGTTTGGAAAGGGAGGGGGGGAGATTCAGCCTTTTCTAGTTGTGAATTTGTGATCCTGTAAAGGTATGACGGGTTGCTGTACATTGGTATTACCCGTTAATTTCATGGTGCCTGGTTGAACATAAGGCTATAATTCAATTGTGGTTTACACACACACACACACACACACACACACCGATGTCCTAAACAGCAGGAGCAAAGCTGATTTACATTCCTAGTATTCAAAAACAGTCACGTAATATTTATAATATAAGAAAAAGGATTTTGCAGACACCTACTCATTAGGTTATTTAAAGTCTGTCACGCTGTAGGAGTAGAGTTAATCCACAAGATGTCGGAAGGAAGGGATTACTCTGCCTGAGATCCGAAAGGGCAGAGATTGCCAAGGACAAATATGTGCACAGTTTGCTTCTTTGCAAGGAACAATCAATTGTATATAATAATGAACAGTATGTCTGTCTATTTATACCCACCCACCTATCTTTATATATAGACCCCGTTTCTTTATGAATATAATTGTATATGTGCACATATACAAAACTATGGTACCTTAAATGGTAAGAAACCAATTATACATACATTCACCAACTATCCATGGCTCATCAGCTCACACATTTAGGGTGCTTCCAGACAAAGCTTTTATCGCACAATCGCTCTGCCTCATTCACAGAATTTTACGGGGTGTCCAGACCTCAGCATCTTCCGCTCTTAACCCTCCCATGCTTTCCCACTGCTTCTTCCATCTTTTTTCTTACTAGGAAAAACTGTTAAGGATAAAAAGGTGGAATACCTGCACAATATCTTCTGATTGGTAGTGCTAGGAGTCTTCCATTTCGAAACAACATTAAATAATTATATTGGAACATGATTGGGACATAAACCTAATAACTGTATTTCTCAGGAAAAAAGACAACCCAAATCCATTGTGCTCAAGGGATGGGGCGAACATTCAGAGCAAGGCTATTGGACTAGGTGAACACCCCTGCCCAAAATGCCTGTGAGCAGAATCAAAGGGGCACAGTGCACCTCAAACATGCCCCATGCCCCAGGTCTGCTTGCTCACCACCAAGCCCCCTGATGCCAACTCTACCCTCTCCCTTTGCCAAAGGGAAACAAGCCTTGTCTTGGGGAAGGGGGACACTGTAGCAGATAGAGTGGACAGGTCCTTTACAGAGGACTGTCATGTATTTTGGAGAGCTGACTGACAACAGTCTCCTAGTTGAATGGTGTCCTCTATTTAAAGAGGTTCCAATCCAAGTCTGGTTTAAAATCAAAGAACCATAAGGAAGGAGAACAGGGACTTTGAAGTTGCACATCAACACCTGGACAGTAGACAGAGCAGGCACAGAGGTCACCTGGTCAGTCTTCTCAACTACGGTGAGATGTATTGTGTTTCTATATGAATTACAGTTATTCTTTCTAAATTTGCACCTATAAATATGAATGTGTATATGCGAATGTTATGCAGATTGGTGCCCCCTTTTTTGGTGATGCAACGCCTCTTTTTAGGCAATGCGTAAGTGGCCATTCTAGTAGCAGGTAGCTCAGGGCTCCTCTCAGGCCTCTCCTTATTCCCAAACTGAAGTAAGTAAAGATGCTTCCTGCATGATGAAACATCAGCATCTTCTCCACCATCGTGGGGATTGAACTACAGTCCCCATGCTGGCTGGGAATTATAGGAGTTGTAGTCCAATACATGTGGAGGGCACCATGTTGGGGTAGGTTGGACTAGGACAGGGGCAGTGGGGAGTGGAATGACAGACAGGCTTGAGTTGAATTCCATGTGACAAGCACCTGAAGGCATAACTGAGACAAAATGACCACCCCTGATTTGCAACCCCATTCATAGGTAGACGATTTGGGGTGGCCCTTTCAATTATTTGGGAGGCTTAGAGGGTAAAACATTTCAGGGGACTTCAGATGGGTGCTTACTGTTACAGCAATGGCAGGTTAATCTTTCCATGATTATTTTTTCCGTCACTGCTGCCATGTTTTCCCCCCCCACCATCACCACCACCCAGAATTCCCCTCTGGAATGACATTTATATATGATATTTATACATTTATATATGATATTTATACCCCACCTTTTTTCCTGCAAGGAACCCAAGGCGGCTTACATAGTCCTCCTCCTCTCCATTTTATCCTCACAACAACCCTGTGAGGTAGGTTAGGCTGAGAGTCAGTGACTGGCCCAAAGTCACCCAGTGAGTTTCATGGCTGAGCGGGACTAGAACCCGGATCTCCTGAGTCCCAGTCCAACACTCTAACCACTATGCTATACTGGCTCTTTGTGCGGGAGTGTAGTCCTGAGTGTGTTGTTTCTGAGTGGGATCCATATGCACAGTTCCTTGTCAGTTCGAAATGTATAATATGTGAAGACCTGACCTGAATGTAAACATCTCCAGGGTCACCTGATGATTCTTGGTGTCGCATCATGATCGTGAAACATGATTCTGATTAGCACATGTGGGAAATAATGGACAAAATGAGGTGTGTTTTTAGTATAATGGACTGAAAATCTTACAGACCTCTAGAAAATCTCCTCATTACAATTTTAATGACTCTATTATAGATTAATCCCAAATGTGGTAATGAATTGATTACCACCTTCCCAGAGCAGTGAGAAGGTGCAATATACAGAGCAGTACAGCTTAATCTATACTGGGTATTTTTCCATTGGAAGAGAGATCATCGGTAATTTATGTTGCCTCTATAAGAAACTGTTCAATTAGAAATGTCCATAGTGAGCAGACAGACAACAATTCTTCATTCGCATAAGCATTTTAAAAGGTAAATGCACATTAAAAATTGCACAGCTTGTTGGCTAAGAAGGATTGAGGCTAAGCTGTAATCGAATGGGTGATCAAAACTATAGACCATTTTTTAAATTGACCACATGACAATCTTCTACATTCAACGAGTATTTTTTTATTTTTCTTTTACAAAGAATGCTAAGGCTGGAGTCCTTTCTGTTTGGAGTGCCTTACTTTTGTCTGTTTTTGAAATGTGGAGTAATAGAAATGGAGAAAAGAGCCTTTAAAAAAAGAAAGAAAGAATGTATATTGTGTCCATTATGGATTTTGCATCCACATCACATATTTTCAAAATCCAAATATCAATTTAAGTGCACATTATAAGCCACTTTATTGCCCCAGGTCATAGATACATGAATATAGCAGAAATCACAAATCTTTTGCTTTACCCCATTGAACAGATGCACTGGAGTCTTCCTTCCCTACTGGGAGAAAGAAGGGAAAGCTCCAAAAGAGCAAGAGTAGGTGCACAACCTGGTCCTGCACCTATGGATCTCAGTATTGCAGACCCATTGCATATAGAACAGGGGCAGGAAGTTCCAGGGGTCTAGAGGCCAAGTCCCTCCCCTGGAACCCACCAGAGGCTGTACACTGCCCCTGCCACCATCCAGCCACCGAAAAATTCAGTGGTGCGATAGCAAAAGAGGGGCTGATTTTCCCATTTTGCTGCCACACCACCACGCCACTGAATTTCAGTGGCCAACTGTGGCTTGATTTCCCTTAACACAACTGCCACACCAACAAACTTCTGTGGCAAATTCGGTGATGGGTGGGCTGCAAAAAAAAAAAAGGCCAGGGGGGGGCGTGTATAGCCAGTGGTTTATGTGATGCCCACCCCTGATTTAGAAGCTAATCTGCTATATGCAAGGGGTGGGGTTCTACCTCCACATCAGCTTCGTGTTGTGGAGGTGCCTTGGGAGTTACGTGCAGAAACAATTGTGCATGGCTTCCATCTGGATCACCTTTTACAGGATTAGGACCATTTAGACCATGTAGAGCAGTGTTCTCCAACCTTGGGTCCCCACATGTTCTTGGCTTACAACTCCCAGCATGCCCGAGCCAGTTGTAAGCCAAAACATCTGGGCTTAATACATTGAACTTCAAGCATGAATGGAATAAGGTTGACCTGAACATTCTCAACTGAAAACACTTAGCAAAAGTAACAGGTGGTTGACCTGTGAAGGGTTTGGAAATGATTGTGGGTTTCCCAGCAATTTTTAAAAGTAACCATAAAGCCCTCAAGGTCTTGAGGACTCAAAGGGAATGCTCACAAAAAGAGCCCAATCTATATACACGCATATAAAACAAGAAGTCCTGACTGACTGACTGACTGACTGACTGACTGACTCATCAACGCCCAGCTCAAACCATTTAATCTAGGAATGTGAAATTTTGAAAGGACATTGTTTTTATGACGTAGACACCCACAAAGGAAGGATTTTTGGAAATTCCGTCCCTAAGGGGGTGAAAAAAGGGGGCAAAATCATCCCACTCTCATATCTCCTATGGGCAAAACAACAGGGGAGTAGTTATGCAAATCAGCCTCATCTCATAATTGCTGCAGGAGCCAATAGGAGCAGTTATGCAAATAGCCCATACGGCACTTAGAATGTTCGTATGAATTCCTGCAGGGGCCAATAGGGGTGGGTATGCAAATCTCCCCTAGGCCATTTAGAATGTTCTCTGAGGGGGTGAAAAGGGAGGGAAACTTTTTAAACTGACTGACTGTTGGGGGGGGGCGTCGCATAGGCTCCATCACGTTTTGACGGATCTACCCCAAACTTGGCACAGTCACTCTTCATCACCTGTAGACTCTCAGGATTAACCTGATTTTTCTTTAAGATCAGATATTTCTGTCAGATATTTATGAACTGCCACAGGGGCCCAATCAGGAGCAGATATGCAAATCTCTTCTGCGTCAAAATAGAATGTTCATATGAACTGCAGCCGGGGCCTACACGGGGGTGGGGTGGGAGCTGGGATTTCATTGTTGGTTAGTCCTGGGGGGGTGGAGCTGGGATTTCATTGTGTAGTCCCGGGAGGGGAGGGAAGCAGGGATTTGATTGTGTAGTCCCGGGGGGGGACACACACAGAGATTTGATTGTGTAGTCCCGGGGGGGGGGTAGCTGGGATTTCATTGTTGTGTAGTCCCGGGGGGGGGGAAGCTGGGATTTCATTGTGCAGTCCCAGGGGGGAACAGGGATTTCACTGTGTAGTCCCGGGGGAGCAGGGATTTCACTGTGTAGTCCTGGGGGAGCAGGGATTTCATTGTGCAGCCCCGGGGGAGCAGGGATTTCATTGTGTAGTCCAGGGGAGGAAGCAGAGATTTAATTGTGCAGTCCTGGGGGCAGGACCGGTGCAAGGCAGTTTGGTGCCCTAGGCAAGATCAGATATTTAGCGCCCCCCCTTCCCACTTGAGAGCGCTGTTCCCCCCAAGGCGTTTCTGGCGCCCCCTTTAGCCCTGCGCCCTAGGCAGCTGCCTAGTTGGCCTAATGGTAGCACCGGCCCTGCCTGGGGGGACAACGACAGGGATTTCACTGTATAGTCCTGGGGGAGCTGGGATTTCATTGTGTAGTCCCGGGGGGGCAGGTATTTCATTGTGTAGTCCAGGGAGGGAAGCAGGGATCTCATTGTGTAGTCCCGGGGGGGGGGAGCAGGGATTTCATTGTGTGGTCCCGGGGGGGCAGGTAGTCCCGGGGAAGCTGGGATTTCATTGTGTGGCCCCGGGGGAGCTGGTAGTCCTGGGGGAGCTGGGATTCCTGGTGAAGGTGCATGAGGAAAAGCAGAGTGCCTCGCATGAGTGAGATGGAAGATTTAAAATCCTATTCCCGTGTGCAGACGCCCATAAATCCACACACAGAAGTTCAGATCTGTCTCTCCCACTCTCAGCGCAGCTTTCCAATGTATCGGATGTCAGCCAGCTCAGCTTCCTCCTGTTTGCAGATTCGAGTAGTAAGGAAATAACTCTGTAAACTCCACAGGTCTATTTACTACCTGTTTATTTACTTAAGAAAGCTTATTCTACAGAGTATACATTTCCATGTGCAGAGTACAATGCATAGCAAGCATTTAATCCAGTGGAGCAAGTTGAGCTTCACTCCACTCAGCACAGACATTACATGATTGCATTTAGTCCAGCAAGCACTAGTCAGAAGACAAGAGAGAAAAGAAGAGAGAACAGTTCAACATCTCTCCAAAATGGCTACAGACAGAGAAAAAAACAAGTCAGTACGTCATCAGAACATACAAACCACGTGACCAGCTCGTATTTCTTTCACACCTACTTTTCCCATGAGAAACACACAGGAAGTAGGAGACAAAACATAACTTGTTTACCAGCCATTCTGTTCCTTTCATTTGTAAACAATGTGCCACAGCTGGTGATTGTGATACATGTCACAACACCTGGGGGAACTGGGATTCCATTATGTAGTCCCGGGGGACCTTTCCTATGGAGCGATTCAAAACAGCGGTCAGCTACCTTAAGGAATTTCGAACAAATGGTGCCTATAGGAAATAAATATATTTAAGTGAAGAGTGGGATGTTTGACCATCTTTATCCCTTAATTGGCACAAACCGAGTTCTATTTTTTAATAAAATATGATGGCTATAGGAAAAGAAATGAAATTTCATTTGAATAAAACAAGACACGTGCCAGCACCTCAGTTCAAACAAATATTATTTAAGGATTTTAAAACTCAAGAATGCCATTCAACACCAAGTGCATTTATTATATGGGAGTATCAGATAATCAGAAATACAGGATGTGTTACAGGAAGTCTGTCCCTTTTCATCCTAGGCACTTTACACAAACTCATTTCAGGTGCATAGCAACCAGGAAAGGAATTCATTCAACAACAAAAATGGTTTTTGGTATAAAAACTGTCTGTCCAAGCTTTATTGTCTGGATGGATTTCAGAAAGAAAGAAAGAAAGAAAAGCATCCTAAACAGCAAAAATATCAACCTGAATAAAATAAGCTGCAAATGTCTCTTTTCCTTCCATCTTGCCACACTGTAATAATTATCACTTCCAAAGGGTTGGCAGTTGATAGTCCCACACAATGTAGGAGGGAAGAGTGAAAAGCTGCCGCTTGTGCCTGCAGGCTGCATTGTACAGCAGGCTAGCATGATAAGCAGGCATCCGGAGGACAGAAATGTAGCATCTCATAGTCACTGGCAAGAGATGCCAGGAATTGGCCAGGGATTGGGGTGGGTGGGTTGTTTTTGTTTTTACATTTCCTTTCAGTTTTACAAATGGGCTTTACAGTCACTTCAAACTGTTCCCTGCTCTCACTAACTCTCCACTGTTTTAATTATTTGCACTTCCCTCTCCCCTTTTGTGCTTGATGTTGGCATTTCAGGAATGTTCAAAATGCCAGGAAAAAAACGGCACCTTCAGAAATGCAGGAATAGCACAAAGGCCATGCAAAAAGTAAACTAGGGTGTTGTCTTTACTCAAAATCGGTAGCATTGGGGGGAAGCCCACTAGGGCTGGAGTCCTGAATCTTTCAACTGGAGCCCCGAATCTCTGGGAGGCCACCTGCCCCACCACCCTGCTGTCCAGGGGCACTTGCTAAAATAAAGGCACAGGGGCCCCAATGATCCCTGTTGCATCTGACCCCCCTGAATTAGCTGGCTTTTTGCTCACATGTGTTTCATCTCCTGCTGCCCCCCCCCGAATCTTTCCGCCTGAGGTTTTTTTCTGTCATCAAATGCCCTCCTCTTCCCTGTCCATACATCCCTTTTTACAAATAGGGCTGTCCTTAGGAGACAGGGTCCTTCACACACACACACACACACACACAAACGCACACATGCACGCATGCACACACACAGAGAGACTTTAGAGTATATGTAAATTAGCATATACATTATTTTTGCCCTATGGGCCTGAGCCTTGGATCTTTTCAGTACCTAGCACCACCCCTGCCCCCAAGGCAGCCCCCCAGCTCTCCCTCACTGCTGCCAAGATTCCCCACCACCCCACTACCAATTCCCTCATACAGATCACTGAATGCTAGCAGCAAAGAAAGCTATATGTATTGGGATCGCTGGAATGTGTGTGCGTGCGTACCCATATGCAAGTGTGCGTGCGGGCCCCCAAGCCCCAAACCAGCATCGCATGTGGCCCTCAGGGGCAAAATGTTTGTGCTCCCATACTCAAAATAAATATCAAGCCACAGGTAGGGTTTGGATGAACAATTACCAGATCACATACCCTTGGCTTTATATAATTTAGGGACAATGACATACGTCGTATTTTCACGTGGGGAGTGCACACCTGATGCCTGCCCGAGCCTTGATTATTTATTTTTAGTCTTTAGAACTGCTCGTGGCTATTGTTGAATATATATGAAAGACTGTCAAAAATATGAAACGATGCTAGAAAGAAGCAAAGTGTTAAGAGAAACTCAGATGCTGTCAACTTGACAGAGTGGCTTACTATGACACTATTTGAAAGAAAATAGTTATGAAACCATGCATGTTTTTGCTTTCTTCCTTTGAATGCTTTCTTCTTCTGAGTCTTTTAGTTACTGACATGGAGATAATTACAAGGTTCAGACAGGGAATAGAATTGTTTTAAGTTGGTTACATAATTTTTAAGATTTGGAGTTCTCTTTTGTTGCTTTGAATAGTTTTCATGGCTCATTGTGTACCAGGCCAAGGTCCTAGGTCTTCTTGCTTCTGCTATAAAAGTTGTGTGCTTTTTTCCCTCTCTGGTCATCCCACTCAGAACACTCACAAAGGGATTGCATCCAAAATTCCCTTCCTCCAGAGGAAGCTCCTTCATAATACGGAAGGAACCTTTAGATGCAACCCTTAAATTCTTTTTTTGTTTGTTTGTTTGTTTGTTTGTTTTCCTGGTGTTGTGATGTGATAAATAAGAAGAAGAAAAACAATATAACACCATCATGTTGTTTATAGAGGAACAAAAGTTCCAAGGAGATTACGAGTTACTATCTAAGTTATTGGTTTCTCTCAGTGGACATGTTCTACCCAACATTCTGAGAACAGACTGAAGGCACACAATGCAGTTGTAATTTTGGCACTGCCTGCTTCTGGGATTATCAGGGTTGCCAACTGGAAAGGAAAAACACACACACTAATCTAACTGGGTTTTCTCTTTTTACCTCTGTCTGGGACAGCTGCCAACGTGTGTGTGTGTGTGTGTGTGTGTGTATGTGTGTGTGTACAAGTCAGAGATTTGGGCTTGCTTGAATTGTTTGAGTAAAAATTAGAAGCATCATTTTCACTCAGGGCTGGCCCTACCATTACGCAGAGTGAGGTACAGTAGCCAGTCACCTCAGGCAGCAGATGCTGGGATGGGGTTGCAGCCCCCAGGCTGTTCTTCTTGACCCCTCGGCTGCTACCATCCTTCTGAGCTGGTGCCCCAGCAACAGCTTGCTGCTGGCATGGCTGGCTAGCAGGCAAGATGTCTTACCTAGTTGCCTTCTCCCAATGTATTTCCAAGTTGGGGAAAGTCCCTGACTGAGTGAGCAGGAGGAAGCCAGGCCACCCACTGCAGCAGGCATCGTGCATGCTCGTGCATTGCTCTGTTCACAGCTACACATGCTGGCGCACTGCTGCATTGCAGCATTTGCTTGAGTGGGCAGCAAGCAGGTGTCAGGCAGAGCAGTGAGCAAGCAGCAGCGAGGTACTGGGGAAGACAGAGCTGTGTGCGCCATGTGGACTGCCCTGCACCCTCTAAACTAGTTTGCTGCCCTCAAGTGTGGTAGAAGATGGTGTCCCATCACCAGTGCTGAACTAAGATCTAACTACCAGTCCAGCAGGGGCACCATCTTGTTAGGGAGGCCACGTACGCATTGCCAAAAAAAGGACATCAATTCTCATAACATTTGCATATGCAAATTTATATTTATAGGTGAAAAACTGGTGTCTTTTGTCCATGGGTAAGTGGCCACTTTAATATGATCTGGCGGCAGCCACTGTGGGGATTTATTTATTTCTTATATTTATTAATCGCCCATCTGGCCGGTCACCCGGCCACCCTGGGCGATGTACAATTAAAATACAATAAAACAATACAATAAAATATAATAATAATTAAAATAATATAAAAAGTTCTTTTAACCTAACCCACCCCATATTCCTGCCTGAACAGCCATGTTTTTAATGCACGGTGGAAGCTCATCACGGAGGGGGCATGGCGAAGGTCACTAGGGAGGGAATTCCATAATGTGGGGGCCGCCACAGAGAAGGCCCTCTTCCTAGTCCCCACCAGCCTGGCTGCTCTGGCTGATGGGACAAGGAGAAGGCCATCCGTGGCAGATCTTGTTGAGCGGCCTACTTGATGTTGCTGGAGGCGCTCCTTGAGATAAACTGGGCCGGAGCCGTGTAGGGTTTTAAAGGTCAAAACCAACACCTTGAATTCAGCTCGGCAAGCAACTGGTAGCCAGTGCAACTCATTAAGCACTGGCGTGATATGATCACGCCGGCGGCCGCCCTTAATCAGGCGAGCCGCCGAGTTCTGTACCAGCTGAAGCTTCCGAACCGTCTTCAAGGGTAACCCCACGTAGAGCGCATTACAGTAGTCTAGGCGAGAGGAGACCAAGGCATGAACCACTGATGGGAGCAGGTGATTAGGAAGGTAGGGGCGCAGCTGCCGTATCAGATGGAGTTGATACAGCGCCGCCCGGCTCACAGCTGCCACCTGAGCCTCCATGGACAGCTGGGAGTCTAGAATGACCCCCAAGCTGCGGACCTGGTCCTTCAGGGGTAGATGTACCCCATTCAGCACCAGGTCAACATCCCCTAACCTCCCCTTGTCCCCCACCAGAAGTACCTCGGTCTTGTCGAGTTTCAGCATGTTCCACTGAGCCACTGAGAACCAGATAAATGTTGTACTGAACAACTTGGAGGAAGAGCAGCATAAAATAAAATGCCCGAATAAATAAAAACTGGCTAATACAGATTGAACACAGACCTGGAGGTACACAGATGGATGTTCTCTCAACCTCACAGGAAACAGCACGGGATGCGAGAACTTAACTTCCATTAAAGAACAGCAAGCTTCAATTAAAGATTGTGGAAGCTGAGCATATGGTGCTCACCTGGAGAATCATCTGTAGCCTGGGGACACTGAGGGTGAATTTGGTCATACCTCTAGGGAGGAACCATGTGCTTAACTTCCACAAATGATCTTCACACTGCGAATGTAAACACAAAGACCCTGGGATAGTTGGCAACATTCTAAATAATAAAAAAGTTTAACTGGTATCTAAAAACATTTAAAGAGGGGAGCTAGCTCCTGTACACAGTATGAAAATCAAAGAGGAAACTAACTAATGTCCATGTACCATTTAGGACCTAGATACTGGAAGGACTGCCTCTGCCCATATGATCGTTGCACTCACACTTCTTTAGAGAAGGCCCTGCTCCATGCGCCACCACCATCTGAGCTGCGGCTGTTGTGCACAAAGAACAGGAAGCAGAACGAGGGGAGAAGGCACCAATGAGTGAAAAAAATGAAAGAGAAAAAAAATCTCAGGTGCCTACTGAAATATTTATTGTCCAAAACGTTTCAGCATATACTTTTGTCAGGGGCAAAAAAATAAAGTGCTGCTCAAAACGGAATGCCTCAGCTATCTCGTAACTCACGAGATAGCTGAGGCATTCCGTTTCGAGCAGCACTTGAAAACTGTATGCCCCTGACGAAGTTATATGCCGAAACACGTTGGGCAATAAATATTTCAGTAGGCACCTGAGATTATTTTTCCTTTTTTTTCTCTTTCATTTTTTTTGCACAAAGAACAGGGCCTGCTTGATACTGGTCACTGAGGTTATGGAACTCCTTGCCATCTGAGATCCAGCAAGGGCCCTCTTTATAAGTCTTTAGGTTCCAACTTAAAATGTTGGCATTTAGGCTTCCCTTTCAGCAACGTGTTTATTAATTAATATCTGTTGTCATTTATTTATTTATTTATTTATTATATTTATGAATCGCCCATCTGGCCAGACATCCGGCCACTCTGATGATGGCTGTTCAGCGTACTTTTGCTTGTTTGTTTTACATTTTTATTATGCTTCTTGTTCCATTGATTGTTTTCATTGATGCTGTGAGACTCAATGTGGGCACTATTATAATGCCAAAAGATGGAATAAAGATGTTACTGAATGAATGAATGAAATGTAGGATTGTGACCTCTCCAGCCAAAACAGGTATTATCTCAGGGTTGCCTCCTTTTAACTGAAGGGGGAAAGGAGGGCAGCACCAAATACAAGTAAACACGGGGGCTCAAAAGCTCAAAATGGTACTAGAAAATAAAATGTTATAAAATAATGAAATGCCTTTGTAAAATTCCCAATGTACTTCAGTAAAACCTTTGTTAAGCTTTCAAGACAGGAAGGAAGGAAGGAAGGAAGGAATCACCAATAATTCAGATTTTTGTATACATAATACATGCACTATGTTACCAAAATATGTTGAGCATTTTATATGAGCATTATGCTATTTTGTAAACTTCTGTTTTCTAGCACCGTTTTGAGGCTTTTCCTCCTCTTTTTGGCGAACTGACAATCCTGCCATTCATCACATCAGTGGGGCAAATCTAGAAAGACACCATGGGGCTTACTGAGATCAAAATATACCCACAGATATTGTGACACATTGTTTTAAATGATTAAATTGGAGTTGGAGAAATGTTAATTATGGCTAATGGTTATTATAGCTCCTTCTTTGCCCACAAAGCCATTTTTTCCAGATTGGGTATATAAACAGAATAATAATTATATCTGTAAATTTAAGAAAAACCCAACTTTTCTGTGTTGGTTATTTTTAATGCAGACTTCCTGTTGCTCTTTGGTGCCTCCAGAACCCATTTTCCCCCCAACATGGGCATATCTTTTTGAAACGGAATGTAGGAATAATTGAAGTGTGTTCAGGCACACAGTTCTACCTCCTTGACAAAAAAAATATATGGATACTGTCCTGTTCATAACATATTTTCTACTCATTGTGAACAGAACTCCCAAAATATGTATAGTCCATAAAATATGTATGAGTAACAACCCTGCACTACCTATTTGTGCTTGTGAGTTCTTTCTAATGCACACTCATTTCAAGTGCATTGTTCATTGCTAAGGCTGAGCTTCTAAAAAAAAGTCTCAAAATTAAATAAAATAAAACCCATCATCCCCTGGCTTCCTAGACTTCCAGGTATGTGTTGGCTCAAAAGCAGCTGGTGGAATGTCACGGGCTGTCCAAAGTCAGTGTTCAGCAGTTCTTGCATGTGATTCTATGGCTACAGTACCCTGCCATGCCACTGAAACTCCAAGTTTGTCTTCAGAACAGCAGCATTAGTCTGATAATTATTTTTATTTTATTACATTACATTAATATCCCACCTTCTTTCCTTCTGCAAGGAACCCAAGGCAGCTTACATGATCCTCTTCCTCTACATTTTATCTTCACAACAACCCTGTGAGGTATAACAAGGGATTTATACAGATTGATTCAAAAAGCAGAAGAACAAGATGACCATCTAAAGACAGTATGGGATAATGAATTTGAAGAGGTGACCTCAAAGGTGGGCTGGAACAATATATGGGATAGACGGATTGTGAAAGTTATGTCAACTAGGATAAAGGAGAATTTCTATAAATTAATATGGAGATGGTACCTAACTCCAGTAAGATTAAATAGAATAGATAACAATTGCTCCACACTCTGTTGGGGAGTATGTCAGGAAATAGGTACATATGCTCATATGTGGTGGAGTTGTAAAAATGTTCTGGAATTTTGGCGAGAGGTTTTTACAGAAATATCGGAAATTATTGGCATTAATCTAGAGGTCTGTCTTAAACTTGCATTGTTATCAATAACCGATAAAGTCACTTGTGCTCAAAATACGAAGGAACTAATTGTAAACTTGTTAACTGCGGCTAGGTTAATGATAGCGAGGAAATGGAAAGTACAACATGTTTTTCTAATAACTGATTGGTAAAGGAAGTTTGGGAAATAGCCCTAAATGATAAACTAACGTAGTATCAAATGCAAAAAGGGACAGTTAAAGAAGAATAACTTTATGGATATATGGAATCAATTATTAGACTATGTATTAATAAAAGGGAAGGGGAGTATGCCTTGTCAGGATATGTTATACTTTTGGAATGTGTAATTTAATTGATTAAGGGGATGGAAGTATATTAGTTGGTCCCTAAGTGGGTGTGGGGTGCACCTTATGATTTACTGTAGCTGCATGTTTTTGTTTTACAGTGTTGTATGTAGTTTATAATAACTAAATAAAAATTATTTAAAAAATAATAATAATAATTTTTAACCCTGTGAGGTAGGTTAGGCTGAGAGTCAGTGGGCTGGTTCACACAACACAGGAACCGCAGGGGAGCAGAAGCCCCTGGCGGTTCCCGTGTCATGTGAACGCTGGCTGGGGGCGCCCCTGTGCGACAGCTGCGCGCGGGAAGCACGGAAAGTCACCATGGGCAGTAGAGGGGTAAGCCCCTACCACGTGTGGCCACCCTGCTGTGCAAACAGCAGGCGGCCATCCTGCGGGGGCCTCCCGTGGCTGCACAGAGGTGGCAGCCCAGAGCGGCCGGAGCTGCACACGCTCCGGCCTGTAGGGGCAAATGGCCCTGCTGGGCATCCCAAGCTGCCGCCCCCTAGGGCTCCACCGCGGTCTGCCCAGGCGTGCGGGGCACAGGTCGTCTTCGGCCCTCCGCTGGACCCCGCAGACAGCCCTGTGGTGCCTCCCCCTCTCACCGCCTGTGACTAGCCCAAGGTCACCCAGGGAGCTTCATGGCTGAGTGGGAACTAGAACCCGGATCTCCTGAGTCCCAGTCTGACTGAGTCAAATGCTCTAACCACTACTCTGCACTGGCTATCTATAAACTAAGTGAATGGGGGCATTTTAAAAATGTGATTCATCTTGTGCATTCTAAGGTGTGGAATAGCCCCTTGAGAGGACTGTACCGCTTGTATAGCTGCACAGCTGAACTAGCTCTGAGAAAACTGTGCTTTTTTGTGTGTCTCTTCACATCTTCAGAAACCCACTGTTTTTCCTCTTGCAAAAACTGCTGGCCACTAGAGCCAAGTCATTATACTCCAAGTAGCCACTTCATTAAGTGATATTGAAAACAGTTTCAGTGGGAGCTTAATAAATCACTCCCTGAGCGGCGGTATTGTAAGGAGAGAAGAAAGCACGTAAAGGCCTTGGTGGTGGTTCATCTTGGCTAGATAAATAAATATGCTACCAGCGTTAGCTAATGTCTGTTTTTTACAGGAAGGATTGGGCCTCACTCACAGGAGAATACGTGTACAGGCCATTAGGAAAAAATGGCTTGGCAAGAAGGGTAAGTTTAAGACAGAAAATGCGATCTGGAATTATAGTGCTCGGGAGAGTTTGCGTGCTAACCAAGGCTGTAAGTCTGAATTACTTTCAGCCAGGAAAGCTGAACACTTTTGTAATATATAATGCATTGAAGACCCTAAAAACTGTGGAACTTCACAGTTTTATTAATCCTGCTGCTCAGTATTTATATCAAAGCGGAATAGTTACAGAAAAAAATCATTCAGGGATTTACATTCTTATTACACTCCAGTATGTCATAACCGGGGAGTAATGTCAGGAAAGTACATAATAAGAAAGTAATCTGAAAGTACACAATAAAAAAAAAATCTTATTATACACTTCGGGGAATGGAAATAGCTCTGCAGATGAAACTGTCAAGCCTTTGGATATGGGTGGGAAAACTGTGGCAGCACAAAGGTAGCAGAATATGTCAGCCAGTTCAATAATCGACTGGAGATTTGCATCCATGATATCAGAAGTCCTGAACTGTGGAACAGGGCTGTGACTTGCAGGATGCCGCAACTTACGCGACTTTTTCAGTCTGCACTGGCTATGATAACAGGATGGAGAAATCTAAGTTGTGCTGGGGGAAGAAAAGGTAAAAAGAAAAATAAGTGAATGTTGTTGTAGCTCTTCCACAGGAGACTCCCACTGGAGGAAGAAGGGGAGGTGATTTTCGTCGATTCCTCCTTCCCGCTGCTGTCCCTCTGCCCGCTGCAAATTTTCTCCAGAGTGCTAGGGGATGCCCTGCTGGAGGACCCTCCACAGGGGGAGGGGGTGGCATGGGAGGCTGCAAGGAAGGGGGAATCAGGGGAAATCACTTCCCCCTTTCCTCCAGCAGGAGCCTCTGGTGGACGGCAGTCCTTTCCAAGAATGGAAGGAACCCTTCCAGTCATAGAAGGAGCAACTCAGGCAGGGCCGGTGCAAGGCAGTTTGGTGCCGTAGGCAAGATCAGATATTTAGCGCGCGCCCCCTTCCCAGTTGAGCCCTCCCTCCAGCCCTCCAGCCCTATGCCCTCTGGCGCCCCTTTAGCCCTGCGCCCTAGGTGGCTGCCTAGTTGGCCTAGTGGTAGCACCGGCCCTGAACTCAGGATAAGGGGTCTACGGATTTTGTTAAATCTGCTCTGTCTTGTGTTTCATGGATTGTCAGGCGTCTTGTATTCCACTAGTTGCTCATTGATGCAATCAGATTGTTTTTTTAAAAAAACAAAACACATAACTTTGCACTAACTCCCTTGAGTGCTAATGCTGGATGACAAAGGAGCTTAACGTCCATTCCAAGAAAATTGGTTGAAAGTATTATTAAAGTTAAAATCAGTAAGCATATAGAAGGGCAAGCCCTGCTGAAAAAAAGAATCAGCATGGCTTCCACAAAGGTAAGTCCTATCTCACTAAACTTTTAGAGTTCTTTGAGAGTGTCAGTAAACATGTAGACAGAGGTGATCTGGTAGACATTGTTTACCTGGATTTCCAAAAGGCTTTTGACAAAGTCCCTCCCCAAAGACTCCTGATCAAGTTTAGCAGTCAGGGGATAAGAGGAGAAGTCCTCTTATGGATCAGTAACTGGATAAACAACAGAAAGCAGAGAGTAGCAATGAATGGTAAAAATTTCCCAATGCAGCAGGGATCTGTATTTTGGGACCAATGCTTTTCAACTTATTCATAAATGAATAGGAGTTAGCAGCGAAGTGGGCAAGTTTGCTGATGACACCAAATTATTAAGGGTACTTAAAACAAAAAGGGATTGTGAGGAGCTCCAAAAGGATCTCTCCAAACTGGGAGAATGGGAATCAAAATGGCAAATGCAGTTCAATGTAAGCAAGTGTAAAATGATGCAAGTCAGGGCAAAAAATCCTCAAATATAAGCTGATGGGATCTGAGCCAGCAGTGACTAACCAAGAAAGAGATCTTGGGGTTGTGGTGGACAGCTTGATGAAAATGTTGACCCAGTGTGCACCTGCTGTGAAAAAGGCAAACTCCATGTTAGGCATAATTAGGAAAGGAATTGAAAATAAAACTGCCAAGATCATACTCCCCTTATAGAGATCTATGATGCGATTACACTTAGAATACTGTGTACATTTCTGGTCACCACACCCCTAATTATAGAATTGGGGAAAGTGCAGAAAAGGGCAACTAAAATGATCAAGAGGCTGGAGCAACTCCCCTATGAGGAAATGTTACAACATCTGGGATTGTTTAGCTTAGAAAACAGGCAAGTAAGGGGAGACATGATAAAGGTGTACAAAATTATGCAGGGCATGGAGAAAGTGGACAGGGAGACATTTTTCTCCCTCTCTCATAATACTAGAACCCGGGGTCATCCTATGAAGCTGATTGGTGGGAGATTCAGGACAGATCAAAGGAAGTACTTCTTCACACAGCGCATAGTTAAACTATGGAATTCACTTCCTCAGGATGAGGTGATGGCCACCAATCTGGATGGCTTTAAAAGGGGATTGGACAAATTCATGGAGGGTAAGGCTATCAATGGCTACTAGTCCTGATTGGTCATATGCTATTTCCAGTATCAGAGGCAGTAGGCCTATATACACCAGTTGTTGGGGAACATGGGCGGGCAGGTGCTGTTGCACTCATATTTGCTTATGGGTTCCCATGGGCAGCTGGTTGCCCACTGTGTGAACAGAATGCTGGACTAGATGGACCCTTGGTCTCAGCCAGCATGGCTCTTCCAGTCTTGCCCCATTTCTGTGTCAGTTTGCCTTTTTCTTTTAGTCTGCATGAAAAATCGTATGTGCTTCCCCTAATATATGCATTTTGTACATTATTTCCCCTAATATATGAATTTTGTACACATGTTTGATTGGAGAGATGCATCTCAAGAATTGGAGAACTGCGAATACCAAAAGGTAATTGCATTTCAGTTCACGTATTGGTTCAGGAAGTGCAAATTAGATAGGTTTGTATTGATATGCAAACCAAATTAATTTCTCCTCCATTCCTGAGTCTGCAAAGTTTGGCTCATTCTTATTAAAAACAAACTAAAATGAAATTCTCATCCTTCCCTACTTTTAATGGGGTTTGGAAATAATCAAACTATTTTCTGACTTTTTAGGGCAATAGTTCAGTTAGCCAAGCCCAACTGCAAATCAAACCAAGTGATGGGTTTGCCCGTCCCAGCTTTTCAGACTTTGCCAAGCTGCGAATCCTTCCTAAGCTGGTATGCTTCTGAGAGCCAAACTACATGTTATGCCAGTAGCAAATAGGTAGCTGGTGCAGTTCCTTCAGCAAAAGAGTTGCAGGCTGAAAAGGGGCAGCTCCCAACAACAGCCGAGCTGCTGCATTCTGTACTAGCTCCAGCTTTTGGAGCAGCCACACATAGAGCGCATTACAGTAATCCAGTCTTGAGGTTACTAGCACCTGTATCACTGTGGCCAAGCTATCCCTGTCCAGGAAAGGCTGTAGCTGGTGAACCAATCAAAGATGGTAAAGGCACTCCAAACCGCCACAGTCACTTGGGACTCCAGCGATAATGATGGATCTAGGAGTACATCCAGACTATGAACCTGATCTTTCAAAGGGACTGCAACCCCATCTAGAACAGGCAACAGGCCTATCTCCCAGACTCAGGATCCACTCACCCACAGGGCTCCCGTCTTGCCAGGATTCAGCCTCAGTTTATTGGCCCTCACCCAGCCCATCAGTGAGTTCAGGCACTGATCCAGGACTTGCACAGCCTCTCCTGATTCAGTTGTCACAGGGATATAGAGCTGTGTGTCATCAGCATACTGATGGCACTTGGCTCCAAATCCCCTAATGACCGCTCCCAGTGGCTTCATATAGATGTTAAACAACATTGGGGACAAGATGGTACCCTGCAGAACCCCATAGCACAATTGCCAAGGGTCTGAGGAATAGTCACCCAGTGTTACTCTCTGAAATCGACCCCACAAGTAGGACTGGAACCACTGTAACACAGTGCCTCCAGTGCCCAATCTGTGGAGTTGATCCAGGAGAATACAATGGTCGATGGTATCGAAAGCCACAGAGAAATAGAGTAGAATTAACAGGGTCGCACTCCCACTATCCTTCACCCGATAAAGGTAATCCATCAGGACGACCAAGGCTAATTCAGTCCCATAACCAGGTCGAAACCCAGACTGGAATGGGTCTAGATCAGTGATGGCAAACCTTTTTGAGCCCGAGTGCCCAAACTGCAACACAAAACCAACTTATTTATTTCAAAGTGCCAACACTGCAATTAAACCTGAATACTGGGGTTTTAGTTTAGTAAAAACAACTCATACAGTTGTCTGAACTAATTAACATATTTTGTCTTAAAAGAAAAACACAATAACAGGGCTTTCAATGATACAAACAGTTTTTTATTGAAAAAAACATCAACTCAAATTTTTTAAATAGTACTACATTGTACACATAGCCTGAAGGTTATTTAGATAGGTTTGGGGGAAAGAGGGCGGGGGATTGTGAAGAAGCCAGGGAGAATGTGAGGAAAGGAGGAGACCTCAAGCGTTTGGGGAAAAGAGGGGGGGATTGTGAAGAAGCCAGGGAGAATGTGGGGAAAGGAGGAGGAGGTGCTGGCTAGGAGGGAATGAGGCGGCTGGGGGGCAAGAATGAGGCGGCTGCATGGGAACGCACGACAGGGATGTAATACGAGCCTTACCTGGGCTCTTCCGATCGTTCCTGCGGTGGCCCGATCTCACTCTTCTGAGCGGCGTGGAGCGTTCTCCGCGCCGCTCAAGCTGCCGCCGCCGCCGCCCATCGCTCTTCTGAGCGGCGCGGAGCATTCTCCGCGCCGCTCAAGCTGCTGCTGCCGCCGCCGCCCGTCACTCTTCTGAGCGGCGTGGAGCATTCTCCGCGCCGCTCAAGCTGCTGCTGCCGTCCGTCGCTCTTCTGAGCGGCGTGTTCTCCGCGCCGCTGAAGCCGCCTCCGCCTCTGGACCCGCCGTCGCAGCCCGTCGCGTCATGCCCTGTGCGCTGGATCCCCGCGCTCTGTTTTTGGTGGTGGCGGGGGGAACCAGGGCAGCAACAGGACTTAAACAGCCCTGTTGCCCTGGTTCCCCCCCCCGCCAAAAACAGAGTGCGGGGATCCAGCGCGCAGGACATGACGTGACGGGCGGCGGATCCGGCGCGCAGGACATGATGCGACGGGCAGCGGCGGGTCCAGCGCGGCCGGCACGGAGGCAGCAGGTAGGCCCGTCGTCCCTGTCCGCCGCATCACGGCCTGAGCCTTGGCGCGCAGCATGACGCTGCCTCACACCGCCGCTGGAGACCTATGGCTGGTGGTGACCTATGGCTCACGTGTCAGCAGAGTGGTCCACATGTGCCACCTGTGGCACGCGTGCCATAGGTTCGCCATCACTGGTCTAGATAATCAGTATCCTCCAAGAGTGCCTGCAGTGACATGACCTACTTATGCCTGACATGACCTACCGATGATGTCAGAAATGTTCTTGTTCATCTCACTTCTTGCAGGCTTTAAAATGCTACATGAACTGAGTTCGCTGAAGAAGGCCCCAAAGTCAACACCCAGGTTCATGGAGAATGCCATGCCAGAGAAACTTGTGCACAATTCAAACTATCCCAAGCTGGAAGAAAAGCCATTTTTTAAATACACATAAATAAATGATACTTCAAAACTGTTATTAGGGTTGCCCAGCAACAGTACTAATTGCAAAGTTCTGCACAAAGCCTTAATAAATCAGGCTTTTATTTAAGGAATAAAAAGGAATTCCTTTGCAAGTAAAAAGCCCTCAAAAAATCTGCCAGTCCATAACAGGATATAAATGGCTTTCTAGATTCGTGACTCTTGTTAACCCCTTTTACATTGGCATTAATAAAGGGAAGAAATGTCTGCTTAAAGAAGACTGATTACATCTATCTGCTCATCTACTCATAAAAGCAACAAACTTGAGTTTGCTTCAAACTGTATTGGGATAGGGGTATTTAATGTATTGGCTACGTGGTTAGCTTGATGTGTTCCTATGTCAACCTTCTGCTCTACACTGATGCTGAAACTTCCATAGAATCATGGAGTTGGAAGGGACCTCTGAGGTCCTCTAGTCTGACCACCTGCTCAATGCAGGATCTGCGATGCAGGATCCTGACTGATGGCTGTCCAGGTTCTTCTTAAATACCTCCTGTGAAGGAGAGCCCACCACACCCTGAGGCAGCCTGTTTTGCTGTCGAACAGTTCTTGCCATTAGGAAGGTTCTTCTGAAGTGTAGCCAAAATCTGCTTCCCTGCAATATCCATCCATTAGTTCTAGTGCTGGTTTGTGGAGCACCGGAGAACAAGTCTGCAGCCTCTTCTGCATGTCAGCCTTTCAGGCATTTGAAGACTGTCTCTCCTTAATCTTCTCTACTCCAGGCTAAACATACCTAGTTCTCCCAACCATTGCTCATAGGACTTGGTTTCCAGATCCCTCACTTGGTCTTGACCTCCAGAGGCCACCCTCCTCTGGACTGCTCCAGCCTTTGTCAAGTCCTCTTAAAATGTGGTGCCCAGATCCAGCCCAAGACATTTTGCTGCCTGAGGAGTAGCAGCAGATCCCCACCCCCACCCAGTCAAGGTGTGCAGTAACCAAAGTCAGTCAAGTTACTTTGGTACATGAAAAAGAACATCTTACAAGCACCCCTTCCCATCCAAGGCAGTATAAATAAAATAATAACAAATTAAATAACTGACCATTTGCTGCCCTTTCATAACACCCAAAATCTGCTGCCTGAGGCAGCTGCCTCACTCTGCCTAATGGTAGGGCCTGCACTAGTGGTGCCCAGAATTAGACATAGTGCTCCAGATGCAGCTTGATCAGCACAGAATACAGTGAAAGTATTACTTCTTGTGATCTGGAGACTATGCTTCTGTTAATGCAGCCTAAGATTGCATTTGCTTTTTTAGCAGCTGCATCACTCTGCTGGCTCATGCTCAGCTTGTGATCCATTAAGACACCTAGATCCTTTTCACACATACTGCTACCAAGGAAGGACTCCCCCATCCTATAGTTGTGCCTTTGATTTCTTTTGCACCTAAATGCATTAATCTCTGTTAAATTTCGTCTTGTTAGTTTTGGCCAGTGTTCCAGCCTGTTAAGGTCCTTTTGCATTTTGATTCTGTCTTCTGTGGTGTTAGCTATCCCTCCCTTCTTGTCATCTGCAAATCTGATAAGCATCCCCTCTACATCCTCATCCAAGACATTTACAAAAATGTTGAGCAGCGCGGAGCCTAACACCAAACCCTGCATTACTCCACTCAAGATGTCCCATCAGGTTGATGTAGAGCCATTAATGAGCACAGTTGAGTACAGTTGTGCAACCAACTGTACATCCACCTAACAGTAGTGATCCCCAGCCCACATTTTTTTATCTCGTCAACAAAGATATCATAGGAGATGTTGTCAAATGCTGAAATCATGTTGTACTATGTCTACAGCATTCCCTTGATCTACCAGACCTTTAATTCTATTTTTTTAAAAAAAAAAAAAAGAAGAGAAGGTTGGTCTGGTATGACATAGTCTTGATCAATTCAGGCTGGTTGCTAGTAACCAATGCATTCTTTTCTAGGAGCTTGCTATTTAATAAGCTGTTCTAGATTTTTTTTTCCCCCTGATGAAAATAAGCACATGATTTTGATGATGAGAATGTTTCCCAATGACAACAGAGCCTCTATGTTTGCCCCTGCCAAAAAGAAGCACATGATATGCAGACATCTGATTTTTGTGATCATTAATATGCTGGTCACGTCACTCATATTTATTTATGAGTGACATGACCTTTATATCCTTCCCTTCTAGTGGCCATGCACTACTCACAGTGATTCACAACAATGTAAAACTCTATTATGTTATAAAACCATACATTCAATTAAAAATGCAATAAAAATACAGAGACAATAAAAATACAGAGGCAGAGATCATAGAGAAAACAACCTTTAAACAAAGCAAACACTTAGCAGGGAGAGCCTGCTAGAATAGAAATGTCTTCACCAACCAGCAAAAGACATCCAGAGAAAAGGCCACCTGCACTTTACAGGGCAAGGTATTCAACAATATTGGTGCAGCCACTGGTATCAATAGTGCCTCGAGTTTAAGTGGTGTGTAACTGCAGATAGCTCATGTGAGGTAGGAAGGGCAGCCCAGGATGGGAGGGGGTTTGCTCTGGTCCTGAGTTATGGTAGTAGGTGGTTGATGTGAATATCAGGAATCCATTCCTTCTCCGGGCCTTTAGCTTTCCCTCATATTATTCTGGTCCTTAAAATATGGGTATGGGCGGGAGTGGAATACATCATGCATGTCTCATCTTGCAGCCTCCTGATCACTCAGCTCCAACCAGGCGTTCTCTTTCTGTTGCTCACTCTGCAGAGCTACGATTTGCCTCTCCCTTCTCTTGCTAACTGTGGCCATCACTTTATTGTCAGGTGCTGGAAGAGAGGTCACCTCAAGCATCAACAGTAAATGAAAATAACCATTTGCATTATAGATCTGCAGCTCACTGCAATTATTTCCCTAGCAATGACAAACCACCTGAATGCTGTAAGGAAGTGGGGAGGCGGGGAATAGTCATGGCATTGAAGCCACCTCTGCTGCAGATAGAGATCATTTTCTCCCTTTGGCTTCCGTTGTTGTGTAACGACCTAAACTGGTTAGAAGAAATTATCTTTGATGATGCATTGCATCATGCCTGACACCAGCAGCCTTACTGCTCAAGTTATCGTATGATGACTGCTGTTATCACCAGAAACTGTGGAATCTTCTTGGTGGTTCCAAAATCTTCTGTTATATACAATCATTTCTTCATATAATTACACACTGAGTTTAAACCAGTCTTTCCCAACCGGGTGCCCTCCAGATGTGTTTGACTGCAACTCCCATCATTCCCATCCAGCATGATCATTGGCAGGAGCTGATGGGAGTTGCAGTCCACCACATCTGGAGGGTGCCAGGTTCGGGGAGGCTGGTTTAAACTATTGGTGAACAGAAAATAGAATTGGTGACCACTCAGTGGGCATAGAACTGTGTAGCACGAATGAGTCACCAAGGATCTCCAACCAGGGAACTCTAGAAGGAGGACCAAGAAGATTACTATTTACACAACTATGCTGTTTGCTGCAGCACTGCCTTGCAGATGGCCAGGACGCGAACTCATCAGGGATCAGTGACACAAGGGGTCGATGGGATTCTACCTGATCCTATAAAGCAACTCTCTCTGGCATGGCTCCTCAATCTGAGCTGCTCTTTTGCTTCTTGATTGCTAGCCCTAATACATCCACATACTACTACTACTACTACTACTTCTTGTTGTTGTTGTTGTTGTTGTTATTATTATTATTATTATTATTATTATTATTTTCATATCCTGCCTTTTTGTTCTCTTCCAAGACAGCTTACATAGTTCTTCTCCTCTCCATGTTATCCTCACAACAATCCTGTGAGAGTGAGATCAGTTAGGCTGAGAGTCAGTGAGTGTTCCAAAGTCATCCTGTGAAGTTCATGACCAAATGGGGACTAGAACCCGGATCTGCGAGTCCCAGTATGATACTCTAACCATTACACCACACTGGCTCTCTTACACCCAGGGCCAGATTAAGGTCAGCTGATGCCCTAAGCACAGCCCAATAATGGTGCCCCCTCGGCCCTTCCATTGCTTAGCTGGCAAGACATTAAGACTCAGTAAATGCTGAAGGTGAAATAAGACAGTAAAAGTTCAGTTTTCTTCAAGGCCATCCCCCACTCCAGAACACACAACTATATTAAATATAAACTGTTTTTTATTATATTTATTTAACATTAAATAGCAGCAAGCAATATAAGCCAATTATTTACTTATAACTAGGGCAACAGAAAGAAATACAAATTTTCATCACTGTTTTATGCATTTTTAATAAAACTGTTATAAGGGGGGAAATGCAAATGCAAAAATTTGCGGTACTCTGGTACTCTGTGGTGCCCCCTTCCCTTGGTGTGAAGGGGGGCACCACAGCATGTGCTTATATTGCTTAATGGTTAATCCAGGGCTGCTTACACCATACATACTGAAAATAATGTTATCACTTGATCTGAAATTCAGGGTAGTAAAGAAATGGTAACATTCTCCTCATTTTTTGAGCTGATGCTAAAGATGATGGATCTGTTCGTTGTGTGTGATTAAATATCCACCATGGTAAATAGAAGATGGAGCGAGGAGGAGTTGTTGAATTACACACACACACACACACACACACACACACTGCAGACTATATATATATATATATATATATGAACACAGAAAACCTTTGTATTGTGTCATGCTGAATTACAACAGCCGGTTTTAAAGTTGTCAGACTCTTCAATATTTCTAGTCAAATGGTACATAACAAGTTTGTGTTTCTTCTGCCATTTCTATCCATACACCCCCTTTGACTGACAGTGTAATCCTATGCATGTCTACTCAATAGTAAGTCCTATTCACTTCAATGGGGCTTGCTCCCAGGTAATAGGATTGCAGCCTGATTTGATTATTCATTTGGAATCCCCAAGCTTTCTTATTAGTTGTGTAATCCTGTATAGGAGCTGATATCCGCAGGATTTTGAATTTATTATCTGAAGCTGCACAAAAGGACTTCAAGATAAACTCCTCTCCTACCATTCCTCCATGGCAGATAGTAGCTTTAACATTAGGTTAATGCAAAGGAGCAGAGCTCTGCTGAAAGGGAGTGTGTGTGTGTGTGTGTGTGTGTGTGTGTGTATAAATGAGATGTTACAGCAAAAAAAGGGGGGTGGATATGATAACTGTGGAAAGCGAATAAGTGTCTTCAGGGCTAAGATACTGAAGTCCCCAAAATTGGGAAAATCTAAAACATACAAAGAGCGTCTGAAAGCAACAACAAAAAATGAGTATTTTAAGAACTGTAGAGCTTTGTAAGGTATTTTATCCAACAAAGTCTGAGCCTAGACTAGCCATGATCTCCCTTGGAGTTATTGTAACCGGAACTGCACAGCTTCTTATGTCTCACCACGCTCAAATATAGTCTACCAGCCATAGATGCTGGCTTACAGGGGTTTCTTAACAATCCTTTCTTGCTGCATACAAGACTGCTCAAATTACAGATGGGGCAGGCCAGGCCTGTTTCCTTACCTTTTCAGATGGATTGTTTTAGAAGGCTATGGGTGGGCATGATTCAACTAAAATTAGGGGTATTCGGGGGTGGGTGGGTTGGGCTTCAGGATTTAATCAAGGGAAACCCTACCTTTCTCCCCAATCATTCAAGCACCGATGGCCAGTGGGCTGTGCTCAACTTGGCAAGTCACAAGCTGCATACGCCTTCTGCGGTGGGTGTGCCACTGCACAGGACTCAAGGTGGGTCTCAAAATGGAGATGTATTTCTGTGGTTCATTGTTAATGCACATGCTTTGCATGCAAAAGGTCCCAGGTTCAATCCCTGACATCTCAAGGTAGGGCTGGGAGAAAGTCCTGCCTGAAATCTTGGAGAGTTACTGAGCTAGACAGACCAGTGATAAGGCAGCTTCTTGTGTTCCAAGCCACCTTCTCACCTCCATAACAAACAATATGTTATTGGTATTTCTCCCTTAATAAATGAGCATCACTATTCAAACCCATTAAGAATTACATTATGATTTAATTAGCTGGGCAGGAGAACTGGATGCAAAAACTGATTAATCTAATGTTACCAGGCAGCAACCTGGAGATCTTGGAAACCTTGTCTGTCTCTGTAAGATCTCAATGGCCACAAAGGATGATGGAGCCTCAGCTTTTCCTGCCCTGCACCTCTCCTTGGTCCCTTCAGAGACCCAACTGAAACAAGCAGAACCCTCTTTTTTTGCCCCGAGCAGGTGTAGGCATGGTAGGAGGAGCAGGAATTACATTTTACATCCTTATATCAATAAACATATAATCTCGGGAAATAAATATGTATTAAATTTTGCACTTAGTGTAATTGATACTATTTTGCTTTAGGAGTGTTATTTGTTCATGCATTTCAATTCCTAGAGATAGAGAATAGTTTTAAAACAGAACCTCATTATCATCAGATTATGCACAAGTCAATGAAAATCTCCTAGCAGTTTAGATTTAGATCAACTCACCTCCTGAAATCAATGGGGCTTAAAAATGCTTAACTTTGGCCCTTTGTGTGCCTTTAGAAGAGTACCATTCCCATGGATAGCTGTTATCACATTCTGCAAATGTTTGTTGTAAAACCTATGAGCTAAATTATATAGCACTAGTTCCCCCTGTTTCAGTAGCTAAATTTATTGCCATTAATTTCCAAAGGAATGTAGTGGTGCCTCCTCCTTATTTACAGAAATGGCTTCATTTGAAGAAGCTAATAACTTTGTTTAATGCTCCACTTCAATTATTGTTGCATGTGCAGTTGTTAATACTTTGATGTCTGCCACCTGTAAGATGCCAGAATTCCATCTAGTTATTTTAACCCGTCTTCCCTGGTTACGCTTTGGCAGCTGCTGTGCCTGAGCTGATCATAAAGTATGGGAACAAATCTTCTTACAGCTTGGTGCTACAATCAACAACTTCCCTAAAAAGTGGAGGCTGCTGGCACCAATGTTTGCAGGGCTGTGTATCCACTCCAGATTCTACTCCGAACTTTCAAGGAGCTATCCATGGTGCCAAATCTATTTTTTTGGGGGGGGGGAATAGGTTCCAGCACCATGGATAGCTCCTTAAAGGTTCAGAGTAAAATCTGGAACAGATACACAGCCCTGCTGACATTGGAGCTACCAACCTCCATGGAGGAGAGTGATCCTAAGCCCAAGTTATCTCCACTGACTAAGAAGAGACAGGATCGGTGTTTTGGCGAGAGGTTTTTACAGAAATATCGAAAATTATTGGTACTAATTTAGAGGTCTGTCCAAAATTAGCATTGTTATCAATAACTGAGAAGCTTATTTGTGATCAAAATACGAAGGAGTTAATTGTAAACTTGTTAACTGCGGCCAGGCTAATGATAGCGAGAAACTGGAAAGTACAACATGTTTTCCTAATAACAGACTGGTATAAGGAAGTTTGGGACATAGCCCTAAATGATAAACTAACTAGTAGTATCAAATGCAAAAAAGGATTGCTAAAGAAGAATAATTTTATGGAGATATGGAATCAATTACTAGACTATGTATTAATAAAGGGGAAGGGTAACATGCCTTGTCAGGATATGTTATATTTTTGGAATTTAGACTTTATTTGATCAAGAGGATAGAAGTATATTAATTGGTCCCTTGGAGGGTGGGGGGGAGCACTTTATGATTTATTGTATGTTGATTATGTTATATTTGTGTGATAATTTTGTATTTTGCTAAATATATTTTCTGTGTTATAATTTGCTTTGAAAAATAAATAAAATATTAAAGAGAAGAGACAGGATCACTGCTAAATTCCCTTACACTGGCAGAGCCCCAAAATATTGTGGCATAGCAAATCTATACCAGTGTAAAGTCACTCTTGCGATGGTGGTAGGCAACTGCTGCAAGAACCCCTGTTTGGCAGGAAACCCCCAGTGCAACTGGGCCAGCTCCTGGTTTTAGTGGAGCCCTCAGAAAAGTGCCCTCACTCAGCCCTGTCATTCATGAGCAGGCTTTCCTTTAGGTCAGGGGTGCACAACGTTTTTGGTCTTCAGGGCTGCATGTGATGCTGGCTTGTGGGTTGGGGGCCACACCAATGTTGATCTCAGTGGGACATACTTCTGAGTAAACAAACTTACGATTGCACTGTGACTCTCCAAAATTGTTGTTACATCTTCTAAGCCAAGCTGCTACAGTTTGTGCACAGAAAGAGTGTCATTAAATTCCGGCTGTGGAGAACTTCTTTGATAAGGATTGATTTCTGTTTCATTCTGTTGAGCTTAATTTAAGACAGAGAAACCACTTCAGAAGGTATTTTATTTAAGCACAGTAATATCCATGCAATCAGGAAACACCAGTAGATGGGACTTTTGTTCTGATTAAGATGTGCCCTTGATTAAAGGGCTCAGTCCAACTGCCACTGAAATCAATGGAAGACTTTTCATTGATTGAAACGAGCATTGGATTAAGCTCTCAGAGAGGTTGCCCTTTCCCACATAAAACAGCTCTCCAGTTGCTATATACACTTCACAGAGACAGCTTGATTGCTCACTTTTCAAAGCAATTTTCTAAGGCAGATCCTTGCTGTCCTGTGAGGGGTTGTCAGTGGAGGATTCATTTATGAGAATTTAGGCATGGAACTCAGAAAACACAATGTATACTTCATAATATTAGAAGAAGAAGCCATTCAAATTCATACCTGGATTACCAGGTTTTATAAGTTGGTCCCAATACTAAAATGACTGGGTTTGCACAACATGACAACCCATCATGGGTTGCTAAACAGAAGGGGTTATCGTGCCATGCAGTCC
The DNA here is from genome assembly GCA_021292165.1 of Shinisaurus crocodilurus. Classification (NCBI taxonomy): domain Eukaryota; kingdom Metazoa; phylum Chordata; class Lepidosauria; order Squamata; family Shinisauridae; genus Shinisaurus; species Shinisaurus crocodilurus. The sequence goes on along the minus strand of CM037878.1, from coordinate 258,966,872 downwards.
CAGACCAATTTCCCCTGGGTGGTTTGTTTGTGGGCAACAAGCCACCGCTACAGCCCATGGGCTGTTGTAGGGATTGTTCTACCCACAATGGGTTGTTGCGTTGTCCAAACCTGGACAAAAAGCAGAACGAGGAGGGAAGGCACCAATATGTGAAAAAAAACGGAAGAGAAAAAAATCCCAGGTGCCCGTTGAAATATTTATTGCCCAACATGTTTTGGCATATAGCTTCATCAGGGGCAAAAAAAAAATTCAAGTGCTGCTCGAAACCGAATGCTACAGCTATCTCGTGAGTTTTTTTGTGACGAACCCACAGAAAACTCACAAGATAGCTGAAGCATTCCATTTCGAGCAGCACTTGAATTTTTTTTGCCCCTGACAAAGGTATTTGCCGAAACGCATTGGGCAATAAATATTTCAACAGGCACCTGGGATATTTTTCTCTTCTGTTTTTCCCCAAACCTGGACAACCAACCCCATCCTGAGTACGGGGAATTGGCTACTGAGCCCCGTGGCAAAAGAGCAGCAAAACCCTCTGGCCACCCTTGCCAAGTGGTTCCTGGGCAACTGCCAGTGCCTGCCACCCCCAAAGTGCCCAAGCGACATTTGCAGGGGGTGCACTCCTCGCACCCTCTGCAACAATCGCAAGCCATTTCGGGCTCACTGTGGCTTTCTCCCCCCCGTTACCTTTGTTCTTCTTCTGGAGATTGCAATCCCCATTTTGACAGCCACTGACAGCCCCTTCAAAGTGCCCAAGTGGAACTTTAGAGGGGTGTCCATGGCTGTCAGAACCTTAAATTTTTTTTTTTCCATAAAATATGTTGTGCAAAAAAGCACTTTTATTTTTATTTCATTTTATTTTTTTAGCTGCAGTTGTGTGAGTGCGGGGATTTGAAGCCTTAGCTGGGGTAATGTCCAGGGAAGTGCCTGCTGCCAAGGTGCAGCAGGTACAAGCCCTGGTCATTGCCCAGAAGAGGCTCCAACTTGCTTTCCCCCTCTTTGGTCTCTTTCTCTCGACAGCTGTCAAAAGATGAGCTGTCAAGAGAAACCAAAGGTGCAAGGAAACTTTGCATGGAAAAACAGATGTTTTGTAATATTCACCCCCTTTGCAGCAAGATCCTTATCTCCCCCCCCCCCCAGCTAGTTCACATGCTAGTGCACATTTTGCACGTTTTCTGAGCCTCTAGGTGCTCGGGAAGGTTCAAAATAGCACCCCCTTTTTTCTAGGGAAAAGGGGTTTTGATAGGTGTGGCAGCTAGCTGCTAAAACTCTGGGTCCCTTTAAAAAGGGTTCTGGCTGGGCAATAGGGTTTTTTTTTTTACTAGGACATATGACTGTATATGCCCCAGTAAAAAAAAACTCATTGAGGGTGGGGGCCAACAACACATGGTGAGCCCGATCATCTATGGGGTTCACTGTGGGTCATTTGCATGACAAGCAACCCACTGGGGCTTATTGCCAGGGTGGGATCGCACGATATGCAAATGTTCCCACTGCCATTATTGGTAGACCTATTAGATTTACCTAGGTCAATGAAATGTTCTGGCCAACAGAATTAGAAATACAGTATACACATTTTAAAAATAAATAATGTGAAGGACTGCTGCCGGTCCTTTCCCATGAATTCGGGAGCTAAGCAGTTAATTTGACAGCTCTGAGCTCCCGTTCGTGCACCCTGGGTCAAATCAAGACGAACGTACTGGATTAGGCACCGAGTCAGAAGGAAACTACGGCTCAGTCAAAAGTGAAACCGGTTTATTTACAGAGTTAATTGAGCGAATCAGGTCAGGGAGATAAGGGAAGTTATAGTAAACAAATCAATTGAGTCAGGGAATACAATCCACAAAAGGAGGTAGAACTTACTACGCACAGGCAGAACTATCAAACAAAAAAGAACCTACACTATCCTTAGCTAACATTGAAGGCTCCACCCTAGTCTAACACTAGCAACTAAGACGGACTTACGGCGAAGTACCCAGGAGGTCTGCTTGGGGGTTGAATGTCCGGGTTGGCCTGAGCCGACGACCCGTTCCGTGCTGCCTCGCACCTTGTTCCCAACAACCTCAACGGAACCTGGGCTGTTGCTTTTACCCCCTCGCTTGCCCCCCTCTCGCTCCCCGACCCCTCCCTTTGTTGACAGGACAAACCGGTCTGGCCAGGCAAGACGCGTGCTGAGGTTCTTCGGCACCACTTTGCCCATGGCTCCTCACGGGTGCTTGTAGGGTGATTGAGGGTTCTTGACAGCCCCCTGAGAGTGCTTGGGGGAAGACCATTGAGGCGAATGCAGATGTGTGTCCCAGACTTGACAACCTATTGAGGGTGCTTGGCAACAACTATCTAGATGTAAATGCGTGCCTGGGACTGAGCTCCCCTGCCTTGGGCGGAGATTATGCCGGTGACTGGGGGGGGGGCAAAGAGTGTGTTCTGTCAGGCTTTCTCGCCACAAGTAACATTTTACAAAATGGGGAAAAAATCAAAATTGGAACTAAACGTAGAGATGTGTGGGAATTTTGTTTCTGTTCTCAAATCATACAACATGTCCCATTTGAAATCCCAAATCTGAGCACGAGTGCTTTGGGGGGGGGGGGATGTTCATAAATACCCGAATTTACAATCGCGTTTTTGTTTTGTTTTTAAAACACTTTTTAAAAATATATTTTAAAATAATGTATTTTCAAACTCTAGTCAATGGGGTGGGGAATACACACTTTTGAAGAATATGCACAGAATTGTGCACTTTCCCCATTTGAAATGCACATTTTTCCTGTTTGAACAAGCCAAAAAAAAGGGTGAAAAATGAAAATGGGAGAGAGCTGAAATGAGCTTCAAAGTGATTTTCAGATAATTTAGGCAAGCTCAAAATTGCTGGTTCTCCCATGCCTACGTACTGTTTAAGCAATTAATGTATATTGTCTTATTAATATTTTATCTCTTCTTTGTTGTGTTTTTAACCCCATTTGTTTATTGATTTTTGTTCTTGAATTTAATTTTTTAATTAGTATTTATTATTATTTATATAGCACCATCAGTATGCATGATGATCACCAAGTATGAGAGTTAGGTAGTTTTTTGCTGATATTTTTAATTGTTTGATGGCTTTACTAGTATTTTTGTGTACTTGGTCTTTAACTGCCTTGGGCTTTATTCATGAAAGGTTGGATACAAATACTTTAAAATAAATGAGCAAATGAATAAATCTGAACTACGTTATTATGTATTATTTGTTTCTGAGATCTATGTCCAGTTCTTAAATGACTGCTCCTGAAATAGCCCAACACTGACTGTTTAACAAGTTCAACAAGGTGCAACAGTACCAGAAAAGGACAAGATTTCTGAGAAATCATTTGGTTTATTGATTGCACCAACTGGAAAAGAGTAATCTTGAAACGCCATTGAAAATACCTTAATAGGAATATTAAACCAGCATTAATGCTCAGAGGCAGCACATGCAGTCATTTTATACTTAGGAGGAAGCAGAAAAGCACCGTTGGCTTTGAAGGGGTTTTGTGAGTGGCACTTACAGGTGGTCTAATTAGTGGGGATTGCCAAATCAATTAAGCTCTTGCAGAATATTTCATGGCATTGGACTTAAATCCCTTCCATAGGAAACACCCTAGACAAGCAGGATTTCCCAGTTATGGGCCTGCTGAGTCAAGCTTTGACTCAGGATCTCAAAGCGCTTTTCTGGCACCATTGTTAGTACTGCCTGCTGGCCTTTACAACATAGCTCTGAAGGGAGCAAGAGCGATGTTTCAAGTGCATTTCACCAGTTCCATCCACTACGTTTATTGAGGTGTGAGATTGGCATTTGAGATGTGAGAGGGTGGTGTGATGCAAAAGAAGTCTGGGTTCTTGCATCTTTAATGGAAAGCATCTCTGCTCTCCTCATCTACATGACAGGCTGCACCTGCCCAAATTCTGTCTTCTATTCAACAGGGTACAAGAACTCTTCAGTCTTGTTTTGTATCTGCTCCCCAAAGCACCCAATCTAGTATAACCAGGCGCAAAGGACAGGTAGTAGGAGTCAGAGAATCCTCCTATTTCCATGTTCCCCTCATCTGGAATTAGAAGACTGTTGATCATTGGGAAAGGAATGTGTGGCTGGGAAACTCTCTAGATCAGGGATGGAGACCTGTGGTCCTCCAGAGGTTGTTGGACTCCAACTTGCATCAACCCCAGCTGGCATGGCCAATGGTTAGGGATGATGGGAACTGCAGTCTTACAACATCTGGAGGGCCACAGTTTTCCCCACTGTTACTTTGCCCATTCTTTGCATATGGTAAATGCTAATATAAAAGTGTAAGCACTCTTATAGGAAATAACTCCCACCAAGCTCACAGTAAGGAGTTCATGATAAGAAGTAAGCAAACATATATTCTGAGGGTTCCCTTATCTCTATCGCTGCTTTGGTCCTAATAAAGGTATTGCCTGACTGTGGATTTTGGAACTTCATCATCAGTAGGTTACAGAGCTTACAGTAGAGAACTGATGAATAAGCCCTGTCAGGGTCAAGGTGAACAGTGAGCAACTGTGAACTATACCACCATTTCATTTCAGTACAGTTTTGCAGTTGTGTTGTTTAAAAACAACCCATCCAGCCTTCAGCCAAAATTGAGTTCCAGAGAATTTAATCAGCCATAGGAAACATATCCATTGACTTCTGTCAACCCTGCCTTTCATTGTTTTCACTGTATTGCTAATATGCGCTGTTTGTAACATGGGGAATAGTTGCGCCAGTGCTTCTTTCCACCATATGGTGGAAATGTATTTATTACATTTCTATACTGCCCAATAGCCGAAGGTCTCTATGCCGTTCACAAAACAAGACTTAAAACCATAAAATACAGCAGCATAATTCTTGTTATGCATCATGAACAGCCTGTGGGGAGTGGTTTTCTGATATGTAACAGAAAAGAAAAACCGGCAGAAGCATTTCCATGTTATATTTAAAAACAAAAAAACAAAAAAAACCAGTACAGATGTGAAAGTCAAACATGAGCCCTGTTCAGGTAACACATGAGGGCTTAAAGCAGGCAGAGGGTCAGTGGCCCCACCGACCTCAGTTCAGACCATGCTTGAACGCAAGTGTAACTCTTCACACAATCGGGAACCCTGATAAGGCAGGGTCCGCAATTGCACGAGTAGAATTCCCTTTGATCTTGCTGATTCAACACAAGGTCTGAACTGAGGTGGGCGGGACTAGTGTGCATGGAGAAATAGGGGGCAGGGCCAGAATGCACAGCCATACCTCTCTACCCCATTTAAGCCCTCATGTGCATTCACCTGAACAGGGCTTTGGAAGCCAGATAACCTGTACAGATAATGTAGCTGGAATTAAGCAATGAAGTTGGTGAATACCTCAGTTCCATTAATTGAAGAATATGCTTGTGAAATATAGATTCTCTTATTCACAGCATATGTTCAAAAGTCTGGTACAGGATCTATTGAAACACATAGCACTTGGAGCTGAACTTTTCCAGCCATAGGAGCTACCATTTGGCTTGGTTTATTTATTTTATTTTATTTTATTTTTATTTTTATTTCTCAGTTGCCCCTCCTCTCAAGATACATTACAATGAAATACTTTATAAACTAAGCCTCTTTTGAGTAAGGGTATTTAAGACTCGAGCATCCTTTTCCTGAAAACATTGGAACATGGGAGACCGCCTTAGACTGAGTCAGACCCTTGGTCCATCTAGCCCAGTATTGTCAACACTGACCGGCAGAGGCTCTCCTGGGTTTCAGGCAGGAGTTTTCCAGCCCTACCCGGAGATGCCGGGGACTGAGCCGGGAGCCTTCTGCATGCAAAGCATGTGCTCTATCACACTGAGCTACGCTCCCTCCCCTCACATGGTCAAACTATACCGAAAATGTGGAAATACCTAACTAGTGGAAAGAAAAACATGAGTCACTTTTTCTTATTGCAGCCCTGGGCTATTACTAATGTGGGTTGCCTCTCATGTTGAACTTAAAGACTGATGTCCTATAACATAGGAGTGCTGTGATTTTATTTGGTTTATCCCCCCCCCCCCGCCTGATATGCATCATATGCATTAGCAACCCTAATTTTCCCCTGGAATTTATTTACTGTTCTCACCATCTCCTGCTGTCACTTGTTTTATTTTCCATCTGTGACAGCCATCTGGCTGTAGCTAATAAAACTGAGAAGTATGGCAGACTGAGAAAAAGGTGACACCACTTAATAACCCTTAGACTTCCACTGAATTTGAGGATACTTTTCAACAGCTCTCTTCCCAGGCCCGATCCATACATTGCCTTTGTGGCATAGCAGCCACTACTATATACAGTAATACCTTGGATTGCAAGTAACTTGGTTTGAGAGCGTTTTGCAAGACAAGCAAATTTTTGAATATTTATTTATTTATTTATTTACTTGATATACAAGCGACATAATGCAATACAAGTACTGTAGTACGGCTTAAATTAAAAATCTCTGTACAATTTTTTTGGGGGGGATTTCGTTTTGATATAAGAGTGTTTTGGATTACAAGCACGTTTCCGGAACGAATTATGCTCTCAATCCAAGGCATGACTGTAGTCCAGTCCCACTGGTAATGGAATATTTATGGTCACCAACAGGCAAGGAAAAAAAATGTCCTGGTCTGTTTCTGTGCCTTTAACAGCAGCCTGATCTGCAGAAATCAACATGTGAAGCTTTTCATATCATGGAGATGTTACCATTTGCTAATGTCTGCAGATCAAGCTATTGTTAGAAGGTACATAAGCAAGGAGTAGTGTTTAAAAACAAAAACAATCCTACCTCCGAGTGCCACCTCTGAGGGAGGCTCGGAGGGTGACAACAAGGGGCAGGACCTTCTCAGTGGTGCCCCCCCCCCAATTATGGAATGATCTCCCCACTGAGGCCCACCTGGCACCAGTGCTATCATCTTTTCAGCACCAGTTTAAGACCGCCCTCTACTCCCAGGCATTTAATGGTATTTAATGCCATATGATGGGGCATTTATGTCAGCTGTCTTTTTAACATGTCTAGTATTTTTAAATTGAAATTGTTTTTAGCTTTTTAAATTGTTTTACATTTTGTGTATTGGAATTTGGTATTTTATTATCTGTATTTGTGCTTGGTGATTTAATGAATTGTTGTGAACCGCCCAGAGAGCTTTGGCTCTTGGGCAGCAAAGAAATGAAATTAACAATAACAACAGTAGTAGGCGATCACTCGTGACCGAGTAAGATTGTCTTCCAGGATAAAATTACAAAAAGAAAATTATAAAAAGAGGAATTGTATAAAATTGTGTGGACTCTAGCGATGGGTCCGTAAGTGACTGTGGAGGCCAATTCTAGATCCACACAGCTTCTCACAGTGAGGACACAGGTTACCAGATGGAAGATGGTCCTGTAAAGGATTCGTTTGACGTGCTTTTCGCTTAGCACGTTTCTCCCTTTCACCTTGCACTCGGGCTTCTTCAAAGTCCATGGAACCTTTGTGAAAGGCCAAGCTCCATTTAGATCGTTCATGGGCCAGAGCTTCCCAGTTCTCGATGTTTATATTGCATTTTTTTAGATTAGCCTTAAGAACATCTTTAAATCTCTTATACTGACCACTGATATTCCACTTTCCATCCTTGAGTTGGGAGTAGTAGTAGTAGTAGTAGTAATAATAATAATATTAATAACAGCTAGGAGTGGGAGACAATTTTGCTTGGAAAAGCTGCAACAAGTAACATAGGTGGGCTGGGGCAAAAGCAAGATGAATTCATGTTATATAGGAACAGAACACTGCATTGAGTGGAGGCATATGTCTTCATGATCATTATACTTCAGGACTCTTTCCTACATTATAAAATTAAAGTTTTAAAAAATCCTCTATACTGATATTGAATTCAGGTGCTGAGTTATGATGGCTATGTAGCCAAAATGGGGCTACTGAGAAACAAGAGGCATGCTTGGGGGAACCCCAAGGTTTGCAGAAATAGAAAATATCTTTAGGACAGGGGTGCACAAGACATGGCTCACACCCCAACAATTTGATACCATTGATGCCAAATCCTCCCCCCCCCCCCCCATGATCATACAGTGCACTCTTTTTATGCTGCTTCTAGCAGAGGGGAAAGAGCAATGTGTATCATGATCACCAGGAGAGGCAATCTGGGCATCGAAGGAAGAGAGCTGTCCATTTCTCCAACAACCAAATCCCACTCCCATCTCTGTACAAGGATAAGAGGGCCACCCTTCTTCTCCATGCAGAGAGAGGCAATCTGGGTGATGGAGGAAGAGAGCTGGTATTTTCCTCCACCATCCAAATCTCACTGGCTGGGTTCGGACAACATGATAACCCACACTAAACAGCTGAGTATGGGTTGTCATTGAACTGTGGATTGTTGCTGAAACATTAGTTATCATATTTTCTCAACCCAGCCATGCTAACAAACCATGGTTTATTAACCATGAACAACCCACAGTTCACAACCCAACATCAAAGCATGGGTTTGTCTTTATGGGTTGTTCGTAGTTAACAAACCATGGTTTGTTGGCGCAGCTGGGTTCAGACAACACAATAACCCATGTTTCAACAACAACCCATGGTTCAACAACCCATGCTCAACCCATACTCAACCCTTAAGTGTGGGTTATTGTGTTGTCTGAACACAATAATTGTTTCAGTGAGGGGGAGGGATTTGTGTGTGTATGACTATGTGTGAGGGTGTATGCATATCAGCTAAGGCTGGTGCCTTAACAGACATGTCCCATCATTAGTATGTCTGTTTTATTGTTGAAGTATACATTGCCCAGGGTGGCTGGGTGACCGGCCAGATGGGTGATTTTAAAAATGTAATAAATAAATAAATAAATAGTAATAATGTTGCGCAATTTGTGCTTGCTTACAAACAAATTATGCTTGCTTACAAGCAACAAAACAAGCATGGGTCAACTCACAGGAGGATTCCTCTAGCAATACAGTAAGGCTCAAATGCTTCATAAGGCAAGACATAATTAGTGGGGAATCTTTGCTGGTTCCAGGCACTCGATCCTCCCCTTCTGGATTTGGGCCTGGAAAACTAAGGAAAAGTGTGGGTGCATGGAGGATAAGTTGTAAACAAGCACAATTTGTGACATTGAACAACATCATTACGATCATGGGGTGCGTCCGTTAAGGCATCAGCCTTAGTTTCCAATTTCCTGGCTTTATAGAACTTGAGCCAACATGAGATAGCCTTAACTCTGGTTTTAAACTGGCAGGTTTTTTGATCACTGAATTTGTTTTTGAGTGTCTATCTAAGGGGCTTTTTAAGGGTATACAATAGGATGGATCCAGATGCATGCTGGTCTAAGTAGACTTCCTCACCACCTCCTTCCCAATAAAAGTTATTCCAGCCCCCTGAAAATGCTACACAGAGGGTAAGTTCACACATCACACTAAGCCACCCAGAAGATAAGCTACTGTGGGTTCATTGCTTGCTCGATAACCCATGTTACTTCTGACAGACAATTGGGCACACTGTGGCTTGCCATGGGTTGTTTCCCCCTTAGTCCTCCTGCCTGCTCCCAGCACATATCCAAGGTGCCTTTCCAGCAGAAATCTTCATGTCCTTGTTCCCTACATCAGCACCCTTTCTGCAGTTGGTTCACTGGGGTTGCTGGCTCACAAGGGAAACTCCCCCCCCCACCTCCCACATCAGATTGCCAAATGCATATCATATTCTGAGCCCTTTTGAACATGGTGATGTGTTCACAAACTTTTTATTTGTATTTTTTAATTTGGGGTCTTGTATTGTGCAAGTGTGCAGGAGCACAAGACTGCTTATCTGCTATTTAGCCCAGCATACCAATATCCTCCTTTTGTCAATATCCATGTCAATTTCATCCTCCACTTGCCTTGCTACTGAACACTGGTTGGTTGGTGTGGGTGTGTGTGTGTGTGTGTGTGTGTGTGTGTGTGTTTTAGAAGGCTGCTTCAGTACTAACCAAGCAATTACACCTGCCCCAAAGCTCCTTCTCCTGCAACCATCAGCTGCTTTCAGCTCCCCACCCTGCCCACTTTGTGCTTGTTGTTCACCTCCACTGGTCTCCATTGTTAGCTGTCAGATATACATATGGGTTACAGAGCAGTGAGGTGGATTGCTAACCATACATAAATTTCAAGGCAGAGGAGTGAGTGAGGGGGATCAGTAAAGATATGCAAATTTCAAGGAAGAGGAGGGAGTGAGGGGAATCGGTAAATTTGCACAAATTTCAAGGCAGAACAGTGAGTGGGATTGGTAAATATACTCAAATTTTGTGGCACAGCAGTAAAGCAGAGGAGAAAATTACAAAAATTTCATAGCCACGGGCTTTCAAATGTACACACTTGTGCAAGACACACACACACACACCCAAAAAAGGTTGCAAACACATTCAGAGCACTCTCTGGTGTCCTTACTTCTCAATTTTAGGAGCATGAGGTGGAGGGCACTGACAAGGGATGCTCTTCCTGGACAGCTCTCTAGCCATTCCCGACAATCCATGATGAAGTCGTCATGCCGGGTTTGGACATCACAACAAACCACATTTAAAATAAGCCATCCTGAACAACCCAACAACAAGCCATGGGTTCTCAGGGTGGCTTGTTCGTGGAAAACAACCCATGATGAAACAGCCATTCCAGGTTCAAACGTGTCTACAAGCTACCCTTTAACAACCCATGGTGACAGCCCAACATGGCTTATTGTGTCATGGAAACCATGTCAGAGAGTTAGGAGACCCTTCTAAATGGGCTGGGCTGGGGGGGGATCCCCCAAAATCAGGTGGAGGTACCTTATGCAAGTAGAGCCATTCCTCCTGTAGAAGGTCCTTCCTCTTTCAGAAAGCAGATTCTGGATCCAACCCCCTAAAAATATAACATATGAAATACAGGAGTTTGAAATACATGTCATCATAAAGGTATGTTAATCAGAGACATGGGTTTTGGCTGTGGCTCCCTATTGAGTGTACTCTCTACACTCAATGGGCAAACATGGATTGAATTCTTGCTGCATAATATGTGAAATGGACCTTAGTTGCAAGTAAAAAGGAAATCAGTTCTGTCCAGTGCTGTTGTTAACTTCTTAGCAGCCAGTAAACTCTATCTGAGAGAGACTGGTGCAGTGGATGGTCCATAAACCTGAACTTGCAATGTTGTCATCTAGTATTTCTATTCATGCAGAATGGTAGCCAAGTGGGACGGCTCTATTGCCATCGAGCTGAAGCCACGAAATGCAAAGTTCTATAATGGCAATTAAAGGCAGACATCTTCAAAAGACTCACACATGCAATATTAAAATGATCCAATTACTACTAAGTGGCTTAAAAAAGTTATAGTATGTAAAAGGTATGAAGGGAATTGTTATCTGAATATTAACAACTTCAATTTCTAGCTCCATTCATTTTTAATGTGCTTTAAAGCATCTAATTGCCTCTTCATTGAGAAACACTTTTATTGCCATTTACTCTGTGGTAGCCATTTCCCATAATGGTGGATGCCAGTTCAATCTTTTGCTAAATAGGAGAGCTGCTGGATCATTTATTTTGTTTATTACTGCTGTATTCCTTCATCCTTCCAAGGAATTCAGAGCAGTGTTGTAAGTATGTTAGACATAAAGCAAGCATGTAGGATAGATTAGACCACGGGTGACCAACTTTTAGCCCTCCATCAAATTTCAAAAGCCCTCTGCAAGTGATCAGCTCACTTCTAGCAAGAGTGATCTATCTCTTATCTGGCAGCCCACTGAGTGGAGAGGATGGGGTGGAGGAGGTGGAGAGAGAGAGAGAGAGAGAGAGAGAGAGAGAGAGAGAGAGACGGTGGCAAAAAGAGGGGTGGCTCCACCCACCATGCAGCCCCTGACAGATTACCCCCAAAGGAATGCAGCTCTTGACAAAAAAACAGCTTCTCATCCCCGGATTAGACTAAGAGCCGAAGGCTACTGAGTGAGCTTCATCAGTGAGCAGGGATTTGGATCTGTGGTTCCCACATGCAACACAAACATTCTAGCCACTCCACCAAATGTTTTCATGAGACCGTGGTCAGCAACTAGATGGGCCAACTGGGTCCTCTCCCATCCCCATTTTCCCATGCTACCTGGGCCTAACACCTGTGCATTGTTGTGGTTTGATTATGCCTCTCTCTTTTTACTGTTTGACTTAGGGTTGTTTTTTTAACCTACTTTTTGTATCCTGATATCAACTAAATGTTTCTCTTTGGGGGGGATGAGCCATTTATAAAGAGCCCCCCATCTTCATTCTTTGCTCAGTTTCAGTGTGTTGTTTTATTTTAACCATATGACTTTTGATGTATTAATTGCATTTTGTGAATGTATAAAGACTTCAATGTAAAAGCAAGGTACAAATCCAATCAATCAGCAAAGGAATAATATCCTTACATTTACCTAAAGCTTGAACTTCTCCAGCTCCAGATTTTAAAAATCAGAGTTGAAGACTGGGCTATTGCCCCAAACTGTGACAAGTGACTCCTGCAACTGCAGAACAGGGGTTACTTGCTAAAAATTGTAGTGGTGCTTGTGATGGTCCTGTTGATCTAAAATTGGCTTCTGCAATCATCATAGAAAATTTAATCTGACATAATTCAGGTCACCTAGAGGAACCTGGCATGCCCCTCCATTTTATGAAGACAAGTCGTTGTCAACCATGTGCACATATTTGAGATAGCTGATTTGCCGAATATTGAAGCTGAGCTGCAAACAAAACAAAGCAGGCAAAAAGCATGGCAAGAAAACAGAAGGCAGAAAAAACAAGGCAGTTCAAACACAGGAAAGTACCAACTCTAGCGAGTCTTCTGAATAAAATATTTGGGAACACAGTGTGCTAAGTCTTAACACACTACAAAATAACTTGATTTTTAACAGAGCTTTTACATTCAGCTTGCAGGCTGAGAAGACCATGTGATAAACACAGGAAAGGAGGGGGAAGGCTGGAATTTAGTAGATTATATGTACATAAAGAAAGAGTTCCGGTTGTTAGCAGGACTGATGATGGCTCTGGAATTCTTCCAGAGCTTTGTTACTCTTGTGAGTCATCTCTGATTTGTCTACCTAATATCCCTATTAAAGCGGCTGCATAATTGGAGCTTGGTTAGACCAGGAAATATGCTGTTGGACTATTTCGATGAATTTCTCTCCCTGAAAGGAAATAATTCACTCTGAACTGAGAAGTCAGAAACATTGATGGCAGCAGCAGTACAGAACATTGTGAAGGGAATAACAAGCCAAGGCCGTGAAAGAAGTGTAATTTCTTTCTGGAAAAGAGGCGGAAAATGTAGCTTGTCATTCTTGTGAGAACTAAAAATTGAACTCGGAAGAGGTTTCCCCAATGTGATTAAAAGCTGCCATTGACATTCCACCAAAGGAATGAAAAGGCAGCGTGGAAAGTAGCCAAGGGGAGGGATCAGAAGAACGTGCGCCTCCTAACTAGACACAGTAGTAGCCTGGTATTCATAAAATAGGATTTAAAACTTGATATTCAATCTGAAGTTTGTATCTAAACAGCATAGCAAAGGTGACTGGGACATGATGATGCACAGATTATAGCCCTGTGTGCTAAGCCAGTGTTCTCCAACCTTGGGTCCCCAGATGTTTTTGGCCTACAACTCCCAGCATGCCCCAGCCAGCTATGCTGGCTGGGGCATGCTGGGAGTTGTAGGCCAAAAACATTTGGGGACCCAAGGTTGGAGAACACTGTGCTAAGGGACAGATTTATAAGGCTTTGGGGAGTGGGTTATCTTTTACTAGGCAGTAGATTCTTTGTTGTTTCCATATGATCTGGATTAATCTCAGACATGCACATTTTTACTGAGCAAACGGAGTGTGCTGGATGGAAGACTAAGGAAGATTCATAAGGAAGCTGTTTATTTAGTGTTGCCACTTTTTAACAGTCCTGCTCCTGTATGTTTAACAGTAGCCTCACACCCAAATATGTCCTCCTCATCATCATCATAATCGTTTACTTCCATGACAGGAAAAGATTCACAGGAATAAGGGGGAAACATAAGAGTAAGAAGTCAGTTCTGTGTTGCAAATCAGAGTGTGAGGAAAATGTGTGCTTTCCACAACATATATATTGTGTTGCATTGTGTTGTAAATCAGGATTTCTTTCATTATAGAAAGAATGTCTATAGTATGTCTTCAAGTCATTAGGATGCCTCCAAGTATTTATTTATTTATTATATTTATGAATCGCCCATCTGGCCAGACATCCGGCCACTCTGAGCGATGTACAATCCAATAAAATACAGGGACACACACACACACACACACACACACACACAGAGTATAAAATGCAATTAAAAACAGTACAAAACTTAAAAATCCTAACCCACTCCATATTCCCGCCTGAAAAGCCACGTTTTTAATGCATGGCGGAAACTAATCAAGGAAGGGGCATGGCTGAATGGCAGAGGTCACTGGGGAGAGAGTTCCATAAATTGGGGGCTGCCACAGAAAAGGCCCTCCTCCTAGTCCCCACCAGCCTGGTTTCTCTGGCTGATGGGACAAGGAGAAGGCCATCTGTGGCAGATCTTGTTGAGCGGCCTACTTGATGTTGCTGGAGACGCTCCTTGAGATAGACTGGACCGGAGCCGCACAGGGTTTTAAAGGTCAAAACCAACACCTTTGAATTCGGCTCGGCAAGCAACTGGTAGCCAGTGCAACTCTTTGAGCACTGGAGTGATGTGATCACACCGGTGGCAGCCTTTAACTAGGCGAGCTGCTGCATTCTGTACCAGCTGCAACTTCCGAACCGTCTTCCAGGGTAACCCCACGTAGAGCGCATTACAGTAGTCTAGGCGAGAGGAGACCAAGGCATGAACCACTGATGGGAGCAGATGATTAGGAAGGTAGGGGCGCAACTGCCGTATCAGATGGAGCTGATACAGCGCCGCCCGGCTCACAGCTGACACCTGAACCTCCATGGACAGCTGGGAGTCTAGAATGACTCCCAAGCTGCGGACTTGGTCCTTCAGGGGTAGATGTACCCCATTCAGCACCAGGTCAACATCCCCTAACCTTCCCTTGCCTCCCACCAGAAGTACCTCGGTCTTGTCGGGGTTCAGTTTCAGCATTAGGATGCTCTAAGTCCTGATTCTGCTAAAGTCACTATCTGTATTTTGTGACAGAGGAGCTTAGAGTTATGAAAGGTTTTTGTGGGCCTATAGATGATACGTCTCCCCCTTTAGCAAGCCAGCAATGGAATTACATTGGCTATAGAACAATAGCAGGAAGAAAGATATTTGGCCTCTAGCATATCACTCTCACACACGTCATATTCTCTTCTGAAACTGACAGCAGCTTCTCAATATCTTTTACAATTTTGGATATTTACCATAAAAAGAAAATATGGTAATTTCCCCCTCCAAGTCCGGAAATGTTTTGTGGATTCCCCCCCCCCCCGGTCTCAACATTTGTGCAAATGGTAATTTACGCAAATTGGACTTTTGTGTGTGGAGGGGAATAAATGGAGGGGAAATTTGCACAAAATTATAGGCTGGGTAGTAAATGGAGGAGAAATTTGCACAACAGTAGTAACTGCTTGAAGAAGGAGCCACGAAAAGCGGTGGAGCCAATAACTCCCCTTTCTGGACTTGCTGGATACCTGGAGAGGTATTGAAAGGGAGGAGAACACTTAATAGCAAGAGGATTACATTACCAAAGGGGAGAGATTGTCCCCCCACCCCCTTGGTGTACATTTGCTTTCTTTTTCTTTTTCTTTTTCCTTTTCGGTGCTTCTGAATTGTGCAGATGGCTTCCTCCTTTGTCTTAGTATTATTCCCCCCCCCCCAGTCCTTCACAACCCTGCACAAATTAGCCTGTATGCAGTCTTGCCTTGTCAATTTCCTTGTATGTTACCTATTCTACTTCAGTGCTCCCAATGACAGCTGAAACATATCAGACAGCTGAATCAGCGCTCTTGTGCACTTCTGAAAGACCAGGGCAATTTTTTTACATAAATAAATAAATACTACCCCATTTGCGCAAATTTCAAGATCCACCCCCCCAAAATAAATCCAATTTGCACAAATTGCCACCATTTAACAAACAAAACAAAATGGAATCTGCGACTGCATGTTGGATCAACTTGCTACCGATCAAGTCAACATCAGTGAGGGGAAGTGGAATGAAATCCACCAGGGCCTAACCAGAAAAATCCATCGAGTTTTCACCCCACAAATGGAATTTCACCCCACAAATGGAATAATTGGAATGCCAGCCCTGAGAACACCGATCCCACCGTACAGATGAAAAGCAGCAGTGGGAAGGGTAAGCTGAAGTGGAGAAGTAACGGATGGGAGGAGGAATTCTTAAACCTTCTCCTGCCCACCACTTTCCCTCAGTAACTGCTTTCCTACAGTGCTACTGAATGTACTAGGAATGATGTCATGCATTAACACAGGATTCAAAAAACTGGAAGCATAAGTGTGCTGTTGCTTATTTTTTCAACCACACACTGCTAGTGCGGGGACATGCATGGATGTATTCAGAGCACATGTATTTCCTCCCAGAGAAGATGCATATGTTTCCTTTTGAACTCAAGAATTTTCCACTGAATGTTGCAATTTGCAAAGCCACCCTAAAATGAAAATGTTTAGAAGGACATCCTAGTAACTAGTGGTGCCTAAAACCTGTTAAGCAACAGAGCCAATAAGGTCCCCTAAATACAGATAATCCCATATGCCAAAACTCAGCCAGACCATTCCCAGATGTGCTTCTACTCTGCTGCATTCCTTAAGATTCTTTTACATAAGCACTTCATAAACTTCTTGAATGCCCAGATTCAGCATTAGCTAATACTAACTAAGTGAGATTCCAGAGGATTATGGGTGGCTGGTGCTGGACACAGAATAGTGTCTGATCCAGCAAGGCATTTTTTATTTTTATTTTCTTAACTTCCTCAGTATGCATGTATCCAATGTACACTTGCCTGCCTGGGCAAACCTTCATTCTGGCAAGGCCAGGAAAAGATGTGAGCTGGCCAGAATGTCAGCATCTGTCACACTTTTCTTCTTCTTCATAGAATTACCATAGGTGACTCATAAAAGGGAAGGAACATGGCCCTCTCAAAAACTTAAAGTACTGGTGATCTGAAGTATTTTGAAATTAACTGAAAATGTTAGTTTGGATTTGCCCACAGATAGAATTTGTTAAGTACTGCTAATAATATCTCTTATACAGACACATGTAAAAACACAAAAATACTCTATGATTCCCTTTATTAAATTGCACTTCAAATGAACATTTCTCATAGCTTAGATATAAATCCAGATCTAGATATAGTCTTCACTTCCAAGCCACCACTAAAATACTCAGAGAAAGGTCTATATGGAGCCATAACCTTTCTTTGCCTCTGCCACCAGGTAAGGCAAACAATACTATCATTGGCAGGGCTGGCCCTCTCATGAAGTGGGGTGAATCACCCGCCTCAGGCAGTGGTGTGGAGGGAGCAGCAAATTGCGTTCTCGCACCCACCTGCAAGGATTGCCCCCCCCCCACTCCAGAGAGCTCCACCGGCTGCTCTTCCACAACATTCACCACAGCAAGAGAGCGGGACCAGCAGGCTTGTCCAGAGCAGCCACCCACCCACTGGCTCACTTTGAGCACCTCAGAATGAGCCAGAGGGTGTGGTCTCTGTAGAGCTGCATCGTCCAGAGAAAGCAGCCAGCACAGCTCTTCAGGGAGCTGGCCAGGCCCAAATGCCTGGTTCTGAGGGGGTCCTTCCACAGAGCCAGGCATTGTAGGAGCGGATGTCCCAGGAGATCTCCTGTACTATGGGATAGGTGATCTCCTGGGACACCCCTTCCCACAGTGCCTGGCTCTGAGGAAGGAGCCCCTCAGAGCTAGTCATTTGGGCCTGGCCACCTCCCTGAAGAGCGGCACTAGTCACTTTTTATGACCAAGGTGGTTTTTCAGAGAGCAGCAGCAGTGGAGGCAATGGAAGGGTAAGTGGGGGAAACACCACAGGGTTGTGTTTTAAAAGGGGATTGGACAAATTCATGGAGAAGGCTATCAATGGCTACTAGTCCTGATTGACTATATGCTACCTCCAGTATCAGAGGCAGTATGCCTATGTACTCCAATTTCTGGGGAACATGTTACATGGGTGGGAGGGTGCTGTTGCACTCATGTCCTGCTTGTGGGTTTTCCGTGGGCAGCTGGTTGGCCACTGTGTGAGCAGAATGCTGGACTGGATGGACCCTTGGTCTGATCCAGCATGACCCTTCTTATGTTCTTGTGTTATGTGGAGGGCAGGTTGACATGGCAGGGGTGGGTGGAGATGCAGCAGGGTGAGATGTGGCAGAAAGTTGGAGCAGCAGAAGTGCACATATGCTCTTCCCCCCCCCAGGAGGCGGGAGAGCTTGCACAGCCCTGATCATTGGTGTGGCACTGGGTAGCTGTCACTCATCCAGGGGGGCTTAGAGTCAAACTACATGTTACACTATTTGTATAGTGTGGAGCAAGGCTTGTCTTTTTTTCTTACTCTCATGTAAGCACTCACAGCCCTGACTTGAATTGGGAGCACCCTTCTCCAGGAAGGGACGGGTTAAACCTTCTTCCCCCGCACACACCATTTTTTCTTGAAACAGAGACTTTTTTTTAGCCCCTCTCCCATGGGGGGGATTTTGAGTAAAAATAGAGGTGGGAAAGGTTTACCTCTCTCCTGCTGGAGAATGGTGGTCCCAGTTCAGATCAAGGCCACACATGCTTGGTCCTGATCCAGATCAGAGCCACCACACACTTACATCAGAGCAAGATAAAATGGCAAGCCTCATGCTAGACAATTAGCCTAACTTGTAGTTTGGCTTTTATACTGATTTCCAACCAATCTGACAGTAGGATTATCTGTTTGATCCTTTTATTCAGCCATGAGGAAGTTCAGCAGGCAAATTTTGCTTTTGCCCTTTTGTATTCAGAGTAAAATAATAGCTCTACTTCCCAAATACGGTAGTAATAGTTATTGCCATATTTGGGAACTACAGAAGTTTTTTTTTTTCCTCCCGTGTTCATTTGTAGCTAAGGGAGAAACAGTAACAAGTATTAGGAATCCTGGAAATGGAAGGTTTTCATTGCTTAGACAAAAATGCAGCAATCATAAGAGCCACAGAGGGATCTTCCAAGGGTTTCAGACTGTAATCATATTGCCATAAATGGTTTCAAGCTGTTATGTTAAAGCAGAGGGTGGAGGCAGTGGAGGCCGGTGGCGCCAATGTCAGTGGGGCCAGGTATCCTCTCTGGGCTTTAGTCAGAACTTTGAAGGAGTTGTCCATGGTGCTGAACCATGCCCCCAAATAGGTTCAGCACCCTGGATAGCTCCTTAAAAGTTCAGGCTCCAACCCAGAGTGGATACACTGCCCCACTGACATTGGCACCACCAGCCTCCACTGGGTGGGGGACTTTGGCCACTCCAACTCCCATCAGCCCCAGCCAGCGTGGCCAATGATCGGGGGTGATGGGTGTTGTCATCGAACCAGCCCAAGATGTTCCAAGAACCTTTACTGTATATTGATGGCAATTGTACTATGAATATAGGAGAGTTAACATAATGGAATAGTAATATAAAGTATTCAAAAGTTAGGGCTTAAGTTCATAGTTACTCCTTTAGCCTGAAGAGGCTTGTAAAGCTGAAACATTTACAGGATTTTATTATGAGAAGCTGATCCAACAGGAAGGCCCACTTTTTTGTAGGCTTTGTGGCTGGGTGGAGATTTGATACTGTGTCTCCACAATCTTAGTCTGACACTCTAACAACTGCACCACATGGGCTCTGTGGATGACAATGTTTGGATCAGGCCTGTATGCCAAACCACATAATTTGTAAGATAAAGCAAGTGAGATAAGGCAAAGAGATAGTCAAAGGATAGCCATTAAAAAAAGAAAAACACTTGATGGCATTTCCATGAATGCATCTTAAAACAGCTTTGTAATGAGAATTTAGTGCCTACATTGGCCAGAATGCTCATCTGAACCACAAATGCCTCTCCTCCAAATGTCAGATGAATGCCTATATTTTTTCCACATTGACAATAATTGGATGTAACATAAACAGTATAACTGCTACACGAAAGCAATATAACTTTCATGCTACAGCTGCAATCCTATTCCAACTTACCTGGGTGGGAACACAATGTGGCTTATGCATGAGTAGACGTGTATGGGATCCTGCATCACATGTGTCTATTTGGATTGATAAGCATCGATTCCACATTGCTGAAATATGGGCCAGTCCACACATTGAGAAGAATGATGAGATACAGTCCTCCTGGGATTGCACCACTTTAGAATGTAGGCGAGGAATTATGTTTGAATGCCCCTCTGCATCAGAAATTACCTATGACAAAGCTCACATATCAGGGAGAATGGCTCTAGCTTTCCTTTCCACCTGGTTGTTTCTTGCATGGAAGGGAGGTTGTATTCAATCATGTGATCCAACACCAGACTCATTCAATCATGTGATCCTCCACCAGATTCAGAAGTCACATACTTAAGGTGGGCAGATGTAAAAAAGGGCAAGGCCCCTGTACCTGTAATGGTAGTGTGGAAGAGGGGATTTCAGCACGGGTAGCTTGCCTTGCTACAATTTCCACCTGCTAAAATCTCCTCTTTTGGAGAGCCATTAAAGGTGCAACAGTCTTTAATGTCCTCTTTTGCATCCAGCCATCCTAGGCATGTTCCCCATCATTCTGTAGATGGCCTCTATAACCAACATTAAAAGAACACCTAGGCCTGATTCACACACACACACACACACACACACACACACACACACGCATGATCAGGACTGGCTGACTGTAACATCAGCTGATGACCTGCATGTTTGAACAGACCACTACAGACATGTAGACAGTTAGAACCATCACATCACCTCACATTGCATTATGGGCAGTATCCAATGCTGCCCACACACCTGTCCCAGAAGGGAACTCCGCTGACCTGTCCCATTCCAGAAAACAGTGTTTTGGTTTATTTTGGGGGTTGCTCTAGGAAGTGGGTCTCGCAGTGGGTCCCACCAGCACAACACAAACAGTAGAGGCACAGCAGAGGTATTGGATACTGCCCTATATTACCTCAAATGCAATACTTTTCAGTAGAGTCAATTCATCATTCCTACATTCCATTCATACAATCTTCAAGTGTACAATAATCAATAAAGGCCTATGTGTCAAACAAACACATAATATCAAACATAGAACAATTAACAAAACAAAATAGACTTCCGATTTTCTTCTACAGCAAATATAGGTAACAATAATTTTTCTTACTCGATAATCAGAATGAGAAATCTCTTTCTTCCCGTTGTCCCAAATTCACTTATTATTCCATAAACCCACAAACAAACAAGTCATTATTTTCCAGTCTCTGCAAAAAGTCAGTTAGAGGTTTCCACTCAACAATAAACATGGATGTTGTCCTTTCTCTGATTAATGATGTGAGTTTGGCCATCTCTGCCAGCTCCAGCATCTTGACCAACCATTCTTCTGTCGTAGGCACTGCTGGACCTTTCCATTTCTGTGCATATAGTAGTCTCGCTGCCGTTGTCGTTTGTGAATTTTTAAATTTCATTTCATACAAACACAAAAAACACATATATAACAAACAATATACACAATTAAAAAGGACTTCCAATCTTCTCCACAGCTTAAGCAACCACAGTTATGCTTACATTTTCTGTTAATAAAACCTCACATTCAGTTACGACAAACCAAAAACAATCTCGCTGCCGTTGTCATGTATAAAAATAAAGTTCCATACCTTCCTTCTAGCTGACTGTTCATTATTCCCAATAGAAAAGCCTCTGGTTTCAATTGAAAAGTAATCTTTAAAATCTTTTGCATTAATGCTTTCTTACATGCCCACCACATATGATAAAAGGTTCCTTCCTGTTGTTCACATTTCCAACATATATCTGATGCACCGTTATACATTCTAGCCAATTTTTCCTGAGACAAATACCAACGATACATCATCTTATCAAAATTCTCTTTAAGACTAGAACATAATGTAAATTTCAGCCATGCATGTATATTTTTAAAATGGAAAAAAATAATTTTTAAAATGTAAAAAATATTTTGGGTGCCCGCAGGCTATATGTTTGGGCTATATAGAAAACTATAGTTTTCTATATATATTTCTTCAGATCTGTGTAATGGGGCTGAGTAAAATCCATTGTTGCTGACTAGATTATTTCCATTCTCAATAAGCTTTGGGATCAGGTCAGTTATGAGCATTCAGTATCACCGTGGTTATGAATTCACTGAACCTGTTCAGCAATGGGATTTTGAAATGCTGACAACTCAGTCATACCTAAGCTAATTTTCCACATGAATATCTAAACTTCACAGGAGGGCTATTTCTACAAGAACTTGTGACATTTTATTTCCTGATATATTAAAGAAGTGCCATTTAATCATGGAAGAAAAATATTTTTCTCTATTCTTCAGTATATTATTCTTTCATTCTTATTGCAGGACATTTGTTTTCAGTTGAGAGATCTGGATATTCAGTATGTTGTGAAAACTATAGAATGCAGAAAACTATGCAGAAAACTATATCTTTGCATAAATGCGTGTAAAACAAATGTATGTAGTGAATGAATGGAGGACCATGGGGGACCATGTAGACAAACTATAGTAACAGCAGCAGCAGTAGTACTAATAATAGTAGTACTAATCATAATCATAATCATAATCATCATAATCATAATAATCATAATCATATCTAGCCTTCCAGTCTGCTTGAATGCACCACCCTCTGACATGAAAAACTAGATGTGTGGAGATGGGCTACAGTTACTTCACGGTAAGGGCAATGCACTCTGCACATGGTCAAAAGCACTCTACTTCATATTATTCACCTGTTCCAGGGGCAAGCCCTAAAACTATCATCTGCCCTAAGAGAATACAGTACCTGTTTACATCTCGAGTTGTTGAGAGCAGTTAATGGACTGCACTCTAGATTCTAGATATTTAATGGTATGCACTCTACAGATGCGGGAAGCGCCCCACATCTAATAATAAAAACTCCACATATTCCAAGGCAAAGCTCCAGCACTAAATGTAGCTTTCCCAGGATAAGTTTCTAAGCTTATCCTGCTCTTTAATTAAGACCTGCTATTGAGGAATACATTGCAGTGGCTCATTCACCGTAAACCTTGCAAAGCAAAAAAGCTGCACAACACTTGAGGATGATGCACAAAGTGATTCCCTCAGCCCATAGCAAGTTAGTGAGTCATTGCACAATCATTTCCATTTCAGCTGATCTGGGTTTATGTCCAGATTCCTAATGCTCATAATTTCATCATTGGAGGGTTTTAGAGTATTAGATGCAACTCATAAGGTTATCAAAATATGTGTAAATAGGCTCTTGAACAATTCATCTCCTCCCTTAAAAGCTGCAAACCATGTTCCAATGAAGACTTAGGGCAGCATCCAACAGGGCACTTACTCCCGCACTAATTCTCTTATGCCCTGCCAATTCTGTTGTGCAAGCAGCCCCCATTGCTTGAGCAATGGAGCTTTAGCACTTCTGGGGCAACCCAAAACAAGCGGAAACACTCATTTCTAGAAGGAAGCAGGTCGGTGGAGCTCACAGAAAGGTGGAGCTTCCAGAAATGAGTGTTTCTGCTCTTTGGGGGGCTTCTTCTAGAAAGCACTTAATCTTCCTTGTGTAAGCAGTGGGTCCCGCTTGTGCAATGGAATTGGCAGGACCCACCACTTGTAGAAGGGAATCTGCAGAGGCGGAAAGGAATTGGCAAGTGTGAAAGCACACCACACCGTTGGATTTTGCCCCCTGCAGTCAGAAAGTAATAATAGCAATAAAAAATATTTTTGAATATTTTAATGCTTGAGCTAGAGTTTCATGATTTTGAGGATATTGTAGTCCTCCTATATTTTAAACATTTTATCATGTAGAAGAACATGGAAATTGTACTTTATCCACCCACATAAGGAGACACATGCTGCAAAAGAATGCAATGCAATGGCACTATCTGTAGAAGATTCATTGAAAAAATGGCATTTGATTGGGCAATACTGGAAAAACCGAAAGACAAGCTCTGCAGGCACATAAATGTAATTGTACTGGCAAGAAAACTTGAGTGGCGGCCCTGGAACATAGAGAGCTGCCTTATGCAAGGTCAGTCTATTTGTTTGTCTAGCTCAGCATTGTCGTCTCAGACTGTCAGTTGTTCTCCAGGGTTTCATGCCGAGGTCTTTCCATCACCTGTTACCTGGTCTTTCTTACTGGGGGTGCCAGGGGGCCTTCTGCATGCAAAACATATGGTCTACCATTGGTCCAAAGCATATGGTCTACCATTGAACTATGGTCCTTCCCCTGACAGTGACCCTGTCATCAGAAATTAGATGCGTGGTAACCAGAGAGAGACCCTATGGTTACAGGAGAGGCTAAAGCCCCGTTCAGGCATTTCTGAAGGGACTTAAATAAACACGTGAATGGGGGTGCACCATGTTGCTCCTCCCCTCGATGTCATAATGCATGTGACTTGCCTCCAGGCATCTTCACATACAGCACAATGTCTGTAGGGATATTCCTCCGGATATTTGCGCTGTACACACGGATGCCTGGGTGTCAGTGTCACATGCACAATGTCGGGACTCGGGAGGCAGGGCTATGCGGTACGGCACAGCCCCATAACATGTTTAATTCATCCTTTCCAGGAATGCCTGGAAAAGGCTTATGAGAATAGCATCTTGCACTAGCAGACTGAGGGGAGCAGTGGAGGGAATTTGAAACTTGGTGCCCTCTTTTACAGAGGATACATTTAACAGGCTGCCAGTGGACCGTCCTCTATTTGAAGGTGTCCAATTCTGATTTAAAGATAAATAACCACAAGGACTGTTGGCCATCAACTGTTAACACCTGAACAGCAGACTGAGCAAGGCACACAGGTCACCCAGTCACAGTCTTCCACGCTATGCTGAGATGTACTGTTATTGCTATTTCAATTATAACAATTATTTCTACATTTGTGTCTATACATTTAAGTTAGCATATGCAAATTTTATGCAGATTGATGTCCTCCTGCATCTTCTTTTTTGCCAGTTCCTAAGTGGCCACCCTATGTATGATGCTTCTTAAAACAAAAACAATAGTTGATTCATAGGTGTGTGATTCTGAGATGTTATTCTCACAACCAATTTGGCGCATACTTGCCATGGGGAAAAGGCTGGAACATGCTGGTTTCTAGCTCTGCTATATCCTGCCACCACTACTAACCCATCTACTGCTATATTTGGCCTGCCACCACTAACCCATCTTTAGGGTTGGTGGTAGCATGCTAAAGGCCAAATCCTATACCTGCTGCTTTATATACATGGCCACTTCACCAGAGGCAAGCTTTTCTATGGGTGCCACATACCAGACTGCTTATGAGAACAGGCCCTGAGTTCCCATCATTCCATTTCCTATAAAGATACTTCTTGGCCTCTCTGAAAAATTAGGGCTTTGTTTGCCAGAGAGAATAGAGGCTCACTGTGGCGGAGAAGGGGTCTCCTGACCACTACAATGACTTTAAATATGGCAACTTGCTTTGAACAAAATGGGAAGGTGGTATTTATGGATTGAATAGAGTAAAGGAAATAGAATACAGAAAATGCTAATAAAAACCTCCCACTGTGCCTTCTGCTTAAGTCAATTTTAAATAAGGGAGAGCAGAATTGCCAGTCAAAAATGACTGATCAAGAGCATCATTCAACATTAGCAAGAAAACGACCTGTTTGTCTCTTTCAATCGGTAAGTATGCTAGAAAATCCTCCCACACACATCTGTTTGTTTGAAACCCAACCCACATGCTGATAGATATCCCGTGGAATTGGCAAGTCTCTTTGAAGACAAAGGAAAAAATGATGTTATGCTCACAAGAAGCTGCTTGGAATATAAAGATGAATGAGATCCTCAGCACTTCATGGGAAATGTAAGAGGAAATAAGTATGTTTAATAAGATCAGTGTTCCTTTTTTTGGTGAGACATTCATCATCATTATTATTATTACTATTATTATTATTATTATTATTATTATTATTATTATTTTGAAAGCCTGGGTTGGACAATCATTTTAAAAGTTATTTGACTGACTGATTGATTTAGAATATTTATAAACCACTTTTCAACGTAAAGTTCTCAGAGCAGTTTATACTGTAAAATGAGGCAGCAATGAAAGCATTCTAAAGTTTCCATTACACTTTCATGGGTGCTCCTCATTGAGCCTTATAGGCCTTATCGGGCAGGTTGTACCAGCAGCTCCAAGCCTTTCAGAATGCTGAGTTAGAGTGGCCACTTACATGTTGCCAAAAATGAAGAAATGCATCACCAAAAAAGAGGACACTAATTTGGACAGAAAACTGCACATGTGATTTCATACGTAGAATAGCTAATTTAGAATTAATAAAATTGGCTATCATTCAAATAGAAATGCAGTATGTCTCACCAGTGGGGAAGACTTTGACCAGGTGACCTGTGCATCTGCTCAGCCTGCTGTTCATGCACTAAGTGTTGATGATGGGCAACTTCAAGGCCCCTGCTCTGCCTTCTTATTTTTCTTTATCTACCAACCAGACTTGGAACGAACAGGAGAGGTGGGAGAAACTGGGTATGCTCGAACTCGCTGAGATTCTCCAAACATCACTTTGCAGTGCGGTTTGCCTCACCCCTGTTTTCATTTGTGATTTGTTTTTTCTTTTTGTTCCAACAGAGAAAGTATGCATTTCAAACAGGGAAAGTGCACTTTTCTGTGTGCATTTTTAAAACATGTACACTTTTCCCCACTGACTAAAGCATGAAAATGTGTTTGTTTTCTGAAAAATGAGCTTTTAAAAATATATATGCAGTTTTCAAAATAGTACACATTTTTTTGAACATGATTACAAACTCAAGAATATGTGAGCATTTTTCAAAAAATGCACTCCCATTCACGTTCAAATTTGGGGCTGTGAACAGGACACATTTTGATAATTTGCTATCTGAAATGAAATTCTTGCACATCCCTAGGACAGCCCTTCAAACTGAGGACACATGGCCACCCTACTGTGAGTGGAAGAGGCTGCTGGAAGCGCTGGGTCATCACAGTGATGGTCAGAGTCCTCTCCCCAGCCTTGTTGTCGTCGTCCTTGCTTTTGGGGGCTCACAGAGGCCACAGGGGTGTAGAGTGCCTGCCCTAGAAGTGTGCTATCTTGCCCAGATAACACAAGGCGTTCATGTCCAAAATGGATAGGGGCTTATTTTCAGCTGGTCGGATGAGTTGGTAGATGAACCTGGCTGCACACACACGTGCTTGGGAATAAGTTCCCGTGCATTCTATGCAACTTAAGTCAGAGTTGTTGTTGTTGTTGTTGTTGTTGTTGTTGTTATATTTATTTGCACCCCACCTTTTTCCCAACACTGGGACCCAAGGCGGCTCACAAGCTTTAAAACTCATACCATTAAAACAGAAATAGAAAAATACAAAAGTTAAAAATAGAACTAAACCATCTATAATATTAAAAATTATATATATGTGTGTATATATATATATATATATATATATATAACATTAAAAACAGTACAATATACATAATATAAAATACAGGATTCCATTGCATCACAGGCTAGTTCCAAATGCCTGCTGGAACAGGAAGGTCTTTGCCTGCCTCCGGAAGCTTACCAGGGAGGGTGCCACTCTAGCCTCCCTGGGGAGGGAATTCCAGAGCGTATAAGTAATACGCATATTATCAAGTAACTATTGAAACTTAGTTGTGGTTAAAAGACGGTGATATCCTCATGAGTAAGAATTTAAAAGAATTGTATGCGATGTAGCAGGGGCCGTAGCTCTGTGGCAGAGCACCTGCTTTGCACACAGAAGGTCCAAGGTTCAATCCCTGGCTTCTCCAGGTGGGTCTGGGAGGGAAAAATTCTGCCTGAAACCCTGGAGAGCAGCTGCCCATCAGTGTTGAGAATACTGGCTAAATAGACCAATGTTCTGACTCAGTATAAAGCAGCTTCCTATGTTCCTAAGACATTAAGAGTTCTCTAGCCATTATCATTCCTGGGGATCCTAAGAAAAAGTTGTACTTTTTTGTGCTCTTTTTTTGTGGCAAGGGGTCACAATTATGTGACCCCTTGCCACAAAAAAGAGGTCACAGAATTATGTGGCAGAGGGTCTTTGCTACCACTGGGAACAGGTGGAATTTTTGAAAGGGGGACACCAATGTTTACACATCTGTGCATCAGACAGCTGCATCCAGAGCCAGCATGGGAAGTAGGATGCCACATACCAATCAATCTAGATTTCCCCTCACAGTTGCAGAAAGGTGCTCTGGGGTAGAAGGAAACACATCAGCACTGATGAATAAATGATCAGTGGTACTGTCTGACATGTTAGTGTTTCAAAACGGTGCTGAGACCAGCCCCCCTTTCTTCCAATAGCACTGTCACTGCTGCCAATGATCAACATCTGTTCATCAAGGGAGAGCACAGCAGTGAGCACGGAGACTACAGTTGCAAATAGATTCATAGATTTCATAGATCATAGAGTTGGAAGGAGCCTACAAGGCCATCGAGTCCAACCCCCTGCTCAATGCAGGAAACTAGAGGAGGGGTCTCCCATCCAAGTAATAACCAGGCCTGATCCTGCTTAGCTCTGGATCAGGGATTTAGTTCTGAGCCTCTGCGTTTCATCACACATTCAGGTACAACTCATGGGAGGGTTTGTGTCATGTTTTTGTTTTCTGGTGTGTGTGTGTGTGTGTGTGTGTGTGTGTGAGATCCAGTTTTGTGAATGCATTAACACAGGCTGAGATGGCGACTTGACCACCTTCTGCAGAATGTTGAAACACAAGTCAAATAAGTGCGAACTGCAATCTTGGCATGTCAGTGCATACACAGAACCAATCACCACATCACTAACACACCAAAGTAGCTATTGGAATTGGCTCTGATTTTTCACGGAAGAAAGGCTGGCTTATGCACGACAATAGCTACCTGAAGGCTGCTTGGAACAGTCTCCATGTAGCAGCTGCTCTACACCAGGGCCATAATGTGTAACTAACCAGTTCATCTGATTGATTCCCTCAATTACACCAAGAGTTTCCACCACTAGAATTAGGGATGTCACAAGGAATCAAATAGGGCCCTTGCAAAAGTGAACAACCCTGTTTGATTCCTGCTCATGGAAAGTTTCCACGGGGCCCAATCCTTCCTTCCCTTCCCCACACCAGGGTTCATAAACTTCACCCAGAGCAAGATAAAGTGGCAGCAGTGGAAGTGGCAGTGCAGTTGCCCGGAGTGTCCATTTCCTGTGCAGAGAAGGGATTAGGACTAGATGTCTAAGCATCCCCTATTTCCTCTGGGAGCCCTAGTGAAAATTTGAGATGAATGGTATCATCCTGTGCGTGGGCAGGGGGAGGTGGCAATGGAGGCAGTGGCTGGTGTTTCATGTACCCATAGAAGTTTTATGCACACTCACTTGGAGCATGTGCAAAAACACCAGTCCTTTGTGGATACTCATTGGAATGCCTGCAATGGATTGAGACTCTTTCAAGGTGAATCTGCATAGTATTGTCTTTTTACTTATTGTCCCCTGAGTCATGCAGTCAGGGCAATCTATGTTGCATCATCTACTCCACTTGGGCCATCATGCAGAAGGAGAGCATGGAATCATGTCAGTGTACAGATGAGCTGAGCAGATACTCTAAACCAGTGCTTTTCCATGCTGTATTCTGAGAAACCCCAGGTTTCTTAGAAACTTATTAGAGGTTATTCAATGAGATGTTTAGTAATAGTGGATAAGCTTTCCAAAAATCTAGCCTGATCACCACTGCCATTCTGGCCAACAATACTGAGCTGTTGTCAGGAACCACCCATTCCTGGAGCCTGAATTGGATGGAACATCCTTGGAAGAAGAGGAGAAGAAGCTCATTGCAGCCATCACATCCTACTGGAGTCAGGTGCCATCACATCCTATTGATGTGACAGGTGCCATCACATCCTACTGGGATCGCTGAGACATCCTATGCATCTGAGTAGACTGTGTCCACAAATGTTTACGCCAGAATGAATATATTTGTTAGTCTTTAAGGTACCACATGGCTCTTTGTTGGTTATTCTGCAACAGACACATAAATTTTTTATAAGGGTATCACTACACCAGCATAATGTTTTTGTTCTGCTAGTGTAACATTGTGTTCTTACATTGTAAGGGGATTTAGGAGATATCTTGTCCCATCTTGGCTGCCAGTCTGTTTCCGGGCCCAATTCAAAGTGCTGGTACTAACATTCAAAGCCCTAAATGGCTTGGGGCCAGGGTATCTGAAGGATCATATCCTCCCATATGTACCTGCCTGGACACTAAGATCCTCTTCAGCGGTCCTTCTCCGAGAGCCCCTGCCAAAGGAAGTGAGGCATGTGGCTACCAGGAGGAGGGCCTTTTCTGCTGTGGCACCCCGGTTGTGGAATGAGCTCCCCAAAGAGGCTCGCCTGGCGCCTACTTTGTACTCTTTCCGGTGCCAGGTGAAGACCTTTCTATTCTCCCAGGCATCTTAATCATTTTAATCTTGTAGTTGTTTTTAACTCTGTTATTGTAATTTGAACTGCTGCTGCTGGCTTTGCTGTTTGTTTTTAATCTGTGGTTTTAAATCTTATATTTATATTATATTGTATTTTATGCTTTTAACTGTTGTAAACTGCCCAGAGAGCTTCAGCTATATTGGGCAGTATAAAAATGTATTAAATAAATAAATAAATAAATAAAAATCCAGCAGAGGTTGCTTGAGGACAGGATCATTGTTGGTTGGGATGTCGGAGAAATCCACAATGGATCCAAATGCGTTCAGAAAGATTTCTATGGATCTGACCTGCAGATTCCACAGTGGACCAGCTTTTTCTGAGTCATATGGACTTGCGGGCTGGTTTTTTTTAATTTTGGGGGGGTTATGCAAATTCTCACTTGTGCTAACGCGCTAATGTGTGTTAGTGCACGGGCTGCATTAATGTTAATGTGCACTTGCGCTAATGTGCATTAACTCGTGCAAATGGAACAAAATTCTCATCATCCATTAAAAAAATCTGATTCCGGCAATGAGCCGATTACAGAATGAAAGAACTGCCAACAATCGGTGAAACCCCTGATGGAATGGATTTAATAAAATCTGTACATCCCCAATTGTTAGCTTGGTTTAGTTAATTTGTCCATGGTAAAATATCTCCATTATCCAAATAATATGGCACTCATTGGAGATCTGCAGCTAGGTATAATTCCATTTCTTTACAATGAAGTAGAAAGGTTAAGAAATACCAGCCTGTGAAAAATCTCCACGAGCTTTCCCTTACCAAATGAACCACCGTGTACATTACAGCAGCTAATCGCATATGTTTCCAGGAACAGTCAGGAAAGTTTTGTGTCGTGCTGTGAACATGATGGTATCTGTAACTGGACCACCCAACATCCTGGACTCAGAGCTGACCCCTTTCCAAGTCTCATTTAACTCAAAGGGATTTATTTAGTTCTTTTTGCTATATAATAGAAGAAGCTGCTGGCCCTGGCACACTATCAAAGCAGAAGTCTGAATGAAAGTGAAAACCTGCTATCTGAATGGCAGGATTTGAATGGTGTTTTGTGTGCGTGCGTGTGTGGTAGGGTGAGCCGATTGTTCAAATGTATCATTCTGGAGGATCGCAGTGTAGATGAACTGCTCTAATTCAAACTACTCTTGCATCATCACAGCCAAGTCAGATGTTGTGTTTAATGGAACATCTGAGAACCAGCAACCCAGTCAGCTGCACCTTCTAATCTAATGAATGTTAGAAAGACTCTCACTGTGTTTTATAGATGCTGATGATTTTTTTTTTCACACTGTGCCAAGAGCTTGCAGGTGCTCAAAGAGAGAACTGATGAAGCGACCTTGAAAGGCAAAGGAGAGTAGCTGTGGGGAGAAACAGAGACATATAGACAGACCTAGACTATCTGGAAAGGAGCCTGCTCTGAACCTCAGTGCCTCTAATGCTCACTAAAGTCTGATTATCCAGTTGGATTTAGCAGTCCAAAAAAGGAATCAATTTCTTGAAGAAAAAAGAAAGAAGGAAAGGGAAAGGAAAGGAAAGGAAAGACAGATGGCAACAATACATTTTGAAAGGTAACCTTGTTTTCCGGGCATTTTGAGCTGTCCTGCCAAATTATTTACACACACACACACACACACACACACCAAGCACTCAAAGGCATCCCTTTGAAATTGCCCCTCTAAATGTTTTGTTCAAGCTCACCTAATTTGGTCATTTTACCAATGCCCAGTCCCAGCTTTCGGTTTCCCAAGAATCCATTTGTTCATCCATAATTGTTCATGTTATCTCTGGCAGACTAACAGAACTTCTGTTAAAAGCAAACATAGCATCAGCAGGTGTGCTGCTTAGAATTGCAGCCACTTCAAAATGCTATCAATAGGAGGGCAAAGTTGGGTGATCATTTGCTTTCAAGAACAGAACAGAAAAGTCACAGAAAACAAAACAAAAAGGTCTCTCTAAAAATGGAAACTAGGAGAATGGTGTAGACCAGGGCTCTCCAACCTTGGGTCCCCAGATTTTCCTGGCATACAGCTCCCAGCATACCCAGCCAGCATGGCTAATGACAAGGGATTCTGGGAGCTGTAGTCCAGCAACATCTGAGGACCCAAGGTTGGAGAGCCCTGGTGTAGACGGAAATATATCTTGTCAAAGTGGTTGATCAAAGCAAATATAATGATGTTCAAAAACTGATGCTAAGTTTATTTTTAAAGCTTCAACTGGTTTTAAATTAATTTAATTCATGTCCCTAAGAGCTGTGTGATCATGTTCTCTTTTTCCAGGAGGATGCAGATACACACATGTGCACACACACACACATGCACACACACACACTCACACACACACACGTGTGTCTGTGTGTGTGTCTGTAAATGGGAAAGAGTATAAAAAGCTATGACAGTGAATGTGTACACACATGTTTAAGTGGTCTTCTGGGCCTTTTAAAATAAGCAGTATGGCCCCTAGATTTAGATGTTTTCCCTACTCCAATAGAAATATAATCGGCATCTTAGGGAGCAATCCTAACCTCACTGGTAGGCCAGCTGAAGGGCCTCAGGAAGTGGCATAAGGGCCCTCTCTTGAAAGGGATTAAAGTACCCTGGCAGAAGGACACTTATGCCAGCAGAGCTCCCCAGCCCACCCATGGAAAACTCTGTCTGCATATGTGTTCTGCCAGTGATGCTCTGCCGGTGGACTGGGGGACAGAGCCTGCCAGGGTGGGGGCGGAGACACCATATCCGAAGCCCCTTCATTTCCCTGACATATCCCAGGAACCAGTGCAGCTCAATGCCAGTTCTCTTTCAGTCAATGGGAGTGGGGGGGGAAGCTGCCTCCCCCCCTTTCTCCCCCTGTTCACATGGGAACAGCAGAGCACAGTATGTGGCAGATGCTTCACCAGTGAATCTCCCCACACCCACCCTCCATTTTCAATGTAAGGTAGGATCACTCTGTTAATCTCCTTGAACGTAGGGTCTCATTAACTTTTTGCAAAGACCACTAGCAGAGCAATAACTAATTTTATTTTAAAATGCATGGATTAGTCCATTTAATCATTCACAGATTTTAATGAAAAAGGCACGTTTGACTCCCTCTTTGACAAGAGTGATAAGAATTAAAATAATTTCAATTATCTTATTGTCAAAGGCCTCCAGTTAAATGAGCTTAGCACACACACACACTTCTCCATTTTCTACAAGCAAATAGAAGTGGGCAAATATTATAACCAATCATCACAGAATTCTTACACAAAGAAGGAGGCACTGAGGCAGGATTGTGTGACAGCTGAACTGTGTTTTCTGGATGCATATTTTCTCTCTTCTTTTTTTAAAAACAAAATATGAAACATGATTCTACAACTTCCCTCAGCAACCTCTACCATTGCCAACTGCTATAATTGGCAAGCTTTGTTTAATAGGGAAACAGGAGGGAGCCATAGCTCAGTGGTAGAGTACATACTTTGTATGCAAAACATCCCTAGTGTAATCTAGTTAAACAACCTGAAAAGCAACTGTGCTGAGGAACACGTCTGTGACAAATCCAGAATGAGATCTTCTCTGTTCTTAAAGTGCTCCAGTCCTCAAAGCTGCTGACCTCAAAGCTGCTCTTGATATGACTTTTTATGGCCAGGGACAACTCAAGAATTTTGGTGCATGCGGCAAGAAGTCCAAATAGTATCTTTCCCCATGGTAGTAAAAATATAATAATCTGTAATAATAAAAGAGGTTGTGTATCCGTCCATCTATCCGTCAGCACCATAGCACAAAGACCATGAAACCTAGACACCTAAAAACTTGGCATGCATACTAGGGGTGAGCGTCTAAGGGTATTTTGTTTTGAAAATGCATTAATTTTAATTACCGTATTTTTCGCTCCATAAGACGCACTCCCCCCCCAAAAAAAAATAGGGGGAAATGTCTGTGCGTCTTATGGAGCGAATATTGTAAAACAAATTATTATTATTATTATTAATTTTTGTTTGTTTGTTTTACATACCTCCCTCTGCGTGCCTCCAACCGGTCCAGTGGAACAGCGGAGGGCTCCTGGGCGCAGCGGGGCAACCCCCCGCCTCTCAGCTGATTCCCCCCTAGGCGGCCACTTAACAGCTGATTCCCCGCCGAACAGCTGATTCCCCGCCGAACAGCTGATTCAGCAGCAGCTCAGTTGGTTCTTTGCCGCCGTGGCGGGGCAGCGCCCCCCCTGCCCAGCAGCAGGGATGTGAGCAGGCGGGCGCAGGGCCAGCTCTGCTCTGCGCGGCGACCTCCGGAGCCCACCGGCCCTGCCCCGCCCGCCGACAGAAGAGAGGAGGGCTCCTGTGCGGAGCAGTCCAACACGCCGGAGCAGGGTCCCGTCACTTCCGCCGCGCCGGAAGTGACGCGACGGGACCAGCACGGGCGGTGAGGCCGGCTCTCTGTGCTGCGCCGCGCCGCGCCGCACCGCGCCGCGCCGCCACCAGGACCGGGTAGGCCCACACGAGCCAATTGCCTATCCTCTGCTCACCTCTTTCCCCCTCCTCTTTACTGCTGCCAAGGTATTGCGTGTGGCCCTGATTGTCTCTTTCAAAGCCTCAAAAGGTTGCTGCTGGTCCTTTGCAGCCGGGAGGCTCCATGCCTTGAATGCATCAGCTCAGGTCTGCCTTATACTGGGCAGTGCAGAAATGGCTATGCATGCAGGCGGGACCCAGTGTGGGCGGCAGGGTAGGCGTGGGGGAGCCGGGAAGAGGCCGGCACGTCGCAGGGGCGGGGGGGAAGGAGAATATTTTTTTTCTTATTTTCTTCTTTTAAAATCTAAGTGCGTCTTATGGTCAGGTGCATCTTATGGGGCGAAAACTGCGGTAATTTAAATGTGCCCATGTAGTTGAAACCTGCAGCAATATCTTCAGCCACTGGGGCAGACTTCCCTAACCAGCACAGAACTTTGCAGGCCATGCAGTTTGCAGTAGGCTGAGAGAGACAGAGCAGGGCAGCCCCGCCCCCTCAGAGGGGAATGGAGTGGGAAGACCTCTCTCTCAGGGAGCTATAGGGGTATTTTACTGGAGAAAATCCACCAGGCCCTGCCTAATACTATGATCACTTTCCAAGACCTCCTGCCTTCTGATCATCGGGGAGAGAACTTTTTCGGTTGCTGTGTCCCACAGGTGGAATGACTTCCCAAGGAGGTTCACCTGGTGGTGAACCTGGTGCCTTTCTGGTGCCAGGTGAAGACCATCCTATATACTCACACACACACACTACTGCTGCAGTGCTGCTTGCTTTGAATGATGGTTTTATTGGATGTACCATGTTTTATAATGTTGCTGTTTCTATTGTTTCTGTGGTTTTAAAATCTTAATACTGAGGGCTAAAGTACACACTGTGTTAAATGGGTGGCATGATGTAGCTGATTCTAATGTCTTTAAAAACTGTAAGTGCTTAGGGCCCTGATCCAAATTGGGACCACCATTGGGGGGGGAGTGTCAGGGGGGGTAGATAAACCATGCACGGGTGGGGGTTAAACCTTCCCCCCACAACCTTTTCACCCGCTAAAGCATGTGGGCTAAAGAGAGAGAAAAATCTCATGGATGCCAATTGAGATTTTCCCCTATTCTTTAACCCCCACATGGGAAGTTGAATTTAGGGGGTGAAGCAGATTGGTGGGAAGGTTTAACCCCACCACCAACACCCATGTGTGATGGTCCTGATCCAGAAACAGTTAGGATTAGCTGCAGGCTATGCATTTAATGTAGCAGATTGTTTATCCCTGAGTTGCATTGTATTTTGTTATCCATCTTTCTGTTAGCTATCCCGGGAGTTTTTAACCGAAGGGCAGCACATAAGAATTCCAAACAAAGTAAGTCGTAGGGATGTCCCTATTTACAAACTCACATATGTTTTGTAGGTTTGCTGCATTAATTGAATATTAGATTGACTCTTTGGAGTTGTATAGAAGCAGGGCTGGCCCTACTGTGAGGCAGTTCTCGCAAGCAGCAGATGCTGGGAGATAGCAGCAAGGTGTTGGAGGAGAGAGCTGTGTGCCACATGGCCTGCCTTGTGTTCCTGTGCTAGCTGGATGCATTCAGGTGCAGTGAAGGATACTCTCCCATCACCAATGTTGAGAAAAGATTCAACTGCCAGTCCAGTTGACTTTGGTACATAGAATCGGAGAAGGCACCATCTTGCTCTTTGCCCTAGGCAGCAAAATGTCTTGGGCCAGCCCTGTATAGAAGTGTCATGCCATCAGAAGGTATTCTGATGATGAGTATTTATTTATTCAAGCCTATATTATTATTCTACTACAGGTTAGTAGCTATCTATATTCTAGTAATAGTAGTATACTCATGATAACTGGCAGCAGGCTACTTCTGTACCAGATCAGATAGGCAACAGTTAATACGATCACAATAGCTATAACATACATTAGCATTTTTATCTTTTACACTCCTCCCACATCAAATAATGGAAGTCTGGAATGTGGATGTATGGTAATGTTATGAGGGGTAAGTGTGAACTGGAAGAATTGCTGGAGGAAGTGTGGCACACACATGGATGTTGCAGCAGTAACATGTATGTGTAGTGATGTCACAATGCTTCATTCCAGATATGAAAAAAATAATTTCAGGAAATTTAGGCAGGCTTAAAAAATGTTCATTGGTAACTCAGGTGGGCAAAGAGAAAACACCTCAAATGAAAACAAAGGTGATCAGAAAGCAAACAAGACTTTTCTGCACATAGAAGAATTCAGATATAATATCTCTGGCTATATTCACTCATATGTTTTACAGTCTTACAGAATTACAAATAGCGGCTGCTTGAGGTATAACCTTTTTACAGACACACAATTCAAGACCCATGTTTTAGGATGTGGGCAAAGGGTTTCACATCTTTCAGTGCCAAAAAACAAACAAACAAACAAACAAAAAAAATCCAGTTTGTTTGTGTATGTGAAATCTTAGGGCAGTTTTTAAACTGACAAAAACAAAATATATCGGGTTATATCCAGACTTAGTCATGTTTAGAGAAGACCCACTGAAATCAATGGGACTTAAGTAAGCCATGATGACTAACTTAACTCCCATTTATTTCAATGGCTCTACTCTAAGCATGACTAACTCTGGATATAACCCGATATATTTTGTTTTTGTCAGTTTAAAAACTGCCCTAAGATTTCACTTACACAAACAAACTGGATTTTTTTGTTTGTTTGTTTGTTTGTTTTTTGGCACTGAAAGATGTGAAACCCTTTGCCCACATCCTAAAACATGGGTCTTGAATTGTGTGTCTGTAAAAAGGTTATACCTCAAGCAGCCGCTATTTGTAATTCTGTAAGACTGTAAAACATATGAGTGAATATAGCCAGAGATATTATATCTGAATTCTTCTATGTGCAGAAAAGTCTTGTTTGCTTTCTGATCATCTCCCATGTCCTTTGTGTCTTCATAAAAGGGTCTTACAGGTTACTCTCTTTTTGCATTGCACAAAACAACCATCATAACAGCACGGTAACACATCATAGTTCTCTCCTCATAGTTGGTTTGTTGCAAAAGTGGAATTCTATATCCATTCAGTCTCCATGGCAACTTTATTTCTTATTAAATGGAAAAGGAAATGACATAATTAACTTATGTGACCTCTTACTTTGCCAAAGAGTTCAGCTGTATCCTTGGTGGCTGTGTTGCGTACTTAAAGACTGTTCACTTTTGATGATGATGATTATTTTCATTACTGAATACTACCCACCATAAAAATAGCAGCATCCCTCTGGAAACAGAGAAAAGGTATCTCAAAAGAGATTGTCACATAGTGTATACTTTGCCCTTTTCAAGCATCCTTTTGGAGCTTTTCTCAACATTCACATATAAAAAAATTACTTTACCTTGGCTCTGCGGGAAAGCCCATTATATTCATCGTGCTTGGTTTATAGAGATCTAAATGGTAGACTTCCAGCAATGATATGTGATGTGAAACAGTTGCACTCCTTGAATGTGCTTACACAGGATTAGGGGACTGTTTGCGCTCAACAGATAAACTAACACAAATGTCCCTCTGTGTCTTTTGAAAATATAGGGCACAATCCATGGGAAAGTGTTCATGTATGAGCCCCATTGAAATGGATTGTTCCTGTAAAAGGGTATTTTAAAAACAGTCCTACATGAATACATGCAATATCTGGGATTTCCCTTACAGCATTCCCCCTCCTGATTTTATAAGCAGGGCTTATACATTATTGGGCATATGCTTATGGGAATCTGCCAGTGTTAACAGTGTTGCTCTGTTTTCAGTGTCTGCTAAAGACATTCCTATTTCAACATGCCTTTCCTGAGTAAAACACCAGCCATGATTTTTTATTTTATTGGTAAAAATTGATTTTAAATGTTATTCATATATATATATATATATATATATATATCATTACAGTGCATCGCTCAGGTTTCTCCCCCCCCCCCAGATATAGAGCAGTTGATAAATGTTATAAATAAATAAATAAATATCACATGGGGTGCCACCAATGCACCAGCTGCAGCATACATTAAATTGACTCGTTCAGTTTTTGGCAAATGAGTAAAGAGTCCTTATGTCAGGTGAAAAACCTCCTGTAATACAATAACAGACATCTACTGTTTTGTTTCTGAACTTGTACAAACCAGTTCATTGATCTAAGGAAATGCAGAGTTCAAATGGTATCTGTTTTGCAACTTCCATTTTTCAACGAATAGAAACAACAAGGAACAATCTCCTGATAGGGTTTATCAAGGTCAGCCCTACCATTAAGCGGAATGAGGTGGCCGCCTCCGTCAGCTGAGTTTGAGTGCCACAAAAGGGCCCCATTTGGTTAGTTATTTAATTTATTATTGTTATGGGGGGGTACTCCCAGGGGAAAGCACTTCTGGGATTTTCTGCCAAATAATTTGACCAGACTTCGGTACTATGCACCTTAACTTGGTGGGGGTAGTGGGGTGAAGAGGGCACTATTTGCTGTTCTGCCTCAACCAAGCAAAATGTTTGGGTTGGCTGGTCCTGCAGCTCATTGCTTTGCATCATTTTTGCATGTCCTCTCTGAAGGCAGATCCAGATGGGGAAATGGTCAGGTGCCAGGTGCACTAGTTTAGTGCATCCAACATGCCACACAGGGAATGTGCTGAACCCTGCTACTTCAAACGGAAGACTGGGGGATCCCAAAACTCTCCCATTCCAGATCAACAGGTTTGCCGAGGATGATCTGGCACTGCTGTTCAGCTAAGCAGTGTATGTGCCAAAACCAGGAGAAGCAGAGGAAGCAGGGAGGAAAGGTCCCATCAGAAACAGTGTAGGAGAGAGAGTAGCAGTATTTGAGGTGATGGGATCATGTCCTACAGCCACTGCCATGAACAGGGTTAGGTTTTGCAACACAGCAAATGCTCTAATGAAAAGCTTAAACTTGCATGTGGCAGCTGCACACAATGGACTGACACATCGAAGAATGCCTTGTGATTACTATGTACACCCTGCAGTCATGTGATTTGTCCTGCAGAGTTTCTGTAATGTAGACTGAGCTGCAAGATGTGCTCACAGTGAAGCAATGATGTAATGCACTTCAGCATCAGTGCAACTCAGTCCCCCCAGGAGCAGTTAGTCCATATTAATGGGGTCCGTGTCCAAGCTGGTGGAATCTAAATGGCCTCCACAGTCACTTACGGACCCATCGCTAGATTCTACAACACTCTTCTTTAGAATTTCTCCTTTATCCGGAAGACAATCTTACTCGGTCCACGGTGATCGCCTGATGATGATGATGACTACATGAAGATTTTCTTTTATACATCCCCCTTAGTGAAAGTGAATTGTCAAGTCATCTATTCATTCAGGGTACAAAGAAAACTATCCACTTGTTCTTATTAGAGACTGAGAGACTAACAAGAAAAAAATAATCCTGCAACTCTCTTGCTTAATATAAGGGATGCTGGCAAAATTCATTCTGAGGCTCAAACCCAAGTTTTGGGCGGGTTGTAATGAGTACTGTTTTAAATTTTATTGTTTTAAATTGTTTTATGCAATTTCCATCTGTGTTACCCTGCACTTCCCTCCCTTTGACAGCTGAAACTTACCAGGACATCACCCAGGCAAGACTACATATGGACAGCCATAAGTGCGCACTTGCGCATCTCTGAAAGAAAAACAAAACATTTTTTTAAAAAAAAATTACATACACATTTGTGCACATTTCTGGGGCTGAAAAAATAATTCAAAAAAGGTGGCAAAGCAGTGATGGTTGCTGCAGAGTCGCTTGGGCATTGGTGGAGGGGCTGTCACTGGTGGCGGCATGGGCAAAATAATGAAGAGTGGCAAGGGGTTTTTGCCATTCTTGCGGAGTGACTTGCTAGCCGCTCCCCACAACCCATGATGGAATTGGTCTCCCAGGTTCTGATGACATGACAACCCATTGTGGGTCGAACAAGCCCTAGAACAAGCCATGGGCTGTCAGGGTGGCTTGTTGCCCAAAAATAAGCCACCTGCAGGAAGTGGTCTGGGTTCAGATGACACAACAACCCACTGTGGCTAGTTACCCACAATGGGTTGCCATGTCGTGCGAACCCAGTCAGTGAGTTTCATGACTCGGTGGAAATTCGAACCCGGGTCTTCTTGGTCCAAATCCAGCACTATCCATTACATCCCACTTTCTCCAAAACATAGACTTCTAAAGGCTTTCTATGATGATGAAGTGATAGAACCTTGATTTATTTGTTTGTTTATGAATGATATTTTAATCCACCCAATAACAAATGTACCTTGGGAAGATTATGAACAGTTAAAAGAATAAAATATAATTCAAACCATTAAAAAAAATCCAATACAATTCTCACGTCTATGATTTATACCAGTCATAAATTTAAAGAAACACATTTCAGCATAGTTTTTTGCTTGAAGACATATATTTTCTCAGATTTTTTTTTTAAAAATCCAATCTAATGACTTGTCTGATTCCTGAATCCCTCGCTGATTGTAAATGAGATGAACCAGCTTGAGCTAGAGTAATAGTGGCACAATGTTTTATGATACTGTACATGAATAATTAGCATTCAATGAAGAAAAGGGTTCTTGGAGCCAAGACGACAACTCAGCAGGTTGTGGAACATGAAGTTTCAGAGTTTGATATCTGTGTGAAATCTGTTAGGTTATACATTGCAATTACACTAATGGTGAGTTCCTAAGTGTTGATGCAGCATGCAAGACCAAAATAGCCTTGCTTTCTCTCATGAATAACCCAAAACAAGAGACTTCTTCCAAGTAAATCTAATCTTAAGTGAAGGCCAGCATGGTGGGCCAAGTACTACTTCTAGCTGGAAATGACCAAAAACAACTTTACTGAAGGCAACTCTCCAGCGCTTCATTTTATTTATTTGTGTAACAAGAAAGATGCCAGACTTCAAGGCAGATGCTGAGAGCTGGAGCAGCATAAGGCCCAAGCCGTTGAGATATGAATTGAGAAATCCCTGGTTTAAATCTTTCCTGTGCCATAAATTCACTAGGTGGCCTTAGACAAGACACTCTTTCTCACCCTGCCATCTGCAATATGGGAATAATACTGACCCACCTTACAGGAACATTGTAATCAAGTAAATATATGTGAACACTCTAAAGCAGCCTTCCACAACCTGGTGCCCCCCAGATGTTTTGGACTACAACTCCCAGCATTCCTGACAATTGGCTATGCTGGCTGAAGCTGATGGATTGAAGTCCAAAACATCTGGATGGCACCAGGTTGGGGAAGGCTGCTTTAAAATATTATGCAAATGCTACTTGGAACTTTAACTTAAGGGATACAACCTATTGTTTTTAACGTGATTAATGAAAAGCCAGATATCAGTTTTGATCAGTCGCACAGTGAAGGCTGTAGGCCAAGCAGAGTGGAACCACTGCAGCTTCTCATAGGCCTTGTACCTGCAGTCTGACATAGTCATGGATGCGGAGGTGAAAATGGAAGATTTGTGACAGTGAACAACAGCAACTGGAAGGTTTATTACACAAGAATTTCCGAGCAAGGGTAATCTACCTGAGCAGTGACTCAAACTCAGAATTTCACCGTAGTATCCTTAAAGTTTCACAACCATTCTTAGCTTGCTTTGGGAGGTGCGGAGGTGAAGACCTGGGACTCAGCCTCAAGCATAGAAATGAGTTGCAGCTTCCAGCATTGTTGGAAAAATGGAAGATCAGAAGCTGCCTTTCACTGAGTCAGAGCATTGGTCCAACTAGCTCAGCACTGTCTACCCTGACTGGCAGTAGTTCTCCAGGGTTTCAGGCTGGAGGTTTT
This sequence comes from Shinisaurus crocodilurus, assembly GCA_021292165.1. NCBI lineage: Eukaryota > Metazoa > Chordata > Lepidosauria > Squamata > Shinisauridae > Shinisaurus > Shinisaurus crocodilurus. Next base: position 258,924,072 of record CM037878.1, on the reverse strand, counting down.
TTTTCCAGTTATGCCTGAAGGTGCTAGCACTGAACTGATGTCTTCGAAGAACCCTGGAGAACCTCCACCAGGCGCCATGCAGAGAACCATCACCAGGCAGAACAATGGACCAATGATCTGACTCAGTAAGGCATCTCCTTATAACTTTACAGAAATCATGTTTGTTTGTGTATATTTACTATGACATTTTTAATCCTACCTTTCCACTCTGAACACAGAGTACTCAAGGCAGCTTGGGACCAGGTTACCCTGCAGATTACCTTCCCCAATACAGACCTGTGCAATCATTCGAGGAGGCCTTGCTGGTTGTACTGTGACCCGCAGATTACCATCTTGCCACTTGGCCATGAAGCTCACTGGGTGACTTTGGGCCAGTCACTGACTCTCAGCCTAACCTACCTCACAGGGTTGTTGTGAGGATAAAATGGAGAGGAGGATCATGTATGCCACCTTCAGCTCCTTGGAGGAAAGGTGGGACATAAATGTAATTGTAAATAAATTATGGAATCCCTTCCACACTGGTGTTTGGAAGGCACCAACTGTGGCATGCTTTAGCCACCAATTAAAGACCCAGCTCTTTACCCAGGCCTTCCTTAAGTGAGTGTGCTGCCCAGCTTGTTCATTAATTATTGTGCTGGGAGTCTTGGTTTTAATGTTTTCTTTATAAACTGCTTAGAGGTATTTTTCAATATGGCAACATATATTAAGTTATCATCATCATCATCATCATCATCATCATCATCATCATCATCATCAGGCAGCTCACAACATAAATTAAAAACAGTCCATAAAAATAAAACCATTTTCAAGTTTAATGACAACAGGAAAACAGCAGTAGCAAATCATACTCTGGAGGGAGCAAAAAAGTCAATCAGAAATCAATCCAAACTAAGAACAACCATGCTGGGTCAGACCAAAGGTCCATCATGTCCAGCATTCTGTCCACACAGTGGCCAACCAGCTGCCTCTGGGAAACCCAAGTAAGACATGAGTGCAATAGCACCCTCCTGTTCATGTTTCCCAGCAACTCATTTACAAAGGCATACTCCCTACTGAAGGTAGCATATAGCCATCAGGGCTAGTAGCTATTGATAATCTTATCCAACAAGAATTTATCCAACCCCCTTTTAAAGCCATTCAAATTAGAGGCCATCACTATCTTCTGGAAGCAAATCCCATAGTTTCACTACATGCTGTGTGAAGAAATATTTATTTTTTGCTGTCCTGAATCTCCCACCAATTAGCTTCATGGGATGGGGTTCTAGTATTATGAGAGAGCTTATTAAAACAAAAAAGTCTTTGACCAATGGTGGAAGACCAAAGCGGGGAATAGATTGGTCTCTCAAGGCAAGGAGTTTCACATCCTGGGTGCCACTACAGAGGAGACCCTTTCCTGTGTCTCCACTAACTGCACTTCAGACAGCGGCAAGATATACAATTGAGCCCCTCCAGCTGGCCTCAATAGATGTGTAAAATCATGCTGGAGGAGATGATCCTTTAATTATATCGGTTTCTTTTTTTTGCAGTAAACTGTAGAGTGGGACTGAAAGTCTGTTTGCATATGATAGTAATATAAGCAGTCCTCCCAAATGGACCTATCCTTTTAGGAAAATCTTATGACTTCTCACTGACTTCGTCCCTGTTCCATGCACACCCTGTCCTTCCTTGTTCTACATCTAGAAATATGGAATGCTCACTAAGCCCTCTAAACACTGAAGAGGGCTTAGTGGACATTCCATCAAATCTAAAGAGGATGCACAGAGCCTAAAACGATAACACTTTATTTTATATGAAAAATAAATTTAATTCTTAAATTGAGTTCAGGTCCACATTACTCTTGGTGATTTTGATGCCCAGAGAAATTAAAGACATCACTTAAACTATTCTTTTTGTTTGGCAATCAAAACTGTATATATTCCTTTGCCACAGCTGAATAGTTAATTCTCTTACTGAACATTTGTGTTGGTTTTCTGAACATTCCATATTCCTGACGCTATATAAATTAAGCTACAGCCTAAACAGGAGTCACTGTGACACAGACTGAACAACCTGATTGTCAGTTTGGTTACTTTCTTGTAACACATAGTATCAATTTTATTCTGAAAATTCTGGGAGCCCATGCTACACTGCAGACTGAAAGTGGATGGGGTTGGATCCAGCTTCTTTTCCACCAGTGGGAGCAGTCCCTGACCAGAGTTGTCCTCAGAATGCTCCCACTGGCAGAAAAGGCGGAGGCAATCTTTGCTGATTCCTCCCTGGAACACCCAGAACCGCCTCCCCCACTCTTCTGCAGAGTCCCCCAATCCTCTGGAGCAGATTTTCAGGGGCACAGGGGACTGTAGGGAAGTGCCCCACCCTAGCCTCCCACAGACAAGGCAAGAGTCTCAGTAAATAGCCTTTATTGCAGCAATTCCCCCAAACAAGCAAACAGCTCTCTCAGAGGCAATAAATGTCAAAATAAACCGAGTGATAATAAGTCCCAAGCTATAAATTCAGCCATCCAGAGCCAGGGATGGGGACTCGGACTTGAGGACTCGACTCGTGAGTCGGACTGAGTCCCCCCTCTGACTCGACTCAGACTCGAGTCCCAATATTTTTAATGGGACTCGAGACTCGACTCAGGATTCGAGACCAAGGACTCTTCAACATCCCTGGGCTGTGCCAGAAGGAGTGGAGAGGAGTGTGATTGCCGGTGAAGAGCACATGCAAGTGAGGTATGCCGCTGCTCGGCCACTATGGACGGCTACCAGGAGTGCAGCCCCAACAGTGTGTCAAGATTTATTTTGATTGATGTGTTGCGTACTTGGGAGAGGCAGAAGAAGGACCTGAGATTGTGTGGCTGCTCTGAGTGTGTTTCTGGTTCCAGCAAGTTCATCACCAGTGGAGCGGGTGTTCAGTGAGGGTGGAATTGCGATGAGATCTCACCGTTCCAGAATGGGGGCCAAACATTTAGAAAAAATCATGTTCCTCAAATGCAACATGGATAAGTTTTAGGAAGTACAGCAAGTTTATTTTTTAAAATCATTTTTCTAAAATGCAACCTTTCAGACATTTTGGGTTTGGCTGCCTCTGCCTGCCTGTCTGGGGTTCCCTGCCTCCTCTGCCTGCCTGGTCTCTTCTTGACCAGTTCAACAGTTGAATTGTCCAAGACAAAGGCCTCTGCCTGCCTGCTTTGGGGTTCCCTGCCTCCTCTGCCTGCCTGGTTATTTTGGGTTTTTCTGCCTGGTCTGTTCTTGCCAAAATCAGTTGCAGAGTTTTGAAATAAAAAGGCACACTTGTGCCTAGAATTTATTTAAACCACACATCTGAAGTAGCCTTATTTTGTTGGGGAAAAAACCCATTGATATTAATAGGGACTCGTGGAGTCAGCTTTGGGAGTGACTCATGACTCGTGAGTCACCATTTTGGACCAAGGACTCGGACTCAAAGTCGAGACTCGGGTCCAAAGACTCGTGACTCGACTCGTGACTCGAGACGAAGGACTCTTCAACATCCCTGTCCGGAGCATGAACAGAGTGCAACACACCCAGAGTTGCTCGCCAAGTAGGTACACAACATTCCTATTTCCAGGAAGGCAGGAAGGTGTTCAAAATTGTGGTGCCTTTTCTCCTACGAAGGTTACAGGGAGCTACCAAGGTTTATATACAGGGAGCAGCTACTAGGAATCGTTATCAGAGATTGGGTCCTGGCAGGGAAACTGGCCCCTCAACCGATGACTACGCCTGACTGGGCATTTCTGTCCTGCTCTCTTCTGCTGGCGCAGGACCAAAGGCCTCCTCCTGCTGCCCTGTTGCCAGGGATGATGTTCCTGACTGATAAGCAGGAGCCTCCACCAAGGCCAAGTCTTCCAGCTGAGGAGAGTTGTCTGTATCAGCCTCCAGCACCCCCCTCCCCCTGTTCACTGGGCAGTGGGAGGCCTGGCAGAACTGAGCTGTCACGTCTCTGATTCCCCACAGCTGGGCCCAACTCTGCCACGTCTTCCCCTGAGTCACAATTGGTGCCTGACATTGAAGCTCCCTCCAAGCTAGGTCAAGGTCCCACAGGAAGGGATGAGTCAATGAAGATAGTTGTCTCCTCCATTCTGCCAATGGGATTCCCCCACTGGATCAGATGTCTCCCATCCACAGGAAGCAGATTTTGGATCCAACCCACCATATTGATAGCTCAGGATATGAACAGTTTCATTTTGCATTCCCTTGTGTATTGAAAATCAAAATTACACATGCCTAATCCTGACACATTTGAAAGGACAATTCAGGGCCATTGAACATACAGTTATTTTATTGTGCTTTGGGTGGGGAAGAATAAAATAAGTGGGCAGAGTAAGAAGTATCAGGCTATATTTAGAATATATGTAGGTATATATTTGTACAGGCAATATCTGTGTCCATTTGTATAGTTCAATCATATTATGCATTTACAAAGTAGTTGGAGTAAAAATGGTTCTTTCATGGACTTGTTTTGTTGCCCCGTTATACTAGGAAAGAAACATTTTAAGGATTAAATAAGCTTAATATTGTCTTTACACAGCAGCTGAATATTTGCTGATAACAGCTGGCTAAATTCTAACCTATTTACAGTAAGTAATACCTTTGTTACCAAGGAACCATTATTGAGTTATATAAAACATGGTATGTTCTGCAGTGCACATTTCTCTTATGAAATTCTGTCTTTTGGTTGAGAAATTTCCTTGTGATACAGATTTTTTTTTTAATTGTAAAAGGTACCAAAAAAACAACTCTAGGCATGACTCAGCCCCTTCTCTAGGCATGCAACAAGCATGGAACAGAAGCTCTGTGGATGTACAAACACATGGGCAACCAGGAAGGTGCAACCACTGATGTCTGCACAGCATGCATGGAGGCCTCTGACATCCTGCCATGACTGTGCCAACTTGCCCAGCTGGTCTGTGCCCAGCGATGAGGCTCTAATGGCAGGAGTGCACAGTCCTGAAGGGAGGGGCACTGCCAGGTCCCCATTGCTGATTGGCAACAAAGAGGAGACTGGGGAGACCTTTTACATTTACTTGAGACAACTGATGATGGAGGAGTTGCAGGGGAGAAGTGGGCCGGCTTGCAGTGACTCAAGGATCCACCATGGCCAGAAGCTAATAATATCAGTTGCACTGGATACTGAGGGTTTTGTGGGCTGACCCATCAGTTACTTGCAGCATCTTGTAAGGTTAAAGAACTTGGCTGCCTCTCTCCCAGTTGCCATAAGGCATAAACCAGGGGTGGGAAAGCACTTTCAGCCCAAGAGTTGAATTCAATTTCAGAGAAGCTCTTGGGGGCCTCATTCCAGTGGTGGGTGAGGCCGAAGACAAACGGGTTGGGGTCCAAAATACAAAATAAATAAATAATAGTAATAGCAGAATATTTCAGTTTACAGCTCTTACAGCCAGTAACTAAGCCTTTGTAGACCCATTTCAGCATTTTAGAATGAGGGAAACGCGGCACAAAAGACAGGAAACCACCAAACTATTGGTGGTTGGAGGAAAGGGTGTGGCCATCTTGGAAATCCTGGAGGGCCAGATTGGGATCCAAGGAGGGCTTCCTGGGCCCTCATCTGCCATAAACAATGAGGGCCTAGCTGTGCCCCCTCTAACAGTAACTGCATGCCTTGTCTTGCCTACATAGGTAGAACTGTGACCCTTGAGTTGCATGGTCCAGTAATGGATGTAGCACAGGAAGGGCCAGTGCTCAAAGTACAGGGAGATCCTGGTCTTCTACCTTCTGGACACCTCCTCTCCATACTGCATATAGAATGGCCACTTGTGAATCACCAAAAAAGAGAACATGCATCAACAAATAATAAGAGGGCCCCTATTTGCATAACATTTTATATTCTAATGTATATGTATAGATGCAGATTTCGAAGTGATTATTGCAATTTACATAGAAATACAATACATCTGACCATAGTGACTGTGACCAGGTGACCTGCTGCATGCCTTGATCAGACCGCTGTCCAGGTGCTAACTGTTGATGTGATGGGCAACTTCAAGGCACAGCTCTTCCTTCTGATAGTTCATTATCTTTATTCCAGACCTGGACTGGACAGCCCTTCAAATAGAGGACACCTTCAAAACACAGGATAGTCCTCTGGCAACCCTTCAAATAGAGGACTGTCCTCTGTAAAAGAGAATGCACGGCCACTTCATAACACATGAAGCAGGCACATCATGTTCTGAATTCTCTTAAAGCTATATCACCTCACTGGGTCTTCCCAATTCCACCACAGCCCAGTAGAAAATCACACATGTTTCATGCAGAACATCCCAGGTTCAATCCCTGGCATTTCAAGGTTAAATATCTATCTATCGATCTATCTATCTATCTATCTATCTAGGGCTTACTTTGATTCAAGGGGAAAAATAAGTTGTTTGCCTTGTAAAGTATCAGCCCTCATTAATGACATACCCCAGATAATTCCTTTGCTGTTCCTTATATCTCAGATTGTGTATTTGTAGGAGTAAACAACTTTCATGAAGTTGTTAACATCATTAACACTTTTCCTGCAGTTACCTCCCTCTGGGCAGGGAGGGCTGGAGAATACAATGCTGCTTCTTGTAAAAAAATAAAAATAAAACCAAAGTCTTGAATTGAATCATCCATTATATTCTGGATAATGCAAAGTAAGGAATTAATAATTCTTCCATTTTCAAAAACTGAAGCATTCACTTTCCAGTGATTTCCATGCCAAAGAAATATTCCACCCGTGCTCCCAAGACCCCTTGATGTGAAACCATGTCCTCAGCCAGTATCCAGTCCAGTAAATCTTATGGAGGTGTGTACACATGCATCTAGGCAATGTGCCTTTTTAGTAAATACGGAACATTTACCGTATATTTGGATTAAGCAGTGAGGTGCTATGAGTATTACAACCTAATATTTGCTTTTTTGAAACACAGGTACATGAATGGAAAGCCAAATAGCTTCCTATTCCTAGTATGGATCTAAAAAGAGCTCTCTTCTCTGCTTATTAAACAAAAATGTCACACTCGTATGTCAACCATGAGAAAAGATAGATTTTAATGAAAGTGGGGGAGGATTTTGGCAGCAGACTGGTTATTCTCCCTGAGGTTTTGAGTTATACATTCATCCTATGTCAGGTGTCTTGCACTGACATTTACAACATAAGCTCTTCTAGACAGGTGAGACTTATGATTTCAAACTCACTAGAGCTGATTCATAGAGCCATTTTGTGTCAGATGTTTTTTTTCAATCCTTAGCCTGAAATTTGAACACATATTTAAAGTATGATTTTGGAGTTGCAGCCCAGAGATCACACCATTACCTTTAGCCATACGTATGCAGTGGGAGAGGATGCTACTGCTGCACCTCCAACTGCATTCCTTTCCCAGGTCCTATCACCCATCTTTAACCCACACTCCATCTACTAGAAAGCCACACTTCCTTTGATAGACAAGGGGGAAATACCATTCACTGTTTCTTTTTCCTTTACACTATTAGTGGCATGAGACTGAATGAGTAATATCTCAATTAGTATCTCAGTCAATCTCTCAGTCAGATATTGTAGAGTTGGAAAAGGTGCAGAAAAGGGGTAACCAAAATGATCAAGGGACAGGAGCAACTCCCCTATGAGGAATGGTTATAAGTTATAACGCCTGGGACTGTTTAGCAAGTATGGGGAGACATGATAGAGCTTTTCAAAAGTATGCATGGTGTGGAAAAAGTGGATAGAAGTTTTTCTCCCTCTCTCATAATACAAGAACCTGGGGTCATCCCATGAAGCTGATTGGGTGGAGATTCAGGACAGATAAAAGGAAGTGCTTCTTCATACAGCGCATAGTTAAACTATGGAATTTGCTACCACAAGCTGTACCAATGGCCACCAATATGGGTGGCTTTAAAAGGAGATTAGACAAATTCATGGAGGACAATGGCTACTAGTCATGATGGCTATATGCTACTTCCAGTGTCAGAGGCAGTATGCCTCTCTACCACTTGCTGGGGAACATGGGCAGGAGGGTGCTATAGCACTCATGCCCGGCTTGTCAGTTTCCCACAGACAGATGGTTGGCCACTGTATAAACAGAATGCTGAACTAGATGGATCCTTTGTCTGATCCAGCATGGCTCTTATGTTCTTACCTGGTTTGCTAAATAGTGTGAGTGCTTGTGTGTGTGTGTGTGTGTGTGTGTGTGTGTGTGTGTGTGTTCCCCTTCAGAAGACTTATGTTCTCATTCATGGTATCATTCATCACTCTGTGGTTTAAAAAAGTGTGTCTCCCAGGCCAAACTGGCATGAGAGATCAGGGACAGAGGAGGTGTTACTTCAGACTTTGTAGTTTGTGGCATGGCTCACTTGTGTGAGTCATCTGGAGGTCAGTAGCCTACAAGTGAATGTCTTCCTTTTATTTGTCTTGCATTATGATCTGGATTGAATTAATCCAGGTAGGTAATAGCGGCTGGATGGTCTTGCCCTTTGGATGGGGAAGATCATGAACCAAGTGGGGTGGGGTGGGGGTTGTTTGTTTTTAATTTTTTGTTTTTGGTCTCTTCTTCCAATTTTATGGTTCTGAGGTTCTATATACAGCCTAAGTTGACAGAGAAAGTTGACTTCATCTGAATATAATTCATGTAAATCCATGGTCTGGGTTGTGAAGGGAAATGGAGAAAGCTGAACTCATATATAATCCTATTGTTCATTGATTGGCATTATTTAAAGCAAGTATAATCTCACTGTTAGCTCCTGTAAACACTGTTGAGTTTAGTTAGGAAAAATGGGTTTCATGAGATGAAGCTTTATAGGAGAAACATACAGAACTGGTTTATCTAGGAGTTTTCATGCAGTCATGACTTGAAGAGGAGACTGCTGTATATTCAAAGGTTTCAATTTTGTACCCATTTACTTAACATCAAATAGCTGGGATTTATCCACCTTAAGTGGCATCAGGACTGCATTTGAAGTCTGATGAAAATGAACGCTGGTCTGGACACATTAACAGTGCAATCCTAAGCATGTAAAACTTTTCCCTAAGCATGTATATTCAGAAGCAAGTCCTTCTGAGTTCAGTGGGACTTACTTACTGCCAGAAAAGTATGTTCAGGATTGCAGCCTAATTTACCTATTTCAGTCTATGGCACAAAAATGTATTCTCGCTTTGTAATACACCAAAACAGGGATGGCAGTGGTGGGGGATCTACTGGTGCATTAGTATTAACTGTGATACACAAGTGAAATGAAGGAACTCTTTGCCTTTCATTGGTTGATAGCAGAATATTATTGCGCAACAAAGAAATACCTTCCCATTTCAAATGTCAAGTCATTTTTCCACCTTACTGTTGTCCCTGTAAAGGACTATTAAAACAACGACAAGGAACTGGTATGTTCTACACCAGGGGTGGGAAGAGGGTAGATTGGGATCTACTGGCAGATCCCTGAGTGATTTCAGTAGAGTGGCAATGGTTTTGTACGAAAGGTCTTGTGAGCTTAGCTCTGGTACTGATCACAAATTCCTGGGCTGAGCCTGTGTTCGGAGATACGCTGTTTCTTCATCCTTACTGTCTGGCTACCAGAGCCACTGTTTTGAACTTGTCTCCGGTTGGTAGTCCTTGGGATTTTAGTAAAAAAACAAAGTAGATCCCACAAGACTGAAGTCTGCCCACTCCTGTTCTGTAAAACTTTCCCCTTCTGCTTTTAAAAGGAGTTCACTACCTAAATGTCATTTCACTCAGTCAATCAATCAATTTATTACAGTCATGGGCCAGTCATTTCATTTTAGTAGTGTTATGCCTACTTTATACAGAGTTGCCAGACCCAACCCAGAGATCTTGACCGTAGATTTAATAGCTCTGTGGCAATGAGACAACATGAAGCAGTGGTGCTTCTTGTGCCAAGAGTTCAACTAGTTAATTCATCTGCCTTTCTCACCCACTGCTTTGGGGTATGCAAATTAGGGTCCTGCAACCAACCGCAAGAAACAGAGAAAGGTTGGGAAGAGTAATCCATTGACTGGTTGAGCCCTGGAGTGGGAGGCACTGAATATTGTTACGCTTTCCCAGCACTCTTAGAGTATTTTTGGATATTGATCTGGCAAGTCTATCATCATCGTTGTTGTTGTTGTTGTTGTTGTTGTTGTTGTTGTTATATTTATTTGCACCCCACCTTTTTCCCAACACTGGGACCCAAGGCGGCTCACAACCTTTAAAACTCATACAATTAAAACAGAAATAGAAAAAATACAAAAGTTAAAAATAGAATTAAATCATTATTAATATTAAAAATTGTGTGTGTGTGTGTGTGTGTGTAGAATTAAAAACAGTACAATATACATTATAGATAGATAGATAGATATAGATATAGATATAATTAAAAACATAGCATTCGATCACATCACAGGCTAGTCCCAAATGCCTGCCGGAACAGGAAGGTATTTGCCTGCCTCCGGAAGCTTACCACGGAGGGTGCCACTCTAGCATCCCTGGGGAGGGAATTCCACAGTGCTGGGGCAGCCACCGAGAAGGCCCTCTCCCGTGTTCCCACCAGGCATGCCTGTGGCATTTCCCCTGAGGATCTCAAAGTGCAGGCAAGCTCGTAGGGGAGAATACAGTCTTTCAGATAACTTGGACCCAAGCCGTATAGAGCTTTAAAGGTCATAACCAGCACTTTGAATTGTGCCCAGAAACAGACTGGGAGCCGGTGAAGCCGTTGTGACAGAGGAGTGGTATGCTCCCTGTAACCAGCCCCAGTCAGCAGTCTGGCAGCAGCTCTTTGAACCAGCTGAAGTTTCCAAACACTCTTCAGAGGCAGCCCCATGTAGAGCATGTTACAGTAATCAAACGGGATGTAACTAAGGCATGTGTCACTGTGGCCAAAACAGACATCTCCAGGAATGGGCGCAGCTGGCGCACTAACTTTAACTGTGCAAATGCACTCCTGGGCATCCAGGTTCAGGGCTGAATCCAGAAGTACACCCAAGCTGCAAAGCTGTGTCTTCAGGAGGAGTGTAACCCCATCTAACACAAGCTGACTCCCTATTCCCTGATCTGCCTTCCGACTGACCAGGAGCACAGTAAAACATGAGAGCCAGTCAGAGAGGAGAAAGGCTGTAGGGGGAAATGCTCATGCCAGAGACATTGGGAGAGGGACACCATGTATAGGTGTTTCTATGCTATTGCTAGACACCTCCAAGCCAAGATGGGGAAGTTGGAGTGCTTAGTTTTAAAGGAGAGCATAGATATATTGCACCTGTGGGACTGCCGCCTGCCCCCTGCAGGCCCGGGCTCAGCCGGGAGCCGCCTTGCCCCACCTGCAGCTGCTTGGAAGGGGCCTATAAAGACCAGGCCCCAGCTGACCCGGGCATCTCCTCACCACCACTGCCGGGGAGAAGAGCAAGCCAGGCAGGTGGGTCCAGCTCTGCTGCTGCTGCTGCTGCTGCTGCCGCCGCCTGTGCGAGGCCAGCCCACCCCCACCGCACCTGTGGGACTGCCGCCTGCCCCCTGCAGGCCCGGGCTCAGCCGGGAGCCGCCTTGCCCCACCTGCAGCTGCTTGGAAGGGGACTATAAAGACCAGGCCCCAGCGGGGTCGGGGTCGCCACCGAAGGGGCGACACCTAAGGGGGTTGCCCCTTTGGGGGAGCCACTTCGGGGGTGGCACGAGGGCGAGGGCCTGTCCCCCTGCTGTTGGGGATATAGGTGGGGCTGGGAGTTTTAAAGAGGCCCTTCCTTTTTGAAGGGCTGGAGTTTTTTAGGGGTTGATTTTAGGGGTGGGTCTCCCGCCTGACTGGCGGAAGCGAGGGGGCATGTGTCTCTCCAGGGAGATAGTGGGGGGAGTTCTGGGGGGCAAACGGTACCAACGTTGAGCGGCAGGCGCTGGCAGAGCGCTAGGGGCAGGCCACGCCGAGTAAGGGGAACAAGGGATCGATGCTTAATATCTATCCCTTGTTCCGGGCCTGCCCAGAGCCAAGGGATAACTGGGGGATGTGTTGCTCCTCCCCCCACCCTGCGTTTGCTGTTGTGCAATGCCAGGTCCGTTACCCAAAAAACATCTCTCATCCATGACTTGATCATGGATGAGGGTGCGGACCTGGCATGTGTTACGGAAACCTGGCTGGACGAGGCCGCTGCTCCAACTCTGGCGGCCTTGTGTCCGGCCAGTTTCTCGTATGCCCAGCAGCCAAGGGTTGGGGGATGGGGAGGGGGAGTGGCTGTTATCTACCGGGAGTCCTTGGTCCTCACCAGACTCCCTCTCCGGGAGACCAAGTTTATTGAGTGCATGTACTGGAGGTTGGGTCCAAAGGGCAGCCTGGGGATTCTGCTCGTGTACCGTCCACCCCGCTGCACGACAGACTCCCTGGCCGAGGTGCTGGAGGTGGTCTCCGATGTGCGTGTGTTGTCCCCCAGGCTAGTGGTGCTGGGGGACTTCAACGTGCATTCGGGGGCTTCCCTCACTGGGGCACCTCGGGACTTTATGGAGACCATGGCTTCCTGGGAGCTGCACCCTGTATTAACTGGACCTACCCATGTAGCCGGTCGTGCACTGGACTTGGTTTTTGTTTCCGGAGAGGGGGGAAATGATCTGGAGATCGGGGGTATATCCACCACCCCCTTGTCATGGTCAGATCACTATCTGGTGGGGTTGGATTTCTCGGTGCCACAACCCCTCTGCAGGGGTGAGGGACCTATTAGAATGGTCCGCCCCAGGCGTCTTATGGATCCGGATGGATTCCTGAACGCGCTTGGGGAATTGGAGCACACAAACGGTAGCTCGGTCGAGACCCTGGTGGATGACTGGAATGCTGCAATCACCAGGGCATTAGACCGAGTTGCCCCGAAGCGCCCTCTTCGCCTAAACAGAGCTCGCGCGGCGCCATGGTTCACTCCGTCGCTGCGAGCTCTGAAACAAGAGGTGAGAAGGCTAGAGCGCCGATGGCGAAATTCCCGCTCCGAAGACGATCGAACACGGGTTAGAGCTGCATCTTCAGCCTACCGGGTGGCGGTGAAGGCAGCAAAAAAGAATTTCTATGCTGCCTCCATTGCGTCTGCAGAGTGCTGCCCCAGGAGGCTGTTCCAAGTGGTCCGGAGTCTGGTCGGTCCAGTCGCTCCGGACCCACTGGAACAGTCAAAAGCCTCCTGTGAGGCTTTAGCGAAGCACTTCGCAGATAAAATCGATCGGATTAGGAGTGGGATATCGTACGTCGTGGACACAGGGAGTGAGCGGGAGGAGGCCAATGGCAGACCGGTTTTGTGGGATCGGTTTCGGCTTCTTCCTTCTGATGAAGTGGACAAGGTGCTTTCATCTGTGAGGCCGACCACCTGCTTGCTTGACCCTTGCCCATCCTGGCTCATCATGAGCTGCAGGGAGAGACTGGGTGAGGGGATCAAGGCGGTGGTGAATGCCTCCCTCGAGGAGGGAGTGATGCCATCAGCCCTCAAGGAGGCAGTAATAAGACCGCTTCTAAAGAAGCCCTCCTTGGATCCCCAGGATTTAAACAACTTTCGCCCAGTCTCCAATTTACCATTTCTGGGCAAGGTGATCGAGCGGGTGGTGGGTGCTCAGTTGAAGGCACACTTGGATGAAGCCGATTATTTGGATCCGTGCCAGTCGGGCTTCAGGTCTGGACATGGGACGGAGACGGCCTTGGTCGCCTTGGTGGATGATATGAGGAGGGCTTTGGATAGGGGCGAATGCTCCTTTCTAGTCCTCCTCGATCTCTCAGCGGCTTTTGATACCGTTGACCACGGTATCCTCCTGGACAGTCTGGAGGGGTTGGGCTTAGGAGGCACTGTATTGCAGTGGTTCCGGTCCTTCCTCTCTGGAAGGTATCAGAGGGTAGTTCTCAGGGAGGAGGCTTCGGACCCTCGGCTGCTCACTTGTGGAGTGCCGCAGGGTTCCATCCTCTCCCCGATGTTATTCAACATCTACCTCAAGCCGCTGGGAGCTATCATCAGGAGGTTTGGGGTGCAGTGTCATCAGTATGCGGATGACACGCAGCTCTACCTCTGTTTTAAGTCCTCACCGAGGTTGGCCGTTGAAACCCTGTCCAAGTGCCTGGAGTCAGTGGCTGGCTGGATGGGAAGGAATATGCTGAAGCTGAACCCCGACAAGACCGAGGTACTTCTGGTGGGGGACAAGGGAAGGTTAGGGGATGTTGACCTGGTGCTGAATGGGGTACATCTACCCCTGAAGGACCAGGTCCGCAGCTTGGGGGTCATTCTAGACTCCCAGCTGTCCATGGAGGCTCAGGTGGCAGCTGTGAGCCGGGCGGCGCTGTATCAACTCCATCTGATACGGCAGCTGCGCCCCTACCTTCCTAATCACCTGCTCCCATCAGTGGTTCATGCCTTGGTCTCCTCTCGCCTAGACTACTGTAATGCGCTCTACGTGGGGTTACCCTTGAAGACGGTCCGGAAGCTTCAGCTGGTACAGAACGCGGCGGCTCGCCTGATTAAGGGCAGCCGCCGGCGTGATCACATCACGCCAGTGCTTAAAGAGTTGCACTGGCTACCAGTTGCTTGCCGAGCCGAATTCAAGGTGTTGGTTTTGACCTTTAAAACCCTACACGGCTCCGGCCCAGCTTATCTCAAGGAGCGCCTCCAGCAACATCAAGTAGGCCGCTCAACAAGGTCTGCCACGGACGGCCTTCTCCTTATCCCATCAGCCAGAGCAGCCAGGCTGGTGGGGACTAGGAAGAGGGCCTTACTGTGTCGCATGGAATTCCTAGTGACCTTCGCCATGCCTCCGTGATGAGCTTCCGCCGTGCATTAAAACATGGAGGTCAGGCGGAAAGGGGGGGTGATGAGTCTTATTTAATATTGTAATTGTTTTGTTGTTTTTTGTTTTTAATTGTAATGCCCAGGTGCCCGGGTACCCGCCAGATGGGCGATTGATATGTATAATATATATAAAATATATTGAGCATAATGGAAGCCTGGTGGAATGGAGAGAACCAGTGGGATACAGTCTTATTTATTTGTTTGTTTGTTTGTTTTATTTATACCCCGCCTTTATATTTATATTTATACAAGCTGTATAGAAAGAACAGGGAAGGGCATACTGGGAGCAGTGTCACTAGAAACCTCAAAATAGGCAGACTCCTCCTCAAAACCCATGTGGGTGACAATACCAGGGTTCAAAATTAATTTAGTACTGGGGACATACTGTTGTCCCCCTGACCAAAACATTCTGGGTAATCTTGATGAGATGGAGAACGAAATCAATGAGGCATCCAAAGGAGAAAGTGTTGTCATAATGGGTGACTTCAGTTACAGTTACCCTCACATAGACTGGATAAATATGTGTTCCTATCATGACAAAGAAGTAAAACTTCTAGATACCCTACAACAGCCTTCCCCTGTTGACACATACTTGACACCCTCCAGATGTGTTGGACCACACGCTGTCTAGGAATGATGAGAGTTGTAGTCCAACACATCTGGAGGGTGCCAGATCAGGGAAGGATGCCCTACAACAATTGGTCATGGAACCAAACAAAGATATTGGCCTCAAACCTAAGTGGTACCCAGGACCTAATGCAAAATGAGTTTTTTAACTGATTGGAAACAGTGACATCATCATTAATGTATACATAAATGGAAAATTGCCAAGAAAGTCCAACACAGTCATATTCTTCTGAAGAGAAAACTTCTCAAAAATGAGGGAAGGTCCTGAGCAAGGAGCTCAGTGAGAACTGATAACCCAACAAAGGTCTGTTAGAACATGGAGGGCTTCTATACAGGCAGTTCCTAATTCAACAGTTGCAGATGGGTCTGCTTCTTCATTGGTTGGGTCTTTCTCCTGAGTAAACCCTGGTCAAGAGGATCTTCTGGTGGCCACTCCAATGACAACTCTGCATGTCCCACTTGGTTTGTCACTGCCGATGTTCTGGTGAGCCATGGGACAAGGGAAGAGAGCAGAAACCATGGAAGGGCTCAGGATGGGGTCAAAGGGGTTTTTGAGGGGGGCCTCAAGCAAGGCATCCCTACAATGGGGCTGCCCAGGTTTCCCCATGTCTTCTATGGGAGTATGGTTTGCTGAGGAATCTGAGTGCACCTCCTCCTCCTCCAAAGAGATCTCCCCTTGCCTTGGGTCAGCCGGGAGCCTGACGGGGAACTGGCAAAAATGAAGTTGAAAGGAAAAGTCAAGAGGAGCACATTTTTAAGAACACTTGGGGGTTATTCAAAACCATAAGAATAACAAGGTTTCCAGATCACAGAACTGGGCTCAGAATTAACAATACACTTTCCAGTTAGGGGGAATATAGCCTGTGTTAGCTGAACCCAGTTCTAAGTCAAACCAGAGGGAGTTGACCTATCAATGGGGAAGACTGCAGCTCTGCCTGTAATAGATAAATGGTATGACAATATGATGAAACCCACAATGAGAGAACTCACAGAAGGGAACACTTCAGCCTAACCTACCTCTGACAGGGTTGTTGTGAGGATAAAATGGAGAGGAGGAGGAGGATTATGTAAGCCACCTTGGGTTCCTTGCAGGAAAAAAGGAGGGGTATAAATATATTAAATAAATAAATAAATAAGGGGGGAAAGTCCAGTCAATATACCTAGAAGCTTTCAGTGGGATCTACTATCATCAGATGTCCAGGTCATAAACCCTAACAACAAAGTAACTGTGTATAGATGGCTATTACCTGACCCTCTCCCACCCCTCCCAATTTCCTTTCTTTTCCCTGACTATTTTATATTATCCCAGTTCAACTGGTACCCTCCTCTACCTTCTCCATTTCTGACTGCACATCACTGAACACCATCACTTACCTGGGAAATTGGAAGTAGGCAGGTCTATATGCAGTAGACAAAAAGTTCCTTATCTGTAATAATAAAATAATAAAATATAAACGTTAAATTTAAAGTGATATATAAGTGGGTATAAAAAGAGCGCTACAGTTTGCTTTCTCAGCTGTTATTTTTCAAAGTCTCAATTGATGCTCCATGGTGGAAAGCTGCGTTGTCTAAGTTGTGTTCATGCCATAAATAATGACCAACTCCAGTCTTCTTTACTTGTCCATGTGACACATATAATGAGAATACTGGCATTTTTACAGGGTTCCCCCCCACCGTCCCACAAGTGAAGTATAGATATTATCCTGGAAATAAATAGTAGTTTATCAAGCAAACAAACAAGCAAACAAACAAACAAACAAACAGAAAGAGAGCCAGTGTGGTGTAGTGGTTTGAGTGCTGGACTAGGACACAGGAGATCCAGATTCTAGTCTCCACTTGGCTATGAAGCTCACTGGGTGACCTTATTTACTTATTTATTTATTTATTACATTTCTACACAGCACAATAGCCGAAACTCTCTGAGTGGTTCACAACAAAGTGACTTTCAGCCACTCACTGACTCTCTGCCTAACCTACCTCACAGGGTTGTTGTGAAGATAAAATGGAAAGGAGGACGACCATGTAATCCGCCTTGGGTTCCTTGCAAGAGGAAAAATGGTGGGATATAAATGTAATAACAAACAAACAAACAAACAAACACAAAGGCCAGTATTGAATGCAGGTTTTTAAAACACTAGAATTAATTGCATTAACCACCTTGGCCATTTCCAGCCCCAACTCAGCCATGATGTAAATGGTGATATACCAATCTACCCATAGATTTATCATTATCAGAAAACTGATTATGCAGAACCAAAAAACCATACTCTGTCCTTTGCACACAAAAACTTTTATCCAGCCTTTTGTGATGCAGTCTTATAATAATAGACTCTTGCCACACTGTTCTTTTCTAACTTGTCAAAACCCAGCTTAACCAACATAATCTATTGAGAAATGCTGTTACGAATGCTTGTCTCATTCCTCTGATTATGTCATCTGCCATCAGGTTTGAGTCTTTCTGTTAATTTCTCCATAGCCCATTGCATCAAACACAAATGACTTGCCTTGACTTTCAAAATGGATTCTCTTGCCTGTCTGCACTTTGTTTACAACCTTTAGTTCCACTGTTCTTGATGCATTTGTTTGCCTCCCCCCCCAACATTGAATGTTTGCAGCACCGTTCAAATTGAATAGATTTCACAGATTCGTGTAGCAGGAAGTTCAAATCTCAGCACTTGTCAAAGAAAATGAATGTCCCAATTAGACTGGCATTTCTCTTTTCTTAATACATATGGTGAATTTGTTTTAGCTGCAATCAAAAGCTTGTCTATCCCAGCACCATTTCTGCTCTCCCACACACACACACACACACACACACACACACACACTCAGTAGGAAAAGCTTCCATATATAGAAAAACACTCAACTTGTCATGTGTGTATATCTCCCCTCCTTAAAAGGTCCAGTTACTATGATATCTACAGCTATCGTCACCTGCAGGGTTAAGCAGCTCAAGTCAAGCCTTCCAAGTGCTGCATTCATTTTATGTCCAACCTTTAACGCTAGTTCTAATTTTAGCAGTGGTGTAGTGGAGCCAGGGCTCACACGGGCACAGTGCTGACACTTTTTGATCTGCGGGGATGCTGACATCATCTGGCAGCACCACCACGCTCAGCATTCCCTGTTCCCTCTGAGCTCAGCGGCAATCCTTACAGTAGCTGGGGCACAGGATGAATTTCCCCAGCAACGATGTAGTGTACCTGTTGAATTTTGGCGTGGCTTGGATGGGAAATTAAGACCCTTTAGCTTTACAAAAGACCTGATCCTGGTGGAGGTGAACATTGCTACAACTGGTTTGTTTATATGGATCCACATAGCTGCCTGAATTTTTGGACTCTCCTTGGGGATGTGACTATCAGGACTGTCATGAGCAGCACCTGCACTTCAAAAATGTACCACTACACCTTCGAGAATTACAAGAAACATGGATGTGCTGCCAGTCCATGTCTCTTTCTTCCCTCTTCCTGCTAACAACTTGAGAACTGTAATTTAGATCAGGGGTGACCAACTACTCTACTCTGGTGGGCCACTCTATATATTCTTGAAGTACTAATCCAGGAGCCAGAATTGTATTTTGCTACACAACTTGATCCCTTCATGACTGGTCAGGCTGTATAACAGGGGGGTCCATTCACTTTAGAACAAATGAAGTCCTTAGAGCAGCTAGAGGCGGCGGATGAATGTTCCCAGCAACCATATATTGTACCGGTTGTAATGCAAAATATTTTGGGGTGGCTTGGTCTCGAATGGCTCCTGGTGGATGTGGAAAACTACTAGCACTGTGTGTTGATATGGATCACACAGTTGCCTGCATTTTTGGACTCTCCTCGGGGTTGTGCTTATGGGGACTGTCTTAATGAGTGCTTACACTTCAAGATGTACCACTGCACCACTGAAGTTTAGTCTGAGAAAACTCCTTTGCAAAATTGGCCGCATTCTTTCTTGTTCATGTTCTTCTTATGATGTAATATGGTGATGAGACTCAAGAAAGAGACCTTCTATCCTGCAATTGCTCTGTGGAACAGTTTCAGGCCTGGTCTACATATGTAGCAATGGGAAAGAAGTGCTAGAAAATAAATTGGGCCACTTCAGGCCGTAGACAAGAGATTACATTTTTAATGCTCCCTTGAGTTTTTAAAAAGATAAATGTCCTTTCAAATAGGAAACTAGCACAGCAAGGAACACGCTGGCCTAGAACCTTTCATCTGATATGCCAGTTTTCTTAGTTGCAGTGAGATGGTT
The DNA here is from genome assembly GCA_021292165.1 of Shinisaurus crocodilurus. Taxonomy (NCBI): domain Eukaryota; kingdom Metazoa; phylum Chordata; class Lepidosauria; order Squamata; family Shinisauridae; genus Shinisaurus; species Shinisaurus crocodilurus. Next base: position 258,904,464 of record CM037878.1, on the reverse strand, counting down.
ATGTGGTGAAGCATTTAGAAACAGCACGCACACACTTGCAGCATGGAGTCTAGTCCACTCTACGACTTCAGAATTCAGTTTAGTTCACCTTATTACCTCAGGATTCTACCACCGGCTGGGGAGGGGTTGTGGATCAGTGGCAGAGTACATGCTTTGCACGCAGAAGGTCCCCAGGTTCAATCCCCAGCATCTCCAGGTAGGATTGGAAATATTTCTGCCTGAAACTCTGGAGAGCTACTGCCAGTCAGTGTAGATAATACTGAGCTAGATGGACCAATAGTCTGACTTAGTATAAGGCAGCTTCCTACATTCCTAAGGTACAGGAGCCCTGTCATCCTTTGCATTTGATTACCTTTTTGACAATTTCACAGCATCATATTTGCATCTCTTTCATTAACTTGGTATAAGTGCAGTATAGGCAAATATTGAAACATATACATGAGACAACAATAGGATTGCCAGCATGTTGCTGCCCTGATTCTGTGCCTTTGACACCCCGAAACTAAATATTTTCCCCATGACTTTAATTGCACACCAAGAAAAGCTTCACCTCATAAATGACTTCATGCCCAGTTCCTATCAAAGGCACAAGAGAAGAGCTAGGTGCAAGTGTGTGTGGCAATGGCAACCCTAGATTATGACCCAGTAATGTAATATCTTATTTTAGGAATGCAGTTTAGCTATCATACAGTAAAAAATAGAATAAAGGAAAGATGATATGCCAAAATGTTAAAAGTCAGGGTGATTGCTTTATTAAAATCTGAAAATATGTATTGATTAAAAACTAGGCATTAGGGAGTTCCCTTCAACTCCTTTTCTCCCCTCCTAATTATATTGTAAAGTAAAATGTATGACATAATGTCATTACATTGTGAGTTCCCACCCCTCCACTTCATTGGCTGATAGTTAGAGGGGCAGGGAAACTCATAATCTGTTCATGTCATGCAATATATTTTACTTTATTTGACATTAAGAGGGGGGAGACATGGAGATGTAGGGCTTCCTGCTTTCAGAAGCAGCAGCCATATGATCCCCATGACATTTAGTTTCAATCTTAATGCTTAATTCCTAAAATCTATTCATCTATTATATTTCTATCCCACCTTTTTTCCTGCAAGGAACCCAAGGTGGCTTACATACTCTTCCTCTTGCTCCTCTCCATTTTATCCTCACAACAACCCTGTGAGGTAGGTTAGGCTGAGAGTCAGCAACTGGCCCAAAGTCACCCAGTGAGCTTCATGGCCGAGGGCGGACAAGGACCCGGATCTCCCACATCCCAGTCCAACACTCTAACCACTACACCACACTGGTTATATGTGTGAATGTGTGTGGGAATATACATACTGGCTATTTGTGGGAATATGTGATCATTTGGAAGGAGCCAATGCTTTACAATGGCCATTTTCTGTCATTCATTGAGGACAGGGGTGGACAAATCAATTCACCAACTCCAGTGTGTCCCCCATTGCCCCCCCCAAAAAAACAGGGTTGAGAAGCAAAAATTGGCAGCTTGCCACCAAAATTGAGTAACAAACTGCTAGAGAGGCTTACCAAGGACAAATGTAGCTCTTTTCAAGCCAGTTTTGTTTGCCACCATTGTCATGGCAACAGTGTGGCCTGGGGGGGGGGAATTGGCCCCTGGACCACCCAAAGTTTCCCACCCCTGATTTAGGATGTTCCCTAAAATGGTATGTGATGGGACTGGTTTAGCTGGAAGCTAAGTATCCTCCTCCCAACGTCAGCATGTAAAGATGATTATGGTTGGTGAAAAAAACCATGCTTTGCACACTCCGTGGAGCACTCTTTTTTTCTTTCACTATTCTTTCACATTTACCATTAAAAATAGGTTCCAGAACTGAAGCCTGATGGGCTTGCTCTCAAACTAAAACCTCCCTACATTTGACATTTTTGATCCAGAAGGCTTTCACTGTGTTCCCATGCATAACAGAAGGCTTCTTTCCTTTAGTTCTCTTCTTTTGCATGTGTAAGGGCGAGATAAAGAAGAGGCAGACACAGGGTATATGGTTTCAAATCAGGGCCACATTTATTGAATTGAAGATCTGTGAAGGGTGAAGTGCGGTTCTAACCTAGCCCGGCCCTTGGCCGGGAAAAAAGACCAATATTTGGCGAATGCATCCTAACTGAACCGGAGGCGGGATGGCCCGCCACCGGCCAGTTGCCCTCCATGTGGAGCTGGAGGGCCTTACCATCGTCACCTTACTTTGGCGCCTCCAGGCTCCCAAAATAGGTGACAAAGGTAAAACCCCAAAGGCGTCCCAATCTCCCTCGTGCCAAGCCTCATGGCGTTGGCGAGGGCAGCCTTGGGTAAACGTCAGTCACCTTGAAAGGTGCCACTGGATGATCACCATAACCCTAATTGTTCCTGCCTAAACCCGCACTTCCCGCCAATGCGACCAATTTAGCTAAGATCCCCCTGGCGGGATCACAATCGAATTCAAAAATTCCCATACCCTGCTTCACAGTGTAGAGTAGGCGAAACACGCCCAATGCCCCGGCCAATTGGGACAATGAGCCAAAATTCCTACTCTGCCCCCAGGAAACGGGCGGCCAGAGGAGCCTACACTGCTCAGAGGGCGGGAGTGGAGGGAGCTGGAAAAACACAGGAGCAAAGAGACTGAAGGCAGGAACCCGGGAGCTTAAATAAGCTCTTACCTGGGTCCCCGCCCTTCTGAGCCATTGGCTCAATTCCCGTGACCCACCAGACCAGGTGCTTGCCTCCTCTCTCCTCCCCCACGCGCAAGCCTTCTCCCTGTTTCCACATAGGGGCCATTGGAAGTTCTTTGCGCGTGTAAGGGCGAGATAAAGAAGAGGCAGACACAGGGTATATGGTTTCAAATCAGGGCCATCATTTATTGAATTGAAGATCTGTGAAGGGTGAAGTGCGGTTCTAACCTAGCCCGGCCCTTGGCCGGGAAAAAAGACCAATATTTGGCGAATGCATCCTAACTGAAGGCGGGAACCCAGGAGCTTAAATAAGCTCTTACCTGGGTCCCCGCCCTTCTGAGCCATTGGCTCAATTCCCGTGACCCACCAGACCAGGTGCTTGCCTCCTCTCTCCTCCCCCACGCACAAGCCTTCTCCCTGTTTCCACATAGGGGCCATTGGAAGTTCTTCTTCTTCTTCTTCTTCTTCTTCTTCTTCTTCTTCTTCTTCTTGTCAGCATAGACAATTGAAAGTATAATACAGTAATACCTTGGATTGCAATCATAATTCGTTCCGGAAACGTGCTTGTAATCCAAAACACTCCTATATCAAAGCGAGTCTCTGGCAGGCGTGAGCAGGACCAATTTCGGCCTGCTACGCCCGCCCGAGGTGAGCAGTTACATCCCTACACTACTTGTATTGCAAGACGTCGCTTGTTTATCAAGTCAAAGTTTATTTTAAAAATTTGCTTGTCTTGCAAAACGCTGTCAGACCAAGTTTTGGAACTGTACTTATAGTTTTGGAACTGAGCAAAGTTTTGCTCTGGAAAAGAAATGAAATACTGTGCCTTTAGCAACTTCTTAATCATCTTAGGGCATTGCAACAGGATACTCTCCTGCATACTTCCCATTCACTGCAATGGGACATACACATGACAACTTCCTGCTGGATTATGCCCTTTGTCAGTCAACAGCATTATGCTGTAGAACAACAGAACCTTTCACAAGCTTGATTTTCCAGTCTTCTTTAGCAAGCGGTACTTCTTTCCACCCCCCTTAACAAACTGCTCTAATTCAACTTACAAACAGAAATTTTGGCAGGTTACCAAAAAAAAAAATTAATTCCTAAGCATTATTAAACAGACATCCACTAGTTAGCAAACACAAACAGGTAATTTGGGACATTGCTCTTTTCTTCATTTTCAGACATACAATTCCAAGCATTTTCCAGGGGGGTAGGCATATTTGTCTGTTGCAGCAAAAACAACAAAGAGTCTTGTGGCACATTAAAGACACAGGGTGCTTCTAAATGGCGGGGCTCTGGCACTAACAGTCAGAAGGCACTGTGGCAGCTATACTGCCTTTTCACCCTTAACAGATTTTCCATGTTAAGAAAAAAGGTGGAAGATGTGGTGGGAAAACACATGAGGGTTATGCATGGAAGGTGAGGTCATCTGAACCATCTGTAAAAGTGTTGTTGTTGTTGTTGATGTTGATGATAATAATAATAATAATAATAATAATAATAATAATAATAATAATAATAATATTTCTATACTTCCCAATAGCCAAAGCTCTCTGTGAATGAGGAAAAGTGGTGGCATGATAAAAGCCTGGTCTGGAAGAACCCTAACACATTTGCTATGGCCTAATACCTTTGTTAGTCTTTAAGGTGCCACAAGAGTCTTTGTTATAATTCCAAGCATGACTTTCACATACAGAAAATGCTCTCTCACATCATTCTTAGGGTGTAACTACACATTGTGGTAAATGCATCACTTGCATTGATGTTAGGTTATTACTGTTTTTATTTAATCTTAGGCATGGGGCGGGTAGGTGGTTGGGATTTTCATCAGCACTGCAGCAATTGGGGAAGGGAGCAGGGCCAGCACCAAGGGCAGGCATGAGTGGCACCTGCCAAGGGCCCCCCTGGACTTGCTCCTCCCCTTCACCACTGCAACCTGCTTCTTCACTGCCTCTCACTCTGGCCCAGACCGCAGTGGTGGTAAGAAGGAGGAGCAGTAGATGTCATTGCCTACTTGCACACTGGCTCTCTACCTGTCAAGAAAGGAAGTGGTAGCAATGATTTTTTTAAAAAAGAGGATGAGGAGCAATAGCAGCTGGTGACAATGGTGGTGAGAAGGTAGATTCACTGAGGGGGCTCATTGAGGGTGTCTTGCCCAAGGCCCCTCAAAAACCTGGAGCCAGCACTGAGTAGAGGCTTAACCCTTCCCTTCCCCACCATGATATGATAATAATCATTCTCACACACACACACACACACACACACACACACACACACACCACACTCACGCAATAGGAAAGAAAAACTCCCATTGGCACCACTGGATGCTTCCAAACAAGGCTTTTTTTGTGCAATCACACTGCCTCATTCACAGTGTAATTGCACACTGTGGGTCCAGATGATGTCATTATCAGTTTGTAACCCTCCCATGAATTCCTACCACATCTTCCATCTTTTTTCTTACCATAATAAATCATTTAAGGAGGTAAAATACAGAATAGTTGCTTTTTGATTGGGAGCATAGGAGTCTTCTGTCTGGAAGCTCTCACTGCCTTCAGTTTCTGAGTGTTTCTCCTGAAGTCTGAAGGGCTATTAAGAATATAAATAATAAAACCCATAAATTCCCAACCCAAAAGGACAGCTGACAGTATCAGTTCATGGCTCACTGAGGGATGAAGAGAGCGTTTCAATTTTGCTCAATTGGTTGCAATAATATGTCCTGCATGAGCAAGGCAAAGCAGAATCAAGGAACAAGCCAGAATCAAGGAACAAGCTTGTGGGACAAAGCAGGAGTCAGAACCAAAAAGCAAGGCCATAAATCAGAACTGAAAAACAAGCCAAAGAACACATCAAAGCCAAGAAGACCTTGTTGCTCAGCCCAAACAGGAAGCCTTTTATAGTCCTACCTGTTCCAGAGAGTCTCCAGTAGCCAGGCTGAGTGGGCAGGAGCAATTCAGAGCCTGACATCCTCATTGCCCATTCTCTGACTCACTTTATGGGGCAGCTGCCCACAGAACCAAAGGTTCCTAGCTCTAGCCCCAGCAGCTCCTGATCATATTTGTATAGTAAAGATATATCTATTAATTATTGTGAACTAATATTGTAAAGTATATTACTTCTCTCAGAATAAGCTAAATACGGGAGAGTAACATCTCGTCCCATAATAAGTGAATGGGAAAATAAACTCCCTGGGTATTTCTCCATGTCAAAATGAATATCAGGGCAAAAGAATGAAAGCAACAATACAATAGGGATATTCAGAATTGGATAGTATGTATTAATTACTGGAAGAATGAGTTTCATACATCTTACAAATGTCTGATATGTTTAATTCATTGCAAAAACATAGTTACTGCAAAGATACTAGATAATTTTTTATAGCCAATGTTGTTTGCTGTCACTGTTATCATACTTTATTTTAACAACACTACTCCATCAATATATATACAAAAAGAAACTATATATAACTCATCATCATCAGGCGATCACTCGTGACCAAGTAAGATTGTCTTCCGGGATAAAAGGAGGAAATTCTAAAGAAGATTGTGTAGACTCTAGCGATGGGTCCGTAAGTGACTGTGGAGGCCAATTCTAGATCCACACAGCTTCCCACAGTGAGGACACAGGTTACCAGATGGAAGATGGTCCTGTAAAGGATTCATTTGACGTGCTTTTCGCTTAGCACGTTTCTCCCTTTCACCTTGCACTCGGGCTTCTTCAAAGTCCATGGAACCTTTGTGAAAGGCCAAAGGTGAAAGACCTCCATTTAGATCGTTCATGGGCCAGAGCTTCCCAGTTTTCGATGTTTATATTGCATTTTTTTAGATTAGCCTTATGAACATCTTTAAACCTCTTATATTGACCACCGATATTCCGCTTTCCATCCTTGAGTTGGGAGTAAAGTAACTGCTTTGGGAGACGGCAGTCAGGCATTCGAACAACATGACCGGTCCACTGAAGTTGGCGTTGAAGGATCATTTTTTCAATGCTAGTAGTCTTTGCTTCTTCCAGTACACTGACATTTGTTCGCCTATCTTCCCAAGTAATTTGCAGGATTTTCCGGAGGCAACGTTGATGAAACCTTTCAAGGAGGTGGAAGTGACGTTTATAGATAGTCCATGTTTCGCAGGCATACAATAAAGTTGGTAATACAATGGCTTCATAAACCAGTGTTTTGGTCTTCTTACAAATATCCCGATCCTCGAACACTCTATGTTTCATTAGAGAAAATGCGGCACTTGCGGAGCTCAGACGATGCTGTTTCTATTAACAATAGTCAGTGAACATGCAGACGCAGTGAGCTGTTGTGCAACACACTAGCACGAGGTGTAAAACAGCCCTTCTGAGTGGAAGACACTTTCTGTGTGCAGAAGAACACCTTTGGTTCCAGCTCTATGTCTATAGATGCTTATTGAAAAGAGGATAATTATCTTGTGTGACCTTTCTAAGCCTTTTAGCAGCATTTCACATACATAACTGGGAAGTGTCGGTGATATGCCTGCAGCATCTTCTACTGAAGTGCTTTCAGTTGATTTCATTAATTCCGGATACAGAGAAACTTCAGAGAACAGTGATAGCTGATGGTTCACCTTCTGTTCAGAACATTTCCTCAAATTTCTAAAAATCAGCATGAAGAAGGGAACTGGGGAGAGCTTTGGGGGTGTCAAGGTTCCACCCATACCAGGACACCTTGATCAGCTCCTTAAAGATATCTGCCTCTTTAAGAGCCCCTCCTGTCTCAGGATGCCAATTCTCTGCCTTTTTACCTCCTGTTCCCAGTAACGTGGGATTAGGCCTTAGGCGTGGTGCAAAAGACACTCCAACAACTTGCTTTTAACAATAGCTGTTTACTGTAGTAAATATTGGTAAAGTAGAATCACATTAACTTAGGGTAACTACACAAATAGAGCTGTAAGATTACAAAAAGCAAGTATAAGGGAAATAAAAGGAAAAATAATGCAAAGTTCTCTAACCTAGCTACACTGTCACCTGTAAGCCTCAGTTAAGAGATTCCTTCTCCAGCCTAGCCCTGGCTGTTCTGCATTCTTCAGTGAAATCCAGACCCTGCTTCTCTGTCGGCTTCACTCTCTGCAGCTTCTCTCTCTCTCCAATTTCGCTCTCTCAGTCTGCCACACCCTGCAGCTCCAGATCCACTCTATATATACATTCATTCATTCATTCATTGTATTTATCAGGGATGTTGAAGAGTCCTTGGTCCCGAGTCCCAAGTCGAGTCCCGAGTCTTTGGACCCGAGTCTAGAGTCGAGTCTAGAGTCCGAGGTCCAAAATGGTGACTCGAGTCGAGTCCCGAGTCCCGAGTCACTCCCAAAGCGGCGGCCCATGGAGGGAGCGGGGGGTCTCCGCGAGAGGAAGAAGAGCTGCCCTTCCTCCCGCAGAGACCCTCCTGCTCCCTCCACGGGCCGCTGCCGCCGCCGCTGCCACTCACCGTCCTTCCCTCGTCCCTACTCCTGCCGCCGCCGGGGGCAGGGATGTATTACGAGCCCTCCCTGGGCTCGTAGTTCTCCGCGGCGGAGCGGCCCAAACTCGCTCTTCTGAGCGGTGCGGAGCATTCTCTGCGCCGCTCGAGTCGCTGCCGCCTCGACGCCTCACCTCGCCACCGCCCCGCTGCCGCCCTCACCTCACTGCCGCCGCCCTCACCTCACCTGCGCTGCCGCCGCCGCCACCGCCGCCGCCGTCACCTGGCCGCCGCCCTCGCCTCTGCCACCGCCGCCGCCACCACTACCGCCGCCACCGCCGCCCTCACCTCCTCCTCCTCCTCCTCCTCCTCCTCCGCTGCTGCCATCGCCATCGCACACAGCACGCCGCGTCACGTCGCTAGTGACGGCACTCTGTTTTTGCTGGGAGGAACCACAGCAACCCCGCCAAAAACAGAGCGACGGCACTGGCGGCGTGACGCGGCGTGCTGTATGTGATGGCGATGGCGATGGCGACGAGGTCGATGGCAGCGGCGGAGGAGGAGGAGGAGGAGGAGGAGGTGAGGGCAGCGGCGGCGGAGTTGAGGTGAGGGCGGCGGCGGCGGCAGCAGCAGCGGAGTCCTTGGGCTCGAGTCCCGAGTCGAGTCTCGAGTCCCACATGAATTATTGGGACTCGAGTCAGAGGGGGGACTCAGTCGGACTCACGAGTCGAGTCCCCGAGTCCGAGTCCCCATCCCTGGTATTTATACCCCGCCTTTTTTCCTGCAAGGAACCCGAGGCAGCTTACATAATCCTCCTCCTCCTCTCCACTTTATCCTCACAACAACCCTGTGAGGTAGGTTAGGCGGAGAGTCAGTGACTGGCCCAAAGTCACCCAGTGAGTTTCATGGCTGAGCGGGGACTAGAACCCGGATCTCCCGAGTCCCAGTCCAACAGTCTAACCACTATGCCACACTGGCGTACCCTCCCCTCCCCAGATCTAGAAGGTTACAATCGTGTGACCTCAAACTGGAGAAATGAAACTTAACCCTATTGGGTGAAAATGAAACTCACAAAAGCCGCCCCCCTCCCATCAGGAGATGCTTGGGCCTACAGGCTTCAACTAACTCAGGCCTGTGTAGGCCTCAATCCTTCACAGGGTTTTTTTGGCCTCAGCCCAAGGGAAGGGGGTTATTATTTCCTGGCTCCCCCTCCAAACCAGATTTATTTATTTATGCATGCATGCATGCATGCATGCATGCTCCTTCTTCCTCAGCCTCCCCCTTCCTCTGCCTTGTATATGTGTTTCCCCAGCCATGCCCATTTCTTGGCTGCCTTACCTTCCTCATGAGAAAGCACATGAGCAGTCTATTACTCATGAGGAGGCTTCTCTTAGGGTCAAGAAAACTGGCCAAGTGGGGGAACCAAGTGCCTGCTGGCTCCATACTTAGAGTAGACCCATTCTAATAATGGGACTTAATATAATCATGGCTAACTTAAGTTCCATTGATTACAATGGGTCTACTCCAAGTATGACCAAGTCTGGATCCAACCCAATGTCTCCTGCTGCTCACAGTTCTGCAACACGTAGGCAAAGAACAATAGCCAGTTAAAATAATCTGTCTCGAAATAGTTTGTTCTTGTTTCTGTAGCTAAAGTATAACAAAGCAGTTATTTACAAAGAAGCATAGTCAGTGCTGATTACTTTAAGAAGCTGTAGGATATTTTTGCAGCAAATGTAATGCTCTTTCCAAAAATACTAATCACTGTAATAATATTGAAGATAATGTTTCCTAATCCTGTCTGCTATCCTTCAGCGTATTATTTCTTGCATTTGCATCCTATCATTTCTACACTGAATCTGGAGAGCATACATGGCTTTTAAAATTATAAATCTTCACAACAGCCCTGTGCAGTAGATTAGGCTGAGATGTGTGACTTGCAAAAGGACAGCCAGTGAGTTGAATAGGAATTTGAACCAAGGTCTCCCCATTTCAACACTGTGTTCATTACACTACAGTGACTCACTAATACTAACTGTATTATTTGAGCAAAGACAGGTTTGGTTTGGATGTAACGCATCTCATCTTATTAAGCTGAGATATGCACAAGCCTTGTGCCCCCATGTTCCATCTTTGTGCCGCCCCTTCCATCCTTTCTTCTTGATGCACCGATTGAAGACTTGATAGTTTCCTGTTATATCAGAATTAAGAAACTACCAAGTTCAGAACAAACCTGGATCTGAAACCATCATTTGATACTATTTTCAGATTCTGGTTCATTTCGAAATGGATAACCATGGTTTTCCGATTCAGACATAATGGGAAACTATGGTTAATTAACCCAGAAAGTCTTCTATCAGGGAATGCTGAGAAGAGAATAGGAAAGGGGTGGCAAGCAGGGGCAAGAAGCTCATGCATATCTCAGGTGTTTTGTTACCTGCCCCATTAAACCCTGTGTTTTGGAAAACAGATATGTTAAATCGAAACCAGGCCTCTGTGTCAGTTCTGTGTTTAGCACAGAGTGCTTAGCACACTTTTTGGCTAAACAAATGTGTAATAGTAGTAGCTGAAGAATAACTGCCGTAAGATGCCAGAAGGTAAAAATTAATGCATGCTTTTAAAAAATACTTTGAACTGTATGAAAGTTATCACCAACTCAAGTGTAATGGGCTAATGGGTCTAGGGTCTATATTTTTCAACAGCTGCTACTTTGACCTGTCTCTCTGACCTGGAAAAGAGAGTAGCCATTCCTGAGGGAGAAGGTGGGGAGAAGATGCTGGGAAAATGAGAGAAAACAGAGAGACAGACTGAGAACAACCTGGGAACACAGGTGTATGAGGGCTGTTCAGGCACCATTGGGGGCTCAGAGTTGAAGCAGAGGATCCTTATTAGCAGTTTGGGAAAAGTAGCTCTGGATTGTTTGTACACAAACTGTGTTGGAAGAACACTGAAAGAAAATGACCTAATGTTATGGAAGAACCTGTACAGGCCTACTGTTGAACTGGCAACTGTAGAAGCCTACTTTAACTTCACTTGTACTATTTTGAATCCAATTCTTATCTGCCACCCCCTAGGGGTCTACAACCTTCCCCATTTTACCTGCCCCATTAAACCAGGTGCTTTGTTAGCCATGTGCCTGTAGCCCGCTTCAATTGTTCTCCCCTCACGCAAGTACAACTTCATGGCAGGGTGGGGGGAGTGTGGCTGTGTTCTGTGGTGCAACTATCGCTGTCTTGTCTCCTGCCATCCACATTGGAGCTGAAGGTCTGAAGTGAGGAGCCTATGCATACAGCCCCCCCCCCCTGCATGATTTGGAACCCTGCATGGTTCTAAATCATGTTGGGAGCAAGTGTGTGTAGAGCAGGCTCCCTGCTTCAGAAGTTCAGCCTCAACACGTGGACGGCAGAGGGAAGGGCTGGCCAGCAAGTGCAGCCCTGCTCTCCCCCTCACACAACTGTAATCATGTAGTAGTAGGCGATCACTCATGACTGAGTAAGATTGTCTTCCAGGATAAAATTACAAAAGAAAATTATATAAAGAGGAAGTTGTATAAATTGCATAGACTCTAGCGATGGGTCCGTAAGTGACTGTGGAGGCCAATTCTAGATCCACGCAGCTTCCCACAGTGAGGACACAGGTTACCAGATGGAAGATGGTCCTGCAAAGGATTCATTTGACGTGCTTTTCGCTTAGCACGTTTCTCCCTTTCACCTTGCACTCGGGCTTCTTCAAAGTCCATAGAACCTTAGTGAAAGGCCAACCTCCAGTTAAAACGTGTGTGGGGAGAATGACTGACAAGAGCTAGCGGGATTGCTGAAACTCCCCCGAGTTAGTACAGGGGTTGATAACACTGAAGTACCCTCAGCACTTACCTCCAGTCCTGGTTCCACAGGCATGCTACCAATTCATACTACATTATAAAAGGAACAATAAAATATATGCCCTGTAGAACCATGCCCATAGGGTACATAGATGTAACCTAATACTATAAACATTCAGAAGGCAGGCAAAGGCCTTTTTCTTTAGAAAATCATGTTATGCACCTGCTGTCCTGTGGTTCTTTTTGGTGGATACATTTGATTCTGAATTGTGGCTTTTCAGAATTTTTTTTCAATTGGTAATTGTAACATGTTATGATTTGCGGGTGTGTGTGCCTTGAGACCCTGATGATGTGGCCCTTGCTGGAACATAAGCTCAAGCTTCTCTAGGCCCAAGCATGAGCATGTTTTCAGATAATTAGACCATATTGTTCTTCAGCATGAAGGTTATGTTTGCCTGTAAGCTGCATGAACTCGAACACTTCTGGGGGTCTGTATTTGAATTTCAGCTTGCCTCCACCTTGTTGTGACTGAACTACTCGTGTATTAGCACTTTGCTATCTACCCACGGAGAGCTATTTCCCTATTTGAATGGCTGCTTGATGCCAATTGATCATCTGTGCCCACATTTTGGTCTATTCTTGATTTAGGTTCTAAATTTTAGGACCTTATTTGGTAAAGAACAACTACCCACAAACACTAGTCTGGGTGTTGTGCCGGAGGCCAAAAAAGTGACACAATGGGCTATAAATCTGTCTTTGGAATGCTATTGCATGCTGTGAGTGAAGATGGAACAGGGCTCCAAATAGTGCGTTATTGTGGTTATTACTGCAACTTGTCTTTTTCATTTTCCTTCCTGTACTGGACCTACAAAGAAGATCAAAATGTCCATTATGTCTCAGTAAAACTGAGAAGCATGGTTGTTTACTTACATGTATATGCACCCATCCCTTATTACAACAACCCTTTACCTAGCACAAAACTGACTAAAAGATAATAAGGCTCTATTTTGTTAATGGAAAAATAGTTTCCAGATGTTTATTATGAACTACCAGGCTAATATTCAGGTTGTTAAAGATACTAGTGTTTATAATAGGAGAGGAGTATCATTTTTGTTCAGACTGACTTTATAACTCAGCTTTTGCCATTCCATTACAACACACGGGCAGGGTAATCCTATTGTCCCCAGGACAGTGTCCCAGGAGCCATTGGATAGATCAGAAATTCCCCTGAGGTCAGAGACAGAACTCCAATCTTGGAGGAGGAGATGCAATCTCAGATTCCTCCCCCCACTGCTCCTGTGGAAAGATCCATGTCCCTCAACTTTCTGGTGCCAAAGAGGAGGAAAAGGGGAGGATAGGGGGGCATGATGTGGGTGGAGCAGGAGAGGCTCTGCATCCTAAAGATCCAAAGACCTCCCAGCCCCCAACCATATCTCCAACACTGGCAAACATTTAGATGAGCCCTAGAGCTAGTCTAAACTATTTCTGTCTGCTGTTGCAAGCAATGGGAGGGAATGGTTAAAAAAAACAAATGGAAGAAGAGCAGGAAATGCTACTCCTCCCTGATTTCCGCCATGCAGTGCTTTGGAAATATCAGAGCACTCCGACCTCAATTGCGCCTTCAATTACTGTTAACATGATAAAATAAAAGCATAAAACACTGCATGTTTGAAACAATTAATAATCATATACTCAGGCTTTAAAACAAAACTACCCGGATTGTGAGAAGATGGTAAAACAGTAGTAACACCATTTGTTCTTTCGGATTCTGCCTGATAATGGTGTCGCTAAGTCTGCATTTTAACAGAAAATGAATTTCTGCACATTGTGAGACTTTTTGATTACAGATAATAACTACTCCAGTAGTTACCTTCTTACTTGATTTAAATGCTTTTTCTTCAGTGAATTATGTTGTTAATATAACATTAGATACCACAGAAATGGTAAAAGATTATAGTGAATTTCTACCAAGACTGAAATGTCTATAATCTCACTTAAAGGTCTGAAGTCTTCGAAATTACACCAGCAATGCAGAAAACGCTTGATCAGCATGAAAAGGTCCAATATAAGGAAGCAATCGTCTTGGCACTGACCGAGAACTGTCCGTCCCAACTTCTTTTTAATTATTTTTTTATTAAATTAAAAAAATAGAATAAGATCGTATTACAGTTTTCTTACATGAGATTTGAATAGATCAATTACAATATATTCATATGCAATGTATACCCCTATATATTTTATATAAAGCAAGAAAGATATACTACTATCCGTAGGCATAGTTATACATAGACTTCAACAAAAGTCAGACCAAATATCCATATATTTATCCATTTGCAGATTACGCCTAAAGACCCCCTGTTCAAAAATTGAAAGCATCATTAAGTCCTCAACCCATTGTGTTATCGAAGGTGGCCATTTTTCCTTCCAGTGTCGTAATATTAGTCTTTTAGCTGTCAAAAGGGTGCGGAGAATCCATTTACATTGACCTTGCATTAAGTTCCAAGAAGCCAGTAGATAGATAAGAAGAACATGCACATTGGTAAATAGTAAAGAGATTTCCCTCTCAAAGTTTATCCATACTATTACCTCCTTCCAAAAGAGGCAGCCATTGGGCACTGCCAAAACGTATGGGTAAGAGAAGCATTGGCTGTATTACACCTCCAACAGTTAGCCGATTTAGACAAACCCTTATTAAAAAGACATAGTGGCACCCAATATACATGGAACATGTGTTTCTTCTGAATTAAACATAACCTAAGATCCACTAATGTAAGGTCCAGGGCATGGGCAGCAAGGGTTCAGGGCTGGAACACCAGGGCCAGGGAAGATGGAGACAGAGATAAACAGTAGACCCAAGGTTCAGCACAGGTTCCAGGCAACAGAGTCCACACAGGGGCCAGAGGCAGAGGACAAGTCCAGGCAACAGGCAGAAGGTCCAGCATGGGTTAGAGCAACAGAGTCCAAACAGGGGCCAGAGGCAGAAGGCAAGTCAAGCAGAGTCCAGGCAAGGGTCAGAGGCAGAAGATAAGCCCAAGAATAAACAGAGCCCAAGCACATACCAGGCAAAGCAAGGGCCAGAGACAGGAGCATAGGTCAAGAGCAGTCACAGGTCAAACACCAGGCAAGGCAAAACAAGGCGCAAGGATGGTCACTGGAAGCAGGAACCAGCTGCAGACAACACAGAAATGTGTGTTGCTGCAGCAAGGATTGAAGTCAAACTGCAGCCCTTATATAGGTCTTTCTGGCTGCTCCCAGCTGGGCTGCATTAGCTGGCCTGAGAGCAACCAGGAGCAGGAGGCTACACCCTGCGAGCGACTACAAACCCCGGGCTCGCTCCTGTAAGGAGGTAGCGTTGCCACCAGGTGGAGCTGTGGAGCTACCCTGGAGGAGCGGATCCTGACAACTAACCATTCTGAGATATATATACCAATGCAGCAATCCATTGAATGGGCAAGATAGAACAATTCAATTTGCTATTCCATTCTTGCTTAGGACCCTGCATATCATACTTATTTACCGATAATAGATATTTATAAACCTGGATCATGGGTCATTATAACTGCTCAGCCTTAATCAATCCTTCCAATAACAAAAGGGACTCTGATGCTGTAAAAGAAGTGGTGCCAAACCTAGATTCTAGCAAATGTTTCAATTGCACATATAGCCATTCAGCCATGGCTGACAAATCACATTTATCATGCAAAGCAGAGAATGGCAGAAAATTATCATCGGCACCCACTAACTGATCCTAAGTAAAAATCAGTTTGTCAGTCCAAGTCTTCCAGGCAAATGTTTTCTTACCAATTTTTAAATCTGGGTTTCCCCATAGAATTAATTTTGCATGCAAAAATGGATCAAACTGTAATAGACACGATACTATGTGGCACACACCCCTTACCACTGTAACTGTGGGAGGTACCCTATCTGTTTTAGTATATTGCAAGCCCAATGCAATCCATTTGAGGAGAGGATCCAAACAAGAAGATTCCAAAATTGACCAAGTGGGAAAGTCTAATCTGAGTGGAAAAGACAAACATTTAGTACAAGTCAACAAATAAGCCCGATGATATGAAGCAAAATCAGGGAAGCCAAATCCACCCTCTTTGATTGAAAGTTGCATCCTTTTCAAAGATATTTGTGGGGGAGCAGAACCTCATTAGAATTTATGAAACAAAGCATTACGTTTTTGGAAATACTTGCCAGGTATAAATAGAGGAATACCAAGTAAAACATAAACAATTTGAGGCATTACATTCATCTTGAGTGTATTTACCCTACCCTATAAGCTCAACTTTAAAGATGCCCATCTATCAATATCCTTGTAAGACCTCATTAGTCAGCTTATTCAAATTTAGCATAATCATTTGAGATATATATCTAAAGATGAGTATTCCCAAATAAGCAATGAAATCAGGGCAGGATCTGAATTGCCAGTTGGCTAGTACACTATGGGATATAGTATCTCCAATTGATATCAGATCAGACTTTGACCAATTAATTGAATAGCCGGATAAGTGACCAGAAGTATTAATCATTTGCATCAAAGCTGTAACAGATGACTTCCTGATGGAGGGATCGAGGGAATGATCCTATGGCCCCTAGACATTGTCTGAGGGGCCATAGGATAGTTCGGATTCCCAGCTCTGAGGTTGGAGACAGTGCTCTGACCCCCTCCCCTTGCAGCTGGCACAAAAAGAACCACACCGGTTGTTCTCCAAGGTCGGGAACATGGGAGTTGTAGGCCAAAACATCTGGAAGGCCACAAGCACTGTGAAAAGGCAAGCAGGCTCCCAGAGAGCGAGCGAACAGGGAGAGCAAACAGGAGTTTGGCAGCGGAGTGGTACAACAACAAGTGCTGCAAGGGAAAGGCGTGGCCTGAGAGCTCATTCTGTTGAGCAGAAGCTCCTGCTGACTGCAACTACCTGGGGCTGATTGCAGCTGATTGATTGCAGGAAGTGGGGCTGATTGCAGGGCGTGGCCTGGGAGCTCATTCTGTTCCTGACTCCCAGCTGAGTCAGGAGCACAACAGGAGAGAGGCTCCAGCTGTTTTTGGGACTGTGAAAAAGGCAAGCAGGCCCCAGAGAGCGAGCGAAGAGAGCGAGCGCACAGGGAGAGCAAACAGGAGTTTGGCAGCGGAGTTTGGCAGCGGAGTTTGGCACGAGTTTGGCAGCGGAGTTTGGGCAGCGGAGTTTGGCAGCGGAGTTTTGGCAGCGGAGTTGTGGCCAGGCGGAGTTTGGCAGCGGAGTTTGTGCAGCCGGAAGTTTGGCAGCGGAGTTTGGCAGCGGAGTTTGGCAGCGGGAGTTTGGCACGGAGTTTGGCACGGAGTTTGGCAGCGGAGTTTTGGCACGGAGTTTGGCAGCGGAGTTTGGCAGCGGAGTTTGGCAGCGGAGTTTGGCAGCGGAGTTTGGCAGCGGAGTTTGGCAAGCGGAGTGTGGCAGCGGAGTTTGGCAGCGGAGTTTGGCAGCGGAGTTTGGCAGCGGAGTTTGGCAGCGGAGTTTGGCAGCGGAGTTTGGCAGCGGAGTTTGGCAGCGGAGTTTGGCAGCGGAGTTTGGCAGGTTGGCCGGAGTTTGGCAGCGGAGTTTGGAGCGGAGTTTGGCAAGCGGAGTTTGCAGCGGAGTTTGGCAGCGGAGTTTGGCAGCGGAGTTTGGCAGCGGAGTTTGGCAGCGGAGTTTGGCAGCGGAGTTTGGCAGCGGAGTTTGGCAGCGGAGTTCGGCAGCGGAGTTCGGCAGCGGAGGTCAAGGGGGAGGTCCCTAAAAAAAATTAAAAAAAATAAAAAAATAAAATAAAAAAAAATAAAAACATATATATATATATATATATATATATATTCTAGGAAGACAGAAACAGAGCACTATGGAAGGAAAGGACTCAGCAGTGGTGGTGACCTGCAAGGGGTGTGCAATGTTTGTTTTCCTGCCGGAGATCAACATGGCCTACACATGCAACAAGTGCAAGCTGGTCACGCTGTTGGAAGAAAAGGTCAGAGGACTGGAGCAGCAAGTGTCAACCCTCAGGAGCATAAGAGAAAGCGAGGAGTTCTTAGACAGAACGGTGGATCTACAGCACCAAAGCACAGTACAGGAGCCAGAAGGGCAACTGCAGGATGAGGCGGAGGCGGAGACTGCAGAGGCAAGGGAAAATAACGCAGGGGGAACTCCCTGGAAAAGGGTGACTGTTAGGAGCAGAAGAACTACAAGACACTCTGCGCCTGTGGAAGCAGTGGAGCTATGGAACCGCTTCCATGTACTTGAGGACGAGAGCAGAGGACAGCCTGCAGAGGACGGATTACCGGGCACCCAACGTGACAGCGAGCAAGAGGCTGAGGGTCAGTCAAGTGGAGGCAATCAAACCAAGGCCTACAGCAAGAGGAAGAGAAGAGTACTCGTAGTGGGAGACTCCCTCCTGCGGGGGATCGAAGCCAAAGTATGTCGCGAAGACCCATGGACTCGCCAGGTGTGCTGTCTCCCTGGGGCACGGATTAAGGATGTGACAGAGCAGCTGCCGAGGCTCATGCAGCCCACCGACACATACCCCTTTCTTCTCTTCCACGTGGGTACAAATGATACTGCCAAGCGGAGTTACAAAGAAATCACGGCAGACTTTGAAGAGCTGGGAAGGGAACTCAAGAACTTCGGGGCCCAGATAGTTTTCTCATCCATCCTTCCAGTACTTGGAAGAGGCATAGAAAGGGAAAGAAAAATACTCCGAGTGAATGACTGGCTACGAAGGTGGAGCCGACGTGAGGGATTTGGATTCTGGGACCACGGGCTACACTTCCTGGAAGATGGACTGCTGGCAAAGGATGGGTTGCACCTCACAAGGACTGGGAAGAATGTGTTTGGACACAGCATGAGGAACTTAATCAGGAGGGCTTTAAACTGAATCCAACAGGGGAGGGAGACATAAACTCGGGGGTACCAATGGAAGAAGGCCTCTATGCCACAATGGAGAGAACAGCTCCAGCGGTGCCCATTGATAGTCTACCACAAAATGTAGGGGGAAAGTCGGACTATAAAGCACATAGTCTTCAATGTCTCTATACTAATGCCCAGAGTATGGGCAATAAACAAGACGAACTTGAACTCTTGATACATGAGGGCAAGTACGACTTGATAGGGATAACTGAAACCTGGTGGGATGACTCCCATGACTGGAATACAGCAATTGAAGGGTATAACTTGTTCAAAAGGAACAGAAGCAACAGAAAGGGAGGTGGAGTTGCACTGTATGTTAAAAATACGTATCTTTGCACAGAGATACAGGAAGAGGAGCTTGGCAGCTCCATTGAGAGCATCTGGGTTAAAATAAAGGGGGCAAAGAATAAAGCGAACATGGCGGTTGGAGTCTACTACCGACCACCCAATCAAGGAGAAGACGAGGATGGAACTTTTGAAAAGCAAATTGCCAGTGTTTCAAGGAGGCACGATGTGGTAGTAATGGGAGACTTCAATTTCCCTGATATCTGTTGGGAGACTTATTCAGCCAAACATGGCCCCTCCAAGAAATTCCTGAGCTGTGCTGCTGATAACTTCCTCCTACAGAAAGTGGAGGAAGGAACTAGAGGATCGGCTATCCTTGACCTGATTCTAACCAACAGAGACGAGTTAGTGGATAAAGTGGCAGTTTCGGGAACTCTGGGGGAAAGTGACCATGTTATACTTGAGTTCTTGATTCTAACGGAAGCAAAAGCTGAGTGTAGCCAAACACGTACCCTGGATTTTAGGAAAGCCAATTTTAACAAACTCAGAACAATGATTAGTAAGATCCCATGGCAAGCAACTCTCATGAGAAAAGGAGCCCAGGATGGGTGGGAGTTTTTAAAAAAGGAAATTTTAAAGGCACAATTGCAAACAATTCCCACAAGGAAAAAAGGCAGAGGGCAACAGAAGAAGCCATGTGGCTTCACAATAAACTCAAAGATGACCTGAAAACAAAAAAGGACACGTATAGGAAGTGGAAGGAAGGACAGGCTACAAGGGAAGAGTACAGGCAGGTAGCACAGAACTGCAGGAATAGTGTCAGGAAGGCTAAAGCTGAGAATGAGCTAAGGTTAGCGAGGAATGCTAAAAGCAACAAAAAAGCTTTCTTCAGATACATGCACAGTAAAAGACAGAAGAAAGAACTGGTGGTTCAACTACGCAATGAGGATGGCAAATTGATAACAGAAGACAAAGAAAAGGCAGAAGTGTTCAATTCCTACTTCGGCTCAGTCTTCTCCCAAAAGAGGGTCTATGACCCCCTTGGCAAACCTGAAGTGCAGACTGAAGGGGCAGGATTGCAGCTTGAGATTGATAGGCAAATGGTCAAGGAGCACCTGATTGCTCTGAACGAGTTTAAATCTCCAGGGCCTGATGAGCTGCATCCTAGAGTAATAAAGGAACTGGCAGAAGAACTCTCAGAACCACTGTCTATTATCTTTGAGAAATCATGGAGGACAGGTGAAGTGCCAGACGAGAGGGCAAATGTTGTTCCCATCTTCAAAAAGGGCAAGAAGGAGGAACCTGGGAACTATAGGCCAGTCAGTCTGACATCAATCCCCGGGAAGATTTTGGAGCAGATTATAAAGAAGTCAGTCTGCAAGCACCTTGAAAACAATGCAGTGATTACTAGAAGCCAGCATGGATTTGTCAAGAACAAATCCTGTCAGACTAATCTGATCTCATTTTTTGATCGGGTAACCTCCCTTGTGGACTGTGGGAATGCTGTGGACATTATATATCTGGACTTCAGCAAAGCTTTTGACAAAGTGCCTCATGATATCCTGATTAGCAAGCTAGCTAAGAGTGGGCTAGATGGAACAACTATCAGGTGGATCCACAATTGGCTACAGAATCGGACTCAAAGAGTGCTTATCAATGGTTCCTTCTCAAACTGGGGAGAGGTAACGAGCGGGGTACCACAGGGCTCGGTCCTGGGCCCGGTGCTCTTCAACATTTTTATTAATGACTTGGATGAGGAGGTACAGGGAATGCTTATCAAATTTGCAGATGACACAAAGTTGGGTGGAACAGCTAATACTCTGGAAGACAGAAACAAAATTCAAAGTGACCTCGATAGGCTGGAGCGCTGGGCCGAAAACAACAGAATGAAATTTAATAGGGATAAATGCCAAGTGCTGCACCTAGGGAGAGGAAACCAAATGCAGAGTTACAGAATGGGGGACACTTGGCTCAACAATACTACAAGTGAGAAGGATCTTGGAATTGTGGTAGATCACAAACTGAATATGAGCCAGCAATGCGACGTGGCTGCAAAGAAGGCAAATGCAATTTTGGGCTGTATTAATAGAAGTATAGCTTCCAAATCGCGGGAAGTGATAATTCCCCTTTACTCGGCACTGGTAAGGCCTCATCTTGAGTACTGCGTCCAGTTCTGGGCACCTCACTTTAACAAGGACATAGACAAACTGGAGAGGGTTCAGAGGAGGGCAACAAGGATGATAAAGGGACTGGAAACAAGGCCCTATGAGGAGAGACTGAAAGAACTGGGCATGTTTAGCCTTCAGAAGAGGAGACTGAGGGGAGATATGATCGCACTCTTCCAGTATTTGAAGGGATGTCACACAGAGGAGGGCAAAGATCTCTTCTCGTTCATCCCAGTTTGCAGGACACGGAATAATGGGCTCAAGTTACAGGAACCTAGATTCCACCTAAACGTCAGGAAAAATTTCCTGACTGTCAGAGCAATAAGACAATGGAACCAACTACCTAGGGAGGTGGTGGGCTCTCCCAGTCTGGAGGCATTCAAGGTGCGGCTGGACAGACATCTGTCAGAGATGCTTTGACCTGGATTCCTGCATTGAGCAGGGGGTTGGACTCGATGGCCTTGTAGGCCCCTTCCAACTCTACTTTTCTATGATTCTATGATTCTATGATTCTAAGCTGTGCACCATGATTTATGAAATAATACATTGATAATTTTTAAATACTGGGGTATGTGGTATTGCATGTGCTCACGTGTGCAGCTGATTCATTATGGGTCACACACAGGGATTCATATAACAATTGTATGTTTTTCATAAAAGCACCAAATTTACATCATTTGGGACTAATACATACTGATCATTTTCAGATATTGGAGCATGTGTGATACTGCATATAAGTGTGACTGTGTAGCCAATAGAGCTAATGTTTCTATTTGGTTATGGTAGAACACACAGTGACATATAGGAAACAAGATGATATGACCAGAGTTCATAAAGTCAGGAAAAACATTAGGATAACTTTGGTAAATAAAATTGTATTTTAAAGATTTTTTTTAAACATAATACGTATGTGCACATGCACAAACATTTGAAACTGGTCAATATAGGTTTGCATTATAAGCACATTTACTGCGATGTAAGTTCCATTAAATTCTGTAAGACTTACTGATTTAAAAAAATTGGAACAGTGTACATGCCAATGAGCATGTTAAATGACATTGGGGAGGAAAGAGATTTCAAAATCTCTTCAGTATCAAGTTTTTATCATCAAGCTGTCATTGTAAAGTTATTTAGTTACTTTTAGTTCCCAGCATTTAGTTCCTTTTTAGTTACTATTAAGTTACTATTTAGTTACTATTACATAACTAAGTTATTATTATTATGAGAGCCAGTGTGGCATAGTGGTGAGAGTGTTGGACTAGGACTCGGGAGATCTGGGTTCTAGTCCCCACTCGGCCATGCAACTCACTGGGTGACTTTGGGCCAGTTGCTGACTCTCAGCCTAACCTACCTCACAGGGTTGTTGTGAGGATAAAATGGAGAGGAGGAGGAGGATTATGTAAGCCACCTTGGGTCCCTTGCAGGAAAAAAGGCGGGGTATAAATGTAATCAGGGCCGGTGCTATCATTAGGCCAACTAGGCAGCTGCCTAGGGTGCAGGGCTAAAGAGGGCGCCAGAAATAGGGAGGGAGGGCTCAAGTGGGAAGGGGGGGCGCGCTAAATATCTGATCTTGCCTAGGGCACCAAACTGCACCAAACTGCTTTGCACTGGCCCTGCATGTAATAATAATAAATAAATAAATAAATAATAAAAAATCTGAATAAGCCATTAATCTAATGTTGACTCTGTTTGGAAAAGTGCAATCACCATCCTCTCTAGTCTCACTTGCATTCTTGGCAGAATGGGTTTCAATAAAACTCTGGGCAACTCATTTGCAGGTTAAGCAGCAGTCTATTCGTTATTGCATCAACTTATAAGGTCTACTCAAAAGCAACTTCATTGAATACAATGGGACTTATTCCCAGGTAAGTCTGTATAGAAGGGGTGTGGCAACCCTACCAGAACCTAGGGCTTCTCATACAGAAAATGGAAGTGTGGTTATTCTTGCCAGATAATGGATTTCACATAACTCCAGATAATGGATTTGACATAACTGCAACATGTCCAAAGGGCTCCTTGGGCTGTAAGCAGAGGTTGCTGCTGATCCAACCTCTAGCAAAGTATGTATCCTTAAGGCATTTCTGGACTTTTTATTCATAAACCTCACTTCATTCATGGTTGTATTTTGTCTTGTGCGTTCAAAACGCATGTTAATTCCCAACTAAGTAATTATTCCAGAGCTTTCTGAAAATGAATTGAATGCATTTCTATGGATATGAGAGGGAAAACAGCATAACCTAAAGGATCACTTATTCCAAAGACTAATTAGGGTCATTGTAATGTCTACTGTCAGCCTTAGTCATCCTTTACTATTTGTGTATGCTCAAAGGCCCCTAAAACTTTTTTTTTCTTGAACACAAGTAAAATGCTCTAACCCCTGATCATTGTGGTTTCTTTTTGTGTGGAAGTTGCATCTTCTTGTTGTTGTTGTTTGTTGTTTATGTTTTGAATTGTTTTTTGCCTCTATGGGTTTGTGGGCAGTGGAGATGTAAGAGCAGAATCTCTAACTGCAGTTTGAAACAACAGTTTGGGGAACTGCTTTTTATACAAGTAGCTCAATTTCTGTGTACTTCCCTACTGACATTTCTGAATACTTTCTCACAAAGGTTGTTGTTGTTGTTGTTGTTGTTGTTCTTAGTAGTAGTAGTAGTAGTATTTCAGGGCCAAGCCCTCACAAAGCGACATACAAAAATGAAAGATACATAGATACAGTAGACACATCAAATGGGTTTACATTTCTGAAGCAGCACTTTAACATTGTAGTTTTAAATCAGAGATGGGCAACTTTGGGGACTCTGGGGCCAATTGCAACCCCACCCCCCGGAACTGCCCAGAGGTTGCATCCCCACTTCTCCTGCTGTGTATTGCTGAATTGCAGCAGCAGTTTACTTTTAAACTAATGTTTCAAAGCTAAATTTGGCCTTTTTGAGGTCACCATTGCTGTTTGCCACTGAAATTCGGTGGCAAACTGCCATTGCTTTGCTGCTGCCACCACAACAGCAATTCAGCAGTGGTGGGGTGCCACAGGGGCCACATTTAAGGTCAGGGAGCTGCATGTGGTCCACAGGCTGTGTATTGCCCACCCCTTTTAAATGGTACTGTAGAGATCCCAATAAATAAAAGAAATAGCTCAGGATCATGGGACTTAAACTCCAGTATTATGGCAGGTGAATCAGGTGAGGAATCCAGAGCACAGTCTTGTCCAGTTTTGTTGGATGAGTTTCAGTTGGTACAGCTTGAGGAGGTTGACAAGGTGCTTGGACAGGTTTGAGCAACCACTTCTGTATTGGATCCTTGCCCCTCTTGGCTTATAAAAACTGGCAGGGAGGGAACAGCCAGGGAGGTGATTAATGTCTCCTTGTGAGAGGGTGTGGTTTTGGGCCATCTGAAAGAGGTGGTGTGAGACCACTCCTGAAGAAATCCTCCCTGGATCCACAAGATCTTAACAACTTTAGGATGGTGGTAAATGTTCCTTTTCTGGGCAAAGCCTTCAGCTCCCGACGCTCTTAGATGAGTCTGAGTATCCAGTTCATTTCAGTCAGTTTTCAGGCCAGGTTTTGGCACAGAAATAACCTTGGTCGCCCTGTATAATGACCTATATCAGGAGAGAGACAGTGATCCTGCTGATTCTCCTTGATCTCTTGGCAGTTTTTGATACCTTCAACCATGGTATCTGTCTGGAGCGATTGTCTGAGTTGGAAGTGGGGGGTACTGCATTTCACTCCTACTTGGACGGTCAGCTACAGAAGGTGGTGCTTGGGGGATATTGCTTGGCCCTGTGGATTCAACAGTATGGGGTTCATCAGGGGTTGGTTTTGTCCCCCATGTTATTTAACATCTACATAAAACTTTCAAGTGGGGTCATCAGGAGTTTAGGAGTGCATTGCCATCAACATGCTGATGACACACAGCTCTATTTCTCCTTTTCATCTTCATCAGGTGCAGCTGTGGATGTGCTAAATCAGTGCCTGGATGCAACAATGGACTGGATGAGGGCTAATAAACTGAAGCTCATCCAGACAAGACTGAGATGCTGTTGGTGGGTGGTTCTTCTGACAGCATGGAGGGTGTGCTACCTGTTCTGGATGGGGTTGCATCCCCCTGAAGGAGCAAGTTCATAGGTTGGGGGTTCTCCTGGAGTCATTGTTGCCACTTGAGGCTCAGGTGGCCTCAGTGGCACAGAGTGCCTTCTACCAGCTCCAGTTGGTGGCCGAGTTACGGTATGCCTTTATCTGGACAGGGATTAGTAGTCTATGCTCTGGTAAACTCCAGGTTAGATTACTGCAATGCACTCTACGTGAGGCTGTCTTTGAAGATTGTATAGAAGCTGCTGCTTGTGCAAAATGTAGTGGCCAGATTGAGAGAAGGGATCAGAATGTCTGATTCAGGCCCACTTGCACTGGCTCCCTGTATGTTTCTGAGCCTGATTCAAGGTGCTGGTTTTGACCTATAAAGCTTTACATGGCTCAGGATCACAATACCTGATAGAGTGCCTCTTCTAGTATGAACCTACCCATACACTATGATCCTCACTGAAGTCGTCCTTCGAGTGCCTCCTCTGCGGGAGGCTTGGAGGATGGGAACAAGGAGAGGACCATCTCTGTGATGGGCCCCCAGTTGTGGAATGTTCTCTGCACTGAGGTGCCAACATGCCAGGTTAAGACTGTCCTCTACTCCCAGGCAACTGACAGCATATGATTGGGTTTAATGTCAGTTGTGTTATCTGGTCCAGGTATCTTATTGTAGCCGGGTTTTTTTTAGCCGTTTTTAATTGTTTTTAAATTTTTGTATGTTAAAGTTGTTTATGTGTTTTGTTCTGTAATTTTTGTGAACTGCTCAAAGAGCTTTGACTATTGGGTGGTGTAAAAATGAAATGAAATAAATAAAGCCAGTTGCACAAAAAACACTCTCAAGGAAAGGCAGTCTGGACAAGATAAGTTTTAAAGGCTCCTTTAAAGGCTGTCCTGTAGGGACCCAGTGTAATTCATTCAGAAGGAAGTTCCATAACTGTGGGGCCACCACTGAGTAGGCCCCGTGTCTTGGGCCAAGCTTGTTGATCCTACTGGTAAGCATACAAACAGGGCGAGGCAGGGAAGCCACTTTAGTATAAATATATTATTTGTAACATAACTTTCTTTGTGATATATATATATTTAAAATGATGAGTTAGGAGTGTCACCATGAAAAAGTCATGAGGATCCATGCCTCAGATCCATGTTTTTGTGCCATAGAGGTATCAAAACAATGCGTTTGTAATTTTTACAGTGTAATCTGTGGAGAATGATTTGAACTGTGATTTGGTGGATTTGGAAGGATGCCATATAAAAACCATGGGTCCCTATGTTCTGAATCTATTTTTGTTCTTATCATGGCAGTGATGCAAAGTAATGGATCCAATCATTTTACTCTTGTCTATGAACATTGATGCAAGTTGTGATTTCACAGTGAACTTGGGTGGACTGTGTAAAAAGCACAAGGATTTGTGTTTTTCTAACACAGTGGTGCCAATGAGTGCTAGTTCTGTATTTTTATGTTGGAGCTGGATGCAAGTTGTGATTTTGATACTAGATTTGGAGAAGGGAATGGGGCTCCATACTTAAATCTTGAGAAGCCATCAGAATCTTTGTGCCAGATGCATGTGGCAGTGCCACAACCGAAGCTATGATTTTACAAGCATGATTTCATGATGGATTTGAGGGAATATGAGCACCGTGCCCTCAGTGCCAGAAAAGCACTGGATCTGTGATTTTTTTTTTTTTCATTCTGCAGTCCATGGGGGTGAGGTGTGATATGATGGTGGTTTCGGAGGGACGTCACGTATGAGGAGCCATGCCACCGATCCATGTTTTTGCACCACAAACCGTGGTTTTTGCAGTACAGCCCACGCGCAGGGATGTAAGCTGCCATTCGATTATAGAAGTCTCCGCCTAAAAATTGGGAGGACTCCAGTAGATACCACTTTTACTTTTCCCAGCCAGGAGAAGCCCGAGCTTTTGGCAGGCATCTGGATCCCCTCTCATGCGGCTGACTCGCTCTCGGACAGGCGGGGGTGGGCGGAGGGGCGCAGCGGACACCTGCCTCTCCCGCCGCGGTCCGTGCGTGGGGCCCTAGCAAAGCGGGACAAACAGACATCCTTTGCCTCCAAGTCTTCTTGCGCTGCCGTTGCCGTGTCGACCGTACCCGGTTGGGACGACAGGTGGGCGGGGGAAGCGAAAAATAAAATAAAAATCCCACCCCCGCGCCGTTGTATAATCCCCTCACAGCCGCAGCAGCTCGGTCTAGCCGCCGCCCCGGCGAAGACCGAGAGCTGACAGAAGCCAGGGCGGCCGCTCGGTCGGCAAGCGAGCGGTCTCTGCTCCTCGTCGGTCTTCCTTGGCGAGTGCGAGAGGGAAGCAACGAGGGGAAGGAGGGGAAAAGGGGGCTGCTGAGGGAGCGCGGCCACTCCCCCCACGGGCTCCGCAGCGCAGGCGCCCTGGCGGCTACCGCAGGCAGGGGGCGGCAACATGGCGGAGTGAGCGGCAGGCAGTAGCGGCGGCGGTTCTGGTTCCATAACAACAGCGAGGCGAGCTTTCCCGGTCTCCCTCGCATTCTTCCAGCCTCTCCCTCGCCCACTTGCCCAAGTCGTCGGCCGGCTGTGGGCCGCTTGGCTGCGGCTCTGCCCGTCGCGGGCGACAAGCGGCTTCGGCTAACGGGGCAGCAGCGCCCATAATAATCCCTCATTATAGAGCCGAGCGCGGGAGCGGCTCCCGGGACAGGTCCTTTGGCGGCGGCGGCGGCAGCGGTGGCTCGAGTCCGCTCCCTGCGGCCCCACCGGGCGCTGCTGCTGCTGCGGCGGCGGCGGTTTGGGCGCTGCGGTGGATGCGCAGCTTCTCGGCCAGGGCGGAGCGCGGCGGCAGGTAGGCTTGGCAGCAGCCGGGGCTAGATGGCGAGCGAGAAGCCGGTGTCGGGGCCAGAGCCGCAGCCGGCGGGGCTCATTCCTGTCGGGGCCAGCAGCAGCGGCGGAGTTGGCGGTGCTGGGGGAACAGCAGCAGCAGCACCGGCCGCCGCCGCCACCGACGACGACGGGAGGAGGAGGAGGAGGAAGTGGCGGCGGCGTCTCGGCGGCGGTGATGGGGGAGCTGAGGGCGTCGAGCTCCGGGTCTGTCGTGCTGCCCGCAGGGATGATTAATCCGTCCGTTCCCATCCGCAACATCCGCATGAAATTTGCCGTCTTGATCGGACTCATTCAAGTCGGGGAGGTCAGCAACCGGGACATCGTGGAGACCGTGTTGAACCTGGTAAGGGCGCGCCACCACCTGCCGCAGCTCCCGAACGGGCGGGGGGGGGGGCTCTGGGCATATGGGCAGCCTTTTGCCGCCTCCCCCTCCCCAAAAGGGAGAAAAAGCGGTTCCCTCAGGCGCCCCCCCCCCACTCTTGAGACTCCCGTTGCACCTGCCCTCCCTGGCACATACAGTCGCCTCTAGCTCTGGAAGTCCCTCTGGAACTACTCTTGTGTCCTCTAACTGCTCCTTCATCCTCTATCCCACTCTTGCTCCCTCCCCCACTTCCTCATTTTGGTCCTGATGCCTGTTCTCTTCCTGAGTTCCCTTTCCATCCTTTCCCCCAGTACAAAAACTCAGGGGAGGGGCATTTTTTCATGAGCTACTTTGTCATTTACCCTGGGAGGTCTCCCTTTATCTTCCACTGGTCCTTAGAGAGCTTCCTATACCCATATATGCCCACTCTGCCCTCCTTAATGAGGTTCTGCTTCCTCTGCTATTCCTGGCATCCTTGGTGCCTCCTCCTGACAGACTTATAGCCTCCTACTGATCCTTCCCAAGGCCTGAGGCAGACAAATCCCTCACCTCCGGAAGTGATACCTTTTTTCTTTACTGTGAATTTGGTGACTTCTCTTCCATCACTGATGCTTCTTTTGTAAAGATGGAGATTGACTCCCCCCCCCCCCCCGCACACCCTCAGCTTTTGTGTCCAAACTCCCTTCAGATTCCAGTCCACTTCCACCCCCTACTCATCACTTGTGTGATGCACACTCACTCCATTTCTGTCCAGCCTACTGGCTCTTTTCAGTTGACTTTCTTGTTTTTGCTCATGACTAGAGGAGTGTATGGAGTACTGCTCCATCACATAGGGCCACACAGTTCTGTTCATGGCTTCTTCAAATGCCACCTTCTGTAAAAGTGGATTTATTTATTTTATTCTCAACTTTAGGTGGTAGCTGTATAGTCTAGTGACTATAGTCTGCTGCCAGGCAGAGGATTTGATAGTACATCTATTTTTAATTGTATAAGATTAAAGAACAGCCCCAGATGGCGTTTTTCCTCTGTGGCTGAAATGTGTGAATGATTTAACTCTATTACCTTACAGCCAGTTGGGTTTGACATGTTGAAGAGAGGTTTTGTCTCTTACAATCTGTTGATGGGGTGGGCTTCTATTACTTTGTTGCAGTGGGTAGCTTGTTTGCTTTATTGTTTGAAATAGCTTTCTTGCTTGCCCACTCTCCAACTCTTAACTATGCTGATTCCCTCCCCCTCCCCCAATATGGAAAAAGCAACATTTCATATTAGTTAAATGTAGCTCTTAGTCACTTCATGGTGTGAGAGAGTTACTGCAGAGCAGTATGGCAGTGTTTTAGATCTACCTACACCAGAGGTTCAGTAATCTACAGAAGCCAAATGAGAGAGGGTGGGGGGAATGGGGTCTAGAAATGAATCACTTCTAATTATGTGCGATTTGATGCCTCTCCTGAATGCGAGATTTGCTGCGGCAAAGCTGCTGGAACAGCTGAATGAATGGGAACATCCTTTTCTGGGTGTAAAGTGAAAAGCAAAGCTACTGCATGGCAGATAACTTAAAATGCTTTTGTGACAAAGTTTTAACCATCCTATGCTAATTTTATGACAAAAGCTGGAGCTGAAATAGAGTTACACTGGTCACTTTAAAATAATGTGTTTTCTTGATGTTTGGTAAATATTTACATTTGACCTGTTCTGTCAGAATGTCAGAGATGGGTTGTTTAATACTGATATCTTTATGGATATTTAGTATTGGTATCTTTAATGCTCTGATGGCTTCATGACAAGTCCGAGTCAAAGATAATAAACTATTTACAGTTCCTCAATATCCACATACGTTTGTTAGTTTGCAAAATTATTTAAATAAGTGTTTGTTATTTCAATTGCTGTAACTAGGTATTTGTGTTGAAGATACTATTCATATATTTCAACATGGCAGTGGAATAAGGTAATAAATAAAAAGAGTTCATTAAGCAGCACCAGGTAGATCATGCCCTGGACTGGAAGCAAGGTGTTAAATCCATTTCCTGGAGTTTTCCTCCTCATCTATTGTTTTGGCAATTGAGGAAGCTTACACCTCTGGGAACCTGTTGATGTATCAGGAAACATTTCATCCCTTCAAAAGCCTGTCATTCCTTTTGCTGGGGAGAGTCTTCTGCCACTCCTTATATATATATTGTAGAATACTATTTCAAACATAATTGGTATTTTACAGATTTTGTTGTTGAAATGTAGGTACGTGCTTGTGTATGTTTAGCAATATCCACAGGATATACGTATTCCCCTAAGGGGGGAAATTGAGAAGCTGCTGTGGTAGAAATATACTTTGCATTAGAATTTTTTACTTCAAATATGAAATTGCACAGGAAATAATATTATGAAAAGAGTGTGTAGTTTTCTTTTTTGTACAATAAATACTTGCTGAGAACATAGCTTTCCGTCTGATATAATTAAAAAAGGGCATAGCTTCTTTGCAAGGAAAACACATCCTAGTTTGAAAACCAGGAAGCAAAATTATACTAGTCTATTTCCACATACCACAAAGGTCACTGCTGCTGCTGCTGCTGCTGCTGCTTTATTGATTCAAGTTTTATGTAGTTAACATACAATTAATTTATTTTATATTTGTATGGGGGGAAGCAGGCAGGTTAGGTGGAAGCCTGAGAATGGGAAAGGCTGGGAATCAAACTGAGTGGGTTTCCTGCAGTTGTAATATGAATGATAGAGTCACTGTCCTATGTGGCTGCTTTTTGGATTATAATAAGATTCTGTTATGTGTTCATTTAACAATCATATCATCAGTGGTTGCATATCAGTAATTCCAAAGTACTCTGTCTGAAATATTTTGGTTGGAACTGATGTTAGAAAAGTCCTCTAAGATGTTATTACACATTTAACAACTGATAAGTAGCAAAGGTGTAGCCATAAGAAAAATTCCAAAATCCATGTTTGGGCAATACTGTTCTTAGGCCAACTGAAGGTCATAAAGCAATGTACAAGCTTTCAACTTTTTCAGAACTCTTGGTTTCTATTGACTTTTTAAACTTAGTATACCATCTGAAATTATCTCCAGCTTGGTTAATATAAAACTGAGCCAGTGTGGCGTAGTGGTTAGGGTGTTGGACTGGGACTTGGGAGATCCGGGTTCTAGTGCCCGCTCAGCCATGAAAACTCACTGGGTGACTTTGGGCCAGTCACTGACTCTCAGCCTAACCTACCTCACAGGGTTGTTGTGAGGATAAAATGGAGAGGAGGATGAGGATAATGTAAGCCACCTTGGGTTCCTTGCAGGAAAAAAAGCGGGGTATAAATATAATAAATAAATAAATAAATAAACTGTCTAATTTTTCTTTTCTACTTACCAAGCAACCTGTGTGTTTCACCTAAGGATGCAGATGGTTCTAGGTAACAGCTGGATTTTAGATTTTCAAAATTAGGCTGTTTTGGACCTAGATACCTGAAAGTCCATCTCCTCCTGCATGATCCTACCCAATCCGGAAAGCGCTTCTAGGCATCTTGCCACCCTGTGAGATGTGCAGGATGGGGATAGAAGATTGGGCCATCTCATTAGTACTGACTGGATCATGGAATTTACTGCCCCATGAGACCTGACACTCCACTTTCCTGAATGCATTCAGGCAACAGCTCAAAACAGTCTCTTTTGTACTTTTTTCTGGTACTGTCTCTGGATGTTGATATTTTTGCTGCTGGTTTGAGTCTCTCTCACTGCTTTTAACCTTCCTCAATGCCTGGCATCAAGTGAGTATTTCTTGCTTCGCACCAGGTGTTGGGGAAGGTTGGAGGTAATGAGATGACACTGCTTCTCACTTTCTTGACATGTGACATAGGACTTGGGAGAAGGCTACAAGACAGCCAAAACTTGTTGATCTCTACTTTTGGTTTGTCAGCCAGTATCCTTACGTCTCCATAGTTGAGCAATCTGCACTGAGTTATTGGAGTTCTGGATAGTTGTTCTTCAGACTTGGGGCAGGGGGCTTTTGTGGTTATCCTGTTGCTGTGCTAATAGTGCAAATTAAGAAATGTGTTGATACTTACCCTAGTGATTTTCTAGTAAATAAAATATTTGTAGTAGTTAGTCTCTTGGTCCAGCCAATTTCCCAAAATTTGATGTAGATGTAGTTTTAGGGGTGGTTCTAGTCCTCCTCTTCCCAAAGCCATAAAGGCCAAAATATTTCTTGCTTCATAAAAGTGCAGTTTACAGTAAGGTTGCTGGGTGTCATTTTTCTTTGCTAGTGAACATTTTACTCATTTAACGATGTGTAATTATGTCTGGTGTAATGATGGAATAACTTCTCTTGACTCCTTTGCTTTTCTTCTAAGTCTCTGCTGTGCTGTTCCTCCTGAGATGTAGAAAAAGCACAGATTGGTGTATTTCTATGTCTTCTGAAACTTCACATCTCTGTCTTACTTTATGTCTTCATTTGTTTAATTCAGGGGTTGGCAATGTGGTCCCCACTGCAGCTTCTGCCGCCCCTGAAATTGCATACACACACACACACACACACACACACACAGATGTATATGTACACACACACACACACACACACACATACAAGATATATATTTAACAAGGCGTCTGGAGCAGCCATTTTGAAGCTGCTTGTTTTTGGCACTTTGAGTGCTCCGCAGCTACTATGGAGTACCAAAAGGGTCAAAACAAGCTAATTCTGACCTTTTTGGCACTCTGTAGCTGCTCCAGATTCCATTTTTATTTTTTTAATTATTTGTTATTTTTCCTTATATTTTTTTCGGTGCTGGGGGGGGTATCTGCTGGGCAAAAATGGCCCCCAGACCTCCCAAAGTTGCCACCCCTGGTTTAATTGCTAGATTTCTCACAATCTTGGTATTTTTAGTTAGTGTGCATGCGTCCAAAAGAAAGTGTGGTATAAGTGCAAATAATGTGCCAGACCCAAAAAGTCCTTTTGGCAGCAAGCCACTTATCATTACTTGGGGGATGTTAATTTCTCTCAGAATAGATATGGCCCTCCTTCTCTCATTGACAAAGCTCCATCTGTCTCTTCATATGTATTGTATCCCCTTCTGTGTATCAATCTTGCTTGATCAGTCTGGGCCCAAAAAGAAACAAAACACTTCACATTATGCAGAGTACTAAACCAACATGTAAACAAAACATATAAAGATTGTTAGTTGCATTTTTGTTTTAAGTGTGACTTCTTGTATTTAAGAAATATAAACTTAAGCAGAGAAGCATCCAAGCACTTGTATTAATTTTGTAATATTTACTAAGTTTTTCTTTTAAGTACTTTTTCCATAAACAGCCACTTAATATACTATATTTGACTGAGTAGTGAACCATAGAACACGAATAAGAAGTGACAAAGCCTATATGACTTATTGTGGATGTAGGTACAAGACATGCATTCCATTTGACAGTCCCTTCAAAAGTAGCTTGAACTGTTCAGTTTCTTCTAAAAATGAAACAAAAATCCTAGTCTTGAAAATGGACAACTTAGGAAAGAAATACAGTATTTACTATTTTGTCTCTGATTAGCTGCCACTAAATAATATCATGTTAATAGTTGACAGTTATTGCTCATTGTAGAAGGGAGTGTTTCTCGTCCAGTAATAGCTTACTACTTTATGTAAACAAGAGAATGGTGAAAGCAGCAACATTGGGAGATAACATGTCTGAAATTTCACATTTAGATCTTTTATGGATATTCAAGTACTGCACCTAGGGAAAAGAAACCAAATGCAGAGTTACAGAATGGGGGACACTTGGCTCAACAATACAGTAATAATAAACGTTTATTTATAACGCCCCTTATACCAAAGGGCGGGACAAATAACATATACAGTAAACATAACAATACAATAAAATAACCAACACCAACCACTTACTATGCAGTATCAAATCCCAGCAACCACCACATTAGCCCAACCACTCATTCTGGCTGACTAAAAAGATAAGTCTTTAATCCCGTTCGAAAGTGGGAAAGATCCTCCTCCAATCGGAGGTCCATGGGAAGCCTGTTCCACAAAAGTGGAACCAGGTCCTGAAAGGTTCGCAGCCTTGACAAGGCAGAGCGTGTCGGTGGGACTGCTAATAATCCCTGGCCCACTGATCTTAAATTCCTACCAGGAACATACCAGGAAAGCCTAGATGATAAGTAATGAGGGACATTAGAGTGCAACGCCTTGAAGGCAAGAACCAATAATTTAAATTGGGCCCTACTCCGAATGGGTAGCCAATGAAGATTCCTACGGGCCATAGTAATATGGGAGTATCGGGGCAAGTTCAGAACAACAATTCTGAACCAGAACCAGTGGAAGAAGCACAGAAGAGGGCAAGCCAGCTATTAAGCTATTACAATAGTCCAAGCGGGATACCACCAAAGCCTGAACAAGCAGAAGGGCTGTTTCAGGAGACAAAAACTTGCGAATCCTGCGAATGTTCAAAAGGTGAAAATTACATGCCTTAGCAGTCCTATTAATAAAAGGACGCAAGGACAAACGATCATCCAGCAAAACACCAAGGCTCTTGGCAGCTGAAACCGGGGCCACCACTGAGCCCTGGATATGCAAAGAAGGACATAATAAGGGAGCTGACACACGATCAGGTTGAAATACCAGAATTTCAGTCTTATCCATGTTCAGTTTCAGATGATATGCGGTCATCCATGAGGAAACGCCTGACAGGCATTCCGTCACGGACTGCCACACTGCAGTATCAATGGATGCAAAGCTTCGATATATCTGTGTATCATCTGCATAGGTGAGATACTGAAAACCCCGATCAGAAACCAAACGTCCAAGAGGACAATTATACAATGAAAAAAGAAGAGGACCCAAGACTGAACCCTGTGGAACTCCCACTAATAACGGGAAAACATCTGAAACTGAATCCTGAAACAAAACAGAACAAGAGCGATTAGAAAGGAAGGAACCAAACCAAGATAAAGCATTGCCCTTGATTCCCAGTGATGCCAACCTTGAAAGCAGAATATGGTGGTCGAGTGTGTCAAAAGCTGCCGTAAGATCCAGCAGAATCAACACAGTTTGACGCTGAGCTTTCGCCACTAAGATATCATTCATCACATAAGTTAAGGCTGTTTCTGTGGAGTGGCCTAAACGAAACCCTGATTGAAAAAAATCTAGGAGATTAAATCTAATTAAATAAGTCATCAATTGGGAGAGAACTACTCTTTCTAAAATCTTAGAAAGAAAAGGAAGAAGTGATATAGGGCGGTAATTAACACAAGCTGAAGGGTCTAAATTAGGCTTTTTAAACAAGGGGCGTACAGAAGCATGCTTGAAACATTTCGGAAAAATACCCAGTGAAAGTGAAGAATTCACCAGATAAGTTATATGAGGCAAAAACAAAGGTAAAAGCGTCAAATAAAGAAAGGACGGGAAAGGGTCAGCAGGACACGAGGTAGGAGGAGAAGAGGAAATAAACTGTGCCACAGTTGACTCAGTAACTGGAACAAAGTCAAACAGGTCTGCAAACTGAGCTGAAGGCTGTGGCAAACCTGCTGACAAAAATGGTGGTGAAGACCCATCCAGCGAAAATGAATTTACAATTGTAGACACTTTCTGAACAAAAGAGGAAGCCAAGTCCTTTTGCAAGTAACTTGGTTTGAGAGCGTTTTGCAAGACAAGCAAATTTTAAAATATTTAATTTTTTTTTTACTTGATATACAAGCGACGTCTTGCAATACAAGTACTGTAGTACGGCTTAAATTAAAAATCTCTGTACAATTTTTTTGGGGGGGATTTCGTTTTGATATAAGAGTGTTTTGGATTACAAGCACGTTTCCGGAACGAATTATGCTCTCAATCCAAGACATGACTGTACTACACGTGAGAAGGATCTTGGAATTGTGGTAGATCACAAACTGAATATGAGCCAGCAATGCGATGTGGCTGCAAAGAAGGCAAATGCTATTTTGGGCTGCATTAATAGAAGTATAGCTTCCAAATCGCGGTTATGCCTCATCTTGAGTACTGCGTCCAGTTCTGGGCACCACATAAGAAGGATGTAGACAAACTGGAGAGGGTTCAGAGGAGGGCAACAAAGATGATAAAGGGACTGGAAACAAGGCCCTATAAGGAGAGACTGAAAGAACTGGGCATGTTTAGCCTTCAGAAGAGGAGACTGAGGGGAGATATGATAGCACTCTTCCAGTAGTAGTAGTAGGCGATCACTTGTGACCGAGTAAGATTGTCTTCCAGGATAAAATTACTAAAAGAAAATTATAAAAGGAGGAAATTCTAAAAATTGTGTAGACTCTAGCGATGGGTCCGTAAGTGACTGTGGAGGCCAATTCTAGATCCACACAGCTTCCCACAGTGAGGACACAGGTTACCAGATAGAAGATGGTCCTGTAAAGGATTCGTTTGACGTGCTTTTCGCTTAGCACGTTTCTCCCTTTCACCTTGCATTTGGACTTCTTGAAGGGTTGTCACAGAGAGGAGGGCCAGGATCTCTTCTCGATCATCCCAGTTTGCAGGACACGGAATAATGGGCTCAAGTTACAGGAACCCAGATTCCACCTAAACATCAGGAAAAATTTCCTGACTGTTAGAGCAATAAGACAATGGAACCAACTACTTAGGGAGGTGGTGGGCTCTCCCACTCTGGAGGCATTCAAGGTGCAGCTGGACAGCCATCTGTCAGGGATGCTTTGACTTGGATTCCTGCACTGAGCAGTGGGTTGGACTCGATGGCCTTGTAGGCCCCTTCCAACTCTACTTTTCTATGATTCTATGATCATGGAAATGATGAGCAAAATATCTCTATTGTAAAGTGGAGGGAGAACTAGGATGGGTTTGAAGATGAATTAGTGGAACGATAAATGTTGAGTAGTATCCAATGGTGTCCCAGTGCTGTCACTAACGACATTGCGCTAGCATATACCAACCTGTGTGCAACGTAACTAGTGCTTGTTAGTGCAATGGAAAAAATGCTGTAAATTGCTGCCAAAATTTAGCAGTGCAGTAGCAAAAAAGGGGGCAATATTTGTGTTGGCCAATTATAGCTGAAAATCATAGCTTTTTCCCATTGAGCTTGCAAGCATTAGTTACACTGAGTAAGCATTGGTTTACACTGGTGCTAGTGCTAGGATACTACCCTTCGCCGCTAAAAGTAATTTTTTGCTATGCAAATGATTGTTTAGTGTGACTACTTGTGTGAAACTTTCTTTCAAAGATTGTATGGGAACTGCTTAAACTGACTCTCTCTTAGTAATTTCTAGTAGTGGAGCTGGTATAGAGTGTCAGACTAGGACTGGGGAAACACA
The DNA here is from genome assembly GCA_021292165.1 of Shinisaurus crocodilurus. Taxonomy (NCBI): domain Eukaryota; kingdom Metazoa; phylum Chordata; class Lepidosauria; order Squamata; family Shinisauridae; genus Shinisaurus; species Shinisaurus crocodilurus. The sequence goes on along the minus strand of CM037878.1, from coordinate 258,866,600 downwards.
GGTTCAAATCCCCACCCAGTACTGAAGCTCATTGGGTGACCGTTGGCTGTCATGATCTTTCATCCTAACCTACCTCAAGGGGTTGTTGTGAGAAAATGTGGGAGGGGAAAGAACCATAAATACTGCCTTAAGGTCCTAGGAGGAAAGATGGAATATAAACAAAATAAAGACATTCAGTTATCATCTAACATATAAGATGGGCACCAGCTTCAAATAATGCATTGTAGCCCACTGGACTAAATTTTGCTGTAGCCATAACTTCCATAAATTATTTTGCCTCTATGCATCTTATACAACAATCCTATGGTCCCTGGGAGAGCATCCCAGGAACAACAGGATATGGCAGATCCCCTCTCCTGAGGCTGTAGACACTGCTACAACCTTGGGAGGGGGAATCTGAGAAGGGAGCATTCCCCCAGCTCTTTCCCCTTACAGCCACTGTAGAAAGCACTGTGGCAGCTGCTCTTCCAAAAGTGATGTTGGAAAAGCTAGGGAAAGGGAAAAGGGCAAGGCTGTGGAGTCGGAGTCGGAGTCGGAGGAAATTTTGGGTACCTGGAGTCGGAGTCGGCAAACAATGCACCGACTCCGACTCCTACTGAATTTAGATTGGAATTTTAAAAAAAGCAAGTTTAAATGTCCCAATTCACAAACAGTTATAATTAATGACTTCTGTTTTATAATAAATGCCCCTCCTGGATCCTCCCACTGCCCTATCTTCAGCAGCAGATCAGCACACAAAAAGGAGAAGGCAGCAGCTTCTGCCCAACTACCTCGCATATTAATTAATTAATTAGCATATTAATACAGAGGAGGGGGAGTCGGGGAGTCGGAGTCGGAGTCGGAAGTACAAAAAACTGAGGAATCGGAATCGGAGTCGGAACATTTATCTACCGACTCCACAGCCCTGGAAAAGGGGACAGGATATGTACAGGGAGGGAAGGAGGAGAGGATCCACTATATCCTAAAGCCTCTCCATCATCTGTCCCACCCACAATAAGGGATGTCAGTTAGATGAGCTGAGAGGAAAATGTAAAGAAAAAGAGGCATTTTTGCCTCTGTCCTCCTCCTCCTGCCCTGCCTGGTTTCTACTGGCAGGTCATAGGATAGATAGGATATCCTATCCCATAAGATAGATGGGATAGATAGGATAGCATAGGATAGGCTCTGAAATCAGAGCCCTCTGTCTATCGAGCGGCAGTCCCTAAGGATCCTGCTCTTAGAGAGTCTTAAGTAAGTTGTCCTTGTAAGCAAGTCCTCAAAAGCTACTTGCCCAAGCCCCCCCTTTTTTTACTAGTCAGCTTGCAAACACATAACTTGGTTTTTGGCATATTAACAATATTTCAGCTTTGTTTAGCTTATTTAAATGCTACTTTTCTATGGTGGGTCATGCCCAGAGTATCTTACAATAAACATCAAATTTAAAAATGTATATAGTTTAAAATACTTCAGTGCCTGGTCACCTGGAGATAATTCTTACTCATCATAGATGAGCGGATGAGTGACTGTTTACAGGCTTGATTTCTAGACTGAATTGTATGCCTAATCAATAGGATAAGAAAGGGAACCAACAATAGTATTGTTGGGAGCTGCAGCTCCATAATCTGATCAGCCTGGCCAGATTTAAACAAAGCCTGGGTGGGGTGTCACCAACTTGTGCAGGTAACCTGAGGCACACCTGGGCAGAGCCTTGGGCTTGTTAATATCCTGGTGATACCTTGCAATGGGAACTAAATAATTTCTGGAATGTTCTACAGAGAATGATCAGAGAAGGAGGAGAAACATCTGCTTCCAAGCTAAGGAACATCTGCTTTCTAAGCTAAGGAATCTAGGTGTTTATGTAAAGAAAAACAAAAGGACAAGGCTGCAGTTTGGCGTCAGATTGAGAAAGACAGAGAGCTGGGTTTTGGGCTCCGAATACATCTTAGAGTTCTGGCTCTCTCCCTAGAGGCCTGATATGGAAGCAGTGGACGTTGGCTGTCTTTCGGAGTGTTTTAGCTGTTCATCTCCACCTATGCTCAACGTATATATTTGTAAATAAACACACACATTACAAAATACCAATAAGCCTTCTTTGGCCTCCTCATGAGGGAATTATGAGTAAGTACCGCACCCCTGGATGCCTTGTTGCTTTGTATAATTAGGGTATGTGTAACTATTTATACTATGGTAAACTGGTAGAAGTAGCTGAAATTCTAGACAGCCTTCTCCAACCGCTGTCCCTTCAAGTATTTTGGACTGCAACTTCTGTTAGCCCCAGCCAGCAAAAACTTTCTGTTGCATGAAATAGCAGAGAGCTCAACATAATGATTCCTGAATGTCAGAGAGTAGGCAGGTTTTCTAGTGTAGCCCTAGAACAGCCTATCTTAACAACAGCAGGCTTGTAAGCAGGACTTTTAAAGCATGCTGCTATGCACATTTATTCGGTATTGAGTTCAACAAGGCTTACTTCCAAGTAAGTGTGCATGAGATTGCAGCCTTAATCTTTAAGCAGCCAGGAATTGTACAGTGTGTTCGAGTGTGACATTAGAAAAGTAATGTTTTAATTCCCAGGAGCCTTATGTAAAGAAAACTGGGACCTATAATCCAAGAGTTTATAAATATTAAAAAGTTAATCTTGTCCTCTTTGGTACAGTGCTCATTTAATCTAGAAATTGATAAATCAATATACAAAGGAACTTGCTTTCTTGAATGGCATTGGGATCCTACCCCCAATTAACAAGAATCCGTTGGACCATTGTAAGGAGGATCTTCTAATTAAATATAAGGGCCTAAATTGAAGGGATGTTCTCCCTCTCTCCTCCGCCTGCAGCATTTGTGCTACCGAAAAATCTTCTCCGGATGGTTTCCCGGCCCTCCAGAGTAGATTTTGAGGGTGTGAGGGGGCTGCAGCTGGGAGGGGGAATAGCCCTGTCCTGGTTCTGCTGATGGAACTGCTTCCATCAGTGGAACACCAGCATTGGATTCAACCCAAGGAGTAGAGAGAAGCAGCCGTTTGGATTCAACCCAAGGAGTAGAGAAGCAGCACAAAATATTTTTTAAATTATTTATTTATTACATTTCTATATCGCCCCATAGCTGAAGCTCTCTGGGTGGTTCACAACAATTAAAACCATAAAATACAGCACAATAAAACATTAATATAATATAATATATATAATATTATATAATATTAAACTTTTAAAAGTTTAAAACTATAGTATAAAACAAAAGTAAAAACTAGGAGAAGTGTAAAGATTTAAAAATACAATAACAGATTTAAAAACAAAAGAAACTGACAGAATAACATGCCTGGGAGAATAAGGTCTTCACCTGGTGCCGAAAAGTTCACAACATAGGAACTATTTGCGCCTCTTTGGGGAGAGCATTCCACAACCAGGGTGCCACAACGGAGAAGGCCCTCTCCTTAGTAGCCACCCGCCTTAGTTCATTTGGTGAAGGCATCTGAAGAAGGGCCTCCGAAGACTATCTTAGGGTCGGGGTAGGTATACATGGGAGGAGATGATCCTTCAGGTAACCTGGCCCCAAGCTATTTAGAGCTTTGAAAGTTAATACCTGCACTTTGAACTGGGCCTGGAAAAGGACTGCAGCCAGTGCAGATCACAAACCGTTGCCATAATATGGTTATATTGACCCATCCCCATTAACAAGCCTGCTGCCCTATTTTGAACCAGCTGAAATTCCTGAACCATTTTCAAAGGCAGCTCCACATATAACACATTGCAGTAATCCAGAGGAGAAGTCACCTGTAGCTAGGCTATCTCTGTCCAGATAAGGATGTAGTTGGTATATCAGCCTAAGCTGATAAAAGGTGTCCCATGCTCCCAAGCCCACCTGTGGCTCTAGTGACAATGCTGGATCCATGAGCACCCCCAAATGATGAACCTGATCCTTTGGGGGGAGTGCAATCCTGCCAGAACAGGCTGAACATCACTTAGCTGGGCAGACGAATCTCCCACTAACAGTACCTCTGTCTTGTCTGGATTGAGTCCCAGTTTATTAGTCTTCATCCAGTCCATTACCATGCCCAGACACTGATTCAGAACACCTGCTGCCTTACCTGGATTTGGTGAAAGGGAGAGGAGATTATTTTGTTTAAAGTAGATATGCTTAATTAAACCATTTTTTAAAACATACGTGTGACCGTCATTAGTGTTGTTATTATGATATAACTGTATTCATATAATGATCTTTGACTGCTGCTGATTTCTTCTGTGAGATTTTACATATTCACTGTACATATTTTGTTTTAATTAGGTTTTAAGTATTCTGTTAAACTTATGTGCTTTGTTAGCTGCCTTGAGTGGTTATTAGACTGTAAAAATGATACAAAATATTGTGCAAGCCTTTTTTGTACAAATATGGATTTTTTTCCTTTCCCCCCCCTTTTGGCTAAAATGGCTAACTTTGCTTTTGGTGTAAAAAAATAAAGTAGATAATTTTGGTATTTAAGGTCAATTAAGCATTCCTGTTTGTCAGAAAATGAACTTTTAAACAAAACAGATTATCTAGAGTTTTGCAAAGCTTTAGAGAACTTTCTTTTGTGTACTGAATTTGTATGCTGAGAGTTAGGAAAGATTAGGTGATATAGAGCAAGAGACAAAGTATTACAAAATGGAGAGGAGAGCCCTTCAGAATCTAAAGGGTTTAGATCTTGCATTACAATTTTATATAGTATATCTTTTCAGGGCACTATCTCTGTCCTTTCTCTATATTCATTACAGAATTATGGTTTTCATGTTAACAAAGTGTTAAGAACACTTTGGTAGTTACCTTTAGTCAAGGATAACATAGCTCTCCTCAACCTGGAACCCTCCAGAAGTTTTGGACTTCAACTCTGACCACTGGCCTTGCTAGTTGGGGCTGATGGGAGTTGAAGTCTAAAATATCTGGAGAGCACCAGGTTCCAAAAGGCTGGCATAGCCTGTATCCATTATTTCTTTTTCAGGCACTGCTTTGAGAATGAGTGTATATATTCCATTCATTAGGAAACCAAAAAGGAGAAACAAGATTTCTATGGCTCAGATACATAGACTTATCATAGTATTTTTAAAACTTCGAAATGTTCTAATTTCCTAAGCTGGTCTCTGATTGCCAGTTATTCATTTACTAACAGACATATCATTAAGTCCATTTATGTTAATTTAATTATGTCAGTGTGGGGAAATATCAGCTTCTTAGACAATAAGAAACAGTACACCCATATTTCAACTACAGAGTACAGTCATGCCTTGGATTGAGAGCATAATTCGTTCCGGAAACGTGCTTGTAATCCAAAACACTCTTATATCAAAACGAAATCCCCCCCAAAAAATTTGTACAGAGATTTTTAATTTAAGCTGTACTACAGTACTTGTATTGCAAGACGACGCTTGTATATCAAGTAATAAATAAATAAATATTTAAAAATTTGCTTCTTGCAAAACGCTCTCAAACCAAGTTGCTTGCAATCCAAGGTATTACTGTATAAGCTTCTGTGTTGATCATAATTAAAAATAAAATCTCCCTGCATTATTTTGCTTGAGGCTTCTGGAAATAGCTTGAACACAGTTATGCTTCAGCATTTCCAATTGATATATTGTAATATCTGTTCTACAGAGGTAGATATATTTTGTTCTTTTTCTTATGCCTGTTAATGAGTAGGCAGATTTGTTCCACAGTTGCTTAATCATAGAAATACAAGGAAGTTTGTCATAAAATCCCTTTCTCTTTTGTACTTAGACTTAAATCTGTCCCTAAACAAGCTAGTTTCCAACATTTCATCAAACTCTCGTAACATTTCATTGCATTCTAATGTGATTAAGGAACAGAACTGGTGTTGGGCTACGCTGATTGGAGCAGGTTTTTGATTCATACTTGATGGAATCACCAGGGACAGGGAGCAGTTTTAATTCCCATTTTCATTATCCAATTCACAGTTGGCAGTTTGCTGGCAAATTTTGGCAGCAAACTACAACAGTGGCCTAAAAAGGCCAAATTTAGTTTTAAAACAATGTGTGCGCCTTGTTTTGCTTCTGCTGAAGTTTGGTGGCATGTAGCAGTAGTGCACTGTCCCCGTGGGTTTCTGTGGGGTTTAAATTTGCCCCTGGAGCTCCTGAAGTTGCCCACCGCTGATCTACAGGGATGCCATGGGAGAGCAAAATGTTGCATATAGTGAACACAGAGATGCATCATATGTGTACCTATGCATGCATAAACGGACAGCTGCAATATGTCAGCCATCATATTGATTGCTATTTTGCTAATGTAAGAATGAGTTTCTGAATTAAATTTCTTCACATCCTGATGTAATCAAGTATTGGAATTCAGTGCAACACTATGTAGATGGGAGTACATACATTTTTAATGACTACCATTGAATTCTATAGGTAAAGTAAATGAACTGCAGTGGACATGTTGGAAAGGGAGAAGACACACACCCCCAACACGAAATTGGAGTTATCAGAGTCAGTAGGAGGCTTATTTTTTCCCCAATCTGACTTATACTGATTACTGGAGGACATGGAAACAATTAGTAAAATAATATATCCTGTGTCTATCCCTATGACTTCTCTTTCCCATCTTTACTATCTCCCATATTGGTAAGTTGCTGTCATTTACCTTATGAGAAAACCTAAATAAAACTCCACTAGTGATTCCTTGTCTCTCCTCCCACTCTCCCACCTCCAACTGCTTCCTTTCCAGCTCAAAAACTCCCAGCTTTCTGTCTGATTCTGGCACCCAAGTCAAACTACAACAACATCATTTCTCTGATCTTCCTACTAGCTGAAGGGTATTTTCTTCCAAAGCAGGGGAATTTCAGTTCAACTCATTAGCTGCTGTAAAATCAGCTGGTAATTGCTAACTATCAGTAATCGTTTGGTTTAACAAAGTTTGGTCATTAGGGATAGACAAATCTCTCTGTTTTGATTTCTATAATAGCATTTTTTTTAGCATGAGTTCAATTCCATCCTGTTTTTGCTTCAGTCTGTGAAAGCTTTTTTAAAAAGTGAGGATGAAATTTTATCATGGTGGTGATGGTGCACTTTGGAGTTATATGAATTTGTGGGTTTATTTTCTTTTTGTATGTGTGTTTATTTGGGGGGGGGAATTTTTTTAAAAAGAAAAAAATTATGTGCATTTTCATGCACAATTTTGTTTGCATGAAAATTCATACACATTTTTGTGTGCATTTCCATCTAATATATGCCTTTTTGCATGCAGTTTTCTTTATGTATGCGATTTCTCCTAACACACATTTTTTGATTGGAGAACTGCATTCAGAGAAATGCAAAAATCAAAGGATAATTGGATTCCAGTTCGTGTATTAGTTTGTGAAGTGAGAAATAGATATTCACATTTTAATGTGAACCAAACAAATTTTTCTGGTGGGTCCCAAATTGGAGACCCCAGTCCTAAAGCTTACATTGTGTCCTCCATGCTGTTTAACGTTTACATGAAATCACTGAGAGGTTATCCTGTGGTTTGGAGTTGGTTGCCCTCTATATGCTGATGACACTGAACTCAAGTTTTCTCCCCACCCCCAATCAAATTTCAAGGTGGCTGTGGAGGTTCTCTATTATTGTCTGAGCTGAATAATGAATTGTCTGTGGGCTAACAAGCTGAGAGTTAATCCAGACAAGACAAAGGTGATGCTAGTCAGTAGAAAAGCTAATTCAGGATTAGGATGGAGCACAGCCTGTTCTAGATGGACGTACATTCCCCGTGGCAGTTCAGGTTTGCAGCTTGGCAGTTTTCCTGGATCCAGCATTGTTCCTGGATGGGTAGGTGGTGACTGTGACTAGGGGAACTTTCATACAGCTTTGGCTGGTGTTCCAGATGTGCCCTTTCCTGGATAAAGTAGATCTTGCCATTTGATTTGCTTTGATTACATCCAGGATGGATTACTGCAATATACTCTACATCAGGCTGCCTTTGAAAAGCATTCAGAAACTACAGCTGGTGCAAAATGCAGCAGCCAGACTAATCTCTGGAGCCTGCTTTGTGCAGCATATTTAGTTTTGTGTAATATGCACTGTCCAGTTCGTTTCCAGATGCAATGTAAAGCACTAGTTATCACTTACAAAGCCCTAAACTCTTTTGGGACCAGGATATTTGAAAAAAACACCTTCCCCCACATGAGCCTGTCTGCCTACTGCATTCATCATCTAAGGCCTTGCTCCATGTTCAGCCACCTTCCAGGGCAATGTTGGTGGGGACATGGGAGTTGTCCTTTTATGTTGAGGCACGCAGACTGTGGAACACCCTCTCTGGAAAGGCTTGGTAGACCCTCCCCTATCTTACGATGTTTAGACATATTGACCTGGTTCACATGACACGGCAACCCATGATGGGTTGTCATCCTTGTTTGTTTCAGGGTGGTTTGTCATGACATCCGAACTCGGTGTGGTTTCCTCAGCATGGTTTATTAAATGCGCACAAGCCACCCTGAGAACCCATGGGTTGGTGTTGAGTTGTTCAGGGTGGCTTGTTTTCAGAGTGGCTTGTTGTGACGTGTGAACCTGGCAGAATGGCTCATGCATGGCTTGTTGGAAGGGTCTGCAGAGCCATCTGGCAAAAATGGTGAAAAGAAGTGGTTGCTCCTTGAGCTCTAGCTAGTGCCGCCTCCCTCGCCATCTGCCCCTCCTCCGATACATCATTGCCTCTCTAGTCAGCTACACCTCCCCCCCCCTTTTTTAACCTTTGGGGAGATTTGCACATGTTTAACTTTTTTTTTAACTTTTGTGGAGATTTGTGCAAATTTTACATTTTTCTTCACCTTTGGGAAGATTTGCACAAATTTATTTATTTATTTATTATTAATATTTATTTATCACCCATCTGGCCGGCAACCGGCCACCCTGGGCGATGTACACAGAAAAAATACATAAATGCAATAAAATACATTAAAACAATATAAAAATTTTAAAATCTTAACCCACCCCATATTCCCGCCTGAACAACCAGGTTTTTAATGAGCGACGGAAGCTCATCAGAGAGGGGGCATGGCGGTCACTCGGGAGAGAGTTCCACAGTACGGGGGCCGCCACAGAAAAGGCCCTCTTCCTCGTCCCCACCAGTCTAGCTGCTCTGGCTGAAGGGACAAGGAGAAGGCCATCCGTGGCAGATCTTGTTGAGCGGCCCACTTGGTGTTGCTGGAGACGCTCCTTGAGATAAACTGGACCAGAGCCATATAGGGTTTTAAAGGTCAAAACCAACACCTTGAATTCGGCTCGGCAAGCAACTGGTAGCCAGTGCAAATCCTTCAGCACTGGTGTGATGTGATCCCGCCGGTGGCTGCCTTTAACCAGGCGAGCCGCCGCGTTCTGTACCAGCTGCAGCTTCCGAACCGTCTTCAAGGGTAACCCCACGTAGAGCGCATTACAGTAGTCTAGGCGAGAGGAGACCAAGGCATGAACCACTGATGGGAGCAGGTGATTAGGAAGGTAGGGGCGCAGCTGCCGTATCAGATGGAGTTGATACAGCGCTGCCCGGCTCACAGCTGCCACCTGAGCCTCCATGGACAGCTGGGAGTCTAGAATGACTCCCAAGCTGCGGACCTGGTCCTTCAGGGGTAGATGTACCCCATTCAGCACCAGGTCAAGATCCCCTAACCTCCCCTTGTCCCCCACCAGCAGTACCTCGGTCTTGTCGGGGTTCAGCTTCAGCATGTTCCTTCCCAGCCAGCCAGCCACTGCCTCCAGGCACTTGGACAGGGTCTCAACGGCCAACCTCGGTGAGGACTTGAAACAGAGGTAGAGCTGCATACTGCATACTGATGACACCGCACCCCAAACCTCCTGATGATAGCTCCCAGCGGCTTGAGGTAGATGTTGAATAACATCGGGGAGAGGATGGAACCCTGCGGCACCCCACAAGTGAGCAGCCGAGGGTCCGAAGCCTCCTCCCCGAGAACTACCCTCTGGTACCTTCCAGAGAGGAAGGACCGGAACCACTGCAATACAGTGCCTCCCAAGCCCAACCCCTCCAGGCGGTCCAGGAGGATACCGTGGTCAACGGTATCAAAAGCCGCCGAGAGATCGAGGAGGACTAGAAAGGAGCATTCGCCCCTATCCAAAGCCCTCCTCATATCATCCACCAAGGCGACCAAGGCCGTCTCCGTCCCATGTCCAGACCTGAAGCCCGACTGGCACGGATCTAAATAATACGGATCTAAGTAACTTTATTGTATTTATTTTTAGTTTGGGGGAGATTTGTGCAAAATCGCAGTAACTACTGCACTTTAGTGAGTTCGCACAAAAGTAAAAACAAAAAAAAATTAAGTGAAATTTGTGCAAATCTCCCCGAAGGGTGAAAAATATAACGTTAAATATGCACAACTCTCCCCGAAGGTGAAAAAAAATCCTACATATAAACTCTATCTACTAATGAGCAGAGTAGGCTGCTGAGATTCTGCTGCAAAGGCCCATGGGATATTTGCTGGGAGTGGACAGGAGGACTAGGGCGAAACAAGCCATGGCAAGCTGCAGAGTGCCAGATAGTCTGTTGCGAGCAACATGGTTAACAAGTGAACAACCAACCCACTATGGCTTGTTTTCAGTGTGGTTTATTGTGACGTGGGAACAGGCTTATTGTTAAGACTGTTTATTTCCCCAGATGTTTGGTCTGTGCTGAATATATATATATATATATATATATTTGCTGTGCTGTATTTTTCAGTTAATGTGCTGGTTCCTGTTTTAATGGCTTTATTGGTCATTTTTATGTTCTTAGATTTTATTGTATTTGTTTAATTGTAAATGTAAACCCCTTTGAGGGCCTTTGTTAGGGGTTGAAAGGCAGGGTTATAAATCTTTAAAATAAATAATAAAAGATGTTTGTGGAATATTGCATGGACTGCTATTCAAAGAAAAAAAAATTAAAGCTCCACTGAACATGGGAAAATATTAGGGCATGTAAAATAGCTCTTGGTATTCTTTATAGTTTAAAAAATATGGTGTCGGCAGATAAACCCTAGAATGAGTGTAGTTCTGTTATACCAGTTGGCACTCTGACATTCTAACAGATGGCCATAAATAAATGTTTCATCTAGGGAACTCTGTCCTTGCATAGAGTATAGACCGAGGGCATGATCTCCAACTGAAAACAAAAACAGCTGTCTGACCCAACCTTCTGTTTATATAGTTAAAGAATTGTGCCATAGGTAATCCAGCTTTGAGCTGGATTAAATAAATTTCTGAAATAAAAAACCTGATTTAAGAATATTTGTAATGTCTGGATGCAGTCAATCCACTTCCAATAAAAGCCACTAAGAAAACTCAAATTTTAAGGGCTGTAGATCACACTGATTTTCTTTAGTTTTTTCCCATTGTGGGTATGTTACTATCCAGTGAAAAAATAAAGTGAGCCACCTGGAGAAAATTTTCTCTGCGGTATATACTAGGTAAAGAAGAATAAATTGAGGGGACAGTTGTGTAGGGAGAAATGAAGGGAGAAGAATGAGAGAAGCACTTCAAAGGAGCAAGTGTAGAAACCCCGAACTGTTTGTTCTTCAGTATGTCTAGTGAAAATAATTAGGAATTAAAGTGACGGGTCATAGAAGAGGATGTGGAATTTTATAGAATCATAGAAAAGTAGAGTTGGAAGGGGCCTACAAGGCCATCGAGTCCCACCCCCTGCTCAATGCAGGAATCCAGGTCAAAGCATCCCTGACAGATGGCTGTCCAGCTGCACCTTGAATGCCTCCAGATTGGGAGAGCCCACCACCTCCCTAGGTAGTTGGTTCCATTGTCTTATTGCTCTGAGAGTCAGGAAATTTTTCCTGATGTTTAGGTGGAATCTAGGTTACTGTAACTTGAGCCCATTATTCTGTGTCCTGCAAACTGGGACGATCGAGAAGAGATCCTGGCCCTCTTCTGTGTGACAACCCTTCAAGTACTGGAAGAGTGCGATCGTATCTCCCCTCAGTCTCCTCTTCTGAAGGCTAAACATGCCCAGTTCTTTCAGCCTCTCCTCATAGGGCCTTGTTTCTAGTCCCTTTATCATCCTTGTTGCCCTCCCCTGAACCCTTTCCAGTTTGTCTACGTCCTTAAAGTGAGGTGCCCAGAACTGGACGCAGTACTCAAGATGAGGCCTAACCAATGCTGAGTAAAGGGGAATTATCACTTCACGCGATTTGGAAGCTATACTTCTATTAATGCAGCCCAAAATAGCATTTTCCTTCTTTGCAGCCACATCGCATTGCTGGCTCATATTCAGTTTGTGATCTACCACAATTCCAAGATCCTTCTCACTTGTAGTATTGTTGAGCCAAGTGTCCTCCATTCTGTAACTCTGCATTTGGTTTCCTTTCCCTAGGTGCAGCACTTGGCATTTATCCCTATTAAATTTCATTTTGTTGTTTTTGGCCCAGCGCTCCATATAATATGGGGTTTTTTTGGAATGTTGATAATCAATAATATTTGTATAAGCTTAATGAAAGATAAAGTACTTTGTAACTAGAAACTCTTAACTGAAAATATTTATTCCATAACAGGGGGGAAGACTGGACCACAGTTCAGCCAGAGCTATTTGTGGCCACTGCTTTAAGCAGGTGGCCACAAATATTGGTTTGGCTTACTAGCTACCGGTAAGTTTCTCTTTATCATTGCTAACAGGTCCTCTGGCATGTGCGTCTGGCTTTGTTGAGAGGGAGGGATTTATTTCACTTACACTGTGAAGTCTTTCCTACCATTTCTTCCTTCTCCAAAGTCCTGTGCAAGTGAGATAAGATTCTCCCTCTCCCTTGAGCCCTCTGGGCTCTAGCAAGAGGCAGAGTCTCTCATTTGTACTGAGATGTTGAAAAGATAATAGCAGGAGAGACTCCCACTGTTTCTTATTTTATCCCAAAACCCTGCACAAGTGAGAAAAATACCCACCTCTCTTCCAAGCCCTCTGCTTGTCAGAGGGCTCATGGGAGAGGTGGAATCTTCTTTCATTTGCTTAGCAGTTTGAAGATGGGAAGAAACAGCAAGAGTTTCTCCCATTATTTCTTATACAAATCTCCTGTCAAGCAAGACGACTCTGCTTCTCTCTTAAGCCCTCTAGCAAATGCAGAGGGGGAAAAGACAGCTTTCTTTCCCTCTTGCTGCTTCTCTTTCAATATGCAGGTCTGGTTTAGATGTAACGTTAAAGCATAGGTTAACATTACGTGCATGAGCCTGTCTCCTCTTCTGTCCCCTCTTCTGTTCTCTTCTTCTGGCATGGAATTGAGAGGAAATGGGAAGCATCTGCTTCCATTTTCAATTTTTGTTTTGTCTGAACCAGGACAAACCGTGATTAGTTTAAACCAGAGGTGGGGAATGTCAGGAGGTCGGGGGGGCATTTTCGCCCCCCAACACCCCCCTGAGCACCCCCCAATGCCAAAAATGGGACAAAAATAATAAAAATGAAAAATGGCAGCTGGAGCTGCTACAGAGTACAAAAAAAGGTCAAAATTAGCTTGTTTGCAAGATAGTTTTGACTCTTCGGGGACTCTATAGCTGCTACAGAGTCCCTAGAGCAGGCTCTCCAACCTTGGGTCCCCAAATGTTGCTGGACTTCAGCTGCCAGAATCCCTTGCCATTAGCCATGCTGGCTGGGTATGCTGGGAACTGTAGGCAAGCAACATCTGGGGACCTAAGGTTGGTGGAGAGCCCTGCCCTAGAGGATCAAAATTAGCTTGCAAATTGGAGCTCTGTAGCAGCTCTGGAGGCCGTTTTGTTTTTCCTTTAATTGAGTTCCCCTATATTTCAGGAGTGAGGGTGGAAACTGCACTGGGGGGCCATGGGAGCTGCATGTAGCCTACTGGCCACATGTTGCCCACCCCTAGTTTAAACAATGGTTTAGCCTAGTAAGCCAGGATCAGAACACAGTGTTTGATCTTTTCTTCTTCGGACAAACCATAATTTGTGGTTAGTTTAGTTTGTCCTAGTTCAGATAAAAAGGCAAACTGTGGTTAGTTTAAAATGGAAGCAGATGCTTCTAGTCTCCTTACAGCTGCACCAGAGGAAATAGGAGAGAATGAGAGGACATGAGCCCAAGATTTGTTTGTTTATAATTCATTTATACTACTTAGGGTGCAATCTTATGGCCGCTAGACAGAGTCTAGACAGCCATAGGAGAGGTTGGAGTCCCAGCACCAACCTTGGAAATGCACTCCGAGGTTGGAGCTAGGACTCCAACCTCACAGCACCCTCCCTCCGCCCTCACAGTTGTCGCAGAAAGAACCATGCCGGCTACTGCTCCAAGGTTGGAAAACAGACCTCAGAGCCAGAGGTTTGTGGGTGGTTTGGGAGTGGGGAGGGGAGGAGACAGGCGTTGCCACGATACATAGTATCCTGGCAGCGCCTCAGCCTCTCCTCCTTGCACTCCTCACACAGTCACATAGGTGGCTGAAATCAGCTGTCTAAGTCTTTTGCAGGGCAGGAGGAGTGCAGATGTGACCTTCACCTCCGCACTCCTTCTGCCCTTCATTGGATGCCCATAATCCACTTAGTTTGGAAGGCTACTGGGAAGCCACATTGGATTGTGCTGCCCATATACTAAAATACCTAAGTGATTCACATTTTAAAAATACACTATAACAATATAAGAGCAAGATAAAATAATAATTTAAAACCTCAGGCCCATAGGCCAAATCCATCCCTCCGGGGTTCACTAGATGGCCATGCCCCCTTTCCCTGATCACCAATCATTTGGTGGTTTCCCAACTTTTATGCAACTCTTTTCCCATTGTAAAAGGTTGAAACGCCTCTCCCAAGGCTTAGTTATTGGCAGTAAGAGCTTTAAGCTAAAAATGCTAGTATTTTTGGTGTTTTTCCCCTTTTGAATTCGGCCCTGCCCACCACTGGAATGTGGCCCCTGAGAGGTTCTCTGAAATGGAATTTGGCCCTCGGATTGAAAGAGGTTCAACACCCCGGCACTAAGTTATGGTTTAGTGTTATGCCTGATCACCACCATTGAGAGTTTGTTTGCTAACTGGAATCTTAAACCAGAATCAAACTGATATTAAACTATAGTTCCCTATTTTGGATGTAGTTCAAAGAGACCAAGACTGACGTGCTGAAGCTAGATCCCAGCTTGATAAACTATGGTTTATTATGCCAGGAATGTAATGTCCGAACTGTTCCTTTTTGATGACAGAGGCATTGGAGAGTTCAAGCTTATTATCAGTCAGTCAGTCAGTCAGGCGATCACTCATGACCGAGTAAGATTGTCTTCCAGGATAAAAAAGAAAATTTACAAAAAGGAGATTTTAAAAGGAGGAGAATTCTAAAGAAAATTGTGTAGACTCTAGCGATGGGTCCGTAAGTGACTGTGGAGGCCAATTCTAGATCCACACAGCTTCCCACAGTGAGGACACAGGTTACCAGATGGAAGATGGTCTTGTAAAGGATTCATTTGACGTGCTTTTCGCTTAGCACGTTTCTCCCTTTTATAGCTTATTGTAACATTTAAGTGCTCATCCACATATATTGCTGCTACTTAATTACATTACAGGGAATTTTGTTTGCTGAGGTTCTCCTTTAAAATATGGGTTTCTTCTGTTTCTAAATGATAATGTTGAGACCTATAAAGTGTTCTAGATTGAGATAATAAAACATTTCTTTTGCTTGCTATAACATTGAAGATTTCTATTTTCAACGTTTATTTTAGTCTTTTTCTAGAGCAGGCCTCTCCAACCTTGGGTCCCCAGATGTTGCTGGCCTACAGCTCCCAGCATACCCTGCCAGCATGGCTAATGGCAAGGGATTCTGGGAGCTGTAGTCCAGCAACATCTGGGGACCCAAGGTTGGAGAGCCCTGTTCTAGAGCTTGCACCTGCTTGCACCTGCATATGTAATACAGGCTAGATTTTGTAATTAATGTTTGAATAAAGTTAAGGCAGTGATACTTTTCAGTTTCACAAATGCACATAGTACAAACAGTTTGGGACCAGAGTACACAAAGGACTGCTTTCTCCCATATCAATCTGCCTAATATTTAAGATCTGATCCAGAGGCCCTCTTCCAAGTAGAAAATAGGAAGCTGTCTTATACTGGGTCAGACTATTTGTCTATCTAGCCTAGTATTGCCTACTCTAGCTGATAACTTCTCTCCAGATTCCCAGGTAGAGGTCTTTCCCCATAACCTGCTATCTTTAGGGCACAATCCTATCAGGATGCTCGTAAGCCCCGAACCCGGAGGCTTATGGGCATCCAATGCAGAGCAGCAGAGGCAATCTTCGCCTCCCTGTCCTCCCACTCTGCATTTTTGCTAGATGGACTTTTTCGCCCATCTAGCTGGAGCGTCTCAGAAGAGGAGGGAAGGAGGCTGGAGTAGCTTCAGGATAGCTTGTATCCTGGCCTCCCCAGTCTCCCGCCCCCGAAACCCTCTTTTACCCCTTTCCAAGGTCGTATTCCCAACCTCGGAGAGCAGCCAGTGTGATTCTTTCCATGCCAGCTGCAAGGGGGCGGTGGAACAGAGCTCCGATTCCCAGCTCTGAGGTCGGAGTGCAGTCTCCAATGTCATATCTAGGAATCCCAAAAATCCTATGGCCCCTCAGACACTGTTTAAGGACCACAGGATCACTCCCTCCACTGGAGATGCTTGTATCTGTATATTTTAATTTTAGCTTGATTTTTCTGTCTTGCGGGCCATTCTGGATATACAAAATAAAAAAAACCCCAGGATATTTTACATACCGGTAAAATTGAGCTATTTTTATATATGTATTAAGGCTGCAGTCCTGTGCATACTTGGTAGTAAGACACATTGAACACAGTGTGATTTACTTCTGAGTAAAGCTTATACATAATACATTTCATGTTCTTAAAGAAATAAACCGGGTTTAGGTTTGATACAAAAGTACATATTACAGCTTTTCCCCAAATGTCGTTTTTCCCTGGAATTCTTTTTCCACCATTGCTTCAGAATTTCGGTAAAGCTAATTTCTGTTAGTCTGGATTGTGTCCCTATTTGAGTCAGACCATTGGTCCATCTATATCCTAGTATTGTCAACACTTACTGGCAGTGGCTGTCCAGGTTATCAGGCAAGAGTTTTTCCAGTTATACCTGGAGATGCCAGAGATCGAACCTGGGACCTTCTGCATTTGCTCTACCACAGTACATTTTTACTAAAAATTGTACTTCCTTTCAAGGATATTAGTTTTGTACTTTTATGGTTAAAAGAGTTAAACAGATTTGTAAACGAATGAGTTGCATAATAGCATTAAAATAAATTAATATTTATTTTTTTACAGAGACTTTCATTTACATGGAATTCTAGGTCTGACTTGCAACTTAGTAAAAAGGGAACAAAATAGAAATAATAGAATCTTGATAAAATTTACCCTAGTATATATTACATGGATAATAATCTTATTCTAGTCAGCCAAATATTTGGTGTAAGTTTTTACCATTATAGCCTTTTTATAACATGTGAAAAGCTCTTCTAGAGGAGGCATTCTCCTCCTCCTCCTCCTCCTCCTCCTCCTCCTCCTCCTCCTCCTCCTCTTCTTCTTCTTCTTCTTCTTCTTCAACAGTTCTGCTAATTAAATCTCAAGATACTTTCAAGCATCATTAATGGTTGCATGGGTGTCCTTGATAAATTCCCATTTGGGTAATTATATTGTCTACACAAACTCCCCCTCCAGTTTTTGGCTGATGTAGGAATCTTCCTTTATTCTCTTTTAAGGAATTGTGAAATGTTGCATATTGTTTCAAGTATTTGTTGAATTCCTGGTGCAATTGTGAAGTGTACTTACTCAGTCTACGGTACTTAACGTCTGAAAAGGGTTTGGGGACGGTCAACTTTGCCATCCGCAAGTGACCAGAATCTTCAGAGACAAGGCATTATTTGTGACTACTGAGCTTGAGCAAGTGATTTATACACAAAAGTAGGACCAGAAATAGCTCTGACATCTAAAATCCTGATTGTGGTGTTTAAAAACTTGAAATATTTCATAAGTACTGCACATGATTCTAAGATTTCCACAATATTCATGAGGTCTGAAAACATGCATTTGGTTCTTAATAACTTAAGGAAATATGGTTAGTGTATTTTTAATCATTTAAGAATTTTTAGATATTGTGAACTGACAAAACAGCATATGTTCTTCACTTCCATTTGTTACGTATGAGAGGTTTTGACACAACACAATCCATAGATTTCATAGATCATAGAGTTGGAAGGGGCCTTCAAGGCCATAGAGTCCAACCCCCTGCTCAATGCAGGAAACTAGAGGAGGGGTCTCCCATCCAAGTAATAACCAGGCTTGACCTGGCTTAGCTTTCCACACTCAGACAAGCTGAGCCAGCGGATGCCACAGGCCTGGAGGGTCTACTTAGAAATAAGTCCCATTGAGTTATTGCAGCCTTAAGTTCCTAACCATGCATTAAGTCATACTGGTAGAAGAGTGGAAAGCCATGTGAGGCTGTTATGTTTAAAGTATTTAAACATATTTAACAAATACTTCATCTGATCAGCAGCCTCTGCTACTTTTCAGTCTCTTTTGCATGCCATATCTAAAGCTGCTTGAATGACAGTGAAAGTGCAACTTAAGGCACCTGTAGCAAGACTTATTTTCTGACTTACTTGAAAAACAGGATATTATCAGGCAGTGTTAGATTTCTGTGCCATTTAAGCATTTTACACCTTTTACTTTATGCTATTCATCTTAATGCATTTTGACCCTGAGTTCCAGGGCAGAAAAAATAATTAAATTAAACTTGGTAATTGATTCAGTTTTATGATAAATGTAGACTTCATAGGATGTATAAGGTTAAGCATTACACATGATTAATGTCATTTAAAATATGTAGTATTGTGGGTTTTCTACTGGACCTAGGGACTAGCAAGTCATCACGGGTGCTAGGATCCATATGGATTATATGTACTGCTATTTTATGCCCTCCAAAGGCCTGAGTTCTACAATATGTCCTGTTCTCAGAACTTGAAATGTATATATGTATGTATGTGTTGCCCTATGTGAAGCTCCCAGGGCAATATTTATAATTTCACTAATAAAACAACTTTGACATTTACTCTGCATCCTATTTTGCTCAATTACTACCAGATCATGCTTCTGGCAAATTCTGGACACTTACAGCCCAATCCTATGCATGTAGTAAATGTCCACTGGTGCATAGGATTGTAGCCCTAGCCTTCAAGTAAGTGATTATGCCTTCGTATCCTTGGAATTGTACAGAGAAAATAAAAAAAGAAATCTGTCACTGGTCTATAAGCTGATATAATTCTGCAAATGTATGTACTATATGTCCAGAGATTTTGAATTATGCTCCTAGGTCATATAAGAGACTGTTGAAACAGTCTAGATTTATTTAAAATAATAGCCCTGATTAATTGGGCATCCCCCAACCAACTAACACATTTCTAAACATCAATTCCCTTTAGTGCAGCATGTAGTAATCCATGAAGGCTGGTGGCTGCACTGTCATTGGGCCAGTGTATCCACTCTGGGTTGTAGTCTGAACTTTTAAGGAGCTATCCATGGTTCTGAACCGATTTTGGCGATGGGGGTAGGGTTCAGCATCATGGATAGGTTCTTTAAAGTTCAGACTAAAACCCAGAGTGGATACACTGCCCCACTGACATTGTAGCCACCAGCCTCTACTGGTAGTAATCTTTGGCTTGGGATAACTTCATTCTGCATGAAAGAAAGGAATAGGCAGGGGAGGAAAGGAGGAGGAGGAGGAGAAAGATATAGAGCTAGCATGGTGTAGTGGATAGAGTGTAAGGATGTAGTAGTTAGAGAGAACTAGGAAGATCCAGGTGCAAATCACTACTCAGCCATGAAGTTCTCTCTGGATGACCATGGGTCAGTTACTATCTCAACTAGAGGTGTGCACTGACCTCAAGATTTGACTTGGACCCTGATTTGGCGCTTCAGCTCGAACCAATTTGGAGGCTGTCTGCTTCACCTTGGGTACCAAACTGAAGTCAAGATGTAGAAGTGGTAATATATTTATCTGCAAACGTAATCACAAGTCTGTCAATTTCAAAATTTATTTAATTGGGTTGCAGCCCTCAATTACAACAATATCTTAAACCAAACCTTTTTTCTTGGTTATTTAAATTATCCCTGTTAAGTTTGCTGCTTGTTGTGATGAAAGTTTCAGTTCTTTCCTGAAGTTTGCAACACATTTTCCCATCAATGCACCCGATATTCAGGCCCTTTTCATTGGCACAGTTGCCATTCATTAATTCTCTGAAGAATTCCTAGTGTTTTAACTATCCCTGAGTTCCTACTTCAGTGTTTCTGAAGCCAGTTTTAAAGTTATGTTTACTGCTAAAGCAATTCCAAGGTAGAGCTATGTAGGATGTACCACTTAAAAGAATGAAGTATGAGCCTCTCCTGTGTTTTCATTTAAATTGGAGGCTGTGGTACTTGGGCAAACCATATTTTCTACAATTTTTCTATATATCCCATCCTTCCATTGTATAGCTTCAAAACTGTGTTTACTCATGTGGATCCAAGAAATACCTGAAACAGTTAGACACACTAAAATCTGTACTGTCTTGCAGCAATACATTTATATTTGGACCTCTTATAGTTAGGTAAATATTATCCAAGTTTAATTTTATCCTGCTAATAATGAAGAATTTGAATCAGGGCCATTCTGCCACCATTGGTGGACATACCAATGAATCAAGACTTGGCGGGTGTGTTTTATCAGTGTAGGGTTTGTAGAGGTGGTTCATGCTAAAAGTTGGAGCCCTGAAGTGTAAGAAGAAGAAACTTGAAGGAAGGAGAAAAGGCTAGGCTCCTGGTATTTATGCCAGGCCTGGCCTAAGCCTCCAAATTTCAAGGGCAGATATCGGATGCACCTGTTCCTTTCAGTCCTTTCGAGGGAGGGCAGATTCTGTAGATGGCATTTCATGGTAGATCACTAGGCTAGGTCACAACTTCTGCCCATAGTCAAGCCCTGGCACTTTTGATCTCACGGACATAAGAATAACACAAAATAATGTGAGATGTATTGATATATAGCACTGGTTGGTGGGAGAGTAGGAACAGTGGCATTGTTGATGAGCAGTTCCTATGATGTTAAAATTTCATGAGCCTATGCTGACCCTAAGGCATGGATGTTGAACCCCTTTCAGCCCCAGGGCTGAATTCAATTTCAGAGAACCTCTTAGGGGCTGCATTCCAGTGGTGGACAGAGCAAAGGGGGTGGGGCTAAAATACCAGCATAGTTTAGTTTAAACATTTTACTACCAGTAACTAAGCCATAGGAGAGGCTTTCCAAAAACACACAAAAACTGGGAAACCACCAAATGATCAGTGGTCAGGGGAAAGGAATATGGCCATCTTGGGAACCCCAGAGTGATGAATTTGGCCTGTGGGCCTGAGGTTTGACATTTCTGCCCTAGGGGGATATGTGGGTGCCACAGGGATTCATAAAGCTGTTCAACAAATGTAGTACCAGACAGTTCCCCATCAGCTGTTGAGTGGGACACATCTGCTTGTTAAGATGCTTGAGCTTCTATTGCTCCTTCCTCTTCAAGCTTCCATGTTCCTCACCTGGTTTCTGCTTATCTGGTGGGCTTCTTTCTTGTCAGCATCTTTGTTTTCTGATATTTCTATTTGTCCTACTGGGCTTAGTTATAGCTGGTGCAGAGTGCTTTCCCTCGACTGCTTCTTTGGAGCCTTTCCTGTCTTCCATCCCGAGCCTTCTCTAAGGCTTTTTTCACCAAGTCAGCATCAGCTCCTTTGTAACTCCTTCAAATCTGACAGTCCCAACTACCATAGTTCTATTCCCTCACTCACTTGGAAACTGTCCAATTTGCAAGATACAAATTCCCTCCACTAGCATAGGCTAACTACATTTTGGGTCAGGTCCACCCCCTTTCAAAGTAGGCCCCACTCAAATATGGCCTGACACCACCTCTACCTGGGATATATCCCTTGATCCTCAATAATGGATCCTCTATGCTCTTCTCACAGCAAAAACTTATATTGCATCATAATGGAAACAACTACTGTTTGAACAGATATCTATAGATATAGATAAAGAATGTGGTTCGAATTTCCTTACTTTTTATGTCATGAACATGCCAAAAGCCTGAAATTCTAAATTTATTAATTTTACACTTGTATTCCAATGCAACAATTGATTATTTTTAGGTTACATAATTAATATATATGAAACCATGTAAATGTTCTGTTATGACTATATTCATAACTGGATTCAGCTTTCACATTCTGCATAATCTGCTATCCTAAATCCTACTGATATATGTAGTAATAGTTCCTATTAGTTCCTTAATATCATCTGATCTCAGTCATCTCAGGAGAGTTGCATCAGCATGCTGAGGGATTTCAAGCATTATTTGCTTAAACAATAGTGTGAACCCAGACAGCTTTTCAACTGTCTTCATTTACATGTTTCTATATTTCTATTTCTATAGCGGAGTATAATTTACATTACATTTCTGCTTGTCAGGGTCTATAAGGGACCAGAGAAGATATGTTTGAAGCTTTCTTCCTATTCAGCCATGGTGCTACAAAAATATGTTTACTGTACACTGGTTAATGTTTATCAACTATTCTGTGGTAATTTTGATAATTGATACCAACATTACAAAAGCAAAAATTCCCCTGTGTAGGTACTGTAGGAAATACCATAAATAAGAGTTCCAGTTTCACAGAGATTGTTATTCTGCAGCTTGACTCATTTTGCTTTTTATCTATAGGTCAAAAGAGATATGCTGAACTTTAAAAAGCTAAATCAGTCTACTATTTTTCTATTTTAAGGGTTTATTTTAAAATGAATATTAATTTCTGCTATAGACCTCTGAAATCTTAATTGTCAGGGATTTAGTAATGTTCAAAGGTAGCACTAATTTACCTGTCTTGACTCAAATGTTAATCTTCATCTGTTCAGTAGGGAACTATATTTGTGGAATTGTATAATAGGTTTAATAAGTACTTCTATTTATGTAAAAAAAATGTATAGCCTGCCCTTCTGCGATATGCTCTGAGAGTGGTGAACTATCAGTAAAACAATTAAGGGTGCAGTCCTATGCATGTTTAGACAGAAAAATGTCCTACAACTCCCAGCATTCCTCAGCCAGGATGGCTGGCTGGGGAATGCTGGGAGTTGTAGGACTTTTTTTTTTTTGTCTAAACATGCATAGGATTGCACCCTAAACAGTTAAGACAATAAAGCAATGCATCAAACAACAGTAACACAGGTAAAACAGCAGAGAAAAACAATAAGAGAATGGGAATCAAACTAAATTGGACTGCTGTTTTAAAAAGGCCCAGCAAAACAAAACAAAAATTGCCTATCACCAAAGGGAAATCTGAACAGGGAGTCTATTCCAAATACCATAGCTGCAAAGGCCTTCCCACCAGTCACAACCCACCTAAATTCAGAAGGCGGGGGCATTAGGGCCTCTAGTGAAGTCTGAATGCATGGGCTACTATATATGCTTTTACATAGTAGTAGGCGATCATTCGTGACCGAGTAAGATTGTCTTCCAGGATAAAATTACAAAAAGAAAATTATAAAAAGAGGAAATTCTAAAAAATTGTGTAGACTCTAGCGATGGGTCCGTAAGTGACTGTGGAGGCTAATTCTAGATCCACACAGCTTCCCACAGTGAGGACACAGGTTACCAGATGGAAGATGGTCCTGTAAAGGATTCGTTTTGACGTGCTTTTAGCTTAGCACGTTTCTCCCTTTCACTCGGGCTTCTTCAAAGTCCATAGAGCCTTTGTGAAAGGCCAACCTCCAGTTAGATATATGGTTTTACATAAGGGCTTTAATGGTAAGCACCCACACCTTGAGTTATGCTTAGAAATGGAATAGACAGCCAGTGAATCTGTTTGAGGACAGGCATGATGTGTTCTCTGGGACTGGTCCCAGCTAGCAGCATAGCTGCTGGGTTATAAACTAACTGAAGTTTCCAAGAAGTATTCAAAAGCAGCCCTACATGTAACACATACTTGGTCTTATATGGAATGATACTGCTGCCCTTCTTGTTGGCCCCTGTTTTCCTTGGTTGTCATTGTGCCCCTGTTTTCCTTGGTTGTCACAGTGCTTTTCTTGTGTAGTGTAGTGTTTTCCATCACCAGTTTCCCTTTCTGCACTTAAGCTCTTATACACTCACAGTTCAAATAGTGAGGAATCTCAGTGATGGTAGGACTGCTCCATACATCTTGTTGATATCTATGTCGCTCTGCAACAACCCCCTATAACCCTGGTGTGATTAACCAGGCACTGTAAAAGAAATAGCAACAATATTAGAATACAGTTGAATAACAACAACAAAATAGAACAGAATACAGCTCAGTAGAAAACTCTTACAAACAAGCAGAGATAACCAGAGTACAGATAGGCCCTCCTCCAAATAATAGCTATGTTTTTACTGTCTCATGGATTAAGCTGGTTTTAGCACCAGTTTGTTCACCCCCATCCAGGGATGGGGACTCGGACTCGAGGACTTGACTCACGAGTCCGACTGAGTCCTCCCTCTGACTTGAGTCCCACTCGAGTCCGTATATTTTTAATGGGACTCTAGACTCAACTCGGAACAAAAGTTCCGAGTCCCTGCTTCTAGTAGGTTCCTTTTTCATGCTGCACCACCTCAGTGCGGGGGAACCATTTAAATGTTTCTCCAGTAGGTGGAGCCAGGCAGAGAGCGCCGAGCCAGGCAGCCCTTCCTTCTGGAAGGGCTGAAGGAGAGGGAGGCGGCAAAGGTAGGCAGCAATCCTTTTTTCCCCCCCTGTGGGTTTGCTGTGGGGCTGGTCTGGTCTGGACTGGACTGGAGTTTAAGCAGGAAAGCTGCTGGGGAACACAAGTGGGAGGGTGCTGTTGCACTCATGTCCTGCTTGTGGTTTTCTCACAGGCAGCTGCTGGTTGGCCACTGTGTGTAAACAGAATGCTAGACTAGATGGATCCTTGGTCTGATCCAGCATGGCTCTTCTTAGGTTCTTAAAAAGTAGGGGCGGAGAGGGGGTGAATTTCCAGCAAGCTGATCCCTTACAATTGTAATTTTTTCAAAACTAAACTTTGCTGGCAGTGCTTTTTTTTCGCTCTTAACACCCTGGTGTTGCACTTGCACAGCTTGAACTTGAGATGCAGCCATGAGCAACAACAAAGAACAAATAAAGAATTATGAGTGATGAAGAGTTCTGTGTAACTGAAAAGCTTGCATCTTCCCACATCAATAGTAAATGATCCAACAGAGCCGGGTGGGGTGGGGTGGGAAAGCACTTATTTTTGTATCACTTAGGGCAGATCTGCACAACAAACCTGTATTTGTGTTTATACCAGTTTAACTCTCATGGGTCATGGCTTCCTCCTTCTCTCCCCTCCGTGCCCTGCCCTGCTGCTCCAAATATTGGGAACTTTAGTTTATTGAGAGCCAGTGTGGCATAGTGGTGAGAGTGTTGGACTGGGACTCGAGAGATCCGGGTTCTAGTCCCCGCTCAGTCATGAAACTCACTGGGTGACTTTGGGCCAGTCACTGACTCTCAGCCTAACCTACCTCACAGGGTAGTTGTGAGGATAAAATGGAGAGGAGGAGGAGGATTATGTAAGCCACCTTGAGTTCCTTGCAGGAAAAAAGGCGGGGTATAAATATAATAAATAAATAAATAAAATAAATATTGAGGCTGCTGAGAAAGATCCCACTCCCTCACAGAACTATGGTGGGGAAGGTATGATTTTGCAGCGTGCAACCCTACACATGTCTGCTCAGAAACAAGCCCCACTGTTTTCAGAAGGGCTTTACTTCCAGGTAAATGTATCAAGGATTGCAGCCCAAACCAGTTCAAAAAGCTGTCATGCAGAGATGCCTTTATTTTCTAAAGCCAGTGCGTGTGGGTTCTCTCTCTCCTCTCTCTTTGGGCATTTTCACTACTGACTCTCTTTGGTCAAGAGTAGAGTGGGTGTTCAGTGAGGGTGGAATTGTGATGAGACCTCACTGTTCCTGAATGGGGGCCAAACATTTAGAAAAAATCGTGTTCCTCAAATGCAACATGGATAAGTTTTAGGAAGTACAGCAAGTTTATTTTTTAAAATCATTTTCCTAAAATGCAACCTTTTAGACATTTTGGGTTTGGCTGCCTCTGCCTGCCTGTTTGGGGTTCCCTGCCTCCTCTGCCTGCCTAGTCTCTTCTTGACCAGTTCAACAGTTGAATTGTCCAAGACAAAGGGCACTGCCTGCCTGCCTGTTTGGGATTCCCTGCCTCCTCTGCCTGCCTGGTTATTTTGGGTTTGTCTGCCTGGTCTGTTCTTGCCAAAATCAGTTGCAGAGTTTTGAAATAAAAAGGCACACTTGTGCCTAGAATTTATTTAAGCCACACATCTGAAGTAGCCTTATTTTGTTGGGAAAAAACATCATTGATTTTAATAGGGACTCATGGAGTCAGCTTTGGGAGTGACTCGTGACTCGTGAGTCACCATTTTGGACCTTGGGCTCCGACTCGAGACTCGGGTCCAAAGACTCGTGACTCGAGACCAAGGACGCTTCAACATCCCTGCCCCCATCCAGTCCATCACTGCCTCTAAACACTGGTTCAGGAGTTCCACCAAAGTGCCAGCATGCCCAAGCTGAGATAACCAGCAAATAGTATTGCTTAGCACATAATCTCAGCTGTACAGAATGTGATGTCATCCGTAGTTTCACAATCCTGACATTAATGAGGCTGACAAAGGAAGAGCTGTTGTCATCATGACTTAGTTGGACTACATATAGGAGGGTGTTACAGACTGAGAGGGGACTTTCTCTATGGCTGGACCCCTTCGTTACAAGGATTCCCTCCAAAAGAATTACGGTACTGAGGCTGCCACAAGTCAGGATGAACCGCCTGACATCCTAGTCTGTCCAGCTACTTGGGAAGTTTCTGAGCCCTATTGCCAAAAACTCCCCGCATCAGCCCAGCCCTAGGAAAAATGGAAAAGAAAGGTGCTTGTGATTTTCTTTCCCGAATACCAGAAACACAGAACTCAATAAAACCTTTTGAAAATCCTAAGAACACGAATAGTAGTTTCGTAACTCCGTGGTACTTCACATAGGGAAGAGCTTAGTGAGAATTCCCTTTTAAAATACCACAGCCAAATGTCCAAATATAAAAAGTTTATCTGGAAAAAAAGAAGAAGAAAAAGGAAGGCAACAACCACACACAGAGAATTCCAAATAAAATCAAAATGGTAATCAAACTTGTAGCGCAGTACTATGCATGTCTACTCAGAAATAAGCTTCACTGAGTTAAGTGGGGCTTATTTCCAGGAAAATGTGTCTAAGATTGCAGCCTTAGCTAGTTACATGTTACCTACTTCAGTGGAGTCTTGGGTTTCAGAGCATATGCAGAGTTCATTGCAGAGGATGGTCTGAGAGAGAGCATCTTGACCTCCAATTAGATGTTCTATGGCAGGCTCACAAGGAGTGAGCAAACTCTTATGGGACTCTTGAGTTCAGTAAAATTCAGTCCCTTAGAGGAAGAGACTGATTGTTGTTTTGTCCAATAATATGGTAGCCTTCATTTCTGATGTCAGTGGTCTAACCAGCAAATTAGAAAATTACTTAGTGGTTGGGCCCACCTTTGAGCCAGTTTGAACCGGTAGGCTTGTTCTGAAAAAGGAGAACAAGAAGGTCAGATAAACCTATTCAGGGGCATCCTGGCATGACACCAGTTTACCAGATGCTCTAGGGGACACTGTTGAGCTACATCGGAATATAGGGGCTTTTTAAAAATAGGGATGTACAAACATTTCATTTTAGTTCGCAGATTACTAAAAAATGCCCTGTTCACAACCTGAAATGCGAATGGGAGAGAATGTTCCCCTAAAGTGTTCACAAATTCTCAAATTTGTGTTTGTGTTCACAAAATGTGCACTTTTAAAAATGTACATATTAAGAAATGCACACCTTTAAAAATTCACACTTTAAGAATTGTGTTTTCACACTTCAGTCAATGGGGAGAAAGTGCACACTCTTAAGAAATGCACATTTGTGGTGTCCGCTTTTTGGGCGTCAGACCATATGCCACCAAAAATCCAAGTTACTTTCAGAACATCACCAACTTCCTCATAACCTACTGATAATCTCCCAGAAAATACTATACTAGCTACTACTGTTGTTGAGGCACTATACACAAACATCCCTCACGTACCTACCAAACTCTGTCACTTTGTACCTACCCACAATTACTTCAGCTTTGGTTAGAACGTGTACTTTTAGAACAATGACACTGCCATGGGTGCTTGCATGGCTCCATAGTATGGGAACATTTTCATGGCTGACATAAAACAATGTATTTTCAGTTCCTTTCCCAAAAGCCTCTGCTTTACATTGATGACATCTTTATCATCTGGACCCATGGACAGGAGGCACTTGAGAAATTCCAGAAACAA
This sequence comes from Shinisaurus crocodilurus, assembly GCA_021292165.1. Lineage (NCBI taxonomy): Eukaryota > Metazoa > Chordata > Lepidosauria > Squamata > Shinisauridae > Shinisaurus > Shinisaurus crocodilurus. The sequence continues at coordinate 258,838,275 of CM037878.1, read as the reverse complement.
CAAGAGAGAAAATGGAGAATCTAGGTTGCCTATTGGAGACATTTATTATGCCCAACGTGTTTTGGAAAATCACTGTTCCTTTGAGAGCATCTGGGTTAAAATAAAGGGGGCAAAGAATAAAACGAACATGGCGGTTGGAGTCTACTACCGACCACCCAATCAAGGAGAAGACGAGGATGAAACTTTTGAAAAGCAAATTGCCATTGTTTCAAGGAGGCACGATGTGGTAGTAATGGGTGACTTCAATTTCCCTGATATCTGTTGGGAGACTTATTCAACCAAACATGGCCCCTCCAAGAAATTCCTGAGCTGTGCTGCTGATAACTTCCTCCTACAGAAAGTGGAGGAAGGAACTAGAGGATCGGCTATCCTTGACCTGATTCTAACCAACAGAGACGAGTTAGTGGATAAAGTGGCAGTTTCGGGAACTCTGGGGGAAAGTGACCATGTTATACTTGAGTTCTTGATTCTAACGGAAGCAAAAGCTGAGTGTAGCCAAACACGTACCCTGGATTTTAGGAAAGCCAATTTTAACAAACTCAGAACAATGATTAGTAAGATCCCATGGCAAGCAACTCTCATGAGAAAAGGAGCCCAGGATGGGTGGGAGTTTTTAAAAAAGGAAATTTTAAAGGCACAATTGCAAACAATTCCCACAAGGAAAAAAGGCAGAGGGCAACAGAAGAAGCCATGTGGCTTCACAATAAACTCAAAGATGACCTGAAAACAAAAAAGGACACGTATAGGAAGTGGAAGGAAGGACAGGCTACAAGGGAAGAGTACAGGCAGGTAGCACAGAACTGCAGGAATAGTGTCAGGAAGGCTAAAGCTGAGAATGAGCTAAGGTTAGCGAGGGATGCTAATCACAACAAGAAAGCTTTCTTCAGATACATGCACAGTAAAAGACAGAAGAAAGAACTGGTGGTTCAACTACGCAATGAGGATGGCAAATTGATAACAGAAGACAAAGAAAAGGCAGAAGTGTTCAATTCCTACTTCGGCTCAGTCTTCTCCCAAAAGAGGGTCTATGACCCCTTGGCAAACCTGAAGTGCAGACTGAAGGGGCAGGATTGCAGCTTGAGATTGATAGGCAAATGGTCAAGGAGCACCTGATTGCTCTGAACGAGTTTAAATCTCCAGGGCCTGATGAGCTGCATCCTAGAGTAATAAAGGAACTGGCAGAAGAACTCTCAGAACCACTGTCTATTATCTTTGAGAAATCATGGAGGACAGGTGAAGTGCCAGATGACTGGAGGAGGGCAAATGTTGTTCCCATCTTCAAAAAGGGCAAGAAGGAGGAACCTGGGAACTATAGGCCAGTCAGTCTGACATCAATCCCCGGGAAGATTTTGGAGCAGATTATAAAGAAGTCAGTCTGCAAGCACCTTGAAAACAATGCAGTGATTACTAGAAGCCAGCATGGATTTGTCAAGAACAAATCCTGTCAGACTAATCTGATCTCATTTTTTGATCGGGTAACCTCCCTTGTGGACTGTGGGAATGCTGTGGACATTATATATCTGGACTTCAGCAAAGCTTTTGACAAAGTGCCTCATGATATCCTGATTAGCAAGCTAGCTAAGAGTGGGCTAGATGGAACAACTATCAGGTGGATCCACAATTGGCTACAGAATCGGACTCAAAGAGTGCTTATCAATGGTTCCTTCTCAAACTGGGGAGAGGTAACAAGTGGGCTACCACAGGGCTCGGTCCTGGGCCCGGTGCTCTTCAACATTTTTATTAATGACTTGGATGAGGAGGTGCAGGGAATGCTTATCAAATTTGCAGATGACACAAAGTTGGGTGGAACAGCTAATACTCTGGAAGACAGAAACAAAATTCAAAGTGACCTCGATAGACTGGAGCGCTGGGCCGAAAACAACAGAATGAAATTTAATAGGGATAAATGCCAAGTGCTGCACCTAGGGAGAGGAAACCAAATGCAGAGTTACAGAATGGGGGACACTTGGCTCAACAATACTACAAGTGAGAGGGATCTTGGAATTGTGGTAGATCACAAACTGAATATGAGCCAGCGATGTGGCTGCAAAGAAGGCAAATGCAATTTTGGGCTGTATTAATAGAAGTATAGCTTCCAAATCGCGGGAAGTGATAATTCCCCTTTACTCGGCACTGGTTAGGCCTCATCTTGAGTACTGCGTCCAGTTCTGGGCACCTCACTTTAAGAAGGACATAGACAAACTGGAGAGGGTCCAGAGGAGGGCAACAAGGATGATAAAGGGACTGGAAACAAGGCCCTATGAGGAGAGACTGAAAGAACTGGGCATGTTTAGCCTTCAGAAGAGGAGACTGAGGGGAGATATGATCGCACTCTTCCAGTATTTGAAGGGATGTCACACAGAGGAGGGCCAGGATCTCTTCTCGATCATCCCAGTTTGCAGGACACAGAATAATGGGCTCAAGTTACAGGAACCTAGATTCCACCTAAACATCAGGAAAAATTTCCTGACTCTCAGAGCAATAAGACAATGGAATCAACTACCTAGGGAGGTGGTGGGCTCTCCCAATCTGGAGGCATTCAAGGTGCAGCTGGACAGCCATCTGTCAGGGATGCTTTGACCTGGATTCCTGCATTGAGCAGGGGGTTGGACTCGATGGCCTTGTAGGCCCCTTCCAACTCTACTTTTCTATGATTCTATGATTTGTCAGGGCTGCTTATCTTTTACTGTAGATGTACTGAGAAGAAATGTATTTTTAGATGTATTGAGTGTCTCTTCTACATGGAAAATGTTCTAGACACACAAGTGCCTTCCCTGCTCATTGCTTCACTTGAGAAATTCCACGAGGACTTTCACTGTACTATCAACCTCAGCCAGCAGGTCCACTTTCTGAATACTACTGTGCAACTATGTAATGAACACATAACCACATATTACATTGCAAACTCACTGACTGCTACACACATCTATGTGCTGCCAGCTTTCACCAAGAACACACCACAAGTTCCATTGTCTACTGTCAATTGCTGTGATACAAATGTGTCTGTCTACAGTACAGTAAACTACAGTATCCGCAATTGAAGTGAAAAAGCACATCAACAGGGCCAGACTAATACTATTTATTACTCAAATTGTTATGCTTCTTTCCACAGAAGTATCAGAGTGGTGAACATAAAATTCAATGGCATCAAAACAATAAAAATATAACAATAAAAACAACACAATACAAATTAATCAGCAATAAAACTGTATGCTCTACTGTGTGCTACAAACCATAGCTGGCTCGGTCACACTTCAGGGAAAGCCTGTGTGAAGAGGTGAGTTTTAAGAAGATGTCTAAACGGAGGTTGGATATGCAATAGGGTGCCCAGGGGCACCACAGCTTATCATGGGTTAAATGACCCATGACGAGCTGCAGCATGTCATCCAAGCCATTTTCTGCATTTCTTTTCCCTCTCATCTTGGTCCCCCATATGTATATAAAGCTACAACTTAGGGTGACACTTCATGAATTGACACTAGTACCATTGGGCTTCACTGATTGATGGTGGTTGTTTGGTTTTATCTTTAAGGTGGTTTTTCTTCTCTCTGTATGGGTAATTGTTTTGTTCCTTGGTATTGGCTTTGGATTTTAGTACTGACTTTGGCTGTATTATGGTTATGCCTTTTCCAATCCCCAGAAACCTGCCTCTGAGATCAATGTTTTTTGCTGCTGCTAGTGGTGGTGGAGAAACAGTGATCTTGCTGAAGGGCACTGGGGACTGTGAAAGGCTTTGGTCTCTCCCAAACTTCAGCAACTTTGCTTCTAAGATAGCTGTTTTTCCACTGCTAGTAGTGGTGTAGAAAGAAACAGCTCACTGGAAATCGCTGTGGAGTGTGTCTATATGTGCATACGCACATACATAGTCCCTGGCTCTGCACCCAACACTGGATGTGGCCCTTGGGGGCAAAAAGGTTGTGCACCCCTGGCTTAAGGCTATGGAGTAGTCTCCCAGCATACCATTATCCCAGAATGACCTGAGACCTACCATGCGAGAATGTCTAGATCCATTCAAGTTTGGTACCCTTTAGTTCCATTCCAGCATAGCATACCAGGGGGAAAAGGTTTACCATTGAGTATGGTGGGTGTACATTTGAGTTATGCTGCCTTTTATTCTATATGTAGTACTGTGCTGGTGCAAAGAATAGTCTACTAAATTATGGAAAGGGTTCCAACTAACCTGTCCACTTAATCTCCCGAGACCCTTTCCCCTTTTTCCAGCCATTTGTTTGCTCTTATTAACATTTATGCCCTACCTTTTCCCCAGTGAGCTCAGAATGGTATGCATGCAGATACTAATTTATCCTTGCAATATCCCTGTGAGGATAAGTTAAAGCAGGACTCTCCAACCTTGGGTCCCCAGATGTTTTTGGCCTACAACTTCCAGCATGCCCCAGCCAGCTATGCTTGCTGGGGCATGCTGGGAGTTGTAGGCCAAAAACATCTGGGGACCCAAGGTTGGAGAACACTGAGTTAGACTGACATAATGGCATGGTTTAGAGGTCCAAACCATACTTCAATGTTACATGAGCAAGCCTTGGGCTTGCACACTCTCCTCCACTTACTTGCCTTCTAAATGGAATTGCAGAAAGTTCAAATCAAACCACAGTGTGCTAGTTTGGAAATAACAGCAAACTATGGTTTGTGCTAAAACGGAAATAAATAACTAAATCTGAGTATGTGAGAGGAGGAGGGAGCACATGAGCCTGTGGTACACTCCTAATCTTGGGAACTTTACATTTGAACTGCCCCTTTCAAGGTAATCCAATGAATTTCATGAATGAGCAGGAATTCTGAACTGATGTTTCCCCGGTTTGTCCAACATTCTGTCCACTGTACCATACTCCCTTGTGCTGGGGTAGTGTCAGGAGAGCAGTGGTACTGTAACTAGGTATTTTAACTAGGTAATCGCCATGATTGTTTACCTTTGCAGTGTATCTTTCTGTTTGCTACGTTGTCACTTGTTGCCAGCACATTATGTGAGCTGCTGGAAATATGGTAGTACAGTATCTGTTCTATCCAGCTGGTGTAACTGAAGATAGGTTTGTGCTTTTTGTTTGAATGTTAAGATGTCTTACATAAGAGAAACAGTCTTTTTTTAAAAAGATAAACAAAAAGCCACCTTCACTGAGTTTTGCGGTGTACATTTTATTTATATTTCAATGGTTAAAAGCTAGACAGTTAATTGAATAAAGATCTTAAATTGTTAGCACTAATGATTACTCTTGTAAGTTGTGGCATTTAACATGCAAATAGCTTTGCTAAGCTATGAAGGTCTGTCAGATTTCCATGTGCAATTTTTCCATTATGTCAGATCTTTGGTTCACAAAATAGAGTTTAAAAATAAGCCATCCAGTTTATATGGAAGAGACATCTGTGTGCTGAAATGGAAGGTTATTTGGAACTATTGTTGAACACTGAAATGTAAATACTTGTGGGATGACCAGAGATCCTTTTGTTTGGGCTTAACATGTGTAATATGAAGGCATTGGATGCTAATCCTAATTACAAATAATGGACGGATTTTAGAGCTGATATATTTTAGCAGTTGTTTGGATAGTATTGGAAAAAATACGAAATAATGAGAAGATTGTGGTCTTGAAAGGCGGCGAAGAAATCTATTATTAATAAATGAAATAAGATGTAGGAATTCATTATGTTTCAAACTAGAACATGCAATAACTAGAGGTCAAAAAACCTGATTGATTTGTGAGGTCCTTCACCTAAAATTTTAATTTATTTGAAAGGTAAATAACACAGTAGAGTGCCTTGATTTTGGAATAGCAAGCTTTCACCAAGAATCAAGCATTTGCTGTGATTGTGCCATAAATAACCTCAGATATAAATATCTCATCTCAGTAAGGGTAGAATCCCCAACTCATTCATGCTAGAGCATTTTTGAAGGCTTCTTCTATAGGAGTTCATGCCTGCTGAATAATAAGCAAGTTGTGAAAGGATTATGTCTAAAAATTTGAAGATGTTTCTAACATTGTTCTGCCTGTTAAAGACAGAATGCTGGATTTGATGGGCCATTAATCCAAGACAGTCGAACTGTGTTTTTTTCTTTCTTTTTTCTTTAAGCAGGTGAAAACAGCATTCACTGAACAGACTACTCCCTTGTTATTCATGCGCATGGTCTTGCTTTCATGCAAACAATATGTCCTGTAAGGTGTTCGATGTGTCACCATACACACAGTGTGTTATATCCATTTCCAGCCATAATTCTTAAATAATATATTTTATCCCACAATTAGGAATGTGAGTGGAAATATTTTTTTTAAGGTAGCTAATGTATGCCTGTTGCCTTAAAACCAAATGAATCTTCAGGCTGATGCTGTGTTTGACAGTTACTATGCAGATGAGCAGATGTACACGTACTTGCTGTGGGTGAAGGCAGTTGATTTAGGGCTTACTTATTATTCTCAAGCCCTGAAGGTTTCCAGATACTTCAGACAGAGGAGAAAATAATTTATCATTTGAAGTAATGTTTTAATATTTCATGCTATGTTACACATCATGCATCCAATTCAGTGTTCACAATTGTAGTGGCTGTTATACCTGTTCCATAAATGTGGGTGATTTTGGTTCTGTTGTTTCAGATGTGTTTATCAATGTATCTCTTATATTGGGAGCTAGTGTGGTGTAGTGGTCAGAATGTTGGACTAGGATTGAGCTGACTCAGGTTCAGATCCTCACTCAGCGATGAAGCTCATTGGGTAATGTTGGGACAGTTACTTTTTCCACCTAACCTGCCTCATAAGGTTGTTATGAGAATAACATGGGGAGAGTAGAAAATATGTATGCTGCTATGCTCTCTCTGGACTAAAGGCAGGATATAAAACTATTAATATATATACTTTCCCAGTGCGGCGGGGATTTAACTGAACATTTTGGCTATGTATGTATATATAGGATATAGGATGCTTGGCCTGGCTTGGTTGGGGATTGATGCTAAGGGTAGTTCAGTTTTATTGTAACTTTTCTGTTTTGCTGCTAGTTTAATTTAGGTTAGATACCTTATTGTTAGCTCTCTTAATATGAACTGCCTGAATGGATTGTTTGTGTGGGCACAATGTTGATGTTATTAGTATTAGATATTGTTACAATTAACAGTGAGATATAAAGGTGTTAAATAAATGAATGAATAAAGAATTTAACCATTTTAGGGCACAATCCTATGCATGTTTAAACAGAAAAAAGACACAGCCATGCTGACTGTGGAATGCTTGGAGTTGTAGGACATTTTTCTATCTAAACTTACATAGGACACCCTTAGTATGTTTTATGCTCATTTAAATTTCTGATATGTATTAAATGTGCAGAAGATGTAGGGCAGATACCTGTACCTGAACTGATATTTTCAGGAGAGGAGTCTGAGGAACTGAGGCTAGAGATGAAGCTCTAGACCTTACTGATGAGTTGAAAACAAACAGATCACATGGTAACCATGTGAAAGTTCTTAAAGAAACCAAAAGTTAAATTGCTGATCTTGTAACAAAAATGTGTAACATAGCCCTAAGACTGGCCTCTGTACCGGAGGACTGGAGAGTGGCCAACATAACACCAATTTTAAAAAAGGGATTCAGGAAATTACAGGCCAGTTAGCTTAACATCTGTTCCAGTTAAATCAGTGGAAAGTGTTATAAAAGATAAAAAATATCAAGTTTAAAAAATAGGGATGGACAGCTTATGGCCCTCCGGATATTTTTCCCTATAACCCCCATCATCCCTCACTATTGGTTATGTTGGCTAGAGCTGATGGGAGTTGTAGGCCAAAACATCTGGAGGGCTACAAGTTTTCCACCCCTGATATAGAAGGATGAGGGCTGATGAAAAAAGAATCACCATGGCTTTTACAAAGGTCATTCCTGTCTCATGAATCTTTTAGAATCACTTGATAATGTCAATAAACACATAGATAGGGGTTATCCGGTAGACATTGTTTATCTGAACTTCCAAAAAGCTTTTTTTTTTTTTTTACAAAGATCCTCGCTAAAGCCTCTTGAGTAAACTTAGCAGTCATAGAATAAGAGTAGAGGGTTTATCGGTAACTGGTTAAAGAACAGAAAGCAGAGAGTAGGAATAAATGGTTGGTTCTCCCAGTGGAGGGTTGTAAACAATGTGTTCTCCCATGGATTTGTATCAGGACTGGTGCTTTTTAACTTGTTCATAAATGATCTCAGGTTGGATGAGCAGTGAGGTTGCCAAGTTTTCTGACAAGACTTAAATATTTAGGGTGTCTTAAACAAAGTAAATTGTGAAGAGCTCCAAGAGGAAGAATGGCTGGAAGAATGGCCATTATAATGGCAAATACAGTTTAATGTAAGTAAGTGTAAAGTGATGTACATTGGAGCAAAAATCCTAACTCCATGTATATGTTGAAGGGCTCTGAGCTTGGCAGTGACTGACCAAAAAAAGGATCTTAGGGTTGTGGTGGATAGCTCAGTGAAAACGTTGACCAAGTGTGTGGTTGCTGTGAAAAAGACAAATTCCATGTTGGGGATCATTACTGAAGAAATTGAAAAAAAAACTGACAATACCATAATACCCTTATACAAATCTATAGTGTCCTACGCTTGGAATACTATCTGGTCACCGCATCTCAAAAAGGATATTGTATAGCTGGAAAAAGTGAAGAAAAGGGCAACCAAAATGATCAAGTGGCTGACCAACTTCCCTATGAGGAAAGGTTGCAATGTTTGGGGCTTTTTAGCTTAGAAAGAAAAGCAAGTAAGGGGAGACATGATAGAAGTGTATAAAATTATGCGTGGTGTGGAGAAAGTGGGGACGCTGGTGACTCCTATGTCAGCGGGGCTCCTCATCCATTGCAGCTTTTATTCTGAGCTTTGTAGGATTTATCCATGGTGCTGTACTCCATCCCCAAAATAGTTTCAGCACCGTAGAGCACCATGGCTAGCTCCTCTAAAGCTCAGAATAAAATCTGCAATGGATAAGGAGCCCCAGTGACATAGGAGTCACCAGCCTCCCCTGTTCTCATTCTCTCATAACACTAGTACCCAGCATCATCCAATGAAGTTGAATGTTGGAAGAGTTCTTCTTCACACAGTGCATAGGTAAACTATGGAATTCGTTACTGCAAGATGTAGTAATGGGCACCAATTTGGATGGAAGATCAGACAGATTCATGGAGGATCAGGCTACTATCATGATGGCTGTATGTGTCTTCCAGTATCAGAGGCGGTATGCCTCTGTAGACCAGTTGCTGGGGATCATGAATGAAAAGGTGCTATTGCATTGATGTCCTACTTGTAGGCTTCATATAAGCATGTAGTTGGCCAGTGGGTGAACAGAATGCTGGACTTAGTGTGTTTTTAAAAGAACTGGTAGTTGTACTGTCAGTGTTATGTTATAACGCATTACAGCTATTGTGCTGTTACTGTGTTTATATTTTACATATTCTGTGAAATTCTTTCAGCACAAGGTATTTGTGGAAAATAAGTAAAAATTGACTGATTGACTAAAATTATAAGAGCAATTCTGTGGTCCCTGAGAGAGCATCCTAGGGACCATAGGATTGCTTGGAAAAGCCCTTCTGAGGTCAGAGGCCGAGCTCTGATCTCGGTAGCGGGGAGTCAGAGATCTGTCCCTGCTCCTCCCATTGCAGCTGGTGCAGAAAGAACTGTGCCGGCTGCTCTCCAAGGTCGGAAAAGTGACCTTGGAGGAGGAAAGGGGGTGTTCCAGTTGGTGTCTAGGGGAAGAAGCCAGGGAGGCCAGGCTTTGGGATATCCTGAGCTTCCTCCAGAGTCCAAAGTGCCCTTTGAAAATCACCAAAGATGGAGGACGGGGAGACAAAAATTGCCTCAGCTGCTCCTCCCACCTTGCTGGCTTCAGCCTGGCAGGGCATAGGAATCTCGGAAGCCTCCGCATTTGGAGGCTTCCGAGCAGTGAGGGTGCAGTTGATTGGATTGCACCCTAAATTTGCTTATATGATTGTCAGCATTCAGCTTGAGAGGCATCATAAGTTTACTCATTACATAATACATAAATATAATTCTTAGAAGTAAAAATCCCAGTGTGAATTATTGAGCACCTTAACAGGAAAAATCCAAGCATGGTAGTGATCAGTGTAGTTTTGCCTTTGATTACCAGTACCAAAAATGTCAAATTTAAAGAAGTTCATTGTAGGCTTGTCTAGTGGCCATGGAACACACTTAAACCTATCTATTTCATTGACTAGGTTCAGACAACACGATAACCCACACTCAAGGGTGGAATATGGGTTGAGTGTGGTTTGTTGTTGAACCGTGGGTTGCTGTTGAGACATGGGTTATTGTGTTCTCTGAACCCAGCCAAGATTAAAAAAAAAACCCATGGTGAACAACCCACAGCTCACAACCCAACAACAAACCATGGGTTCTCTTCATGGGTTATTTGTGGCTAACAAGCCATGGCTTGTTAGCACAGCTGGGTTCATACAGCAAGATAACCCATGTTTCAACAACAACTCACATTCAACCTTTGAGTGTGGGTTGTCATGTTGTCTGAACCCAGTCAAAGGCTTTAAGGATGCTTGATTCTGTGTTGGAAAAGTTTGTGTGTATTTATTTATTAAATTTATATGCAAGGGTCTACAAATTGTGACTGGACTTACTAACCAAGTTTTATTGTGAAGGCGGCAGGAGCAGGCAGAGGGAACATTAGGGCCTGCTCCGGTTGGACTGCCCCCCCCAGGGCTAACTGACATCAAGGGCCCTGTGGGCAAGGAGGAGTGAAGGCGGCAGGAGCAGGCAGAGGGAACATTAGGGCCTGCTCCGGTTGGACTGCCCCCCCCAGGGCTAACTGACATCAAGGGCCCTGTGGGCAAGGAGGAGTGAAGGCGGCAGGAGCAGGCAGAGGGAACATTAGGGCCTGCTCCAGTTGGACTCCCCCCCCCCCGGGCTAACTGACGCTCTGCTTTTTTCTTGTATTTAATTAGACTGTAGATCGCTCAGAGTGGCCGGATGACTGGCCAGATGGGCGATTCAAAAATATAATAAATATGTGAAGAAAAGAGCCTTTGGGGGTTCCTACATGCACACACACACACACACACACACACACCCTCATGTGTGAACCGGCTAAAGGCTGGGGGGGGCGGGGTGTGTATGCCGGCGTCCCAAAGTCTACAGTGACCCGGCATTCAAATGCAAATGCCATGAGTCATGGGTCCCCCTCCCCTGCCTGGCCAGGTGAAGTGCATCATGATTGGCTGGAGGCAGCGGAGCTACAGGAAGGAGGGGGGAGGGGGAAAAGGTATATTCCCAAAGTGTAGCCTTTATGTCTTTGTCTTTGAGTCATCGCATGGTTGCTGTTGGAGCAATGGCGGCAAGCCAAGCAGAGGCCCAAGCCTCTGGATCCGACCCCAGGTAGCTCCTGGTGAAATTAGCTGAATGAGGGCTTTGGTAAAGGCAAGCCTTGTGGAGGGCTACCCATCTCGGACCTTCGGGTAGGTGAAGTAGTCCCCCCGGGCGGCAAGGCTATGCTGGACCCAACCCTGGAAGAGAACTGACCCCCAGGTAACAGAGTGTGTGCCTGGGAGATATAAGGAATCAGGTTTTGTTATTTTTGTAGCTCTATTACTTTGTACCAAAGCGTCTCTCTAATTTTGTGTGCTTCCCTTATTTCACTACCGGTATTTTTGTTGTAAAATGCTACCTGAAATAAACCTTCTTGGGTTTTTACCCCACATGGTGTTTGTGGATTGCTCTGTGGTTCCAGCAACTAAATCCAGGTTACAGTCAGAAAGGCAAGTCCCTGAACAGAGATTCAAGTAGGATTGCTTGGCAGTCTGGTACCTTGAGATCTCTGGGGGTCTTGGGTCCTTTGGGGTAGGAAAGGGTGGGGTTGTGGTGGGTCAGCCAGCCCCCCCTTCCTCCACAAAATAAATAAATAAATAAAGTCTAAAAGCCAGGTAGCTGTGAATTCCAATACTATCACACTTTCAGTGGGCCTTAGTTCTAAAGAATTATGCTTAGCATTACACCTTAAATCAGGGATGGGTAAACTATAGCTCTTGGCCTAATTCAGAAAACCCTGTGCAAGCAATCTCTTCAGAGCTGGGTCAAGAGAGATATGTTCCTTTGCTGGCAGCCTGCTGGGCAGGGAGGAAGAGGTGAAGACTATAAAATGCCTATAAAATGCCTATAAAATGCCTAGAGCAGGGGTCTTCAAACTAAGGCCCGTGGGCCACATCCGGCCCGCCTTTCCTTTTTATCCGGCCCGGCGGCCGATCGACGGAAGCAGACTTTTTAAAAACTCTTTCGCTTCAAGCGCCGATTCTTTTGTCGAGTATGCTCATTTGTGTGATGGCAAAAACAAAAGTATATTCGTTTAGGCATGAAACAATTGTGCAACTGTATATGTAAATACCACCAGCCCTGCCAGGAGTATTCATTAATATTCCCCCTTCTTCCTTCCCCATTCCTTTTTCCTGGTGTGTCGTGTCTTTTTAGATTGTAAGCCTGCGGGCAGGGACTTTCTTGTTAATTGCTGTAAACCGCCCAGAGAGCTTCAGCTATTGGGCGGTATAAAAATGAAATAAATAAATAAATAAATAAAATAACTTTCCATTTAAGGGGGGGGGAATTCACCCCTATCAAGTAAAAAAAAAAGGGACCCGGGTCCTTTTTTTTTACTTGATCCATTCATATTTTTTTCAAACTATAGTCCGCCCCCCGCCCCCAACAGTCTGAGGGACAGTGAACTGGCCCCCTGTTTAAAAAGTTTGAGGACCCCTGGCCTAGAGAGTGCTTCTGAGCAGGTGCACCTCATGAAGGGAGGCTCTTCTCTGCCCTCATGTTATTTGAAATTTATGTAGAACTCAGATGGGAGAAAGGATTTGGCAGAGTGGGAAAAGCATCAGAGCACACAGGTAGCTCTAGGAACAGTGGAAGAAAAACTGTCCCCACAGCAGGTCTCTCAGGTTGTGAGTAATTTTGTGTCATATTTAAGAGCTGAATTTAATACAGTAAGTGTGGATTTGTTTGTTAGATAGAAATAACTTTTTCATGGAGAGGAAAGGACTTTGAACTAAAAGGGTAAAGACTGGTGTTTAAGGTCAAACATGGGACTTAGAATTATATAAATTATCACACAGTATGGTTATTTATGCTCAGAGCTATGTACAAGTTTGCAAATGAAGTTCAAGGCTTTAAAAAAAAATCTTGTCAAATGAAAGATAATCAAGCCTATGGCATGCAAAGCACCGGTGTTAAGAAATCATTCTCAGATCTTTTAAAGAGGAGTGAGAGAGAATGAGAATGAGCAAGTCAATTTCTTGGTGAGTTAGTTTAATAGATGTTGTTGCAAAATATCATTTATTTATTATATTTTTGAATCACCCAGATGGCCAGTCATCCAGCCACTCTGAGCGATGTACAGTCCAATAAAATAAAAGAGGGGGAAAAAAACAGAGTGTAAAACACAATTAAAAACTGTACAAAACTTAAAAATCCTAACCCACCCCATATTCCCGCCTGAAAAGCCATGTTTTTAATGCACGGAGGAAGTTAATCAAGGAAGGGGCATGGCGGAGGTCACTGGGAAGAGAGTTCCATAAATTGGGGGCTGCCACAGAAAAGACCCTCCTCCTAGTCCCCACCAGCCTGGGTTCTCTGGCTAATGGGACAGGGAGAAGGCCGCCCGTGGCAGATCTTGTTGAACGGCCTACTTGATTTGTATAAATAGGAGACTAAAGCTGCTGAGCATTCTGCCTTGGTGGAAGCAGAGTCAAATTAGAGGCCCTCTTATGTATTGGGGCGTGTTCACATGACACGGGAACCGTGGGGGAGTAGACGTCCCCTGCGGTTCCCGTGTCGTGTGAACGCCGACCAGGGGGCGCCCCCGCAGGCCGGCCATGTGCGGGATGCATGCAAAGTGACCATGGGCAGTAGAGGGGTAAGCCCCTACCGCGTGTGGCCACCCTGCTGTGTGAACAGCGGGCGGCCATCCCGCGGGGGCCGCACAGAGGCCGCAGCCCAGAGCGGCCGGAGCTGCGGCCGCTCCAGCCTGTAGGGGCAAATGGCCCCTCTGGGCATCCCGAGCTGCCCCCCTAGCGCCGGGAGGCCCGCACTGTGGTGCGGGGACTGCGGGGTCCGCCCATGCGCACGGGGTGCAGGTCGTCTGCGGCACCCTGCAGACAGCCCCCTGGTGCCTCACCTGCTCGCAGCCTGGGTCATGCGAACCGGCCCTTGGGCAGATGAAACTAGGATCTTCGATAGCTCCAAGTGAGCCCTGCTGGCTGAAGCTCTCTCCTAGCTCTCTCCAGCAATGTTGTGTCATCAGAGAACTAAAGCCAACTGAAGCCTTATGCGGGCTGACAAGACCTGTTGTGTGCTTAGCTCTTTCCCCCACCTCCAGAGGAGCTGACTGGACTGCTGAAGTGCTCTTGCCTGATTTCAGTCTTAGACTTCTGTGGGGTTGGGGGGATGGCAAGAACTCTCCTGAGTCAGAGGATTGCGGCAAGGCCATGTCCTCTAGCCAAGCGGGCCCTGATACTGACTTGTCATTCCCCTGAGAAAGTGGCCTAAGCCTTGTCCCCATCAGAGTCCTCTGTCTCTGGTATCCATTTGTGATTATCCATCTTATGTGATTATAGGACAAAGATTATAGGCCTCTGAAGTCGAACTTAAAGCTCAGGCACGCTTGTATGGGAGAAGATGGTTCTTAAGGTAACTTGGTTGTAAGCTGTTAAAAGCTTTAAAAGCTAGCACCAGGAGTTAAAATTGAGCCTGAAACAAAAAGGTAGCTTATGTACCTGGAACAGGATTAGAATGTATGCTCTGATGACTTTGTGTCAGCCAAGAATCTGGCAGCTGCATTGTGGGCCAATTACAGTTTTTGGAACCATTTTCAAAGGCAGCTGCACTTAGAAAGCATTGCTGTGGCCTACCTTGGAGAGAACTAGGCCATGAATTACTAAGGGCCATTGGTTAGTAACGTGCTGAAGCTGACAGATCATGTTTTGAATTTGCGCTTGAAAGCTATTACTTAACATTTGCTCCCAGAGCAAACTCATGTCTTTGTATTTGGCATGGGGACTACTGACTTTATTCATTTTTAAAAATTAATTGTATAGAAGAATCCTGCACCTGCTGAAAGAAACCTATGAGGCCACACCTCTTCTGATGTGCTCATAGTGCCGAGTTATAACTATTTGAATGAAACTTAATATAAATAGAAATGTGTATCCGGTAGGAGGATAAAAAATGTGGCCAGTCTGGAACTATGTTTTACATCTTTCATTTCCTCATCCCTGCTTTAGCCCTAACACATACATTCGCACAGGCTGTATGTATATTTTGTTTATAGGATTTTATGGAGGTTAAGATATACTTTGTAAAATTAGGGCAGCCTTCCCCAACCTGGTACCCTCCAGATGTTTTGGACTACAACTTCTATCTGCTCCAGCCAGCATGGCCAATGATCAAGGATTGTGGGAATTGTAGTGCAGCTTCTGGAGGGCATCAGATTGTGGAAAGCTGAATTAGGGTCTTTGGAGTCTTTGGACTATAGGCATGTACGCCTGCCCTATGAGATTGTCATGTGTCAGTTTCTGTATTCTGTGATGCTTTTCGAATCCCTGTGAAGACAGATGTGAAAGCCATCCTGAAGAACTAGCAAGCTGCAAATAGATTAATTGTACTTGGGAATTAATTTCACCTAGGATGGCAAAGCAGCTTGTTTTTCCATGGATGATAAAAAATGAGTGAGATCTAGATGGGTCAGATTTCAAACTAGGAATTGTTCTTCTGTTTTGTTTGCTGCTATTAGACAATGTATATTGAAGTATTATTAAAAAAACCGATGTGACTTTAATCAAGCAGAGGGTAGTGATTAAAATGTCTTAACAGTTACTAAAAAGGCATACATCAGATGTTTAATATTCCATCAAGAATAAACATAAAATTTTAAGATTGACACTGAAGGAGGAATTTATTAGACTGTGAAACAGAAAAGCAATGATTTATTATGGTAGTATTTGCATGGCTATAGAATTAGCTCTTACCATTTACTGTCAGCGAAAAGATATTTAAGTTACTATAGTTATCTGGTCTATATTAAAATTCAGCCCACAAAGCTTTTTTCAGGTAAGTCTTATGTGTACCCCCCCCCCCCCATACATACACACACACACAAACACTGTTCATTGCTTTTTTTTTTTTTTTTTTCACGGACATTGTTTCCTTATATCTTATATTTAAAAAGTAATGCTGAGTACAGTGGAATATTTTCTTTGTTGGTATGGCTTTATGAGTGTCATGGACTATTTTTATAATGCCGTAAACTGTATATGTAGCATGAATTCTCTAACACTAATCTAATGTCTTGTTTGATGATGATGTCCTAATATGTGATTTAGTGCCTCTTTTCTTAACCGAAGACCATTTTAATTCAAGGTAACAGGATAAAACTGCCACAGGTAAATAGATAACTTTTAAAATTTTACCAGTTTACCTGTGGCAGTCTTTCTGTGGTGATGCTGTAAATATTGAGTACTGAATGATTGAGGATAATAGTTGCAACAACATATGCTGGTATTGCTGAGTAGGCTGCAGCCATCTTTCCACCAAGTATGTAGCAGGTACATAATGTCAGACTATTGTATGCATAGAATTAGACAAAGAGCCGGGCAAGCCAATGAGGGGCTAGGACTGTGGGTGTGTATATGTATGTATGTCTCACTACACAGCAACCAAGAGTTATGTCAGCCACCATAGAACTAGCTACACTGGTCAACATGTATGTGCCTAACATTTATTTTATTTATTTATTTATTTGTTATATTTATACCCCGCCTTTTTTCCTGAAAGGAACCCAAGGCGGCTTACATAATCCTCCTCCACTCCTCCATTTTATCCTCACAACAACCCTGTGAGGTAGGTTAGGCTGAGAGTCAATGACTGGCCCAAAGTCACCCAGTGAGTTTCATGGCCGAGCGGGGACTAGAACCCGGATCTCCCGAGTCCCAGTCCAACACTCTCACCACTATGCCACACTGGCTCTCAGTTTTTTTACCTTTTTTAATTGGCTACCTATCCTTTTTAATTGGTTAAAAAGGATAGGTAGCATAATAGTACTCACTTGTGAATGACAGAATGTTTTTCTTTTGTGTGTCTTTACAGTAATGAGAGCAGAGTGCAGAATTAATTGGAATTGCATGTTTTTGCATGCAGCAGATCATAGGTTATTTGAGGTTTGTTTAACTCTTAAACAACCCCTGCCACCCAGGTTCAGACAAAATGACAAATCATGGCAACCCCCCTCAGGGGGTTAAATATTCAAAATGGCCACTAGCATGCATCATAAGCCACAGTGGGCTGCGGTGATCGTGTGAACCTGGACATTATATGATAAGAGATGCATGTTTGCCACCTATATTATAGAAAATAGGTACATGTCTGCATGCACATACTATGACCTTAAAATGTGTTTTGTGCACATATTAACATAATATCAGGTGTTTTTCATCCACATAAGACCACTGCCACAACAAAGATACAATTTTTTGTTATGTTCTGGCTGCATCTCTTCATGCATTCTTAGAATGTCAGTAGAAAAAGACAACTTCAAATACAGCCCTGATAAAAAATAGGTTAATTTTCATAGGTCACAAAATGTTCAGTAAGCATCAAGAGGTAAACGCAGCTTGCTTAAATTGTCAAAACCTAGTAGTAAATAAATTAACATTTTCTTTTTGTGTGTGTTTGCTTTCAGCTGGTTGGTGGAGAATTTGATCTAGAGATGAACTTTATAATCCAGGATGCAGAAAGTATAACATGCATGTCAGAACTTTTAGAGCACTGTGATGTAACATGCCAAGCAGAAATTTGGAGTATGTTCACTGCCATCCTTCGTAAAAGTGTCCGCAATTTACAGACCAGCACAGAAGTTGGTTTAATTGAACAAGTGCTACTGAAGATGAGTACTGTGGATGATATGATTGCAGGTATAAACTGCCAAATAGATGAGTATAATATAAATATTTTCAAACACTGGAAATACACTGGTTAATTACAGTTTTATTACCTGAATTTGTGGGGGGAGAGATGGAGTGGGATGCAAGAACAGGCCCTCATTAGCAATTAGCATCTCATTGGTTTTATCAGCTGTGTCCTACAAATGTCAAAATGCTTTGCAAATAACGAAATTGTGAGGGCTTTGAAGAAACATGGCAACAGAATATAGCTAATTCTGAGATCACTTTCTGAAATTCCTTTAAAAAAACAATTTAAAGGACATTTGAGGAATCTTACCATCTCAGATATGTAAATTTAGAAGTTTGTGTTCATTTGTATTTAGAGAGTAGTTTTTCAAACTTAAATGTTTTGCCTGTGGGTGGGTGTGTTGTTTTGTACCTAGTTTTCAACCCCTCCACAGTGAACCTGCATAACTAAAAATAAAATTAAATTTAAAAAGCGGAACCTCACCAAGTTAAATAAGAATTTGTTGTTGTTGTTGTTGTTGAACTGACTTTCATAACAGTGGTAATATGTTCTTGAATCTAGGGCAATAAAGGGGCTTTTCTCATATTCTATTTTGGGTTCTCTTTCTCTTTCCTTTCCTCCTTTTTAAAATATTTTAAAATACTTTGTATGTTACACATTTAAAGCATGATTGTACATATGTTATCCTGTTATTTCACACATACATTAGCCATTCATCCTGCTTGGATTTCAGGATGGTATATAATCAAAATTTATATCATAATATAAAATACAATAATAAAACAGCAAACACAATATTTAAAAGCTGAGTTAAATATGACAACACATCTTTGCCTGGCACCAAGAAGATTAGCAGTTTTTCTGTTAATTTCTTTGTAGAGTGCACTAATCTATATTCTCTGGCATGCATAATGCTTTTTATAGTTCACTGTGCAGTGCTGTACCTATCTCCTCTCTTCTTTATGCTGATAGCCCTTTCCATCTCACTGTATGGAGCACCAGCCATGCTAACCAGTAACTCTCCAAGAGCACTCAGAAATCCCTCATATTCCATATGTTTCTTGGGGTGGACCATCTTAATTGGAAGCAGAATGGCCATTGACAATCTAAACTTTACCAGGAAGTGGGTTGACCATAACAGTGGGATCACAGATAATGCCTCTAATACCAGACCCCCAGTCTTTCACTTGATTGAGAACATAAGGTCAAGGGGATACCCTGTCTAATGTGTTGGGGCAGCGTGATGTATTGAGTTAGCGCCATGGCCATGAAGCCCCAAGCTGGAACACCTAATGCATCTTTGCGCAGAGTTAATAACTTGATTGATTGACTAAAACTCAGATTAGTCTAGCAATATTTCTGTATTTGGGTGACAGCACTAGTTTATAGGATAAACTATAAAAAAGGAGATTGGTTGGTTGGTACCTCTTACTTGGAGACTGTAAGTGGGCATCAATGTGTTTTCGAGAACCAGCAATTTGTCCAGTAGCGGCTTTGTACCAATTAGCTTTAATTCTTTTGTATGATCTTCTTTTTACAATAAATTGATTAATTTGCCATGACCTGGTGCTGGTACTTGCCATTAAAACCCTAAATGGCTTGGGTCAAATACCTGAAGGAGCTCTTAATCCCATACCAAACTGCCTGTGCATTAAGATCTTCTCCAGGTGCCTCCTTTATCAGAGATATGTTATTTTATCATAAGAGAGAGGGCTTTTTCAGTGATGGTGCTCCAATTATGGAATAGCTCCCCTAAAGAGGCTCACTTGACCCAAGAGGCTCACTTGACCAAGAAGTTACAATCTTCTTGGTGCCAGGCAAAGATGTGTTGTCATATTTAACTCAGCTTTTAAATATTGTGTTTGCTGTTTTATTATTGTATTTTATATTATGATATAAATTTTGATTATATACCATCCTGAAATCCAAGCAGGATGAATGGCAGTATGTACATTCTTTAACTAAACAAATACAATGACCTGTTGTTTAGTATGGGAGCAGAACTGTTTCTGAATTATTTTTTAAAATCCTGGAAAGATGGAGAAATTGCTAGTAGGCTGCTGAGTGGCGATTGAGAAGGAGGGGCAGATTCCTACTGACTGACGCTGAGATGCAGTATTGATGAAAATAGCAACTGCATGTTGAGCTCTCACATTCTCCCACAATCATATCAAGTAGATTTAACTTGTGTTGAAATGTCATTATGGTCCATGTTTTCCTCCCCCCCCCCGCATCCCACTTCCAACAAGCTGCAACCAGTGATGTGAAGTGGGGGTAAAAAAATGCAGACTACTGTAACATAATGACAAAAAGTATATTCCTATTAGATGTTAAAGCAAGGCAGAGGAAAGTTTATAAATATGGTTCTGGTTTTGGGCAGCTGCCATACATGTGTAATGATCAGCCATGAGTATTTTCAAAAAAGGGAGGGAAAAGAAGCTTCCAGGCATATCGCTCAGCTTTATAAATCTTCTGCTGTTTCTCAGTGGTTGATGATCTATAAATAAACTGCTTTTTGACCCAAGGATTCCCAAGGGAGTGAACAACTTATTAAATTAAAAACCAGGTGAAGTTCATTAAAAAGCTAAGATAGTATTCACACAACTGCCTTGTTTTGTTGCTTTCAGCATTTAAAAGCAGAATCACTTTATCACTAGTATGTAATTGTAGCTATGAGTTTTGCAGAAGAGGGTGGTATTGAGAGATGGGGAAAGTAGCATTCAGAAATTTTAGTTTTAATGGCCAATCCACCTTGTACCTGTGAAGTGTTGCTTTGACAAAAATGTAAACAAGCATTAGAGTAATTTTATTTTTCTTTGAAGATCTTCTCGTTGATATGTTGGGGGTTCTTGCCAGCTACAGCATTACTGTCAAGGAGTTGAAGCTTTTGTTCAGCATGCTGCGTGGTGAAAATGGAATCTGGGTAAGCTATAATTAATGCAAAGATACTTAGGATTTATTTTGTAGAGTTGTGTGAAGTAAGAAGTTTAGCTAATTGATTTCTTTATTTTAAAGGCTGCTTCTGATAACTTCTTCAAAATTCATTCTTAGTTTAGTTGGAAAACTAGTGAGTAGAATTATCATCAAATGGTTATATTTTACAGTTCTACAATTTTGTTTTTGACAGCCTAAACATGCAGTCAAGCTCTTGTCAGTCCTTAATCAGATGCCACAGAGACATGGTCCTGATACTTTTTTCAACTTCCCAGGCTGCAGTGCCGCAGTAAGTTTTAAGCAACACCTCTCTTTCATAGTAGAAATTAAATCTTTAACAACTGGATAAATTTACTTTGCAGACTTTGAGGAAATAGTTTCTGTAAATTTTCTCTCTCTATGGTACTTGTTGCAATATTTTCTGTACTTTAATATCTGGGATATGGATTGATTTAATATACTTTCCCCAGTGAAATAGTTCCTAGCCAGGATCTGCTGCTGGTTTAACCCCTTGGTAACACCACATCACTGTTACTAACACAAGAAAAAGATGGGGAGTTGAAAAAGTCAAGCACTAAACTGTTGCTGAGAGATTTTAAAGTCCCATCTGTCTCCCCAACCCCATTCTCCTTGTGCGAATTATGATAGCATGACAAAGTTGGGTTTGCAAATTTGTTTGCAGTGAGATTATAAACAAATACATTTTCTACAAATTTAATTTAGCATTATATTACAATTCATGTTTCTTTTTTCTTTCATTTCATAGGCAATTGCATTGCCTCCTATTGCCAAGTGGCCTTATCAAAATGGGTTTACGCTTAACACCTGGTTTCGCATGGATCCATTGAACAATATTAATGTAGATAAGGATAAACCATATCTCTATTGGTAAGTAAAAGATAACATAGTTTTAGCATAGTTCTGTTTTTTAAAAATTAATGTTTTAATGAGTGTTAAAATGTAGTATTTGCTTGCTTGCTTCTTTCAGTGTGGAAGGCAACTGTATAAAAATAATAGGGTTTTAAAGAAATTGTTGTAAATTGATAAAAGAATCCTACAAAATAGAAAATGCCTTGTATCATGAATTTAATCTCTCCCATCCTTGTATAATTAATTTAATCTCCCATCCCATACATAAAATTAATACAATCAGGACACAATCCTATGCATGTTTAGACAGAAAAAAATCCTACTACTCCCAGCATTCCCTAGCTAGCCATTTTTCTGGCTAAATATGCATCGGATTGCCCCCTTAATATATTAAATTAGACCTTTGAATAAATTTAGTTTGGATTACAGTATTTCTCTCCCAACAAATTAAAAATGTATTATTTAACTATAGAGCTTAGAAATTACTAATGACATTATATGAATTTGAGTTTATCACTTGGGTCAGGAGTGGCTAACTGGTGGAATGTAGGCTGGATTTAGCCTGCACATAATTTTATCTGCCCTCTGTTGAGCTTATCACATTTTAAACAAGCTATTGTAAAAAAAAAAAAATAGCCCCTGTTGCACAAATAGAGAAAATAAAATTGTGATAAAAATTGTGAAATGTAGAGATATTCTGTCATTCAATACATGTCCATAACTGTGGTGTTCTTCCGGCTAGGGGCACCAGGGTAAAGAATGGAACCTGAGACCTATGCATGAATTAAGTTGTGTAGCAAAATGCACTGATGGCTTCTGGATCACTGTCTGGAATTAATATTTAATTCCTCTTGCTTCTATGCATATGGTTAAGTATAGACTTTAAAAGTATCAGATATTTGAAAGAAAAAAACCCTTATTGATCAGTAAGTCAGACTTAGAGTTGGTCCATCACAGTTTCCAGTAGGTCTTTTTTCAGGCATCAGTGAACAAGATCATATGAAATGAAAACGGTTGGAGCAGTGATTAGGAATTGAGAAATGGTTTCCTCTGATAAAAAATGGCAGAATGTCTCCCATATTAGGTTACTTAACAATAAAACATTGAAGGTGTAATGTTTTACACGCACACACTGCCTTGTAGAAGTATTCATCCCCCTTGACTTTTCCACATTTTCTTCTGTTACAACTGGAATTGAAATGGATTTAATTGGCATTGTTGCCATTTGATGTACACAAGGTACTCAACACAGTGAAGGTGCAAAATATTCTAATTGTGGCACAGAAGTTAACAAAAACAAACTGTCACTTGTTGGTTGCATAAGTATTCACCCCCTTTGCTGTCACATGCCTAAATAAGCTCTGGTGCAACCCACTGCCTCCAGAAGTCAAATACTGTACTGTAAGTAGAAAGGAGTCTACCTGTGTGCAATTCCAGTGCCACGTGATACCAGATTAAATATAGCTGTTCCTGGAAGGCCCCAGAGTTTGTCAGAGAGTATACAGTATCTAAACAAACAGCATCTTGAAGACCATGGAGCTATCAAAATAACTCTGGGATAAAGTTGTGCAGAAGCACCAATCAGGGTTGGATTATAAAAAAATACCCCAAACTATGAACATCCCCTGAGCACTGTTAAATCCAATATTACAAAATGGAAAGAATATGGCTCAACCACGACTCTGCCTAGAGAAGGTCGTCCACCAAAACTCAGTGATCAGGTAAGGAGGGCATTAGTTAGAGAAGCAACCAAGAGGCCAGTGGTAACTCTGAAGGAGCTGGAGAGAGCCACAGCTGAGATGGGAGAAACCGTCCATGGGACAACTATCATCCAGACTCTCCACAAAGCTGGGCTTTATGGAGGAGTGGCAAGAAGAAAGCTATTGCTGAAACAAACCCATTACAAAGCCTGTTTGGAGTTTGCAAAAAGGCATGTGGGAGACACAGCAAACATGTAGGAAAAGGTTCTCTGGTCTGATCAGACCAAAATGGAATGTTTTGGCCTGGCTGCAAAATGCTGTGTGTTGCACAAAACCAACAGTGCTCATTACCCTGAGAACACTATCCCCATGGTGAAGCATGGTGGTGGCAGCCTCATGTTGTGGGAATGCCTTTCCTCAGCAGGGACTAGGAAACTGGTCAGCATGGAGACAAAGATGAATGGAGACAAATACAGGGCAATTCTAAAGGAAAACCTGTTTCAGTCTGCTAGGGACCTGGGACTTGAGTGGAGGTTCACCTTCCAGCAGGACAGTGACTGTAAACACACAGCCAAGGTAACACTGGAGTGGTTTAAAAACAAGAACCTGAAAGTCTTAAAATGGCCCAGTCAAAGCCCAGACCTCAATCAGATGGAGAATCTGCGGCAAGACTTGAAAGATGCTGTTCCTCAATGGTCCCCATTCAACCTGACAGAGCTGGAGCTCTGTCAGGTTGGATATGTTCGCAGATGTATATGTTTTCTGGATACACTTTCCAAGAACTGGAGTTTAGTAGTAGTCTGGGGCTCTTTAACAAGTGTATACTCACTGGACAACACATGGTTGTTGTAGTGCAATGCAAGAAGTAGCCCTGAGAAAAGGCAGTTTGGGCCCCAATTATTTGCAGGATCATTAGTCTTTCTTTTATATTCAGTGCTAAAAGCTATGTGTTTCCAGTAGAGTTTCCACACTATGATGTAGGCAAGTGAGCAGCTGACCTACGAAAGCATTATGGGGGAAGGCTTTGGCAGCGGTGATGAGGTTGGCTAGATATGGGACATAAAAAGGAGAGCTCCCCTGAAAAACTCTCTCTCCAAGCTCATAGACTCATAGTCTCCTTCTCCCACTTATATCTTTGTACTATGCTGTTTCCTATACAGTACTTTGCTCCTCTCTCCTTCAAGAAACCACTTCTTCAAAGTGTTGCTGGACTGCTATTGTCCCACCTTTGCTGTGCTTTCTGCTATTTCAAGCCTTGCTATTCCTTTATCGAGCCCTGTCTACTTTCCCACCATTTGATCTTGCACTGTAAGCCTTCTGGGTTGAGTCTATCTTGCTCCTGTGTTCTGACCAGCACTCAGTATTTTGGTGCTAAGTAAAATTTTAATAATAGTGATGATAGTGAAATTTCATTTTTAAAAACCCCCATGAGCTTGTGGGTTAGATACAGACTTTGCACCAAATGTCCTTGGTGTAAAGGACATTTGCTTACCATTTAGTGGTAAGATTATTTAACATCCCAGAATTCTAGATAGGTCTCAGGACTGCTTCAGATATGGCATTTTCTCCCTACATGGGTGTAGGGGGAAAAGCATAAATCCATGCACATATATTTTTGAAAATTACTATAGCCTTTAAGCCTGTAGCAAAAAAGACACATGTGTAATTTGCACATGAATGTGCAGGTAAAATGTTGTAAGAGAAGTAGCCCTTACCATTTCTGCACTTTCTTTCACTTTGGGTGCTTCTTATTTTGACATGTAGCAATTCTTCACAAGTTGACAATTGATTTAATTAGAGATTTTGCTGCATATCCTGGAGTGAGATTGTTCCAATGTCTGAAAATAAATCAAAGCAGAATGTCAGTTTTCTGCAGCATCTTTTGAGGTGAAGAGAGGACATGTTTCTGCTTCCATTCAAAGGAGCGAAATATAACATGAAGGAATATTCCCCAAAAGCTCAGTTGGTATGTGATCAGAGGTGGCAGAAGTTGGTATTTTAAAAGGTTAGTTGGAGCTGCAGCTCATATGAATCTAGAAAATTGTTTTGAAAAAATTTAGTACATCATTAATTGCATGACTAGAGAGACACAAATTAGCTTATTTTAAACTTATAGGACTGGATCCAGATCTAGTATGCTTAGAGTAAACCAATTCAAATCAATGGGACAAGTTAGTCATGACTAATTTATCCCATTGATTTAAGCATCGCTAAGTCTGGATACAACCCAGACCTCCGCTGTTGGGTGGTATATAAATAAAATTATTGTTGTTGTTGTTGTTGTTGTTGTTGTTGTTATCGTTATCCCATAAAGGCTAGGAAAGGTTTAGAAACTATTTTTTTCTTTCTTTTCTGTATTGGTGTTAGAACAAACAATATACCAGTTGTAAAGTCTAATTACACACTTTACTGTTTTTTCAGAATATTTCTTTTCATTGTGAGCACTGCATTGGTTATTGAATGGCACAACCTCCTTATAGATGTGCTTGTAATACTGAGCTAAATGTTTTTGCTTAAAGAACAGCAGCAACAAAAAGCTCCACATAGAAACAAGAAGCCTTTTTGTAGTTATTGACTGGGTTTGCAGAACACGATAAGCCATGGTGGGTTGTAAACCACGTTTGTTTCAGAGTTGGCTTGACATGTTGTCTGAACCCGGCAGGGTGGTTTCAGCATTCAGCATGGTTTGTTAATCATGCACAAGCCACCCTGAGAACCCATGGCTTGTTGTTGGGTTGTTCAAAGAGGCTTGTTTTCAGGGTGGCTTGTTGCCCAAACTCAGCAGGGTAGCGTTCGTATGGTTTGTACAAAAGGCCTACACAGTCACCTGGCAAGAGTGGTGAAAACCCGACTGCTCCTCCCAATCTTGCTTGCCAAACTCCGCCTGGCAGCAGCATTTGCTACTGCCATCTCCCTCCCTCCCTCCCTCGTCAGTGTCCTCAGTCTCCTCTAGCTAGGCACTTCATTTGACAGTGACCAGCTTTTTCTCCTTTTGAGCTGAGACATTCCTCTTCCTAGCAGAGCTATGTGTGTATGCGTGATTGACTTACCTATGGGTGCATGCTGCCCCAATTTGGGACCATGGCGATTTGAGAGGGGAGATTTAAGCTTTCTCCCATCTTATGTTTTCATACCAAAATCTCCCCCCCCCAAGTGGGGTGGGGGTTAAAAAAGGGGGAAAGTCTCAAAACATGGGGGAGGGGGGATGTTGGCATGAAACCAGGAGGGGGGAAAGCTTAAATCCCCCCTCTCCGAAATTGCCATAGTCTCAAATTGGGGTGGCGCCACTTACCCAAAGGTAAGTCAATCACACATACACACATAGCTCTGTTAGAAAGAGGAACGTCTCTCGTCCCCAGCTGTGAAGAGTAGCAAGGAGGCTTTTTTTTTTTAAGAATAGAAGGGCAGTCAAAAGCTTTTTTAAAAAAGAAAAGAAAAGAAAGAAATCGCTGGGCAAGGGGGGGAAACTTTTACTCTTATTACTAAAAAACCTCTTTGCAGGAGAAGGAGAAGGGTGAACGAAAGTAGCTTCTCCAGCAGGCACAACAAAAGGCCTTTAAAAAACCCACACACTTGGTTTAACTCTTAAATTTTTTTTATTTATCTCAAAAGTCTTTGTACAGGTACAGTAGTAATGTGACAGAGGGGGGGGAGAGGGCAGAAAAGTTTCTCTCTGGGGCTGGCAAAGGCAAAATACACCCAGTACACAAAGCGTACCAATAGTAAAAAGGCCATTGACATAGTGAAGCTGCGAGGGCTCCTGGGATATGTGCGGGGAGCAGGCAGGAGGACTAAGGGGAAAACAAACCATGGTAAGCCGCAGAATGCCTGATCGTCTGTCGGGAGTAATTTAGGTTAGCGAGCAAACAAACAACCCATCGTGGCTTATTTTCATCTTTATGTGCAAACCGGCCCATTCTGATAAACAGGAAAAGTAGGCAGAGGAGCTGTTGATTTTCAACCAGGGTTATGTAGACTCCCAAGCTGAAATGGGCAGCTTTGGAGAAATTTGGGAGAATTCCAAGGTGAAACGGGCTCAGTCCAAATTGCTCAGAAGTAAAGCTGAACCCTCCTCTTTGGAAGCACAGAGAGAGGCAGGCAGGGTGTTTGCAAAAATTGTGAAATTTCTCCCCTAGCTTTCCATAGAAGGTGTGTGTAGTTGTATACACACACACAGCGGTGTGTGTGTGTAGTTTTGTGATTGAAAGGTCTAGCTTCTAATCACAGTGTGCTGTATATAGCAATATTATTCTACATACATTAAGTGTTACATACTAGTCAACTGCATGAAATATGTTTGTGGTGCCCCTGATGGCACAGTGGTTAGCATTGACCAGATGCATTCTCCCCTCACTAAACTGAAATGCCCTGTCTTCACTACTGCAGGTAGGGGCAGTGATAGTTTGCAGCAGGAATAACCCCAGCAGAATCCTGCAGATCCCTTCCTGCTTTCAGGCTGCTGCTAGTAGGAATAAATCTACTCCTATTGCAAAGAGGGTATTTTTGTTAAGGAGAAGGCAGCAGATAAGTACTTCATCACACAGTGCATAGTTAAACTATGAAATTCGCTACTGCAAGTTGTAATCATGGCCACCAATTTGGATGGCTTTTAAAGGGGATTAGACAAATTCATGGAGAAGAAGGCTATCAATGGCTACTAGTACAGTAATACCTCGGATTATGAGTAACTCGGTATGCGAGCAACTCGTAAAACGAGCAAAATTTTATAATTAATTTCGATTTGGAAGACGAGCATGTCTCGCAGCATGAGCCACATGCTGTGTCCGTGACTTGCCAGCTGCCCAGCTTTGCCTAGCCGGGAGGGAGCCCCATGGAGGCGAGGCGCAGCCGCTCACTGTGCGGGCACCTCGCGCTGCTGTGCTGGCTCCCTGCCTGGGAGCCCATGGAGGCGAGACGAGGCTGCTTCCTGTGTGGGCGCCTCGGGAGTCAGCAAATCACGTAGGGTAAAGCTTTGCAGGCTCCTTGTCAGGGAGCCGAATGGAGGCGCCTCGCAGACGCCTCCATTTGGCTCCCTGACAAGGAGCCTGCAAAGCTGCTCACACAACCCACCCACTATCTCCCGGGAACTGTTAAAAAGGATCTGTGGGGAGAAGACTGACGAGGAAGAAAGAGGCTTGTGGGAGAACTGGAGCAGGAGGGTGGCGGGGAATGCCTTTGCCCCTTTGCTCGCTGAAGCCAATGCTGCCACTGCTTTTATTACGGAGCAAGCTCTCCCTTCTGTCTGCTTGTTTCCTAATTGTTTCCTTGTCAGGGAGCCGAATGGAGGCGCCTCGCGCTGCCGCTTTGCCGGCTCCCAAGTAGGGAGCCGGCAAAGCGGCAGCGCGAGGCGCAGGCAGACGCCTCCATTCGGCTCCCTGACAAGGAGCCGGCAAAGCAGGCAGTGTCACGATTGCCATAGAAGCAGCGGAGTATGGTGTGGGATCCTTTTGAGGTAGGAGAGGATCCTATGTTATCTGCTTGCACTGCAGGAAGCAGCTGAGCAGAGGGAAGGCCCCTGGGCTTTATACCACAAGTAGTACAAGCAGAGTCAGGTGGTAAGGGCAAAAGTGTATGAGCACAGCAAACAGAGTGAGGAGTCCCCCTCTAACTCTCAAGCTCCCACCCCACCCCACCCCACCCCACCCCACCCCTAGAATACTGTGTACAGTTCTGGTCACCACACCTAAAAAAGGACATTGTAGAAGTGCAGAAAAGTGCAACTAAAATGATCAAGGGGCTGGAGTGGAGCAGCTCCCCTATGAGGAAATGTTACAACATCTGGGATTGTTTAGCTTAGAAAAAGGCAAGTAAGGGGAGACATGATAGAACTTTTCAAAAGTATGTATGGTGTGGAAAAAGTGGATAGGGGTATATTTTTCTCCCTCTCTCATAATAGAAGAATCTGGGGTCATCCAATGAAGGTGGAAGATTCAGGACAGATAAGAGGAAGTGCTTCTTCACACAGCGCATAGTTAAACTATCGAACTCACTTCCACATGATGTAGTTATAGTCACCAATTTGGGCGGCATTAAAAGGGGATTGGACAAATTCATGGAGGAGAAGGCTATCAATGGCTATTAGTCCTGATGGCTATATGCTTCCTCCAGTATCAGAGGCAGTATGCCTATGTACTCCAGTTGCTGAGGAACATGGGCAGGAAGGTGCTGTTGCACTCATGTCCTGCTTGTGGGATCCCACGGGCAGCTGGTTGGCCACTGTGTGAACAGATTGCTGAACTAGATGGACCCTTGGTCTGATCCAGCATGGCTCTTATGTTCTTATCCTTCTAAAATTTTGCAGATTTCTTCCCTAAGGGCTTCTGTATGAAGTATGTTATTTTCATACAAATTGCCCATAGGATGGTAATATAGGGGGATAAGCAAATCCTTTTCTTTTTTTAAAAAAACCCTAAAATGTAAAGGCTACTCTTGCACAACCCTTCCTGCATCTGTCGGTCTGAAATTTGGCAAGCTGGAGGGACAACTATGTCTGCAAATTTCATCCTATTCTGTCAAATGAAAAAGTTACCAGCACTTCCCTTAAAGAAAGAAATCAAAATGTAAAGGCTCTTTGCAAAACGCACCTTCACCTATTTGTCTGACATTTGGCTGACTTAATCCACTCAGAAGGGGCTACTATCCAATTCTGCCAGAAAGCAAACGCTTTACTGACGTTTGATGATTTCCCCAAAATGTAGTGATTTAAGAACAGATTCAATAACAAATTATTTCCCTCTTGTGAATAATCGGAATCCCTTTTTCATTAAGCTTTAACAAGATGTTGGATAATGGTCCAGTATGGGTTCAGATTCCTCCTCTGCCATGGACTGAGAGGTAGCAACAAACAAGTCACCAAAACTTGGTTTCAGTTCATGATCTGTAAAAAGGGGATAGCAGGGATGTACATTAGAAGTGGCTGCAAGGAAAAGCATAACAGAGTGCTTCACAATGTTCATTAAAAGTTAAGAAGCTGCATAAAGCATTTGAAAAGAAGTCATGTGGCATTGTGTATAAAGTGGCAAAAGGCTATTTGGCTATTTCCCATTGTTTTAACTTTCAGGATTTGGCCATCATTGTAAATAAATAAAGCAAACATTAACCATTTGGAAGATTTTACTGTTGATTGTGAGTGTATTGATTATCAATGTATGAATGGTTTTAACTCTATCCTTTTATCTAAAGTAGAGGTAGAATTAAGTACTTCCTGGGTTTTGCTAGATCAAGGTAATTTTCTTGGAATACTTTTTTAAAATGCTCTTTATTATTTCAGTTTTCGCACTAGCAAAGGTGTTGGGTACTCTGCTCATTTTGTTGGCAACTGCTTAATAGTCACATCACTGAAGTCAAAAGGCAAAGGTTTTCAGCACTGTGTGAAGTATGATTTTCAGCCACGCAAGGTAAGCATAGAATGCTTATATTATGAATGACAAAGAGTATTAGACACCCCTGCAGTCAGTCTAAATATAATGGTGGTTGAAATCGTAAAGTCTCAAGAATAATTAATTTGTTCTAATTAGTTTTATTCTTGATATTCCAAACAATTCTGGAGAGGAAGCGTTATAGCAAATTATTTATTTGCATAATGTATATAATAGGTAATTGTCAGAACAAATGTTCCACGTAAAAGCAACGTGTTGAACATTTATCTTGTTCTTTTCTACAAGAGTTTCCTCAGCTTTTAGGAAAGAAAATGAATTGTTACAGCACATTTTGAAGTGTACAACAGGCAAAACAAATTTTCTCATTCAAGTTTAAATAGCTTTTGTAGATCCTTCAATAGTGGGAATGTATCTTTTTAAGAGGAAGTTGCTACAATCACATCTATGGAAAGAAGAGATAATCAGATTACCTAGTTTACACTGCATGTAAGCACAAAGTCTTGCTATAATATCTTAAAGAAATTCTGACAAAGTTTTGTTTCTTGAACTCCTTCATAATACTTCTTTCAGAACACCTGTCTTTCTTTTTTTCTTGACCTTCAGCATTGTTGGGAGACATTTAACTTTAATTCTAGCCTTTCTACAAGTAGGAAGATATTTGTGCCTGAAATTAATGCCCTTCTATAGAGGAATGATCATCCCACTATGATTCATAATAGTACTTGGGGTATCTTTTATATGCCTGTGTTTGCTGCTCAGTGACATTTCCAGTCTTCAAAGGAATGCAGGTAAAAAATAGTTAAAGGCGACCTATAAATAGGATTACCAGAGTTCCATCACTATTGGATTATGTTCAAAAATGCTTTAAAATGCCAGGGATAAGAAGAATATAAAGCATATAATGAGTTTTAAATGAAATGCATTTTCCCCCTACAAAGAACTAAAATTCAAATAATTTAGGGCTGGGGAATGCTGGGAGTTGTGGGTCTTTTTTCTGTCTAAACATGCATAGGACTGTGTTCTTAGTTGTCCTTTACAAAATAGCCAAATCCAGAAAAATCAAGCACTATTCAGTTATCCACCTCTTAATAAAGAAAATAGTACAGTGATGTTTAACTTAAAATATGTAGTATGAAGTATAAATTGGCAACTCATTGAATACAATGAGTTGTCTAAATGCACTAAGAGGTAGTGTGCTGTGAACATTAAACATGAATAGTCTACAATTTTTGTCTGGCCTTAGTAGCCAGAAATTTTGATCTTCAACCCTGCCCCATCTCCCATTTCCAGCCCCATAGCAGGAAAAAATGGTGGGAGGCTTGCCAGCTTGGCCCTGGGTGCGGAGGTGCTTTGGATGCCTTGGTGATGTTCTGGTGAAAGAACCCCAGTCTTTTCCCAACCTATGAGCTGGAGAGTGGGCAAGGATCACTGTGCAACTGCCAGGACAATCCTTGCTCATCTCTGTAGTTCAAGGTTAGAAGAAAGGCCAGCTCTTGTTATGCCAGAAGGCGGCAGCACAGTCACCAACCATTGCAAGTGAAAATGTGGAAGCCTCTGAAAAACAGATGCCAGGCTATGATTTGGGTTCATGTAGTAGGTCTTCTTCATGGTCTCTGTGCATCACACATATGGGCTCTGCGCCTGCGCGGAGCCTTGTTTCGGAAACTTCTATAGCTGAGGAATTTTGGTGGGAACCCCTCCCTGACGGTCCTAGTACAGTATGTGTCTCCATAGTGGGTTCCCGCCCATTCCCTCAGTTCTCTTTCGACCGCCTTTGTGGTGACCTCGTAGGAGACTGGTTTTATAAATAACTGCTGAGGTTTTATTTTCTCGTAATTCTCTTTGTGATTTTATTTTACTTCATAGTATGTAATTTGTTCTTTCTCTGCAATCTTCACGGTCATTCATTTCCCTCAGGCCATTGGGCCCGAGGAAGCTGTTTACAAAGTGAGTGAGATAGCGCCGCTCCTTTCCCTCAGGCCATCGGACCTGAGGGAATTATTTACAAAGTGTGTGGAATTAAACTCCTTCTGAACAGGCACTCGCTTGTATGTTTCCAGTGCCCACTCCCGTGCCCTAACCGAGCTCCAGCAGCTTTATCTGCACAGTTTTCTTCACACCACCTCCGGCTCCAACTATTGGGCTGGAGAGCATGCGGCCTCATCACAGGCACTTCAGCCTCAGCCTCAGCCTCTAACTGTTGCCTTGGGTTCTAACCATGGACCGTGCAGACTCATCACAGGCTGCATCACTGCCTCCAGCTCTAAACAAGGGTGGTGCGGTTTGCTACCAGGTTGCATTGCCACCTCAGCCTCCGGTTGCCACCTCCAGTTCTAACTATGGACAGGGCGGTCTCATCACAGGCTGGAACATCACCTCCATCTCTAACAACAGGCTGCACAGCTTTCATTCCAGGCTACACACCAATCACAGAGGCATGCCTCCCAGATCGGGCCAAATCAGCCCTCCATCACAGGCTTCCAACACTGGTTGCCAAAGTCTCAGTCTCAGCATTGGAGTCTATTGTGGCTGCCTCTCTATCAGGCGATGAGATATGGGATCCAGGCCCCTCCCCCCGAGCCACTACTCTATAATGAAATGCAGGTTTTGATTTCATAGATTTCATAGATCATAGAGTTGGAAGGAGCCTACAAGGCTATCGAGTCCAACCCCCTGCTCATTGCAGGAAACTAGAGGAGGGGTCTCCCATCCAAGTAATAGCCAGGCTTGACCCTGCTTAGCTTTCCACGCTCAGACAAACTGAGCCAGCGTAAGCCACAGGCCTGTATTGATGTCCCAGGCTTCGTTACTGAGGCGAGATATGGATTGCTGGCTGCGCTTGATCCCAATTGTAAATCTCAGTATGAGACAGGCAGTCTGATTGGTCCGTACTTCCTAGGGACTCTGTTACTATAAGGATTGGAGATATGGATAAGAACGTGAAACATACTACATCATTCACGTTCTTCATTCCCCTCAAAACTGCTAATTGGAACATTCGTATGCTCCGCAGTATAAGGGTGCTCTTCCATCTGTCTCCTCCTCTGCTGTCCTGGACCTTAGCCTTGCTTCTGCCCACTGCTTTGTCAATCCCAGCACCACACACTAATTTTGTCAGTTCCGGCACCAGTCACCAAACGTGGGATTTTTTTGCTGCACTGACTGTGTCTCCTGCATCTGATGGAAGGATTTTTTCACCTCTGCTCTTTCTGCACGCTGCTGTTGGCACGCATGACACTTTCTAGGGAAACAGATGATTAAACCTTGAGGGAACACAGCAGTATTCTCCTGCTGTGTTACGCTTTTGAGTGGCCGACTATTGGGCCACAATGTCCAGATGTCAATGGTTTTCTCTGGGACAATATAGGGTCCTTGTGCGATTTTTTGCAACCCATCTCTCCTGCCAGCAAATAGATGTGACAACTCATCAGACCGTGTTGTTTTTTTCCATAGCGATGCTAGCAGCGGTAGCATTGCAATGCATGCCTAGCTTTGCTTTGCTGGACTCTCACAACAGGTTAAGTCCCCGATACAGGGCTTGCCTCTTGGTAAGTGCAACAATAGACTCTGTACAGACAGCCAAACTACAGCCCAGAAAAAGGGTCTGTGCCAGTCTCTTCCATTTTACATGCAACATGAATGGAAAATGTAATCTGCTTTTCCCTCCCCCCCCTGAACCCGAGACAATAATATGCAGCAGCTCAGTACTGATTT
Source organism: Shinisaurus crocodilurus (assembly GCA_021292165.1). NCBI lineage: Eukaryota > Metazoa > Chordata > Lepidosauria > Squamata > Shinisauridae > Shinisaurus > Shinisaurus crocodilurus. The sequence continues at coordinate 258,803,733 of CM037878.1, read as the reverse complement.
AACAGTAAGGGAATAGACACCGCTAACTAGGGGCATCTTTAATTTCCTTCTACTTCCTCTCTCTCCTTCCACCATACCTTCGGAACGCACCCCACCTCTTTTTCTTGGACATCTGATTCCTAAGTCCTTCTATCATCCAATGGACTGCAGGCTTGAGTTCAATGCCCTCCCATTTTGGTTTGATCCCAGGAAGAGATGGAGGACTTCAACCAATCCTCTATCTGCCAGGTGTAAACTCATATCTGTGCAATGGAAGGTCACATATGACTCCCCCCCGCAAAAGAAAAGAATAGAAAAAAGGGTTAGTTTTGAATAAGGACTTGGTCTGATTTGCGTTGATGCATATACTGTAAAAGATGTGTTGTTCAATATTGGAACCGGGAAGTCCAGTCAGGACTTTCTCTGCCTTATCAGCTATACTTATGCCTGCAGTGGATCCAGGATTTGCTTTTAGAAATGCAATCCATGCCTTGCCCCCCCAAAAGGGGGAAATTCTGTTCCGTGTTCATTCATTCACCTTGCAAATTAAATGCTGGTGCCAAGTATTTGAAATAACGGTACTTTCCTGTGCAGGTGTAGGGGATAATGTGCAGGACTGGGTGTTTGGGATCATGACTTCAGCAAGATTGAAGCCTCAGAAATTAAGCACTGTAAAGAATATATAAAGTAAAATTGTGCCCATAGTTGAATAGAAGGTTTGCATTGTTTTCCTCCTTTGCATTTAAAGCTGCTGTGCTTCACATTAGGTTCAACAGAGGCAATCTTGGAAATGGAGCAATATAAGAGCCATATACACTAGAAAGGTTCCTCAGGTATAGGCAATTGAGGCTAATTGTTGCAGTGGCTGGGGTCCAAACAGCTATTTAAACACACCTGTCTAGTCATAGGACTATTTTTTTTTAAATCAGCAGTCTGTCAGGCAGTATCACAAACTGTTTTTTTTTTTTTTAATTCTGCTCATTTTCACAATGTTTGGCATTTCTCATGAGGAACCGCTGACCATATGTGTTGTCTAGGACATGACTGCTGTGAATTCTGTTTCAATTGTGCTGTGGGTTGCTTGGGTCTTATATATTTCTCAATTTTAAATTTCAGTACAGATTTCAGTGTAACAGGTATCTTGTTTATTACAGGACAGTCTCATTGCTTTAATTTTCAAGGAAGCACTATTCTCCTGTATTATAATTAAAAGTGCTGTGATGTTTTTAAAATTTGTAATGCTGTTGCTTCCTGTTAATGATATGTGTTCCATTTCTTTTTAGTGGTACATGATTAGCATTGTACACATCTACAATCGCTGGAGAAACAGTGAAATTCGTTGTTACGTAAATGGTCAGCTAGTATCCTATGGCGATATGGCTTGGCATGTGAACACAAATGATGTATGTGTTTTTCATTCTTATATTCCTGAATATATGCAGAGTAGCATTCAAAAATAAATTTCCTTTCCAGAAAATGCTATGAGGGTACTAAGGGACAATGACTGTCCCTGAGTCCAGGGAGCTATCATTCTTCAGACATCTTGCCACAATTGGAAAAGGTCTGTTGAGAGAGAACATCCCATTTCAAGACCAGTCTACAAGATGTGGGAGATCCATGTCTGGATCTCCCAATATGTCTATTTTTAGTTGAAAACTACTGTGGGGGCCTTTCATTTTGATCCGAGCAACAGTACTTGGTAGGGAAAGTTAAACACTTTCTCTGATCTTTTGCTGCATTTAAGTTGCCCTTTCAAAATTGCTGTTTTGTCCCCTTGTACAAACATACAGAGAGAGCTGTATGTTTTCCCCAGCAGGGCCAATATCTTTGTTTCAGGTAGGAGGGAAATAGATCAGGAAAACAGTGTGAGGGGAAAGGTTTCACTCTTTCTGCAATGGAAAATGTTTCAGGGAGAGAAGGGTTCAGCAACCCTTTCCCCCTGTGCTTCTGCTCCAATACAATATTGTGGCTGCTTACATAAAAATAAAGAAGAAGTCGAGATCCAATCAAAGATCTCCCACATAATGTGCAGTTTGACCTCTGTTAATCAAGGTTCAAATGGAAATACAGGTCTTGCACTTTCCCAGTATCCTAGAGTTCGTTCTCAGACTTGTCTTTGTGCTTCTTATTAATATCAAAGAAGAAAGGATCTTAACTATATAATAAAGTTTCAGCTAGAGTTTAATTTGCAGTTCTGGGTAGATTTATTTGTAATTAATATGCCGTGAAATATTAATCCTATAATGTTCAAATATATGAAAGACATGGCTGATTTACATTATAAGCAAGCTAGTTAGATTTTTATTGATGTGTAAAGAATTAACTAGTTTTAACTTTTTTAAAAGTGAAGCAAAAATGTGCAACTTAGCTATAGAGGATTCATAGTTTATTTTTAGAAAAATAGTACAGTGTGTTTATGTGGCAAAATTAAAAGCATTTGCATGACAGATTTATACAGCTTGTAGCTTTGTTTCTGTGTGTCTCTAACTGCATTTTTGTTGTACATGGCTCTAAATATTTATATATATTTTAATATAGAGTTATGATAAATGTTTTCTGGGATCATCTGAAACTGCTGATGCAAATAGAGTGTTTTGTGGTCAGCTTGGAGCAGTCTATGTATTCACTGAAGCACTCAACCCAGCACAGATATTTGCAATACATCAGCTAGGACCTGGATATAAGGTAGTGGTTTATTATAATTTCAATTTGGGGGGGGGACCACACGTGTTGAATTAAATGTATAACACAAACTGTCTTGATGTTTGGAGTCCTTTGAAATACTCTTAAATTATAACTACGGATTCATGTAATCTACATGCTTTTGCATGTATATCCATCTGATCTCCAACTTTTTCACCAAGGTAAATCAATTAAATAGCCATATTAAAGAAAACCAGCAGAATATTGATGAAAAGCTACAATCTGTAGTAAAGGAATTTTCTAAATATTACTGCAATAGATAGATATACACTACAGTTCAGAATATGCCCATTAATATATATATAAACATTACAGAGAGCACTTCTTAGAAAAAACATCAGAAGAGCGCAAATGGTTAGATGAAGTATGTATGCATCTGTATTGGTTTATTAAGTTTTATATCCTGCCTTTCCCATTGCCATTGGTGTACTCGGGGTGGGTAACTAAAGCATGAATGCACATAACAATTACAGCACCTCAATACAAAGTCAAAGCATACATAAGAATCATTCTATGGAAAAAGGTAGAAACTTATAGAGCTAAATATTTCCCCTTCCTCTGTTCTGGCAGTTAATGATCTTTAGCTGCATTCACAGCAATGACATCCTTAATATTGTAAAAAGGTATGGTAAACTTACAGCACAATCCTATACATACTTTACTCAGAAGTAAGTCCCACTATAATCATGTGGAGCTTACTTCCAAGAAAGCATGTTTAGAATTACAGTCCTACACAATGTACGGTAATATATTAACTATGGTGAAATGGATATGTTGAGATAACAAAACGTTTTAAAGTAGTGTTGCTTTCAGTTAGTGACTTGCTTTTACTTGTCAGCAATGTTATCTTCCATGACAAATGATTTGCAAATGTGCAACATGTGATAGTAGTAACTAAAGTGGATAGTTCATTGCAGGAGATAAATATTTTCTCTAGTGCATAATCAGTTGATGAGAAAACAAAGTTATGAATTGCTGTACATTTTATTGTGGTAACTTTTGATCTTTAAAGGCCAGGATCCAATGAACTGTTCAGCTAGTTCTCCACACCCAGATTTGTTCTTTTCTAGCAGTTTCAAAAATTGTTTGTAATATGGCAGTGGGTGTCAGTTTAAGAAGGCACATGCAAGACCCTGCTCAGGCTAAGTAATCTCTGCGTCCCAGTCAAAGTTTTTTTTAAAAAATAATTTTTATAGTGTCTACAGCTCTTTCAAAGTTTAAACATTCTGTAGCAAATAGAGCTGGGGATGCATGCTGTTTTGCTAAAAATGTAATCTATATATATAAAAGAAGGTGTCCTGACTGACTGACTCATCAACACCCAGCTCAACCCGTTTAATCTAGGAACGTGAAATTTTGAAGGGGCATTTCTTTTATGATGTAGACCCCCACTAAGGAAGGATTTTGGGAAATTCCATCCCTAAGGGGGTGAAAAAAGGGGGCAAAATCGCCACACTCTCATATCTGCAGTTCTGCAAATAGGCCTCACCTCATAATTGCTGCAGGAGCCAATAGCAGCAGTTATGCAAATAGCCCATACAACACTTAGAATGTTCGTATGAATTCCTGCAAGGACCAGTAGGGCTGGATATGCAAATCTCCCCTAGGCCATTTAGAATGTTCTCTGAGGGGGTGAAAAGGGAGGGAAACTTTTTACATGACGGGGTGAAAAGGGAGGGAAACTTAAAAATGACTGACTGACTGTTGTGTGTGGGGCATCGTCGCATAGGCTCCATCACGTTTAGACAGATCTACCCCAAACTTGGCATGCTCACTCTTCATTACCTGTAGACTCTCAGGATTAACCTGATTTTTCTTTAAGAAGAGATATTTCTGTCACAAAAGATTTCTGCTGCCAGCACCCAGCCTAAACGTTACACTTTCAGTCAGGGACACTGCATCTTTTCCATACATGTTTCTTTTAAAAACAATTATACCAAATCCTAAAATCCACGCGAGCGCAGCTGCGGGCAACAGCTAGTGCACTGATAAAAAGATACTGTTAGAAACTTGAGGGAAATATGATATTATAATCCTTAATTACAAAATAATAATAATTACATTTTATGTATTTCTAATACTTTCTGGCACTCTAGAACTTTCTAGTACTATAATGGCAGGGATTTTCCCCTGCAAGTATATGTTATCTATCTTGGGCTGAGCAATCCTATGCTTGACTTATGCTGGGGCAGAGGGGATATGCTACTGCTACATCAGCAAAATAGCCACTATATCCTATACCAGTGATGGCGAACCTTTTTGAGCCCGAGTGCCCAAACTGCAACACAAAACCAACTTATTTATTTCAAAGTGCCAACACTGCAATTAAACCTGAATACTGAGGTTTTAGTTTTAGAAAAACAACTCATACAGTTGTCCGAACTAATTAACATATTTTGTCTTAAAAGAAAAACACAATAACAGAGCTTTCAATGATACAAACAGTTTTTTGTTGGAAAAAAAATCAACTCAAAAAATTATTATTAGTACTACATTGTACACATAGCCTGAAGGGAATTTATACAAACTTTTTAAATAATTAGGTACATGTATTTTTGGATAAGGGATTCTCAAATTGTAGTATGATTATATGCCAGACTGAAATTGTATGGGGCAAGCTTTACCCCGGGTCCTTTCCCCGGGTCCTTTCCCTGCTTCTACAGGTGTCGGATTAGTAAAAGTAAAAGTCAACCTGTACTAGGATGAGCAAGATAAACAAGAAAACTAAACGTGCTTAACACTTTTTAAACACTTTATGGCTTGGACTGCAAACACTGCATTAGGTAAAAGTTGGGTTGCCATAATAATAATAATAAATAAAGTGCATTAGGTAAAAGTTTGCATTGGGCATGCTTTTGCACAATTAATGTGATTTTTGCTATTGCATGCATGCTGATAATTTGTCAAACCTTGGCTCATACTCCGTTAGTTTGAGAGCAACACATGCAGCACTCAGGTCAACTGTTAGGACTTTACATCCAAGCCATGCTCTGTGCATCATTCTTCAGAATCTTTTAAATGTGATAACAATGTAGAAAAGAATTCTGTAACAGGAATTCTAGAATAAAATCATTCTGTTCCACACTGTGAGAAAGAACAAGATCATTAGTGTTTTGCAGAAGAGGACGGTCTTTTTGCGATCTGGTGATCAATGGCTCGAGTGCCCACAGAGAGGTCCCTGCGTGCCAGCTGTGGCACCCGTGCCATAGGTTCGCCATCACTGTCCTATACAGTGTACACAGTTAGCCCAGGAGGGGAAAGGAAAACACACCACTCAGAAAATCCCAAATGGGAGAAAAATGGCAGCCTCCATAGAAACACTGCCAGCCCCCCCCAATCAGAGATGGTAGCACCACCACCACCCCAGATGCCACCCACACATGGAGGGAGCCAGTGAACTCAGGACAATGGAGACACTCCAGGACACCTCCGTGCACCACAACCACACCCAACACACACAATGACTCAACAACAGCCCTACTCCATTGTCTCCGGTATCACAGATAGCAACAACCCTGCTACTATGAATCCCGAGGCATTCCTGCAGGCCTGTTTTTGAAGACAATACACAAAGGGAAAGAAGGAGAAGCCACACAACACAGAATCGACATAGGTCACTTGGCAGAAGGCCTGCAGAGAGTGCACACAGCTCTCCTGGGAACAAGGTTGCAGGACCCACCAAAAGCGGAAAATGCTATTTTGTGTTGCTGAGAAAGGACAACTAGGGGAGGTAAAAAACACACACAGATTGCACCCTAAGTAAATATAAAATATTTTGACTATGGCACAAAAAGAATATTTTAGCTCTGTATAAAGGAAAAATAAGATGTTAGCAATATGTAATAAATATTTAACAGGATATGTACATTTGACTTAAAGCAATTTAAATATGTTGATGATTCAGATTACCATCAATGCTTCTCCTCCCATGTTATAGAATAGCTATGTTTTTGTGATTAATACAGTGATTTTCTGTTTTAAAGTTCTTGCTTTCTTTCTCAGAGTACATTCAAATTTAAATCTGAGAGTGATATTCATCTGGCTGAACACCACAAACAGGTTCTATATGATGGGAAACTTGCAAGTAGTATTGCCTTCACTTACAATGCTAAGGCTACGGATGCTCAGTTATGCCTTGAATCCTCACCAAAGGAAAATCCTTCAATTTTTGTACACTCCCCACATGCTCTTATGCTTCAGGTTTGTGTATATTGATTTGTTCATGTTTTATTAATGGCCCATAAAGCCTTAAACCCAAGGCTGCCAAGTTTTAAATGAATTTTTAGAACAACTGTTTCTATAAGCTGTTAATCTGTGCAGTTTGGTTTCTTTTTCTGTCTCTGTTAACCATCAGTATGTCCTTATCCTAAAATTCCTTTATCATAACCTGTGAATTGATAGTCCTGGATTTGGTAATCATTCTCTGAACACAGTATTTTCCAGGTAGAGGAAAGGGCCATAGCTCAGTGCTAGAGCACATGTTTTTCATGCAGACATTCTCAATTTAGTCGCTGGCATCAGCCAAGAAGGACCTGTGGTGCACCCCCTGAAATCTTAGCTGTGTAAAGGGCTGAATCTGTGATATATTGAATATATCACAGAGTCAGCCCTTTTTACTTAGGTCATTCATTTCATTTATTGCAGCAGAGAGGAACCTGTGGACATTTCCCATCCAGCCTGCAGAGGTGGCTACCTTCTTGGACACTGCCCCCAGGAGTCTACCAGTGGCTTGGGAAGGGGGCAGGAATCCCCATTATTTCCAGTCACTGATCAGAGATAACAGCGGGATTCCCCACCCCAAGTCCCATGGAGGCTTGGGAGAAGGAGGAGAGAGGAATCCCTCTGTTATCTACAATCAATGGGGGATTCCGCTTAGGATGCTAATCACTCCCTCATTTGGGAGGGCACAGGCTGAGCTAAGAACTTTGCCCTTGCCATGTATTCCCTGATCAGGGAAATATGATGCTTCAGCTACAGACACCCTTGCTGCAGCCAATAAGTTAGGTGCAAGTTCTATATCATCTCCCTTCCCCCACAATTCCATTTCAGTAATTCATCGTCAGGTACAGCTAGGAAAGAATGGAACCCTGGAGAGTCACTGTCACTCAGTGTTGACAGTACTGAGCTAGATGGACTGATTGTCTGACTCGGCATAAGGCAGCTTCTTATGTTCCTATAATTCTTCATCTTTTTTGTGGCAGGGTGTGTGTGTGTGTGTGTGTGTGTGTGTGTGTGTGTGTTTGAAATCATGGGTTAGATCCAGGTCTAGTCATACTTCCAGTAGACTCATTGAAATCAACCGGACTTAAGTTAGTCATGACTTCATTGATTTCAGTGGGTGTATTCCAAATATGACTTAAGTCTGGTTTCAACCCAATAAGTTCTAAATCAGTGGTGGGAAACCTGTGGGCTTCCAGATACTGGGCAATATACAGCAGGGCACAACCACTAATGTAAATATGTTGCGCTAGTATAAACTACTCTAGCGCAACACCAATAACATTAGCTGGTGTGCCTGTTCCCCTGGGAAATCGATGTTCTCTTCTGGCAGGTGGGCAGGGTAAGAAAATGGGCTAGCAGTTGGGCTGCCTCATGATTGGATCCAGGTCCTATGCCACATTAAAGCTATGTAAGCTGTAGCCAGTAAAGGCAGTGGCAAATTTCAACTCACAACTACGTGAGGTTACTGTATATAGGTGTGTGTGTGTGTGTGTGTGTGTATGCATGTATGAAAAAAGAGTACTGTCAACCTGAGTTAAATACTTTCAAATCACTTTGCTTTCAATGGGAAAAGAACATGTTTAAATCACTCCCATTAAAATAAATGGATAACCTACCTCACAGGGTTGTTGTGAGGATAAAAAGGAGAGGAGGATTATGTAAGCCGCCTTGGGTTCCTTGCAGGAAAAAAGGCGGGGCACAAATATAATTAATAAATAAAATAAATGGCCACCCCCCAATAATGGCCACTCCCAATGGATTGAGGACCTATTGATTATTTCCACCTTTGAACGGGTGATATTCAGATGCCACCTACACATGGATAAATTATAGGATGTTTCCCTTGCCTTTGTTGAAACTTACGCAAAACTACTTCTACTGACAGTAGTATATTTCCTTATATACATGTAATACATAGGTGTATAAATTCCATATGTATTTATTGCAACTGATATACCTAACCATTATGAAATGTAAACGATGTTTTTTTTGGGGGGGTGCTTTCTTTATCATTTTTTGGTTTTGTTATAACTTTCTGAATTTCACAATTAAAAAAATTATAAAAACTAAATAAATGGGTTTCAACATTGCTCACCTTTGCATGGATCACCCCTTTGTAATGCATGCTTGAAAGTTGACATAAAATAGTAATAATACTGTAGTAGTATGGAGGCCTGATACAATGGAACTGACTTTTCTTTTTTTAATGTAGGATGTCAAAGCAATTGTGACACATTCGATCCACAGTGCAATTCATTCAATAGGAGGAATCCAAGTTCTTTTCCCTCTCTTTGCTCAATTAGACAATCGGCAGCTACATGATAGTCAAGTGGAAACAACTGTCTGGTAAGTTTGTTTTGTCACAACATATCAACAAAGCTGATTGGCTGACATGGTAATTTTGGATTAAATTTTATGGAAGTGTTGGAGTGCCTTTTCTCACTGTGCTGTGCTCTATCTTTTCCCTTCCCCAACTCCCTTTCCCCATGTCGTTTACACTATGATCTGTGACCTGTGACGAAGAAACAGTCTGCAGCCTTAAAATCTAAGGGTGTGGGACAACATAGGCTGGGGGTGGGGGAGGAATAAAAAGAAGCTAAAGTTCATATTTGGATTACAAAATAACTTTCAAGAAGATGGATCTTTCCATGTTGTTAAATACAATTAGAATATGCGTAAAAAAAGATCTGAAAAATGAATTCTTTCTGAGATGTGCAGAATTGGAGAAGAATTACTCTTTAGATATTTCCTAGCTTGTCCTGTAAATGCCACTACTATCACTAAACGGTGGAAATAGAGAAAAAAGAGTAATTATTGCAATTAGTTGGTACGGTTTTCAAGTTTTACGGGCAACTGCCAAAAATTGTATCTCAGTACTTACTTTGGACATTTGTCATAATGGCTAGTAAATCTTCTTCAAGTAAACTAGAATCTGTCCATCTATCAATAGCAGCTGGTCTTGAGAATTAGTAAATGTTAATTTATGTGGTAAACATCAACATTTTGCGAAGTGACATTTTACCACAGTATATCCATCTTAACAAGTTTGGGGTACACTCAAGAGAGTTGTTCAGTGCTCCTCAGAATAGTTTCTTACATAGAATTGTATCTATCCTACAGTAAGTGTGTACAAAGATTCTCAAAGGATAGCAAATGAATATTGATAGTAGTGGAAAGAGAAGACTTCCAATAATTGCGTCCAATAAACTTCCCATTACATTAATGAAAAATTATTCTTTTGGATTGGAATGAGATGCCATGCATAGGTTTTTTAAGGGCACAGAAAATCTAGCATCGAACTATATAGCTACCACTGAAGTTTGTTGCCACTGAGGTTTGCTTTTCAGTTGTCTAGATCAGATGTAGGTAGGACTCATAGTAAGTAAATATTCACAGGTATTTGTGTTATGAACTTCAGCCATTGAAAAGTATAGAAATGTAATAAATAAATGATAAAACAATGCAAAACTTTAGAGGGGGGAAATTGCTGCTTTAAACCAAAAATATCCCCCAAGCACCCACTCCCCATCATCCTTCACAGAAAAGGAAGGAAGAGATGGGAGATCTAGTTCAGGGTCTTAAGCTTCTGGTACTCCCTTACATTCCCTAGAATTATCACTATTTATAGCTTTATTGGGAAGAGGACGAGACTCTGGGTGTTTCTTCTCCTGCCCCCCAAAAGCTGAATATTGATTGTCTTCTTGAAGGAAGGTGGCAACACAGCCACTCCTCTTCGATGGCTGACAGATTATTACAACTGTGAAGATCCAAAGAAAGGAGAGTTTCCTTCTGTTAGAGGCTTTCCTTTTCTCTCTTCACATTTATTGGTCTTTTAAGAGCCATTTTGGAGAGAGGACCAATATAGGTTGGTAAATCTCTGCAGTCAGACCTTTCCATTCAGTTCCCTACATGTCTAATGGTGGTATCTCCACATCTACGTTGTGGGGTGAGATTTGTGTCCATTACAAATGACCAGTCTCTTGCTCAGATGACAGGATCTGCCACTATTTCGAGACTTATTTCTGTATCCTTTGACAGTATTACAATGTTGTCAGGGGTGAGACATGTTTAGATTTTTTCTACTTTGTCTGTTAGTCATCCTTTTTGTCATCTGATTTGCTAAACTCTACAGAAAATTATTTAGATCCATTCCAATCAGGTGTCAGACCTGGCTATGGGATGGAAACAGCTTTGGTCACCCTTGTTGATGACTTATGCCAGGGAATGGATGCAGGGAGTGCAACCCTGTTGGTTCTTCTGGACCTCTCAGTGGCTTTCAATACCAAAGCTATGGTATCTTTCTGGAACATTTATCTGAATTGGGCTTGGGAGGCATGGTTTTAAAGTGGTTCCAGTCTTCCCTGGAGGAGCGGTCTTAGAAGGTGGTGCTGCAGGACTTTTGCTCCACCCCATGGCTGTTGAACCTTACAGTATCCCACAGGCTCATTCTGTCCCCCATGCTTTCTAACATCTGGATGAAACTGCTGGGGGAAGTCATCAGGAGGTTTGGGCTGAAGTGTCATCAGTATGTAGATGATACTCAGCTCTACCTCACGTCTCCATCTACATATGCCAGGGAGGCTGTTGAACTCATGAACCAGTGTCTGGAGGCTGGTTTGCGGTGGATGAGGGCAAACAAGCTGATACTTAATCCAGATAAGATGGAGGTACTGTGGGGTGGGAAACCAATTACTCTGGATGGAGGTTTACAACTGGTCTTAGATGGGCTTGCACTCTTCCTAAAAGACCAAGTATGTAGTCTTGGCATCCTCCTGGACACTGCGCTAACTGGGGAAGCCCAAGTTGCTGCAGTGTCTGGGGGGCATTTTACCAGCTTAGGCTGGTACGACAGCTGCGGCCCTACCTGGAGAGGACAGACCTTGCCTCAGTTATCCGTGCACTAATGACATCCAGGCTGGACTACTGTAATGCGTTATATGTGGGGCTGCCTTTGAAGATGGTTCAGAAACTTCAGCTGGTGCAGAATGCAGCTGCCCAAGGGTTGGTGGGGGTGAGACAATTTGATCATGTAATGCCTGTACTGCGCCAGCTACACTGACTACCAGTGTGTTTCTGAACCCAATTTAAAGTGCTGGTGTTGACCTTTAAAGCCTTAAACGGTTTGAGGCCAAATTACTGGAAGGTCCACTGCCACACATATCAGCCTGCCAGCATTTTAAGATCAGCAAGAGAGTCCCTTCTTATGTATCTAACTGTGAGAGCAGTTAGGTCGGTAACCACACATGAGAGGCCTTCTTTGCAGTGGCCCCACACCTCTGTAATAAGTTGCCATCGGGGGTCCACTATGCCCCGACTTTACACACTTTTAAGAAGGCCTTGAAAACATATTACTTTACTCTGGCCTTCTCCTAATATGATTGCTTTTGTTGCTGTTTTTATTGTTGGTTCTGTTGATGTTTTTGTTGTTGCTTTTATTGTATTCTTACTGTTTTTATCGTTCTTAATATCATACAGGTTTTATGTGTTCTATTGTACACTGCCTTGGGAGGGCTTCTGCCCTGAAAGGCGGCCAACAAATATATATATGTTTAAAATAAATAAATAAATTATGGAAACAAAGTAAAGTTAGGGCACAATCCTGTTGTGATGCTTATAAGCCCCCGAACTTGGAGGCTTATTGGCATCCAGTGTGGAATGGGAGGAGCGGCAGATCTTCATTTCCCCGTCCTCCCGCTCTGCAGTTTTGCTGGACAGGCTTTTTTGCCCATCTAGCTGGAGCATCTCGGAGAGGGAGGGAAGGAGGCTGGAGCGGCTTCAGGATACCTCATATCCTGGCCTCCCCAGCCTTCTCCCCTTCCCCTCCCCTGAAATGTCCCCTTTTCCCAACCTTGGAGAGCAGCCGGCACGGTTTTTTCTGCACTAGATGTGCGGGGACGGGAATTGGAGCTCTGATTCCCAGCTCTGAGATTGAAGTGCTCTCTCTGACCTCGGAGCTGGGAATCCAAAATATCCTATGGCCCCTCAGACAATGTCTAGAGGCCATAGGATCATTCTCTTAGCATCTTTTGTGCCTTTTGTGGCAGAATTCATTATGCCTATGCAGACCTCATGTTATGCCTGTGCAGTCCTCTCTGGACCACTTTCAAGTGCCATTTTGGTTAAAATAAACAGGGATGGGCAACCTGGGGCTCTCCAGGTGTTTTAGATTAGAACTTCCATCGGCCACAGCCACCATGGCTGATAAGGGATTATTGGTGTTGTAGTCCAAAACATCAGTTGCCTACCCCTGCAATAAGGCATACAGGTTGAGTGGGTTAGCTCCTTGAAATATGGTATCCCTCTTTCCCTTGGGCTGGAGAATGTGGAGTCTTGCTAGACACTGTAAAAGGAGGCTGTGGCTCCTTATCAAGTCTGCAGCTACAGCCTTAGTTGAGTGAAAGCGCTACCGAGGTGTGAAAAATAAAGCATAGAAACCTGAACTTTTTTGAGAAAAGATTACATCTGCATTGCTATAAAGTCAGTTTTCCCTTCAGGGTGATTTTCTGAAAATTTTGCTTTACAAGCAGACATTTGCTCCATTTTTTCCTCCATCCTTCCTTTTAAATGGGAAGCTCCTTGGCAGCAGGGACCTATCTGTGTTGTTAGTGTAGCTCTGTAAGTGTCAGGTCTGGGATGTGAGGAGCAGGGGTTCTTGGCTGGAACACCAGGGCCAGGGGAGATGGAGGCACAGGAAGGGCCAGGGGCAGAAGCACAGTCCAGGAGCAGGCAAGGGCCAGCTACGTCAAAGGCACAGTGGGGCCAGAGGCAGAGGCAGAGTCCAAGAACAAGTGAGGATCAGATATGTGCAAGGTGCAGCAGGGCCAGAGGCAGAGGCATAGTCCTAGGAACAAGCAAGGGTCAGATACATACAGGGCAGCAGTGGGGGCAGAGGCATAAGTCAGAAGCAGGCAAAGGTCAAGCACAAGCAAGGCAAGAATCAGTATTGGTAGCAGAGAGTCAAGAACTGGCTGAAGACACCACAATGACTTGTATTGCTGTGGCAAAGGCCTGAGGGGAGAGGAAGCCCTTATGTAGGGCTTCCTGCTACTCCCAGCTGGTCTGCATTAGCAAGCCTAGGAGCAGCTGGAGGTTTGGGGCTGAGCCCTGCAAGTAGTGCAGCGTAGGCCGGGCTGCCTTCTGAAAAGTGGCCACCAGATGGAGCTGTGGCGCTGTGCTGGCTGAGCAGATCCTGACAATAAGGGACCATGTACACTGATAGCACATTATTGATGAATGATAATGAGGATGGCAACAACAACAAGCAAATACTTGCAGAACACTGGTAGAAACATACTTTCATTCTGTGCTCAGTTCTTTGGATCCAAATTATTATTTTTGAATTAGATTTGAGTTAGTACTCTTCCAGTCATAGGCTGGGCAGAGGGAGGGGGTGTTATGATATTGATACCTGCTCAAGAGAGGTGTCTAAACAAAATACATTCCTTTAGTTAGAAGAGCGCTTGAAGTTGCTGAAATATTTTCTCTGTAATAAAAATGCTTTAAAGAGATTTTTTCTATAACTATAGAAAATAAAGAAACCCCTCTCATATAAAATAAATATATGTGGATCTTCACTTCCAAAATTTATATAGTATATTAAAAAGGGAATTAGTAAGAATGATGTAGAAAAGCGGAGAAAAATGACAGATTGGAGTACAGTCATGCCTTGGATTGAGAGCATAATTCGTTCTGGAAACGTGCTTGTAATCCAAAACACTCTTATATCAAAACGAAATCCCCCAAAAAAAATTTGTACAGAGATTTTTAATTTAAGCCATACTACAGTACTTGTATTGCAAGACGTCGCTTGTATATCAAGTTAAAAAAAAATTAAATAAATATTTAAAAATTTGCTTGTCTTGCAAAATGCTCTCAAACCAAGTTACTTGCAATCCAAGGTATTACTGTATGTATATGAGGCTCTCAGAAATAAAAAATAATTAACCCATTATTAAGAAATTTGCATCACAATCCTATGTGTCTGTACTCAGAAGTGAGTTCCACTGTGTTCAGTGGTATTTATTAGTTATGTGTTTAGGACTGGTAGCAAAGCATAGGGAAGTAAATGTAATTCTTTTGGGCTTTTATATTGAGCTGGGTAGATAAGATCTTAAGTATAAGCTAGCATGGAGAAAATCAGTTCAGTGGACCATGAGTGGTGTATAATCTCTCACCTTGCGACCCTGCAGTCTTTCAATTGCCTCCTGAACCTCTAATTTTATGGTACTTTGCATCTCCTCATTCTTTCAATCTCCTGCTGAACCTCTAATCTATTGATGGCACTTGTCCTCTCACGTCTATGTCCTTTCTTGATGCCTATGACTGATCTACTAAAGGCACAATCCTATGTATGTTTAGACAGAAAAAAATCCAACAACTCCCAGAATTGTATGTCTTGTTTCTGACTAAACAGGCGTAAGATTGTCATTGTACCCTAAAATGCCACTGGCTTTATGTTGACAGCAGTGACATAGCTCCTTCGATTGCCATAAGCTTAGTTCCTCTGATGTTGGAGGGGATGGGCAAATCTATTAGATTAGTTTTCAGTCAGTTTGTCCCATTTTGATTTGAGAACTGTTCAAAAAGAAATGCACACAAGAATATATGCATTTGATCGCAATTTTCCAAATGGAAACATTTTTAATTAACATTTTTTAACATGTCTGCTATTTTCCCTGATAGACTAAAACGATTTTGTGCACGCTTTCCCCAAATATGCATATTTTGTGCATAGCTTTGCTTAATGTACATATTTCTGGTGCATATTTTAAAATTGCCAAACTTGAGTTCAAAATATGGGAAAGTTGCAACTGTGTTTTGTAGTGCAATTGCATTCTGGTTTGTACTTTGATTCGGGGAGTGCAAATTAGGTATGTTCATATTAAAATGCAAACTGAATGAAATTCTCATCCACCCCTAGTTGTTATTAATTTTGCATGTTAATTTTGAATTAGTCAGCAACTTGCACTAACCAGTAGAAACTTTGGAGTCAACTAAAATAAACATATATTTTTTTAACACAATGTTTGAGCTTGTGCTGGTGTCTCAACTCCATTGGTTTCTGGACAGTACGGACTATCTAGATCCATTTCAATTAAGATTCTGGATTGGTTTTGGGATAGAGAAGCCCTTGGATGTCCTGTTGGACAGTCTATGCTGGGAAATGGACAGGAGGAGTGTCTCTGTTGGTTCTGCTTAACTTTTCAGTAGCTGCCTATTCCATCATCCTCCATATCCTTCTTGACTGCCTGGCTGGGGATTGGGGACACTGTTATAGTGATCTAGTCCTTCTTAGAAGATTGGTTCCAGAAGGTGGTACTGGGGGACTGCTGCTTGACACCATGGAATTTGGTTTATGGTGTCCTGCAGGATTTCAATCACATGTTTTTTAATATCTATCTAAAACCACTGGAGCCAATCATCTGGAGATTTGGAGTTCATTGTCATCAATCTGCTGATGATACTCAGCTATATCTCTCCTTTCCATCTCAGTCCATGGAGGCCAGGAAAGTCATGAATAGGTACATGAAATCAGTAATGGACTGGATGTTCATTGAAACTTAATCTAGACAAGACAGACATTTCTTGTTCCAATAGAACTACTGTAGTGATGGGGGTACAGCCTGTTTGGAGTAGTTTGGGAATGCTTCTGTACCCAATGCCTGGATGTAGCAGCTGTGTTCTGAAGTGCTTTTGCCCAGTTTAGGTTTGGTTGCCAACCAACTGTGTCTGTTTCTGAAGAAGGTGGATCTGACATGGTCATACATACCATCAAGATTGGATTACTGCAACATGCTCTGTATGGGAGTGCCTTTGAAGAACATCTGGAAACTTCAGCTGGTTCAGAATGCAGTTGTGAGGCTTATGACTAGGTTATTTGGAACTTTTGACTCAGTTTTTATATCATCTTCACTTCTGTTTCATTTAATGTCTCAATTCAAGCCCTAAACAGCCTAGGACAAGAGTTTCTAAATAACTACCTGCTACTACATGAGCCTCCCCGCTCTCTGAGATCATCTGCGGCGAGCATGATAGGGCTTTTGTTGCTGCACCTAGGCTGTGGAATTGCTGGTCTGAGGAGATCAATTTGGCCCTGCCCCTAATAACATTGTATTCTCAACTGAATGCTTTTTTGTTCCTTAAAACTTTTTATGCGCTGTTTGACTCAGATATGATTTTTGCCTGGCTATCTAATATTTTGTGGCTTTTGTATTCCCTGATGTCTGTTCGCCTGTTTGTTGTTTGATTTTGATTTTTATTATTTAGGGCACCTTGTCTGGGAGTGACATAGGATGGGGCATAGAAGCTGCTGTGACCTCAGGAAATCCCTTCCGAGGTCACAGCGCCACGGAGCGCCTGCCACCCCACTTTGTAGTCGGTGCAGTTCTTTCCACGCCGGTTGGGAACCAAACATGGAAGACCATCTTCAGTTCCCCCATGGGGGGGACATTCCCGGGGGCGGGGAGGGAAGGAGCAAGGGACTGCTGGCTTCCATAGAACCAAGCAGTGCCTCAGCTTCTCCTCCTTGTGAGGTGTAAAACATCTAGACAGTAGAAATTGGTCATCTAGATGTTTTTGAGAGCGAGGGGAGCACGTTGGCGATCCTACCCACTGCTCTCCTCCTACACTCAATTGGATGCCCGTAATCCTCTGGGTTAGGAAGGTTATGGGCAGCCGCATAGGATGGGGTTGCCCCTGTTTTTATTGGTGTAATCTGCCTTGGATAACTCAAATAGAAGCAGAAAGGTGTGATATAAATGTTGTTGTTGTTAAGGCCACACAGCAGACTTCAGAGTGATACCTGTGGCTGCAGATTGTTTAACCTCAGAGACTTTGCAAGAAAAGGACAAGTGACATTTGCCATTTTTAAAGAAGGTGTAGCAAATTAACAGATGAATGTAATATAGTATTAGAAAATTATGTTTGGTTCAAATAAAATTTACTGCCTTTACTGTTTCTGTGTAACTATACCATGCAGCTCTAAGAAAGAGTGAGAGCATTTTAAAAAAAAAAAAAATTAGGAACTGCCTTACTTTTGCTTACTTTTGCTTACTTTTACCGAACCAGAAACATCAGTTGATCAGGCTGCGTTTCCTGGGACCTTGTAGGGACAGAGATAAGGAACACACCAAGACTGAAAGAAGTTAAAAGCTTTATTTCAGAGAAAACAGACAAACACACATGGGAGGTAGGGATGCTCCCCCTAACCTCCCCTCAATATACAGTAGATGAGGTGGGATGCCACCCACTCCCTCTGCCACGAGTATGCAATGCAATAGACACAATCACTGTGAAAACTGTCTATCCATTCATACTTACAAATGTACAGTCATTACTGGCCAGGTAATGATGTAACATGAAGGTCTGGATCAGGGTGCGAGCGTGCATGCCTGATCCGGAATCCTACTGTATCACCCAACTTGCTTCCAAAATGTCAGAGGTTCCTATACTTTCCAAAAAGAGGAGGCCATTAATTGGGGTCTTTTAGTTGCTCTCCTTCGTAGATGAGCAAACATCATCCATCAGGAAGAAGTATTCTGGGAGTTGGTGTTCTTTACAGTATGTTTATAGCCATCGAAGTGCTTCTCTGATATCTCAAGGATTTCCTAGGCTTCCATAACAGTTATCTCCTTTAATTTGCAACTTCTTCTGCCCCTTAACTGATACCACCTCCTTAAGGAAGTCAGGCAGAAAGATGTGTACTGATAGTGAATAGGAATGGGGGTTATTTTTCTTAGGCCCTTTCTGATCCCATAAAGTGCCATTTTTGATATGGACCTCCTGGTCCAAACTTGTGTTTTCAATTTTCCCTGCTAATAATATTTAATATACAGCCTGTATTAGTATATTTGATAGTTTATCACTAATGCATTATAGCTGGTATATACCATTATAGCTGGTATAATAATTACGCCCCCGCTGATTCTCTTACAGCCCACCAATTCAGTTGCACAAGCACTCCCCACTGCTTGTGCAACATCGATTTAGCTCCAGGGCAGCCTGAAACAAGCAGAAATGCTCGTTTCTGGAAGGAGGCAGGTCAGCGGAGCTCACATAAGGGAGCTGCACCGACCTGTCTCCTTCAAAAAACAAACTTTTCCACTTGTTTCGGGGCTTTCTCTAGGTAGCGCTAAATCTCCCTTGCATAAGCAATGGTTCCCGCTTGTGCAGTGGAATTGGGGGGACCCACTGCTTGTGGAAGGGAATCAACGGGGGCAGAAGCACCCCATTGGTTTCTGCCCTATGACTGTAATCAGGCTGTTGGACTTAACAAAATTATCTTTAACATACATTTGAAGTTGCTGGGTGAGGTCATCTGAGGGTAGAGTGAAGTATCATCAGTATGCTGATGACACCCAACTCTATTTCTTTGTGTCATTGGAGTCAGGTGAGATGGTGCAGTTCCTGAACCATTGTCTGGAGGTGGTAATGGGCTGGGTGAGGCATAATAAATTGAAATCACTCCTGACAAGATGGAGGTACTGTGAGTAGGTGGTTCTTGGGTCCAGCAAATTTGTGTGCAACCTATTCCAAATTGAAAGCACAGATAAGCAGTTTGGTATGCACTACTGTCATTGGAGGCTGGGTAGCCTTTGTGGCACCTTTTCCCAGCTTTGGCTGATTAGCCAGCTGCAGCCATTCCTGGAAAGGGACAGCTTGGCTACAGTGAGCCATGTTCTGGTAATCTCCCAGCTGGATTACTGTAATGCATTATACCTGGGGTCTCTAATATGGTGCCCACCAATGTGCCTACGCACACCTCTCTTGGTACCCACTAGTTTCCTGCTCCTCCTGATTTTTATTTTATTTCTTATGCTGTTGTTGTTGCTGCTGCTGCTGCTGCTGCTATTATTATTATTATTATTATTATTATTATTATTATTATTATTAAAATTATTATAATAATATTGGGAGGCTGGTGTGCTGCAAAGTGAAGTTCTGCCCTCCAATGTCTTCTTTATTTGGGTTCAAAACAGCAGTTTTGGAGCTCAGACCCCACCTTTGCCATGTACTTAGGTTCTTGGACAAGTTATTTTTCTTTTAGTCTCACCAGTTTGCCTTCTGAGAACTTAGTGTTCTGTGACCAGCCATGCCCACCATGGCAAGCATTTTATGAATGGGTAAGACCCCGCGGCAGCTGTTTTGTGAGAGCACCCATGACATCCCCTCAAAATTCCAAATTTGCCTACTGATCCAAAAAGCTTGGGGTCAGTGGACATAATTATATGTAGGGCTGTCCTCAAAGATAATTCAAAGTTTCAATTGGTTCAGAATTCAGCTACTACAGTTCTGACTGGTTCAAGCTAGGTAGAACCCTATTATACCAGTTCTTAAAGAATTACATTGACTGCCTATTAGTATTTCAGCCCAATTCAAGGTGCTGCTGCTTACCGTTAGAACCCTAAACCCAAATACCCGAAGGAGCGCTACCTCCCATATCATCCAGCTGTGTATGAAAATCTTCAGATAAGGTCCTTCTCCATATACCATCAGTTGGTGACATTTGTTGTGTTTGTACAAATGAGATGTCCTTCTGCAGTAGTAGAGTGTCATCCACTGAAAAATGTGCCAATTTCCATTTTGAAGCTTTATCCTGAGATCCTTACAACTAGCCCTAGTAGGGAATACAATTTTGTACTTTGAGATGATTGAAACTAAGCAGTGTCTTACTAATGATTAGTTATGTCAGTGAATTTGGAATTGGGGAAACCCATCCAACATTTAGGCCTAACTCATAATATGTTAGCTGCCAGCCA
The DNA here is from genome assembly GCA_021292165.1 of Shinisaurus crocodilurus. Taxonomy (NCBI): domain Eukaryota; kingdom Metazoa; phylum Chordata; class Lepidosauria; order Squamata; family Shinisauridae; genus Shinisaurus; species Shinisaurus crocodilurus. The sequence continues at coordinate 258,783,073 of CM037878.1, read as the reverse complement.
GCTTTTCCTGCCACGCTTCTGCTTCCCAAGCGAAATTACACTTACGGAGGGAATGAGAACTGATGGTGATAGAGGCTTCCTTTTAGACCTCATTCTTGAGTATTGAGTATGTTCAGAAGTGTCCAGGTCTGGATGAGTGTTATAAGGCCTCTCCTTTTTTCAGCAGTCCTTTCTGCTTCTGGTTCTCCTTGCTTCACAAGGGAAAGTTTTCTCAATAGAGGACTAACAGGGAGAACCCCAATTTTTTCTGGGTTCTTGGAGAGCTTGGAAAATCCAACGAATTACTGAACAAATTGCAGGTTGGGTGGTGGGGCAGTTCACCTATCACTGTTACTAATGAATTTGTGTACCGGCTGTTGTATTGTTCGTATATTATCATTACTTTTCAGACATACGATTGTGTTCTAGATGGGACATGGTATAGAGGAGATATAGGAATGGGCTGAAGTATCCTTTATATTTGCCTTTGTATCTAGGGGAGTTGGAAATAGGCAACAATGGAGAGAAATTTTTATGGCAGTGCACAGAATTTTGCAAGTTTAATGTGAACCCTGCAGCAGTCCGATGCAGTTTAGTTTCTGGTAAGTTTTTTTCAAACAGAATTTAATGTTCATCTTGAGAGATGGCTTTCTCACAAATGTTACTTCCCCCTCTGTTCAACAGTGACTTATTTTAAAAGATTTCCATGGAATAAATTTTACTTGGAATGGCCAACATACTAAGTATTAAGCTGCTCTGGGAGTTCTTTTAGATTTGGAGAGTTGGGTATAAATACTTGTAAGTAAATAAGTAGAATTATATTTTTGTGCAGGGACAGCACTTTGATGTATGGATCAAATTCAAATTCTAGAATTCTCGTCAGAGCCTGCTTGACCGGTGCTTTGATTCATTTGGAAGAAAGTACATACAAGTACATAAGAATGGAACATAGGATAAAAGGGCTATAGCTCAGTGATGGAACTCATGTTTTGCATGCAAAAGGTCCCAGGTCCAGGACCTTCCATCTCCAGGCAAGGATGGAAGACTCCAGTCTGAAATCCTGAAGAGCCTCTGGTATTCAGAGTAGACAATACCGACATAGATGGATCAGTGGGTATGAGAGTATCTATTTTCATATGTGGTGGTCATGTAAATTAGAAATGAAATTTTGGGAAATTGTTAATAAACAAATTGAAAAAATTGTTAGCATCCTTTAGCTCCTTTGATTTCTTTTTTATTAGCTTTCACAAAAAATGCACCTCCAGGATACTCAGAGTTAATATCCTATATAATAGTTGCAGCACAGATATACTGTGCAAGATTATTTGTTTGTTTCTTACATTTATATCCCACCTTTCCTCCAAGGAGCCCAAGGCAGTGTACATGATCCTCCTCTTCATTTTATCCTCACAACAACCCTGTGAGGTAGGTTAGGCTGAGAGTCAGTGACTGGGCCCAAAGTCACCCAGTGGGCTTCATGGCTGAGTGGGGACTAGAACCCTGGTCTCCTGAGTCCCAGTCCAACACTCTAACCACTACACCACACTGTCTCTCAAGATACCGGAAATTGTCAAGAGTATCCAAATTGAATGGGACCAATGCTATAAGGCAGCTAGCTACCTATGTTTCCTAGGAAAGAGAATCCTGAATTATGTGTTGGAGGACTCCTAATGGGGTGGCAGTTTTTATGTGTGCTAAAGGAGGGCCTCTTGTTTACGTGCAAATATCAAAAGTAATATATTTCTGAGTTCGTAAGTTAAACATAAATGCGGCAAGGTTTTAGAAGAAAGTCAGGCCAGGCATACATGGTGCCTCACAGCTGTCTGAAAAGTCAGGAACACATTGTTTTAATCTACAACTGAAATGAAGTATGTATAACTGCTCACATTCAGCTTGTGTTATCCTTACCAACTCCTTTTCCTGTTGCTATTTCCCCTTCTGACAGAATGTAGATTCTACGAGTTTTTTAAGCAGGGTTGTCTCTTCGCCCACCCCCGCCTTTCTTTCTTTTGCTTATGTTACTGTGAAGGGGCCATATAAATTGATAGTGCTATAATAAGACAGTTTTTATGTAATAGTCATTCATAGATTATCATGCTTAGATGGTTTCAGGTGTTAACTGTGTCTTCACTTTCCATTTCTGCGCAGTAAAAAACGATTTCCATAAATTATTTTTATATACTGCCTCTGCCCTGTGTTTACTTCAAACTCATTAACATTTAAAGCTGAAGTTGAATATGAATGGATTCTAAATCATTTCATTAAGATTAGTTTGAGATTGCAAAAGTGCTACAATTCGTTTCATTATGACAAATTTCAGATGATACAATTATGCTTGGAGCACACTGCACTTTGAACTTGATATATTGAGATGTTAAGGTGTTTCACTTTTTGGTAGAGCAGAAAAAGAGTTGGAGAATAAAAAAGTAAATGTGATATGAAACTTTGAAATTATGAATACTATGAGGATGTATATAAAGAACCTTTCCTCTCTGTTTCCGAACACAACTTCTAATGTTTCATACAATGCATAATTAACTTATGGAATTCAGTATAAAAATGTTTTTTTAAAAGGATGATGCACATTCACTGTGGATACATTTTTCAACTGCTATTGGCTATGACCACTAAATGCAATCCTATGCATATCTACTGGGAAGTGAGTCCCACAGAGTTCGGTGGGATTCCCAGGTAAGTGTGCATATGATTGTAGCCTAAATGGTGTAATGCCTGGTTAATTACATACAAGATTTTAACCGACACATATATATTAACTGTCAGATTAATGTTGCAGTCCTGATAGTTATTGGGTTGAATGCAGACTTACGGTAGTTATACTTAGAATAGTCCCATTCAAACCAAGGGGGCTTAAGCTAGTAATGACTAACTTAAATTGAGGGTTTTCAGTGGGTCTACTGTAAGTATGACTGAACCTGGATCCAATCCATTGATATTTGTTTTTATAGTTTATTGGTTGTGCACAACTTTGGATTCCATATTCATGGTTGATAATGTGGTAAATAAATGAAACTTGATAAAGATTTCTTAGTTGATTGGTAAAGGAACTGAGATTAGCAATTAGGAATCCTGATTGCTGGTCCAATTCAGTTCATATCCTGGTTTTAGTTTGATTATGCTGTTTTATGTGACCCAAACAATGCAGCAGATATGATTGTAGCAAACATCATAGCTATAAATATGAATGTGATCTAGAGTTTTAAAGTAGTGGTATATATGATGTGCTGTTCGGGGTTTAAACAATTATTTATTGAACCAAAACACATTGCATTGATTTAATTTCCTCAAGAAACACTTAAATTTCTGCTATAACTCCTGGGTTAGATCCAGAGAACCACAAATAGTATTCTGCTCGTGGAGCAGGGCTTTGCAGTTCTCAGCACTCCCCAGACAGCTGATCTTGAATTTCAGGCAGCGGACTCTTGAAAACTATGTGGGATCTGGTACTGCAGGCTTCTGATGGAGAGGAAAGGTGGCAGAAATCATATACACATGCTTGTGTGACAAAAGAATCTGCTTGTGCAAAGAACCTGTAGATCCAACCCCCCCCAAAAAGATAAATTTGTTAGAATACTGTAATAATCTTTTAATATTTATAAAATGTAACCCAGTCCTTACTCTGAATGTGTTAGGATTACACAAAAAACATGAAAATGGGGATGATAAGTCTGGCAGGGTTTTGTTTTTTTTAAAGCTAATTATTAGGATTTGCATTGGACAGTAAATGACTTGAATTGCATGGCAGTTTTAACAAAGAAATGGATGAAGAAATCTTGCACAATATTGACTTCCTCTCCATTTTTTCCCTTGTCTTAGTCAGGCCTCTGCATTGTTGAGAATATTTACGTTGGTATAGATCTTCTTAACAGTGATGTAGAGCTTGGAGCTACTTTGCTATATCTATTTGTGTAACACAAGCAACCTTGCCTACATGGTTTGCTAGTGCAGCTCTTTCAGAATTGGATTGTTGGAATTTTCTGTGAATACTGATACTACTTCCGTCAATACCTTTTGTAGCATTTAAACTGCATGTTAGTTTTCTGTATAATTTGATGATATATTAATTGACCAGTTTTGTGAACTATATAGTTTTGGGCTATTGCTCTGAATGTATAATACAGGGCAGACCATACTGAGTAAATTACATTGAGTTAGGTTGCCCAGTCTGCTTTTTAGATAATCAAAGAAATGTTGTGTCCTGTAGCACACTGAGGTGTTGTTGGTTTGAGCTTAACAATTTCCTAAAGCCATGTTAATTCCAAGGGAATCTTTATTTTATTAAATTTGTCTTCTTGAAATATTTATATCCCACCAACCTTTAAAAAAACAGTCAATGTAGCTTACAACATTAAAACAATAAAGTATCACAGGAATACTGGGAAGCGGAAGATAAAGCACTTTAAGCTGCAATTCTATACACACTTACCTGAGAATAACTCCCATTGAATGAAATGGAACTTACTTCTGAGCAGACATGTATAGGATTGCAGTGTTAGTTAATTACATGTACCCTGTACATAAAACATTTTTTAAAATCCATTTAGTTCTATCAGAACAAATCATCCTATACTGTGACATTTGACAGCAGCGGTGAGCAACATGCAGCCCACAGGCTGCATGTGGCCCCTGCTGCCCCCCCCAAAACATTTAAAAGACATCAGGAGGTGCCATTTGGACCTTTTCTTAACCCTTTTGGCACTCCATAGCCGCTCCGGACTCCTTAAAGAAAAAATAACATTGGCACCATAGGGGTACAGGAAGTGTGGCCCAGTGGAAGAGGCAAAGGGTGAAAATGGCCCCCGCGCTACCTGAAATTGCCCACCCCTGTTTTATAGCAAACCAAGTAAAAGTGAATAGATCCTTGACTATCTTCTGTTATATTAGATTATACGACTGATGCTTTTTTAATTTATTATTTGATAAAAAGATCCATCAGGATACATCCATAAAAGTCTTAGTTTTTAGGGGGAAATGCTTTGGAAAACTTTTAGACTTTTTCCCTTCCTTCAATGTAAATATCATTTCTCATCTTCTGTTTCAACCAAAATACTTTTTCCCCTTTTTGTATCAGCCAAGGCTAAGTATTGTTAAATGGCTTCTTTTCCTTTCAGATAACAATTTCCCCCACATTATTCAATTTGTATTGCATTAGCATAAACTTTTCTTGCAAGTTACACTTTGAATTTTCCTGACTCAAGGACCTTTTAAAGTTTCAAGTTATTCAAGTTAATTTTCCAAATCCATGTATGAATACGCACACAGGGTTGCTTCACAGATAATGGCCAAACCATGTTTGACAATTTGACCATGCTTCATGCTGCATGCTCCTTCTTCCCCCTTCTACTATATTTTGCTGTGACATCTGAATTTCAAAAACCATGGTTTGCATAAACTCAGTGGCGTAGCGTGGGTTGTCAGCACCCGGGGCAAGGCAAGTAATTTGCGCCCCCTAACCCGTGGATTTTAGCACTCGAGTCTCTTTTGCTCGATTTTAGCAATCGAGAGGATTTGTAATTCATAATACAGGCCATTCACCTGGACAAAATGAATGAACAAATCATATTCTTTAGGAGAAGCAAAATGTATAATTAATATTGTACATTGGCATTACTGATCTGGGTTGGGTCTTACAACTGTTTGTCAAACTCTGAGAGTCTCTCCTATTTTTAATATATATTTAAAAAGTCTGGTACCACCAAGCAAGATCTGATTCCTCCAGTACTATCACCATATGAAAGGTACGGTAGCTTAGAAAGATGTTTCAAATGCTTATCATTAGGAAAACATCCTTGTGATCTATGTTAACCGACTCAATTGTTTCCTTTGAGAATATTAAATTAAAGCTATGGGAGGCTTTACATCAAAGAGAACTGAATAATAAGATTGACATACATTCAAGTGTAACATCAGAATTCTGAATCAGTTCAGAAACAAATGACACTGCATTTCAGCCCCAGAAGGCTCCCAGAGAGCAGCTTACAAAGATTAATAATGAGACAGTGCCTGCCCTCAGACATATATAGGATTGCACTTAACTCTATATGTATGCAGCACATATGTCTATAATCTAATCATAACCAAGAAAATAAAGGCTGTTCTAGCAGAATGAAAACATTATAAAAGCAATAGAAATACAATAACTAAATATCATAGCTAAAGTTAGCTTCCCCAAATTGTGAACTACTGCAATAACTCAGCTGACTAATCTTACACATTAAAATCTGTTTGTGCTAAAAAAAAAAAAAAAAAAACCGTAGATGTAGTCCCAAGTATACTTACTTGGAAGCATATTCAAGTGAAATAAATGGGATTCTACTTTCACAAAAAATATTTTTAGAATTTACATGAGCATGTGTATCAATGGATTCATGCCCAGGTTCAAACTGCACTTCTTTGGAAGTAAGACTGATTGATTTCAGTAGAATTCACTTCAGTAAAGTGCTTCAGATCGCATAGTTGTTAAATTAATGCACCAGGAACTACTACACTGAATTATAACTCCCAGACAGCAAAGCCAAGGTGACAAGGGCTCTTCAGCGGCAGCCTCTCCTTGGACCCTCTGCTTTCCTTCCCCCCCCCCAATTATTCATCCTCTTCCCGCCCCCGCCCCCGCCCCCCAGCCTTTCCCGGCAAAAGCAAATTCCTCCACAGACGAGGAAGCGACTCTAAAAAGCAGCCAGCCAGCCACAGAAGGCGAGGCGAGAGACGCAGGCTTCTTCACAGGCATTATTTGCTAGAAAGTGTTTAAGTTTATTGCTCAAATGATGTACTACACTTTGCCTCCAGATCAGAATTGGAATCTCACCTCAAACTGTGGTTTCTGATTTAGGGCCAGTTTGGTTATGACAGCAAACTATGGTTTCCCAAAGTCAGGAATTGGAGTGCATGGGAAGTGGAGGGAGCAAACCATGATTTGGTGATAACATGTGAAGTGGGTCAAAGAGTACTTTGATTATGGCAAGACCCATGGATTGTGTCAGACCCTTTTTTGGCAGACTCATTGTCTTCAGCCTTGTCATTTTAAATTTGACAGAATTGACTTGTCAGATCTTAATTATTATGCTTGATCTTCATTCAGTGTTCGGGAGAATTAAGCCAAGAATTACTGCTGTTGAGATTACACAGGGTTTTGGGTTTTTTTTGCATGCATAAGCAGGACTATTTTTTATCAATGAGATAACAGTGCTTATAAACTAGAAGTGACTCACATTTTCGAGTTAAATTTATAAACTTATTTCCTTGGACATCCTGCAACATGATGCACTCAAGTGGAGTCTTATCAAGCCTTAAGTGACTACCACTTAAATGTTGACAAACAAGTCCTGGGCAAATTAGGTTACTGACCAAGAGGAACTCTGCATTTTGAGCATGATTGTACTGTGTCAACATTACGAAATAGAAGAATTCCACTTGCAGTGTTACTATTGTGTTGTACTTTTAAAGAATAAACTTTTTTGGGGGGGGATTTCGTTTTGATATACAAGTGTTTTGGATTACAAGCACGTTTCCGGAACGTTCTGAAGTGGTTTCTGCTTTTATAACACTACAAACCAAATCCAGAAACTTTCAGTCTAATCGGTGCCTGTATTTTATATGCAGTGCTACCCTCTTGGCTTTCCTGGTAGAACTTCTTAAGAGTTCAGTAGCCATGCAAGAACAAATGCTGGGTGGAAAAGGATTTCTAGTTATTGGCTACCTCCTTGAAAAGGTAAGTGGTGTTAATACTGTTAGTACTATTAAGACATAATTAATCATTTTGACATAACTGACACTGTTTGAATATCAAGGTAGCTAGAATCTTTGCTGGATTGACTTGAAGACAGGAGCTGACATAAATTACATTGCACTACCATAAGGGACCTCTACTGCAATGCCTATAGTGTTAGCTGGCACGACGGGTTTTCGGAGAATCCCATTGCACCAGCTAATGCTTTTGGCATTATGCTAGAGGTCCCTTAAGCTAGCACAATGTAATTTACATGAGCACTCATATTGCATTGGTTACTGCCCTATAGTTCACAGTGGCACATAATTTATTGTTCTTTTTCACTTTCTATTGTTAACATGCAATTTGTATTTGTTCTGAACAAGCTATACAGCTTAAAGCATTTGGACTCTCATTACTATAGAGAATGAGTCATGATTTACAGTAATACCTTGGATTACGAGCATAATTCGTTCCGGAACCGTGCTTGTAATCCAAAACATTCGTACATCAAAGTGAAATTTCCCATAAGAAATAATGGAAACTCAGATGATTCGTAACCTGCCTCCACGGGGCTCCCTGCTTGGTAGCTGGCAGCAGCTCCACTTGTCTCCCTGCCTGGGAGCTGGAAAAGCAGCCTCTGCTGGCATAAGTTTTTTTCCCTCCCACTGGAATCCGTAAGAAGGAAATCTTTTTTTCCTTACTGCTCTCAAAACAGGAAACAAAAAAAGACCAACACACACACACCTTTTGCCTTGCCAGTGCAAGACTGACAAGGCATAGGAAAAGGCAGTTCCTCCCCCTTGGATTCTTTCTCTCCAGCCCCTGGCATTTCCAGCTCCCAAGCAGGGAGACAAGTGGAGGCGCCTGCAGCGCGGCCACTCGCTCGGCCAGCACCAAGGAATGCTTTGTCGGCTCCCGGGCAGCGCCTCCAATTGTCTCCCTGCCCGGGAGCAGGCAAAGCGGCGCGCGACACTAGCCGAGCGAGTGGCTGAGCGAGCGGCCGCGCGGCAGGCGCCTCCACTTGTCTCCCTGCCTGGAGCCGCTGCTTTTCCGCTGCATGTTAAATGCAATTTTGCATAGAATGTGCATGTTTTTTAAAATGCAAATTGTACCTGGGACTGGGGGCAGATAAGTATCAGGAGTGGGGGGGGGGAGGCTGTAGTGTATGGTCCCTAGGGGGTTGCTCCAGAGATCATAGGACTTTTTTTGGATCTCCCTTTCTGAGGGCAGAGAGAGAAGGAGCTCCAATCTTATAAGCCTCCTCTGTGAGGCTGCAGAAAGGTCTGCAGCTGATGCTGTTCCAGAGTTGAAGGGGGAAAAGGAGGAGCTGTGCCCTCTCATTTGCCTGACATGGGGTGGGGGAAACTACATCAGCCTTGGAGCTGGCATAGTTTATTTCCCTCCCACTGGAATCTGTGGGAGGGAAATCTTTTTTTCCTTACTGCTCTCAAAACAGGAAACAAAAAAAGAACCCCCACACACACACCTTTTGCCCTGCCAGTGCAAGACTAACAAGGCATAGGAAAAGGCAGTTCCTCCCCCTTGGATTCTTTCTCTCCAGCCCCTGGCATTTCCGGCTCCCAGGCAGGGAGACAAGTGGAGGCGCCGGCAGCGCGGCCGCTCGCTCGGCCAGCACCTAGCAATGCTTTGTCGGCTCCCGGGCAGCGCCTCCACTTGTCTCCCTGCCCAGTGAAGTTGTGAGAGGCGCCGGCCGAGCAAGCGGCTTGGCTCGTACTGTGAGACCGGGCTCGTGTCGCAAGACGTTATTTATGCAAACATTTTGCTCGTCTTGCAAGGAGCTCGTAGACCGGGTTACTCGCAATCCAAGGTATTACTGTACTTTCTATATGGTCAGCTGATAGTGGCCTCTTGTTACTGCCTTCCATTCAACTAATACCTACAACAAGAATACAGAGAGGCATTCTTACAAGTTACTCATCTCTGGAACATTGTTTCTCCAGTGGTCCAAGTACTTGAACCCAAATGCTTTCCCATAAGCACAGGGTTTTTGGTTGGAGAAGGTTAGGGGAACATTTAGAGCACAAACCTTGCACTCTTGATAGACAGAGGGCTCCCAGTTCAGGGCCTTCTGCCTATCCTATGCCCTTCTGGCAAGAGCCAGGCAGGATGGGAGGAGGACAGCAGCTAGATGGGGCTCTTAGCCTGTCAAGCTGATTTACATTTTGGTGGGCAGGAAGGAGACTGGAGCGGAGGCCTCTCCAGTCCCCTTCCTACCCACCAGCATGCCCCCTTTTCTCCCTCTCTGACTTCTCTTACGAGGTCGCAGTTGCAACCTCATAAGAGAAGCTTTCCATGGTGGCTGGGAAGGGGGTGGGGGAGGGAAAATCCATGATCGGATCTCCTCCACTGAGCTCATAGCTATGTCTTTGGACATGGAGTAGGAGATCTGCAGCATCCTATGGTGCCCCAGACACTGTCTAGGGGCCATAAGATTGCTCTCTTAGTGGACTTTAATAAATAGGTTTGTTAGGTGCTTTTTTAAACATGCTTTTGTATTTGTTATTGTTTGTTCTTGCCTGACCTGAGTAGTACCTGAAACAGGTTAAAATCTGGTGGTGCAGAAAAGGGCAACAAAAATGATCATAAGAACATAAGAAGAGCCATGCTGAATCAGGTCAAAGGCCTGTCTAGTCCAGTATTCTGTTCATACTGTGGCCAACCAGCTGCCTCCTTTATTGTGACATAGGGCAGATACCTATGCCTGAACTGATATTTCCAGGAAGGGAGTCTGAGGAACTGAAGCAGTGGTGACAAGCGATGAAGTTCTAAACCTTGTTGACAAATTGAAAGCTAGCAAATAACTCGATTCTAATGGTATCCATCCTGGAGTTCTTAGAGAACTAAAATGTGAAATTGCTGATCTTCTAACAAAAATATGTAACATGTAACTGAGATCAGCCTCTGTGCCAGAGACTTGGAGACTGGCAAATGTAACACCAATTTTTAAAAAGGGATCCAGGGGAGATATGGGTAATTACACAGATGTGGGATTGGTTAGCTTAATGTCTGTTTTGAGTAAATTGGTGGATTGTACTATTAAAGATAAAATTAATAAGTATATAGAAGGACAAATCCTGCTAAAAAAGAATCAACATGGCTTCAGCAAAATTATGTCCTATCTCAGTAACTGTTTTAGAGTTCTCTGAGAGTGTCAGTAAACAAGTGGGTAAGGGTAATGCAGCAGATATTGTTTACTTGGACTTCCAAAAGGCTTTTGACAAAGTCCCTCATCAAAGACTCCTGAGCAAACTTAGCAGTAATGGAATAAGTAGAGAGGTCATCTTATGGAACAGTAACTGGTTGAAGAAAGAAAGCAGAGAGTAGGAATAAATGGTAAATTCTTACAATGGAGGGATATAAACAGAGGGGTCTCACAAGGATCTGTATTGAGACTAATGCTTTTTAACTGGGTCATAAATGAACTGAAATTATGAGTGAGCAGTGAGATGAACAGGTTTGCAGATGGCACCAAATTATTTTGGTTAAAATAAAAAGATTGTGAAGAGTGCCAAAAGGATCTTTCCAAACTGAGAGAATGGGCATTAACATGGCAAATGCAATTCATTGTAAGCAAGTATAAAGTGATGCACATTAGGGCAAAAAATCCCAAGTTTATGTATACACTGATGGTGTCCAAGCTGGCGGTGACTGACCAAGATAGAGATATTAGGCTGTGATGGACAGCTTCATAAAAATGTCAATGCAGTTTGCGGCTTCTGTGAGAAAGTTAAATTCCATGTTGGCCATAATTAGAAAAGGCATTTAAAATATAATTGACACTATATATATACAGTATATATATATATGTGTGTGTGTGTGTGTATAATGCCAAGAAAACATTAGTTATTGAGCAGATTAGAAATGCAATCAATCAATTAATAAAATGTGCTGTTGTGCTTATCGCTTATGTACTGCTTCTGGGCTTCTTTTAGGCATCTGATTGGCTACTATGGGAACAGAATGCAGGACTAAATAGGCCTTTTGTCTGATCCAGCTTAGCTCTTTCTGTGTTCTTATGTTTATTGTTGTTAAAATTCAGCTATGGGGAATGAATTTGTGTAATATCTCAATATAAACAGGTGAGCCAAAACAAAACAAAAAGTTGCAAGTTAAAAAACTAGTCATGAGCAATGTGTTGAGTAGCTATGCACATCCTCAGCTGTATGAGCCCCCTAAGCTCTCATTTTGAGCCTATCTTGAAGGAAGGTTTCCTTTGAATTTCTCCATTCCTAAACCTGAAGTGATCAGTTGATTGCATCTAGTATTAAGGTGGCACCAGACATTTTGTCTCCATTCATTCTCGTTCATGTCTATTTAACAAGTGCCACAGCAAACTTACTGGGTTAAGAGATTGAGTCATATAGTGTTAGTAAATTTGTTGTATAGGATTTGTCACCATTCTTTCTTATAAGGAGATGCCTTTTTGAGTTGAGAGTTATAAAGATAACCCTCACACACCTTTTGTGGGTGGGCAGGGAGTGGGGTTCTCGTTCATATTGATCTTGCAGATGAATACTACTTTATCCATTTATTATGATTTCTTGGTTTTGGAAGTTAATATTTTGGTTGAACTTTTTGGGTTACAGCCCCTAGAGAGCATCTGCTGTTGTGTTCAGTCTAGTTAAAATAGGTTTAAGGCCATCTCAGTTTTATGTACATCTTCAGCATAACTTATAAAAATGAATATCTATTGAAATAACTTGAATAATATTAATTTGTTCAGTCATCCAGAGTTCATATAACAAGAGCTGTGCTGGAACAGTTTTTGTCTTTTGCAAAATATCTGGATGGGCTGTCACACGGAGCACCTTTACTAAAGCAATTATGTGATCATATCCTTTTCAACCCTGCCATTTGGATACATACTCCTGCAAAGGTCAGTGAACTGAGTATTTTCTAAAAGTCTCATTTTACACTGTTAATTCATCAGTATCACCCAAATTGGTGTTAAAATAAGCAAATATGTTTACACTATAGTCCAATCTAACTAGCAAAACGAAGGTAACAATTTTTTTTTAATGTTCTATGCAGTGGTCAACAAATTTTGGTTTGGCTTATTAGCCAAATCAGTGAGTTATGTCACCACTGACTCCCACGCTTCCCTGAATCTATGCCACATGGTGATTCTTTCCCAAAAAAATGTGCAAGAAGGGAGAGAAATGGAGGAAAGAACAGAGATGTTCCCTTTGAGATTCCTCTTGCAGAAAGTGCCAGCCATGCCTCACCAATGCTTTTTGCAAAAACCCAGCTAGAAGGGAGAGAAACAAATGGAAACTCTTATTTCCTCTGTTTCTCCTCCTTGTGTTTTTCCAGGAAGCATTACTGACACATGGCTGGCACCTTTTTCCAAAGCCCAACTCTCCCCTGTCCTCCCTATTCTCTGTAGAGGAAAAGAGAGATGTTTTCTTCTGAAAGTCGAGGCGTGTTTTTTTTCCCCTTGTTCTTTTTTTGAGAAAGTGCCACCTTCCTGCTGCTTCTTGGGGAAAAAACTGAATCAAAGGGAAAGAGACTGCTTCTTGTTTCCTCCACAGGGATGAAAAGGTGTGTGCTTTCTCTTCTTTCTCATTGTTTTTTTTCCAGGAAGAAGCAGTGAGGCAGTGCTGGTGTGTGTGTGTGCGTGTGTGTGTGTGCGTGTGTGTGCGCGTGTTTGCAAAAGCCTAGCTTGCAGATGATATAACACCCCTCTCCCCCCCCCCCCGAGAACAGGGGGTGGAAGGAGAAATAGTTTAGTAGAAGTTGTGCTTTCGGTGGATGCATAGTATTGTTCACCAGATGAGGGACAGGCCCTCACCACTGGGGATGAGGTGAGTGGGTGTAGTGAATCCTGGTTCTATGATAGCTAAAACTGTGGTGACTAGCATTCATAAACAACAGCTTGCCTCCACATCAGCCTGCCTATACAATAATTTTTTAGTTGGAGGGTTTTTTTTAGGTGTCCCTGCTGAATGAGGTGACATTCAGCAGACACTGATGAGGGAAAGAGCCTTCTTGGTGGTAGCACCCTGTCTTGGAATGCTCTCACCAAGGAGGCTCACCTGGCACTTATATTGTTATCTTTTTGGTGCCAAGCAAAGACCTTCTTATTTTTTTGCAGGCTTTTTTAAAAGCAAAGACATTTTAGCTCTGAATTTGATCTGTGTTTATGCTGGTTTATTTTTTCTTGTACTGTTTTTATATTGAGGTTTGTATGTCGTGATAATTTTATTGAAGGGTGGCATGTAAATTTATCAGTAAACAATCTATTAATAAATTAAATATTTTATGATTATTTAATAATATGTACCATTTCAGCAGTATATTTCTATATGTAAAGATAGTTTGGACTTGCCTTGTTCTGTCATGGGAATATCAAATTATCTTGGATACTTCTACATACTATAGAAAGCTGAATTTTTTTAAGATTCATTGTCCAAGATACCCAGATTACTAGAAGAATCTAAAATGAGACACTTATACATCTGCTTCTAAATAGTAAGATATTTTAATACTACTGGGAATGCTGAGTTTTGGTATACACACATCCCAACATCTTAGTTTCAAAAAAAAAAAAAAAAAGTCTTAAAAGGCGACATTTTTACATCTAATAATCAAAGTCTTAAAAGGCGACATTTTTACATCTAATAATCAAAGCATGAAATGTGAAATTTGTCTCATAATAGAAGCTAGCACTCCAGCAAACCAAGCCATAGACAGAATTTGGAGCAATTTCCCCCTTTACATGCCTAAATCCATCTGGGGGACTTGTTGGAAATGAAGTGGCAGCCAGGAACATATCTATGCTTGCTTACTGCAAGTTGGGTTTATGAGAGAGATATACAGAGACTCTTGGGCTTCGCTCACTGACTTGTGAATGTATTGAAATTGTTAGGGTACGTCCACAGTATATATTATTCTGAAATGGGTACATAGGGAATCCAAAAGAACTAAGTGTTGCTGAAGATTCATAACACACAGTATTTCATGAATATTCCTAGCAGATAGTGCCAGTGTGGCGTAGTGGTGAGAGTGTTGGACTGGGACTCAGGAGATCTGGGTTCTAGTCCCCGCTCGGCCATGAAACTCACTGGGTGACTTTGGGCCAGTCACTGACTCTCAGCCTAATCTACCTCACAGGGTTGTTGTGAGGATAAAATGGAGAGGAGGATGAGGATAATGTAAGCCACCTTGGGTTCCTTGCAGGAAAAAAGGCGGGGTATAAATATAATAAATAAAAAAAACAAATAAATAGCAGATAACAAGCCAATGCACACCTCTGATACAATGCAGACGGTGGGACTTTCACATTACCCACTTTGACAATCGTCATTTTGGGAAAGGAAAGAATTGCTATGTCAGCCAGAACATAAGCTTGAAAATGTGAGAAGCAATATAAGTGATAGCTGAGGGGTCTTTCTTGAGCTTTCACTTATACTTAAGCATGGTTTGGATCGGGAAGAAGGTTTTGTTTTTGTTTTCCCCCAGTGTCAGCAAGACCAAACCTATATTTGTAATTTCCAGACTGGATTTATTAGCATTTTTGTTTTTTAAATAAAAACTAAGATCTACGACACTATGCAGAGATCAATCAAAACAACCAGTATATTCTTCTACCTTCCAGTCTATATTTGTTTTAACTTATGTTGTGAATTGCTGCCTTCATTGGGTAATGATTATTAATTTCAGTTGATCTACAGTCTGTAAGACTTGAATTTTCTCATCAATCATTTAATGTTTTGTACGTGCAGTTCTGTTATGGCCTATGGACCAATATGGAAATAAAACTGAAATAAGCAGATATTTGTTTTATTTATAGTGTATTTATCACTGAGATTAAAATTGGAAATTGGATTTATTAATCTCATGTGTTCTCTTTATAATGTTCTTCAGGTGCAGCTGTCACTGTATACCTACTTATCTGCTGAATTCATTGGCACTGCTACAATCTACACTACAATACGTAGAGTAGGAACAGTATTACAGCTAATGCACACACTGAAGTACTACTACTGGGTGGTTAATCCTGCGGATAGTAGTGGCATTACTCCTAAAGGTTTGGGTAAGCATAATAGTAACACTGATGGTCTGCAAATAACGGGCTCATAGGGCAGTATCCAACAGGGCATTTCTGCCCCTGCCGATTATTTTCTGCCCCGCCGATTCTGTTGCACAAGCGGTGGGTCCCACCGATTGCATTGCACAAGTGGGACCACTTCTTATGCAAAGGAGATTTAGCGGTTCCTAGGGGAAGCCCCAAATTAGCAGAAATGCGCATTTCTGGAAGGAGGCTCACCCCCTTATGCGAGCTCCGCTGACCTGCCTCCTTCAAGAAACGAGCATTTCCACATGTTTCAGGTTGGCCCAGAAGCACTAAATCACTGTGCACAAGTGGTGGAGATCACCTGTGCAACACAGTAGGTGGGGCAGAAGAGAATCAGTGGGGGCAGAAGCACCTCATTGGATTCTGCCAAAGTATGCATTTCACTGTTCAAAATACTTGTCTTATTATGAGTTGAATACAGAAACTCTTTTTCTGTTCGTGATAAGAGACCTGTTTCAAGCTTATGTCCCACTTCATTTTATTATTTATTGAACTTTTATAATTATAGAGATGTCCCACTTTTGATTATTTGCGGAGGAAGCTCATAGTTAATGGCCCAAATACAATTTGAGCAGAAGAAGGTTCGAATATCACTAAGGCTGTAATCCTATACACACTTATCTTGTAATAAGACCCACTGAATTCAGTTGGGCTTGCTTCTGGATAGGCATGTATAGTATTGCACTGTAAATACAGAAGAGTTTGGTTTTGTAACAGATGGTTCATAAAGTTGATTTAGAGTGAATTACAATGAAATAACTCCCAAAAAAGTATGAGAAGAAACAAAAACAGCAGGGAAAGATGCAGGCTTTTAATACTAAGTGACATTATGGTGAATGGATTGCTAGCTTGAAATAACAGTGAAAAAAGAGATTCTGCATTTATTTGGATGCAGGATCTTCTTGCCCTTCCAAGACAAAAGAAGTAGAATATTGGGAATGAAGTAATCAGCTGAACTCACTTAAAACTGTTGTATATGTTACATTTGAGCCACTCTTTTTCATTTATTTCAGAAGGCCCTCGGCCATCACAGAAGGAAATCATATCACTAAGAGCATTCATGCTTCTATTTTTAAAACAGCTTATTCTGAAGGTAACACTTTAGAATATTAGTGGATATTGCTAGTGTTGAAACATGAAGGTCAGATATGGCTCATAAATAATGCTGCGATGTGAAAATATATGAGGGGTTAAATTACCCCTCATTGCTACAAATATAAGTATTTTTCTATGATTCTGTCAAAAGATGATAGAACTTAAAATCATTGGGTGGAGTGGATTTTTATTTTTTTCATATATACGTTTTAGATTTGTTTTAGATTTTGTTTCTGTTTAGCCAAAAGGGGAAAGTGCCGAAGGATCCATGGATAGTTCATATTCTATAGCGTCAGACCATCTAGCCCAGTATTGTCTGCTGTGACAGCAATTTTCCAGGGTTCCAAGCAAAGACCTTTTCCAGCACCTGCTACCTGATCCATTAAAAGAAAGAAATGGAGATGCCATGGATTGAACCTGGGATTTTATGCATGCAAAACTTGTACACTACGACTGATCTATGGCCTGTTCTCTCTCACTACTTCCCACAATGTAGATGGTATTTTCAAAAGCACCTGTGCCCTTTATAATAAAGTAAGTAATGCATTCTAAACTAAGAACATAAAGATTTTACCATTAAAGGAGACCTAAAAATAATTTTAAATAAAAACATTAAATAAAAAAACATAAGGAAAGCCAGGCTGGGTCAGACCAAAGGGTTATTCTGTTCACACATTCGCCAATCAGCTGCCCATAGGAAACCCACAAGTAAGACATAAATGCAATAGTGCGCTGCTGCTCATGTTCCCCAGCAACTGGCATACAGAGGCATGCTGCCTCTGATACTGGAGGTAGTATATTCTATATGCTAGTAGCCATTTATAGTCTTCACCTCCATGAATTTGTCTAATCCCCTTTTAAAGCCATCCAAATTGGTGACTATCACTACATCTTGTAGCAAATTCCATAGTTTAACTAACTATGAGCTGAACAGTTTCCTAAATAGTTTGAAATAGCCATCATAGCAATTTATGCTATGCTGTTAAATTCCTGGTCCTAAGGATCCACATGACTACAGTTTGTAACCTCATTCTGGAACAGTATCTTAAGCATGGCATTCAGGAAGAGTTATACAGCAAATCATGAAGAAACTATATTAAAAATGGGAGTGAAGTTACATTGGGTGTTTGGCTTGGTTCTTAGGATCACTTGAAACTCATGAGTACTAGATACTCTTTGTGCAGCTCATACAAGTTGTTTCAAGCAGGTTGGGTGCCAGCCTCACTTTTTCCTTGTCTTGGTGTTAGAACCCGTATTTTTAATCATGTGAACTGCTGTATCTGTACAAATTCTGGGATGACATCAAAAATTTGTGAGTGTTTTTCCCCTTACATAAAAATAGATAAATAATTCATTAAAAATAATTAAGTCATAGCCAAGAATGAATTTACATTTCAGTCTTCACTGCTTACAGAAGTCAACTTAGTAGGGTATAGTTTGTTAACAAGAAGCCAAAGTAGAGAAGAAAAGAGCCAAATTACTAACGGCCAAATGAAAATAATTTTTTATTTAAATTTTATTCAACTTACAATTTTTATGTAAGGGGAAAAACACTCACAAATTTTTGATGTCATCCCCAGAATTTGTACAGATACAGCAGTTCACATGATTAAAAATACGGGTTCTAACACCAAGCCTCCAATGAGGCTGCCCGTAACCCTTCGAACTCGGAGGATTACGGACATCCTATGCATGGTGGGAGGAGCACGGAAGTGAAGATTGCCTCTGCGCTCCTCCCGCATATGCAAAACACTTAGATGGCTGATTTCAGCCATCTAAGTGTTCAGCCTTAGAGCGTGCAGGAAGGAGTGCGAGATGCCGCCAGGATACTTCATATGCTGGCAGAGCCTGTCTCCTCCCCTCCCCGCCCTCAAAAGCCCATCTCCAAAGTCACTCTTGTGACCTCGGAGCCACAGCTGGCGTGGTTCTTTCCGTGGGGGGAGGGCACTCCAAGTTCAGAGTCCTACCTCTGACCTCAGAGCAAGTTTCCGAGGTCAGCTGCTGGGACTCTGAAAAATCCTATGGCCATCTAGACTCTGCCTAGTGTCCATAGGATTGCGCTACCCATTTGATTCCTTATAATTTACACATTATAATATGAGGACAAACAGTAGCTCAATAGTATAGCGCTTACAGAACTTCCCAGGTTCAATCTCTGTGTAGCAAGGCTGGAAAAGACCCATGTCTGAGAACTTGGAGAGCTGCCGTCAGTTACATTAGACAAAAATGAACTAAACGGACCAATGGTCTGAACTGGAATAAGGCAGCTTCATATGTTTGTGTCTTTAATAAACAATTTCTATTAAAACATTAAGTTGCTCAAAATGTAACAAATATCAATTAAATCAATTTATGTAGGATCGAGGAGTTAAAGAAGATGAACTACAAAGTATATTGAATTACTTGCTAACAATGCATGAGGTAGGTTTACAATAATTATGAATACAAATCTTGTAACCTCAACCTGTTGTGCTAACGTGTAGGTTGTATGCCTGGATACAGGGGCTGTCTTGATTTTATTAATCTATAAGCTACTCTTGGAGCTTTTCTGGCTGAAGAGTAGCATATAAATGCTTTAAAAAATAATTGACTTCATGGAAAAAGTATTTTTCTAACATGTGTTATGTATTCTCTTATCATGTGTCATGTAGGATGAAAACATTCATGATGTACTTCAGTTGCTAGTGGCTTTAATGTCTGAACATCCAGCATCTATGATACCTGCCTTTGATCAACGAAATGGGATACGGTAAGATTAAGTGAAAACAATAATCTTTTAAGAGTGCAGTCCTAAGGAACTGATGCACAGTAGACAAAGGGCTCTGATCTCAGAGTGCTCTGTCTTTCCAAACCCCTGCTGGCAAGAGCAAGGCAGGGTGAGAGGAAGACATAGGCTTTTACAGCTTCCTGTTCCTCCATTTTTTAAAAATCAGCTAAATGGACTTCTAAGCCTGCAGGGCCAGCCCTCCCATGATGCAGGGTGAAGCCCTGGCTTCAAGTGGTGGAGTGGGAGGAGCACTGAATTGTGCCGTTCCCCCCCCCCATCCCTGCAAGGAGGGTCTGCCTCCTCCTCCAGTAGATGCTCTGGAGAGCCCCACCAGTCACTCACCCACCACGGCATTTCCCGCAGAGGAGAGGGGAACCAGCAGGGCTCTCCAGAGCAGCTGCTCACTCAGCAATGATAGCGGGTGCTCCAGAAAACTTCACCACTCCCCCTCGCCTGCTGTGGGAAATACTGCAGTGAGAGAGCACCTGGCGGGTCTCTCCAAAGCAGCCACTCCCCTCTGTTTCGCTCTGTGTGAAACAGAGGATGGGCAGCTGTTCTCAGCCTCCTGCCCCCTGGCTCACCCTGATATTCCTCTCTGAGTGAGGCAAAGAGTGGGTGGGTTCTATGTAGAGCCGCATTGGCCAGAAAAACTGGCCAGCACAGCTCTTCAGAGAGTCAGTGGAGGCCCAAATGCCTGGCACTGAAGGGATTCTGCAGATACAAGCATTGTCTCAGGAGATCACCTGTACCGCTTTTTATGGCTGATGCGGCTCTTCAGAGAGCAGGAGCTGTAGTGGCAATGGGAGGGTAAGGAGGGACACAGTGGGGCAGACGCAGTGGGGGGGTGTAGACATGGTGGGGGACTAGGAGAAGTGGGGGTGGGTGAGAGACACGATGGGGATGTCAGAGGCACGTGTATGCTCTCCCGCCTCAGGCAGCAGGAGTGTTTGCGCTGGCCCTGTCACCCCATCTAGCTTACTTACCAGGCAGTGGGTGGGGACAGCAATGGAGAGGTTCTGTGATAGAATTAATCCAAGAATCTATTCCCCTTTCCTGCCCAATGGATTTCCCACCCCCAAGGTTGTAACTGTGTCTGCAGCCTCGAGTGGTGATTGGGGGATCCACACCATGCTTTGGCTCTTCAGACACGATCTTAGGTTTGCTCTGTTACTCTTCTTTTCCTTGTAAATAAAATGAGCAATCAGAAATAGTAGCATGTTTATGAAATATATATACTTTTTCTGAAATGTTATGTCTTTCAATGATTATAGTGCAGTATGAGTATATAATTCAGAATCTAATAACTTGGAATAATTTAAAATAAAACAATATTATACCATATTTTCCACTAAATTTTTTATCTCTGATTGTGGTCACATTTTTCCATGCACGAATTACTGAGTCATCAGAACATTTGATATCCCTGCAGTAAAAATAAATCCATATGTTTAGCAATAACAAACATATTATCCACTTTTTATTCTTTTATCCCAATGAGAAGATATATGTTGTTCTAAACAAATATTATGTTTGCTGCACAAAACAATGATTGTCTGGAAAGAGCTAGGTCTCTTTAAGAACCATATTACTTCATTTTCTGCTTGTACTATTTATTAATGTCCAAGTTGGACCCCATGGACTGGCATCACCGCCTTCTAATCTCCACCTCCTGCTGCTTCACCCTGCAGGGAATGAGACCACCCTCCCCTCACAGAAGTCATTAGAACCAACTGTCCTGTGAGCAGGAGAGGAAGTAAACTGTCACAATCACCATAGCTTCAAACAGCTCTTTTTTCCCCTTTCTTTTTTTACAATTTTAATTATATATATCCCCCACACCCCCTATATCACTTATTCCTTGAGTGTCATGTCTTAATTCAGATTGTAACCTGAGGAAAGGGACTGTCATGCTACCTATCTTTGTAAGCCACTCCGGGAGACCTTTTGGCTATAAATGTTGTAAATAAATAAATGAATAAAGTGTTTAATTTCTCCCTGTGTGTAGTTTGCTTACTCTCTCTCTCTCTCTCTCCTCGCCCTCTGTCAGCTTTAACTTTTAGTTTTAGACATTTTTATATCTGACATATCTGACACACTTTCCAACTTTTCCCAGTAGAGCCTTCTTCCCTCACTTCTCACATTTACTGAGGGTGTGGATTCAGGGAGGGCGTGGTAGGACAATGAAACAATGGTTGGTAAGGCCTTGGGGGCTGGAGGTCCACTACTGCTGTTAGGGGGAATGTAACAACCTCCAGAAAAGGTTAAATACCATTTGTCCAGACAGAGGAACCTTCTACTAACAGTATGGGCTGGTTCGTTCGCACGACCCAGGCTGTGGGCGGGGGAGGCACCACGGGGCAATCTGCGGGGTCTGGCGGGGCGCCGCAGACGAGCTGTGCCCCGCATGCGTGGGCGGACCCCGGTGGAGTTGGCAGTCCCCGCACTGCAGTGCGGGCCTCCCAGCGCTAGGGGGCGGGGCCCGGGATGCCCAGAGGGGCCGTTTGCCCCTACAGGATGGAGCGGCGGCAGCTCCAGCTGCTCTGGGCTGCCACCTCTGTGTGGCCCCCACGGGACGGCCGCCCACTGTTCGCACGGCAGGGTGGCCACGCACGGTAGGGGCTTACCCCTCTACCGACCATGGTCACTGCGTGCATCCCACGTGCAGCCATCCCGCGGGGGCACCCCCGGTCAGCGTTCGCAAGACACGGGAACCGCGGGGGACTTCTCCCCCGCGGTTCCTGTGTCGTGCGAACACGCCCTACCTCTGTCTTGTCTTGATTGAACTTCAATTTGTTAATCCTTATCCTGTCCAATACTTTGGCCAGACACTGGTCTATTATTCCCACTGCCTCACCTCACTGAGATGCAAAGAAAAGAAGAGTTGCATGTCATCTGCTTACTGATGCCAATACCTTTCAAATCTCCAGATGATTGACATCACTCAGCAGTTTTATGTAGCTGTTCAACAATTTGAGGAATAAGATGGAACCCTACAGGACCCCAAAACAGAAATGTCAGGAGGGGAGTAGAAATCCCCCAGCATCACCTTCTGGAAATGGGCATCCAGGTATAAATGGAACCACTGCAATGCAGTACCGCCCATACCAACTTGGACAGCTGCTCCAGAAGAATACCATGGTTGATGGTATCAAAAGCTACTGAGAGATCAAGGAGAATTAATAGGGTCCACTCATGCTGTCTCCCTCCTGACAGAGCTCATTGCACAGGCAGTCTTGGTGGCAAAACTAGGCCTGAACCCCAATTGAAATGGATCCAGAAAATCAGTCTCATCCAAGAGAGGATGATCAGTGAACGCTTGAGCTCATTGCCCAGGAAGGGGACATTTGCAACAAGCAGAAAGTTGTTAAGATCTTCCAGGATCAAAAAAAGTTTATTCAGGACTGATTGCATTACTGCCTCCTTTAAAGAGGCTGGGACCAGCTTTATACAAACTTTTCCCTCCCTACTTTTAGGCTGCAAACCTATTGCCTTGAAGAAAGCTCCATTCAAAACAATTAGACTTACTTCTGAGTAGGACATCTAGGATTGCACTATAAGAATCTATACAATTAGTTTTTTGTTTTTAATTGTACAGTGTACAGTGAGATTGGGGGTTAGGATAATGGAGGGTAGAATATCCACCTAGAAGCACCTCTCATGACAACCCCCCACCCCACCCACTGCTGCCGAAAGGCTTCAGTATAAATCAGGACGTTCCCTCTCCAGACAAATATGTTACTAAACATTTTTTATCTCTATGTTCATACATGAAAGAGATAAATAAAAACTCAATTTATACAAATGTATAGGATGCTAAAAGTTTTGTCTTGATTTATTGTACCATCAAAACAACAACAACCCACCATTGTTTTTCTAACTAACTTTGAAAAAATCTCTTTCTTTCTTTCTTAAAAAAAAATAAAAAATCCTCCAGAGTGATTTATAAATTACTGGCCTCGAAAAGTGAGAGCATCTGGGTGCAGGCTCTGAAGGTGCTAGGATATTTTCTCAAACATCTTGGCCATAAGTAAGTGAACTGTTCCAATTACTAATGTGTTCTGTTAGACCCCCCCCTTTTTTTAGTTAAATGAAACCAAAATTCTTTCATATATAATTGTCCTTATATCACTTCTACCTTTTGCCTGTTAAAAGAAGTGCAAAAGGTTAGATCTAGGCTTAGTCATATTTTGACTAATCCCACTGAAACCAGTGGGACTAAGTTAGTCATAACTAATTTAAATTACATTGATTTCAATGGGTCTACTCTAAGTATGTCTGTGTTCAGATACAACCCTTAGAATATTTTTTTTTCATTTCTTTGGATTTGTTTTATATAGCTTTGAAAGAAGATAAAACTATCAGGTCTCTTTTTAAATGATTATAGATGCAGTATACATTCCTTTAAACCAATCACAATTTATAGGCCCTTGTTTGCTTTTAATTATGTATATAAACTATTTCATGTGTGCATTGAAAATTTTATGACAATTTAACAATACATTTCTAGCTAAATAATGCTAATTTTATCCACTGTTGCAATACATCTACTTAATGTATGATAAAATTTTATATTTCTGTTTTTCTTTAGGCGAAAAGTTGAAATCATGCATACACACAGTCTGTTCACTCTTCTTGGAGAGAGGTTGATGTTGCATACAAATACTGTGACTATTACAACTTACAACACACTTTATGAGGTACACATTACTAACACCTTTTTAGTAATACAAATAAAAGAAATCTAATACCATGGGTAATATATGTGAATGATTAGAAATGGTGGCTTCTTTCAAACTTTAGTAGGTTCAGTCCAAACGCCACTATTAAGAGCGTAAACCATGTATGTTGTTTCCTCTGTAATCAAATGAAAATGAATTTTGATTTTTTTTTATACATAGTAGCATGAAAAAAGCCTATTTCTTATGGCTTGTTTATACATTTGCTAATGTAAATCATAATTTAAACAAAGAAATCAAGACGTAACAGGCATCCTGGATTTTTCTTAAGCTTATCTACTCATTATCCTATGTTTTGTCATATAAATAAAATGACTAGCATATCAGCTTAAATGTCATACAATACATAACAAGTGCCAAGTGAAGACAGTAGTGCTCTTACAGTTCTAGCAGATCCTCAGATCTGAACAAGTATTACATCTGTTCTTCTAAAAAGTTTACCTGGATATCTGTCATACTCTGTTCATTCAACAGTGCAATTTAGAGAAAATACTTAAAACTTTTTTCTAAAAGATTTTGAATAGAATGTTTTCCCTGATGACAAGAATGTGAAGCTTTCTAATTAGAGTGTAGGAATGATTAGAACATTTCTATGTATCAAATCTGGAGGCAAATTCAACATTCAATTAATTTACTTTAACATTTGAGAGCTTTCCTAAGGTCAGGAAACATGTGGCCCTTGCCTGTTCTTGCAGCAGGATTTATCTCTCTTCCTTGAATTCATGGTTAGTAACTGATGGGAAAGTGCAATGGATACTTGAGAAATTTGATATTTGTGACTTCCTTTGTGAGCTGAACTGATCCACACCTCCTGGAATACTGTGTGGGTTGGAAAGTATTCATCCTTCACATTTTGCACTTCTCCAAAATTCATTTAAAATTGCTTATTTTGAGAGAAAATATGTTCAAAAATACGTATTTAAATTCATATTTAAATGCATACTTTTGTGTGGATTGGGGGGAAAAACAGATGAAGGTGGAAACGAAATAGACTTATGAGTGAACACATGAACTGGATCTACCCATGAATCTAGATCAGGGGTCCTCAAACTTTTTAAACGGGGGGCCAGTTCATTGTCCCTCAGACTGTTGGGGGGCTGGACTGTTGGGGGACCAACCCCCCCTCCCCCCCGCCAGACCCACCACTGCTGGACCCGCCCCCGCCGCCGTACCTGCACCCGCTGCCGCCGCTGCCGCCAAAACCTCACCGCCGCCGAAGCCCCGCCGCTGCTAGACCCCCTGCCCCCAGGACCCCCTGCCCCCCAGGACCCCCCCGCCGCCGGACCCCCCCCACCCCCATACCTGCAGCCGCCGCCAAAGCCGCCCCGCCGCCGCCAAAGCCCCCCGCCCCCCCCAGGACCCACCCCGCTACCCCACCCGCCTACCTGGTCCTGCGCGCCGCCTCCCTGGTTCTGTGTGCTGCCGCTGCCAGAGCCACTTAAACAGCCCTGTTGCCCTGGTTTCCCCCCGCCAAAAACAGAGCGCGGGGGTCCAGCGCGAACAGAGCAGGGTCCCGTCGCGTCACTTCCGCCTGCGCCGGAAGTGAAGCGACGGGACGGGACCAGCGCGGGCGGCGCAGGTGGCTCTCCGCGGAGAGCGAAGATTAATTGGTAAGCCCGCGCAGGCGGCAGAGAGCCCGCGCGGACACGGGTGGGTGGCCACCGGGCCGGATGGAAGGGCACGCCGGGCCGGATCTGGCCCCCAGGCCGTAGTTTGAGGACCCCTGATCTAGATTGTGCCCAAGTTTGTTGGAAGTGAAATAGAAATGTGCAGTCCAAATCCCTTCAAGGAAAAACAACCTCCTTTAACACTCTGATATATTAAGGGCCATAGCTTTTGTGCAAAAGGAGGTATAGAAATATGTAAAGCTGTTTTCCTGAATCTGTTCTATTTCATTTACTCTTAATTTTCTTACAGTACCTCTTTAATGAGCTGAACATAGCTTTAATGCATATAACCAAAGGCCTTTGTAGCCTGTTAATCCATAAGTTACATAAATCAACTACCAAGCATTATAATATAGGGGTTTACCCTAAAAGGCAGCCTACAAATATTTTAAATTTTTAAAAGTTACAATATTCATAACATTGTTCAAAGTTAAAATCAGGATTTAAATCTCAGAATTAAAAACTATATCAGCCATAATTGCTACCCATGTAAATTAATTCAGATCAATAACAGAATGTGTTTTTAAAGATACAGATATCATTTCATAGCAGCTATGGCAAACCATGCCACCATGTAAGTAATATAAAATTCCATTAATAGCTCAATAACAGTATCTTGCGATGTTTTATCCTCATACTGAGGCAGAATATGTAATTTAAAAAATCCTTGGATTTGCATATACTGGGCACAAAATAATGCCTGTTCTACCAGTTGTGTGTCTATAGAATTTTGTGTTTGGGGAGAACAGACTCCAGTAGAGGTGAAGTGGGGATGAAATACTGCATGTCCAAGATATTGGGTCGAAATAACTACAAACATAGTGAGGGCCACAACAACACAGTAGCTGATTTACGTATATTGATGAAGTCAGTAAAATATGGAAGAGTTAATTGTTCAGGTTTTTTTCTTCACACTTGGGTATGAGCAGAGTGGCAGGAAATGCTTAGATGTTATCATCGTCTGTATAGTTCTGTCCTTGTGTAACCCAAGTCCACCTGACCCCAGGCAGTAAATCTCTCTCACACACACACTCGGACAAGGGTACATTGGCTGACAAAGAATGGTTTATTACACGTTAAACAAATATCCCTTTCCCAACAAACTTTCCAGGCCCACTCTGATAAACCTTTGGCAAAATGGCCAATGTAGCTGAGAAATATGGGGGGGGGGGGGAACTGTCCAAAAATGCCCGTGAAAGTGTGAAAATACACATCTTTCTGGGATTTGTGTATTTTGGGGAAATTTGTGCATTTTCTGGAGTGCAAATTTGAATAAGTGTGAATTTGTGCAAATGCATTTGTGCAAAATTCAGTTCTAACAATGAGCGGATGACAGAATGAAAGGTGCCTGACAATCCATGAAATGTAGATGTGGCGTAACCCCACAATTCAGTTCCCTGGTGTATGTCTGCTTTAGTATATTTAGTGAGTATAGAATGTTGAACTGAGTGGGTGTGGTTTGTGATGTCTTGGAAAGGGTGGGGGGAGGAGTATATCAGGAGTGTTGGAGTGATGTCAGAGCAGTGGAGTGTTGATAGAGTGTGTTTGGAGTGTGGGGAGAGTTGGGAGTTGGGTTATTCACGTCTTGTCTGTCAGGAGTTTTGAGAAAAATCAGTGCTTGTATGAGGAGTGAAAGTATTTAGAATTATAGGGACTTAGGTTAATTACAAAGTATTTGGGGTAGGCAGGTTTAAAGTTATTTTCTGGAACTAAGATTTTGAGAATTAAAATAAACTTACTTTTATTTTGTTTGCTACCCAAATCCTACGTGTCAGCTTGGTGTTATTAACCTGCATTACTTTTAAATCTACACACACACACACACACACACACACACACCTTTGTACCCACAGTATCATAAATTTGAGCTAGATCCTTAATAACCAGTATTAATCTTTTCCCTCATTTGACCCTCCCCTCAGGTTTCATTTGACCCTCCCCTCAGGTTTTTAAGTGTTGATGCTTAGCCTGAGAAGGGTTTATGTGCCTGGTCCTAAAGTATAAGGGACCGTGTCGTCGCAGTAGATGGGGTGGAGTTTATGACGTCTGTGCATCCTAGTCACTACACAACTCTAGTGCTATCCAATTTATTCATAAATAATTTGGAGTAAAACTAATAGAGAGAGAAGGAAATATAACCAATCTTGTATTGTAGATTTTGACGGAACAAGTATGTACACAAGTTGTTCATAAACCACATCCAGAACCAGACTCTACAGTGAAAATTCAGAATCCAAGTAAGAACATTTTCATTTTGAAACATGATTATAATGAATTTTTAAAGTCTGTCATGTTTTTAAAGTCTGTTTTAAGCCCTGTTGCCCTGGTTTCTACGGAAAATATGCAGCACGGGGTCGTGGCGTGCCGGCGCAGGGTCCCGTTGTGTCACTCCTGGCCAGCCAGAAGTGACGCGACGGGACCGGCGTGGCCGGCGTGAGCAGCTTGCTGCGGAGAGGCGAGTGGGGACCTGGACCTGGTAAGCCCCGCTCGCCTCAGGCGGGCATGAGCGGGGCCAATTTCGGCCCACTACGCCCGCTCGAGGTGAGCGGTTACATCCCTACAGTCGACTCCCCCCCGAGCCCCCACGTGACTTACCTGCCCTCTGCTCGACACATGCCGTGAATTCCTGGAAACAAAGTGATGTGACGGGGACCCATCGCGTCACTTCCGGGTCCCCGGAGCTGCGCTTTTAACGTAAATACCAGGGCAACCCACCTAAAAACGGCCGCGATTTGCTATTCGTGGCCGTTTTAAGGTAGTTTACCTTGGTATTTACGTTAAAAATGCAGCGCCAGGGACCCAGAAGTGACGCAATGGGTCCCCGTCGTGTCACTTCCAGTTCCCTGGAATTTTCGGCGAGTGTGGACCGAGTGGGGGGGTGTTCACCAAGCACCCCGCGATCAGTGGGTATGTGCATTATACATCCCTTCCTAATGCTCCTTTTCTGCCTATATCCGTCTATTGGTCTGTGTGTAGGGTTAAACCTTTTATGGAACAACCATGTTTTTATAGTTTTACAGCGACTAGAACAAGTGGGCCCCAGTCAGTGATTTTGTCTTCTCATTATTCATAAATATAATTTATGTATTTGTTCTTTTAAAGTGATTCTTAAGGTGGTGGCGACTTTATTAAAGAATTCCACACCAAGTGCAGAACTGATGGAAGTTCGGCGTTTGTTTTTATCAGATATGATAAAACTTTTCAGTAATAGCCGTGAAAACAGGAGGTATGTAAAGACTAGTGTTTTTTTTTAAAGAGTGCAATATGTTTCATATATATATTTCAAAAATAAAAGGGTGGTTCACATGATCCTCCTTATGCATTCATGTACGTGTGAGTATAGGAGTAGCGTTTTGCGTGCAGGCCATGCCCTCTGCCCCCTAGCACACACCTGCTGACCATGTGATTGGCATCAGTGTGGAAGGGCCGTACATGTATATAGACGTATGTGCATAGGGCTCTTCCACACAAGGGGGAATCCTGAGACAACCAGAATTCCCTCTCACATGGAGGACCCCTTGGCACATACAACTGTGTTGTCCGTACGGCCCCTTCATACTGATGCCGAACGTGTGGGGGGGCAGGGGGGGCAGGGCAAGATAGCACTAGCAGATATCTGTAACTTCTTACCACTTTGAGGCTAGACTTCTAAGCATACTAAGGATATATCTGTATCATCTCATTTTTGCACAATTTGTCACTGAATATAGTATAAGGAGCTGCTGTAGTCTGTTTTCCCATTTCTTGTCTCTGATTGACTTTTATTAATATTTCTTCACTTCCTGGTTTCTTTATGTGAAAGATAGTATCTTGTTAAAAAGTTAGCCTTCCTGTTATTTTTGCCCCAGTTAATTTTTTTTTAATGTCTCTTATACCAGCTGTTGCTCTGCATCTTGTCCTTTGTTACCAAAGTGTTTAATTTTTTACACCTATTCATGATAGATATTGTACTAATTTTCTCTTCTGACTTCTTGATGGGTGGCAGATGTGGATTATTCCTCACCTTGCATAATCTGTTTACTTTATAATCTCACAGACACGTCTCACAGTTCTCTCTGCACCTCTTTTTTTTTTTTTTTTTTGCTCACTGCATCAATGCTATTTATGTGTGGGTGGAGAGGTGCACAGCTATAATTATGTACATTTAGTATCATTTCATATATATTTTTTAGAAATACAGAAAGGATTTATTACCTACGCATAGAAAATGTGCATACAGATTTGTAATGAGATGGTGAGAAGCAAACCAAATTACATTAAAAGAAATACAAGCAGTAATACCTTTTTTCATTAATATTTAGAATGAAATATTGAGACCTGTGTAGTAATTTATTTTACTGCTTTTGTTACCTGTATATAGAATGGAAGAGGTCAAATGCCATATGATCATATTGTAACTATTTTATTTTAGATGTTTACTTCAGTGTTCAGTGTGGCAGGACTGGATGTTTTCTCTGGGATATATCAATCCTAAGAACTCTGAAGAACAGAAAATTACTGAGATGGTGTACAACATCTTTCGTATTCTTTTATACCATGCAATAAAGTATGAGTGGGGAGGATGGAGGGTCTGGGTTGATACTCTTTCCATAGCCCATTCCAAGGTAAGTGTCAGTTTCTGAAGTTCAGTTTACATAAAATTTAGTGCCATCTTGTGGCTAGCATGCGGTATGACCTGTTATCATTGTTCTTGGATTACTTTCAGTGTTGCTCTTTCATCAGCTATATTTTTAATACCAGTTAAACTATTGGTATTGACTCGTCTCCTGAAATTATAATTTGCTTGTATTAAGGTCACCTATGAAGCTCACAAGGAGTACCTAGCAAAAATGTATGAGGAGTATCAAAGGCAAGAAGAAGAGAATATAAAAAAGGGGAAAAAGGGGAACGTGAGCACTATCTCAGGCCTTTCAGCTCAGACAACTGGAGCAAAAGGTGCAATGGAGATTCGTGAAATAGAAGATCTTTCACAAAGCCAAAGCCCAGAAAGTGAAACTGATTACCCTGTCAGTACAGATACCAGGGATTTACTCATTGCAACAAAAGTATCAGATGATGTGCTAGGAAGTTCAGATCGACCAGTGGGTGGTGTGCATGTAGAAGTTCATGATCTATTAGTTGATATAAAAGCAGAAAAAGTAGAAGCCACAGAAGTAAAGCTGGATGATATGGATCTATCACCAGAGACTTTGGTAACCAGAGAAAATGGTGCCCTTGTGGAAGTAGAATCTTTACTGGACAATGTATATAGTGCCGCAGTTGAAAAACTTCAGAACAATGTTCATGGGAGTGTCGGCATTATTAAGAAAAGTGAAGAGAAAGACAACGGTCCCTTGATAACACTGGCTGATGAGAAAGATGAACCTTCTAACAATACCTCATTTCTTTTTGATAAAATACCCAGCCAAGATGAGAAACTGCTCCCTGAACTGTCCGGCAATCACATTACTATTGCAAATATGCAAGAGACTCAAATGCACCTTGGTGTGAATGATGACCTTGGACTCCTTGCTCACATGACTGGTAGTGCTGACAGAGCATGTAGTTCAAGCATAATAGAAGATAAGGAATTTAAGATTCATACTGCTGTGGATGCAATGGGCACCCTTTCTGAGAGAGAGCTGGCTTCATCATCCAAAGGGATAGAATATGCTGAAATGGCTGCTACAACCCTTGGGACTGAGTCTTCTGGTGGTAAAACTGTACCAAATGTAGATGCAGGGAGTATCATATCAGATACAGAAAGATCTGATGATGGGAAAGAAGTAGGGAAGGAAATAAGAAAAATCCAAACTACCACTACAACTCAAGTAAGTTTTTTACACATTGTAATTGTACCAATATTACTGTATTATGAAATTTATTGAATAGTATCTAAAATGTGTGTCTGTATTTTAGGAAAAACCTATCTAGGCAGCTTTTATCAAATCATTTGGGGGGGATGTCATGCTCTGCATAAATTGCTTGACTGATATTCCTAGCAGGTAAAGAAGTACAAACAGGAAAATTATATCTGTAAAAGTCCTAGAATGCAACCATTAAAGCAAAGCCTTTTCCTGATCTGAGGTAGCTTCTTGACTCTCAAATGTAATTGGTAATGTAATCCCACAGAATTTGTTTGTAAATTCATATACAAAAATTAGGAAAGCAGTTGACTACATCCAATTTTCCTTCTGTTGATAAAATGTGGACTAGCTGTTCCACAATGCTCATTCTTGGTATTTGTTGTAAAATACTTTTGGTTAAGAGAATGCTTCTGTAGAACTTGGGAACAATTTAGATGATCCATTTATGATTTATTTAGCCTTAATCTAGCAAGAAGGGAGAGCAGTTTCAGTAGTAGGGAGAAATCATTTTCTTCCTTCACCACCAAATGGTTGTACCCAATGCTCCTTCTCCAACTACCCAAAGCCAGTGCTTGAATTATGGGGGGCAGGCAGGGGGGCATAATGAAATTCACAAGCCCCATCCGATGTGAGCCAATAATGCCTTCCTTATAGCCTCCTAAAATCAGTTTATGGAGTGTCACAGAAGACAACGGGGGCATGGGCCTCTGTGGTTTCTGATGGCCATTTGGCCACATGGATCTCTTCCCTCCACCGCCACTTTCTTTTGCTCATTGTTCTGCTGAAGTTCAGGAATATGCTTACCTTGGAGTCAGGGTTCTTTTGGATCCTAGCATTACTCCAGAAATAGGGAAGGTTTTTACAGCAGTTAGTGAACCTGTTCAGTTCCCACAAAAGGGATGTAGCATCATACTCCGATTGACAGGAGGGAGTATCTGACCAAATGATGTGCATTTATTTATTTATTCAATTTATATCCCGCCTATATACAAATACCCTAGGTGGCATTATAATCAATTTACACCAAACAAACAAGATTATACTCAATTTACACCAAACAAATATACAGTAA
Organism: Shinisaurus crocodilurus; assembly: GCA_021292165.1. Lineage (NCBI taxonomy): Eukaryota > Metazoa > Chordata > Lepidosauria > Squamata > Shinisauridae > Shinisaurus > Shinisaurus crocodilurus. The sequence continues at coordinate 258,750,087 of CM037878.1, read as the reverse complement.
AAATATGACAAATACCATTAAGCATAAAAACAAGATGAAAATTCCATAAAAATTCCATTAAAATTAATAAAATTCCAAAAGTGTGATAAAACACTATGAAAGGAAGGCTTGCCGAAATAGTAAGGTCTTCAGTGCCTGCTTAAAAACATTCAAAGAAATCAATAGACACATTTCAATCGGCAAATCATCCCACAACTGAGGGGCAGCAAAAGAAAAGGTCCTCTGACGTACAGTTGCCAGTTTCACATTAGGCAGCTGCAACAGATTGCCCTCAGAGGACTGTAAGTGGCGTGGTGGAACATAGGGGAGGAGGCGCTCCCTAAGGTACCTTGGACCTAGACCTTGAAGGGCTTTAAAGGTAAGAACCAGCACTTTATATTTTGCCCAGAAACAAATCGGCAGCCAGTGTAAAGAAGTACAGGAAAAATACATTCCAAGTGCTGGATCCCAGTCAGTGGCCTAGGTGTTCTATTTTGCACTCATTCCAGTTACTGAACAGCCTTTAGGCCATTTGAACAGTCTCCTGAGGCATCCCCATATACATCACATTACATTAGTCTGTTCTGGATGTTACCAGCACATGGAAAACTGTGGCTAAGTAATCTGTCCAGGAATGGACACAACTGGTATACCAGCCTAAGCTAGTAGAAGGCACTCATTGCAACTGAAGCCACTTGAGCTTCTATTGACAAAGGTGAGTTTAAGAGCATATCCAAGCTGTGAATTTTACCCTTCAACACCATCTAGAACAGATTGAATACCGTCTTCATGAGCAGATGAAGAACCTACCCACAGAATCCCTTCCTTTTTCAGCATTAAGTTTCATGTTACTGCTTTTCAACCAAACCATTACTGATTCCAGACACTGATTCAACACTTCCATAGGCTAAATCAGATGTAAAAGAGAAATGGGTAGTGTTACCAGTATACCGATGATACCTCACTTCCAATCTCCAGATGACCTCATTCCACAGTTTGATGTAGATATGGTTGGGGAGAAGAACCATGCAGGCACCCATAATGTAAATGCCATGGGGCTAAACATTCTCTAATATCACTCGCAGACAAAGTTTATTGAATGAAAAATGTACAAAATTCCTTTCTTATGTTGCTTATTTCTCCAAATTCTCTGAGATTCCATGCAGACCATGTTTATTTGGCAATTTACAAAATTATGATCAAATTATGCTGAAGTATTCATCTTCTCCAGTATTTCTTGGAGGCTATTGCCCAGAGAATGTACAAAACACTGTCAAAATCAGCAGAGACCTCAAAGACTGTTGGAGACTCTGTGTATTGACCAGAGAAGGTGCATATTGCCCAGAGGAGTTACAAAATGCAGTTGAGATGTGCACATTCCCCAAGGCATGTTGGATATTATGTAAAATGGCCTGAGAATGTGTGCCATCTCCATGAGGTATGATGAATATATACAATGGCTGATTGTTGAATGGTTAATGTGCATGACACACACACACACGTGTGTGTGTGTGTGCTGAGCCTTGCCCCACATCTCCCCACCTCCCAACTTGGAACCGGTCAGTTCAGTGCTTTTGTTTCAGGATTCAATTTGAGCTGGAGTCAAGACTTCATCCTTAAAAGTTCATTGTTATGGTTCATTCTTACATTGTATGAGGCAAAAATAAAGTTTCTCAAAATAAGTGCACAGTGCCTTTCCCTGGGTACCCATATTTAATCCCCACATGTCCAAGCATAGCATAGAACCATTCCTCTTTCCTTTCAATCTGATCCCCAAAGGGACTGAAAACATATTTCTGGAATTCTCCACACACTGCTTACTTTTACCTGGCCACCCTTCTGATCTAGACATGGAACCCTCTCCATGAGAAAACGTGCTGTTCTCTCCTTGCCTAGGGAGAGAATTATATAACTATCTTAATGGCACTTATTTTAGCTGACAGCCAGTCAGAAATTCAAGTGCTTACCACCTAGGCATAAGTACTTTGTGCCATTGAATGTAGTGGGATCCTACAAGGCAGATTAATACCACTCCTTTTAAATTGGAGATATTATCCAGGTGCACATTATGGTTGTGCACATCATGCAAAATGTTCCTGTGGCTGCCAGACATTTTTTCTGCCTAACAACTGTCTCATACATGGAGAGCAAATAGTTTAGGCTCTTCATTGTAATTTGTTCCAGTGCTCTTTGCTCCTTGTCTGGTATGTAAAGGGTGGGGGGAAGCTTCTGCTTAGAATTGTTCACCTTTGCTTTTACTTGATAGCCTTTTCTTCCCTTTTGATCAAGTATCTGCTTCCACTTATAGGAATGGTGTCAAGAATTTGTGTCATGACTTTTACAAGTATTCCATATACTGGCAAGCTTGGATCTTCTGTATTCAACTCAGAATGAATACAGTTCAGTAGATTTATTATGCTAATACAAAGAGAGCATTGTTGTACCAGGAGTACTATTTTGATAAGTAGGTTTGTTTTGCATATAAAAATATTACATTCCTATAGAAGAAGTATCCTTACAATATAAAGGCAGGTACCCTTCATGAGATGTTAATCCAGTTTTAAAAGAGTACTAATTATAAAGTTTTCTTATGCTTAAAATATATATGCAGCCGTTTTTATATGTTTTATTTAGAGTAAAACTCCATATAACCTCATGCTGATGCAGTATTTTATTCAGTCACTTCAGAGGTCATGCTCAGAAGTATCTTGAGTAGTCTACCACTAGGAGGTTATTCTACTAATTAGATTTTGCTGAACATTGAATATTTGCCTAGTAATTATCTTTAATACTTTTTCTCTTTTCTATACAAAGCAAACTAAATTATTATCTTGAGAGGAAAGCAATATACAGTGAAGGGTGATGTAAAAGATATTTCTGGCTCATCACATTAGCAGCATGAATCAATCCCCCTAACCCCGCCCATAGCTGTCAGAATAGTTGTTCCAGAATGTAGTTCAGAACCAAACATATCTGTAGTTAAGCATTGTCTATAAAGAACTGAACTACACTCAGAATTGCCTATAAAGCACTGAAGTGTCCAGCTACAAAAGCGGTTCAGGTTACTTATGACAAAGCAAAGTGCTGTAGCAGCTTTTTTGGTCATCCCCCAAAATCTGCTTAATCCAACAAAAAGAATAATTTAAAAGAATTGTCTTTGTGTTCTATTTTAATTATTTCCCATATTAGTATATTGTTTATTTTAAAATAAGGTGTTTTAAAAATAGATTCCCATCCCAAATGATGCTCGGAGAGCTTTGCAGAAAAATATAATAAAACCATTTTTAAAAATTTAAAGAAGAAATAATCTAAGAAGAGTCATAAAAGCTAGTCCAGCATTCTGTTCCCATAGTGGCCAACCAGATGCATGTGGAAAGCACACATGCAGGATATGAGTGCAGCAGTATGCTCACACTTGTGTTCCTGGCAAATGACATTCAGAGGTGTACTGCTTCTGATACTGGATATAGGTTATTGCCATCGATAGCCTAACCTCCATTAATTTGTCCAATCCTTTTTTAAATCCATCCAAGCTGGCAGCCATCATTATATCTTGTGGTAGTGAGTAGGACAGTTTAACTATGCACTGTGTGAAGAAGTACTTCCTTTTGTCGGTTCTGAATCTCCCACCATTCATCTTCATTGGTTGACCCTGGATTCCAGAACTATGAGAGAAAAAACTTCTTCATCTCAACTCTCCACATCATGCATAATTTGATGCACCACTGTCATCTCCCCCCCTTAAACTTTTTCTAAGCTAAAAAGCCTCAAATGTTGTAACCTTTCCTTATAAGGGAGTTGCTCCAGCCCCTTGATCCTTTTGGTTGCCCTTTTCTGCAATAAAATAAAATGAATTTGGCTAGTTGATCTGTTAAAAGCCCCAACACTGATAAAAAACAGCAACTGAATTTTTTGGTTGTTCTCTGAAGCACTTAAGTATAGCCTGCTACATCTAATTATTTAAGCACTCCTCCTTTAGGCAGCTTTGCACCTATCTTTACCTGCTTGTAGTTTAAGAGTTATTTCAAAAGCAGAGTATTTACAACTCTCTCTGCAGCACACAAATCCATTTTCCGTGAATGAAACCTAGGCCATTGTCTTTAAACATGGAAAATGAGTGCCAGTTCACCCAATAAATGTATTCTTCACACAAGCTGTCTTGACTTCCTTTGCAGTGCTAGTTGTTGCAACCACTGCTGTCAAAGAAATGACTTCAAGTCATATCTGTGATTGCCCAATTTACATTTGACTACATGAATGCACACCTAGAGACAATTGGGACTGTTCATGCAGTACAGTGTGTGAACTGGTCCTTGGTAAAATGTTGCAACTGAAACAAGAAAAAACAGGATATGTGGCCCATGCTGTTTTTTGTTTTTTTACTGTAGGTGCACTATATGCCCCTTCTTATTCTTATTCCAGAATTGCCTACTTGTGATATTCCTGCTACATGTTACACTTCACATAGATGAAGTTTGCTTAGCAACTATTCCTTGTTTGGGATAAGATTATGGAGCAAAACATTAAGGCTGGTATCCTTTACGGTGTACAGTATACTTTCCTGAGAGTGTGTCCCATTTAATTCAGTGTGCTTACTTCTGAGGAAACATTTATAGGATTATACTGTTAATTATGTATGGATCTTTGTCCATTTAGAGCACATTTTAAAGCTACCCAATTCAGAATTGACAGATTGGCCACTAAGGGCTGAACGTTTAAGTTACTGGGGAAATTGGTGATCAGATTTCCTAATGTTTTTATTTTTACCTGAAAACAGCTATGAGAAGCTCCAAATTTGGGGGCAGCAGCACAGGGACAAAACACTATGCATTTTCATTATGTAAATTGACTCTCCAACCCGTTCAGCATGGCTGGAGAAAACATAGTTTATTGATTATTTTTACAGCAGGACAAATTGCACCTTGAGGGGAGATTAATGTTAGGAAAACAGCATGGTGTGGAAGGGAGGAAAACATCTTCCCCAGTATCACTGTTCCAAACAAATTCAAGGGCACCTGTGGCTGCTTTTAAGTATAAATAAAAACATTAGGAGATCTGATCATAGATGTTCCATATAATGTGTAATTTGGCCTAAATACAAAATCTTTGAGATGTCAACTTCATAGTACATAATCAGATTTTGGCTAGGTTTGTGAGCAAGCTTACATGATAAAACCTGTGTGTTCCCCATCCACTCCTGCCAGATAGAATAATAATCTCGCTCTTTAAAAGATAAGTAAGGTTAGATGATTTTATTGACAAAATGACATTTTAACAATTTAGTGTTCTGTGACAGATCAACTTATGATCCTACTGCAATATCTATCAAATGCGAAAGATCAGTCCACTTCCTGTGGAAAATACTACCGTATAGTATTTGCTTAACTTATTCCTTTTCTTATGCTGCCACTGACTATTTCTGGTACAATCCCTTATTCCCCTTATTACACAGTAGCTGAATTGGGCTAAAGGCATGAGACAGGTAGATTAGGCTGGGGTAGGCAATCTGGTCCCCTCCTGATGTTTTAGACTGCAACTCCCATCAGCCTGAGCCCGCATGGCCAATGTTAAGTGATTGTGGGAGCTATCATACAAAACACCTTGAGAGTGTCAGATGTGAGATTTATTCTGAAGTTGAACCAAATGTAATGTTATTTATTTAAAACTTACATACAACATAATAATAATTTAGCAGGATAGTAAATTAGAATATTAAAATTAGGCATTATTCAGTTCTTGCTTAAATATTACTATATCTTTAAGAAACGAGGCCCGTGGCTCATGCTGGCTCAGCTTGTCTGAGCGTGGAAAGCTAAGCAGGGTCAGGCCTGGTTATTACTTGAATGGGAGACCCCTCCTCTAGTTTCCTGCACTGAGCAGGGGGTTGGACTCGATGGCCTTGTAGGCCTCTTCCAACTCTATGAATCTATCACCCTAAACTAATTCACTTCCCTGATCAGTACTATTAGACAATTGCCCTAATCCTAACTTTTCCCCAGTTAGTACTCACAGTTCAGAGGCTAATGCCTGAAGTCATCTTTCTGGTCAGGTTCTGTCTGGTAAGGATTCAGAATAAAAGTGTTCTTTAAATTGCTGTTCCCTGAAATTACAAAGCTTCCTGATCTCAACTGCTTACAGCTAAAATCTGGCTTCAGCTCTCTTGTAAGAACACTATGGAAGTCTTCCTCTCCCTACAGTCCCTCAGCTTCTGCTTTCCATGATTTCAGCTGTCTATTTGTCTGTCATCTTCCCTCTTTTCTTCTTCTGGACAGCCATTGGTTACTGCCATTCTGTTGTTCCTCCTGACCGTTTGCTGCTCTAGATTCTTCCAGCTTTCATCTGTCATCTTCTCCTTGATCTTTAACTGACCCCAACAGGCCTGTTCTTTTATTCCCTCCAGCCAGAACTTTCCATCCAGTCAAAAGTTATTCTCTGGCATACTGATAGTACATTGGTTTATAAATAAGGACCAATGAGTGTGATAGAATATTAACTCCTGGACCTATCAGTGCCTGACCTTTGACCCCTTTTTGATTCCCCCGTCCAGTATAAAAGCAGAGGATTTGTAATGTTCCAATGACATAATAGCCCAGTCTTCTTCAACAGTCCTCCAGATGTGTTGGACTACAACTCCCAGCACCCTGGGGAATGCTGGAATTGTAGTCAAACACATCTGGAGGTCACCAGGTTGGGGAAGGTTGTAATGGGCCATGGGGCAAATAGGAAAAAAGTGCTTAGAAAATGAAATTTGTGGCAACCTCCTAGGGACTACATACTCTGCATTTTGTTTGTAGGCAATAAGCCCCTGGACATGAATTAAAAGTTCCCCACAAAATTTCCTGCAGTTTTTTGATAGGACATATTTAAAGAAATTTACCGATTGACTATAATGGCACATGACTTCTTTATTTATTTGGCGTAATTGCAAGATATATGCAGGCATCGTAGCCTCTTCTAAGGGAATGAAGCTTGCTAAATTTAAGACAAGTACATGAAGAGTTTTTTGTGCTAGGCTGAGCAGCAAGCAGAGTGAGTCAGCATTGAATGTGAGTGCCAGATACATTTAAATGTTAAGCTTGTGACTTGGTATGTCCAATGTAATAGTCACCAAGCCCTGCTACACCATCCTGGCATGAGGCAGGAGCAGCAAACTATCTGAAACACAGTCATCTGATGAGGCACTGTCCTGGAGTGGAGCAGCAAAGCGTTACAATGCTAAGAGTTTAGATGCTGTGCTGCAGAAGCACAGATTTCAACTGAAAATTAAAACAAAATGGGAGGAGGGGGCTGGAGGGGCTGGGTGCAGCAGCAGTGTGAAGGTGGCACATATTCATTTGGGATTATCAGGATGTGGAGCACCAGCTGCTCCACTGACTCAGGTTCCGAGCAGGTGGTCTCCTGCCATTGAAAATGCCCACTTGCTCAGAATGCTGATTGATGGGCAAGTCATGTGGGCAGAACATCCTATACGGATGGTGCAATCATAAAGCATTAGTCTTAAGTCACAATTACCAGTCAATGCCTTTGGGCCAGTCACTGACTCTCAGCCTAACCTACCTCACAGGGTTGTTGTGAGGATAAAATGGAGAGGAGGAGGAGGAGGAGGAGGAGGAGGAGGATTATGTAAGCCGCCTCAGGTTCCTTGCAGGAAAAAAGGCAGGGTATAAATATAATAAATGAAATGAATGAATTATATTTTTCCACTGGGGGTGGTTAGCAAAGCCATGATGTTGATCTGCAAAATGCAAATAAAGAGTAGCTGCTCTTGATCATTGGTGGGGCGCTTCTGGCCTATGGGCTGCATATGGCCTTCTAGGCTCCCCATCCAGCCTGCCATCTCTCCAGCCAGGCCAGGCACCCTCACCTGTCTCTTTTCTGCAGCGATCTGAGAATGAAAGAAGACAGTGGCCTCTTCATGTATTGGCAGATTGCTTGCATCTTTTTCTGTGCGCTAAGAAAGCCCCTTCACCATGCACAGAGAGGAAATGCAGAGAGAAGGAGAGATAGAAGGGAAGGGAGAGACAATGAGAGAGAGACTGAGAAGGGGGAAGAGAACAGGAGAGGAAGAGAGGAGGGGGACAGAGAAAGGAGAGAGAGAATGTTGCTTTGGATCCACCTACTTCTTGTTTTGACCCAGTTCTTTTCAAACCCAAGACCCACCTTTAACCCAAAGGTGCATTTGGGGACACTCTTGTTCATTTTTTAACCATATATTATATGGTGGTGGTATTGCTGTTGCAACCCACCTTAGGCCAGGCTATGACCTGGCGGTGGTCCCAACTCATTATTATTTACTATTATTTATTTCATTTCTATGCCACCCAATAGCCAAAGCTCTCTGGGTGGTTTATAGCAGTGCCTAAACAAGGCCAAAATACAATAAAAATGATAAAATTATTGAACAGTACAGAATTTAAAACAGTTTAAAAACTCTTCTTGCATTTAGAAGACAAGGTGCTTGCCTTCACATGGCAGACAGGAAGCCCTGAACCAGATGAAATATTTTTATTCATACCTCCCTAGCCCCTGACCCTATTTATCTAAGATTTAGCAAACTCCTTCCCTTCAGGAGGGGCTATTAGGCCTATCAATGTCATACTATTCTAGCAAAACAATAATACATACAGACATTTTTTTAATTTTCTGTTTTAAAAAAAGCCTCTAATTTAGAGACAACCTAGCACAAAAGCCTCAGCACCTATGATATTTGGCAGGCTTCATCACATCAGAAGGGCTACTATGTCCACAAGTTTCATGCAATTATGCCAAACAATTAAAAAAAAAGTTATATGTGGAGTTTTCCCCCCCAATGGGGGGGGGGAATCCACAGCATTGGAAAACTTGGTGTGGTGATGATCTCCCTCAGATCTGAGTCAAACCATGATGTCAGTTTGAGCCTTAGAGCTGAGGTGAGCCACTATCTGAGCCAACAAGGTGCACTTGAAGGCTTTTGTTTGTTTGGGGGTTTTGCAGACCCCTGTCATACTGAAAGCAGCACACTGTAGGTGCAAGCATATGAAATTTTAAGGAGGACGGTGTTCTGGTCATGCCTCTGGGCTACCTGATTGTTCTCAGAATTCTGAAGTGTATACCAACAAGAAAAAGATTCCTAATCCTGCAATTGAGATTGAAGATATATGTGATGAAAGTGACTTTGAATAATATCTTGTCATTGAAATAGAGAAATTATAACTGATTTTTGTTTGGAAAATATTTACTAACACATAAGCTAAACTGCAAACTGTTTAGCATGAAGTATAAATGGAGCACATGTAACACAGTAAGGTACAGGCAGTCCCCGAGTTAAGAACGTCTGACTTACAGACAACGCATACTTAAGAATGGACTTCTGGGTTCCCTGGCACTACGCTGTTTACGTAGAGTATATAGCGTAGTGTACTATGCAATTTGCGTAATTTACGCAATTTGTGTAAATGCTGATTTTAACGTATAGAACGCTATGCTGTTCCGACTTACATACAAATTTGACTTAAAGACATTCTTAAGAACGGAACTCTTTTCTTTTGTAACTTGGGGAACTGCCTGTACTGCGAATGTTGCCACTGGTAGAAAAGCAGAAGGTCGGTGATGTTTTACGCTAGCAATCATGCACCAATAGTGCATTTTCTGATTCTTGCTTGGTTTCTGATGGGAGGCTAAATGCAGGAAAAAAATGGTTTATAGTGCTCAGTTGAAAGACCAGGCCTTGTGGCTCTAGGAGCTATTTTTTTCCTTACATGATTCTAAAAATAAGATCTATTCCATTCATGTTATACATATTTTATACCTTCTATTCTGCATCTTTTTCATGATGCTCCCACACACTGTTTTAATACATTGCAATCTCTTCTAGTCATTTTGAACCCATGGGGCCCAAATTAGGCAAAAGTGTGAACGTTATTGCCTCAAGCTCTTATATCTAATTTGATTTTAGGGCTGTTCCTTGAAATGTGTCCTATCCCCCCCCCCAAAAAAAAAACCTGCAGGAAATTTTGCGGAAAACATTTAACCCAAGGTAGGCTTATTGCCTACAAAGAAAAATACAGAGTGCATAGCCCACAGAAGGTTACAACAACAATGGGCCTCATTCCTCAGCCTGTAACTGCGCGGCAATAGGTACTTCCTTCTACTCAGCAACTGTGCCAGTGCTGCTGTTTCTTGGCAGAGTGCCAATTGAAGATCACACATACATTATACCTTTAACCCTAGGCTATAGGTAACTACCAGCCTTTTACCTGACATTTGAACGGTTTATGTATTAAATGATGTCACAGCGGGCATTCACAATTATGCATTTTCTTAACATTCTGTTCAAATTTTATCTCAGGATTTATTTCCACATGCTCATGAAACAAAAAGTGTATTTTTAATTACAGAGATTAAGCAGTACATAACTCTTCTGTGCTCTTTGTTTCATATGCAGTGGTATTCAAACACAGAAATTTAAACAATGGCTATCAAACTATGCAGAATTCGGACAAAGTTGCGCAAAGGGTAGCTGGGGATTTGCTAATTTCACTGTTTTGTTTACTTTATTTAAATAGCAAAATCACTTTGTGTGTTTCATTGAATGTGTATGCTCCCATTCTCTTGAATTGTGCCATGTGCCAGATTCTTCATTGCTCATTTTAAACTAATACTAATATTATTTACTACTTATTTAGGCTGTGCAAGGTCGGTCCATTACGCAACAGGATAGAGACTTGCGTGTTGACTTGGGATTTCGAGGAATGCCAATGACAGAAGAACAGAGGCGACAGTTCAGTCCAGGTCCACGAACAACGATGTTTCGTATCCCAGAGTTTAAATGGTCCCCAATGCACCAGAGGCTACTCACTGATTTGCTCTTTGCTTTAGAAACTGATGTACACGTTTGGAGAAGGTAAGAGGCCACAGATTCCTTTATATCATGGTTTTACTAGTACATTGAAACCAGGGGTCCCCAACCTTTTTGGACCTGTGGGCACATTTGGGAATTTGAGAAACTGTTGTGGGCACCACCACAAAATGGCTCCCACAGAGGATATGGCTAGTCACATAACGGCTGCCTTGGGGGCCTGTCTGGTCAAAAGTGAGCTAAAGAGTGCAGGGAGAGAAATAGTGAGGCTAGAGGTTGGGAGTGAGGGGGCAAAGAGCAAGGCAAAGAGGTAGAGGGGAGAGAAAGAGCAAGACTAGAGGCTGGGAGCTGAGAAAACATCAAGGTGAAGTGGGGAGAGAAATAGTGAAGCTAGAGGCTGGGAGGGAGGGGAAACAGCAAGGCAAAGGGATAGAGAAAAAGTAAGGCTAGAGGCTAGGAGGGGGAGAAACTGAGCTAAAGAGGTGGGGGGAATAGTGAGGCTAGAGGCTGGAAGGGAGGGGGAAATAGAAAGGCAAAGGGGTACAAGAGAGAGATAGTGCAAGGTGAGAGACTAGAAGGGGAGAGAAAGAAGACTACCCTAATTTTATATGAGTTTTTGATTTAATTTTTTTTTTTAAGGGGACACGCAGTGGAGAGTTTTGTGGGTGCTACTGGAGGTCCCTGTGGGCCCGTGTTGGGGACCCCTGATTTAAAACATTATTATATATTAATTATGCTAGGTAGTTATGCTTGCTCCTGTAAACGTTGCATGTTCTTTTATTTGGTTATTGAGATAAGTGACTTGACATGTTTTTTGCCTTTCATAAAATGCATTTGCCATTTAAAAATGATAATTAGAACGGACAGATTTCATGGCTAGCAAGGTAGCCTCAGGAATCCTGGGCTTGGTTCACATTAACACTGATCTTGGCTTTAGTAATCAGACTGCAGTTTCATTTTAAACTAAGTTGGCGTTGATCAAGTGCAATGGCAAACCTCAGTAGAGGGTGATGGGAGAATTTGCATGTGGGTGACAGGGTGTGTGACATTAGGGCAATCAGGGCTAGGTTTTTTGGTGCCCCCCGCCCCTGTTGATTGCCACATTCCGTCAGGAAGAATCTATCTGGGACTGCATGCCAGTGGTGGACTGAGCAAGAGCCAGAAGTGGGTGGGGATACCCGCTCTTCTCTCTCATTCTGCTACCCCCTTCTTTCTCTTCTCCCCTACCCAGTGGGCAGCTGGGACAGGAATAAATGTCTGGGCTGACTGCTTGCAACTTAGGTCAAGGGCTGCATGTAGCCCTAGTGTTGCAGGTTGCCCACCCTGCAGGTTTTATCTTTAAATAGGGGCAAGGTCCTAGTTTGTCTGAAGCTAAGCAACAGGATTGGAACTCCTTCCCACATGACAAACAGTTTTCACAGAGCAATTTCACCTTTTTCTATCCCTTATTCAACTTCTTACTGCACAGTTCTATGCATGTTTACTTGGAGATAAGTCCTACTGTGTTTAGTGAGAGAGCCGGTGTGGCGTAGTGGTTAGAGTGTTGGACTGGGACTCGGGAGATCTGGGTTCTAGTCCCCGCTTGGCCATTAAACTCACTGGGTGACTTTGGGCCAGTCACTGCCTCTCAGCCTAACCTACCTCACAGGGTTGTTGTGAGGATAAAATGGAGAGGAGGATGATTATGTAAGCCGCCTTGGGTTCCTTGCAGGAAAAAAGGTGGGGTATAAATATAATTAATAAATAAATAAAATAAAATAGTGGATTTACTCCCAGCTAAGGCTACAATCCTATACCCATTTACCTGAGAGTACACGCCATTGAACTCAGTGGGGCTTACTTCTGAGTAGGCCCCCACTAGATTGCACTGTGTGTATAAGTTTGCACCCTGAGTCTCCTTATTCTGCCACCTGACTTGGCTTTTGCAAGTCAATTGACTGCATAGTTGAGTCATAGTTTCTGCAAGTTAGCTTCTGAATGGCTGCAGCAAAATGTAAATAAGGCACAACAGAGTCTTTAATTTTAAGTTATTTCTTTGGAATTTTAAATCCAATCAAGCTGACAAGGTATAACTTGGACTGTTTTGTTCTCAGTGACACCCCCCTCCCCAAACTAATCAGATTTGAATTCTTACCTTATTTAGATAGCAAACCTAAGCACATACTTATTGGCAGCAAACTCCATTAACCCAGTGGGACTTACTTCTGAATGACCATGCTTTGTATTTCACTGTTAATGTCTGCTGCATGCACTTTATCAGCATTCATTTGCTCTTACAGAAAGCAAAGAAAAACAACTCAAGAAATTATTGTGAAATAATTATTCCTCCATAAAATTAGTGAAAGGAGTAGCATTCTTTTAATAGGATCTTCACCTAGCACAGTATTCTGGTTGGAAGTGTAAATGAAGAAAATGTATTTACTGTTAACACATCAATAATAATATATTTCTGTAAATTATCAGTTTCTCCTACTTTCCTAAAAGAGATATTTCAAGTTAGTTTTTAAAAGTATTAAAAACTGGAGTGCAGTTTGAAAGAAAATTTGTCACATCATGGGGTGATATCAGGATAAATTTGTAGCTGTTGACATTTAATTTATTTAATTTATACCCCGCCTTTTTTCCTGAAAAGAACCCAAGGCAGCTTACATAATCCTCCTCCTCTAGGAAGAAGTCCATTTCATTGTGCAAAATGGGAGGTGTCACTGAGCCACGACATAAAAGATCAGTATAGGTCTACAGTTAAAGTAGTATTGAAGCGCCAAATATTAAGCCTTAATATGTTTGTTTATAATAAAGAATCTTGTGGCACCCTTTAAACTAACAAATGTATGTTACTATAAGTTTTCATGGACTCAATCCATTTCATCAGATGCCTGAAGAATTATCCTTAATCAGCAGGAATATATACACATGGTTTAGGATGAGGGGTTGTAAACAATGAGGTCAGAGGAATTGAAATGCAGAGAGTACAGACAGTGGTAATTACCTTAATAATGGTTAACAATCAATCAATCCATTAAATCAGAAAACATTTATTTAATGGATTTGTTTAAAACATTCCTCTGGAGAGCACAAGGCAGCTAACAACAAGGTAAATCACCATGCTAATAATTAGAATAATGAAACACTCAAAGAGCAGCAGAAAATAATGGAATATAACAGTGAAATTATTTAAAAACCATAGACAGGCTTTTACCAACCTGTGTTAAGCCACTAGGCCAATATGAAGCACCTCCAAGTCACTAGGCAGGGAAGTTTCTATAAACTGGAAGAGAGTCAGTTCTTTTTCTTTCCAGTGGTGTGTCACAAGTGATTTGGTTTGGTATACATGGGTAGATAGACTAGTAAAGACACATTGTCAGATACTAGCTTTTGTGAACTTATTTGCAAGGCTGCCTTAATATTTTTTATTAGTTTTCAATTTGATTTTTTTGCTGTTAACCAACTTTCAGTTGTTTTTGATATTTCTATTAACAATCTACTTTCAGTTTTCCTAAAATACTTTTTTATTATTTTTGTAGCCATTCCACAAAGTCTGTTATGGACTTTGTCAACAGCAATGAAAATATTATTTTTGTACATAATACTATCCACCTCATTTCTCAAATGGTAGACAATATTATCATTGCTTGTGGAGGAATTCTACCATTGTTGTCTGCAGCAACATCCCCAACTGTAAGTACAATATTTCCATCTAGTGGGTAAGTTGTAAATTGCATGTCAGGAATAATGCGTCAATAACATTTTACTTTTAGTACAGTTTCCCTGAAAGAACAAAATGTGCAGGTTTTTTAAAAATGTTCAGAATGTGAACATTCCTTTTCAATAATTTCTGTAGGTAATATTATATTGATGGGATGATTTATTCATTTATTTTGTAAGAGTATAGGTGTTTTCAATTGAATACACTGAGAAAATTAATAGCCACAGTGACCAAAATAATATACAACCTAATGCCTATGTTATAATAATTAAACCACTTTTAACCCAGCCTACTCCATTTTTCTGAACTAGAACATTATAATGGAGAATAGTAGATTATAAATTCCACTATAAGTCGTATGAATTACGTGCCCATGTATGTTCCATAATTACTGCAATCCTTTTATATAAAGGCAATGAGTACAGTGTTTTCCTAAATACATAGATACTGTGTCACATTGTAAAAGTTATATCAGCATTAATCACTATTTTAATTTATTTTTCTTAAATCACTTTACCTTTACAGAACGTAAAGCCTGTGGCTTATGCTGGCTCAGCTTGTCTGAGTGTGGAAAGCTAAGCAGGGTCAGGCCTGGTTATTACTTGGATGGGAGACCCCTTCTCTAGTTTCCTGCATTGAGCAGGGGGTTGGACTCGATAGCCATGTAGGCTCCTTCCAACTTTATAATCTATGAAATCTATGAAATGGCTTCCCAAAATATCACAATGGAAGTAGCACACATTTGAGGAAAAAGCTGAAGCTTTATGGTCCAATCCTGTACATGTTTAGACAGAAAGCTGGGGGTTGTAGAATTTTTTTCTGTCTAAATATGCATAGGATTGTGCCTTTAGTTTAAGAGGGAATTGTATCTAGGCATATTTTAAAAACCAAACTATGTAGACAGTGATGTTGGACTAAAGCATATGTGGAATTCTTGTGTTGGATACAGTACAAAGGCACAGTTTGAATTTGTTGACTAATTCTACCTTGTGGTAGATAATTTTGTTATCAGTACCACGATGTAGAATACTTGTTTTAAAATACTTCTGCAATTCACACTTGCACCTGATATAACTTGAAGTCAGCTGTGACTGGGATCCAAAGACCTTAGCTCCATGCATGGACTGGGGTGTCAAAAGCTTCTCTTCCCAATAACAACCTTCTATGCTGCTCTCAAAAGAATACTTTCCCCTTGTGGGTTAGTGCATATTTTTGGATGATGAGCACATGCCTCTTGCTCTTATCTCTAGTCTTCCAGTTAGGCCTACTCTTCACAAGCAGCAGAATGAAGTGGAAATGAGATGGTAGAGCTCTGAGCTGATAGAATGGCCTATAACATTTTAGATTGCCAGTGTGGGTTCCCATGTTTGAATGTTTCCCTAACCTGAATCATTTCTAGGACAAACTAGCACAGCAGAGAGTACGCTGGCCCAGAAGCTTTCTCCCTGATGTGCGCTCCTTCCTTCCTTCCTTCCTTCCTTCCTTCCTTTTCTTCTTTTTTTACTTGCAGGGAGTTTTTTAAATGAATGAACATTAAACAAAACAACCTCACCTGCAGCCTGAAATGATACAATCCACTCTACCAGCTCATTCTACTGCATATTTAGACTAGGCCTTATTAGCCTCTTGTCATACCATGTACAGTGACATCACACCTGGACACATTGTTGGAGACACTTCATAAAAAGAAGTATCTCATTCAAAATGTTTCCTAATTACTTAGGCATGTTCTTCAAAAAACAGAAAGAGCTGGTGGTATATTCTAATATCTTGAAAAAGGGAATAAGGATTTTTACATTTGTTTTACGTTTCTGTAATGGCTAGGATTTCTTTTACATTCTTGCAGACAAGCCGCACTAGATCTTTTAAAGAAAAGGATTGAATGTTTCCAATAAAACACAAGTTCTTTTATGGTAGAGGAAGAAAAATCCTCTTGACCTTTAAGCTGTCTTGCCAGTTAAGGGTATGATCAATATTTCTGGTAATAATAATAAAAAAGCTTCTTTATTAGGCCTGTGTACAGAAAACTTAGGAATGGTATACATACTTATGCTGTGTTTTTGCAGTAAAACAGGAGGAATAGGCATGTGAAAATGAAAGCTGGTTTTCTTCATCATCATTTGATATATTAAGTACTCTAGTGAAATTTGAATATTAAATTTTAAGTGAAGGTATGGTGTAACATAGATTGCATAACTTTAAAAGCAATCATGAAGCAGAATTTACAACAGGTTGAGTTTGCTTAAGCTGAAATATGACACAATTACAATGTCTTGTCCTTAGATTTTGAAAGGAATATGAAACAGCGTGGAAAGAATTATCATTAATTTTTCTTTTGGAAACACTGGCTGGGATTCAGAATGTTAGGATTCAGGCACACCCAGTGAGATCTTTGACTTTTCTTTGTTTGAACAGCAGAGATCCCTCACTTATGCCACATCATAAACTGCTTTTGAAATACTCCCCTTGAGTTTCAAAAACAGTTTGACAAACATGAATATGAAGCCCTGTTGAGGATGCAGAACTATTTACACAGTTCTTTGGATCCAGCTTATTGAGATCTAGTTTAAAATATAGAAATATTCCATTGTAAATACAGCTGCTATTTTGGTAATGAATGTTGTTAGATAACCATGTTGCTTTTTCAGCCAAATTACTGACAAAGGCACTTCAGAGTACTGCAGCTGATCTGTGAATGCTCTGCTGTGGCATTGCAGCAAGGCAGTGCTCTTTGAGAAATGATTCATGACATACTACAAAGGTAGTGCAAAGGCAGAACTGTTTGGCAGCTCAAGGTGGCAAATGTAAATATACTAAAAATTACTAGCAGATCACAGGATTCTTGACACTTGGGAAAGTGTCTGAGTTTCAAAATGTCTGGCAGCAGTGCACAACTTAAATACAGCTAGAGTTTCATGTTACTCTGATTGGGGCTAGGGGTATTGAAGAACCCGAACCATTTTTGGTCATACTTGTGCTTTGTTAATTGTTCACAAATAGAATGCTGCGCCTGAGTTTCCATTTCAGTTTTGGTAACTGAACTTCTAGCTTTTATTCTTTTATATAACTAATAAAAATACACTAATGATATATTTATTCCTTCTCTGTCTAAGTATGTTTATGTTGAATTGCATAGGTCAAACTATGATGAAATGTAAATTGAATTTTGAACTATTGAGAGCATGTTTTCAGTAGATCACTTTTTAAAATTAAAATATTCAACTTGTTAATTGATTTTAGAATATTTGTTCAATTTTGCATTGTATTTTCATTTGACTGTAACATTTCTTTTTCTTTTTGTTGTGATCTGTTATCTGCTTTGTCTATTGCATGTCCAGGGTTCTAAGGTTAGTATTGCTGCTGCAAGTTTCAGTTCTTAGCTTTTAGTATTAATTTTACTTTTTATGTATTTTTTCAGTTATTCAGCCCTTTCTAGCATTAAGTAAATAACGTTTGATATGCATTATGCAATTGCTTATGACACTGTAACCTAAAATACTGAGCTAAAGCCAGAGGTATCCCCTTCCATTTAGACACATCACAATGTAGGAAGACTGAATGTCCACTTTGTATCACCATTACACTTCTTCCTCCTCCATGTTCTGCCTTTACTGGGATCCTAAAGGGTGTTTGCCCATAATCTAACAGCTGTTCTGAGTGTAGTGTCTTTACCACATGTGGAAAGAAATTTCTGGATCAAGGCACTTAACTCAGTAAATGTTCTGTTTCAGCAAAATGTACAGTAAAGTTTAGACTAACCATGGGCCTAATTGTATTGGACAATGTCAGTGATTAAGCTAAACTAGCTCAACTCTTCATAAGTAACTGAATTACAGATTATTGCTTGGATTGTTAGTTCTCTTACATGGCAAAAATCTATTTTTGTTTTTAGTGTTTACATTTCTTATGTAAGGCATGGTCAGTATTAACACTAGAGTAAAGCTAAAAGAGAGCAACGGAGGTTTGCAAACATTTATCTCCTCCCAAAAGCATCTGTCGTTTTTGGATATAATGATGTATGTTGGGTGGAGAGAACATGTCTGCATTGCTAAGACATCCAGGCTGAAGCTCTGTAGCCACTACTCAGCGCTAATTCAGCATAATTAGATTGGGTTCATATATACTAATAACAAATTCATTCTCTCAGTCACTGTCCTTATGTAGCCAAAACAGCACCACACGCATACAAAGGAAGTATCAGCAGGATGGGAGGAAATCCAAGGCTTTCAGAAGTACACAAAACTTTAGAGAAAAAGCCCAAGGGGAAATAATTCATAATCTCCCGATGAGAACTGAGCATGATTTGGGGGTGGGGATGGAAAACCAGGGGTTGGGGGGGATGGAATGGAGTGGCTGGAAATCTGAACAGAAATGCTCCACACTGCAACATTTTGTTGCAAGTCTCACTTCTGCACATCCAAATGTGCATCCTTTTGAAATGTTTGTAATGTGGATAAACACTATATGCATCTGTAACAATTTCCAGAAGGGTAGCCATGTTGCAGCAAAAAGAACAGTGTCTTGTGGCATCTTAAAGATGTACAAATGTATATGGCATAAGGTTTGTGGACTTCATCCGATGAAGTGGGCTGTATTCAATGAAAGTGTATGCCATAATAAACTTGTTAGTCTTTAAGGTGCTTTAACCAGGGCAGACTGGTGACGCCTATGTCAGTGGGGCTCCTTCTCCATTGCAGCTTTTACTCAGAGCTTTATAGGAGCTATCCATGGTGCTATATGGTGGTAAACCTATTCTGGGCATGAAGTACAGCACCATGGATAGCTCCTATAAAGATCAGAATAAAAGCTGCAATGGATAAGGAGCCCTACTGACATAGGAGTCACCAGCCTGCCCTGGCTATAACACTCTGATTTATCTACATCTGGAGTGCATTGAGGACATTGCATATCTCACTGTGCTGCACTACAACCAAGTGCTGCATACTCTTGTGGCCAAGAGAGTGCATTTGATGCAGCAGTGGGAACATTCCCACCCCTCACCATGCCACTGTCAACTAAATGTAAAGCATGTGCTTCCCCCCCCCAACTCATTGATGTTATGTAGCCAAATCTGATTGGCTATGTGGGGCTGTGGCTGGGAAACTGGGAAAAGTAAGCTTGTGAAACACACACATGCACAGTGGTGCAGGACTGGGGAAAGAATGAGCAATTAAGAGCAATGAAAAAAGTACTATTGTGAAGGAGTTTCAAGGGGTTTCACATCCCTCAAAAGTCCTCCTTTTGCCTCAGAAATTTTCAAGAGCAACAAATTTAGGGCAGCTAAACCTAAAACCTGTCTGTTTGGTGAATTAGTTATTTAACTTAACAGAAATGGGAACTCTTCCTAAGAACATGCATTCTTTTCTCCTATCTTTTAATGAGAGAAAAAACATATTTCAAAGTGTTTGTAAGTTTTCCTATGAAAATGAATGTTTCAATTTAAGTTTTAATTTGTTAACTCTGTGTAACTTACAAATGTAGGACATAATAGGTCTGCATGCAGTTAGTACAAATTTATTCAGACTTGTACCAATAAGTCTAGTACATTGTAGTTTTACATATTTATAAACTTTAATCTGTGTATGGTAGGTGTATACTAAAGTTAATGCATTTTTGCTGTGCTGACTGCAATATAACCATTGGCACTTGTGGCATATCACTTTTGAAAGTGACCCTGTGGCATTTTGGACATGGAAAATGATGGATTCCAGTTATGGTCATGTGAGCAGGATTTGTTCACAGGATTGCCCTTGTAAAATTACAGTGCTCAATAATTCTATTGCAACTTTACCTAAATATTTTTGAAATATCATTGCATAAATTATATACATGAATTAAGAGTGCTGTGGTACCTTAAACACTAACAAATGCATTGTGTATATGACTTCATGCAGTAGAGCCTAATCTGTCAGATTCTTAAAAATTGTCCCAGTGCTAGACTGCATAATCAGTTGTGGCTTTGCCAAGACACTGCCCTAAGGGAAGTAGTCATCTTTGTTTCTCCTGATACCCTGGGAACAAAGTAAATTGTACTTTGTGTCCACATATTACCAACATTTAATTTACCAATGTACGCCAGAGGTAGAACCAAGTCTTTGTTCTATGCCAGCTGTGTGTTAATGGTTTTCTGCTCTTAGTTCCGCAATGATAGAGAAAGATACAGCAGCTCTGTGAGGGTTTCTTCTCTTCCTTTGTTGCTACCTTTGATATGGGAAGCTTACATAAACACAAAAATGAGAATCCTTTCTGCCTTGTCCCATACACCCATATTACCATAGTCCATTGGCTCATATAGATAGCATTAGTTTACTTTCTGATATAGGAACTTCATATGACCTAATATGGCATGTTCTCATGTTCATTACTGTACTGTTTGTTTTCAGTTTCATCATAGGCAACTTGCATAGAGGAAATGAAATATTTTTTGTACATTTCATGTTTTCAAATGTGTGATACATTTAGAAGTCTAATGTAATGACTTTCTTTTCAAGACTGAACTGGAGAATATTGAAGTAACTCAGGGCATGTCAGCAGAGACAGCAGTGACTTTCCTCAGCCGTCTGATGGCTATGGTTGATGTACTAGTATTTGCCAGTTCACTAAATTTTAGTGAAATTGAAGCTGAAAAAAACATGTCTTCTGGAGGCTTAATGCGACAGTGCCTAAGGCTTGGTAAGTTTGCATGGAACAGCTCAGTGCATTAAATAATTACTTACAGATCAATGAAATGAGGCTATGATGAAAGAAAAATACATGTGGAAACTGACCTGGTTTTGACTCTGATGGAGTAACTTTGGAGCATTTAAGGCTTGTTAATATGGTAAAGTTGTTTCTTCAGAAATACACTTAAAGGAGTGTGTGTTTTTGTGTACACACACACACACACACACACACACACACACTTCAATTGCTTCTATTAAGGACTTTCTCTTCACTTATCTTTTAGTGAAACATTTTTTTAGCAACTTGAGGTCCCCAAAATCTAGAATCCAGTAAGAGCTGAGAATATCTGCATATTCTCTTTCACACTAATTTTTCCTATGGCAATTAGCTGTCATTTTTGAACATCTGCACTGCAAAACCATTCATAACTTCTGCCTTTTTGATCACTTTAATTTATAGTTTTTGAAGAAAGGGCAGCAAGCATTTCTCCTGACAGCAGGACTGGGCGACATCAGGAGTGCTTTATTCTATTGCCCATAGAGTTTTTAAAAGTTGAACAATTTTAAAATACATTGAGAAGAGCTAAAATGATGAATTTGGAAGGAAAATAATGTGTTGTACACTATGAGAAATAAGGAAGCTGCATTTGTTATACCTTGCTTCTAGTTTAGACATCAGTACACGATAAATATAAAGGGTATAAATAGACTCGTATTCTAGCAAATCATATGATCAAAGAAAAATGATATGTTAAAATCACCAAGTTCATCTGGTACAACCTGTTGAATTCATTATAAACAAATAATCAATAACCTGATGGCGCGTGAGTGACAGCAGAGCCCCGTGTGTGCGAGATGGGAGATTAAAAATCCTGTTCGTGTGTAGAGGCCCATTTATCCACACACAGAAATCCAGATCTTTCTCCCCCTCTCTCTGCGCAGCGTGCAGCGTTTCGGTTGCAATCAGCCAGCCAGCTTTCCAGCCTGTAATCCGACTCCAGCCAGCTCCCCCGTTTGCAGATAGCAAGGAAAAAACTCTGTAACTCCACAGGTCTATTCTACCTGTTTATTTACTTAGCAAAGTAATATTCTACAGAGTATACATTTCCTAGTTACAGTCCATGTGCAGAGTACAATGCATAGCAAGCATTTATTCCAGTGGAGCAAGTTGAGCTTTACCCCACCTCAGCAAAGATGCTACATTGTTGCATAAGTCCAGCAAGCAATAGTCAGAAGAAAAGAGTGAAGAGAGAGAACAGTCCTGCTCCTCTCTAAAATGGCTGCAGACAGACAAAACAAGTCAGTACGTCACCAGAACATCTAAAGCATGTGACCAGCTCATATTGTTCTCACACTTTAGTAACCCCTGCGAAAACACGAGATTCTAGAGAGACATAATAAACCTGTTTACCCGCCATTCTGTCCCTTCCATGTGTAAACAATGTGCTCCAGCTTGTGAATGTGATACATATCACAACATAACCAACATAGATTCATTGTATGTAGCTTTCTGGCAGGAAGAATAAGAGCCAGACCCCCAAAGGGGACTGCAAGAAAGGCTAGTTTAACAAAAGCAAATAAGTTTTGAATGAAATCAAATTAATACTGCAGTAGAATACTGATTCACAGTAGAAATAGTTTTATTTTTTTAAAAATACTGAGGTGATTTTCTTCCTTCCTAATCCTTCCTTCCTTCTTCCTTTCTTTTTTGGAGAGAGTTTACTCTTAATTGTAAGGTAAGATACAGCCAAAGGGAAGTGGTAACAGCTGGAGGAACTCTTGCAGTCTCCAAAATCTTCAGTCTCCAAATCTACACACCTTAAGTAGATTTTTAGACAAAACTTAATATTGTTCTTAATATCCTCCTTAATATTGCTCCTTCTCCGTAGGAGTCCTTATTTGGACTCTTTTGCATACACTCAATGAAAATGACACTCTTCTTGTCCTGGCAGTTTCTCCTTGTCTCCCTGCTCTGTCCATTTCTTGCATGCTTATATGAAACTGCTTAATACTCCATTGGTTCACCTAGTCCAGCATTGTGTACTCTAACTGACAGCAGCTCTCTAAAGTCCCAGGCAGAGGTCATTCTCAGCCCTGTGGCTGTTAGGCTTTTAACTAATGTCGCCAGGCACTGAATCTCAGACCTTTTGCATGGAAAATACCGTATATGCTCCACCACTAAACTGTTGCCCCTCATCTACAGTCAGTTACTTTGTTTCTTTCTCCCATCTATATGCTTTCTGCCACACATCTTTGTCATCCTTTTCTATTTGTCAGATTTCCTTCTCCTTCATGCTCATCTTTTCTGAACCACTTTAGTTTCGCTGTTTCCCATCCCATCTATTGTAAATTGAAAATATGTAAGAGAGTCCATTTAAATATGTTCTCTACTATGTTGTTAATACTGTTCATTCTGTTGCTGCTAAATAAGTATTCAACAGCAATAGTATTTCTGAATAAAATTAAACGTACATGATTAAGAGATTTAATTCTGACCTTATTTTTGCCTAATTTTTAGTTGCCAAATTGAAATTCCGTTTTAAAGATATATTATTGCGATTTATTATAGCAGGATTCAGCCTCAGGCACTGTGATATGATATTATTTCATTATGGATTTCACAATTTGATTTATAAAAATTGAATACTTTGTAATTTCTTAAACTTTTTCAGTTTGTTGTGTTGCTGTGAGAAACTGTTTGGAATGTCGACAAAGGCAAAGAGAGAGGGTAAACAAATCTTCACTAATCGGCAGTAAAACTCAGGAGACTCTTCAGGGTCTAAGTGCAACTACTACTGCTAAGGTAAAGTATTATCTTTAATATATAAGCTACCTATGCATAAACTAAATGACTAAGAAATAATTACAACATGTCAACCAGTATTTTAAACTGACAGTGATGATTTATCACTTTTGAAATACAAAAGTTATTCTCTTCTATGAATCCAGAGGGCCAGTCTCCCTGCTGGTCAGGAGACAGGATCAGTCTTCTGACTTCGCCAAGGGGAGATTCCATTTAGTCCTGTATGTGGATAGTCTATACTTTAGGGATGTCACCGTTCTTTTTTTTTTTTTGCATTCATGAACGGTGAGCTGGTCTGAGCAAAAGGAGAACGTTCGTGAACAGACTCGCATGAGCCGAACAAGGCGAGTTTGCTCTTGCTGAACGGTTTCTGAAAAATTCTCACACCGATCTGTTTTTTTTGCTATTATATGACCCTACCTTGTTGTTGTAAGCAGGATATCAAAAAAAGATAATAAAGTAACAGAGCAAGTTAAAGGTCTGATACGTAATTTTCTTGTAGAGTACACATGGTCAGGTAGATGCCACTGTTCCTCGTAGTCTGTACTTTAATTCGTGAAGCCACCAATATGTTTATGTTTATGTTTAAGCAGATGCAGAGAAATCTCATTTGGATAACCTTATACAAAACAGGTGAACCACTTTGGTTGTGGAGCTTATATTTACCTTTTATCAAGTGAGTCTGGCATGCATGCCAGGCACTTTAAAAGTTGTTGACGTTAGTAGCCTATTGCGCGTGTAAAGGCGAGATAAAGAAGAGGCAGACACAGGGCATATGGTTTCAAATCAGGGCTACATTTATTGAATTGAAGATCTGTGAAGGGTGAAGTGCGGTTCTAACCTAGCCCGGCCCTTGGCTGGGTAAAAGACTAATATTTGGCGAATACATCTTAACTGAGCCGGAGGCGGGATTGCCCGCCACCGGCCAGTTGCCCTCCATGTGGAGCTGGAGAGCCTTACCATCGTCACCTTACTTTGGCGCTTCCAGGCTCCCAAAGTAGGTGAGAAAGGTAAAACCCCACAGCCGTCTCAATCTCCCTCGTGCCAAGCCTCATGGCATTGGTGAGGGCAGCCTTGGGTAAACGTCAGTCACCTTGAAAGGTGCCACTGGATGATCACCATAACCCTAATTGCTCGAGCAAAGAGACCGAAGGCGGGAACCCAGGAGCTTAAATAAGCTCTTACCTGGGTCCCCGCCCTTTTGAGCCATTGGCTCATTTCTCGTGACCCACCTTACCAGGTGCCTGCCTCCTCTCTCCTCCCCCACACGCAAGCCTTCTCTCTGTTCCCACGTAAGGGGCCATTGGAAGTTCTTTTCTGTGTTTCAGATAACTTCTGAAGCCTGTTGCATCCACATGCAATATTATTAAAATATATATTTTAAAATTTTACTATAATGTAGGAGCTAATTGAAACATAAGCAGATTGTATGTTCCTCGTGTTGGCACAGGATATATTATTGCACTTCTAGTAATAATCAGTTAACTTACAGTGCCACATTTCATCTGTGAAACCAGCTTGTATCTATCACATTAGAAACGGCAGAGATAAAAAAATATTTGGTTCTTAAGGAGCTATTTTTAGTGTGGAGCTTTCTGAAACTGTATAACTATTGTGTGTTTAGACTCCACTGGAAAGTGTTCCTGGTAACCTATCTCCTATTAAAGATCCTGATAGGCTTCTTCAAGATGTTGATATAAATCGTCTGCGAGCAGTTGTATTTCGTGATGTGGTGAGTACTATAGTGTGGCAGCATTTCTAAAATAACTTAATGTCTGTGTTGTGTGTGTCTATGTGTCCGCTAAAAACCAGACGTATTTGTAAACCTATACTATCCATCTTTTCCCTCTTAAAATAGTTATTATGCATGCATTTGTATATGTAGAAATCTTTCCTTCATAAATTATTTTTACACTAGCAATTGATATTCTGTCCCCTAGCAAAGATGACTTCATCCACTTTTTTGAAATTCAACATGCTTGGTGACTTGATCAAATTTAGTGAAGTCAAGAACCTTACACAGACAGATTATTTTTGAAATTCTTAAAGGCTGCTGGTCATTGTCTTACTATTTTATCTGAATAGTATAGAAGGGACAGACTATGCTTGAAACAGAATGGAACCAGCCTGCTGGCAGTTAACATCAAGAAGGTGTCAGAGTAGCTTTTAAACTGAACCCTGGGAAAAAGCCAACAGGAACTCAGGAGCATCCAGTACATGTTGAATCATTCCTAGGAGATGAGAATGAAAAAGTTTTTGATTGCACAAATGAGGATGGGATGGAAATAGGTCACAATCATACTCTAAACAGTTATATAAGCCAAAGGGCCATGGCATGAAAAGCACATGTCAGAGACATTTGGTGAGGGATGTGTATAGGTGCTTCTGTACTCATCTGTGATTTGATTCTGGATGAGGGAGCTGATCTGGCATGCATCACCGAAACCTGTGTGAGCAAGCTGGGTGGGGTTGATCCGACACAGCTCTGCCTACCTGGGTATTCGGTGCAGCATCAACCCAGATTAGAGGGCCTGGGGTGGTGGGGAGTTGCTGTGGTCCATAAGAATACTACCTTTCTCACCAGGAACTCCCTCTGAAATGGGATGGGCTTTAAGTGCCTATATCTGGCATTGGGCCAGCAAGACAGATTGGGGATGTTGTTGGTGTACACCCTGCTGCCCAGCAGCCTCCCTGACCAAGCTGCCTCAGGTGGTCTTGAACGTGGTGTTGCAGAACCTCAGGATGTTGGTCCTGGGAGACTTCAACATTCACAATGTGGCAGCCTTGACTGGACCAGCTTGAGACATCATGCCCTTCATGACAACCATGGGGCTGTCTCAATTTGTCATCAGGCCAACGCAAAGGGCAGGGCATACTCTCAAATTAGTTTTTGCCTCTGGACATGAGGGTGATGTTCTGGATATTGGGGGGGGGGACTTGAGGTTGCCCCATTGTCATGGTCAGATCACTATCCGGTGAAGTTTGGGCTTACAGCCCCAGTCTCCCCTTGCAGGGGTGTGGGACCCATTAAGATGGTCTGCCCCCAGTGTCTAATGGAATCCGGTGGGTTCCTGAATGCACTGGGGGAATGCACTGGGTGATCCTGTTGAGTCTCTAGTTGCACTGTGGGATGGTGAGATACAGTGGGCTGCTGACACAATTGCTCCTGAGAATCCTCTCTGGTGCTGTGGAGCCCAAGGTGCTCCTTGGTTCTCTGGTGAGCTCTGGGCAATGAAACAGGCTGGGAGACAGCTAGAGTGTAAGTGGTGGAAACTTGTTGTGAGGCTGACTCATTGTGTTTTCTCCCCTATTTAATACCGACATGAAACTGCTGGGAGAAGTCATTCAGGGTTTTGGGGTTGGCTGTCATCAATATGCAGATAATACCCAGATTGGTCTCTTTTTCATTTGATTCTGAGGAAGCAGTAGAAAGTTTAAACCAGTGCCTGGGTGCAGTAGTGGATATGAGTGAATAGGATGAGTTTTAATCCAGAAAAGATAGTGGTGGTGTTGGTCAGTAGAAGGACTAAAGTGGGATTGGGGATATGTTCTGTTTTGGATGGTGTTGTAGTCCCCTTGAAAGGGTATGTAGGTTGGGAATGCTTCTGGCTTTGCTCCTGGATACTCAGGTG
Organism: Shinisaurus crocodilurus; assembly: GCA_021292165.1. Classification (NCBI taxonomy): domain Eukaryota; kingdom Metazoa; phylum Chordata; class Lepidosauria; order Squamata; family Shinisauridae; genus Shinisaurus; species Shinisaurus crocodilurus. The sequence continues at coordinate 258,722,468 of CM037878.1, read as the reverse complement.
GTGGCCCTGGTCAAGAGTGCTTTACACAGTTTCAGCTGGTACACCAGCTACACCCCTTCCTGGATAAAGCAGACATGCCTTGGTCACATGCAGATTGGATTACTGTAATCCGCTCAATGTGGGACTGCCTCTGAAAGGTGTTCAAAAAATTCAGCTGGTGCAGACTGTGTCCAGACTAGTATCTGGAGCCTGCTATACTGATCATATTACTCCAGTTCTATGCACTAGCTTTCAGTTTGTTTCTGGGAGCAATTCAGCATGCTGCTTCTTACCTACAACGGTCTAAATGGTGCAATCACTTACAATGGTGGTTTTTACCTACAAAACCCCAAGATATGTGAAGGACTACCTTCTCTCATAGGATCCTGCCTACCCACTGCATTGAACATCAGACACCCTGCTATACATCCCACCGCTTTCGGAAACATGGTTGGTTGGGACGTGAGACAGCCTTTTCTATTGTATGTCCAGATTACGAAACACGCTTTGCAGGGAGGTGCAGTTGACTCCCTATATTTTAGGCTTCAGAGATCCTGCTAAGAACTTTTTATTCTGCTGAGCTTTCACTGTGGTTTAATGTTTTTATCTCAATGATTTTCAGATTATGTTTATTATTGATGGGCTTCAGTAATTTTGTATGTTGCTTTGAAATCATTTATAAAGAAAAGTGGATAGAAATTGCTAAATATTTTTTTAAAAAATACATCTTGCTTTAAAAAGACCTCATAAAAACAGTGTTAAACTACAATATAATCACAGTGTGCCCATTGGCTGGAGCAAAAACAAAACCTTAGCACCATTACTAGGCTAACATGGATGTAGGAAACTGATGTTTAGGTATGATTGAACCTTTAAGGATTATATGTGTCACATCCATATCTTTCCTTAGAGATAGTATAAGATTGGGCAGTATCTATCACAGAGCCATTAATTTATGTTTATGAGACTGTAAGGGCTTCTGATCTTCCCGTGTAGGGTGGGAAGAGCAGTGGAGGCGATCTTCATCTCCCTGTTCTCCTGCCCTGCATTTTTTGCTACACGGGCCTTTTTGTCCATCTAGTAATGGCACTTCAGAGGAGAAGGGAAGGAGGCTGGAGAGGCCTCAGGATAGCTCGTAGCTATCCCTCCCCACCCCCTTTCGCCCTCCCCACCCCCCTTTCCCCCCCTCCAAGGTCACTTTTCCAATCTTAGAGGGCAGCCGGCAGGGTTCTCTCTGTGCCGGCTGCAAGGGGGCAGGGGATGGGGGTCAGATCTCTGACCCCCCCTTCCGACATCAGAATGCTGAATCCCCAATATCCTATGGCCCTATGTCCCCTCAGACAATGTCTAGGGACCATAGGATTGCTCCCTAAATGTAGGTTTAGCATGTTTATGATGGGATTTAATTGTAACTGTTATTTTTAAAAGAGAAAAATGGTATTGATGTTTTTTTTAAAAAAATTACAATTCGTGTGTGATTTTTTAAATCATTATTTTTTTCCGCCTTGGTACACACTTATTTTTTTACACATCTGGTGTGTTTTCTATGGAAAGTGTCAGTGTAACACTAGTGTTTCCTGCAGCAATCATATTGAGTAGATCTGCCCTAAGATATTTGAAAGCAGAAGTTTTTATTTTCAAATTTTAGAATAGATCTGTACGGACTCATCATTCCCTCTAATAACAAACTTGAATAGTTGGGTGCCTATCTATTAAGAAGTGAAAGAAGATAGTGGTTTCTACATACCCAGAGGACTCAGAAATACAGAAGTTTGGAAATTAAAAGAAAAATATTTAATTTGAAAGACACAAAAGCTGTCTAATAGGAGCCTATATGCTTACAAAATACCGGTGGCAGTTGAGCCTGTAGACCATGTAGGTGGGAGGCCTATGGTCTGTGGGCCAGATCTGAGGTGTTGCCTAATTTCATCCAGCCCTCAGGTTAGCCAGATGACAGGTGATTTCAGATTTAATCGTTCAGGTGATCAGAGCTGTGACAGCCACATACCATGCCAGTTCCATTTTGAGTTTTGAGGCTGGTTCTATAGGGATCCTATATGTATAGTGGAGAAAGTATACAGAACAACTTCTGCCCGACTCTCTCCCTACTGTATATACAAGGTGACATATAATGTGAGTGCTAAGTATATACAGTCATATTGTGAAGGAGACGTGTGTGTGTGTGTGTGTGTGTGTGTGTGTATATATATATATATATCAGCCAGGGAATGTGTCCAATGGCCTTCAGACAATTTTAGTTTTTAGGTAGTATAGATTTTGGTCTAGAAGTGTTGGTTAAGTATGACAGAAATGTTAAGTACATTTTGTACTTTTTAATTATATTCTGTTTTTTGTACGGGATGATAGCACAGAAACGTTAAGTACATTTTGTACCGTTTATTTATATCCTATTGTCTTTTCTACAGGATGATAGCAAACAGGCACAATTTTTAGCTTTGGCAGTGGTTTACTTCATTTCTGTGTTAATGGTCTCCAAGTATCGGGATATACTTGAACCACAACGAGAAACTGCAAGATCTGGAAGCCAGGCAGGTAGAAATATCAGGCAAGAAATAAATTCACCAACAAGTACAGGTACCTTTGTTTTTCAGTTTATGTTGTTTAATATTTAGCCTATTGATATTTGTCTATAAAAATAAAAGAAAAAGAAAAGTACAGATTAAATGATATCTGTTAACCTTAATGAGTTTCTGATTGTTATGTTTTAATTAAATTGCTTTGAAAATATTTCTGTTTTCTCTGTCCATTTTCATTCCTAGCATAGGTTGGTCCTTTTCTTGAACTATAGGAGAGATGTTGCCAAAAGTTCTATTGGCTGCAGATTTGGCACCTCCTTCTACTGTAACCAGTGTAACTTCCCATCTATTTTTTCTTCTTACATTTGAATTCAATTTCTATTTTTTAATTTAGCTCATCGTGTAATTTGAATCCATCTCACAAGCGATGTGATTTTCCTCAGTTCCTCCCCTGCTTTGTGCCAGGCTAGTGGCTTCGTATTTTTGCACTAGAGCGACCAAAGCTCAGTAGTAGACCATGTGGTTTGCATGCAGAAGGTCCAGGTTCAATTCCTGGCATCTCCACTTGGAAAAACAAGAGAAATAAAGGGGGGTGAAGGATCATCCAGCAGGTGATGAGAGATCCCTCAGCCTGAGATCCTGGGGAATTGCTGCCTGTCAGAGTATTCAATACTGGGATTGATGAACAAATAATTTAACCTGGTATAAAATATCTTCTGTGCACTGACAGTTAATGCAAGACTTACCATGGATGCAACAGAGTACTTTTCTTTTCACCACTGATGGGTGCTTTTGTGTGCCAGTGGAAAGCTCTAGGCATATTCAAGGCATAACCTGAGTAAGGAAAAAGTCACCTATTCTGATGTTTGTCCCTATCTGGGATGAAACAACATCGAACTTAATGAATTATCGTGCACAAATAGGGACATTCTCCTAACTGAGTAGCCAGTATTTGGTTGCATAGGAAATATGAACCATGTCCAGTGTTCCCAGCACAGAAGTGCTATTAGAAAGTACTGCAATAAGACAGGATATCTGGTTAGCTGAAGGATACATAAATGTCATTCATGCCATATAATATTTAAATTAACTAATGTTTAACTTATTTGTCCCTATTCTGTTCATCCAAAGGGAGTAGTATAGCAAGCATGCTTTGGATATCAGGAGGCTCCTGCAAATTTATAAACATTTGTAAAAGATCCTGTCCTTTTTCTTAAATATCAGTTGCTATCCATGGGCATGAAAGAAGCCTCTCTTGCCTCCCTGGCAAAAAGAAGGGTCAAGGTTTACACATTAGAGGTCTGCAAAGTTATCTGGGATTGTATTGATGGAAAGTGTAATGGCTCTGCTAGTAAGGTAATGGCAGTTTGGGATTTCCATTCTAAGGCTATGTGCAAGAAAATATGCAGGGGAGGGGATATTCTTGGTTTCAGTACTCTAATTTACAAAGTCTGTTGACTTGGCCTTTATAGAAGCTGATTTAGTTTTTTGTTATAGGTAGAGATGTAAAATATCTGGAAATTTAGAAGCCATGGGTGAAATTACTGTGGCTTGTGGAGGATGGAAATTTTGGGGGAAATTGTAAAATTGTGTGCTTTGCAGCTCTAAAGTAACTTTTACTGCAATCCTATACATGTGTCTCCTCAGATGTAAGCCCCATTATGCCATAGGAATCAGGCTACTGAATTTCTTGTAGGTAGGATTTTGGTGGCAGTGCTTAAAATTTTATAGCTGTGCCAGCATTCCTTAATGGTGAGGTCTAATTGGGAACTTTATTAAAAACGATGGCAGTGAGTTCCATAGATCCAAGCCCCATGTTGTTCCATCATATGTGGTGGCAGTGGCAGGATAATCTACAGTATTTCTCTCACATGTGGTTATAGAACTACATTAATTGACCACCACAGACAGAATCTGAACAGAAGCAGCCCAAAAACACAGGTGTCTATAGAACAAAACCCAAACTGTCAAGAATGTACATTTTCTTCTCATATAATGACTCTAGTCACATGTTGGGAAACTGATTATTACTTGGAGAATTCCTAAATGTCTATCAGTAAAATATACATTAGATCAATAATTTTAATAAGAAATAGAAGAAATAGCTATGCTGGGAATACAGAGGATTAGAAAAAAGCCCCCCCCCCCCATGGCTTCAAAATTTCCAGAAATCTTGCAGCACTAGTTTTCTTATTACATAGTTTTTAGAAAACATTCAAAGGAATTAAAGGCCAAGTAGCAATATATAAACACCTTAGCTAATAGATAACAAAATATGGCTAAACATTTTATTCATTTTAAAAGAAAATATTTCATAATCCAAAATTGTACAACTTTTCAATTTTTGGGGGGAAAAAACAAAAAGATGGTTGGATACCACCCCACCCCCCACAATTTTTCCATTTTTCAAATGGGCCTTCACAGCTCTAGTTGTAAGGCAGGCATGGGGACCTTTTGGCCTGTGGGGTTTCCACATCTGACATGCCAGCTTCTTCCCCAGACCCTTACCCTCCTTTCCAGGCAGAGCAAAACTCTTATCTCTAATCAGCTGCGTTCCCTGCTCAGTTTTGCATTTATATATGTATGTACCGTATGTTGAAAAGAAGACCAATATTTGATGGCAGTGGTTCCCAAATTTATATCACACAGTCCTTAATTTTATGTCAGCCAGCTTTTTAAAAATCTTGCAAATAAATAAAGTAGCTCCCTGGTCCTCTTGCTTATGAGATATTCTGCCTTCCATAGCCAGAGATGAGGCCAAACCATTTTAGAACTGACTCTCAGCATATGGAAGCGTAAGAACATTCTAAACATTCTAATGTACGAATGTATCCTTTTGCTTTAATTAGGCATATACAGTGCCTTGCAGAAGTATTCACACACACCCTTTGAATTTTCCACAATTTGTTGTGTTGTGTTACAACCTGGAATTGAAATGGGTTTAGTTGGCATTGCTACCACTTGATGTTCACAAGATACTCAATACTGTGAAGGTGCGGAATGTGGAAAAGTCAAAGGGGTTGAATACTTCTGCAAGGCACTGTATAACTGCAGATAAGGTTTCCACTAATTTCATGCATTCATTATTTCAGTTTTGCATATCTTCAAAGGAGAAGCCTCTTCATAGTGCAATTCTTGAAAAATATTAATCTGACTGTTAGAAGCACCAACGTAATGAAAAAACTTTTATCTGCCTAAATATGTTTTTTTAAAATTTCCCATAGTAAGGCAAATGCAGATGCTTACTTAGTTTCTCTGTGGTCTGAGAACACTTCTAAAAGGGCTGCTTGAATCCTTTGGGATTTACAGTCTTGCTTTTCTATAACTGAGTGGACAGGCCTACGGAAACCTAATATGTAGTAGCTGGCTTTTATACCTATTCAATTCTTTGTATATTTGAAATTCCCTATTTGATGGTTTAATTATCAAATGCAAATTGCATGAAAACATTAGTGCATCAAAGTCTGTCTAGCACAGAAATGGACAGTGTGGTCATCAATTTGCCCAATTAAAATGAATGATCCAGCCTCTTGGATTGCTGTTAGTTGAAGAAGCTATCAGGAGTTTGGATTAAGACTATTTTTCCATTGTCTGTCATATTAGTCTGAGAATCATATTGTTAAAGTTCTACTGGATTGGTTTATGGTTGTGCCATGTGTATCCATATGCCTTTTTCGTCTAAGTGAAGGTTGTTTAGAAATTAGTGGTCAAATCAGTGCATATATATCTATAGGAATTTACACCTACTTATTTTCAGGCATACTTCTTTGAACTACTAATCTTTCATATTGCTTATATTGTGAAGCTTTTTTACTTTAGCATAAAATTACTGACTGACATTGTTTATATGACTAAACTTCATGTTATTTCCTTTAGTCAAATCATGACCATGTAATTCACCGTTAGTTTACTGTGTACCATATTAAAGCATACACACACACACACACACACACACACTTAGGGTGCAGTCCAATCTGGATGCCCATAACTCTCTCAACTTGGAGGATTACAGGCATCCTATGCAGGGCGGAAGGAGTGCGGAAGCAAAGGTCACCACTGTGCACTTCCCACCTGCAAAACACTTAGACATCCGATTTTGGCTGTCTAAGTGTGGCGCTTCAGAGGGGGAGGGATGGAGGCTGAGGATACCGCGTATTGTGGTGGTGGCTTCTCTTCCCCTTCCTGTCCCTGGAACACCCACTAAACCTCTTCTCCGAGGCGAGGTCACGTTTGCAACCTCGGAGAAGCAGCCAGTGAGGTTCTTTGCATGCAGGTTGCAGGGCAGGGGAGGTGCTCCAAGCTCGGAGTCCCAGCTCCAACCTTGGAGTGAGTTTCTGAGGTGGGACTCCGAAATATTCTATGGCCATCTAGACGCTGTCTAGCAGCCATAGGATTGCGCTGCCCAGCTGTATATCCTAATTTTAAGGTTGTCATCTGATTAAAGAAATCAGCTAAATACTGTGGCCCTAGTGACTGTGTGTTTATATTTAGTGTGTTTTCCCATTCGTTTATTATTCCATAATGCTGGAACTACTAGTTTCATTTAACTATTCCAGTCATGCCTGTCTTGTGTATGTATATCTGTCTTTCCTTATAAATGTTGTTTCTATGATGCATTATTTGCAGGTATGTTGTTTTCCTATCTCTTGATTTCTCTCTGAGAAATATGTTGTTAGTGTCATGTTTGCATGTTTCAGTGAGATAGGACTTCTGTCATAGATCCACAGTGGACCACGCCACAGGCGATAAGTAGCTGGCTCACAATTGACTCCATGATTTTCTCCACAGTTGTGGTCATACCATCTATCCCACACCCAAGTTTGAACCATGGATTCCTTGCCAAGTTAATCCCTGAGCAGAGCTTTACCCACTCATTTTACAAAGGTAATATTAACATAACCTCCTAAATTGTTTGGGTGTATTATTTCATGTCATGTAAGCTTCTTGATAAAAAATATGTTTTGGGATATGCACAGATTAGCACTATCTGGCAACAGTACAATGAAAATTCTCTGCCTAGCTATGGTTACTTTTTGTTTGTTGAGGGAGGTACAGTAGATTATAAAGGTATAGCGCTGTGCAATAAAATATGCAAGACCCTACAAAATGTTTTCATCAAAGTTCTTTTGTCCTGATATAGAAATATATTTTATACCTTTGAAAATTAATACTAAAGAATAAGGAAGATATCTAGCACCGTATTCCTGAAGTAGTATGTTTTCATCTGTAGGTCTGCATCTATTACTTTGATTTAGAAACATGTAGTTTGGATTATGGCATCCAGTCCCTTTTAATTCTATTGCGATGGAGAATCTGGCTGGAGACAGCAGTGAGAGCTAAAAATCTAATGTTACCAGGGTAGTAGTCATGCCCTCCCCCCTTTACTCTATTACAGCCGGAAAGGATGCACAGCTTTCTTCTTCTTTTTTCTTCAATATAGCACAACGGTGTGCTATTTTTATCTTCCATCATCTGATCAGACAGCACAGGGTGTTGCAAATATCTAACTACACAATCCCTCTACTCTCCCCTTTCCTCTATGCACATGTGTATTTTAGTTGTTTATTTAAAAATTCCCACCCTCAACCCAAAAGGCTCAAGTTAAAGCCCTCAGGTGACTTGGGTTAAAAATAAAATAAAGAGATATTATTTTATTGTGAGAAAGAAGATGACCAAGAAGTACAAGAGAAGGCTCCTGCAAATGCTTATCTTGACTTCTGTCAGACATGATGATGAAGGGGACAAATGTCAAGACAGTAATGGAAACCTGACCCACTGACTGAGGCCAGTAATAGCTTGCTGCACCTCTTGGACGAAGAGTGCACAACAATCTATACAACTGGTGGAAATATAAGTTTATATAGGGAAATCAGGCAGCGAGGTTCATCCAATAGAAAGTGGGGAAGGGAGCTGAGATATATCTTTGCAAGACAGGAGGTTCTCTACCCTGCTGATAAAGGTGTTAAGGATGGGGACTGTTCAAGATACGGAGGTGATGTTGATTGCCTAGTTTGTCAAGATTTCTTATGAGTCAGATTAACAGCTTCTTCAGCCAACCAATGACCCAATCCCACCTTGGAGTCAAAGAGGACATGGTTCAAGGGAAGTGTTTCTGTCACCAAGACAGCATGTTCTCTAAAAGGTGTGCAGACTCTGCAAGTGGAGCGGATGATATTAGCTCCAGTAATAGGAAATCATGTTCATTTATTTCAAATAAGATTCCATTCCAGGAACTTCTAGATGTTTGTGCTCTTATTTTAAAAATAATTTGCCAATAGGTCATTAACTACTTTTCAGGTCATTAACTACTTTCAGTGGTGGATAGATAAGAATAATTACGATGATGGCACCTCTATAAAGTCCCAACAGACAAATATGTGAGCTGCTCTTCATTGAGAGCATACTACACTGATAGCTATGTGAAACGATAGTTACTTGGGTCTGAGAGGTGGCATAGCTCAATGCTAGAGTGTATGCTTGCATGGGAAAGGACCTAGCTTCAATTCCCCACACTTCCAGATGAAAGGTGCTCAGATAGCAGAGCTAAGAAATACCCTAGTCAGAGACTTTAGAGAGCCATAGATGGTAAGAATACACAACAGTACTAGTCTAGTGAGATCAATGGTCTTATCTAGTATAATGCAGCTTCATATGTTAATAAATTGGTTCTCCTTTCCCTCAGTTACAGCATGGCATCAATTTTGGATATTGTCATTTAAGATTTTCTAGCACAGACTCCACAAGGGGGAACGAACCTAATCTGATGCATTACAGTGAAAACATTTGCAAATTTTTATTGTTGTACACTGCCCAGAGAGCTTCGGCTATTGGTCGGTATAGAGAATGAATGAATAAATAAATAAATAAATTTCCAGGTTGTATGTGATTCAGGGGTCTCAGGAGGAATCAGCACTGCTCCTGAGCGAGGTAGAATAATTGATTCTGAGAGTAGTTTAGGTGAAGTAGTCTCATAGCATGAGCTCTCCATGAAATGAGAACTTTGTAAGTCAAAATAGAACCACTCTGGCCAAGGAGACCCTAGCAGTTATTGGAAACACCAGTAATACTGACACTGCATCTACCTCCGGAATATATTAGCCCCCTTCATTACCCAAAGGTACTTAAGGTAATATAACAGCATTTAAAATGCAATTAGACCATATAAGGTCAAGTTAAAAACAACAACATAGCATAAATTACCAGTTCCTGTCCAGATCAGTAGCAGTGATTAAAATGGATCCTGGTGATGATGGAGAGGAAACATCTGTCAAGCCTGGGATACTCAGCAGCAGAGATGAACACTATGTGGGTCTCACACAATGGCCAATCGGCAGAATTTATGAGGCGACTTTGCAACTACTTGTTAGGCAGTGTGTTACAAAGCAAAGCATTTTGTTAGTACAAGCTATGTTATCAAAGTCTTCCATTTCCTCCAGGAACAGTTGAAGTTAAGGCTCAGCATCAACATACCAAAGGACATCAGTCTTGGCAACTAGCCTGGATCATGCAGACAATGACCAATATTCAGGCATCCTTCTATGCAAAGATATCTCACACCTGAAACCATTGGATTCTTATTTTTCCATTCTGGGACCTGAACATAGGTCCCTTTTGGAATTTGCAGCTCTCTCTTACTGAGGGCTTTTTACACTGAATTATTCCAGCTGTTGCTTAACCAAAGATTCTCTTTAACAAACAAGAGATTCCTATCACACCTTCATGATCTAATTCCAATACAGGTCTTCTTTCTATTCCACTAATATCAACTTCTTGTATCTTACATTCCAAGCTTCTATTATCTGGCCAGAAGCTTTGAGGTTGTGTAGATTAAAAAAATCAAAACCCATAACTTAATATCTGTACAACCTTCTCCAACCTGGTGCCCTCCAGATGTTTTGGAGTCCTAGGGATGTATGAGAATTCCGTTTGGGGGTGAAAACCCTCCAAATTTTTCCAGTTCAGCCCTCCAGATTTCAATCCGTTTCCCCCTCAACTGGTGTCGACTTGATTTGTACCTAGTCAGGTCAGTATGTGGATTTCCGGGTTTTGTAATGCCAGAAATTTGTGCATTTATATTTGTTTGTTTGAGTCTTGAAATTTGTGCAAATTGTAATTTGTGCAAATTGTTTTTGTTTTTTTTAAAGGTCATTTCTTTGCAAGTGCTCACCTGCACGCTTACAGGGATCCGAAATGAAAAGCCTTGCCTGGTCAATGTCCTGGGAAGTGTCTGCTGTCAAAGTGCAGTAGGTACCAGCCATGGACATTGACCAATAGAGACTGCAAATAAGTTAATGTGTTACTTGACAGTTGTCAAATAACCAGCTGTCAAGTGAAAGTAAAGCCATGAGAAGATCTTCACTTGTGAAAGGGGGTGGTGTGTATATTACCTCCTTCGCTGTGAGATCCTCTAGGGTTTTTTTTGTTTGGACCCAACAGTTCTCAATGTCCTGCACCTTTCCCACCCTTTCTTAGGTGATCAGGAAAATGGAAAGGTTAGAGCCACCCCATTTAGGGGAGCACAGAGTTTTGACATCTAGCTGTCAAAACTCAGGCTTCCTTTTAAAAAAGGAGTTTTGACAGGGTTAACCAGGGTTTTTTTGACAGGGACATATCCCTGTCAAAAAACCCTGGGTGCGCACAAAGTAATAAATTAACCTATTTGCAGCAATGATTAGGCCCCTTTAAAGGAACCATCCATTGTGTTAGATAAAATTAGATGATTATTACCAGCTGTGCAAGCAGAAATTTAGTTGGATTCTCCCACTGTACATAGTTCTGAACTTGGTCTCCATTAGCACAACGTCATTTGTGCTAGCAGAGTGACACCATTGGATACAACCTTGTATATAACTGCAGACGTTCTTGGATAACTAATCCTTTTTCACCATTGCCAGTCTTGCTTCTTGTATGTTTTGGGGACAAAAATTACTTTAGCAGCCCTGTTGGGTGATTATGCCTGGAAATAATACTGAAGATGTGGCCCTTTTGACATGATAGGTTGCCAAGCTCTGCCGGATTTGCTACAGAATTTTGTAGGAACAAAAGGAATATCTGGTTATTTTGCACAGGAGCAGTATGGGGCAATTATACACATTTGCCAGATTCTGTCTGTTCCTTGCAGCCATTAAAAAGGCTGCTTGTCAAAATATTTTTCTATAGACCCTTACAGAGTGGATTGCTAGTTTCATTGGCAGAAAAAACGTTTCCTATCTGGTGGATTCCCTCAAAGATTAGTCATTTCTCCTTTGCTTATAGCAATATGCTGGGAGCAATTGTCCGAAAGTTTGGTGTGAGTCATAACTGTGCTGACGACATCCAATTTCGTCTTTCATTCTCAATTCACTGATAATCTCTGTTGTGAAACTGTGATTGATAGCCATTGTTGAACATATAAATCTTAACTAACAGAGATGAATCCAGACAAGATTAGCGTGGGGGTGATGGCTGGTGATCTCGTGTCTGGGAGAAAATAGGAATAACAGTGACTTGTGGTGTTTCACCACTCTAAAATATGTGTTTTACAGCCTGGCAGTTCTCCAGGAAGTAGAAATGATCCCAACATTCTTTCTATTATCTCCTCTGGCTTTTTGACTGAAACCTTTCCAGGAGAGTGATGGCCTTGCAGCAGTCATCTGCTTCTGTGTAACTTTGAGGATTAATTACTGCAATGTGATCTACATGAGGCTGATCTTTAAGCCAAATAAGAAATTACAAAGGGTGCAGAGTGCAGTAGAGCACCTATCCAAAGAATTTTGAAACAACTGTAATTTAATCTTCTGGTTATGACTTACAAAGCTCCCAGACTGGTTCTAAGGAAGCACCTCTTTTTCCACCAACCTATTCATGATTGCAAATTGGAGGAGAGGATTTGATTAGGATCTCCGTTGAAGATACTGGGATTTCCTGTATCTGAGGCCTTGAAATCCACTTTGGGTGCTTTCCTTCTTTTTCCATATCCAAGCAATCACTAAATCTTGCCACAAAATCTTCAAGAGTGTCATTTCCCCCTCTCTATTTATTTCTAAAACTCAGCTATCATCTAAAGTACTTTGTTTGCTTTCACTCCACCATTTCTTCCCTATCCATTCAATTCAGAAGGCCTCTATTATTCACATTTTTCATTTTTTGTCATTAGGACTATATCTCTCACACATCCCTTAGATGGTTAACCAAGCTCCCTGTCATGTGGTGTCAATTTCAAGCATCTCTGTAAAACTCTCCATCTCTATCTCCTCTCTTGTTTCCCCTTATGCTCCCTCCACTCAACAATATTCCATCTATTTTGTTTTGTGCTTACTTCTGTTTTTGTGCCATCTACCATGATTTTCCTTATGCCTGAAACTGCCATTATATATATTCCCACCTTCCCACCAAAACATGGATCTCAAGGCTCTCAGTATTTATCAGAACATTTTTTTCTAAACCTAACTCTTTGAAACTCACCTTACCCAATCATTTCATGAACCACTCTCTTCACCACTACACTGTAGTGACAACAGCCTCCTCTGTCACCCTACTCTCCCTAGCTTATCCTCAGTACTTATCAGTCCCTCCCTCTCCCCCTACCCCCTGTCTTTTCCAGCTGATGTGGATTGTTTGTTAGGAATCATGTTTCTTCTGAGTTCTTTTCAGTAGTTGGCATACTGTTGGTGCTACATAAACATTATAATGGTTCTGGACTTAGGGTAAACTGGTTATTTTGCACAGGAGCAGTATGGGGCAATTATACACATTTGCCAGATTCTGTCTGTTCCTTGCAGCCATTAAAAAGGGTGCAAAGGTTTGTTTGTTTGTTTCTTTTGGTAATGATTAAAAAAATGCCTTGCAATTGATACATTTGAAGTTACATTTTTTGTAATGGTAATAATGGGGTATAAAGCAGCACTCAACTAAAATAGAACTTGACAATCATTGAAAATGTTGTCAAAATAATAAAAAAATTGGATCTCTTTAAAAAGAATAAGTAAAACAATTCCTCACCACCACTACTGCAGAAATCAATTAACTCAACTTTTCAGTCTTTTGTATAACATACTTGCGGTTCTAGTGTTTTTTATCAACATCAACTATACTATAACAATTTATAGATACCAACATACCATGACTTAAATTTACTGTAAACACATTTTCTATTGGTTTATTGTATTTGTATCTTGCCCTAACTCCAAGTTCTACAGGAATCTGGAGTTCCTAATCCTCAGTCATTGGCAGCCACATAGGTATAAATTAATTGTTACTCTTGAATGATTAAATGCTAAGCAGTCAGTGATTAGTCTTAAGTATTTACTCCATGAAGCCCTTGTAGGTTCTGTGACTAAAAGGTCAACAACATGAGTTTTTGCTGATTGGAAAGTTGTGCTCCTTCTAGAATGAGACTCCTGTATCTGGGCTATTTAATTTCATGCAACCTAACCAAATATAATTGTAATAGATACTGCCCTACCTATGGGTACAATTCTAAGTTTATTTGCCAGGAAGTTAGTTCTACTGGACACACTGGGACATGCTTCCAGGTAGACATGTCTAGACTGGGCTGATAATGATGGTCCTCCTGTGATGGTATGACCTTAACAGCAGAAGTGTGAGTCAGGCTAATAGTCTGTTCTTCTAATAAAGCTAATACTAACACACTATCAAAAACTCTGTTTAAATGTTTACCATTTACCACTGTCCTTCTCTTGTTGTATTGTCATTGTAAATCTGTTTATTGAATTTAAAGTTAATTTCATTTTTAACTCATTTTTAACCATTGAGTTTGGAATCCCCTCTTTTGAGCAATGCCCTTAATTAAAACTCATCTTCTCTAATAAGACTTAAACATTTCATAGAAGATTAAAAGATGAGCAAGCTTTCATTGTAAATGTATTTTTAAGGGGCCAAACTATAAAAGTTTGAAATTGCTAAGCAGTTGATACTGTAATACACTTTCTTATTTTTTTACAAGATGCAGAATAGAGATGCATGAGTATCCTGCTGCTCAGAATCCCCAGTGGAAAACATGCTATGAGCATAATTTCCACAAGGGACAAAGCCCTCAGAGGATGTTCTTATTCTAGGGGTCTAAGGAAAACCATCTTGGGGCCTTCTCTTCTGCAGAAATAACATGGAGTGTCAGTTTCCCACCAGAGCTTCTAGGACTGGTAGTCCCAGCAGCAAAATACACTCTGTCAGGGCCTAGAGAGTAACTACAACCTCCTTCCTATGATCGAAGTAGTTTCTGAATGTTGCCGCAGGGGAAGTGGGAGGCAGCTTATAGGACAGAGGTGAGCACAGCCCTGGTTGTAGCAAGCTGTGAGTATGGCTGTGCTCATCTTGGTCCTGCTTGAGCCTACATGAATGCTCCCAACACCCCTAGCACAAGCACAAAAAGTGATCAGACATTGTTTCATACCGAGAGAGAATAACTTCCAGCTTATAAAATGTCTCTGTGTTGTATAAATCTTTGAAATGATTATTGTCATATCTCCTGTTTTGAGGTTATTCAGGTAGCGTGTTAGGTAAAAACAGGTGATGAATAGTAAAAAAGCAAATGTTTACTGCTACTTATGGGTAGCAGTATATTGAAAAAGCAATTTTACCAAATCTCTCCCTAAATGGGGGAAAGTTCTGATTGGGGATTTCTGATGCTTTGAAAATGGTTTGCGTAAATCATTGTCCTTAATAAGATCAGAGCTGATGTGACTTAGTGGCTAAAAGATTTAGTGGTGAAGTTCCTAGTGCAAATCTCACCAGCTAGTTCGCCATGAGTAGGGATGTGCGACACTGGAAAATTTGTTCTGTTTGAGCTCGGTGGACTTTTGACACATTTCCTACCCCACGGGCAAAAGTGGGGTATTTCCTACCCCACGGGCAAAATACATTCCATGAATTGGGGGCGGTGTTTCAGCTTCTGTGAAATTGTTTGAACTATTTGCACAAATTTGGAGCTGAGAACTGCGTGTAAATTGGGTCTGACTCATTAGATTTGAGTCGTCGTCATTGTTCTTGTTGTAGCATTTAGCATGAGAAGTATGGAAGCATCCTCCTCTCACTGCATCTGCACTCACTCCACCTTGGCCACCTTGAATTTTCTGACAGTTAATTTCAGATTTGTGCAAAATTTCAGCCTCCACTCCACAATTTGTGCAAATTTACTCAATTTGCGCTAATTTGTGGAGCAAAGGCCCAATTTTTGTGCAAATTTCCCTAGCTGATTTTTTTTAAAATATGCAAATCGCAGACTGCTTTCAAAACAGAAGTCCGCGTGCTGGCTCGACTTGCATCAGATCAAGTTGGTGCCAGCTCAGGGTTGATAGAACAGAATCCGCAGGGCTGAGTCGGTTTCTTCACACATCCCTAGCCATGGGCAAATTGCTATTCTCTTTTCCTCAGTCTCCTATCTGCAATATGGGGATTATAGTACTGGCTTTCTTTACAGGGATGTTGCAAGGATTACTGAGGCAATGGCTGCATTCACACAAAACGATAAAACAGGATTCTGGAGAATTTTTGATATTCTGAACAATACTGGCTTATCATATATGGGCTGCATGCTGTTACATTCAGCCAATTCACTCCTGCTTTGTTCCTCCCATTAGCACAACCAATAAATAAGCCTCTGTAAACTGAATATTATCAAATGACTACAGCTCAGTTATAGCTGCTAGACTGTTGACAGTTTGAATTTATAACTTAAGCCTGAAGTAACATTAGGATGGAAGGTGTTTGGCCTCAGGTAAAAAAATGTGAAATATGATCACAGAACTTGACTGATATAGTTTCCACCTGTCATTCTACAACTACATTTTGATCAGTTTAAATCAATCTGTAGTAATAGTGCAGTTCCAGATGTATAAGCTTTGACTTCCTGACCTTGAGACACATTGTAGAGAGCACAAGTATTTTGGACAAAACAATTTGAGATTAAAATATCTGCATTAGTTTCTTGGGTTATCCAGGGCAAGTAGTCAATTCTCCACTTAGAATGTATTAAAAGAATGTAATGTAAGCTACTTTAAACTTATTTTTAAATTCTGGCGAGACCATGTAGTACACAATACTATCTCTAGACTTGTTTTTAAAAGATATTTGTATTGCATTTTTCTGTTATTTTAAAACTTGTTTCAGAAGTGAAAACAGTATTGTCTCTAGAAGTTCAGAAGTTGTATGAAAGACATAGGTTGCAGTATAGCTAGCTAGGTTTTGAGATATTAAGGTATTAGATACTAGATATTAGTACTAAATACTAATTACATTGCGCTACCATAAGGGACCTCTAGTGCAACACCAATTTCATAGATTTCATAGATCATAGAGTTGGAAGGAGCCTACAAGGCTATCGAGTCCAACCCCCTGCTCAATGCAGGAAACTAGAGGACGGGTCTCCCATCCAAGTAATAGCCAGGCCTGACCCTGCTTAGCTTTCCACGCTCGGACAAGCTGAGCCAGCGTGAGCCACAGGCCTGTATTAGCTTGTGCGATGGATTTTCCAGGGAATCCCATCACCAGAGTTAACACTGTTGGTGTTGCACTAGAGGTCACTTATGCTAGCGCAGCATAATTTGCATTAGTGGGATGACATCGCTGGATACTGTCATGTGCCCATCTTTTGGCACAAACATATTCTGGCAGGCTGACACAAAACACCAGAAACAGTGAGAACTTTTATTGATGACAAAATTAGGTTTCATATATGAACTTCTTAGCTCTCATGGGAAAAGCTTAATGGTTACGACTTTCTTCAGAAATCATATATTTGATGGTAATTAACTATAGGCTCATTACTTAGTTCAAAGAACAGTCAAAAGCTAATAACTATAACTGTGTCAGAGATCAATACAACTTGGTTTTCCCATTGCAATCTCTACGGTTTTGAGTACATGGCAAGGGGCTCTAATGATTCCTGGCGTAAACCATCCCAGGCAATCAAAGACAAGGATTCTAGAAAAAGACCTAGATATAGCTACACATGCAAAGATTTATTCCAATCTTGAATTCGTTGGTATCTCCACACTACATGGCTCCAGGCCTATCAAATCCAAGAGTCAAAACATAGGTTCAAGAGTAAGTTCAAAGTAAACCCACACATGCGGAGATTTGGACAACCATAGCTTCTACTTTGGTATCTCCATGCAACATGGGTCAAGGTATAGGAAAATCCAAGAGTCATAATCAGTCCAAGCCAGCAGGATCTATGAAAAGTATAACAATACATTCCATGGCAGGTTCTTAATGATTCCCAGTTCAAACAGATGGAGTTCTAGATTTCACAGGCAATTCAGGTGAAACAGACTAAAGTCCAGATGAGAAATGTTTCTTGCAACTCAGACGGAGGGAAGATGAAGGGTTACAGGCAGTAAATGATGGACGGTAGCGATGAACAATAAAAGATAGACAGTAAAGAGAATGTTCTCAGCAAAGGCTCCCAGTCTGGGCAATGACTTAGAAGCAAGGGTGGGGCTGCAGTATCACACCTCCTAACAATTTAGCTGACTTATCTAATTTATTTATCAAATTGATTAACGAGCCCTATGCCAAACAAGGTGTTTCTATTCTGCCCTCCTGAGTTGACGTGTCAACCCGTGTGACACCTCTGAACACCACCACCCCGCCCCTTCTGCTACTTTCTCATGGAGAGGCTGCTAGCTTTCTTAACTATAGGCATGACATTCAGTGTTGAAAACTAGCAGCTGGATGGGAGTGACTTAACACCCACTGCTTTCTTCTGAGAAAACTGAGAGCCAGTGTGGCGTAGTGGTGAGAGTGTTGGACTGGGACTCGGAGATCCGGGTTCTAGTCTCCGCTCAGCCATGAAACTCACTGGGTGACTTTGGGCCAGTCACTGACTCTCAGCCTAACCTACCTCACAGGGTTGTTGTGAGGATAAAATGGAGAGGAGGAAGAGGATTATGTAAGCCGCCTTGGGTTCCTTGCAGGAAAAAAAGCGGGGTATAAATATAAAAAAAATAAAAAAGTGACAGATAAGCTCACATTTATTCTGAAATTCCACAGGCTGATTAGGCCCAAACCAACCCCCCACTTCCTCTTGCCATTACATGAAAAACTAAGCATAGCCAAATTCTTAGGCCCTCTAGGGCTTCTCATTACTGAATTGGATTGCAAACTTTTCCGCACCACTTGTGATCAGATTCTGAATGTAAACTATAGGGCCCACTGCAGCACTGGGGATGGGCCCTGACCCTGACAGATACTGCCCTAAATTTGAATACTAGTCTCCACTGTGGTGGCATGATCAGTTTCCAATTACAAAGAGAAAGACTGTACTAGCATGGCTGCTGAATTCTACTAAAAGTTCAATTCTGCTCAAACTCTGTAGTTTCAGTAAACTGGCACAGTGTTCTTCTGAAGGAACTGGACAACGTAGCTATAATCCTCAGACTTCCAGCCATCCCAAAAATGGGGGGGGGGAGGAGGAGGAGGAGGAGGAGGAGGAGGAGGAGGAGGAGGAGGAGGAGGATTATGTAAGCCGCCTTGAGTTCCTTGTAGGAAAAAAGGTGGGGTATAAATGTGATAAATAAAAAGCTTCTAGGCAGCTTTCCCCAAGCTGGTGTCCTTTAGATGTGTTGGACTACAACCATCTTTCCCAACCAGCTTGGCCATCTGGTACAGATGGTGTGCAAGTCACTAGAGGTGTGTCTGCAGTGCACACATGGAGTATAACTGTGCCTTCCACATTTCAGACTAGGTCATTTGCTGCCCTCATGGACTGTCAAACATAGTTGGAGCCGGACCATATTTTGCACATGTCTTGTGATCCAGTGCAGGTGGCTAGCACACTAGGCTAGGGGCTTTTTTGTTTTTGAACTTTATGAAAAGCTGTACTTGCTATGAACACCTGATGGAGTAGATAGGGCAGGCTCAATTATACACATACAAAAATAGGTTATTGGCATCCTCTCATCAGCTGCTTGGTTTCCATGATCTTGAAAGTGCCCAAATAGGCAATTCTGAAGCATTACACTCCCAAGCCTACATCAGATCCTTGCCTGTCAAGTACTTGGGAAAGAGGCCATCATCACCCACGTTTCTGCAAAATTTTGAGTCCTCATCTCTATCAGTAAAATATCATTGATATAATAGTACTTATATCCAAGCTTAAATATTTCTACAATTTTTCTATTCCAGAAACTCCTGCTTTATTTCCAGATAATATCAAAGAAAAAGAAACTCCAACACCAGTTGAAGATATTCAACTGGAAAGTTCCATTCCTCATACTGATTCTGGAATTGGAGAGGAACAAATGCCCAGTATCTTGAATGGGACAGATTTAGAAACAAGCACAGGTCCTGATGCTATGAGTGAACTGTTATCTACTTTATCATCTGAGGTGAAGAAATCTCAGGAAAGTTTAACAGAAAGTCCCAGTGAAATTCTGAAACCTGCATCCTCAATATCAAGTATCAGCCAAAGCAAGGGCATCAACGTCAAGGAAATACTGAAAAGTCTGGTGGCAGCCCCTGTTGAAATTGCAGAATGTGGACCTGATCCTATTCCATACCCTGATCCTGCACTGAAGAGAGAGGCTCAACCTATTCTCCCAATGCAGTTTCACTCCTTTGACAGGTATATGGCACAATTGGTTGACTATGTTGTATTATATTAGTCTTGACTTTTGAATGTATAGATTGTAAGATGTTGATAAAGACTGTTAAGAGAAAATAACAGCTGCTTTACATCCATTGCACTGCCTTACTATAAACAGTTCATATTGTTTATGGAAAAGGTATCTGGATTGAATTTTGTCTTCTAGCAGCAAATAAAAGTATAATTAGTATTCGGAGAACAGATCTGCTTTATGAAGCTATCACTTTTCTCAAAGTAAAACAATGCTTTTCATCCTGAAATACTTCAGTGACAGAAAACAGAGTCTAAAAATACTCAGCAAAATTACTCAATCTTTCCAGTGTTTGCCTTTTAATTTGATTGTGTTTAGCATGTTCTTACCCATCTAACAATGTGTGTTCTTATATTATAAGAAACAAGAAGTCAAGGCTAAGGCCATCTTCATTATTTTCCTGTGTTTGTATCCATTCATTATTCTTTATATCAGAGGTTTCCAATCTTTTTGGCCTGTGGGCACATTTGGGAATTTGAGAAACTGCTGTGGGCATCACCACAAAATGGCTGCTGTGGAGGATGTGGCGGGTCACATAATTGCTGCCATGGGGGCCTTGCCAGTCACAAAGGACCAGTAAGAAGTAACACACCCAAGAAACCGAGTACAAGCAGAGGTTGGGTATGAACTCCAAACCCAAATCACATATTTGACCCAACAGGAGCATAACAAAATACTCATTTCACACAAGGTAAACTGGTGAGGCCGAGAGACAATTCATCTCTTATCAGAGACCCATCTGCCCTGCCACCAATCTCTCTCTCTCTCACTCTCCCACAAACCAATTCTTGCCCTCATCTATCCCACCCACGCTTCCTTTCTAAGGTTTCAATCCTATGCATGCTTACATGGAACTCAATAGGACTTACTTCTGGGTAGACCACATGGGATTGTTCTGCCCATCCCTTCCACATACACTCTCTCCAGCCATGATGACCCTAGCCCCAAAAGAGAGAAAACATTTCCCCTACCACTCTGCTGGGCTCAGTCCCTCCATTTCCCACCTGGCCATCAGAGCCCCCATAGAGGAAGGTGCTGGTGTGTGAAAAAAAGTGAGAGTAGAGGCTGAGGAGAGAGAAAAAGAGCGACAGCTAGGGGCTGGGTGGGGAGAAATAGTGGGATGAAGGGGTAGGGGAAGACGAAGAGCAAGGCTAGGTTATGGGAAAGGAGAGAAAGAGCAAGGCTAGGGACTGGGAAGGAATGAGAAACAGTCAGCAAGGCAAAGGGGTGGAGGGGGGAGAAACAGCAAGGCTAGGGGTTGGGAAGGAGAGAGAAACAACAAGGCTAGGGGGTTTGGGAGGGGGGGGAGAGAGAGAGAGTAAAGAGGAAAGGGCTGTGTGGGTGGAAGAAGACTGGGTGGGCCCAGGAAGCAAGTATTTCCTATTCTTCCTCCCCTCAAAACAGCTGATTAGCAGCAGGTTCAAGAACAGGAAAAAGAGCCTGGCGCCCAGTAACCTTTTCCTGGATTTTTAAAAAATCAGTTTCTGAAGGGTACTGGGTGTGGAGAGCTTCACAGGTATAGATGGAGGTCCCCAAGGGCACTCTTGTGCATGGGCACTGTGTTGGAGATCCCAGTTTTATAGTCTTCACAGTGAAACTCGGGATTTGGATTAAATAGGTTCACTGAGAACAGCTTCACCTGAAGCCATAGAGTAAGAACAGTTTAAGAACTATAACTGACACAACTCAAGTATTAACACAAGTACTCACAAAAGTAAAGTTACGTTTTTGCTGAAAGTTGTACAGGCAGTTGACTTTTTAAACATTGGTACAATTGGATATTCTTTTCTGAGTTCCTCGTTGCATTTCTACCCACCTACCCACCCCAGGATATTAAGATCACATGATAGGCTGATAGACAATTGCCTGTGTTTAAACAAATACAGATAATACATTTTAGAATATTGATTAGCAGTAATATTGATTATTAACAATACATTTTGTTCTTTTTATATATTGTAATTTTTAAATGTTGTATGCCACCCTGACTGCTGCTTTTGCACCAGAAAGTTGGGATATAAATATTTTAATTACTAAACAACTAATTAGCTAACTAACTAAATGTGAATGTGCTATATTCAGCTCCAATAGCATACTGAAAAAAGAAAGTTAAAGGTCATATTCAAGGTTTTGCTGGACCCTAAACATTCAAAGCCCTAAGCAACTTGGGGCCAGGATACCTAGCTGACCGCCTTCCCGTATATATATATCAAATCAACCTCTGAGATCTTCTGTGGAGGCCTTATTGGTCATTCCATGACCAACAGTGTGTTATCCGGTAATGGTATTTAAGCAGGCCTTCATGGTAGTGGAACCCATCCTCTGGAACACTCTCCCATGTGCTGTATTATTATTATTGTTGTTATTATTTACAGTATTTGTATATTGCTCCATATCTAAGTAGATTCTGAAGTGGTGAACAGTAAAAAGATTAAAAACAGATAAAAGAAACAAAAACAATACATTGAAACAAAGTAACAATTATAGTGGTGGTTGGAGAGCAGAGAAGGCTTCCTAGAACAAGGAGGTCTTCAGCAGGAGCTGAAAGCAGCACAAAGTCGGAGCCTGCCTGACCTCCAGAGGCAGGATGTTCCACAGAAATGGAGCCACCACACTGAAGGCTCTTCTCCTGGAGGACTCCAATTGGGCCAAAGGTCCATGAGAAACCACCAGGAGCATGCCATCTGATGACCCCAGTGACCGGGTAGGTTGGTAAGGGAGGAGGCGCTCTCTCAGGTAACCTGGTCCCAAGTTGTTTCAGACTTTGTACACAAGTACCAGAACCTTAAACCTGGCCCAGTAGTGAATAGGTAGCCAGTGCACTTCCTTCAGCAAAGGAGTTGCATGCTGAAAAGGGACAGCTCCTGACAACAGCCGAGCTGCTGCATTCTGCACTAGCTTCAGCTTCCGGAGCAGCCTTAAGGGCAGCCCTACATAGAGCGCATTGCAGTAATCCAGTCTTGAGGTTACTAGTGCCTGTATCACTGTGGCCAAGCTATCCCTGTCCAGGAAAGGCTGTAGCTGGTGAACCAATCAAAGATGGTAAAAGGCACTCCGAACCGCCACAGTCACTTGGGACTCCAGCGACAATGATGGATCTAGGAGTACACCCAGACTACGAACCTGATCTTTCAAAGGGAGTGTGCAACCCCATCCAGAACAGCCAGTGAGCCTATCTCCTAGACATGGGAACCACTCACCCACAGGGCTCCCGTCTTGCCAGGATTCAGCCTCAGTTTATTGGCCCTCACCCAGCCCATCAGTGAGTTCAGGCACTGATCCAGGACTTGCACAGCCTCTCCTGATTCAGTTGTCACAGGGATATAGAGCTGTGTGACATCAGTATACTGATGGTACTTGGCTCCAAATCCCCTCATGACCGCTCCCAGCAGCTTCATATAGATGTTAAACAACATTGGGGAGAAGATGGTACCCTGCAGAACCCCATAGCACAATTGCCAAGGGTCCGATGAATAGTCACCCAATCTTACGCTCTGAAATCAGCCCCGCAGGTAGGACCAGAACCACTGTAACACAGTGCCTCCAGTGCCCAACCTGCGAAGTCGATCCAGGAGGATGCCATGGTCGATGGTATTGAAAGCCACTGAGAGATCAAGTAGAATTAACAGAGTTGCACTCCCACTATTCCTTACCCTATAAAGGTCATCCATCAGGGCAACCAAGGCTGATTCAGTCCCATAACCAGGTCGAAACCCAGATTGGAATGGGTCTAGATAATCAGTGTCCTCCAAGAGTGCCTGCAGTTGCTTTGCCACAACCCTCTCAAGAACCTTCCCTAAGAAAGGGGTATTTGCAACTGGGCGGTAGTTATCAAATATTGTTGTGCCCAGAGTGGTTTTTTTCAGAAGTGGTCTCACTACTGCCTCCTTAAGGACAGCAGGAACCACCCCTTCACGTGGAGACACGTTTACCACTCCCTGGACCCACCCAGCTAAACCCCCTTGGCTAGCTTTTATAAGCCAGGAGGGGCAAGGATCGAGAGGGCACGTGGTCGGTCGCATTGCTTCAAGCACCTTGTCCACATCATCAAGGCATAGCAACTGAAATTGATCCCAAGACACATTTGTTCACTCAGGCTTTCCCTGATCATGACTGCTCTGTTTTACTTCTTTTGTTATAATGTTTTTAAGGTACTTATTGTTTTATACTGTTTTTATATTGGTTTGTAGATTCTTGGATGTCAAGCAGTATAGAAGCAATTTAAAATAAAATAAAGTACTGTACTAAGTACCGTAATACAAAAATATGAATGGGGATTCCTGTCAGCCCAAACCAGTCAGACAATACCACCACCAGTTATATTCCTGTTTTGCAGAATGGGGAACTCAAGCCACCAAGCCAATTTTATACAGCCATTACAACCATGTGAAATGTGGGTTACTGGGCAAGTTGTGAGCACTTCATCTGTAGCAAAGAACTCATCTGATTTCTCCCAAAACAAAGGATGATACTGTGAACCTAAAAAATATAAATATTTTTTTTAAAAAATCACTTATTTAAAAGAAAATCATAAAGCTTTAACAAGTTGACTGTATAAAAAACAATTCCAGTAAAAGTGTCATTCCATTGGTGAGAGGGGTTAATGGAATACCACCAATTATATATGTATAATTGTATATTATATATATACATCTGTAAAATATATTAGACACATATGCAAACCATCAGATGTAACCAGGTAATTAATAATAATAATCCCAGGGTTCATGTGTCAGTTGTCAGAGTTGGAGAGATGTTTGTATGTATGTATGTATTACACGTCTTCTCACATGCCACACTTGCTTTTCATTCTATTTCAGTCCCAGTGATAGAACCATTTCAAAATAAGTCCTTGCTTATGATTTATACATGTGTGAACTATTGTGGACATAATTCATGGCCTCATGAAAAGAAGCAGTATCCAGTAATTTACCTTGGTGTAGCAATTACTTCAAGAGATTGGTAGGGGTCCTGAATTACGGTATTTGTCCTCCTGCAGTAGACATAATGTCTGCTTTCCCATGCCATAGCAAACCATTATTGGCATTATGAGCACACTCACTCCTTCTGTGCACATGGGAAGGAAATTACAATTTTATTTATTATTTTTCTTTTTTTTTTTTTTGTAAAAAAATTTTATTTTAAATTTTAGAATCCATAAAAACAAAATACCAAGAACAAGACAAAACAAAAACCAAAGAAGCATACACTACAAAAACAAAACAACATTAAACTAAAAAGTAAAACTAAATTTTATTTATTATTTCTATCCCACATTTCCTCCAGGTAGTGCAAGGCAGTGCACGTGGTTCTCTTCCCACTCCATTTTATCCTCCCAGGAACCCTGTGAGGTGGGTTAGGCTGAGAGTGATCCAGTGAGCTTCATGACTGAGTGAGGATTGGAACTCGGATTTCCCCATTCCTAGCCCATTATTCTGATTACTGCTGACTCAGAAGTCAATATCACATACCAGTTTGAGGCTGGTTTGTAAACCAACTATGGTTTGTACAAAGCATATTTTGCTGGGTTTGGACAAAATGGCAAACTGTGGTTTGTCAAAAATCAGGAACAAAAGCTTCTAATCTCTTGTTCACTCACAGAGTGGAGAAAAGTGTATGAGCCCATTGTTCAGTTGGGCATTACATCTGAATAGTATCATTGAACTTTGTCTAATTAACCTGGTTCGCATGATGAAACAACATACGGTTTGTTAACCATGGGTTGTAGGGGTGCAAGCAAGCATGCTAGCTCCCGACTGCCTCCAGTGTGCTTAACAACCCCAGTACAGGGTTATTTAGTGTACTGTGACATCCAAACCCGGAACTCTTGAGTTTTTGCGGATTATACCTATAACCAGAGTTATACCTATAATTCATCTCTCCCAGGAGACACCACTGCAGAAAATGTTTATTAGAGCTATAATATTTTTGTATGTTTTATCTCCATGTGTTTTCACATTTGACAATTTGATGTGATTTCAACTGTATGTATTATTGTTTCATGTTTTTCTGTGAACTGCTTTGTGGGATGAAAGTGACTATAATAAACAAACAGGAGAATTATTCAGGATGTCCTTCAAATCTGGAAAATTGTTGCACCAGGGTAACTAATTAGATTTGCATCTTTTCTCTACGAGTCCAAGAATTCTGTCCTAGAAAGTTTACACATCTATGATACATGATCATATTAGGTGTTCAAATAGGTGAATAAAGAGACCTGTCATAGAGTGAAGAGGAGGAATGTGATATTTGCCACATACAAAAGTATCCCTTGTTCTCTCTGTTAACTATCTATATGAACTTTGGCAATATTGATGGTGTTGATTATCTGGTTATATGTGATGATTTTCATATTTGTCTAGTATATGTGATATGTCTTAAAGATACAGTATATACTAAGACCTGCTGAAATGATACTTTTACTGGTTTTATAAATTGTGTTTGTATAGTCAGCTCTCTAAAGCTTTGATTTTCCCCCCACAAAAGTTAACATTTTCTGATCTTTAGTGATGCGGGAAGCCATGGTATTGGTACACGGTGAACCAATCAGACAAATGCTTTACTGCTGGTTCAACATCTGCTACTTGCCTAGGGTCTCATTTCTCACCTCATCCTAAAATGGCTTTGAAGCTTCACTGGACCTTTAGCATTTCTTGTACACTTGTAGTTCCAGTTGTAATTGTAAAGCCAGAGAGAGGTAGTAATTGATAGATGTAGCTTATGTAAAATTAAGGAGTTACGCAGAAATATTTTTACATTGTGTTAAAATAGTGTTGGTGTAATCAGGGAGTATTTATTTTGCATCTTTTTCTGCATTTGCAAATCTATTATATATTTTCATGCTCAAAGTTCAGTATTGTTGTTTTTACTGCTGTGGGTATACTATGGCCCAGGGCAGACAGATGCTAAACATAGTTTAATGTTAGGAGAATGAGCAAGCTTTGGGCCTGTGCGCTCCATCATCCTCTGTTCTTTATGAGCAAGGGGAGGAGAATGCTAGTTCAACAAACCAGGATCAAACAATAGTTTCAGGTCCTGTTTATTTGAACTTACCACAAGTATAATAAACCAGAGTTTCCCCAAGTTTGGTTGTAATGGGAAACTGTGGTGTATTCAAAACAGAAAATAGAAGATTTCATTCTCCTCCTAGTGCACAAAGAAAGATAGGGGAAGAGTGCACAAGTCTGAGATTCACTACAGTTTATTCTTCTAAATCTGAACTAAGATAATGACCGGGTTTGCAAGATCTTAGAAGGAAAATAAGCCACAGTGGCTTATTTTCTCTCCCCGTGCTTGCCAGTCCAGGGTCGCCTAATTAGCATAATAACCCTTGCTGGGTTTGGGTTGTCATGCCATCCGAACCCGGCGAGGGTGGCTGGCTGGGGTGGTTTACAAACCACCTTGAAACTCATGGCTTGTTCTAGGGTTACGTGGTGGTTTGTAAACCACCGCAGCCGCCCACCCTGGCGGAGTTCACACAACACAACAAGCCAAGGGTATTTATGCATATCCCCCCACATGCAAGTGGCATGCAGGGGTTGGGGAAAAGCAACCGTGGCTTATTTCCCCTCCATGATCGTGTGAACTAGGCCTGTGTCTGTGTTGATTTCACAAGAAATATGTTGAACTTTTTTTTTTTTACACAACCTTTATATATATATATATATATATATATATATATATATACAACTAGATTTGAGCCAGGGTATGCTTGGACAAAATCTTGTTAAAATCTTGTTATTAGCATAGTAAACAGATATTATTGTAAACTAACAAAATGTTTTAATGAGTATAATTTTATGTGCTAAAATATTTTAATGCCAGTCTATAATAAACTTTAAATGCAAAAAATGTACTTAAATTCCCAAATTCACATAGAAAGTAAATGCTTATTATCATACAGAAGTATTTACAGAAAGGGTATTTTGAAGAAGTGGATGAGAGGTACAGTCTCAAAATACTGTCTTATAAAACATACTAAAATGCATTTTAAAGCACATAGAATTGTAAATGAAATGTAAAAACACAAACATGTTTCAACGTATCTTATGAAATAGGTCTTCTGTGTAGTTTAATGTATTCAGCAGTTCAAGTACTATCGAATGTAAATGATGAGGTGATATTGATGAAAGGAGGGATTGAGGTCTCGGGGGGCGCTGATGACGGATTGAACAGAAGCGCCCTTGCACTGCACGTAACTCAAGTCTGTCGTCTTCACTACTCAAAGCCATAATGGAAGGTGGCAGTCTGAAATGAGTTGCCACGGCAAAGAGTATTATTTTTGAAATGCTTTCACACAAATCACTAGGCCCTGCATACAACTTAGTTTCATGCTTTAATGTCATCAGGAGGCACAAATTGGTGTGTCTAATTGTTTGCCACCTGCCAGCAAAATGAGCTGCCAGCTAGCCAGACGGGTTTGATTGTCCGTCAGCCGTTCAATAGATTGAGAGTGACAACATCAAAAATTTCACTTCAAACTCTGAAGCTTTGAGCAGCTTTTCAGAGACCTCTTCCCCACAAGTGCTTCTGGATAACTGCATTTTTCAATCAGTTTCAATATATTGCTACCTTCTGCCTCATCTGTCTTAAGGTAGCTGTAATTACATTATGAGCTATATAAACAGATTTCTCTGGCCCTGGAGTCTGGACTCAAAGTTATGACTCATCGTAAGCTCACAGGAAAATAATGTGTAGGTGATATTTGCAGAAGCATAAGGCAAGTTATTATTTGCTCTAGACACAACTATTCTAGAGTGAACATGGCAAATTCCTTTTGTATTTTCCTCTACATTTGATTGCCCACCGCAAAAAGAAAACACCCTCCCCAGAACATTCATTATTATTTTTTTAAATGATGTCTATATTTCCTGGGAATACCACATTTCAAGCAGAGCTTATTTACAAGTGTATGCATACCACATATTTATTTATTAACATGTCTACTATAGCATTCTAAAACTTCACGATATTTGAAAACTTCCTGTTTTGTGCTTCATCACAGAATAGATGATGTTTGAAAGCATTCTGTTGTTAAAGTAGTCCTTTAAAAAAACGAAACAGCACTGCAGAGGCTACAAATATAAAAAAGACTAAGGTCATGATCTAAAGATATAAACACAAAGGTTTGTTTCTAAAGTTTTTCTTCATTCACTCCTCCACCCCACCCCCCACCCCCTGGTCAACCCCCAAACTACTTTTAAAACGCTACTGAATTTAATAAGCAGGTTGATGGATTAGCCTAAGAGCTGTCCAAAGGAGAACACAGAAAAATTTAGCATGTGCCCTGTGGAAGTTGTGTCTCTTTCACCAGTTCTTGCACTAACCCCCCACCCACCCAAAGTGTTGCTTAAACTCTGGGGAGTGTTTAACAGAGATGAAGAAGGGGGAGAAGCTGTTCATGGTGTATATGCTAGACTCTAGATGCTGTAAACATTAGTTTATTTGAGAATTTAAAAGCTTCATGGTTTGGTGTATATTGTCTGAAACATGCATTCACATTTTTAGAAGGACCTTGATATGATGTAATCGTCTCACTACTAATGTAAAAGTCATTTTAAATTGACTGCACTGAGAATAGTCTAGTTAAAGGACACTGTAGTGACCTAATTCTGAAATATCGACATTTATTCAAGATTTAATCTCTCAAGAAAAAATATTAAATCCTTTGTACTAGATATATTTTGTTTTGCATATCAAATGAGTAAGCTAATAATATATTTGCTTTGGTTATATATAGCAAATACCATTTTAAGCTCAGAAGAATTCCTAAAACAGTTTCCAATGCAAGGAATGGAGAGTAGAAGAAATATAACTGTCATGCACAAGTCTGTCTATACATCTAAATTGGGACTTTACATTGTGGCAGTTATGTGTTCAGTCCCTTGCAAATATATGAATTGCTTTAAAAGTGTATTTTGTTGTATCTAATAGAATTTTTAAATGGTTCAGTTCAAATAGCACTTGATCTTAAATTCCTCTTTGCTATATTTGGAATCCATTATTTCCTCTTTTGAAACATGCACAGTAGGATTATCTCTCTGATGCTAGAAGTCTTATCTGGATCTTTTTATTTAGCCTTTCTGTAACCAGCTAGTTATAGAAAGGCTAAAAAAAGATGCAGAACAGACTTCCACTGGCCCCTCATCTGGGGCCAGGGAGAAGATTTGTGAGTGGGGGAGGAGAGAGGAGTCAGGTAACATGTCAGGTTGGTCACAGATACTGAGCCAATGGCTCAACTAGGGCGGGGACACAGGAAAGGGCTTATTTAGGCACCTGGGTTCCCGCCCACGGTCTCTTTTGCTGCTGAGGCTTGGCAGGAGGGAGATGGGGACGTCTTTGGGGTTTTGCCTTTCTCGCCTACATTGGGTGCCTGGAGGCGTCAAAGTAAGGCGACGATGGTAAAGCCCTCCAGCTCCACATGGAGGGCAACTGGCCGGGGGCGGACCAACCCGCCTCCGGTGAGGTTAGGATGTATTCGCCAAAATATTGGTTTTTTTCCCGGCCAATGGCCGTGCTAGGTTAGTACCGCCCTTCGCAGATCTTCAATTCAATAAATGTGGCCCTGATTTGAAACCATATACTCTGTGTCTGACTCTTCTTTATCTCACCCATACACTCGCAACAGATTTCCACTGGCCCCTCATCTGGGGCCAGGGAGAAGATTTGCGAGTGGGGGAGGAGAGAGGAGTCAGGTAACAGGTCAGGTTGGTCACAGATACTGGGCCAATGGCTCAACTAGGGCGGGGACACAGGAAAGGGCTTATTTAGGCACCTGGGTTCCCGCCCATGGTCTCTTTTGCTGCTGTTTTCCAGCTCCCTCCCATCCCACCCTGTTAGCAGTGTAGGCTCCTCTGGTCGCCCATTAACGGGGGCCGAGTAGGAATTTTGGCTCATTGTCTCAATTGGCCGGGGCAATGGGCGGGTTTCGCCTACTCTACACTGTGAATCAGGGTTGGGAAATTTTTGAATTCGATCTTGATCCCACCAGGGGGATCATAGCTAAATTGGTCGCATTTGCGGGAAGTGCGGGATTAGGCAGTATGGCTTAGGCTTATGGTGATCATCCAGTGGCACCTTTCAAGGTGACTGACGTTTACCCAAGGCTGCCCTCGCTAATGCCCTGAGGCTTGGCAGGAGGGAAATTGGGACGTCTTTGGGGTTTTGCCTTTCTCGCCTACATTGGGTGCCTGGAGGTGTCAAAGTAAGGCGACGATGGTAAAGCCCTCCAGCTCCACATGGAGGGCAACTGGCCGGGGGTGGACCAACCCGCCTCCGGTGCGGTTAGGATGTATTCGCCAAAATATTGGGTTTTTTCCCGGCCAATGGCCGGGCTAGGTTAGTACCGCACTTCGCCCTTCACAGATCTTTAATTCAATAAATGTGGCCCTGATTTGAAACCATATACTCTGTGTCTGACTCTTCTTTATCTCACCCATACACTCGCAAAAGAAAAGAAAATCTGAATCTAGAATATTGTCTCTATCATATTGGAATTTGGAGTGATTGCCCCTGACTGGCTATTGTAATGGTCTCTATTCTAAACTGGAGACGTGGGCATCCTCTGTCGGGTATTGCTTAGCAAACAATGTTCAAATTTTTCTTTCTTTTAAACCATCTTACTTGACAAATCAATTATGCCCCCTTGTTATAAAACAGGGATGGGCAACTTATGGCTCTCCATATGTTGTTGTACTCCAGCTCCCATCAGCCCTAGCCAGCATAGTCAAAGGTGATGGATGTAGGAAGTTGCAGTTGAATAATATCTGGAGGGCCACAAATTGCCCACCCCTGTTGTAAACCCTCAAAAGCAAACTAATAGATATTGTAAATTTACCGTATTAAATCATCATGGCTTCTAAGTACTACTTTATTTGAAATATTCAACCTTTGCTGGGTTTCCTGTACATTTATCTTATAATGGTATGTTTTGAGATTATTTCTCTGGAGTGATAGTTGGTCACCATGTACAGCCTTGGATTCTAAGTTCCATTCAATAAACATAATAGATTTCACATTCTGCCTGCCCCTCCCTTTGGAGCCGTCTGTGCCCTCTGAAAATCTGCTCCTGGACTTGAGAGACCCTTGGGAATGGTGTGGGGGCTGCAGATGAAAATTGCAATATATGGTAACTCCCCTGAATGAACGGAAGAGCAACTTACAATCTAAGCCATGGAGTAAGCCAACAATTCCAAATTGCTTATGTAAGCTTCACTGATAGAAGATGCCTCTGCCCAATTTTCAGGGATCCTCCCTCTGCAAAACAGCCCAACCCATTCAGTAGGGTTCACCAACCCTTTGTGCAGTCTTTTCAGGGGGCTGGAGTGGCTTCCATAGGAAGAAGAGGGTGGGGATGTTGCTCAGTTGCACGTACCTAAATTGGGATCTAACCCAAAGACTTTGAATTTTAAACGTTTATTTCATGCTTTAGCCAATGCAAGAATGGTATTAACAAGTTCAAAACCAGCAATGTTAGGGAGGGTTGGGTCATTTTCGAAAATGCCCTCAAAGCCCTGCTTTTTCATTACAATTTATGTAATTAAATTAGTCTGGGTTGCACTAGCTGTGCTTTGCACTATTTGGGTCAATATCTTAGCAAGTTCTCATAGTAAATTGTATGTTGTACAGAAAAATAAAAAGCTCATTATTGCAGGGATGGGGACTCGGACTCGAGGACTCGACTTGTGAGTCGGACTGAGTCCCCCCTCTGACTCGACTCGGACTCGAGTCCCAATATTTTTAATGGGACTCGAGACTCGACTCGGGACTCGAGACCAAGGACTCGTCAACATCCCTGGGCTGTTGACGAGTCTTCTGGCTGTGCCAGAAGGAGCGCGATCACCGGTGAAGAGCGCATGGAAGCGAGGCGTGCCGCTGCTCGGCCACTATGGACAGCTACCAGGGGCGCAGCCCCAACAATGTGTTGAGATTTATTTTGATTGATGTGTTGTTGTGGGGGGTTTGGGTTAGGGTCAGACATTTTGGGTTTGGCTGCCTCTGCCTGCCTGTTTGGGGTTCCCAGCCTCCTCTGCCTGCATGGTTATTTTGGGTTTGTCTGCCTGGTCTGTTCTTGCCAAAATCAGTTG
Organism: Shinisaurus crocodilurus; assembly: GCA_021292165.1. Taxonomy (NCBI): domain Eukaryota; kingdom Metazoa; phylum Chordata; class Lepidosauria; order Squamata; family Shinisauridae; genus Shinisaurus; species Shinisaurus crocodilurus. The sequence continues at coordinate 258,689,252 of CM037878.1, read as the reverse complement.
CAGAGTTTTGAAATAAAAAGGCACACTTGTGCCTAGAATTTATTTAAGCCACACATCTGAAGTAGCCTTATTTTGTTGGGGGGAAACCCCATTGATTTTAATAGGGACTCGTGGAGTCAGTTTTGGGAGTGACTCAGGACTCGTGACTCGTGAGTCACCATTTTGGACCAAGGACTCGGACTCGAGACTCGGGTCCAAAGACTCGTGACTCGACTTGTGACTCGAGACCAAGGACTCTTCAACATCCCTGCATTATTGTAAACGCAAAAGACAGCCCCCACCCACCCACCCATCTCCTTCTTGGATGCAGAGAATATGATCCCTCTAGAACATCAGTAAAGCCCAGGATACATGCTTTTCAGGATGGAGTAGTCTAGGTCGATCGAACAGCCTCAAATGAAAACACAATATAAAAGGATTTTCTTTTTCTGCAGATAGGAACATAGGAAGTTGCTGTATACCAGTGTTTCTCAACCTTGGGTCCCCAGATGTTTTTGGCCTACAACTCCCAGCATGCCCCAGCCAGCATAGCTGGCTGGGGCATGCTGGGAGTTGTAGGCCAAAAACATCTGGGGACCCAAGGTTGAGAAACACTGCTGTATACTGAGTCAGACTATTGATCCATCTAGCCCAATACTGCCGACACTGAGTGACAGTGGCTCTCCAGGGTTTCAGGCAGGAATTTTTCCAACCCTACTTGGAGATGCCTGGGATTGAACCTGGGACCTTCTGCATGCAAAGCGTGTGTTCTGTCATTGAGCCATGGCCCCTCCCAAATCAATATGAGGATGCATTATCAGATTCTCCTTCATTAAATATGGACCAGCATCTTATATATACTTTATCCTTCTAATGCTCCATTCCAAGCAATCTCGCTGATTTTCATTGGACTTACTCCCATATAAGCATGCATAGCATTACACTTTAATCTTTTTATGTGTACAAAATTATTTACCTAAAGATTGGAAGTCATAATATTAGTTATGTGTTCTATGACAGATTCAAAGGTGAGGTATCAACCATGGCTATTGAACCAACTGCTTTTGATTAAAGAGTTTACCGTATTTCATTTACAAAGAATCCTTAACTAAGAATAAAATTGATACAAGATTAAAATTAAACATAAACTAGATCTCAGTTTTATGCCAATTGTCATTGCAGTTTTTCTCTACAAAGGCCTCCTTTTTCATTTCAACCAATTTGAAGATAATTATTACATTTAATATGCAAATGAAGTTGGTATCATTATTGTTATATTGTTCCCCAAGAATTAAACACAGAGCATTTTACTAGAAACCTTCTGGCGGTGAAGTAGCATGTAAGCTTGAGAGTTATATAAGAGTGGTAATAATTCAGTTTCCATTAGTTTTGTCATTCATTTGGATATTTGGAGGGGCACATTCTGGAAATGGAAAGTTTTAATTGGAGAGCCAGGAGGCAGGAACTTGAACTCCCTATGTTGCTGCCTAGTCTAGGAAACAAGGGAAGGCATTTCTTTCTCAGCCCTGTCTGTTTGACCTTGCCATATCAGTCCTTTCTTATTTATTTCATTGTGTTATTGATTTATCCTTTCTTCCCTCTTTAATTGTTGCCTAGACAGTAGAGGCCTGAACGTGGTGCATTCACATGCTTGGAAGAAAGATTTTCACCCTTCCTTCTGGGAGGCTGTGCTTATTAGACTAAACATTTATGGGCAGTATCTTAAGTCAGCCCACATGCCAGCAAGACCCACTACTAGTGCAATGGGAGCTAGCAGTTAAAAATGTAACCAGAAACAAGCAGAAAAACTCATTTCCAGAATGTGCAGGTCAGTGGTGCTTGAAGAAAAGCTCTGCTGACCTATCCCAATCTGGAAACACGTGTTTCTGCTTGTTTCTGGGGTTGCTTTTAGAACTGCTAGCTTTCTATTGCAGAAGTGGTGGGTCTTGTTAGCACAATGGAATGAGCAGGAGCACAGTGGCATTATTGGATACTGTCCTATGTTTGTCATCCAGAAATCTGTAGTAACAGTGTCTAAGCACTTCCACTTTTTCAGTGGAACTGTTGAACTACAGCGCCTTGTAGTACATCCCAAACTGCCCCTATAATTCAGAAATGGGATTGCCACTTTTGAAAAATGAAAAAAATCAAAAGCCCTACAAGTGCATGGTGGAAGTTGTGTCTTTTAAAAGTGTGTTTAAATAAATTATTTTTATGTGACAGTTAACATCTACAAACTATTGAAGGTCTCCTACTCCCTTAAAGGACTCTGCCTATTCTCTCTTGCTCCCCTCTTATTCCTATCACTCGCACATTACAATTATGTAGCGTCCCTTTGGTTTGTCTTCAAATCCCTGCCCCAAACCCACCATTTCCATGAAGTTTTTAACTATTTCTTACTCTTGGTCTCAGGTCTTTCCTTCCCTCCCCTCCTTCTGTTGTATCATTTCTCTCTCAAAATTTATACTGTAATCTCTTTTGGGCAGAGACCTGGCTTTTTTGTTTATGTTACCCTGTAAGGCACATTAGTGGTGACACATTAATAACAGTAAGAACAGCAACAATATAAATCTTTCCTTTTCATGCTGCAAGAATGAGCTGTTTTCGTGAAGTAGTAATTCTATTTAAATTATTACTATTCTGTTTCTGTTTGAGCATGCATTAGTATGAGGAACAAGAACAGTAATGTTGCTTATTGCCTGGGTAATTTCATGGTTTAGGAATTTCAAAGTAATATTTTCAGGTAATCTGAACATTATTAGTAGGCATTCATCATTGTCATGTTCAAGTATTGAAATGTGTAATGTGTCCTTACAGCAGGGATGGGCAACATGTGGCCCTCCACATGTTTTGACCTGGAACTCCCATCAGCCCTAGCCAGCCTAGCCAGTGGTGAGGGACGATGGAAGTTGTAAACCAAAACATCTGGAGGGTCACAAGTTGCACATGGAAAAGAGACTTTACAGGAAAAGAGACTGAGGCTGAAGTCAGAAATGGCAGAGACACTGTACCATAAACATTAAGTAACTTTTGTCCTCCAAAGTGTGTGTGTGTATGTGTGTGTGTGGTGAAGGGAGGGAGGGAGAGAGAAAAAAGTACCATCATTTCATTTACCTTTCTGATTTGGGTCTGATTTCTTCCTCTGCAGGAGTGTTGTAGTGCCAGTGAAGAAACCTCCTCCTGGAAGCCTAGCAGTGACCACAGTCGGAACGGCCACACCTGGTGGTGGGCTCCCTCCAAGTAGTACACCTAATATATTTGCTGCCACAGGAGCTACACCAAAAAGTATGATTAATACAACAGGTATTGTCTTTAGATATTTTTTGTGAATCCTGTCCTTTTTCTTTCTGCTTGTTTGCTTATTTTTTTGGTATCTTCCTTTTGTTTGAAGTTGTTTTGTTGTAAATACATGCTCAGGCAGACAATAGGAGAGAAGATCGTCCCCACCTGAACCATTTTGATAAAGAATTGCATTGCATTTTATATTAGATCCATTTGATCCCCCAAAAGTAACCAATTTAGTCAGTGGTAGGGAAAAGACAAAAATGCTGAGGCACACTGGAAACATTTAATTGTAGCATGAGATGCATCTACTGCCTACAAATGCCTCTGAGGTGCTTCAGCTAGCCTTGACTTTTTATTAGTTTTATATAAGGCTTGTTATGCTTGAATCTACCTGAGTAGACATTCATACTTAAAAAACGGGGGGGGGGAATTAAAAGCTGCCATTTCTCTCATTTCTCATTTTAAATGTTTACAAAAATAACTGTATTCTAAAAATGGTGCAGCACAGGTCTTTCAAAGGTTTAATAACAGAATTGCTAATCAAGGACTCTGTACACATATTTCATTATAACTGTGGATGGATGATTGCTTTCTCCATGCTGGCTGCATTGGTGTAAATTGTATCATTTCCTTTCATGTCTTTTCATTTTCTCTGTATGTATTGTATGTCAGTTGCAAACATATGCCAACAATAATACCTATAGTAATTTTAGCCTGTTCTGGACAGCATTTCTCAGTACATCCAGATGCTGTCCACTTTATAACTTTTCCTTGGGGTTTTCAGTTAGGCCACTGCATAATATTGAGCAATTTACTGTCAGGGTGAAGATTTCACTTTAGTCATTTAGAGACTCTAGATGCCCCCCCCACACACACACACACATATTTTTTCTATTTCTAGTAGTTTTACATAATCATAAAAATATTTTGTAGAATTTTTCAAAAAATAAAAAGTAGAACAGTTAATGAGCTTATGGTGGTGAATTATCATATGGGGACATACTTTAGTCCTGGATCTTTAATTTTAGGATTAAAAGATCATAATATCTGTTTAAAGTAGATGAGTGGATTGGGAGTAGACTTCAGAGGTAGGTGTGTATATACAGTATACATGAAATATATTTTAGAACAATATTTATAATCCATTCGTATCCTTAGTTTTACAGACTTTTGTTTGGTTATTTTAGGGTGTGTCTCCCCCCCCCCCCCACAAGCCATGATGCCCAGGTTCAGACAACATGACAAGCTGTGCCTGGGCAGGTAATTAGGCTAATGGCACCCGGCATGCACCACCAATTTAAACATGCCACCGTGAATGTTCATGAGAAGAAGTTAAATAAAAGTCTATATATGTATAGAAGCATATTAATCACATAGTTAACTATACAAAAATGAATGGATTTAATCCAGTGAATTTTTAAAGAGTACTTTCTGTCTGAATATATTATTTTTATAATTCATTTGCCAATTCCTTATACTGAGGAAAGCTGTGTTTTAAGCCACAATGTGTTGGTTGTAAATAACACAGTGAGTTATATTATAATCATTGTTAAAATAAAGCCAATTGTTCCAGAGTTACGATGTTTAGAAAATATATTTATTTACTGTGAAGTTGATGCATTGTTTTTCAGACTGAATGTACTCTATTTTGGGGATAGGTGCAGTGGACTCAGGATCTTCGTCATCCTCATCCTCATCTAGTTTTGTGAATGGTGCTACCAGTAAGAATCTACCTGCTGTTCAAACCGTTGCACCAATGCCAGAGGATTCTGCAGAAAACATGAGGTATACTTTATAGTTTAACCTAGACTTTGGCAGAAGGTGGACCACCTAGTGCCTGCTAGCTGCAAGGATTCTTGCAAAGTGTTCTGGGCTAGGTGGATTTTAGCCTCATCCCACAAAATGTTCCATAGGTCCTTAAGTACAAATGTATACTCAGTGTCATTTAATACAGGTTAGTTATGCCTTGCCTGGTAAGAGGTTTTGATTATGCTTTTTTTGCTTTGGAAATTTAAAACCCATTGAACTATTTAGAAATTCTTTTTTTTAAAAAAAGATGCATGACTGAAATGTGCTTATCCCTACTTTAATCCTTTGTCATACAACTAGATTTACCATTGTGTGTTTTGATGGACAAGGGATGTATAAATTTAGAAATAAGTCAGACTTTCTAGAGGAGATAAAAGGAAAGTAATAAACTATTCTCTGGATCTTGGAAAACATAGGATTCACAAATCTCCTGAGCAACATTGATCTGAATATTTCAGTGCAAGCTTCCAAAAAGTTAGCAGAGAAATATTATCTTCCAAGTTGATTAACTTGTAAACGTCTTAAAGATAAATTCAGAGTTGTGATGAAAACTCAAATCATAATAGCAACAACCATAACAATTACTATATTGACAGAGAAAGGGAACTAACAGGTTAAGTTTCTGCTCAGTACCAAGGAGCTATTTATTAAATTCCAATCTGGCCAAAACTCCTCTGCCGATGAGTCCGTTTTGGCAGTGGTTTCCATTGCAGTTGAACAAATTTGCATTGATTTTAATTTTAAACACTTTCCAAAGCTGTTGCTGGTATTTCTGCATTATAAATTGATTCAACATGTTCATTCATTCATTTCATTTCTATACCACCCAATAGGCAAAGCTCTCTGGCCACTTCACAAAAATTACAAAACAAAAACATAATATAAAAAACTTTAACATACAAAATTTAAAAACAATTTAAACCAGCTAAAAATAGTTACAATAAGATACCAGAACCTGATAAAACAACTGGCATTAAAATCCCATCATATGCCATCAAATGCCTGGGAGTAGAGGACAGTTTTAACCTGGCACCGAAAAGATGGCATTGTTGGTGCCAGGCTAACTTCAGTGGAGAGATCATTCCACAATTGGGCTACCACCAAGAAGGCTCTCTACCTTGTTCCCATCCTCTGAGCATCCCTCGGAGAAGGGCCCCAGATGATGATCATAATGTATGGGTAGATCCGTACTGTGAGAGGTGCTCTGTCAGATATTGCAGTCCCAAGCCATGTAAGACTTTATTGATAAAAACCAGCACCTTGAACCAGGCTTAGAAATGTACAGCCTCTCAGCGAAGGGGACCAGAACCGGTGTTATACGTTCAGATCTTCTGGTCCCTTCCAAAACCAGACCTGAACCCTGACTGAAATGGATCCAGATAATCATTCTCATCCAAGAGTGTCTAGAGCTGGTTGGCAACCATCTGCTTAAGGTCCTTGCCCAAAAAAGAAACGTTTGCCACCAGCCTAAAGTTATTAAGATTTTCTGGGTCCACGGAGGATTTTTTCAGGTGTGGTCTTACCACTGCTTCTTTCAGGCAGCCCAGGACCACTCCCTCTCGTAAGGAGGCATTAAGTGGGCCATCACTTCCCTGGCCCAGCCAGCTGTTGCTTCCCTGCCAGTTTTTATAAGCCAAGAGGGGTAAGGATCCAGTTTGGAAGTGGTTGCTCAAACCTGTCCAAACATCTTGTCAATGTCCTTGAGCTGTACCAACTGAAACTCATCCAACAAAACTGAACAAGACTGTGCTCTGGATACCTCACCTGATTCACCTGCTGTAACACTGGATCTATGTCCTGGCAGATGCAAGAGATTTTATCTTGAAAGTGCCTTGCAAATATATCACAGCAGACCTCTGATGGCTTCCACAGTGTCCTTGGGGCAAGCATGTAATAAGCCCTGGATGACCGTGAAGAGCTTTGCTGGGCCACACATAGAAGACTCAATAGAGGCAGAGGTAATGTTTCTTTGCTGCCTTCACTTCCCCCTGAATATACTTGACTATAGGCACATACCAGTGTTTGATTACATCAATCAGAATTTTCCTCCATCTGCAGTCAAGCCGCCTCCTATTGAGTTTCATCATTCTCAGCTCCAGGGTACACCATAAAGCCATAGCAGCTCTACTGCAGTGAGGGCATTCAGGAGCAATCATGTCAACTGTGTGGGTCATCTGTTCATTCCATAGATCAACCAGGGTTTTGACAGGAGAGCCAGCCACACCCACACACACCCGAGCTGTCTGGAAGCCATCTGGATCCATTAGCCTCTGGAGAATGACCATCTTAATAGGTCTTCCACCCTTGCAGAAGGGAAAAGCTACTGTAAGTCTAAACCTCAGCAGGAGGTATTCCAACCATGACAAAAGGACTAATTCAAAGCACCCCACCTTTAGATCACCATCTCCATGGCCATCTGAAAAAACCAAGTCTAGAGTGTGCCCTGCTACATGTGTTGGACCAATGACATATTGGAACAATGACATATTGGGACAGTCCCATGGTTGTCATGGAGGCCATGAAATCCTGAGCTGCCCCAGACAAGGCACCATCAGCATGAATATTGACATCCGCCAGAACCAACAGTCTGGGGGACCTCAACAGCACACACAAGACCACCTCTGTCAGCTCAGGTAGGGAGACTGTTCGGCAACGGGGTGGGTGGTACACCAACAGAATTCCCAGTCGGTCCTGCAGTCCCAACACAAGGTGCAAATACTCCAGACTTGTAGTCAGATGGACAGGGAGCCTAGAGAGAGAGAGAGATGTTAACAAAATGGAGATCCCCCTGCCCCTTTCCTGATTGGGAGGCTGTGACTTAGAAACAAAAAATTAACAGTGCATTCCTATACCTGTCTACTCAGAAGTAAGTTCTCTATTGAGTTTAATGTATGTTTATGCCCAGGTAAGTGGTACAGGATTGTAGCTTTAAGGAGGTTAATATCATCTTCAGATATGCACAGGGTTGTCATAAAGATCAATTGTTATACAGGGTAGAACAAGAGGCAATGGAGTTGGGTCACAGGAAGGTTAAATATTTATGATGATCTTCCTGACAACTGAACAATGGATCATGTTGCCTAGAAAAATTATAGAACCTTCTTCATTGAATAATGGTAATAGGAGACTGGGTAAACATTTCTCAAGAGTGGTTTCAGTATATTGAATTCTGCCTTAGTGCATAGGGGGTTGGACTACATGACCCTTTCTTATGAACTCTGTAATTGTATGATGTATTGCACACACCAAGAGATTGATTTTTTCCCCTCCCAATAAATCTTAACTGAAGCTAAGGTTTTAAAATAAATTTTAATGGCCATGTTACAGAGAGATACCAATCCCTTCTGCACCTTTAGTTAGATTCAAAGAATGTGGGAAAAGTGGATGTTGTAGGGCAGATGGTTGGCTTCCCCTGAGATATAATACTCTGTATAAAACTAGGTTTGCTACAAGCTGCTCTTGTGGGTCTTGATAGCCGCCAGATTTGATAAAGCCTATCCATCCCAGGCTAGTATCTAAAAAATATGAATGGATTATATGTCTAATTTTCTCTTTGCTCGCTGCTCTATCTAGAAATAAAAGTCATTTTTAAATGGGTCAGAGTTGCATTAATGTTCTTTTGCCAATCCATTTGGAGTTTCTTTTTCTGTCTGCCTCTTTTGGCTATGCAAGCAGCTATATTGCTTAGGGAATACTCTATTGATTCCTGTCTTGTGACTGCTGCCGAATTGTGTTTATTTAAACATTAATTGCAGAAGTGAAGATGTTATTGTGTACTTCCTCTGTGATTAACAGTGCGATCTTATGCATGTGTACTTAGAAGAAATTCCCATTTAATTCAATGGGACTTGCTCTTAGGTAATTGTGTATAGGATTGCAGCCTTAGAAAGCTAATAAGTAGAAGCCTTCTGCTAGGGTTTCATATGTTTTGTTCTGAAATTGGATTTCACGTAAAACATTATTTTGCATAAAATATATTGAGACAAGCTATCTTTTGAAGGATCTCCCTCTTCCTATGGCCTTATGTTGCAGAGTTGCATTTAGTTTAAGCAGCAAAATAAACAATTATTACTTTTCAAATGCTTTTTTCTCATGTCTCCAGAGATATATTAAATCTCTTGTACAATACAGTATGGGCAGAAAAACTCTCCTCTTCAGGAGGAGTTGTAGGTGATCATCATATTTTATTTTTTGTTAATGTTGGTATTACGTTAAGGATGTATATAAACCTTTTAAAATATGTGTTATGGTATGTCAGGAATCAGCATAATTCTTTATGTTTTCCCTGCCGTGCTATTTTGTGGCACTTCTGGTTAAAAATGACTGAATTGTTTTGTGAGAGCACTACTATGAAAATAAATGCTGCAGCAGGAAAATCAAATGCTAGTTATAGCCAGTTGTATATAGGTGCTTTTAATGTGTTCGCACTGGAAGGCAATGGAAGGTTTCTAATAATTATGAAGAATAGAAGCTCTCGCTCTCTCTTCAGTCAGTTGGGTACCTCATGTATTTCATTGCATACCTCATTATAGTACCTGATCATTCTTGGAGGAGAGCAACTTCACAGTAGCCTTTGATAGACTGACCGTACACGTGTCAGAATAAATACTTAGTTCAACCGTATTGAACCAAATATAGTCTCTTAAGGGGCAATCCTATGCATGTGTAGACAGAAAAAAAGTCCTACAGCTCCCAGCATTCCCCAGCCAGCATGGGGAATTGTCTATAGGACTGTGTAAGCATGCATAGGAGCTTCTATAGGATTGTCTAAGCATGCATAGTATTGCACACTTAGTGGTTTTAAGGAGTGTTCCTGTACTGTGCCCAGGTTCATACGTTCTCTCTGATGTGGCACTGCATCAGAGTGACAGAGAATCAGCTTGAGCCTTTCCCGTTCACCATGTAGACAGCCTGCATTATGGACTGAGCACATCATATGAATCTCCAATTGCACTGAAGCCTGGTTTGGCAATGTGTTTAGTCCTGTATTTCACATATAGAGCAGCCTACTAACACAAGCAAATCAGCTATGGGCTATACTAGTTGGGTGGTGTTTTGTTTTCCTATTTACCAAGGCCTTGTACTTCAGTGTTCTTTATAGCATTGGTAAGCCTTTCAGTTGTTCAAAAGAAGCTGACATATGCTTGCCATATTTCAGTTCCACAAATCAGAGTAGTACACCTTGTCTGTTATAAAAAATATGTCTTCATATCCAGATTGAACATTCTATAGTACTAGCATGCCTAAACTGTGTGGTTTCTGATGGGTTCAGTGTTTTGTGTCTACATCTGCAATAATATGGAGCAGTGAGGAAAGGTTTTCTTTTCTGGCCATTGTCAAATGTCAGAAAACATAAAATTATTTCATCCATCCTGCTCCTCCTCCCCTGATTTTGTTAGCTGTGGAACCAATCTCTTTTGCCCCACTATGAATTCTCCATTTGCTTCAGCAGTACTGGGTCTTCACACCTTCCATGTTCTGGCTACATTCCAAGTCTTACAGTTTATGAACATAATGAGAAGGTAGAAACTGGCAGAAAACAAATTCCAGATTCGAACAAAATAATGCAAACAAGGTGAGACTGAACATGCAACCTTGTTTCTGATTAATGGCCTCAGTCAGTTTTACATGGACATTTACAGTTTTACAAAGACAGATAAGCTGTTTTTAAACAGTTGATGAGGAAATATTCACCCAGCGTTCATCAAATATATAACTTGGGAGAATGCAAAAAAATATCAGAGCTATGCAGAAAAGATGAATCCTAGCATATTAAATAATTCAATTAACAAAAAAAAATGGTTTCACATGTTGTGTTAAGAGTTTTCCATGTTCACTCAAGCTCCAAAATGCTGGGAAATTACAGCTGTTAAGGGTTATGCTCTTAACAAATGTGTTATTTAGGCAATATGGATATGGTATCCTACGTTGTGGCTGGTTCCAGCTTCACCACTACCTTGGAGCTAGATGGCTATCAGTGGCAGAATGGTGGACCTAAATCCCAGATTTGTCTGTTCATTGGAATAGACACATGGAGTCTATGCAACCAAAGCTACCATTCCAAGTTACAAGTACTCAACTGGCAACCAATACCATCCACATCGAATGATAGAGTTGGAAGGGACCTTGAACGTCATCTAGTCCAACCCCCTGCTCAGGATAGCCACAGATAATGCATTCCTCCTTACTCATCGTCTACATCTCCAACACAAGGTTTTGTTTAGGTTTATAATTTTGAAACAAAAATCCTGTACAGTAGGTTAATATTTCCCCCAGTGCAGAATGAGCAAAAATACTGGGAGAGAGAAAAACGTGCCTTGCTTAAAGTACTTTTTGAGTTTATGGCACAGGAAGAATTCAAGCTTTGGATTTCATAGGTTACTGAATTGCATCATAACAATATGCAAACAGTGTAATATAAGGACTGGGGTTAGGGCAAAGTAGCTCTTCATAATATTGCAGTATAAGTTGATGTCATTGGCCACTAAGTAAAAACCCCTGCCTTTCAAGCCTGGAGGATTATCGGTACAAATGGAGGGAACATATGAACCTGAGCACAGTAGAGGAACACTCTTTAACACTACTAAGAGACTATATTTTGTTCAGTATAGTTTGAGCATTGAAATTCTGACACTTGTACAATTCATGAAAGATTACCATGAGGTTACTCTTCTGTAAGAATATTTAGGTGCTATAATGAGGTATGCAAAGAAATAGGTAAGGTACCTGTGATGGACAGCTGGAGTTCCGCCTCTCCCTTTCTGAGAGTTCGGAGCCAATCACAGCTCTTAGAGTTTTGGCAAGGGGCAGAGAGCTGGGACAGGCTGTCTAACTATCATTCTGGGTTGAGAGTGGAAAAGGGAAAACATCTAGAGAGTGACTCAGAATCAATAGTGGAGGCTAGAGGAGTTACCTCAACCTGGAGGGGAAATATTGTTTCTGTTTTGAGCTAAGCCAGCACCTGAATGGATCTTATGTTTCCATCTGTAAAAAAAAAAATTTCCTTCCATGTCCATAAAAATAATATCAGTGTCTTTCATTACATCCAGGTCTGAAACAGTCAGACAGTAATGAGTAGCTCTGTACTTTATATGATTTACCTTACTCATTTTAAGAAGCATTGAATTAAAGAACTGGAAAGGTTATCTAGTCCAACCCCCTACCCTAATTAATGACATTTCAAAGGATTCAATAACTCTGATAGGTTAACTTGCAATACAGAACAATAAATTGGCAAAACTAATAGTTTATAAATCATAGAACAGAACAGACTCAAAGTTCATTTAAAATGTTTTGCTGGTTCACAACATCAGTGGTAGCATGTGGACAGGGCATACCTCATTCATTTTAATGTAAACTGCTTAGGTATTTTATTAGCAGAATAAAAATATCATAAATACACAAAATAAATTAGTTGTACTTCCAGCTGCAGAGTGTAGAGCTGCCATTGTTGTTTAGATGTGATAGCTCTACCTCCTGAACCAATCTTCTTAGTTCATCTACAGTGGTTGGCGTAGGCATCCTACACACATGCGCATGCACACACCTGAATGAAATACTCTCTGAATTTTGGCAGACATGATACACTCCCCTTCCCTTTCTGGTTCTTAAATGTACAGTAGTTGTTTAGTTTTTATGTTAGGGTTTCACAAATATAACATGAACTATTTCATTGTGATGTAATCGCCTTCTATACTCATTGGTAAAAATACATTTCCAGTCCACAAATATGAAATCCTGGACACTGGGCATCCAGGACAAATATTTCCTGAACAATGCTATGCAATTCTTGAACTATCCAGGCCTGTATGGTTTTGCAACCCTGTGGTCCTGCAGAGATGACAAGAAAGCCTGTCTACTCCAACCAGAACTGCATATCTTGAGTGTCTCTCTACTTCACTTAGGTTCTGTGGCCTATACCAGTACATCAAGAAAAAATGTTAAATGGTCTTGAATTGATGGTAGAAAGCTTGTGGGTAAACAACTAAAGTTGGATTTGTTTGTATTGCAAAAATATTGGGAGTGCCTAGAAATTGCTATTTTTGCAATTACTAATACAGTATCTTATTTCCAGTTATTTGTTATTTAAACAAATAACCATTCATGAAAATACCATTTCTGCTACTAAAAAGGATCCCAGATCTGTTTATCTCCAAGTTGGTTAACAGTATATATTTTAAAGTTAGGCCATGTCTTATTAATTTTATGAATGCTTGCATTTATCATGTTTTCTGTGTATGTAACCTGCCTAGAATATGTAGGAAAGTGAGACCAAAATTTAAAATGTTGGTTTCATTTCATTTCATTCATTTTAATTTATTACATTTCTATAATGCCTAATAGCCAAAGCTCTCTGGCTGGTTTACAGAACGATCCTATGGCCCCTAGACAGTGTCTAGAGCAGTGGTTCTTAGCCTTTTTTGCCCCATGCACCCTTTTCACCATATGTCAGAATGTCATTCCCCCCTTTCCAGGATTGTCTGACTTAATCTGCGCCATACAATAAGGTGTGGTGTCCTGTAGATTATGTACAATCTGTTGAATTGTAATTTGTAGAAAGATCAGTATTCCAACAGTTTTGAGTCTATGGTCCCAATTCCACCACTGAAACCCTAAAATCCCCCCCCCGGAGAATTCCCCCCTGGTTGAGAACCCCTGGTCTAGAGGGCCATATGATCATTTGGATTCCCAGCTCCGAGGTCAGAAAAGAGCTCCCACCCCTCTCCCCCTCGCAGCCAGCATGGAAAGAACTGCATTGGCTGCATCTCCAAGGTTGTAAAAGTGACTTTGGAGGGTAAAGAGGGTGTTCTGGGGGGACAGGGAGGAGAGGAGAACAGGTCTGCCAGGATACGAAACACCTTCATCCGAAACACCTCAGCTAGATGGCTGAAATCGAGTTCGAAGGGTTACGGACAGCCCCATTGGATTATGCCCTTACAAGGATTAAAACCTTAAAAATACATTATAAAAACCATATACAAACAAACATATAAACATACAACACACACAGAGGCACACACATATCTAAAAACAATTTTATACCTCATTTTAAACCTGAGTTTTGTTAAATTTCCCTAACAACTCTTAGCCTTTCACCATTTTTGGAGCAAAAGTGTTTGGTAATATTTGTACAGTTCATAGCACTGAGCAGCGGGGGACACAATCAATTTGTCCTATGGAGTAAACTAATCCTTGGCTATGGTTTGTAGGAACATGGCCTAAAAAACCCATGAGAATAGAAAGACTTGAAAGGTTATTATAATGGGAAAATGGTAATAACTTGCCTTGTCACTTGTACAGAATGCACAGTTATGTTAATGTATGCCTTATGCTTTACAAATGGTGGAGTTGTTTGAAAGTTGAGTGAGAATTCCAGGTTGGTTTTAAACACTCCTCAACATTGCAACAATTATAATGGGCTGGATCTAAAGTTGCACAGAGCCTGTGGGCAGATGATCCTGTGGGCAGATGTTGGTGAGGCAGTTTTGCCAATTCCCCTTTCCTCCTGTAGACCCCTACACCTGCAAAAATCTGCTCTGGAAGGTGTTGCTTCATGATGGCTTGAATTGTTTGCATCTCTGGACCCAATGTACTTTGTTTTTAACAGCATCACTGCAAAACTGGAGAGAGCTTTGGAAAAAGTGGCCCCACTCCTTCGGGAAATATTTGTGGATTTTGCCCCTTTCCTGTCTCGTACGCTGTTGGGCAGTCATGGACAAGAGCTTCTAATAGAAGGTAATGATGACTTTAAAATTACTGTTAATTCTTATGTTAAGAAAATAGTAACTATGACATCTGGACCAGTTTTTCTATTTCATCAGAAAATTCATATATAGTAATTGAAGCTCACAAGAAAGAAAGAAAGAAAGAAAGAAGTAGAGACAGCCTCCTTTACACAAGAATGCCTGGGGCTTTTATTCTTATATTATTTACATTCTGCTTTTATCGATTTGCTGTTAATTTATGTTAATATAGCTTAGTTATTTTTATGGTTTTTAAAATATTTTATTGTAAACCACTCTGATAGTATATTTGAGGGGTGGAAAATACACACACACACACACACACACAATAAAAAAAATAAATAACGCACAAAGAATTAAAGTTAAGCACACAGTGAATTATCGTAAAAGGCACTATTTTGAAGAAATGCTCCAACTGAACAAAATTCTCCAACTGAACAAAATATGCTCCAAATGAACAAAATATTGTATAGTGTTTGCACTGCTGTTGCAGTTCATTAGAGAGTAAGCACTTATACAAATTGTTTAGTAGGTACCTAATAAATAATTACAGAAATATTGGCTTGAAAGCAACTTCTTATCTACCTAATAGGAGTTGAGATTTTTCTTCTCTTCAAAATAATGGAAAATTAAAAAATATTGGGAAGTCACAAAATCATTTCTAAATCCTCCATTGGCATTTTTTTTAAATTAAAGAGTGAAACATGGAATTATAGATGCAAATTGAAGTACAGTTCAATTACAGTTCGTACAGTTCACAACAGGTTTGCACAAGTCCAATGGAAATGGGTATTTTAAACAACAGAGACCCATGTCATATCACACAAACTGCTTTTGAAATTATCCTCAGTTTAACTATTGCCCCTCAGGTTCACGAGATGAATGTTACTGCTCTTTCGATCCTGGCCACTTCGATAGTCAGTGTAAAGAGACTGGAAAGGTTATAATTCAGTTTGTTGTGGGTACTGTAGTAGAGGGCAATATGAGAAAACTGGATTGTTGCAATTAAAATAAATTAAATTAATAGTAAAATTAAAATAATTAAATGCAGCTTTCTTTTGTTCAGAAGCATTGAATTGTCTTTCATGCTAAATTCCACTGATATTTCTGGGTGGAATTCACTAAATAATACATATCAGAGATTTTTCCCCCACAGATAATGTTTTTCTATATAATATTTATCTATGCTGTATGAAAATTACCTTGTATGCTGTAATAATTAGTGCTCCTTCCATATGAAAATATTTTAATTATTAAAAGTTTTCAAAGTTTTCCGTGAATTATTTTAGCAAACACATTTTTTCCATTCAGATTACTACATGTAACATGATACAAAACATTTATTTCCATTTTTAATTGTGATTTACTATGTTGCAATATTACAAAATGTTTGGGTATTGTATTGTTTTTATTAATGTGTAACATAAGAAGGAATTGCATGTTATATGGACATGGGGGAACACTATTGTATTGAAAGTGCAAGATGCAAATTTAGCAAATAAACCGAATCAATAGAGAGAACAGTGGGGTTTGTATCTGTTTGTAATGCTAATATAGGGGCTGGAGGGCATCTGCAAAAGAAAACTGGTATGTGTGAAAGGGTAACTCCAGCTAGGGGGTAACAATCCTGGAGAGCATTTGCCCTACAAGTGCCTACCCACACATTTGCATTACCTTATTTATTTGATCGACTTGGTTTGTATCCCACCTTTCTACCAAGAAAAATAGCAAGGTGGGGTAACCCTTGGCAAATATGGGTTAACAAACAAACATTTGCTGAAGTAACATGTTGCTGCCCATATATTTTGCTTAAGTAAGATCTTTGATCTACTGGTTCCTGATAGAAAAGGTAGTTGACAACCTATACCCCAGTAGTTAAGTGTTTACCCCCACCCCCACCCCATTGCTTTCCGCTATTATACACTGCTCTGGGTGCTTTCTGGACTCTGCTAGCTGACAGCAGTGAAATTTACATGAGATCCTTTTAAAAAATGCTTTGACAGCCTATGGAAGACCTTAAAGAGCCATTCTGAGGCCAACCCACACATTACACTTTCCCTAGATTGCGAAAAATTGTCTCTTGCCCACATACATCAACATTACGTGTTAGCCTCATTTAAATGCCCTCCGGTCAAATTTCTAAATATTGTTTTACTGATTAATATGAAACCTAGTGAGTCAAGGCCTTGCTCATGATGACAGCATGTTTTCTTCTCTGTTGACAGCTTACATGAAAGTCGTAGTCTCACTCACTATCATCAGGAGGACTTCCATACTTATATCCCATCACTAAACTTATATCACATCACATTGAGACATACTGCCTCTGATATTGGAGGTAATATATAGCCATCATGGCTAGCAGTCTTCAGTAACCTTATTCTCCATGAATTTGTCTAATCCCTTTTTATTGCTGTCCATGCTGGCCACCACTACATCTTGTAGTGAATTCCCTAGTTTAACTATTCACTGTGTGAAGAAGTACTTCTGTCCTGAATCTCCCAACATTCAGCTTCATTGGATGACCCCAGGGCCTAGTATTATGAGAGAGGGAGAAAAACTCCCTATCCACTTTCTCTACACCATGCATAATTTAATACACCTCTGTCATGCCCCCCCTTTTTACTAAGCTAAAAAGCCCCAAACCTTGTAATCTTTCTGGGAGGGGGAGGGGTGCTTCAGTTCCTTGATCATTTTAGTTGCGCTTTTCTATACTTTTTCCAGCTCTACGCTTTCTTTTTCGAGGTGCACCAATCAGAACTGTACACATTATCCCAAGTGCTGCCACACAATAATTTTTTATATTGCTGTGATGATAACGTGGCTGGTTATTTAAATTTTATTTCTCTCCCTACCACCTGGCTGTTAGTTTACATTCACTAACCCAGTGGCTGAGATAGGTTAGTTCCAGGGCATCAGTTCCCTCTCTGTCACAAGATTTCCCTCTCTCATCAGACAAACCCGAGCGGACAATCTGTCTGTGGGAGATTAACTCTTAACATACCAGGGCTGGTTATTGTGGTGTTTATTTTCTTAAGTAAACATTTCTCTAAGCAGGTACAACTCCTTTTCTCTAACACTCTAAACCCCAAACCCTCAACTCTCAACTAGCACACTCTCTCTCACACACAGGCACATATAAATATAGAGCTCCCCCTCCCATCAGAACCCTCTCCAGGCGAGCCCCGATAGGTTGTTGGGCACATCTACTCTGCCTGGCAACGCTAACTATTAACCCATTCATCACACCTTCCCCCTTGGGAAGTTCATTCTTATATTGGGAATCTCAACCACGATTGCCAATATAAGAATGAAGCATCTAAACAAAATAACAATCTATTAACAATTCTTACCTTCCTTTACAGCAAATACAGGTTACACCTTTTTAACAATACATTCTGACATATATGCTTATTCATTTTAATACTTTACCATTGTTCATTTCAAACCTTTTAAATTAACACTCCACATTAAGCATTAACCATTACTGTTATATTAACTTTAACCACATTCATCCTATTATACATTTACTTCTATCTCCAGTTTTCTTGACACGGCATCAGCCAGTGTCTATGCAATGGTACATTCTTGCTACTCTTCCTGGAGAGTTTGAAAATACATCAGCATATTTCATTAATACATTTTCCTCCTCTTTCTTTTGTTCTGTAGTTAGAAAGGCATCTAGGTTAATTTCCTCAGGATCGGGCATTTTTACTTTTTCATTAGTCCAATTAGGTAGTCAAGTATTCTCTTGCTCATCTTCTTTAATTGCATACAGTACCAAATTAGCTCTGTTGTTATACGGTTTTAACATATTGGTATGCACCAATTTCCTGAGTCCATTTTCCATTTCAATCAGATAATTTACATTATTTTGCCTTTCTAAGACATTAAAAGGTCCAGTCCATTTCATTTGCAATTTATTTCCTTTTACTGTCCTCAACATTAACACCTGATCTCCTGGTTTATAATGTCTCTCTCGTGCCTTCTTATCATACCATGTCTTTTGTTTCAGTTGCGCCTCTTGCAGGTTCTTCTTCGTGGTCTCTGTGCTTCACACACATATGGGTTCTCTGCGCCTGCGCTGAGATCGATCGGAAACTTCTTTAGCTGAGATGAGGCGGGCGGGAGCCCCTCCCCCTCACGCGTGCTCCTTAGCGCGGCTCCTGCCCGTCTCCTCAGTTCCTCTTCGACCGCCTTTGCAACGAGTCACTAGTTTCTTCTTCTCTCTACTTTTTCAAATCAAAAGCTGAGTTTGTTTTTCTATTGCCTATAAAAACTTTTTTTCTCTCATAAACCTTATAATTCTTCATTCTCTTTCGACCTGTACCCTCGTTTTCTTAAAAAATAAAAAAATAAAAAAATAAATCTTCAAAAAAATCCTATCTAAAACTGTATCTCTCCCCCACTCTTATCCCAGTTATATTCTATATCTGAATTTCAACTTCTCTATTTTTCTAACTATGCCTCTCAAGGCACCCTTTCGGAAGTGTCAGCGGTGTGGGACTAAAATCCCACCCGCGGACAAACATTTGCTCTG
Organism: Shinisaurus crocodilurus; assembly: GCA_021292165.1. NCBI lineage: Eukaryota > Metazoa > Chordata > Lepidosauria > Squamata > Shinisauridae > Shinisaurus > Shinisaurus crocodilurus. The sequence continues at coordinate 258,669,896 of CM037878.1, read as the reverse complement.
CCTGCTTTGTCTTGGGCAGGAGCATGTCGTGGAGGCCTGCAAACATTGCCAGGCCTTCACTAAACAGGCCAGAAAGGCCCGCCAGATGAAACTGAGGGCCCTTTTGTGGGAGCAATCCCTTTCAGCGAAGGGCCCCGCTCCGGAGGAACGGCCTGTGGGATCCCAGCCGGCCAAGAAGCCGTTAACGGACACGCTAACGGCTAAAAAAACTGGCAAAGAAGGCTCGCAAAGATAAGGCAAAACGCCTTAAAGAGAAAATGGCGGTCGAGTCTGACGAGATGGCGGGCCCGTCGACTTCGTCCACTGTGGTGGTATCGAAGCGTACGGTGGCGATGATTGAGGCTCTGACTGGTGCTCGGGATCGAGCTTCGGGACCGATTGCCCACCAGTCTGCTCCGGCTTCGACTACGTCTCCTCAAAGCCGAGAGACCGAAAAAGAGCCAGTGACTGCGGCAGCTTCCCTGTCGGAGGGAGAGCTTGTGGCTTCGCCAGTCCAACTAGAGGAGCAGAAGGCACTGGAGAGACCCCGTTCGGGCTCGAGGGGTCCTCCACCACGTCTGTCTCCGTCGGTTGGACACGCAGAGGAGCGTCGAGAATACCGCCGCCGGTCACGATCCCCGCACTATCGGGCTCGTGATTCGGTCTCCACGGCTTCGAGCCCTCTATCTCGACTCTCCAGATACCGGGATGAGAGGTCGAGGTCGGGGTCGCACTCCTACTACTCGGGATCGAGTTCTAGGAGCTACTACTCGAGGTTGAGACGCTCACCAAGACGCAAGAGGTCGGAACGTCATTACTATCACCAGCGTTCCGTTTCCCCGGACAAGCACTGTGGTCGAAGGCATTCTCCTTCACCTCGCCGAGATGCGGCTGTGTCTCGTGCCCCGGTCGAAGTGGTGAGAGAGCCGACTGCATCGACATCGACGGCTCAACCACAAACTCCTGAGCATCTACCGGTTGCGGCGGCTGTTGTTGGTCACTCCTCGTCGGGATCGGCGTACCTGTCAGATTCGGACTCGGCGGCTTCCTCCTCCCACTCCACTTCGCCGGACGCGCAGGTGGAGTCCAAAAACGTGGTCTCCCCATCGGAGGACATGGGGAGTTTCGCTGAGCATGTCAGCCGGCTGGTGACTGCTCTGGGAGTCGAGGCAAAGTCGTCGAAGGGAAAGGCCAAGGATGACATTTATGCTGTCCTTAAAACGACTCAGTCGAACCAGCTGCTCCTTCCATTCTTGCCGACACTGTTGGAGACGGTGCAAGAAACCTGGAAGGCTCCGGCCTCAACGAAACCGACGGCCAAACGCCTGGAGTCGATGTACAAAATCCAGGAGGAAGGAGCAAAGTTTCTGTTTTCCCATCCGACCCCAAACTCGCTCATAGTCAAATCGGCGCAGTCTCGTGGGGGAAAACAGCACACCACCCCGGCAGATAAAGAGGGTAAGACACTAGATTCCTACGGCCGTAGGATCTATTCATCCGTCTTCCTTCGGACTTAAGATATCTAACTACGAGGCGTTGCTAGCTAGATATCAGATGTACATCACGAAGAAGCTGGGAGACCTCTGTGATTATCTGCCGGACGACAAGAGAGACCTGGCGGCTCAGTTTATAAAGGAGGCGACTAGCATCGGTGCCCTGCAAATGAATACAGCACGGCACCAAGTCGACAGTCATGCCAGGTCGATGGTCGGTTCCGTGGCTCTGAGGAGGCACGCATGGCTTCGCTCTACCGCCCTGACTCCCGACGATAGGGCGAAGATCCAAGACCTCCCCTTCGATGGCGAGGGGTTATTCAACGCCTCTACGGATGACTCCCACGACTCGGCTCAGAAGGCCTTCACAACGGCCAAGAAGATGGGGCTCGTGCGGCAGCAACCGCCGCAATCCTTCAGGCCGCGGCGGTGGTCCCGGTTCCCGTTCCCGACCAGGCAGTACCAGCCGGCGGGTCAGTACAGGGGCGGGAACCGAAGACCCGGGGCATCGCAGCCTCAGGCCCAGCCTCAGCGACCGTATCAGCAGCGATCCCGAGGCAGCAGGAGGGGAGGCGACTTCGGCCGGCGGCGTCTTTGACTGCCCTGCCGGCCCGACCGAAATGCAACCGACACTTCGCCTGGACGACGCCTCTGCACCACCTCAGACTACTCTCTTCGGCTCTCAACTTTGTCACCATCTCCAATCCTGGAGGACCATCACGACGGATCGATGGGTGCTAAGTATCGTGGAGCACGGCTACAGGATCGAGTTCAGAGTCCTCCCCCGGTTTCTCGGGATCAAGACCACCCGCCCAACTCGGGTGCTGCTGGAGGAAGTGTCAACCCTCCTTCAAAAAGGAGCGATACAGCCGGTTCCCGCAGGAAACTTGGAGGACGGGCTGTACTCCAGATACTTCATTGTGAAGAAAAAGGGAGGAGGACTCAGACCGATCCTGGACCTTCGGACTGTAAATCTTTTTATCCCACTGAAAAGATTCCGCATGGTCACGCTCCAGTCGATCCTTCCACTACTCTGAAGGAGCGATTGATTCACATCCATCGACCTCAAGGATGCGTACTTCCACGTCGCCATCCATGAGGACAGCCAGAAATACCTTCAGTTTCGAGTGGGAAACGACTCCTACCAGTTTGTCGTTCTTCCATTTGAACTTTCCACCGCGCCGAGGGTATTCACGAAGTGTGTGGCGGTGGTATGCACGAGTCTAAGAGCAAGGGGCATTAACATCTTTCCCTACCTCGACGATTGGTTATTGGTGGCATCAACGAGGGCCGAGCTTCAAAGCGCTCTCGAAGAGACTCTCGATCTCATGCTCGAGTTGGGACTTTGCCTAAACACGCAGAAATCGGTCCTCCAACCCGTGAGGGAGATCCAGTACATAGGTGCGAGGCTAAGCACGTTCGATGGTCGGCCGTATCTGCCGAACGAAAGGGCGAGCAATCTAATTTCCCTTGCAACCAAAGTATTCAAACAATCGATATCGTCAGCTCACACGATACAGCGACTCTTGGGGCATATGGCCTCGACCATCGGAGTCGTGCGCTATGCGAGGCTTCGCATGCGTCCTCTGCAGACCTGGTTCGTCCGGGTTTTCAAGCCGGAAAAGGACAGGCCTTCCCTCCGTCTACTAGTTCCACGAGCCATAAGAGAGTCTTTGAGGTGGTGGCAGCAGGAGTCAAATCTACTCGACGGTGTACCATTTCAACCGCCGATACCGAGCAGAATGCTGACGACGGACGCGTCGTTACTAGGATGGGGAGCCCACTCCGACGATCGGGTCGTGCAAGGCACATGGACATCGACAGAGGCCTCCAAGCATATCAATTGGCTCGAACTGATGGCTGTCTGGAGAGCGATGCAAGCGCTGGACTGTCATCTAGCCGGCCATCACATTCAGATCGTAACAGACAACACCACGGTGGTGGCATATCTGAACAAGCAAGGGGGCACAAGGTCTATGAGCCTCACACGGCTGACGCTGCAGCTTTACGAGTGGGCTCTACCCCGACGGATGTCGTTCATAGCGATCCACATCGCGGGGAAAACCAATGTCTTGGCCGACACGCTGAGCAGAGTGTCTCTTCAGTCCCACGAATGGAGGATGGACCGGCAGGTGTTGGCATCGTTGTTCCAACGTTGGGGCCGGCTGTACATAGACTTGTTCGCAACCAGCGAGAACACGGCCTGTCCCCTATTCTGCAGCAGAGCGGCGTCGGATCCGAAATCGATGTCCGACGCGTTCCTGCTGGACTGGAACGACGGGTTTTACTACCTTTTCCTCCAATTCCACTCCTCACACGGGTAATCGCCAAGATATCGTTGAGCAAAATGAATTGCATATTGATTTCCCCGTGGTGGCCGAGGCAGCCTTGGTTTTCCCACCTACTCAGTTTGTCCCAGGGAGATTATCTGCGATTGCCAATTCAAGACAATCTATTGACGCAGCATCAAGGCAAGGTACTTCATCCGAATCTGCATTACTTAAGCCTCACAGCCTGGAGAATCAGATAACGATGGGTGCAGAGCTCTCTGAGGGAGTTAGAGACGTTTTATTGGCAGCACGTAAGCCCCTCAACAAGGCTCTCTTATGCAAGGAAGTGGCAGCCTTTCTCCGGTTTTGTATCGGGTTCGGGTAAAGACCCTATAACATGCTTGGTATCGACTGTCCTTGACTTTTTGCACTCGCTGATGGCGCGAGGTCTGAAATTTGCATCAATCAAAGTATATTTGGCTGCAATTACGGCTCATCGGACGACTTCGACTGGAACGTCATTATTTATTCATCCCTTGGTGAAACAATTTCTGAAGGGTCTGAAGAACTTATGTCCTCCAACAAGAAATATTATACCTGGGTGGGACCTGCAACTGGTCTTGAAGGCATTAACAAAAGCGCCATTTGAGCCCATGGCGAAATCAGACTTACGCCTTCTTTCGTTAAAAACTCTATTCCTGATAGCAGTTACATCTGCAAGACGCGTCGGCGAGATAGCCGCGCTCAGAATTGACCCTCCATATTTAACCTTTCATCGGGATAAAGTCGTTTTGCGGCCAGACATTTCATTTCTTCCAAAAGTCATTTCTGAATTTCATCTGGGACAGGACATTGTACTCCCGGCTTTTTTTCCATCACCGTCGTCGGATGTCGAGAGACTTATGCACAGCCTCGATGTCCGTAGGGCTCTAGCCTTCTACAAAGCGCGTACGGAGCCCATAAGGCTAGCACAGCAGCTTTTCGTTTGTTACGGCCCGCCAAAGCGAGGCCTTCCAGTATCGAAGCAAAGACTGTCCTCCTGGCTAGTGGACACTATCAAGCTGGCATACCAACTTGCCGATCATGCTTTGCCAGACTCCATAAAGGCCCATTCTACTAGGGCCATGTCGACTTCGACGGCATTCGGCAGAGGGGTCTCTCTATCGGACTTGTGCAAGGCGGCGACTTGGGCTTCACCCTCCACCTTCATATGGCACTACCGCCTCGACGTTCGAGCCAGGGCGCAGAACGCATTCGGGAGAGCGGTCCTATCCTCGGTCATCATCTGACTACCGACACCGACCCACCTCCGGTAAGTCAGCTTGCTAATCTACCCATATGTATGTGAAGCACAGAGACCACGAAGAAGAAGGACAGGTTGCTTACCTGTAACTGTAGTTCTTCGAGTGGTCATCTGTGCATTCACACAACCCGCCCTCCTTCCCCTCTCAGTGTCTGCATCGAGTTCGATGGATACCCAAGTGGAAATGGGATGGGCCAAGTTTTACTGTTGTTTTTTTCGGGCTCGATCCCCATCGAGCTCGAAGGGAGATAGCTAGTATTGTAGGCATGTATTGACAGTCTAATCATCCTCCGTCCCGAGGGTCGCAATAGGCAGTCTCAGGGAGCTGAGGAGACGGGCGGGAGCCACGCTAAGGAGCACGCGCGAGGGGGAGGGGCTCCCGCCCGCCTCATCTCAGCTAAAGAAGTTTCCGATCGATCTCAGCGCAGGCGCAGAGAACCCATATGTGTGTGAATGCACAGATGACCACTCGAAGAACTACAGTTACAGGTAAGCAACCTGTCCTTTCCACTAGCTAGTTGCATAGAGTCTTTTAAATGGTTTAAAAGTTTGTCCATGTACTCGATCACACCCTCAGGATCAGTCTCTGGATCTTGCTCCCAATTTTGCCTCAACAAGTCCAGCGGTCCTCGAACTCTTCTCCCATATAATAGTTCAAAAGGGCTGAAACCTAGGCTCTCCTGTGGCACGTCCCAATACACATACAGCAGGGCTTGGATGTGCTTGTCCCAGTCATTAGGATTTTGGGCTACATAAGCTTTGATCATCCTTACGATGGTGCCATTAAAATTTTCAACCAGGCCGTTGGTTTCAGGATGATAAGCAGTCGAATTCAGCTGTCTTATTCCACACGCCTTGCACAGTTGTTTGATTAGGCGAGAAGTAAAACAGGATCCCAAATCTGAAATTAACTCGGAGGGAAAACCCATCCGGCAGAAAATATTCACCAACGCCGTTGCTACTGTCTGAGTGTCCACATTTCTCAGAGGTTGCACCTCGGGATATCGTGTAGCATAGTCCACAACAGTAAGCAGGTATTTATCTCCTCTGCTGGTTGCCTTTGGTAAAGGACCTACAATATCGATCCCAACTCTTTTAAAAGGTTCTTCAATTATAGGCATGGGACATAATTTGGCTTTTCTTTTGTTTCCAAGTTTCTGGCAAACATCACAGGATTTACAAAAATTCTTAATCTGCTGTCCCATTTTTGGCCAGAAAAAATTCTGTCCCACTCTATGCGATGTTTTGGTGATTCCTAAATGTCCACCAAATTTGCTGCTGTGTGCCATTTCTAAGATCTTCTCTCTGTACTTTCTAGGCACCACAAGTTGTTTATGCATCCCCCCTGGTCTCTTATGCAGCTGCTTTAATATTTCTCTATACAGATGGTGATTATGTAAAATAAACCTCTCTGGTTTTTCAGGGGTTAACTCCTCAGGCTCTGCTTTGGCTAATTCAAACAGCGGTTTCAATGTATCATCCTGCTGCTGGCTCAGGGAAAAGTTGGTAGTAGGAGTCTGTTGTACTTCACTTAAGGGCATTTCATTTCTTTCAATAACTTCCTTAAGACTTTCAATTTCAGCTTCTTCAGATCTCCCTAAAACTTCCCCTTCACTCATAACTGTCTGTGTTCCACAGTTACTCTGGGATTGTGGCGGTTTCTGACTCTGGGCTCTGGTGGTGACACAAATGTTTCTGACAAATCTACCCAGGTCATTACCAATTAAAAAGAATGCTGGTATATCTGAAAATACTGCCACTTTCCAATATCCCTCCCAGTCTTTATATTGGAGTTTTACATTTGCAGCCTGGACAGGAAAAAGTTTTGATCCTAGTCCCTTGAGGGTAATTACTTCATTTGGTAAAATATCCTTTTCATTTATTAGGTCGGGATGGCAAATGCACACCTGGGCACAGGTATCTCTTACGCCCCATATTTCTTGGTCATTAATTCGAATTCTTTCACCAGAGTCACTTAATAAATCGTTATCAACCGTAATAAATAAGCATTGTTTAACTTCCTGGTCAGTCTTTATGGGTGAGTCAGCTCCCTCAGTCTCCATGGCAACTGATCTGCTCTGGTTGTCAGACTTCTCTCCCTGTGAGCTGCTCATTTTAGACACAAAGTACACAGGCTTTTCAGTCATATTTCTTGTTTTTATTTCTTTACCAGGACATTGGGGACTTATGTGTCCTGCCTGGCCACAAGTATAACATGTTCTAGGAGAAAATGGTTTTCTCTCATACTGCCTCTCCTTGTGGGAGTCTCCACTTCTCTGAGGGAAATGTTTGCCTGCCTCTCTCCAGTTCTGAGGTAAATTTATTCCCTCAGTCTGCCCAGATGTCTTCACATCTCTCTCATTCCATGTCCTAGGATGAGGGATGAACTTTTTGTCAAATTTCTTTTCTTGAACAATTGGGTTTTCTCCCCATCGTATTGACACCAGTTTATCTGTCATTTCTGCAGCTTGAGCCACTGTGAGGGGTTCTCTCTCTTTAATCATCCACCTAATTTCGGTGGGTAAACATGAATAAAACTGCTCAAGTCCAATTAGGTGGAATAAATCTTCTTTCCTTTTTACTAGTGAGCCCTCAACCCACTCATTTAATAAATAATCCAGTCTGCATCCCAACTGAGTATAAGTTTCCTCAGATTTTTTTTTTAAATTTCTGAACTCTCTCCTATGGTGTTCCGGAGTGAGCACAAATCTCTGCTTGACACGCTTTTTATATAAATCATAATCATGACACTCCTCAATTCTCATTTCTCCATAGATCTCCGCCAATCCGCCACAAATTTGTGATCTAATATATGCCATTCTTTCTTCAGGTTTTATGTTTAATTCCTCACAAGTTCTTTCAAAGGTGGTCAGAAAAGTCTCAACATTATCCCCTTTAAAATATCTAGGAAATCTTTTCATGTCAATGGGTGGTAATTGACATGAACCACTTTCTTTCTGTGAGGATTTGTCTGAAGCTAGATCCATTTCTCTCATTTTTAGTTTAAATTCCATGTCTCTTATCTCTCTCTCTCTCTCTGCGTCAAGCTTTCTCAGTTCCATCTCTTTTTCTGCCTCAAGTTCCATTTTCCTAATTTCTAATTTTATTTTCCAAACTTCTAAACTATCTGGTTTCTCAGTTTCTGAGGCAATAGGTGTAGCTCCAGTATTTTCCCCTCCCTCAGGGAATTCTGCCTCTTCAAACATTTGGGCTTTAGACACAGGCTTTACTTTCTTAGGAGCCATGCTTTCTTATTTTTATTTATTATTAACTTTTCTCCTCAGTTCTTATTTCAGAATAGCTTGCCTTGTAGTTTCTCAGGATTACCCTGATTTCACTTTAAGGTCAGATATTTCAGTCAGAAATTTTATTCTGCTGCCAGCACCCAGCCTTTTAACCGTTACACTTTTCTGGAATCACAGTTCCACCTCAGGGTTTTAAAAGCCTCACAGTACTGACTTCACCATGCCTCATAATGCCTCACTGGACATTCGCACCCCGCCGATGCCGCCAAATATTCTTGTGACGATAACATGGCTGGTTATTTAAATTTTATTTCTCTCCCTACCACCTGGCTGTTAGTTTACATTCACTAACCCAGTGGCTGAGATAGGTTAGTTCCAGGGCATCAGTTCCCTCTCTGTCACAAGATTTCCCTCTCTCATCAGACAAACCCGAGCGGACAATCTGTCTGTGGGAGATTAACTCTTAACATACCAGGGCTGGTTATTGTGGTGTTTATTTTCTTAAGTAAACATTTCTCTAAGCAGGTACAACTCCTTTTCTCTAACACTCTAAACCCCAAACCCTCAACTCTCAACTAGCACACTCTCTCAGACACACAGGCACATATAAATATAGAGCTCCCCCTCCCATCAGAACCCTCTCCAGGCGAGCCCCGATAGGTTGTTGGGTGCATCTACTCTGCCTGGCAACGCTAACTGTTAATCCATTCATCACAATTGCCATTATGATATTGGCAGTTTTATTTTTAATGCCCGACCTAAAATGATCTCTGAATTTGCCCCTTTTTTTTTAGCTGTCCACCACAGCCCCATGATCCCTTTCTCGGTAAGTCACTGCCAACTCAGACCCCATCAGTGTATATGTGAATTTAGGATATTTGGCTTCAATGAGCCTCATTGAGCCACTTACCTACATTGAGGCACATTTGTCTGGCCCATGAACGATCTAAATGGAGGTTGGCCTTTCACAAAGGTTCCATGGACTTTGAAGAAGCCCGAGTGCAAGGTGAAGGGGAGAAACGTGCTAAGCAAAAAGCACGTCAAACGAATCCTTTACAGGACCATCTTCCATCTGGAAACCTGTGTCCTCACTGTGGGAAGCTGTGTGGATCTAGAATTGGCCTCCACAGTCACTTACGGACCCATCGCTAGAGTCTACACATTTTTTTAGAATTTCCTCCTTTTATATATATTTTTTTCTTTTTGTAATTTTATCCTGGAAGACAATCTTACTCAGTCCTGAGTGATCGCCTACTACTACTACATGTTAATGCCCATTCACACAGTTTGGAGAGATCCTTTTGGAGCTCTTTGTTGTTCTTTTTTATTAATAATTTGGTGTTATTACCTCACTGCTCATTACCTCACTGCTTGGTCACCTGACCATTGGCCATGCTTGCTAGGGCTGATGGGATTCCCATCTGTAGAACATCTGAAAAATCATAGGGTTCCCACCCCTGCTTCATACGATGTGTAAGTCTTGTCAATGTCAGCTTTACAGTAATTTCCTGTTTCATTCTGTAACATTTCTGTTAACATCTATAAGATTTTTGTCTACATATTACTGTTTGTCTCCTACATAGTTCATAACTTAAAGAGCAGAAATGTTCCCAAAGCCAGTTTTTATTTATATTGATTTGTTTAATATGTTCCTTTCTACTAATAAGAACTCAAAAAGTGGCTTACAATTTGACCAAAAAACAACTTTTGAATAAAAATGGCAATTAAGATTGGAGGATCCGCCAGGGCTCACCATGTCCTAGATTCCCGTGGCAGTGAGATTGGCCCAGTTGAGATTACTTTGGATGGTGATGGCTCAATCCGATAAGGCAAAGCCATTGCTTCTCTGCAATCTGTTCCGACTGCCTTGTTAAGAGACAGCTGGAAGTGGGGGAAGATGGCTGGGAATGGCAAGCAGACAGGAGAGGGCCGTAGAGATGGAGGTTATGTGTAAAAGAACAATAGCCAGAAACAGAACTGGAACAGGACAGAGATGAAGCGAAGGGAGGATTTGAAAGAGACAAGTGAAGGGGAAAGGAGGCAAGTAGGAGAGAGAGCGTGGGGGGAGTAGCCAAGTGGAAAGGAGGAGGGAAAAGGTTCACTTACCTGGGGGCAAGTCAGCCCCATACATTTGCCTTGGCAATCTGGAGGAAGTAAGGTCAGGGCTTCATGGGAGACTGGTCTTGATGAGCAACGCCCCTTGCTGGTGGAACAAATGATGCAAGCAGAAGAAAGAAGAGTTCTGCCAGAACTGTCTTTCTTCTGCTTGCATCAAAACACTAGGATTTAGGGTCATCCAGTGATTGTCAGAAGGTTCAGAATGAGCATGACAATGCAGTTGTTTTCCCATTCCTCCAGAACTACCACCTCATGTTCTTATTTGCTTTGGCACCTTTTTCTTCTTTTCCTGTTTACAGGTAAAAGAGAGGTAACTATAACTTTTCCAATTGTTTGATAAACTTCCCATGTTGATTTACAACTTGAAGTTGAAACAGGAAATGTTTAATAAACAATTTAAAAGTATTAGGATATGCCTATAAAGGATATGCTTATACATTTCTCTTAAGATCGCTAAAAATGAACTTTGTTGAGGCAATATACTTCTGATTGTCAGAAGTATGGAATGAACAACCCAGGTTGGATATATCAGTTGTGCCTTGCTAGATAACTTACTTTGACTAGCTGCTTGGCAACTTTCACACTTTTTTTGTTTTGATCCCAGAGATATTTAGAAACTATGGAAAATGAAATTTAGTATACACCAGGGGCAGAATGTTCCTAAGACACTAGCTGGTATAGCAATCAGACTATGGTCCTGGTTGGACTGCAACCCCAAGTTTCTGTGAAGGGAAATAGGCACCCGCAGTGGTATGCATTCCTTAGATACTTGGTGCTTATTTTCCAAAATATCAGAAACTGCTCATTTGCCAGTGGTCTGGATATGTAGACAGGTTTGAAGATATCACCTCAAATGTTTGGATCAGTCAATCCTTTACAATTCCCTTATAGTGTGTCTAGTTGCTTGTGAGCTGTAACATAGAAATCTTCAAAAGGATGTGTCTAATAATCTCTATCATTGCCACCAGAGCAGTTAATGAAGTAACTTTACACATGTGATAAGCTTTCAGAATGCCTCTGTTTTGAAGGCTTTTTGTTTTGTTTTTTTGGTAATAGACATGAAAAGTAGGCCTTCTAGACTACAGCACTAGCAGCAGTAGCTAATAATGTAACTCACTGACAGAAGGGGAAAACATTTGCATAAACCCTTTTTGGGGACAATTTACTACCCCAAGCCAAATTCCAATCTATGTCAGGGTAGTAAAAGGACCCAAGACAAATTCCTGTGTGTGATGTCAGAACAAGGGCACTTACATCTGTTTCCCTGGATTAGTTTTTGTTTGAAAAAACCCATGAGACTTTTTTTTTATCCCACTACTTTTCATTGCCTAGGACAGAAAAGCACCCCAATGGCAAAAATCAATCAATTTCCTTGGATACTTTATGTCCCAGACTTTTTTTGTTCTCTGGAAAGAAAACTATGTATAGGCACTTAAATCCGCTTCCCTGAATCTTTTGGTTAGAATTATTTTACCCCAATATGTAAACATTGGCTGGGACAAAAGAGCCTCACATGCAAACATTAGTTTGCATGTGATTTCTTGGGATGCTTTATGTCCTGGATGCTTTTCTGTTTACAGAACAAAAACTATAAATGGTAAGTGGCTAAAATTTGGGGACGTTGTTTACTACTGTGCAGGTGACTATGTTATAGGTATATTTCTATGTAAATTCTACAGTGAAGAACACACCTGAGGTAGGATTTTGTCCCAAACCTGTATGTTAGGGTAAAGAAATCCACAAATTAAATCTGATAACAAATTTCGTAGCAGGGATATATTTTATCAGTTGCATACTAGTTCCTTCATAAGCAGAATCAAGATGTGAATTCTACTTATTGTGTGTATTCTTCATAGCTCAATGGGTTTGATTTGATGCATAACTTCTGCAGGGCTTTTCTTTGTCTTACTTGATGCTGACATAAGAGTTGTCTGCTGAAATGGCATACCTGAATATGGCTATTCAGCTTCTGTACTCTCTAGAATATGGAATGCTTCCTATATGGAACATCTTGTTTAGTTAAATGTACCTGAAGAGGTGCCACATTACATTAAGTATGCCAACAGTCTGGTTCAAGGAATGATTGAATGTGAATGATGAAAGGTTAAAGAGATGTTCGTAGTAGACATTTACATGCTTGCATTCCACTGGAAGCAGTGCTCAGGGTCTTGACAATTTCCATGCTATTTGGCAGAAGATACTGTTTGACAGGAGAGAGAGGGGGATATGCTGCACAGGAGGAACTAAAGAGCAGTTGGTAAAGCAGGTTTTTTTTAATTTATTTTTTATTTGGGGGGGGGTCATTTTGGCCACAGCGCAATCTGCTTTGAGCATCTGCCCTGGTCTAGTTAGAGACAGAAAAGTTCCCACCTGCCGTGCATGGTATCATACCTCAATGATCCATTATAGTGCATTAGCACCTGGTTCTTGAATAATCAAAATTATCTAACATTTCAGTAGTAATATGTTTTCCTTTTATATGTTTTTATTTTAAATCACTAGGATATTTTTAACCTCAAAATGTTCCTTGAGAAATGGTATCCAATGCAGCTAGAAACAGTAGTCTCAGCTTGATATTAGGAAATGTGTTCAAATATCTTTGGAGGAAAAAAGCCCTGAAGAACCCCATTACTGGTGAACAAATGGGACACATTAATATGACATTTATTTTGTATCAGATGTTAATGGCTTGTATGATTTCGGTTCCAGTCTGGTCTGTCCTATTTCATGATCAGGCCACATTTTAAATACAGATATGCTAACAAAAATGACAGTTTTTTAAGATTGGAAAATTTGTCAGGAATGAATAAATGGGGCAATTTTAATAACAAAAGAGCTTTGAAACAAGTGCTAGCCTTTAAAATTATATGGCAAGGAAGCACATGGTTATGAAAATTAAGGAAAGAACACTTATATAGGGTAATATCACTGACTGAAATCTAAGTTTTGTGGAAATGTTGTAGTAGTGTGGAATTAGTGATTTTCAGCAATATCAGTGAGTAGAAAATAGTAATTAAATTTCTAGGTGTATATCCTTTAGGGCTGAATTACTCCCTGGCACAGCTCTTCATTGTGCTGGAACTGAGAAAGACTGAAGTCAAACAGTGCAGAAAAGGAGAAATATTATAAATTAGTATGCAAGTCTTTTCATGCCATGAGGTTGGCAACCTACAGTCTGTGAGACACACACTGTACAGCACTCTATGACCCACTCTGGATGAGAGCAATGTGCAGGGCCTTCTGATGTAAGCCATGGTATTTCTAGCTCCATTTCTTTTTCATCTCACACCTAAAAAGGCTGCATGCATTGTGGACTAATGACATTGTGCTACATGAAGGGCTTCTTGAAAGGCAACTATCTCCTGGACATGGCTTTAGTGAAGTAACAGTGGACAATGTAAGGCCCAGTCACAGTACAAAGGACACATGAATAGCTAAATATTCAGACTAAGATATTCACCTCTGCTCTACAATCAGAGAACAATAGAGCTGGAGGGGGTTCTTGTAGGCCATCTAGTCCAACCCCCTGCTCAATGCAGGAAATCCAGAGCATAGAAAATCTCCAACAAATGGCTGTCCAGCCTCTGCTTGACAGTCTTCAGCTAAAGAGAGCCACTATCCCTGAAGGTAACTGGTTCCATTATCAACTGGCTACTATTAAAAAGTTTCTCCTAATAACCAACCAAAAATGACGCTACTGTAATTTAAGCCTCTTAGATCAATTCCTGTCCCCTGGGGCAGGAGAGAAAAAGCCTTTGACCTCTTCCATGTAATAGTCCTTGAGGCATTTGAAGAATACTATCATGTTCCCCCTCATTCTCTTCTCCAAGCTAAGCACTCTGAGAGAAGACAAGTTCTGAAATGATGATGTCACCCAAGGAGACAATCCCAATAAAACTATGAAGGGCTCCATCATTGGACCACCTCTCCAAACTAGGACGTAAATCAGTTAATACAATTCAAGAACTATTCTTGGTGGTCACAGTAGGAAGTCCACTGAATATGTGAGTTCAGTGTGGTATGGTCAAGGATGAATCCTGCCAGACCAATCTGATCTCATTTTTTGATCGGGTAACCTCCCTTGTGGACTGTGCGAATGCTGTGGACATAATATATCTGGACTTCAGCAAAGCTTTCGACAAAGTGCCTCATGATATCCTGATTAGCAAGCTAGCTAAAAGTGGGCTAGATGGAACAACGATCAGGTGGATCCACAATTAGCTACAGAACCGGACTCAAAGAGTGCTTATCAATGGTACCTTCTCAAACTGGGGAGAGATAATGAGTGGGATACCGCATGGCTCGGTCTTGGGCCCAGTGCTCTTCAACATTTTTATTAATGACTTGGATGAGGAGGTGCAGGGAATGCTTATTAGATTTGCAGATGACACAAAGTTGGGTGGAACTAATACTCTGGAAGACAGAAACAAAATTCAAAGCGATCTCGATAGGCTGGAGCTCTGGGCCGAAAACAACAGAATAGGGATAAATGCCAAGTGCTGCACCTAGGGAAAGGAAACCAAATGCACAGTTACAGAATGGGGGACACTTGGCTCAACAATACTACAAGTGAGAAGGATCTTGGAATTGTTGTAGATCACAAACTGAATATGAGCCAGCAATGTGATGTGGCTGCAAAGAAGGCAAATGCTATTTTGGGCTGCATTAATAGAAGTATAGCTTCCAAATCGCGTGAAGTGATAATTCCCCTTTACTCAGCACTGGTTAGACCTCATCTTGAGTACTGCATCCAGTTCTGGGCACCACACTTTAAGAAGGACGTAGACAAACTGGAGAGGGTTCAGAGGAGGGCAACAAAGACGATAAAGGGACTGGAAACAAGGCCCTATGAGGAGAGACTGAAAGAACTGGGCATGTTTAGCCTTCAGAAGAGGAGACTGAGGGGAGATATGATAGCACTCTTCCAGTACTTGAAGGGTTGTCACACAGAGGAGGGCCAGGAATCTCTTCTCGATCATTCCAATTTGCAGGACACAGAATAATGGGCTCAAGTTACAGGAACCCAGATTCTACCTAAACATCAGAAAAATTTCCTGACTGTTAGAGCAATAAGACTATGGAACCAACTACCTAGGGAGGTGGTGGGCTCTCCCACTCTGGAGGCATTCAAGGTGCAGCTGGACAGCATCTGTCAGGGATGCTTTGACCTGGATTCCTGCATTGAGCAGGGGGTTGGACGTGATGCCTTTGTAGGCCCCTTCCAACTCTACTTTTCTATGATTCTATGACTCCAAGGGGTAGTGAGGGATAATGGACACTCCACCAAATTTTTCATCTTCCCCCATTTGCTCTTCTAGCTTTCAGTCATAATATATTAAAAGCCCTATATGGCATGGATTAATTTTTTAATTCCCTAATAATAATCTGTCACCCTGTCACTTACCCAGACTGAGTCCCTCTTAGGTATGTATTAAAAAGGCTAATGCATTGTTAAGAATGTCTAGAAAAGGACTGGAAAATAGAAATTGCTAACATGATATGCATGAATATGTGGCATGTCCAGAACTGGGACACTCTGTACAGTTCTAATTACCTGATCTTCAAAATCATACAACTAGAGAAGGTAAATAACCAGGGATGTGGCTGCAATCCTATACTCACTTATCCAGGAGTAAGTCCCATTGAACTCAATGGAGCTTACTTCTGAATTGAAGGGTATATAATTGTACTGAGAAGGTTTGCAATTTTTAGCTTAAGAAAAAGGCACTAAGGTGTGTGTGTGTGTGTGTGTGAGAAAGAGAGAGAGATGTACAAATCTATGGAGTTTCCCAGTAAAAATTATCAGTGGTAGATTAGGAACAAACAAAAAGAGTAACTTATTTACACAATGCTTAATTGCTACATGGAATTAATTGTCACAGGCTTTTGTGATAGCCACTATCACATACATGGTTTATTTTTTTAAAGGATTCTGCAAAATCATGTGGAATGCCTGCTAGAGCTGATAGGGAAACAATGTATCTAACTAGACATTGAACTTTCTTAATGTATCTAACTAGAAATTGTTACAGACCCTTCTTTTGGACTAGATGGGCATCTTTTATGTGGCCCAACAGGGTAATTCATATGCCTGATGTTCAAAGAAAACTCTTCCCCATCTCTATATTTCCGAAGTCCTTTAAAAAAAAAAAACAGTCCTGACCTAAATTCTTATGGGATACCAAAAATGTTATATGGGTGGTCAATGAGTACACTGGATTGGTGTGGGGTTTTGGTGCACCCCCTTGCTTCACTCCTTCATTGGCCACATACCCCAAAACTTGATGCCTTATTGGCTAAGGCTGCTGCCACTCTTGCTCTAGAGAAAACTGTTTAAATTAAAATGGCACTCTGCTCTTGGTACAGCACTTCTCTTGTTATCACACTTTGGCTTGCTGGTGCTGTTTCCTCTCTAAGATGTAGATATCTTTGTACAGCAAGCCATCAGGTCTCTGGAATATCTATAATGATTCCCCTATTCTTCGTAAACTTACTGGTGCAGCCAGGAGGGGCCATCAGAAATCTGAGGAGGACTTTGAGAAGCTGTGGCCTTTTATCTCTGACCTTCTATATTTTTATCTCCAAATGTCCCATCCCCCTAGGAAAAAAGAAATAAGGAAAAGGTTCTCACAATGCAGAGTTAAGGGTCATTGTGGCATTAGCAGGCAATGGCCCTATGCTACTTCCTATTTGTATATAGCATCCTTCAGCTTTCACTATGTTGCCTAGCAACCACAAATTCTGCAGGCTCCTTAGAACACGTTTATATGTGAAAATATCCTCCTAACACAAGTGGCCTGTTTATGTGAGCATGGGGCTTTGCACAAGATCGCAGCAGGTTGAGAGAGATTGTATGGCAAGGAAGATGGACCGCAAAGTATCCGAGATTGGAGAAGAAGAACTAGGTCTTGTAGTAGTAGATGTGATCATGCTAATTATGGGTGATTTGAATGTACTGCCTTCTGTTTAGCTCTTTTTTGTCAGATGTCTAATAGTTGATGTGGTTTGCAGGTGATACATGTCCCATTAATCTTTTTGATCCTCCAGCACTTGAGCATGAGAAAAGCTGATCAATTACAGCAATTGTCTCTTTAAATGAGATTTTTACATCTACCTCTTATTTCATTAACTGTCTGCTTGTAAATCTGATAGAGTGGAATGCTAGTACCTTCCTACAGCTTGTTCTGTCTTACTGTACAATAAGATGGGGTTGTTAGCAAAATGGGCACAAAAGGGTATTTATCCATTACCTGCAATAAATATATGTATTATTGTGTAGGAGCACTTTTGTCTCCAATGGCTCTTTGTTCATGCCTATTTGAATCAATTTGCTTCTTCAGCATACCTATTGAAACTAGAGCTACAAGCAATGATTTTTTTCTAAAGGAATTTATTTAATTTCCAGAAAAATACATATGCATTTCTCATACCATCATTCTAAATGACATTCAGTTCAGTTCTAGCTTTGAAACCCATTCTGTTTTAAGTTTAAATTGAACGTTCCCCCTTATATATTACATGTAATAAGCAAAGCAAACATTATTTTAAATGCATCTGTGATATTAAAGTATCACTACTTTTTTCTTTCTCTGTGGAAACCTGCTGTTCAGAAATAGTAAATGCATTTTGGCATCTTTTTAAGGTTATCATCCTATTAAGTTGTACATATTTAACAAGGATATTTAGAGATGTTGGTGAAGCTCCCCAAGATCCTACCCAGATATGAGCTTTGGGGACTTGTAACATTCTCCTCAACAAAGATACAAGCATTGTAAACCATCAGATTCTTCTGCTCAGAGTAAAATCTAAGCCAGAGGAGAGTTGCTGGTTTACCCAGTAACCCTTTAATATACTGTCTTCAAATAGAGGACATATCAGATATTAAACTGGTAAGTATCAATATAAGTGTAGTATCAGTTCTTATCAGTTTAATATCTGATATGCCATGTATGACTATTACCCCCTATTCCACCCCCCATCTGAAAGCCCCCAAATGACAGCTGTCAAAGCAAGGTGTCAAAATCAGCAAAGGATTGGAGAGGATTGCAACTCTAGCTGATGTTGACAGCTGCACCTGTGAAAACTGCTTCTGGGTCATGGGAGTTTTCTGCCCACCAAGAACTATCTTGCCAACTATTTAGTGTGGAGGGTCACACTTTTAATGTGTGCAGCCTGTTAACTTCAAAGGCTTTGTGTTGCTGTCATATGACAGCCAAGAATCTGGAAGGCTTGTGAGAGATACCTGACTTTCAAACGAACGGGGAGGGTCAGATCTGTATTGATTCAGAAATGAGCTGAGCCATTTCCTGATTGCTTGGCCAGGGGCGGGGTGTGTGAATGGCTCAGCTTATTTCTGAGCCAGCTGATGCGAGGCATCTCTAATTCTATTCAATTAAGAAATACATCTTAAATCTCACTGACTGCTGGAAACATAACAGGGGAAGTGCTACCTTAGAGATATGATTTTTTATTTGAGGAAGGGAAAAGTTGACTGTAACTGGAAAAATATTTTGGCCATTGTATGTTAGTTTCTGCCATCTATTAAAAATCCTTGGCATGTTAAAATGAATGGGCTCATATTTTTTTATTTTGTTTTCACAACAAAATGTCGGCATTTGCTATATCATACATATAAAAATCCTGAGTCAGACTGACTCGTATATTTGAGATAGTTGCACAGGACTAGAAACTTGAAATGTAGCTGCATAGTCCAAGATATTCTGATTATAGCAAACTCTAAACGTGGGACATTAGTTCCTCCCTCCTACAAAATGGGATCATTAACTGTACTGCACCTCAGTATGGTTAAGCTTCTTTTACAGTAGCTATAAAGCTGAAATTGGGTCCAAATGTAGCCCAAGGCAGCCAGAGTATTAGAACAGTCTGAAGATCATACATGTTTTTACATCTAACAGTCAAATGTTGGGATATGACATTTATCTTATAACAGAGGCAAGCCCTCCAGCACAGAATGAGTGATGCATGGGGGTGAAATGTCTGAGTGTCCCATTACCCTTTCACACACTTTTTAATCAACTATATAGGAATTTCCAGTAACAGCCATGAATGTCTTATCTGAAAGGATAAGACAGGTGGACATTTGTACATCTTCCTCAAACTGGGTACATGAATGTATCCTGAATGGTTACACTATTCCCATACTAGCTAGAAAGCTGAAACTTGCTACACATGTGACACAACACACCCTGATTAATGAAAAGGTTTGAAAATGAGACAAATGAGTAATTCTTCAACCTCAAATGGTTGAAGTATTTTGTCACTACCAAAAAAGCTGCCATTTGGTACACATGTAGTTATTAAAACTATCGTAGTGTGACAATTTTATATTTAAATGTTAAGAGGCCAGCACTCCAACACAGAGCAAGCAAAACCAGATGGGGCAGAAATCAGAATGTTGGTCTGTAGAAGTTGTGTTATCTCGTTTTACATGTTGAATCAGCTGGGGCGGGGGAAATATGAATCTATGCTTGCAGTATGCACATTTCATTTACTGCAGTCTCTGTCTCTCCTTGTCATGCCACATAATTTAAGATAAAGTTATTTATAGTCTGTGCATTTCTCTAGACAACTATGTATCCAAAAATGTAATTAAAATGTATTACATGTACCCTGTTTGGGAATATATGTGTTAAACTAATTTAATCCTTTTCAGCATGTGAGGTCTAAGGCTGCAGTCCTACGCATGCTTTCTCAGAAGTAAGCTCTATTGGATTTATTTCTGAGTAAACATGTATACAATTGGATGAGAAATGAATTCTGATTTAAGATCATTGCAGATGAATCCTAAGAATTATTTGCTAGGTATTTTACGTTAAAATGCACAGGGTTCAAAAGTATGAAGCCACTTCTTTTGGCTTTTTAAATTCATTTTAACTAGCTCCATATTGGGGGGAAAGCTATATAGTTATGCTTTACAGAATTAATCTTTGTTTTCACCTTTGCCACAGGCCTAGTTTGCATGAAGTCCAGCACCTCAGTGGTTGAACTCGTAATGCTTCTTTGCTCGCAGGTAAGATGATTCCTTGGTTTAACAATAATGTGCTTTCATTTATTTTAAGTGAAATGAAATTATTAAACAAGTGCTCTTGGACCCACATACTTAAACATTTACTGCTTGGTGCTATGTCCTGTTGTATAGCTACAGAGCTGGCATAGCAAAATGCATTGTAATCTTTTGCATGCTGACATGGTTGAAGAGGGGGAGCCTTATTTTTCTTTATATAAAGACATATACATACATACATGCCCCCCCCCATATTAAGCTTATGACCTTTACAGTATGTTCTAATATTTAATGATAAACCTTTATTAAAACAGAAGGAGTAACTGGATCAACTGAAAAGCTAGTAATTCTGATCTTAAATACATAGGATTCAGCACTGTAAAATCTTGTTAGCAGGCTGTTTAATAATTTTGTTTGCTCTTGTATATTTCTCTTTGGCAGTATTGCTTGTGCATACTGTTTTGCAAGCCAGTTAGAACTTGGTGTGACATCTGAAAATGCATGATATTGATAAATTAACTTAATATGAGATACGTTAGACAACTGGGAGCCATGTAACTAGACTATAATGCAGGGTACACAGAAAGCCAAGAAGGGTAGAAGGTGTTCAAGGTATCGCTGTGGAATGACTATAACACATGTCCAAGGTAAGGGACAACCTAAAACAGAAATTGGGATTTGAGGTTTTGTTTTAGATTTAACTGATAATGAATTTGAATTTAAGCATTGCTATAAAATCTTCAGGGATAAACTGTTCTTTTATCTCTCTCTAATCCAATAAGTATATTAATTTCTCCTCCAAATGTTACAATACTATCTGTCCTTCTGTGATATTATTTTGCAACAGTACATGTATTCCAAAGAACAATTTTGCACATATAAAGTGGTGTTTAAGTAGAGATTCCTATGAGTAGAATGAAATGAATTAACCTTAGTTATATACTTACTTTTATGTTAGGTAAACTCAGCTGTACCTGTTCTTCTGTCAGCTTTTAATAAATAAATTGTGCCTACAAATGTTTTAAGCATTTTGATATTGTCCATAGCTGAAAGTTCATACAAATAATTGTAGTTATTTTCCCTACTTACCTGCTATTTGCTGGTTCATAGGCTGCATTCCTTCAATTTGGATCCCACAAAGCAATAATTGGGCCTTTTTTGTTGATGTATGCAGACTGGATATTAGTAAGGGAAAGGCTAAAGAAAAGACTTCTGTAGCCAGAATCTTCACTGTGGTTGAGCTTCAGAACATCTTCCGCAAATAACTTAAAATGTGTTACCTAACGGTTAAGTCTTTGCTTCATGAAAAATATCCATTAGGTCCACTGAGTTCTGTACAAGCGGTTCTCAGGCAGATTCTTGGGAGAAAGAATAACTTGCAATACCTTCTTCCGTGCTCTTTGTTTTAACTGCAGTTCACAAGGATAAAGTGGAATGCAGCATTTAGGGTCTAGTGTGTTTTGATGGCCTCATCATCTAATCATAGGTTTAACATTACTCATTTGCTGGCTCCAGGAATTCCTGCCATTAAGGACTCTAGAGATGTAACTTGCCTCAAATATTGATTGTGGGGAAGAGTGCGAAATTTAAGCTCCTTTGCTACTTTTTCTTTTAAGCATCACAGTGAAGCTATGCAACAAAATAGCTACATTGTATTATTAATTTAAAATAAACCTTATTTTTAGATACATTCTTTAAATAAATAAAGATTTTGAAAGGCAGTCTTAGCTAGGTGCGCCGATAACTAATTCCATGTTCACTTCACTCCCTTTCCCCCAAATAGCAAAACATATGTTTTGTTTGTAATTTCACAGAGATACCAAACTCGGAAAGGTAACATACTCACAAAGGTAACAGTACTCTGAACAGCAAACTTTCAACTCCTTTGATTCTGGAGTTGATTCTATATACACCATAATGTTTCAGAAGATCTTTGCCTTCCTAATTGCTTTTGCCATTTCAGAAATGTAATATGAAAAAAGAAATGTACATAAGGTAGTATGCAATGTTATGATTGGTGGGAGAACATGAATTATTGGTTCTCATAGTTGGATATCTTAATGACTTTCAACGCAGCCATAATTTATTCATTTATATCAAAGTGCATGATCTTTTTGGCCCTGAGTGCCACTCTGGGAGTCACACGTGTGTACCCACACACATGTACACACACTGTTGAAGTGGGGCAAAATTGTTTTTGGGGTCTCATCCTATCCTTTTTATACAGAGTACCCCCCGCATCTCATTCCATCCCATCTATTTCATTTTGTTACCCTATTTTGTTCATTTTATCTCATCTCATCCCTTTTTATAATGTACATTTTTATAATGTAAAACCCACCCCTCTATTTTGTACTATATATTTATTTTATTATGATGAACACCTCCATCCTATCTATTCTTTTTAAATTCCCATCCTTCTAATAATAATGAACCCCCACACTTTAACCCACTTTATGTATTCTATCCCAGAATAAACATTCTTATTTATTTTATTTTCTGTCATTCCATCTTATTAATTTTAACCCTTTTTATAATGAACACTCCCCCATCTAATCTCACCTTATTTCCCCCCTCTATTTTTATCTCTGTTTCATTTTACTTAATAGCTCTCCCCATCCTTTGCTTCAAAGCACCAGCTTAACTTGGCTATGCAGAACAGCACTTAGCTGAGCTCCATTCCTGGAGCATCCCAGGAAGTAAACAGGAAGTAAGCATTCTTAAAGCCTCCAAGGACATTAAACACCCAAAATGAATGATATAAGAGATTATTGGCAGCAGGGGGCCTTGGGGGGGGGGCTGCCACACAGGCTTTGTGGTGTGTGTGTGGCAATTTATTTATTTTATTTGTACTCCACCTTTCTACCAAGAATATGGCACTCAGAGAGCTTTGGCTAATGGGCAGTATAAAAAATAAATAATAAATAAGTAAAACAAATACATTAAAAATACAATAACAGAATAATAATTTAAAAAACCAACTCAATGGACCTGTTTACACACCAAAGGCCTGCTTGAATATAAATGTCTTTGCCTGCTAGTGGAAAGACAGCAGAAAGGGAGCCAACCTAGCCTCCCTCAGCAGGGAGTTCCACAGCCTGGGAGCAGACACAAAAAAGACCCTCTCTCACGTCTCCAGCAAATGTGCGTCTAAAGGCAGTGGTACCGAAAGAAAGGCCTCTCCCAAAGAACTTAAAACCCAGGCAGGCTTGTATGGGAAAAGGTGGTGTTTCAGGTAGCTTGGTCCCAAGGCTTTATTGGTAATAACTGGCATTTTGAATTGTGCCCAGGAACAGACTGGTAGTCAGTGAAGCTGTTGTAACAGGGGTGCTCCCTGTAGCCAGCTTTGGTCAACAGTCTGGCTGCATGATTCTGGACCAGCTGAAGTTTCTGAATTGTTTTCAAAGGCAGCCCCACATAGAGCATGTTACAGTAGTCCAGTTGGGATGTAACTAAGGCATGTGTGAGTGTGACCATGGCCAGATCAGACATCCCTAGAAACAGACTCAGTTGGCTAACTAGCTCAGCTACACAAACACACTATTATCATCATCATCATCATCATCATCATCATCATCATACTTATACCCCGCCTTTTTTCCTGAAAGGAACCCAAGGCAACTTACATGATCCTCATCCTCCTCTCTATTTTATCCTCACAATAACCCTGTGAGGTAGGTTAGGCTGAGAGTCAGTGACTGGCCCAAAGTCACCCAGTGAGTTTCATGGCCGAGTGGGGAATAGAACCCGGATCTCATGAGTCCCAGTCCAACACTCTCACCACTACGCCACAAACACACTTTTGGTTCAAGGCTGAATCTAGGAGTGTAACAGCTCCAGCACAGGTCAAGTCCCTATTCCCTGATCTGCCTTTTGACTTCCAAGGAGCACCTCTTTCTAGTCTGGATTAAGCTTCAATTTGTTTACCCTCATCCAGACCACTTTTTGCAACCTTTATTTATATGGTGTCATCAGTGTGCTTGGTACTTCACGGAGCACAAGAGAAGCTTACAGTCCAAAGTACAGTCATGCCTTGGATTGAGAGCATAATTCGTTCCGGAAACGTGCTTGTAATCCAAAACACTCTTATATCAAAATGAAATTCCCCCAAAAAAGTTTGTACAGAGATTTTTAATTTAAGCCGTACTACAGTACTTGTATTGCAAGACGTCGCTTGTATATCAAGTCAAATTTTTTAAAATAAATATTTAAAAATTTGCTTGTCTTGCAAAACGCTCTCAAACCAAGTTACTTGCAATCCAAGGTATTACTGTAGACTTGTTGTTGTTTGTTTTATTACTACTAATGTTTTATTCAAATTTCTCCCTATCATGAAGCAGGGAGTTACATTATAAAACTGAAATCCAAGTACCACGCAGCAGTGCAACAATGTTTAAAATACTTTAATCATAAATGTAAGAAATGGAATCCCAACAGAGAATCCACATTAGCTACTCCCCAGTTTCTAGATAAGTATAATCAAAATTAGGGCAGCTAATTTTGTTGAAACATAGAATAGGTCAGCTTGTCCAGATTGTGGTCATGTGGCTAATACTGTAAGAAAGCTGGTCCATACTACTCAC
Source organism: Shinisaurus crocodilurus (assembly GCA_021292165.1). Classification (NCBI taxonomy): domain Eukaryota; kingdom Metazoa; phylum Chordata; class Lepidosauria; order Squamata; family Shinisauridae; genus Shinisaurus; species Shinisaurus crocodilurus. Next base: position 258,644,881 of record CM037878.1, on the reverse strand, counting down.
AGAAGAGCTGGTTTTTGTAATCTGGATTGGAATTGACTCCCAGCCTGTGGAAAGGGATCTGCCCTTATGAGAGAGGCTTGGATTCAGACACTTCCATAGCCAACAATGTGATTTAATGTGCATAGATTGCAAAATATTGTAGTTGGTTCACATAATATAAGCAAACCATTACGGCTACAGGCATAGAAACGCTTCAACTCATTATATGCTTGTTTTTTTAAAAAAAATATATTAAATGTTAAAACAATAGTTGTACAACCCAGCCAAATTAAGTCTTTTGAAGTCAATTGATTTAGTTAGGGAAGTTAAGAATGTGTTTAAATTTGTTGTTGTTGTTATTGTTGTTGTAGTAGTAGTAGTGGTTGTTGTTGTTGTTGTTATTATTAGTTATTATTATTATTATTATTATTATTTACAGTATCTGTATGCCACTCCACATCAGGCAGATTCTAGAGCTATGAACAATAAAAGAAACAAAAACAATACATTAAAAACAAACTAAAATTACACTGATTGAAGAGCAGAGAAGGCTTCCTGGAACAAGGAGGTCTTCAGCAGATGCTGAAAGCAGCACAAAGTCAGAGCCTGCCTGACCTCCAGAGGCAGGATGTTCCACAGAAATGGAGCCACCACACTGAAGGCTCTTCTCCTGGTGGACTCCAATTGGGCCAAAGGTCCATGAGGAACCACCAGGAGCATGCCATCTGATGACCTCAGTGACCTGGCAGGTTGGTATGGGAGGAGGCGCTCTCTCAGGTAACCTGGTCCCAAGCTGTTTCAGGCTTTGTACACAAGTACCAGAACCTTAAACCTGACCCAGTAGCGAATAGGTAGCCAGTGCACTTCCTTCAGCAAAGAAGTTGCATGCTGAAAATGGACATCTCCCAACAAAAGCCATCCGAGCTTCTGCATTCTGCACCAGCTCCAGCTTCCAAAGCAGCCTTAAGGGCAGCCCCAAATAGAGCACATTGCAGTAATCCAGTCTTGAGGTTAAATGCTTAACTTTGTCTGGATCATGGCTTAGTTAAACGGTTAATTGATGAATCATATATGTTCTAGTAGATGAATGCATTATAGATTTCATAGATCATAGAGTTGGAAGGAGCCTACAAGGCTATCGAGTCCAACCCCCTGCTCAATGCAGGAAACTAGAGGAGGGGTCTCCCATCCAAGTAAAAACCAGGCTTGACCCTGCTTAGCTTTCCACGCTCAGACAAGCTGAGCCAGCATAAGCCACAGGCCTGTATTTAATTTCTATATGGGAAAGAATAGTTTTGAAGAAAAAGTCTACTTTATTTTAAGTTGATATACACATGTTGCAGCAGACATCATTTTAGAAAAAGCATTTAACCCTTTTCCTCACACATAGAATCATAGAGTTTTAAAGTGACCTTGGAGGCCTTCTAGTCAACCCCCTGTCACTGCAGGAACTGCAGTGGAGGATGCAACAACAGTATCGCAGACAGATGGCCATCCAGCCTCTCCTTAATTATTTCTAATAACATAGGAGATGCTGGTTTGTACATCACGACAAGCCAGGTTCTTTTTATCCATGGGTTCTTCATGAGTGCCTGTGCTAATGCACACTGGCCAGTCACTTCCGCTGCAAGTGGGAGCAGCTAAACAATTCAGGGATGCTCTGTTCTTCAGTTGTTTGGCATTTTGTGTGAACCAGGAACTCTGACTTGTAGGGGGAGAGACAGCCCAGAGTTGGAATTTCATTAATGAAATGGAGGGGAGAGGCAATTTTCACCGATTTCCCCTGTAGCTGCCTGTGCCACCTCCCGCATGGTTTCAAAGGGTCCCCAACCCTCTGGAGATTTGAGGCTGCAGGGGTGTTTGGCAGGTGGACTGCAGGGGTGAGGGGGAATTGGCAAAAAATCGCCTCCCACCCTATTCCACTAATGGGAGTCTTCCCTCAGTGGAAGAATACCATTGGATACAGAAGCCCCTTTATTACGTCTCTCCTTTGCACCACCTTTTGAGAATACGGGTTAGACAGTGTTTGAGAACATGACCAGTTTTGATTTTATATGTTCAAAATTAATTACATTTTGCAGTCTGTTCTAGGAGTTTGATGTATCTTCAAAAAGATAGATGACTGAGAAGGCTTTTGAAAAGATTTTGTTTGCATAAACCAGGGTAACAGTAGACACTGAAAAAGGAAAGGGAAATGCAAAGTTTGTTTTCCTTTCATTTGCTACAGCAAATTAGATGCTTTTATGCTCTTTATGTTGGAAATTCCATGTTAACGACTACAGATTAGCAAGGATGTCAGAATTTTTTTCTTATCTGAGCTCCTGAATAAACTTAACATTGCCAGCGGCTCATGTCCAAGGTATGGTCTAAATTTACATGAAATATCACATTACAAACGTCTGAAGGTACATGTCATGGATAATTCAGTTCATATGGGCAGGTTTTTAGACTCCGAAGGATATGCAATCAAGTCTGTTTCCCCAAAGGAATTCAGTCTTTGTGAAAAATTCACTTTAAGCTTTACGGAAACTCCTATAGGGATACTACATTATTTGGCACTGAAAAATGGCTAGTGTTTCTTAGCGTTTTGGTTGCTATTGTCCCATTGTAATAGCTTTCCTTCATGTGTGCTAATGCTCTGCATTGCACAAATATGAACCTAGGTTATAATTAGATTGAATTTGGTTATTGCATCTACAGTGCTTCTCTGGAAAATTCAAAATATATAATGACATGTTCAATGCATTTGAATTAAGTTAATTTTCAGGGGTGGGTGAGATTAAGATGTTGTTTTTGACAAGATCTGTCCTTTATTAGCTAGTCTTTGTTCCCTATAGCCTAGTTGTATATGTCACAGCTGTGATACTGTTTTGTACCAGATTTCTCAAATAAACCATGAAGCTTTTCTTAATGTTTGATTTTCTTTTTAGTATAGTTCCTTCTTTGATACAGAGCAGATTTGGTTTTCAGTAATATTTCCCTTCTTTTCTCTTTAAGAACTACAATACATTCTAACTATTTCCAGATTGTTATAAAAGTTCCTCCTTCAGAATACTGATGTACTCAAAACTGAATTATTCTAGCTCATGTGAGTCTTCACCCTTGTACAGTAAATAAAGCCTTAAAAATATCACTTACATTTTTCTGTAATCATATCTGTCAATGGCTTTTATTTACTTAAAATAGAAAATAAAGGTCTCAGGATTTAATATAAATGGTTACTTAATGTATTGGAAAATATAAATTATTTAATCAGGGAATAGAGTCACTGAAACTGTTTCTTGAACTGAAACTCCAAAACACACTTGATAGCTATCAAGCTTAAATATTTATAACCTTTTTCCAAGAACATTTGACTTGCTCTTCTGATTAACCAAAAGGGACATTCTCGCTGTGGTGATGTAACTTTGGTGAGGCCCATAATCTTGAGATCTTGAATGAAGGCTTTTAAATAAAGAGCCAGCACTGAAGGGGGGAAAGGCCTGCTCTTATCGCCTTTCCTTAGGAACAGGTTTACTTTCAGACATTATACATTGAATATATGATCACCCTAGAGACACTACTTGTGGATTGATGAAGAGGGATTTGACTTGTAACAAGCAAAAATGATTTCTTTATAGTTAACAGATATGAGTCCCTATGAGACTCTCATAGCGGAGAACATAACAGAACTCTATTCCTAACTCTATTCCTAACATAACAGAACTCTATTCCTAACTTAATATGTTTTGGAACTGTGTCTTTACAGAAAGCTGTGACTAAGTAAAGAAAAACTGGTTCTGAACAGTGGCTTAAAATGTTGATTGTTAAATAGTATTCCATTTTCAAATTATCTTCATTAACCTTTCAAAATGGTAACAATAGGTTACAATTATTTGAATTTTAAAGATATTGGAAAGACATAAAAATTGTTACCAAAAGAGGCCAGTAACTGATCAGTTGAGCTCCTCATATTCAATCCTTGGGTGATGCACAAAAACAAGGGTAGTTTTCACATGGATATCTAAACTCAAGGCAGCTTGTATTATCAGTTCTGCATCTTGAGTGTGATTTTGGACCCAGTGCTGCTCCTGGATGCCCAGGTGGCGGTGGTGGATAAGAGTGCTTTCTACCAGCTTAGGTTGGAACACAAGCTGCAATTTTTCATGGATAAGGGATAACCAAGCTATTGTAATTCATGCCTTATAGATAGGCTGCCTTTGATGAGTCCTTACTTAGAAATTTCAAGTGGTTCAGAGGGCCTCCACCAGGGTGTTGGCTGGAGTGGTCTTTGGGGAACATACAATGCTGATTTTAAAACAACTTAAAGCCAACTTTAAAGGTTGGACCAAATTCAAAGTGCTGGTTTTTAGCTTCTACAGTGCAATCCCATGTATGTTTATTCATAAGTAAGACCCATTAAGTCGAATGGGACTTACTCCCACGTAAGTGTATATGGGATTGCAGCCTGTAAGCCACAAATTCTCTGGGTGCATGATATCTCAAGGACATAATTTCCCATATAAATGTAGCTATATTTTAGGATCTTCTTTAGAGGCCCTGTTCCAGGTGTCTCTGCTGGCTGGTACTGTGGATGGTTGCCCTTTTTTGCAGCGGCACCCAGGTTGTACAACTTCCTCTACTTCATTCCTGGTTTTTAGATTTTGGATTATGGCAGTTCTTTTTTTACAGAAACTTTGGACTCTGATTATCTGTTTAAGGGAAATTGCTTCTTTTTGTCCATACAATTTTTTTGATTTCATTTTTCTTTACTGCTTGTCTATTTTAATTTAATATTTCACATTTATACCTCACCCTTTGATACATATATTTCCAATAAAAAAGTAAATAATGAAACTACTACTAAAGCAGCAAAATAATGGAGAAGTACATTTTAAAAATATTAACCAGTATATAAATATTATTAATAAATAATATCACAACATTATAAAAACTAGCCATGCTGCAAATTTCGTAATTAGTTGGCTCGCTGGTTGAAACTCACCCATTCATAATGCTCACCTTTTTAGTGAGACTGGATTAGTGTATTACGAATTTGCCGTTATGTTCAGATTTGATTGCAAGTTTCATAGCACGTGCTGTCTTCATCTAAACAATGCTATTTTTGCACGTGTGCTGAGTTGGTTTATTTTATTTATTTATTTTTACATTTTATTTATTTTTCAAAACAAAATATAACAAAATACAAGAATAACACAAAAATATAACATAAACAACATACAATAAATCATAAAGTGCACACCCTCCAAGGGACCAATTTATATACTTCCATCCCCTTGATCAAATGAATTCCAAATTCCAAAAAATATAACATATCCTGACAAGGCATGCTCCCCTTCCCCATGCTGAGTTGGTTTAAACCTTGAATGATCCAGTGTGGCAACTATACTGCTTCTCTGATCGTCATTGCCATTGCTGCTCTGGCTCCGTGAGGAGAAGGACTCTGCGGGTCTATCTTCTTTCCTCCATATACTTCTACTTACTGAGTAAACATCACATGACATCATCCTGCAGGCAGGCCATGCAAAAACAACCAATCAGGAACGGGGGCACATAACGTGATGCATGACGTCATGCTGCACTACGCGATTCCACACTACAGCTCCCAAGATGCACTTTGATATTGCGCAGTCACAAAAACTCATATACACAGAATGAAATCTCATATTAAAGGAAAACTCTTGTCCAAACTCACATGGATACATTCATTACTTTCTGAATAAATAATGAATTCACTTGGGGTAAGTTCGCCCATCACTAATAAAAACATTGTAGGAGTTAAAAGTTTATAAAAGCCTGTAGAAATACAAAGGTTTCTGCCTGGCACCCAAAGGACATTAAAGTGGGTACCATGCAAGCCTCCCTGCGGAGAGTATTCCAGAGGTGGAGCACCACAGAAGGCCCTCTTCCCATTCTCCAGTTGCCTTAACTTGGATGGTGGGGCATCAGAAGAGGGACTTCGAAGATAACCTCAGTACATAGGCAGGTTGATGTGGACATTTTCATTCTTCTATGTACCCAGGTCCCAAGCTATTTAGAGCTTTAAAGGCAAGAAGGCAAACTTAACATGCCTCAAAATAAGTACAAAGCAGAGGTGGGGTCTGAGTTCCAAAACATAAAACCACTCTCTTGAACCCACAGTTTCCTGCTCCAATACCCATTTAAAAGAAGGAAAACTGATGAGGCTCTGGGACAAGTAATTTGGCCAAGAAACTGAGTACAAGGCAGTGGTCGTGTCTGGAACCCAAATGCCAAATTTGCCCCCACAAATCACAAGAAAATACCAATTTCACAGAGGGCAAACTGGTGATGCTCAGTGAAACACACACATATACACAGGCAAAACGCCCATCCATACAGACATCCCAGACAAAAAGCCCCAGGCAAAACTTGCACAAACTTGCACTTGCACACCAAAGATGCACAGAAAACTCAGACAACACACACATACTCCACATATTAAAAAAAGAGCTCCGGCCAAAACAAACACACATACATATTTCCTGGAAGGAAAACTGGTGATGCTCAGTAACACACACACACAGCAAAACAACAACAGGAAAACCCAACCCAACACACACAAAGCCACAGGCAAATTGCACACCACACCAAAAAGAAAAAGAAAAAAACTCCAGGCAAAACACACACACCACCCAACAAACAGCCAAAACACACCACACACACACACACACACACACCCTTATCCAAAATACACATCACACTAAAATAAACAAAGAAACCAGCTAATACACACACACACCAAGTTAAAAAGAATCAGGCAAAACACACACAACACAGGCAACCCTCTCACTCCTGACTCCCAGGTTACCTTTTTCTTTTCTCTGGGCAACTTCAGAATGAAGCACTGGGCTGTAGCCACCTGCCATTTTTATTTTCTAAGAATGCCTCCTGGTGCCATAAAGATGGAGATTGTTGTGCCTCCAGTAGGTCAGACAGAGACCAACTGGGCCGGAGTGTGTTTGGGGTGGGGCCAGGCTAAGCGCAGCCTGACCCAGCTGGGCAGCCTTACCAGTCAGTGCCTGCTCAAAAGGCAGGTCCCAAACACACTCAGATGCTGGAGTGGAAGCAATTGTTTGTTACTACAGCCAGACGCTCCTGACATTCCCAACCTCAGACTTCTGTGCCTTTGAACCTTGGAACAACCTTGACCATGACTTTGCCTGATCCTGAACTGGTTTATGTTTGCTCTATTTTGGAATGATATATTTTGGCTTTGACCCTCAGACTGTGATAATGACTACGGCTTATCTTGGAACTGGATGGATTTATGACAGAGATAAAGATGGCATTGGAGGCTAGACATAAAGATGATGCTGGAGGCTGACACTTTGCTTAGTACCATGCCAGCTTCCAGTAATTTTTTTATTTTATTTTATTAAAATAAATATTTTTAACAGTTTAAAAATCAGGAGGGGCAGGGCAGGGCACAAATGGAGGTGTCTGTGGGCACAGTGGAGACCCAAGGACTACAGCCCCCACCCACAACCCTTAAGCCTGTGTTTGTGCTGCACCAGAAGCCAGGCAGACATAGCTGTGAGAAGTAGCTCCTCCCAGGTCTTGGCAATGCAAGGCATCAGTTCCCTTATCCAAGATGAAGTCACGAATGGTGGTAGCTTTATTATGAACTAACCTGTCATTATATAGAAACACCACCAGAAATCCCTTCCTCTCATCTGGCTAGTCAGCCCCTATTACCATGACTCCCCCTGTCCATAATTATAGTAATAATATTCAACATCCAAAGCTGGGCAGTGTCTTTATTACGGCCAACCAAAATGCCAGAAAGGGTTGTGCAAGTTTCCGAGTTCTCCAGAACTCTTCATCAGGCTAGGTGGTAAAACAAAACAAAAAACAACAGTGCCAAATGAGGGAAGGACAGAAAGGTGTTGCAGGTATCAGATTACGCCTAGCATTCTGGACAAAAGAAACAATAGATGACTACAATTTCTGAGAACATAAAGACTGGATGTAACTCAGAACTGCCTCTTATTCCGGGTGAAACACACAGGTTCTTGGGTATGCATAGGGCAGAAGTAAAGAGAAATATGACAGTCTTTATATTAGCAACACTGGATATTAATTTTAGGTGGTGTGCTAGGTTAAAGTCCATTGAAGACTTGGAGTTTGGAAGGGATGGAACCCTCAGAATGAAAAGTCCCTTTTTGGATGGTATATAACCATCTGGTGGTAGATTCTGTCCTGAATAGCTAAATATGGTGTTTTCCAAAGCACATTAAAAAAAATAGCTGTGCTGGTCCATGAGAAAATCCCAAAATGTACAATTGGGCAACTAGGATCAATCAAAATGCCACAAAATATTGTGTAAGTTTGATGAATTGCATTTTTGTTATACTGTTTATTGTTTGGTGGATTTTAACATTATTTTTAAGCTGCCCTTGGACCAGAAAATGGGGTAGAAATAATTTAATAAAATTTTTAAAAAATGGTTTTCGCTTGTATTTAGCCCCAGCTAGCTGGATACTTGAATAACACAAGCAGGAGTACTTTGGACTGATGTGATGGTCATGTGCATTTAATTACCCCAGTGAATATAATCTAAGCACAGTCTTAAGTGGCAGGCGATGTATGTGGGTTTAGGCAAGAGCTTCTGAATACCAAAGGCAAGTTTCAAGAATATTCTTAAATCTTTATTCCTGGAAAAACATAAAACCTACATCCAGCAGATTATAAGATATGTGATAACCATCAAATCCAGAGTTGGTTTTGCTTCAAGAGGTCAAAAAGTTCTCCTAACCAAGGGAGCTATTATTTGCTCATAGTAGCAAAACCCTATCTATTAGAAAACCCCAGCAGTTTGTGATCTAAGCATATTTTTTCAGTCATGCACTTGCTGGATAAGTCCCTTAGATCTACATTGATTCACCAAGATATGGTGGCACAAAAACAGGCTAAAACAGGAGATTTCTTAAAAGTGTGGTTCCATTCAGGTGGATTCAGACAAAAAAAAAAAAAACACCTTTCCATTCTACTAAGTACAAAAGCAATTCACTTATTATGATAGGGCTAAAGAGCAGGCATGCTGGGAAATTGAAATTTCTCACAACCAGTTTTGGGGGTTAACAATTGTCCAACTTTGCTTTGACTTTTGTAGTAACAAATAAAAGCTATTCTACATAATGCAGTGGTAGAGCACATGCTTTACAAGGGGCGGGTTTTTGAGGTGGGTTTACTGTTGGACGTACTGTTGGCAGTGGCACAATGAGGTGGGCTTACCATTGGCAGTGGGAACTTTTTTCTTTCTTTTTAAAAGCTTTAATTTTTGCTGCTCCTTCTGGAAACAGCAACAATAGAGGTCATTGGCACCCACCAGCTCACAATAACCATCCCCTCGCCCCCACCACAGAATGGCCTGAATGCAGTATCATTGTGGTAGGAAAAGTGATGTCCCCCCCCCACAAAGATTATGCCCATTGATGGCTGCCATGTTTTCCACAGAATGATCTAGGCAATGTTCTCCAACCTTGGATCCCCAGATGTTTTTGGCCTACAACTCCCAGCATGCCCCAGCCAACTATGCTGGCTGGGGCATGCTGGGAGTTGTAGGCCAAAAACATCTGGGGACCCAAGGTTGGAGAACACTGATCTAGGGCATTCATGAGGGGTGGAGGCAGCCACTCAGGAGCTCCTTGTTAGTTGTTCTTGTTGCTAAAGTAAAAAAGAGAAAACTCACCAATATTCACTACCTAACGGTAAGCCACACAGAGACACCTTTGGAAAACAAAAATCCTTTTTGAAATTGTCCCCTGGCTTCAGAGACTCTGCCACCTCCTCCCCCAATTCAACCCAGAAGTTCTCTGTAGAACTTTAAAAAATCTAACTAAGGAATTTTAGTTAGTTTAGTTGGTCTATTAAGGAAGACCAATGTTTGAATAACTGCTAACATTGGTCTTCCTTAATAAAATAGATTTCTTTTTTATTTGTTAATGGTAAAATTGAGATAATTCATAAAGTTCCTTTATTTGGTTTTGGCTTTAGCAAAATCTCGAGGTCAGTTTATATCACTATTATGATATAAACTGTGCTGCAAAAATTTGAGTGGTTTCTAGTTTACATAAATGATTGACTGGTGTATGTCTTTACTATATGTTACTAAGTTAAATATTGAATTGAACCACTGAAACATTATTCTTTTCCCCAAGTGGCTGCGTCACCTCCACAATCTTTGGTCTTTGTTCTTTATGGCTGGTTATTCATTCACAGCCATTCATTTTTAAGGAGGTTAGATGAGACACCATTAAAGCTGTTCTTCTTCTTCGTGGTCTCTGTGCATCACACATATGGGCTCTGTGCCTGCGCGGAGACCGTTCGGGAAGATTCTATAGCTGAGGCAAATTTAGGCGGGAACCCCTCCCCCCATGCGTCTCCTTTAGCGGGTTCCCGCCCTCTCCCTCAGTTCCTCTTCGACCGCCATCGCGTATGGTTGTACTTCGAGAGGTTCTATCTTCTCTTCAAGAGAATTTATTGTATTTCTGAGGATTGTTCAAAATTATTCTTCCCCCCGTTCGTCGTGGGATCACTGATTCGTTGCCCGGATTATGGCTCCAAAGGATCCCTTTCGCAAGTGCGTTAGGTGTAGCACAAAGCTACACGGGCATTCGCTCTGTTTGGTCTGCCTTTGTGAGGGACATAACGTAGACGCATGCCACCATTGTCAGGCGTTTACAAAACAGGCGAGAAGGCACCAGGCTGACAAGTTGACCGCCATCTTGTACAAGAGAGCTCTTCAACCTCCCGCGGAACGGCCTCACCCTTCGGTACGACTCGCGCGAAGGCCTGACCGACATCTATGCACCGATCATCACGGCTCAACCTCAATTTGGAAACCGGCTATCCCTCTTCCTAACATCCTGGAAGAAAATTACCACCGATCGATGGGTTCTGGACATTATCCAACATGGATACAGGATCGAGTTCGATGCCTTCCCACCTTTTGTTGGCATCCGCACCACGCAGCCATCCCATACGCTGTGGGAAGAGGTCACATCCCTGCTGCACAAGGGAGCCATCCAACGGGTCACCCTTCACTTGGCACAGGGCGGCCTCTACTCCAGGTATTTCACGGTGTCAAAGAAGGATGGAGGGCTTCGACCGATCCTGGATCTACGAGCCGTCAACTTCTTCATTCCACCCAAGAAGTTTCGGATGGTCACTCTCCAGTCGATCTTGCCTCTGCTTCGCAAGACCGACTGCTTTGCATCCATTGATCTCCAAGATGCCTATTTTCATATAGGAATTCATCGAGACAGCCAAAAATACCTGAGGTTCCGGATCGACCCCGATACTTACCAATTTCAAGTTCTTCCATTCGGTCTTTCAACGGCTCCGAGAGTATTCACCAACTGCATGGCCGTAGTATGCGCAGCCCTTCGGATTCAGGGAGTAACACTCTTTCCTTACCTGGACGATTGGCTCATAGTAGCACTGTCTGCTCAGCAGCTACAGAACTCTCTCCAATTGACTCTCAACATGCTGGATTCTCTCGGACTCTGTCTCAATGTGAAAAAGTCTACCCTTCACCCTACTCAAAAGATACAATTCATTGGGGCATTACTGGATGCTACTGTCGGTCTCGCCTTCCTACCAAAGGACAGAATTACAAAGATACCCTTGCGCTGAAACTTCGAAAAGCGACTTCATGTACAGTGCATATGATACAACGTCTGCTCGGGCTCATGGCATCATAGAATCATAGAATCATAGAAAAGTAGAGTTGGAAGGGGCCTACAAGGCCATCGAGTCCAACCCCCTGCTCAATGCAGGAATCTAGGTCAAAGCATCTCTGACAGATGTCTGTCCAGCTGCACTTTGAATGCCTCCAGAGTGGGAGAGCCCACAACCTCCCTAGGTAGTTGATTCCATTGTCTTATTGCTCTGACAGTCAGGAAATTTTTCCTGATGTTTAGGTGGAATCTAGGTTCCTGTAACTTGAGCCCATTATTCCGTGTCCTGCAAACTGGGATGATCGAGAAGAGATCTTTGCCCTCCTCTGTGTGACATCCCTTCAAATACTGGAAGAGTGCGATCATATCTCCCCTCAGTCTCCTCTTCTGAAGGCTAAACATGCCCAGTTCTTTCAGTCTCTCCTCATAGGGCCTTGTTTCCAGTCCCTTTATCATCCTTGTTGCCCTCCTCTGAACCCTCTCCAGTTTGTCTATGTCCTTCTTAAAGTGAGGTGCCCAGAACTGGACGCAGTACTCAAGATGAGGCCTAACCAGTGCCGAGTAAAGGGGAATTATCACTTCCCGCGATTTGGAAGCTATACTTCTATTAATACAGCCCAAAATTGCATTTGCCTTCTTTGCAGCCACATCGCATTGCTGGCTCATATTCAGTTTGTGATCTACCACAATTCCAAGATCCTTCTCACTTGTAGTATTGTTGAGCCAAGTGTCCCCCATTCTGTAACTCTGCATTTGGTTTCCTCTCCCTAGGTGCAGCACTTGGCATTTATCCCTATTAAATTTCATTCTGTTGTTTTCGGCCCAGCACTCCAGCCTATCGAGGTCACTTTGAATTTTGTTTCTGTCTTCCAGAGTATTAGCTGTTCCACCCAACTTTGTGTCATCTGCAAATTTGATAAGCATTCCCTGTACCTCCTGATCCAAGTCATTAATAAAAATGTTGAAGAGCACCGGGCCCAGGACCGAGCCCTGTGGTACCCCGCTCGTTACCTCTCCCCAGTTTGAGAAGGAACCATTGATAAGCACTCTTTGAGTCCGATTCTGTAGCCAATTGTGGATCCACCTGATAGTTGTTCCATCTAGCCCACTCTTAGCTAGCTTACTAATCAGGATATCATGAGGCACTTTGTCGAAAGCTTTGCTGAAGTCCAGATATATAATGTCCATCTTCAATAGCAGTCGTCCCATTCGCTCGGCTCCGCATGCGTCGACTTCAAAACTGGTTTGTAAGGTCGTTCGATTTGGAAATGAACGCTCACCGGACTCGATTATCTATCCCAGCCAGCATCAAGCATTCCCTGAACTGGTGGATCAATTCGAAGAACCTGGAGAAAGGTCTTCCATTTCAACCAGCGTCTCCGTCGTTCACTCTCACGACAGACGCCTCTCTTCTGGGTTGGGGGGCACACTGCGGCCCTCACAACGTGCAAGGCTTCTGGCCTCCACAGCATCGTGGGAAACACATCAATGTTCTGGAGCTTCAGGCGGTCTGGAATGCGATGAGGTCTCTCGAATCCATACTGCAAGGGAATCGAATACAAGTAGTTACAGACAATACGACAGTGGTGGCCTATCTAAACAAGGAAGGTGGCACCCGCTCTCTTTGGCTGACCAACCTCACCATTCGCATGTTCAACTGAATGATTCCCCGTCGGATAGGAGTGATAGCCATACATATTGCCGGAAAGGACAATACCCTGGCGGACATCCTCCGCAGGGTTTCCATCAGCTCCCATGAGTGGCAACTCGAACATCGGGTTCGTCAACACTTATTCCACCAGTGGGGCACTCCGACAGTAGACCTATTCGCCACTTCAGAGAACGCAGCTTGCACGACATTCTGCAGCAGAGCAAGCCAAGACAAAGAGTCGATAGGAGACGCGTTCCTCATCGATTGGTCGGGGACACTATTCTACATGTTCCCACCGACTCCGTTGCTAACCTAAGGTCGTCTCGAAGATCCAGTCCAACCATACAAACTGCATTCTGATAACCCCTTGGTGGCCGAGACAATCATGGTCCGCTCCTCTCCTCCGCCTGTCAGAAGGAGAACACCTTTGCCTGCCGAACACGGAAACGATACTCTCCCAAGCTCGAGGCACGTTTCTTCACCCGAATCCGACCATCCTGAAACTTACGGCATGGCGCATTCGATACCGAGCTCCCTTCCTCCGGAGCTGAAGCTAGTTTTGCGAGAAGCATTGAAACCTTCCACTAGGATGTCCTATGCTAGGAAGTGGAAGGCATTCTGTGATTACCTGGGAAAGATCGAAGTGCCGTATCCTAGCGCCTCTATCCCTCAAGTTCTCAAATTCCTCCTTCATTTACAAAATAAAGGACTAACGATCAGTTCCCTAAAAGTGTACCTAGCAGCTTTATCGGCTTACCATATTGGCAAAGACGGATTTACTTTGTTTTCATATCCCTTGGTTAAACAATTCATGAAAGGATTAAGAAACATTGCACCTCCAATTAAGCCAATCACTCCAGCTTGGTACCTCCAACTGGTCCTACGGGTACTCATGTTGAAGCCTTTCGAACCCATGGCTATCGCGGATCTTAGACTAGTATCTTTTAAAACAGCATTCCTCATAGCGATCACTTCTGCTCGGAAAGCCTCTGAACTGGCGGCGTTAAGGATAGATCCACCATACCTTAACTTTCACAAGGACAAGGTGGTGTTACGCCCGGACCTGACGTTCCTCCCTAAAGTGGTCTCTAGTTTTCACCTAAATCAGGACATCGTCTTGCCGGCCTTTTTTCCAGCTCCAACGTCCTCATTGGAGCAACAACTACACATGCTGGATGTCAGGAGGGCCCTTGCATTCTACAAATCAAGAACTGAGTCCCTTAGGAAGTCGCATCGTCTTTTTGTTTGCTACGGCGGTCCTTCAAAGGGCTCTCCGATCTCAAGTCAAAGGATCTCTTCCTGGATCGTGAATTGCAGTAAGTTGGCGTACGAGCTCAGAAGACTGCCAATACCGGTCTCGATACGGGCTCATTCCACCAGAGCAGTTTCAACCTCCACAGCTTTTGCAAGAGGTATCTCTATGTTGGATGTTTGCAAGGCGGCTGCTTGGTCCACGCCTTCGACATTCGTGACTCACTACCAGGTCGATGTCCGATCCCGGAGGGACAGTGCCTTTGGCAGAGCTGTCCTTTCCTCGGTCCTCCAGTGACTACGACACCGATCCTCCACCGGTAAGTCAGCTTGCTACTCTGCCCATATGTGTGATGCACAGAGACCACTAAGAAGAAGGACAGGTTGCTTACCTGTAACTGTGGTTCTTCGAGTGGTCATCTGTGCAGTCACACAACCCGCCCATCCATCCCCGCATCGGTGTCACCGTCGAGTTCGATGGTGTACTGAACCAGGACCCTTGGGCGCACGATGATCGATACCATGTAGCACCATCGAATTCGACTATCGGTATTGATGTCTTAGATTCGGGGAAAACTTTTCCTATAGATTCTCCCTTAACTCTGGGATTGTGATGGCAGTCTCAGGGGACTGAGGGAGAGGGCGGGAACCCGCTAAAGGAGACGCATGGGGGGAAGGGGTTCCCGCCTAAATTTGCCTCAGCTATAGAATCTTCCTGAACAGTCTCCGCGCAGGCGCAGAGCCCATATGTGTGACTGCACAGATGACCACTCGAAGAACCACAGTTACAGGTAAGCAACTTGTCCTTACAATGATAGAAAAAGAAAACCACATTAGTAGCTTTAAAACTGACCAAATTAAAGAAACCAAAATGAAGAAAGTAGTTAACGTGAATTGTTATGAAAATAAGTTTATGATTAAAGTTATAAGAATTACAGAATTAAAATATTAACCTTGGTTATTTTAAATATCCTAATTCAAAATTACATTAACATTCAGTGTAGTATTTAGTTTGATTTTCCCCCTTTATACTGGACTTCAATTCTACTTCACAGTGAAAAGAGAATTAAATGGTTAGAACTAATAATTGTTCTATTAATTGGATTTAAAAATTGTTGAGAAAGTAACGAGATAATATCCATTTTAGATATGGTTCCTCAGATCTTGTGTTGCTTAGTAGAATCTTAGGGGTGCTTCACACATGGCATTTTCTCTTCATAGCTTTGTACTCTATTGTGCAAAGGTACAAAACTGGGAACTGCAGTGACTTGCCGATGTGTGTATTCCATGGCAATGTGGATATTTGTTCTATGTGTCACATTTTTTTTCCACTGCAACCCCCCTTCCTCCCTATTGCTTTACCCCACTTGAACAGGAAACTTGGCTCAAGGTCAGGTTTCATGCTTAGAGGGATTTCAAGAAAACCCTCCCACCTGTAATTGCCTCCTCCAGCTTTGTGCATTGGAGGCGAACATAGGATTGGAAATCTTGTGTTTACTGCCAAAAGAAACTGTTGATCTTTGTTACTGCATTGCTATATAGAACTTCTGTTTAATGCCAGTGATGTACAAGCTGCTGTACATAATGTGGAGGTGGTACACTCTCTGACTAGAGGGCTTGAACTCTAAAACCGATGGACAATAGTAAGTAGAGGGAGATCTGAGAGACTAACAAATAGTAGGATGATGAAATAAGGGGAGTTATTTAGTGGGGCAAGAGCATCTAAGGCCAGACTAGGGTGGTTCAGTAAATAAGTTTTTTATTTTTCATTACATAAATACAAGTTGATTGAGTAGCTGGGCAGTTCCAGGATACTTTTGTTTTTAAACAACTTCATGTTGCCCCTAAAAGGCAAAACCTTACCCTAGAAAAATAGTCAAAGCTGCAAGTATAGTGTTTGGAATAAGTAAGCAAACATTTTTTATTTATATGTTTGTTTGATTTGTACCCCACCTTTCCACTAAGAACGTAGCTAACAATTATAAGAACCAAGAATGTTAAAGTACAAAGTGGGTTATAATAAAAACAGCACCACTTGTGTATTATTTGTATATTGATGGCACATCAATAATAAAATTGTGATAATTAATTCTACTTTGTAGGGAGGGGTGCAAAATAGTCTGTTAAGAGAAATTATATCTTTCAGCAAAACTGGCAGACAAGCAACTGATATTGTTATGTAGCAGAGAAAGGATCTGTATCTATAGTGTTGCCATTTGTATGCCTAGCTTCTTTTCCTGAATCTCAGAAGGAGAGAGGGTTAATAACCATGGGTTGTTATCCTATGGCTGTGAGACTGCCATTCTCCCCATGACTCAAGTCATAGGAGCAGAAGTACATCTGATTAGAATACTCATGTGGGTTTCTGTGGAAAGGAGTCCTTAAAGTATCCTGCCCCTAAGCCATTTAGGGCTTTGAAAATTACATACCAGCATCTTGAATTGGGCTTGAAAAAAGACCTTTTATTGCTCTTACAACAGCATGGAATGACAAGTCATTGCTGTGCAGTCCATGTTACTAAATCAAAATGTTGCCTGCAACTGATTGGTACTTCTCTTGGGAAAAGCTAACTACGGTACATGTGATTTGGTTATAGTTTTTTGCAGAACTGACACTTTGAGGTGGTATATCAAAAACAAATGGTAATGATAAGAAATTATTGCTAGTCAGTATAATAGAAGGTCAGGGAGGAGTAAATGAAACAAGTGACCATATTTGCGAACCTTAGGTAAAGGAAAATTATTCTGTAGAAATGTGGCCATACAGGTATGAGCAACAATCATCACAGCTACTGCATGGAGACAACACTTAGTGACATTGAAGGACTGAAAGACTTGAGGAGCAAAGGACACAGTCTTCAGTGGTTTGTTCAAACTATGAAAAGCAAAAAAACAAAACCCTTACATTGTTATATGACATTAAATTATAGTATATCCTGTATATGCAGGATATACACATACATAATGTAATGGGAGAAAGTGGTCAATTTTTAGTTATTGTTTTCGCAACGTTCTAGCCCAAGGGTAATGATACTGCTTACTGAATGTTGCTTACTATGCACAAGAAAGAAGCATTAATTATTGGTTAAAAAATTAAGTTGGGGCACAATCCCATGGCCTCCCGACCTTGTCTGGAGGGCCATAGGATAGGTCGGAATCCTTGCTCCAACGTTGGAAATGCCTTCCAAGGTTGCAGCAGGGACTCCACTTGCAGAGCACCCTGCCCTTGCAGCCTGCACAGTTCTTGCTCCAAAGACGAAAGACTGTCTTCAGAGCCAGGGGTGGGGAGGGGAGGAGCAAGGCACCACCATCCTCCACTGAACCCAGGCAGTGCTTCCACCTCTCCACCTTGCAAGGTGGGGAAAAACATTTAGATGGCTGAAATCAGCCATCTAAATGTTTTGGAGGGTGAGGGCAGCATGGAGGCAGTCCTAGCCGCTGCGCTCCTCCCACCTTCCATTGAATGCCCATAATCCTCTGAGTTTGGAGTGTTACGGGCACCCACATTGGATGGGGTTGCCCATTTACTAAATGGTTGGAATTTGTGTGTGCTCAGATGCTGGTAAACATTCAGTTCAAAATTTTGAGTAAGTGAATAAAATAAAATTATATCTGTATGCAAATAGTTTTAGAAAGATCAAAAAGGTGACTGAATATCTATAGATGGGCAGAAGGTGGAAATAAACCAAACGTTTATGGTCAGCATAGAGAATGTCAGTTGTAAAGGAGTCACACATGCTCCATGGAATGTTGCCAAAGTGTTTTAAATTCAGGGGAAATTGCTTTTTTACATTTATATCAGAAGAAATTTGCTGCAATTGTCAACAGATGGAATGCAATACTTCTTCAAATCAGAAAATGACCATGTGTGCAGAAAGATATAAATTTATTTATTTATTTTATTACATTTCTATGTCACCCAATAGCCGAAGCTCTCTGAGCAGATCAAAAGACAAGAATGCCCCAGTTAGAATTGAGAAAAAATGTCCATTAGTCGAGAAGTAATTACATGTAGTCAGAAAAGAATTATAATTGCTAAGCAGTGACTCACCATTTGTGTTATATTCAGTTGGTATGCCTAGTGGATGAGAGAGAGAAAATTATATTGATAAATCTGGCTGTTATTTTTGACTGATTATGTTATCCTGTTCAGGAATTTGATAAAGATTTGTGTTTATATATTTGCTGTTGCTATTTCTGCATTGGCTGAAAGCTGTGAAAAACAAAAAACATGCATCACAAGTGGAACTTTGCAAACAGTTTAAATAATTAAGGCGCATCCAATGTCGCTCTGTTGTGTGAAGGCTCAATTCCCTCCAAAATATGTCAATTCAAAATAGCATTTTTAACATAATTTTTGGTCGATGTTAAGGCCAATCTACATATTCATGAATGAGAAACATGGTATAGTCCTTTGGGGATTCCAACACTTCAAAATGCTGGAGCCAGATCACATGATTTAACACTGCCAAAAACTCTGGAATAGATTCTAGAATTTATTTGCATTGGATTCTGACGTGGCTGCTACACTCTGGCACAATGCACAGAGCCTTTTGATGTGTGGCCAACCCTTGGAATGTGCTGAAATTCTCTGTGCAGCGGCTCATCAGACCCAAAATGGTCTGAGGACATTCCCAGTTTTCCTAGCCTTTGTCAGGTTTGTACAGGCAGCAGCCTTCTGCTTAGATAAGACATGGTTATATCATTACATCAGATCACTCGTGAGTCCTAGAATAGTGTGGAAGCCCCAAGATTGCAGCTCACTGGAGTCAGATAAATCCAGTTCAGAACCTGGGCAGAATCTTTCCGTACCAGAGACCCAAAATCTGACCAAGATTCCATTTGTGGAAGAATTTGGTGGCATCTCTATATTCTTAAACATTGATTTTAGCATATGAATTGATATAATATTTGCTAGAATTTAAATATCATTGGCAGTGGTGATCTGAGAAACAGAAACTTTTGAAGTAATTTTTGAAAAATTAGAAGTATGATCAGAAGAACCCAATTTATGTCTAGTTTTCCAAAGTCATGTCTTAGGAATATTGCAAAGAGTGGTTGAATACAGTGGGAAATTTATTTTAGAAGCTGCACTACACTACAGACTAGATGAGCAACAGAATACTTATTTGTTACCACCCTTACTAGAGATCATATTTAATACTTACAGGAGAGGGTTCCTGTAAGTATAAAAGATTTCAGGATATTTGTCCTATTATTGTGGAAATTGGCATAACACTGACACTGTGAGCTGGTTTGCATGTAACGCTAAACTGTGGTTTAATATTGCAAGTATGAGCTGCATTGAACCTCTGGTTCATGTACTCCACCCATTCTCTGTTCTATTAGTGTGGCCACGAGGAGGAGATCAGAAGTTTCCACTTCTGTTTTAGGTTTATTACAGTTTAGCATGTTATCTGAACCCTAAACTATGGTTAATTTTAACTATGGATATTGGAAACAAGCCAGCTTCGTAAGATGGCTTTGAAGATGGCTCATTTTGTAAGACCACAGTTAAGATTAACCACAGATGGTTGGGTTTGATTGATGCACCACACCCCTGTTAATCAAAGACTGAAGCAAAAGTTTCTGAACTCTTCATGGCCACCCTGGAAGAAGAGGGGGATCATGCAACCCTAAGTTTCACCTAGGCCTGTTCTTGTAATGCTAAACAATCATTTCACATTGTGTCCAAACCAGGCCTATATGTTGTGGCTCTCCTGCTAAAGAGAGTAGTTTCATCTGTTTTAGAATTTAGCCCATATAAAAACAATTAACTTCTTTGTTTTCTAAAGTATTTGTAAATTGTATAATTTAGGAACTGATTCTGAACCATTTGCCAGTTAAATACTTTACTTTTAATAATAATTAGTCAAAGCAAAAAAAAATTACCTGATAAATCTGAAACTGGTAAATAGATCTGATATGTTGGCTTATACATCTGATGCACATGTACAATGCTGCATGCGCCATAACAATCCAATGAAAGAATGGGCCTTGTAAAGACTGAACATATGGTAACCAGAGAAATGCATGTAAAACACTGATGAAATAATATTTTTTTAATCAAAATTAAATACAGGCATACCTTCAAAAGTAATTGCTACTTTTTAAAAATGTGTTTTATTCTCTCCTTTTAGGAATGGCAGAATTCTATTCAGAAGAATGCAGGACTTGCTTTTATTGAGCTCATCAATGAAGGAAGGTAATTAATTTTAAAGCTTTTGGACAAGTAGTCATTTTGTATCTAATTCCATTGGGCGATAATACTTTCACCATCTGCTGCAGGAAGACTAGAGGAAGAACTATTTTAATTAAACAGTTTTACAGCAGAGATGCTTTACATGAAAAATACACAACTATTTAATACATAAAATGTTTAACTCAGCCTTTATTATCTGAGAGCACCTATGCAATATTTAAAGGTTTATATGAGATTTGAGCCACCATCTTATTTGACCAGCAAAGTTTTTTTACAGATAAAATCTAAGAAACCCAATCTGTAAATCCATCTGTCACTCCATCTGTTTTGGAGCACCCTGTTCATAGTACAATAAAGTATATTTATGCAGTTAATGAAGGAGCACTATTTTTATCATAATTCCCAGTGCTAACTTGAGGTATTTTAATATAAAATGGACACTTATGTATGCTAGCTAGTTGTGAAAACAGTTAGGACTTTGGGTGCAATCTAGTTCCATTATTTTTGATGTTGTATTCTGTGGAATATGGCTTATGCTCCCAATTAATATTAATTTGAATGTTGCTGCTACAGAAAACTAGTTTGCCTTTTGCAAGAGTGGCATCTTTCTTTTTTTTTCTTTTTTCTTTTTTTGTGTGTTAAGCTTACAGAGGAATATCTAAATCAAAATTAGCCATTATCTACAGGTATTATTTATGCTGATCTGCTGGGGTAGTACATTATTTCAAACCTGGATTCTTAAGGCTATATGTAGAAGTGAAGAAAAATGCTAGTACATTTTCTTATTTAAAGCCTAATTTTTGCTGATAATATAAGATTAACAATGTACGAAATATAGGATCTGAAATTTAGTGTGCTCAGGAAACATATTAATTTACCACTGCAATCATTTTTGTAGTTGTAGTTTATTGTGTACTGTGCTTGCAAAATATGGTAAGATCACACCAAGAATGAAGTGTGCAGTTTTTTCGTAAATATAAATTTTCTGAGCAAAAGTTTCCTAGCACCATTTTGTGTGTAGCAGTAGTACAACGAAGATAAATTGCTATGGACGGTATCCAACTGTATCATTCCGCTAGTTCAAATGACGTTGCATTAGCAGAAGCTAGGTTCCGAACTATGTGGAAGAAGAGAATCCAACTAAAGTTCTACTTGCACAAGAGATTGCACAACCACTTTCAGGAGTGAGGCATGTGCTCTCTTAGCACAGTTGCTTGTGCAACTGGAGGATTCAGCAGAACTCTGCAAGTGCTATTTGAGTATGCAGAGTGACACTGTTAGATATTGCTTATGTGAATTTACTGTGATCTTTCAGAAGTCAACAACCACACTGGGGCTCTAACATTGTTAGGAGTATTTGGACATAAGAGTAGAATATACATTAGCTAAGCAGACAAACCAAAATGTAGTTTGGACTTCTAACATTTGTTCACGGTAAGATTGTTCTGCAGGATTTTCAACTTACCATAGTCTGGTCTGATTATAAGATCATATCAGTTGGTACACTTGATACTGTGCTATGAGGTATAAGCACTAAACAAATAACGTTTGCAATCCTTATTATGAATGCTAATAGTGCTCTATCTCTGATCAATAACTTTTCAAGAAAAATGTTTCTGCTTTTGCTGATGTGAACATAAATGAATGAACACAAAATCTTTGTAATCACATTTTTAAAAATGTGTATTTTTAACCAAATGTACATATCAGATCATGTGCTTATGCTCGCTGGTAGTTTTTCTGGCCTGAGCTTTTGATTTTGCCCTTCTGATGGCAAAGAGGAAATTGTTATAAATATTTATTCTTCTTAATAGCTAACGTTTGAATACAGTTCATCAATCATAGCTAGAGAATGCAATTGTGCGGTTGTCAACAATTAACAGGACATAAACAGTTGATGAATGTGCAGTAGAATTAAAGTGCTCCCTTGAACAGCCTGAAATTATAAACTGGATCATTTAAAGGAATCTAACAAAGGAGCTTTATAATTAAAACAAAACAAGGTTAATGGAATGTAAAATTGCATATAATTACTATGCAATTATGATTGAATTTTAAATTGTGAATTGAAGAACAGTGCAAAAGAATTTCTGAATTCGATTTGGGCTCCATTTCAGGTTGCTTTTTAAACTGGTCTAAGGTTGTATAATCAACATTATGAATTAATTTTTAAATTTTATCCAGATTTTATACAGAATCATTTAGTATTTTTTCCCATTAGTTTTGCCTTTATCTTCATTTAACGTATTTCTGCTTTTGTAAAAGTATTCTAATTTTTAATTTAAAATGTTGGAAATTGGGCACTTTAAAATTAAAACATTCAGGAAAAATTTGCTTGAGAAAGAATAATTGGTTAGATCCCCATTGCACCCACCAATGAATATTTACAATAGCATGTTACAGCTTTTGTGTACTTCACAAAACTTGGCCTTATGCTGGATCATTTACTTGCTGCTATGTTAGATCAGTATTGCAGGCAAATATGCCTGCAGACGTTTTTAAGATCAAGATGCAAATTATTAACAGCTTCTCAAGCAACTTACTGATCAATAATACTCTACGGTGTAATAAATCTAAGGCATTAATCGCTGCACAAACTATGTGGATAAAACCAAATGTTGTGAATTAATAACAATTTGCAAAAATTAGGCTTTCAGCAAAGTTGTTGTACAGTGTCATGAAAATGGCATTAGGATATAGTGAACTGTGATTGTTGAGTACATTTAGTAAAATGTATATGGACAGAATCAGCTTACTATCTGTGGGTGAGCAATGAAATTTATTCCTGGTCATTCATTCTTTGTCCTAAAACAACTTGGGCAGCCCCATCTAATGTGGGTGCCCGTAACCCTCCGAACTCAGAGGATTACGGACATCCAATGGAAGGCGGGAAGAGCGCAGGGAGTAGGGTTGCCTTCACGCTCCCCTCACCCTCCAAAACATAGATGGCCAATTTCGGCCATCTAAATGTTTTTCCCCTCCTCGCGAGGAGGAAAGACTAGGCACTACCTGGATTCCACGGAGGATGGTGGTGCATCGATCCTCCCCTCCCTGCCCCTGGGAACACCCACACATACACCAGCTCCGAAGACAGTCTTCCGTCTTCAGATCCCAGCCAGTGTGGAAGGAACCGCACTGGCTGCAAGGCCAAGGGGAGGACGCTCCATGGGCAGAGTCCCCGCTGTGACCTTGCAGGGGCAGGCCACTTGCACCACATCATCAGTGGTGGACCAGTAGGCATGCTCCCCCTCTCCCTTATGTAATTGCTAATCACATGACGGGGAAATAACTGAAGGGATTGTTATCTTTACAAACCTCAGCCAAATCTCCCTCCCTCATAGGGAAGAGCCACATAGAAAGTCAATGCCTGTTACCTACAGCTTTCTTCACTCTCCCCCCGTTTTCCTACAGTTATATCAGATTGCTAAAACTGAATATATTCAATAAGGAATTAAATGGAAAAAGCTCATTACAAGTTGCTTACCACTGGACCAAAAAATTCTAATATACAGTAATACCTCGGATTGCGAGTAATCCGGTATGCGAGCTTCTTGTAAGACGAGCAAAATTTTAGCATAAATTTAAATTTGGAAGACGAACAAGTCTCGCAACATGAGCCGGCGCCTCGCTCGGCCGGCGCCTCCGACTGCTTTGCCTAAGGGCAGGGAGCCGCCACTCACTCTGCAGGTTGTTGATCCTCCACATCTCTCTCCTTCTCTCCCCCTTCTCTCTCTCTCTCTCTGAAATTTTCATTAGCTGCTTTGAGATACTCTGTCTAAAGGCAAAGCAAGCCAGCTCCCTGGCAGAGAGCTCCGTGGAGGTGTGGTGCGGGCGGCTCCCTGCTGAGTTTCCATTATTTCTTATGAGGAAACTCGCTTTGATATGCGAGTGTTTTGGATTACGAGCATGGTTCTGGAACGAATTGTGCTCGTAATCCAAGGTATTACTATACATAGTTCAATGTACAAATTATTTAATGTTTGCAGTTTAGCCAGACCAAAGCTCCCTAGGTCAGGCACAGTCATAATGCATGCACAGAGTTGTCTCAAAATTGAATGGGAAAGGACTTGCTGATGAGGAGCTTCTATGTGTATTGGTATCTTGACCTCACACCAGAGCTTCAGAATTGTGTGTGTGAATTGCAGAAGGTGGGGCCCAGCTGGAACATGTTCAGTGGTATGGCCCAGTGGTGATGGGAGGTACTAAAATGTTTAAAGAAATAATTTCTAGTTCTCCATCTTGATTATCTGGCGTCTCAGAGGAAAACTATACATTATATTACATGGAAAGGTCTGTAACAAGACCCTGTGATAGCTGGTTTATCTGAAGAAAAGTAAATTTGTGTGAAAAAGCAGTGAGGTGAGGGGTGCATAATGCTTTCCTTACTGCTTGTTTTTCCATTCCAAATCATCCCCGCAGCTGTTTTTCCTTCCTATAGAGTTACAAAGTCAGGCAAGTACCATTTTGGACCCCCTGTGGAAGGGGAAAAGCAGCTTGGTAGAGGGATTTGGAGATGAAAAATGGCAAGTGGAGAAAGGATTAAGCACTGCCATTTCCTTACTCAAAATAGGCCATTACTAAAGATGCTGTGCTTTAGAAAAAGTGCCTCTCAGTCTCAAGGCTTCATTTCCATGACTGTAGTTTGCCTCTCAGGTTCTCCCCGAAATATCACATTTAAAAGGATCATAAGTAGGTGACAATAAAAGGGAGGGTCAGCCAATCTACATAAGCTACCCCACATGATTGTTTGGGGCAGCAATATTCTTAGCAGCATCAATCAAATTCTGTAGAATCGGAGAGTTTCATGCCTGCATTCTTTGCAACATTGTAAGGGATTCTGGAACACACCTTGAAGATCATGCAGTGCAACCACTTTGATGGCACAGTATCTGAAGCCATCCCTGATGAAAGGGCAAGCAATTGGATAGACAATAGTTAAATTTTCCATATATTTTTTGTGGCAGCCCATCTGTGGCTAACATGGTTCATTATTGAAGCAGAATACACATTATAAAGAAGGTTTCTGGTAGAGAACACTGCTTTCGCCACAGCTGAGAATTTTTTTCCAGAAGTGTCTGCCTTTGAAGAACAAATATACAAAGGCAGGATTTTCAAAGCACTCATCACTGGCTTAAATCTGCTTCTGCTGAAGTCTGCGATGCTGATAACACATTTATTGTGTTCGGTTGGATCAGACTTTTAAGCCAATATTAAACACTTACATTTCATCCAAGAGATAGGGTTGGTTTTTCTTAAGGAAAACTGAAGGGAAAGAAGATGTGATTTCAATCCTGCTTGATTATGTATAATGGCATTTAAAAGAAAGTTTGTATATTTCAAATTGTCATTAGTAATTAATGATGGATAGAAACTAGACAATTACGAAAGGTGCATGTTATGCATAATATATCTGTGTCTTCTTTCGCTGGACAAATATGCCAAATAAAGAGTTGTTTATAAGCAAGTGGTGTATAGTTATGGCAGCAATCTGAATATATTTCTGTTGGTGGATTTTGTTTGATTTTACAGGGCAATTTATTCTCACATTATTACTATTTTTTGCCTATTAATGTAATAAATCCAGTTTATTGTGTGTTAAATTTGATGTTTGAAATATATATTTTTTTTATGAAAACACATCAGGACTGAGTTAGTTAACTTTTTTTCCTCCAGATTGTTGTGTCATGCAATGAAGGACCACATTGTACGTGTTGCAAATGAGGCAGAGTTTATTTTGAACAGGCAAAGAGCTGAAGATGTACACAAACATGCAGAATTTGAGGTAAGCCTGGCAGCCTTCTTTTCTGTTTTCACTCAACTATCACCTTCACTGTAAGGCCATACAATGAGAATGTTTAAAAGAGAAATTAGACTTGGGCATTTCAAAATACGTATTTTAATCTTTTGGTACTGTCACACATAGGAAGCTCATTATTTGTCTGTTGATCCATTCATTAAACCTCATTAAATTATTTGTAGAACCCCCGTTTATCAGCAGGGCTACTCTCTTGATATAGCAGTTTTTAAAAAGTCATAATGTTGTTCTGGTATTGACAATGCAAGTTACCAATGCAATTACAGGTTCACATGTAAAATGTGCTTTGAAATAAGATGGCAAACTAGCTGGGCCATGGTAAAAACAATATTTCCTCAATAATGTGTGATTTTAAAGCAAACTGAGAGATTATACAAATCCATTTTTACTGTCTTCTAAAGCAGACGAAGAGTGTAATCCTACAGGATTGAGGCTCAATAGATGGAGCGCTCCAATCTCTGAGTCCTTGGTCTATCCAGGCAGGGTGGGAGGAGCAACGGAGTATCTTACAATATTTCTATGTTCCTTTGTTGAAATTTGAGCCTGTCTACTCACCTACCTGGGTGGGGTGGTAAGAAAGATCCATGGCCTCTCCCCTCACATCCTCATCCACTGGCACGTCCTGTGTCTTTCTTCCCCATCCTCTTCCAAGGTTGCAGTAGTGACCTTGGTAGAGGAGCCACCACAGAACTTTCTGTGCTGACTGGGAGGGGTATGATGGGGAGATCTGAGCGGGGATTTTCCCGTCTGAGACTTAAGCTCTCTCTATGGTCTCAGAGGAGGAAATTCCCAGTATCCTATGACTCCTCAGACTCTGGAAGCCATAAAACTGCTCTGTAAATGAATGCTTACTTTTGTAAGAGGACAGGTGGAACGTTTTGAAGGACACAAAACTCAGATGAACTTGACAATGTAAAATGTATATTTATGTAATAGACATTGTTTAAATATGTCAGCTTAGAAGCTGGATCCTTCCACTCATATTAATTGAAATAATCTTTCATTTAGAATGCACCATTTAAGTGTTGTGTTCTGGGGAGAATGCTCAGTCTGGTATAGATCTGGGTTGTATCTCAGATCTATACCAGAAATGGATCTCTCATTTCAGGGAGAAAGTTATAAACCAACTAGGCTGTAACACATTTATTTTAACTAACATGGTGTCTTTCTACCCCCTGATTTAAATCCCCCCTTCTTTCCAGGCATTGGATAGTAACAGAGACATTCCATTCAGCTAAACAGGATAGAACACAGTTCAGTCATTACATTCTACCTGAAGTGATAGGAACAAGTGTACAAGAAACATAAATTAATATTAGGGTGAAAGTTCTCCCTGTTTTCTAACTTCTTAATTGTTCCCATTGAAATAGTCTGTCTTCATCAGGATTCTTGGAATGACACAGTAACACATGCTACATTGAACTCCCATACATGGGAAATTTTCTATCAGCATTAAAGAACATTTGGGTTTCATGCATGTAACAAAACCACATTATAATCAATACAAAAGGAAAGGGTAAAAGAGAAGTTTGAATGGGTGAAAGATAAAAACAGTGTAAACTTTGTAGTTTCTGACCTCAGTTACAAATAAAAATTACTTGTGTGTTAGAAAATTACCAAAATATAGATCTGTCATATTAATTTACTTGGTTGTTTTCTTGGGCTTTAATTTGTCTGACTCACCCTGCTGCAATTTTAATCTGTTTTATTCTGCAGGTGGCTTTGATTTATTGGGTTGGATCCAGACTTAGTCATACTTAGAGTAGATCCACTGAGATCAGTGGGACTTAAGTTACTCATTACTAACTTAAGTCCCATTGATTTCAGTGGGGCTGCTTTAAGCATAACTATGTCTGGATCCAATCCATTATATTTTAGTATTAATTGTTTTATATGTTGTTTTAAAATGTTGTGGCCACCTTGTGAATTATGACTGATAGGCATAATCAGAGAGCTTCGGCTATTGGGCGGTATAGAAATAAAATGAATAAATGAATAAAAATATTTTAAATATGCATGTTTAGACCATCAATTTGTGTGTACATATTAACTCTGCTTTAGCCAGGATCTGACCAATAATGAATCGTGCAGTACTAGTTGGACGTCTTGAGCAACGTTCTGCTGGGCCATGCAACAAATCATTTTTGAAACTGGCTGGGGTGACCAATACACGTGTGTATTGACTAGTAACTTTATAATTTTCAGAGGATACTTCTTGCACTTTTAGTGTATGAAATGCTTTATTTATATTCAGAATATTTATATCCCAATTTTCAACAAAAAAAGGTTTGCATGGATTAAACAGTAAATAGGGCAACAATTAAAACATAAAACATCTTAATCCCAAAGTTTCCACTACATTTTCATCTGTATACTACCTTGAGCCTTGTAGGCTTCATCTGGAAGCTGATAGCTGCAACTCCTGGCTTTTGGAACTCTCTGTGAAGAAGTCTACTGGAGTCACTGGGGGAACAGTCATGTAAAAAGTTTTCTTCCAGCCCTCTTGTTGCTGTTGTGGCCTTGTTATACCTACAGTGAATATACTTTTTTCCTGGAGGGGTGTGACTGAGCTCTGGGTCTGGGTGATACAAGATGAGAGTATGCAAAGAGGGCAGGGACTTCTCTTCACCTGGGCAAATCTGTAGGCAGATCTACTTTGATAATTCAGAATCCAGGGGTTGGATCCACACTTAGTTGAATTTAGGTCCCATTGAAATCAATGAAACAAGTTAGCCAGGACTTAATTAAGTTAAATCCTTTGATTTCAGTGAGAAATAAAGTAAACTTAGTTAGTCTGGAACCCACCCCATATATATATATAATTCCAGTCTCAACATTTATAACTTTTTTTCTTCAGAATATATTGCTTAGGTGTTATAATTTTGAAAAATGCTGTTAGATCTCATGTATTTAGATACCTTACAGTACAGTCCTAACCTGGAAGGGTTGGCTGGAGGGGCTTAGGATGGCATGGAGATGTCCTGTGCTGGCAGAGAGGGACATGTCCAACACTGAGGCCCCTCCTATGCCCACGGACAGCTCTGCAGACATCATGCTATTACCAGTGGGCTTTAGCAGTTAGCAGTAGCCATTGCAAGGTCCCAAAACAAGGTGGTCCCTGGGGGAAGGTGTCCTTGGGTTTGCTGAATCCAAGACCCCTTCGATTGTTAGATGGGCCCCAGCATGGGGCCTGGAGCTGGCATAAATAAATTTTTCTCTCACTGGAACCAATGGGCAGGAAGTTTAAAATAAGAAAAGATCTGCACAGTAAGGATGCAAACCACCACCACCTTCTGCCTTGGCCAGCGCAAGCTGGCAGGGCTTTGAACTTGCAGAGGATCTGCCATTTCACTTATCCACCTCCACACCCGCAACCCCAATTTAGGACTGCTCTGCCCATCACATTTAATCACATTTCTATCTCTGAAAGAATAAGAACACTTTAAGGCACAATCCTATGCATATTTAGACAGAAAAAGTCCTACAACCCCAGCATTCCCCAGCCAGCATGGCCAGCTGAGGAATGCTTGGAACTGCAGGATTTTTTCTGTCTAAACATGCATAGGATTGTGCCCTTAGTCATTTATCACAAAATGTCATATAAGATTGACAATAGTAAAGGGCGTAATGTGTGGGATAGGGTTTGGGGCATCATTTGGTTAGATTTCTAAACTATATATTTTTGTTCTTTTTTGCATAGTTTGAAAACAGATCTTTGTCCTATATTTTCCCTCTCAATACATATAACCTTTACTTTATTCTGTCATCCTAGACAGCAGTCACTTGTCATATGAGATTGCAACAAATTTATTACCAAGCATATTCTGGATATTTTGAGTTTAGATTTTTTTAAAATTACATTTACAATTAAGTGTATGTCACTGAAATTTCATATTGCTTCAACAGTAAATAACATTTGATATTTATCAGAGCATCATGCAGTAAACTAAGATGACAGTAGAAGATTGAGTTATCTGCCCTTTGAAGAATTTGTTGCAGTATAAGATCTGTCAGAACCCTAGACAAAATGAGAATATTCAATTAGCTTCCAGCTTGAGTTAGCAAATACAATTTAGAATATTAACCAAATTCCCTTAAGGGGAAACCTTAAGTCAATTTTCTAGTAAGCAAACCAAGACCTTTCTCAAACATAAGATTCAAACATGTCATGATATTTTGTTATCTTGATATTTCAAAAATATGATTCTTTGGATAGGCAATATAACGTGTATAATGTTTAAAAAGACAATATAAACTATGTAATTTTAAATAAATATTAAGGACAGGATCTAAATAGCCACAAGTGGATGTTTCATGTGTGCCCTTGGCCTTCAGAGACACCCTTTCTACAATAGCCCCCGTGGCCACCCAAAAAAAAAAAAAACCTGGTAGGAGGAGCTGCAGTTGGAACTTGGGAACATACACATTTCTTGGAATCCCTGCCTAAATGGACAGGCATACAATTGGCATATCTGGAGACAGCAAACATATTTAGGGTGCAATCCTATGCATGTTTAGACTGGGGGTAAAGTCCTACTTCTTTCTGTTTAAACATGCACAGGATTGCACCCTTAGATCCTTTTGATCTTTATATGTGTATCTACTTTCCACATTCATCTTCCATGTCATTTTTGTGGGGAAAATGTGCTCTTATTATATTTTGCTTCTGTTAACAATTATTCACTTCATGAAAAGTGAACTAATCAGGTAATTTTTGTTAAATTGCATCTATCATTTTGGCTAACCTTGCTGTTTAATGCTGTGTTAGATACAAAGTTACAGAATCTGTGTGTGTGCTTGTGTGACATAAAGCTAGCTGTAGGTAGTTTCATTTCATGAATGTTACTGAGTATATTTTAGAATATTGTTACTGAAAAAGTCCAAGTAGTCTCAAAGCAATGTTTCACAGTTAACATACATTTATTCTGTTAGCTTCTATAATCACTCAGGATGAAAAATTAAAATTTGATTTAACTGTCCAATGAGCTGATGAAATATTATCCTCATTACTGAAGAAGATCATTGTGCTAATTGGTGCTTCTTGGTTCAAGAAGATAAATTGAAAAATTAATTAACCCCATAACTTCTGTGCTCTTAAAATAAATTTAACTAAAAGTGTGTAATTCATAATGGGTAGAATGTGCAATGTTTGTTCATAATACAAACACAGTTTTTATGCTTTTGCATAAAAAGGCATTTTGCATGAATAGGCTTCAAATCATTATGGAGCAAAAGAACTGGTATAAAACATGTTATTTCTATTAATACATTATAAAACTGGGGTGGGGAACTTTCTTTTTTTTTTGGTCAAGGGTCACATTCCCTCAGGGGTAATTTGCCAGGTGCCACATGCTGTTGGTGGGCTGGGCCAGAGCCAAAAGTAACCAGGGCCTCGCCCTTTTCTCTCTTCCTTTCTCCTTCTCTTTCTCTCTTTCCTCTCCCTCTTCCTCCCAGCCTTTTTATTCTCTCAGGCCCTTTAATTTAAGTTTTAGCTGCTGCTGATGCTTTTACTTTTAGTGATATGCTTAAGTAATAGTGTTCATGTTATTGATTTTATTATTCGTTTTATTGTGTTTGTATTTATTATGTATGTTGCCCTGAGAGCTTCAGCTACAGAGCAACTCATTCATCATCATCATCATCATCATCATCATCATCATCATCATCATCCTAAAAACTTTAATATGACTACATAATAACTTGATTGAAACAAGTTTCTAAACTTAAAAT
The DNA here is from genome assembly GCA_021292165.1 of Shinisaurus crocodilurus. NCBI lineage: Eukaryota > Metazoa > Chordata > Lepidosauria > Squamata > Shinisauridae > Shinisaurus > Shinisaurus crocodilurus. The sequence continues at coordinate 258,612,552 of CM037878.1, read as the reverse complement.
TCGTTTCAGCTTATTACATCCAAATGTTCTTCTTGTGTTGACCTGTTATAGAGTTGTATCCAGCTGTGTCTTCCAGGGGAACAGACACTGCTGGTGTTGTGGATTTACCCTCTGCCCTGCAGCCCCTTCCCTCCTGCATGCCCTCCAAATCTGTTCCAAAGGATTGAGGGACCCTCTGGAGCAGATCTGGGAGGTGCACGAGGTTGTAGGGAGAAGAGGTCACGTTCTGTTGCGCAAGTCTGCTCATGTGATGTAGGATGGAACCCATGGTACCTGTGCTGTTCTAGTGAGCAAGACTACAAAATTTTAAAAAAATCATATTTTTTTCTGCACAAATCTGCCTGCCCAATGCTTTCAAGATCTGAGACCTTGCTCAGGGGACATGAGAATGAATGACACGGTGGGCAGTCATGTCATCCGAACCAGGATGACTAAAGTGGCCAGTTAGTGAGAACAAGCCAGGATCAACTGAAAACCATGATTACTGTTACATTTTCTGTGCATAAATACAGGGTTAGATCCTAACAATTGCAAGTGGAATTCACTCTCAGAACAAGGTGCCTCCCTCCTTCTTGTAACCCCCTCTATCATCCGAAAAGCAATTCCCAAAGTCAGAGGACCATCAGGGACTGCATATGATATGGTGCAAAGGGTTGCAAGTGGTGAAGGAATCAGCAGACATTACAGACCCCTCTTGTGTAAGCCGAAGTGCCTTCTGCCACACTTGGATCCCTGTTGGATCCAGCCTAAGTGTTTCATCACATTTAATGGGAAACTAATTTAATACAGCTAACGTTAGTGCACTTAATTTATGCACAGATAATAATGATAGCTAAAAAATGAGCAATTGCAAAAATGCGGAAAATTTGAGGTAAGCAAAAATGAGTCTTAAGCTACTTTTCAAATCTGCTCACTGAAACAATAAGAATGGTTTCCCTTTCTAGTCACAGTGTGCCCAATATGCTGCTGACAGAAGAGAGGAGGAGAAGATGTGTGACCACCTTATCAGCGCAGCCAAACATCGAGATCATGTTACAGCGAATCAGCTGAAACAGAAAATACTGAATATCCTAACAAATAAGCATGGTGCTTGGGGAGCTGTCTCGCATAGGTATGTTGTTAATCATTGTAACATAATTATATGCTTCCAACCTGGTATTTTAAATGGATCTGTCATGTCTTTATAGTGAACATTCAAGACTGCGATGTGATTCACCCAAATCCATTCCTGATCATACAGCTTATCATGTGTTATAGGCATAGTCTAGTAGTGAATGAAATCTTATATTAAGGTTGTCTGTTGTCAAATGAAGAGTAGGTTGTCAGGTGCTGGGTTTTGCACTTAGAATCCCAGGTTTTGTTTTTTAAGGGAAACTTCTATTTCAGCCTGTGGCCTCCAGATATCACAGGCAGTATGCCTATGTACACCAGTTGCCAGGGAACATGGACGGGAGTGTGCTGTTACACTCATATCTTGCTTGTGGGATCCCGTGGGCAGCTGGTTGGCCACTGTGTGAACAGAATGCTGGACTAGACGGACCCTTGGTCTGATCCAGCATGGCTCTTCTTATGATCTTATGTTAGATGTGCTGGATTACAATTCCCAATGTCTGTGCTGGCTGGGGATGATGGGAGTTGTAGTCCAACACATCTGGAGGTCACCAGGTACAGGAAGGCTGTTCTAGCTCATCTTTATGGTAGTGTCTGAGAAACTGAAATGGTCAACCTTGCATAATTCCTTGTCTCTGCTTCCACAGCAAATATCTCCTGGTCTTATAGTCTGCAGTATACATACTCTTCTTTCAAATCTTGCCCAATAATTCAGTAAAAAAAACTGACTCACAGAGGCAGAATAAGTTATGCAAAATACATCATATATGTGTGTGTGTGTGTGTGTGTGTGTGTGTATAATTCTAATCATATAGTTTGGGGTTCAGAACCAAGTTACTCTGCATTTCATTAGTAGATAGGTAGCACATTAGTATTTTTAACACTTAAATTTCCCCCTTTGCAAATTAAATACGGTGTTCATTATTTTTGATGTACAATTTCCTCTTCTCCCTTTTGTTATTGTGATTTGTCTTCATATTATACTACTTTGGGCATGGATTATTTGTGTTTAAATTTTTGTACAAGTGCTTAACATATCTTAAGTGCTATAAATATAAGAAATGAGCATAATGCAGAATACACAGTTTGTCAAATTAGAAGCAACTGTCATTCATCTAGAAAGTACTGCATGTGAAATGAGGTCTGTCTTGTCCAATTTATACTCCTTACTAATCAGTACCAGAAATTCTGTTGATGGTTTCCCTACTGTTTAAAGTACAGGGCAGCCTACAACAGCACGTCCATCTGCTTTGAGTGTTGTGGTGTCATCTTGTAACTAGTGACTGAGTTTGCTTTTTTCCTCTTCCTTCCCAATCCCTTTTTCTTTTGTGTTGTGTCTTCCTTCCCAATCCCTTTTTCTTTTGTGTTGTGTCTTTTAGGTTGTAAGGCTGAGGGCAGGGATCACATTTAAGTGATCTTTGTAAACTGCCTTGGGAGCCTTTCCTTGGCTAAAGAGCAGGGTAAAAATGGTTTATATAAATAAATAAATAAATTGGGAGTGGAGATGAGAAACAGGCTTTCTTGACTGCAACACTTAGGTTGTGGAATGTCCTCTCCAAATAACTTCATCTGCACACCTCACTGTTGTCTTTGGTGCCCAATACTTGCATGCTGCTCCTCCTCCCAGTGGGAGAAGGCATGGGGCATGGGGAGAAGGCATGGGGCAGTGCCCGGTGGCCACGTCAGCAGGGTGATCCTCTCAATGTGCCCATGGGCAACAAAAGGTTTCACCTGCCCCATATTCTCTCACCAGAGGGAGAAGGTGTGGGGCAGAGGAAGCAGTTCCCAACAGGATGATCTTCCCAATGTGGCCACTGGGAAGCACAGTGGGGCATGGCCATGCCTTTTGATGTCAGAGGGTGGGAGCCCCTGACATCATATGACCTACGAAGGGCTGGGTGGGGGTTTATCTGGCTATTCCTACAGTTTTAAAGGAAACTATCTATCGAGTGTAAATCCTGTAGGAATGCACTCTAAATGAGGTATACAAGGGAAACTGCTAAACAGAGCAACAACTGAGAAGGCTATGAAACCTAACATGTTATCTAAGCAAACCTAATATAATCATGTGCTAAGAAAGGGTTGAAATACTGTCTTTAGGTGGTGGTTGTAGGAGTTAAATGTCTTACTATTGCTAAGTTTTGCGCAGGTATGGTGCTTCAGTTGTACTATCTTAGACCAGTAAACATATCTCTCACCAGAACTCCCTTGTGGACCTCGTGTGGCTGCTAGGAATTGAACAAAAGGAGTTGTTTTTTTTTACAGCCTTAGAACTGCCGCTGGGCACACAGCCTGCCCTAAAACAGCTTCTTGTGATCTATGTAGCTGTAATTTAAAGAATTTACAAGAACCAACAGCTCAACTCTAAAACATTCTTGAATTTTTGCATTATACTCATAGAAATGGAATATATCTATTTATGGATTTAGGATATAGGTAGGACTGGATATAATCTAGTCACAAAATATTCAGTTTTTTACCTATGGCTAATACAGAGATTATTTTATGGCTCACAGATTATCACCTTCTCTCAGATAAAGGTGTCACCACACTTATCTATGCTTTTATAACCTCCTGTTTGAACTACTGTAATATGTTCCACTTGAGGCTATCCTTAAAGAATATTTGAACATGTTATCTGCTTTAAGATATAGTTACCTCATAAATAACCTCTTTGTGAGCCTTCACAAGAGTTAAAGTAACCTGAGACTTTCCTCTTTGAGCAAGATGGAAGCTATAGTATTCTTGGATATTTGCAACACCATTCTTGATTGGTCAGAAAACTGCACAAATATGGTATAAAATCTTCATAGTATGCACAGGAGCTGTATTTCTAGACATTCTAACTTTTTGGAATGTTGTGTGTGTGTGTGTGTGTGTGTGCGTGGTGCAGGGGTATTTTATTTTTACTAAGAGATTTTTATCTTCCCTTTAAAAAAAGAAGAAGACATTTCCCAGGGCGTTATAAATACACACAAACAAAATACAACCAATAAAAAGAAACAACCGCATATTTTTTTAAAGCCGCATAACATTAATCCTATCAAGGAACAAGAAATAATTAAAAAGAAAAACCTCAGTAATTGAGAAGTTTTTTTTCTGACACCAGAAACATAACAAGCTAGGTACCAGGCAAACCCCATGGGGAGAGCATTCTACATGAGAGCCTCTTAATGTATAGGCAGACTGATGTGTAGGTAAGCGATCCTTCAGATACTCTGGTCCTAAGCTGTACGGGGCTTTAAAAGTAAACACTGGCACTTTGAATTGTGCCTGGAAATGGACTAGGAGCCAATGCAGCAATGTCAGTACTGGTGAGATACAATCCCCATCCCTGTTAGCAGCCTAACTGTCTCTCGCCAATAGCAGCTGTAGTTTGGATTGACTGTAGTTCTGGATAGTCTTCAAAGGCAGACCCATATGCAACACATTTCTTAGCCAGAGCATGGGTAAGTGTGGCCAGGCTATTGCTGTCCAGAAGGGATTTTCTACACTTTTCCCCTTTGTTTATTAATTCTTTTTGTCTTCTCAGTCTTTCTACACTGTTGGTTTACATTTCTATTTGTTATTGGTGCTTCTGTAGTTCCTCTTTTGTGGTGGCTCATTTGGCCCTGTGGCTCTGAGACTGCCCTTTTTCTGCAAGTACTGTTCTTGGAGAAGCAAGTTACTGCCCTTGAACAGTAATGATCATTGTCTCCTTTGGGAGAGAGTCAACTGGTCAAATCCTGTAAGTGTTGTTTCACCTTGAACAGGCAGACAAGATGAAACAGGCTTTGTGTTTTCCTGTGGAGAAAGCACTTCGGGTAGTGAACTTTAGTAAAGTTGCTCAAATTCTTTGCTCCTTACTGGCTCCATCGAGTTGCATCCTGATGGAGCAGCAGGCCACCATGGCTTCGAGCCTGGATGATCACTTGACTTATGGGAGAGTAGGCAGCAGCTCCTTAGAAGCTCCCAGTCTTCAACAGCCCCTGTGATGACAGGACTGTCAAATTCAGGATCTCAGTACCGACTGACACGCCCCACGCACACACACGTCCAACAAGGTGGATGGTGACATTGGCAATCATTAAGGAGAGTGGACAAGGAGAGGAGAGCTTCGGAAGAAAGGTGAGAAGTTTTTTCTTGGACATACTGAGCTTGAGAGGATGATGAAGCATCCAGGCAGAAATATCACTGAGGTACTTGGAGATGTGGATATAAATGTTCTATGTAATCCAAATGGGGATGGTGTAGAAATTGGACGTGATTGTAGAAAAGGGCATGATAGCCTGGTAACCCCACATCTGAAAAATAGTTTATTACTGGAGGCATACTGCCAGTCCCAGGACCAAACTGCTGGCAGTAATCTTGAGATTGAGAAATAAATCCAAAACACATTCCAAGGAGAAAATATTGTATTAATAGATTACTTTTCAACTACTGTTACATATGCTGTGTAGAAATATGGTTGGCCATGACATTTCTAGATATCCTAAATCAGGAGTGGGCAACTTCAGAGGGTATAGAGGCCAATTTCCCACCCCCAGAAACCACTGTAGGCAGTCCCCTGCCACTGAAATTGATGCTGATGCCCAATTGTCACTGAAATTCGGCAGCAATTCAGTAATGGCAAAAAATATATATAGTTTTAGTTTAAAACAAGGCACACAGGGAACACATGCCTTGTTTTAATGCACAGGTGCACTCCTGGATGCCCTAGGGTAGAGTGAATTTCCATTAAACGAAGGCAGTGAAATGCAATGGTGGCAGCAGCAACTTGGGGAGGACAGGGCAGTAAAAAGACCAGGGGGCAGTATATGGCCTGCGGGCCATGTGCTGCCCACTCAGAACTAAATTATTGTGCATTAGAACAGTTGGTCAGAGGGAGGGTGACCTTGGACTGAATTCTAGATGGCACCAAGGAACTGGTGTGAGAAAGTATTGTTGAATTGCTTGGAAATTTGCCTCCCCCCCACGCTCCTGTGGGGGGGGAGAGTTTGCGCGGGGGGGAGTGGAGGACGAGGTGGAGATGAGGTGATTTCACCTCCCAATCAGGGCCTGGGGCAAATTGCTTGCCTGTCGGGGATTGGCACAAGGGGTGGGGCCCTGAGGCTGTATTAAGGCACAGTGGACCCCACCCAATGCCTCCTTCTTCGCAGCTCCCTCCCTCCACACCCGATGAAGCAGTGTGAGCTCCTCTGGTCGCCTTTCACGGGGCCAAGTAGGAATTTTGGCTCATTGTCCTAATTGGCTCGGGGCAGTGTGCAGTGTTTCGCCTACTCCATACTGTGGAATCGGTAGGTGGTTTGTTGTTTTGGGTTACTTCTTTATTTCGGTCACATTGGATTTAGGTTAGGTGGTAAGTGCGGTGAATAGGCAGTGGGGGTTAGGGTTTCGGTGTGCATCTCATGGCACCTTTGAAGGTGATGGGCGAGAACCCGAGCCTTCACGGATGTTGATGCCTTGTGGCTCCATTTGTGGGAGTTAGGGACGCCTTTGGGGTCTACCCTTCTCACCCTCCTCGGTTGTCCTGTGGCGCCGGGGGGCGGAGACTCCGGGTAGATCCCCCAGCACTCCGTGTGCAGAATTCAAGAGTGGCGAGTCACTGCGCCACTCTCGAGTTTGGGATGTTTTCACCCTGATATGCTCCACTGGCCTTTGGGCCAGCCTTAGTTAATCCCACACTTCTCCCTTCGCAGACCTTCGAATTAATAAATGTGGCCCTGATTTGAATCCATTACTGTTGTCTCGTCTCTTCATTTCCCCCTTTACCCGCGCAATATGATCACAGTGCTAATAAATTCAACAGATATGTAAGTGGAAAATTGCCAAGGAAAACCCAAGAAAATCATATTTGATTTCAAAGAGGAGACTTTGTGAAATTATTGTGAGATACTACTTTTCCACAGATTAGAGAACAAAATATGTAATAAGTCTTGTCAGTGAATCTTAAAAATTCCAAAATCTATATTAGGATAATACCTTGATTAGGCCAACTCAAAGTTCACTAAAAATGTGCAAGCTTTCGAGATCTCTAGATCTCTTCATAAGGTAAAATGTTATCAAAAGTAGGTTGGGGCGGGGCGGGGGGCAGGGGAGAGGAAGAAAAAAAGGGAAAGAAAAAGGAGGAGACATATTTGATTTCAAAGAGGAGACTTCACAAAAATGAGAGGACTGATTAAAAGGAATTTGAAAGGGAGATTCCAGAATAATTTCTCCCCCCCCCCCCAATTGTTGGAGTTTATTTAAAACTATAATAATACAAGCTCAGCTAGAATGTATACCAGAAATTAGGAAAGGTATCATCAAGTCCAAGAAGATGTCTGCTTGCTTAATGAGCAGAGTCAAGCAAGCTATAGAAGGCAAGTTGTTTTCCTTCTGGAACTGGAATTCTTGCCCAAATGAAAGGAACAAAAAGGAGTACAAACCCACGCAAAAGAAATGTAATCGGGGGGGGGGGATGAGGACAAGAGGGGATAGAAATTATATCAAGCTCATTTTTCAGAAACAGTACCAGTAAGAGTATAGATTTGGGGATGCTTCTGTTAACAGTGAAACATCTATCTCTGCTAATATCCAAAGATTTATGGTAGCTCAAATACCTCAGTTTGAACAGTATCCATTTACTGATAAGGGCGAGTGTGAATCTGGATATATGGAGTGAAAGGAGAATGATTAAAAGGAAGTGATTAGAGGCAACCCAGCTGAAAGAAAAAGAAATACAGATCAAGAGAAGCCTAAATGAACAGCCATCAGAAAGACACCAAGAAATAAAAACAGTAGTCAAAGCCATCCTAAGCAGGACAAGATGCTGAATGGAGAAAAAGCTGTCAAATAAAATGTCAGATGAAACGCATGCTGCCAGATAAAAAGAGAAAATAAAATCTGAAGCAACAGGAAGCTAGTGCAAATGATGAGGTTAAGTAAACCCTAGCTAAAAGTGAAACTGAATATTGAATGGAAGACCAGAGAAATAAGACTATGGAAAAGAATGAGTAGCTGAGGCAAAAATGGGGGCAAGGAATAAGGAAAAACCTATAAAATAATGAAATGAACTAACCTTTGAAGGAAAGAGACCCAAACAGCACTTCCAGCAACTCAAACTCAAAGGTATTCTGAGAAGATATATATTTCAACATCAAGGAGATGAAAGCTGATTACTGTCTTGGTCATTGAGTGTGGTATGGGAATATTTAAATTAATGGAGGAAGTCAGCACCTGAAATGATGTACAATCTACAACTGCATTCCTTTGCAAAAAGCTTGTTAACCACTTTCACTCTTTGCAGTGCTACTTAAACTGTTCTTAGGAATGCTTACAAAATGCATCTGGCAGACATTAAAACAAAAATCCAAGCCGGTTACTTTAGCAGTAAAGCACACAGTTAAAAGATATTACTGTATCTCAACATTTATTGATTTCAGAAGGATTTTTTTATTCCTTTTGTCACTGACTAAAACAGGTACATAATTAAGACAAACTTATACACAGATACAAAAAACAGTCCATGAGATCAGGTACTATGAAGGTAGAAATATATCTTTGTTAACCTGGTAGAAGGTAAAACTTTACCCCGAGACAATAAAATTATTGTGAGATACTACTTTTCCACAGAATTTAGAGTTGTTTCGAGTAGCTCAAATAGGATTTTATGCATTTGCTTTTTAAGAGATGTTGCTGATTAAATTCTGTTTTTATCAGTTCAAAGAAAATGCCAAGAAACAACAGTCGAGAGGAACAAAATATGTAATAAGTCTTGTCAGTGAATCTTAAAAATTCCAAAATCTATATTAGGATAATACCTTGATTAGGCCAACTCAAAGTTCACTAAAAATGTGCAAGCTTTCGAGATCTCTAGATCTCTTCATAAGGTAAAATGTTACCAAAAGTAGGTTGGGGCGGGGCGGGGGGCAGGGGAGAGGAAGAAAAAAGGGAAAGAAAAAGGCCTACAACCTTGAAGTCATGAAGTCTGCATGGTTAGAGGTTTAAGATGAAATGGGGGAGGAGATAGCTGCAGACATTTCAGTTAGGTTCTGCCAGGTGATGTGATGGTTTCAGGTTGCACCTAGGACTGCTGGGAACAAGGAACAAACAATGGTTGATCCTGATAGTTCTGAGTAACAGCTGGATTTTATATTTCAAAGATTGGTACATTCTAACATTTATAAAATGAGCCTTATCTTTCAATTTGAATATTCCTTTGAATCAATGTACTACTTGTTCTTGTTTTGTATTAGTTTCATTTTGTGAGGACTAAAAAGCAGGTCATTTAAATTATATGTGAAGTATGGATACAAATAATTAAAGTTGCAGTCCTATACACACTTACCGGGGAATAAGTGTCATTGAATGCAGTTGGGCTTACTTCCAAATAGACATGCACAGGATTACACTGTTAGTCTATTATTCCCTATATTCCCCAGTCCTGTGAAGACTTTATTCTTTTATCGGTGTACAATAAAAATAATTACAAAATAAGAAAATGGATACATACACTATTATCAACTTGAGGTTAGGATTCATTGTAAACTGCAAAGGAGTAGGTGAAAAGAGGGTGTGAATAGGGAGTGTCCGACCTTCTGAGGTGAGACATGTTGCTACCAGGAACAGCACCTTCTCTCCTTTCTCTTTGTAATTCCCCCTGCACATACCCATTCCCCTGGTACCTACCTCGATGACTTTCAGGCACCAGGTGAAAAACTTTATTTTTTACACAGAATATGCCAGTACTTCAACTGCTTCATTTTGCTGATGTTTAGTTTTATTCCTGGTGACTGTGTTTCTGTTATCTTCGTAAGGACTGTTGCTTTATATTTTATTCTTTAAAATACATTGAGTTGGATCCAGATTTAAGAATGTGAAACTGTGCTGGTGTAAGCAAACTTCTCTGCCCTGCCTCTTCAAGGCAGCCTCTGCACACACACCCTCAAATGCTACATAGCGGTTCTGGGGATCCTGGTGAAGGGGATAGGCTGTGATGCAGGGAGCTGAAAAGGAAGGGTGATCCCCAAAATTGGACAGAGGCATCTTCCATGAACAGGATATGAGTGTATGTGAAAATGCTTTAATTTGTACTTCCTGATGTAGCGACTGTGTTGGAGAAGTTTTCCCCCTCTCCTATGCCACAGTCAGCAATATTCTCGACCCTCTGTGTAGCATTTACTGGGTGCTGGAAGCAGGGATGTTGAAGAGTCCTTGGTCTCGAGTCACGAGTCGAGTCACGAGTCTTTGGACTCGAGTCCGAGTCTGAGTCCTTGGTCCAAAATGGTGACTCACGAGTCCCGAGTCACTCCCAAAACTGACTCCAAGAGTCCCTATTAAAATCAATGGGGTTTCCCCCCAACAAAATAAGCTGCTTCAGCTGTGTGGCTTAAATAAATTCTAGGCACAAGTGTGCCTTTTTATTTCAAAACTCTGCCACTGATTTTGGCAAGAATAGACCAGGCAGACAAACCCAAAATAACCAGGCAGGCAGAGGAGGCAGGGAACCCCAAAGTAGGCAGGCAGAGGCCTTTGTCTTGGACAGTTCAAACTGTGGAACTGGTTAAGAACAGGGATGGGGACTCGGACTCGAGGACTCGACTCGTGAGTCGGACTGAGTCCCCCCTCTGACTCGACTCGGACTCGAGTCCCAATATTTTTAATGGGACTCGAGACTCGACTCGGGACTCGAGACCAAGAACTTGTCAACATCCCTGGGCTGTTGACGAGTCTTCTGGCTGTGCCAGGAGCGCGATCACTGGTGAAGAGTGCATGGAAGCGAGGAGCGCCGCTGCTCTGCCACTATGGACAGCTACCAGGAGCGCAGCCCCAACAATGTGTTGAGATTTATTTTGATGTGTTGTTGTGGGGGGTTAGGGTTAGGGTCAGACATTTTGGGTTTGGCTGCCTCTGCCTGCCTGTTTGGGGTTTCCTGCCTCCTCTGCCTGCCTGGTTTCTTCTTAACCAGTTCCACAGTTTGAATTGTCCAAGACAAAGGCCCCTGCCTGCCTGCTTTGGGGTTCCCTGCCTCCTCTGCCTGCCTGGTTATTTTGGGTTTGTCTGCCTAGTCTGTTCTTGCCAAAATCAGTTGCAGAGTTTTGAAATAAAAAGGCACACTTGTGCCTAGAATTTATTTAAGCCACACATCTGAGGTAGCCTTATTTTGTTGGGGGGAAACCCCATTGATTTTAATAGGGACTCGTGGAGTCAGTTTTGGGAGTGACTCAGGACTCGTGACTCGTGAGTCACCATTTTGGACCAAGGACTCGGACTCGGACTCAAGACTCGGGTCCAAAGACTCGTGACTCGACTCGAGACTCGAGACCAAGGACTCTTCAACATCCCTGGTTAAGAAGAGACCAGGCAGGCAGAGGAGGCTGGGAACCCCAAACAGGCAGACAGGCAGTGCCCTTTGTCTTGGACAATTCAACTGTTGAACAGGTCAAGAAGAGACCAGGCAGGCAGAGGAGGCTGGGAACCCCAAACAGGCAGGCAGAGGCAGCCAAAACCAAAATGTCTGACCCTAACCCTAACCCCCCACAACAACACATCAATCAAAATAAATCTCAACACATTGTTGGGGTTGCGTTCCTGGTAGCTGTCCATAGTGGCCGAGCAGCGGTGCACCTCACTTCCATGCGCTCTTCACCAGTGATTGCGCTCCTCTCCACTCCTTCTGGCACAGCCCAGGGATGTTGACGAGTCCTTGGTCTTGAGTCCCAAGTCCTTGGTCTCGAGTCCCGAGTCGAGTCTCGAGTCCCATTAAAAATATTGGGACTCGAGTCAGACTCGAGTCAGAGGGGGGACTCAGTCCGACTCACGAGTCGAGTCCTCGAGTCCGAGTCCCCATCCCTGGCTGGAAGTGCTGCTGTGGGAGGAGAGGGCAAGGAAATCCACTTCCACCAGCCCTGCTGTACCTGAATTTGGATCCAACCCATTTTAAGCTGTCTCAGAAAGTGGGGTGAGTAGGCAGGTGTCATGGCCCAGGAGACTGAGGTCTCCAGTGAGGTGCCACTGCCCTTTGAATCTGAGGAGTGGACCTTGGATTCCTCCAGTGAGCAGTGAGATCCTGAGGAGCATCCCCTAACCTGCTCCTCACTTCTCCAACCCTCATCCACCAGAGTTTCTGTAGAAATAAATAAATTTAAAAAAATAGTACTTGAGGGAGAGAAGCTTCCAGAAAGACTCTCCTGGCCTGGCTATAAAACCCCATCAGTTACTCCAGGTCAGTGCTGGGGTAACTTGCCTATACTCTAGCTGCAGAATTGCTCTCCATGGTCCTGAAACCAAACCAAAAGTCCCTGGCTGGTATTGCAGTATTAGCCATGGTCCTGAATCTGCTCTGTGTCCTGGGTCTGCTCCCATTGGCTACCCCCTTGCCTGAGCTGCAGCCTAGAGTAGAAAATAGACACCCCCCCAATGGAGCAGGCCAAAAGGGCATAAATAAATATAGTACTTTGTATATATGGAAACTTTTTAGCACACCAATCAGGAAATATGTTTCCACACCTCTGTTGCCGACCATGTGCAAGTCTGAACAGGATCCTTAATCTTAGTGTGAGAATTCTTGATAATTAAAACTGATGCTAAAATGTCTGAGAAAGATAAGTAAAATGTTTTAGTACCCTTATTAGGTTGTGTCATAGAACTGTAGATTAGTAATTTACATGCTGACTTGTCTGCAGGTACAGATTTATAGAGCACACACTTTTTTGTTTAAATTTCAGGCAGAACAGCTTGTATGCTACTATCTTTTGACTTGTTGTTAAGAATAGCTGAAGAAAATTGATAGTGTACACATAAGAAATTTTGACGTTTTGAAATGGGCTGAATTCATCTCCCATGCTATCTGATCCCTAGGCATATTGATATTTTTGGCAGTAACAAAGGCTTTTCGTTAGGTTGTAAAACTCCATTGCCCAGGGGTGTTGTATTTTGAAGTAGTTTGACATGGATATATTTTAGCAATAGTAGACTATTTATGTTTATGGCACTTTAAGTAACTGAGTAGAACCCTTTCAAATATGCAGAAAATGGTTCTTTACTGTCATCACTGCTCACATAATCCTGTGACCTTGGCATGTTAGTACTCCCATAAAGATTCATGTGGGTAGATCAATAAAATGGATGATCTTCAGATTACAGTGATTACAGTAATTGTTTCAGCTACATAAGCTCCCAGTGGAGGTCTGTTGCTGGAACCACCTGGGTCCTCAGTTCTGTGCAACCTAGCTCCCTGATCTTGCTTCCTCCTTCCCCACTGTGCTACTGACACCTGGATCCCACCTAATCCTTCACTCCTAGAACCCCATCTGCCTTTGGACTCTTCCTACTGTGTTTGACCTTGGTTTCACCTAATAATTCAGAGAAGCCAGTAAACACTGTTAAGTGTTTCTCCAACTGGGGTTGGGAACTTTTAAATAGGACAATGAGTTGCCTTTGTATATGTTCACAAGGAGCTCTGTCTATAAAACCAGTGAAAGAGCACAAGGGACAAAAGAGAACCTTGTAGCAGCCCACACTCCAAAGGTGATGGGATAGAGTTACATTCCTCCAGCAGTCTGGGACCTACCCCCCAGAAAGGACCAGAGCTACTGCAGATCAGTTCCCGCTATTCCCATAGTGGTCCAGAACAATACCACGGTCATTTGGTATTGATAGCTGCTGAGAGATCTAGGAGAACCAACAGAATTGTGTTCACCCTGTCCATCTTCTGGAAATAAAGCCAAACTATGTTGGCCCCAAAGCATGCATGTTGCTCTGGAATGCGTGTATATGATCGCTAATGCAACATGTGGAATTTAATACAGTAATCCTGAGTGGTTTGTCATGCTGTGCTATTCTCAAAGAACTGTGTGCAGTTACAACAATTGTGAATGCTAATAATATGCTACCTCAATGCTAGCTCCAAGCGGTTAGCCACTATATATGTCTTATAGTACAGAGCACAAGCCTGAACTGATACAATTGTGATGAGGGCATCCCTGCACATTTAAGATCCTGGTAAATGATGAAGATGTCACCACCCTCTCTGAGAACACATCAAAATACACACACAATGCACAACTAGACATTGTGATCCCCTTACCTTTGAATCAGTTTGAAACATATGGTATACTTTAAGTCTGTAAGAAGTTTTAAATTCATGGCTATCTGTGTATTATAGATAAAATGGATACACTTCCAGATTTTACACTTATTCCCACCAGCGGCCGTATGTGCAACAACTATTCTGGCCTGTGGCCAATGTGTGTGTCTTATCATTTGCAATATGGTTGTAGTCTGGACATTAGAAGTGTTGGGATTTATTGAATGAAGCTAAAACAGTATCTCAAGAACCTTGTGAGCTGTTCCATATTGAACTACTGAGCCAGAAATCTATCAGAATAGATTGACTGAGCCCTGTCAGAAGAAAAACAGTCATGAGCATGGTGGTGTGTGTCAGTCAAGAGCAAAATTGAATCTGCTTCCTTACAGATTTGGGTCACGATTACTCTCATGGAGATGGACGGGGGAAACAATGGTGGTTCTGCAGTACTACATGGATAATTGGACTGAGTGTGGAAGACTTTGTGTTCTAAAAAATAATTTCTTTCAATATCACTGTTCAAGTTGGTGTAGCACAGAAGTCTCTTATTCATTGAAAAATGGCAATTTCGGGCATGGATCAAATACAACCCATTAACCCATTAATTTCTTCAGTGAAGTTCTACTCTGGATTCCATTCAGTTGTAAATAGACATGGAGTATTATCTTCTTAATTGTGGCAACCAAGTTTTGTAATTCGTTCCATAGGCAAGCCTGCCTGGGCCTGCCTTTACAATAAGAAGGGAACGATTTTATTGTTTCAACAGGCTTTTATGGAGCAGTTGGTAGACTTGGTGTTTTGGTCAATCACTGCTGAGCTCTTTTAATTAATACAGTTGATCTACATAATTATTTTTATTTTATTATTTATTAAGCCATTTTTGTCTGTACAAATGGAAGAAGAATTAGGTCAATATTCAAGTACCTAGTTGCTGGCTGATTGGCTAGCTGCCCTCATTGATGCTAGCTGTCCATAAGGGAAGGGGGAGGGAACTAGTTAGCTAGCAAGTGTGTGCTTACATGATGCTGACTGACACACACACACACACACACACACACACACGCCACCTCTTCTACTGTTTTTCTTCATTTTTTTTGTAAGGACAGAAATTCACCTTTGGTTGACAGAAGGTCACTCCATCCCTCATTCATTGTGCTGTAGAATAATTGGACAGCTGCATAAATGAAATCACATTTTGTGGTAGTTTAGCACAAAATTAATTTTTCCCCTCCCCAATTGCTTCAATATTTTGCATGTGAACTTGTATTTCAGTCTTTTTAGTAGAAGATCATGCTATTAGTAATGTGTGCTCCTGGATAACCCATTTTTCTCTTTTTGAAAACTATGTAATGTAGAAAACTTTTTAAACTTGGTAAGAATAGCAATAGGCCAAAACCCCAAAAGTGATGCATTATTTCCATGATCTAAGTGCTGCGTGGCAGCAGCTGAGCTGTACACTGTTTTCAATGCTACATTAACTTTTCCATTAATGCTGGTGCTGTAAAATATTAAGCCCTTAAGCAATATAAATCTGCTGTCTGATTTGTGTTCCTTGATACATTTGCTATAGTTGCTTGTTAGAACCACCATTATGCTTTCTATTAGAAGGTGGCTTTCCTTTTTGTTTTGATGCTAGATTGGTTTAATAGGGTGCCTGGAGAAAAGGTGCCTTATTAACTCAGTATTTGCTGATTCAGGATCACATCCCACAAAGAACATGGCCCATAAACTCATATAGTGGCCACTGTTAAATATTATTCTCATCTGGGAAGTATAAAACACATCACAGGCTGGTCATGCACATCATGGGCTCATCTTTGGCTCTGGAAATATGCAGCCACATGTACCATTACCACTGAAATACAAGAATAGTGCTATTCCATTTTTTTCCATTCCCAAGGAAGGATGGCCAACTATCTTTTATACTCATTCTCCCTTCTACACCTAATTCTCTAATACAGTTGAAAGATCTATTCTTTCACAGTCTTTGTGTGTTCTTGCTAATAAAAGAAAATTCTGCCTTTTTTTATATTTACTAGTTTGTTTGAAAAATGTGATTTTGTACATGAAAATCTGATTTCTATACTGTGTTTCAGTCAGTTTCATGCCCTTTGGCCAGGCATTGAAAGTTCATAGCCCTAGATGGTGCTTTATGCCTAGGACAATATTTTTCAGGCAGCATTAGTTCATATGCAACCAGAATATGGGAGATACTTTATTTTCCCACTGTGGCTTTGATGCATGTGCTGTTGCTACTCAGGAGCAGTAGGGGGCAATGGAAGGACAATGCTGGGATGCTATAATAAGCCACAAAATGTCCAGGCTGTAAAGGACCCAAGTGGTAGCAAGAGTGAACAACAAAAAACCTACTAGGGCCAGAGATGTGATTTAGATTAGTGAGTGCACAGAGTTGTTGAAACCCAATGAGCTGAGGGCCAAACTAGACCATACAACAAATATGTAATTATATTTCTGATGTGTTGCCTTTTAAATGAAATAGCAGGTGAAGGCCAGGGTCTAGTCAGGACTATGGTATAGGACAGGAGTTTAATCCTTCCTTGCTGTGCTGCAGTCCTGATGAAAACCGCCCCTT
The DNA here is from genome assembly GCA_021292165.1 of Shinisaurus crocodilurus. Classification (NCBI taxonomy): domain Eukaryota; kingdom Metazoa; phylum Chordata; class Lepidosauria; order Squamata; family Shinisauridae; genus Shinisaurus; species Shinisaurus crocodilurus. The sequence continues at coordinate 258,595,801 of CM037878.1, read as the reverse complement.
CCCCTAAATTGCACTTCACTTGAAGAAAAAAGCTGCCAGTGTGGTACAGTGGTTAGAGTGTTGGACTGGGGAGAGCCGAGTTCAAGTCCCCACTCTGCCATGAAGCTCACTGGGTGACTTTGGGCCAGTCACTGACTCTCAGCCTAACCTACCTCACAGAACTCTTGTCAAAATAAAATGGCAAGGAGGAGGATCATGTACATCACTTTGGGCTCCTTGTAGGAAAAGGTGGGATATAGATGTAACAAATAAATACATAAATAATTTTTTACTAATTGCAGCTTTCCTCCCAGGATGAAGAGCAGCTTGGAGGGAAGATTTTCATTGGGGCCAAGGTGTAGGGAGGGAAGGGTTACCACCACCACCACCACCACCACCTATTTCTTTTTCAAAACAAGACATGTGAAATGCGATTGCACATTCCTTGTAACATCTAGTTTGATGTGAAATGCCATTGCACATTCCTTGTAACATCATCAAAGTCCTTGAGACTTTGATGAGGGAATGTGGTAAGCTGGGGATCCTACCAGTGGAACCAGTGGAATCTGGCTGTAAAAACATATCAATGACTGCTGAGGCAGGATGCAGTGTTCCGGAAGAGGGAAGGTGAATATCATTATTTTGCATGGTGCCAACGTTCCCCCTAGGGCCTGACTCTATGTTTTTACTTTGGAAAGAACTAGCAATATTATGTTGCAAGATCAAAAGTATGAGACAATTGTTTGCTTTTTTCCTGACACATTATCTCATTTTCAGAGAGTGTTGTTTGAAATGAAATCATATTAAAGGGTGGTAGAAAAATAGCACTGCATTAAAAAAAAATTCATGAAACTGAACCAGTAATTTAGGAGAAATGATTTTGTGAAATTTGCTGATCCATAAGCATGCTTACTTAGAAGAATGCCCCACTGAACTCAAATGGGGCTTACTTCTGTATTAGGATTGCATTGTTAATCTCCGATTCTGTCCCCCCCCCAAAAAAATACAGCATGGGATGCCTTTTAAAGTTTTGGGTCTGCTTTGGAAAGCACCGTTAGATTTTTGCAAGACATTCTTTTTGTTTTTTTAAAAAAAGAAATCCTAGTTTTCCTAGAATTCAGGTTTAAAAGTCAGGTTACATAGAACAGCACAGTATGACTTTATATTTTTAACAAGCCTGGTTAATCAGTGCCCTTTCTTTGGAGGAACATTTAACACTGCATCTCTTGAAAATGAGCTGCTGGAGGGATGATCCACCCACAGTGTTCCCCCCCTGAAGATACTCAGCTGTTGTCCACTATAATAGTGGTCCCCAGTGAGTGGCAAAGGAGGCAGCCATTTTTATGGTGGCAGCTATTTTCAATTTCCCAAAATTGAAAAAGCACTGCAGAACAGAATTTTCTAGAAAAACAGAATGGTGGCTGTTATTCTGTCAGAGCTCCAGTTACTTCTCCCCAAAACAATTCACCATCACCACCACAATACAGCCAAATCACAATAACCAATTTTAAGGGGGGTGAAATGGCTGAAAAGTGGACCTTGTCAATTCTCTACAGCTGGCTATAGTTTGCAAATATAGTTGATAATATAGTTGCAAAAGCTAAGAATGTATTTTTATAAGAAATAAATGGAAATTCTATAAAATATTAAATATGGTAAAAAGTAAAATCAATTGTTAAGGTATCTTCAGTATCAGGTTGAACAGTCACTAACTGTAATGATGAGTCTTGCAATTGTGGTTATGGTTAATTATAATATTTATAAACTATAATCCAGATATCGTTTTTTATATTAGTAAAATGGGTATCTATGTGGACAAGTAGTGTGTCAAAATTGGAAGAGAGGACAATAAAGTGGGCCCCTACAGTTGGTTGAAACCCTCAAAGTATGCAGGGAAATCCTGCTTTTTATTCTATTTTTTATTTAATATTTTTTTAAATGGAAAAAAGGCTTTGACTCCCCAAAATTGGTGGGAACCAAGGGTTTTGCCTGTGTGCTACCCCTTTGTTGCCACTGAACAATGGCAGCAGAAAGACATCCCCAAGGCTAAGGAGATCAACATTTCCATCATTTGCTGAACCAGCATCAACATTTCCATCACTTGCTGGATATAAAATGGATATGTGTGGATACTCCCTACATTCCATTACTGTCAATGGAATATACACCTGGATGTGCATGCAGGTACACTCCATTAAAAGCAATGTGGTATGGATAAACTACATCAACACTTGGACACATCTGATTTATGTCCCTGAGTCAGCAACTGATACATGCATGGGAGTCTGTTTCTATGTGCAAATCTCTTGAGTTGGATTGGAGTGAGGAAATATGAGTGGGGGTAGGGAGCGAGAAAAAAAATGAAAAATGTGTCCCTCTTTGCCTTATTCTAGTTCCCTCTCATCTACTTTGTTTTTTTGTTTGTTTCTTTTATTCTCACTTGTTAGTGACATTCTTTCTTGTCTTCATTTTGTAATGATGGGAATAAGTGAATAGATGAAATCTTGTTTTGTATGGTAGTTAAGAGAATAAAAATGTAGTCTTTTGTCCTAGTCTTAAGGCACTATGTTAAAACTGAGAAACCTTTTGTTTATAATGAAATAATGTGAAGTTTATTATATCTTTATGGGTCCTGCATAACATCAGTGTCTATAGTCAGTATGTAAAATGAACCAGTCCTGTTCCATTGAAAACTGTTTGGACAGTGATTATTTTCTCTGTCATCTAAACTGTATTTCACTAGACCTTTCAGTACCTTTTGTTGAATGAAACAAAGTTTATGAAACACATTTCAAGATTATTTTCAGTAAAGTTGATGATATATGTTCTCTTGCTGAGGTTGTATCAGAAAATCAATATTTGTAAAATTGAAACAGTATAGGTTTGTATTGATCTATGTGGCTAAATCAAAACTAAAGGCTTTGTAACAGCTTTCTTAGACAGCCAGCTACCTACTAGTGGCAAACTATCAATTTTAGCTTTCTACTGATAAATCAGCTTGAAAATTGGATGTCAAATTTTTTTCAGTGAAGTAGTGATTTTCTTCATGCCCTTTAACCTTTCTTTATATATTAGATTGGTTTATAAGGTTAAGCTTACCTTCTGTAGCCGAGTTGTAAAAAAAAAAAAGGCATTTAGATGGAATTGTTTGGGGGGGGAACAAAGTTTTTGAAACTAAATTTTATTGCCCTCTTTGTGTTTGCTTGTGGACTTGGAGAATAAATATTTCCAGGTTTCCCTCCCCTAAAAATGAATTTAATATTTCAGATGGATCTGGTTTGAACCTGTTATTTCAAATAGGTTTCATATTAAGATTTCAGGAAGATTTCATTTCCTAAAGGAGGAGGTCTAACATTTTGCATTAAAGGATTGATTTCTTGTTGTGGTGTTAAGATTTTTAACCACTGATTACCAGTTACAACTGTGTAGTAAGAGATTAGTTCATCAGTAGGTATGTATATGTCCCCTCTTTCTTTTTTTTAATAACTGGACAGATGGTAAATGTCATCTTATAAAGTATCCCAGTATGTTATATTTTCTAAACCAGGCTATTCAACCCATTGACTATAAGGAATACAGCCTCTTCTGAATATAATGGTATAGTCCTTGATGACATTTGACAGTATTATTCTTTTATTCTTCTACTCCGGACCATAAGTTAACTTAAGAAAGGGTATTGATTGTGAAGTTTTCTGTTGGGTAATTACTTCTTGCTGGAGAAAAATGTGGTGTGTATTGATCTAGATGGAAGCATTTCAGTAGCAGTTTCCCTTGGTTAACAGTGACTGCCATCTTTCAGCCATGATAAATGGTAACATTGTGGCTCAGTATAATTACTTTGTGGTGAAATGAACCACTTGTACTATTCTCCTAACCCCATTCCCCCATATCAAGGGGCTACCACAATCTTACTCTGAAGGCCATGATTTACTGAACTAATCATTCTCTTAATAGAACAAAGTCTTTTCCAATACATTCTTAGTGTACTTTTAAGTGAAATATTATTATTTTTAAGTGAATTGCTTTATTTTGAGTCTGTGAGGGGTTTTTTACTTTTTTTTTTTTTTTTTTTTTTTTGCTAGCTCTTCCCAATTGATCTTGACCTGAAAAAAGCTATCCCTTTAACTTCAGTTATTGGTGTTTTAAGTAGATAGAGGAGACTTATTTGGATGTACAGCATTTTATCACTATTTCTTTTGTCCAGAAATAGTACTGTACCCTTTTCTTATGCAATAGCCCCAGAGCCAACAAGGACAGGATGAGCTAAAATCTAAATAAACAGAAAAATGAAAGTTATGGTGCCAATTTACAGCTACAGTATTTCAGTTTACATATATGCAAACAGTGCTGTATTGTGAAAATAGTTTCAACTAATGACTCAGGCTTCATACCTTATATTTTGTAGGACTACTTATTAGGTTAGAACTACTACTACCTCATTAAACCTACTCAAGAATAGGCTTATTATTGCCTTAGACTTGTTTCCAAAAGCCGATTTTATTGTCTAATTCTAAATCAGTGACTCTGCTTACATACAAGTCCAGAATTCATATCAGAGACAGCATCTATTCTGCTGCCAGTTGGTCCCACTGTTAATTTCTCTGAATGTCTAACTTTAACTTTGCTTGAGGCTATAGCTCTTTCCTCTATTATTAGCTGACTGAATAATTCAGTTCACATATTGTTACTAAGATATTTATAGACTATATTCTGACCCCATGTCTTGATGCTTATAGTCTGTCTAAATTTAGCTGATTTACTCATTTTCATAAATCACCCTTCATTCTATGGTTGGTTGCCATTGGCACATTCTCCATGTTTCTAAATTCTCCTTAGACTGTTTGATACACTGTTGTAAGAAGCCCCTTATTCATAGCTTAGATTTTAAAATCCAGTTCTGTGTGTACATTGTGGAATTTTGTGGTTGGGAGCAAAGAGGTCATGTTACATTTCTACTGTACTGCCTCAGAAAATGAATTCAGTTTCACACATATGTAAAGCAACAAAACTAAACTAATTTCTGCCAGAGCTGACATTGGTTTTGTTAGGACTGATGGCAGGGACTTTTTTTTCCTAAGCGGTAGAGTAGTAGTGTTGTAGTGTTACCTTGCTTCTGAGAGTATGGCAATACCCATCAAAAGAAGCAAAAATATATTACAGAAAGGCTTGGATTGTGAACTAGTTAATATAAAGCCTTAGACAATGTTGGTAAGACAATATCACTAGAAAAAAGGTTAGTATTATTGGCCAAAGGGTAAGGAGTCATTTTTTGGTGGATATTGATATCCAGAGAAGTTTAATTTAGCTTATTTAAACACTGTATTTCATCCAGGCTAATAATGCTAATAAATGAACCTCTAAAATGATAGGCTTGAGGCCTAACTTTTGTTCTGTTCAGGGAACAGGGCTTTCTTGTCTCCCCCTTTTCTCTGCAGTCCCCAGCACCTGCCAAAACTCTGTTCCCAAGGATTGGGGGAACCTCTAGAACAGGTTGACATGTGGTGCAGTGGAGCTGCTACAGGACAGGGGTGTTGGCAAAATAAATCCTCCAGTGCATGCTGTTGCAAGAGTACCTTAGGATTTAAGCCATAGCCTTTTGACAAATGAATGTTGAAATTCTGAAAGCAAAGTTATGAAAGAACATGTAATGTTTTCTATTTTTAAGCAGAAAAAAGGGAGCAAATCCATGGGAAAAGCAAAAATAAATTTATTTAACTTTTAGAAACTCCTTTTTTTTAACCTATGCTCTTTTTGAGGAATACTTGTACAAATAAAACAAAATTTGAACATGTGTTTCTAGCAATAGGAAAATATGCCATCTTCTCAGTTTGCTGCTAACCTTATAAAGCAGATATAAGCTCCCTTCACATGTTGACCAAGGTAATCCTATATATGTAGACTTCCTTTGCTCAGACATCCATAGCATCTATGCCCTACAGCCAGGAAAGCTGCACGACATCAGTAGTGGGACTAACGGTGTGTCCCCACTTCCTCTTTCAACATGTGGACCCCCTTGGCACAAGGTATGCATAAAGGGGGCTATAATCAGCAGACAAACTTAGAAAGCCCATGTAGAAGAACTTTGTGTTTCCTTGATAAGTCTACTACCAAACTCTTGCTTGCAAGAGGGTATCTAACCGTCCTGCAAGCAACCGTCCAGTATCTAACAACCTAAGGAGAATGTACAAAACGTAAAAATTGCCAATGTTAATCTAAGTTCTCCATAAAATGAAAGGTGTTTTCTGAACTTTGGGGTAGGGTTAGGATGGTCCCTCTTATTTTTCAGTTTTAAAGAAAATATCTTATGTATTTATTAATTTCTACCCTGCGTTACAGCCCATAAAAAGCAAATTTGCTGTGCCTATACTCAGTATTACCTTTGATGGAATTGTGCAGTTGATAATTAGCTATTTGGTGTTATAATAACCTTTGTCCTGATTTTAAACCATATAGCAATATGACTTCATTTCAATTTAATTGTAAGCCATAGAAGAAAACAAAATTAGTTGAAATAAAATAAAATAAAAATAGCATATTTAGCAAGCAGCTGATCTGTTTGTAAAGGGAACCACTTTATCTGTTCTCTTTTCCTTTACAAAATCCAATAAACTGCTATTATATTCCTTTTAAATGGTTCCATTACTAGGATTCTATAACAGACTAATCTCTTGATAATTATAATAAATGCCTATAATCAAAGCAGGAACCATTTAAAATAGGAAGAAAGACTGTTTTCCATCAAACACATTGTTGTTCTCTGACCTTTGAAGCATTAAGCTACATCATACACCACTACCTATAACTACAATGTAGCTTTTCCAACTTAGCTTGTTCAAATAAAAATAAGTGGTTGAGATCAATGAAAATGTGGATTGACATATTAAGAGTTTTCTTTTCAACCTTTCTACAAAGTAGGAAGAATTAAATGGATAATGACACTAGGTTCTAACTGGGGACAAAATCTGTGGGATTTAGATTGCAACCTCTGTAATTTAGTTAGAATGTAAAGACTGCTTTGAAAAGTATATATATATATATATATATATATATAGGAAAACTCCACCTAAATGAAGTGCACATACCAATGCTGAGCTTTATGAAAGTATTGTTTTCCTTAACACAAAAACTGGTATTGTATTCACATGAACAAACAATCATTTCCAGAGATCATTTAAGTAACTGAAGGCTGATAAAATTACGGGAAATGACTATATGTGATCAGAATGGCTTTCATCTGCATTTTGTTAGACCAAGCATTGATTTCACTTTTCAGCTGTGAACAGCAAGAGGCCAGCTGTGGCCAAAGGAGGGAGCAAGCAGTGAACTAGGGTCACAATAGAGACAGAGCTGTCAGAAAATGCAACACTTTAATGATTAGAGCATATATATATGCTTGTATATATATTACAAGTGTTTGAAAATTATATCCAGTGGATCCACAGACTGTCAAAAATAGTGGATTTAAGTTATGGCAGATTAAATCTTTGAAATGTAGTTAAAGTAAACAGAATTATAAGAGAAAAACAAACAAAAGCAGTCGAATATAACTTCAAGGCAGAAACAACTCCATTTTACTTAGTATTCCCAGATGTGTTAAAGGAAATTTTATAAAAGTATTCAAAAAATCAAGTTCCCATTTAAAAACCTTTCAGAATCAGTGAAATTAACCTTTATTCAGACCCTCCACAGCTGTCCTAAAATGTTCTAAAACTATTGCCAGATAGGTTTTTTAAATAGTTAGCATTACTTAACAAACAGTCATTACTCAGGGGCCATATTATACTACTGGCAAGCAAACATTAGTCCATTGTCAATGGCGTAATACAAAATGCTGAAATACTGATAAAACATTAACCATAGCATTTGAAGGGTTGCAATTATTTTTGAACAGGAAGGATATTATTAGGATTTCTTTTTAAATGTAAAAATAAAACTTAGGATATAATTAACATCCTGTTGAATTTGAGATTTATATTCCTGTTGGTTTTTAATTGAAAACGCACTGAATCCTAAGGCTTTAATTCAAAGAACTGATATCTACATTATGCGTGGGGGCACTTCTGTTTCAGCTGAGCGGTGGTAGCTTTTCAGCACTAGAAACTACAGCAGTATAAACACCAAGTGAAATTCTGTCTGTATGTGGAGTTATCTACTGAGCACACAGGTGATTTTTTTGGATTTCAATCTTAAGTAAATTCACATCATTCCCTGAAATGGTAAACTTGAGTGACTGAGTGCCTATAAGGGCCACTCAGAAATAAGCCAGTTGTCCCCCATACTTACAGGACTCTCTGGGTACATAAATATATACACACTCATTTAAAAAAAAAAAAAGAACAACCATAACTTGCGTACTTCTAGGACTTTTGGAACAAGGACACAGATATAAGAAAATGTTAGAGTAACTGACCTTGTTGTCTGGAGAGTGAACTTCTGGGTTCACACTGAGTGCCAAAGAGAGCAGCTCCTGATTTTGCAGCTACCTTTTGTTTTGTATTTTTGTTTTTTGGGGGGTGAGGGCGGGAATGTTGCTACCCAATCACAGCAATGCCAAAATCTTAGATTTCTCCATTGTTTTGTATGGGCAGCACTCATTTACACTTTGGGGGATGGTGGGAAGGTCTAAAAGAACCAGAAAGTGGGCTGACTGTGTCTGTCTAGCAATTGAATCTATGGTTACAGGTGGTTGAGCCATGAACTCTTGAAAGTGTCATGGGGGGAAATGGAAGAGGGGAAGGGAGGAAATTGATGTGCTTGAGACGCTAATACAGTGTTCCAGCCTTGGGTCCCCAGATGTTTTTGGCCTACAACTCCCAGCATGCCCCAGCCATTGTAGCTGGCTGGGGCATGCTGGGAGTTGTAGGCCAAAAACATCTGGGGACCCAAGGTTGGAGAACACTTCCCTAATAGTATTGTGAAGGTGGACTATGAAGTTTAAAAATTATCCTGCCCATGTATACCTCTTCTATATGTTTCCTTCCTATATAGCAGCCAGCCCTGTTCCAAACCCTTTTAGAACTATATAGCACAGGGATGTTGAAGAGTCCTTGATCTTGAGTCAAGAGTCAAGTCTCGAGTCTTTGGACCCGAGTCTCGAGTCCGAGTCCAAGTCCTTGGTCCAAAATGGTGACTCACGAGTCCCGAGTCCCGAGTCACTCCCAAAGCTGACTCCACGAGTCCGTATTAAAATCAATGGGTTTTTCCCCCAACAAAATAAGGCTACTTCAGATGTGTGGCTTAAATTAATCTTGACACCGTTGGGGCTGCGCTCCTGGTAGCTGTCCATAGTGGCTGAGCAGCGGCGCGCCTCGCTTCCATGCGCTCTTCGCCGGTGATCGTGCTCCTCTCTACTCCGTCTGGCACAGTACAGGGATGTTGACGAGTCCTTGGTCTCGAGTCACGAGTCGAGTCTCGAGTCCCATTAAAAATATTGGGACTCAAGTCTGACTCGAGTCAGAGGGGGGACTCAGACCGATTCACGAGTCGAGTCCTGGAGTCCGAGTCCCCATCCCTGATATAGCAGCAGGGGAATGGTTGGAAAGAAGAAAGTGTCTTCTGTGAGCCTCAAACAACACTGCAAGATTCCACTTCCAGGCCATCTGGAGTCTCATGAAGTCTCATGTTAAGGGCTGGGAATCTACTGCAACGTTTTGTTAAGGCCCTACTTGTATTTTTCTCTTGTTAACCTTCTCTTTCAAAATTTGTTCCTTCAGCTTTGAATCCAGTAATTTATCATGGTCGGTAGTTCTAAATATCCTGTCTGCACACACTGACTTAATCTGTGGTAAATCTCAATGTAGAAGAAAGATCATATAGTGATAAAAAAATATATAAATCTCAAATTCACAAATACTGTTGTTTTAAGTTTACAATCACAGTACATCTTGATCTCAGTGCAGTTGAAGGCTTCTTTTTTAAAAAATCTATTGGGTGGCAATTATAAATTGGCTGTGTCACATTGGATTGCTTTGAACAAACTAAATTATAGAGAATCTCTTTATTATAGGGCAATGCAGTAAAAAGCACCAATAGATTTTGTACTCTGTGCAGTAGCTTAATCAATTTCATAGCTCTCATGAAAAGAAAGGACTTCTCTGTATTTGTACCAATAACATAGGGAAATAGATAGAAAATCAAAAGGTCATAGTTCAAAATTCCTTGTCTCAGAATCTAGTAGTTTGACCTTGAACAGAGAGATTCTCTTAAATCTTTATATAAATAATGAGCATAAAATGTTATGCACTTATGGACAAATTCTGCCCTTTAAGTTCCTGAAATGGAGTTTAAGACACTAGACAAACAAGACAAAATTGGTTGCTTGAAAACCAATAGATGAAAAGTTAAGTGGTGTGTTTAATAATGGGCAAAATTGTGTGTCTGCTTTGATCTTATTTATGTACAGAGAACGTGTATTTTTTTTTAAGTGGACAAAATAAATCTAACTAGGACCAAACTAGACGTGACGTTTGCCACATAGTTTGCCCTCATGTAGCTGTGTGGTTTTTTTAATGGGCAGGTGCTGAGCAGGATAGGAACTGTGGCATTCGGGAAGGGTAGCTTTTGCCCCCGCTGTGGCCCCTTTTGGAATCACACCCACCCACACTGGGAGGAAAGTAGAAAGCTCTCATTGCTGCTAAAGGGAGCTTTCTTCCCATTGTGAATAGCATAAGTGGGGGGTGGGGCAGGATTCTGACCATGGGGCTTAAATCTCCTCTTTGCCAATGGCATGGTCCCGATCTGTCATCCCCCCACCCCATACCAGCTATTTATTTTTAAGAAATCAACAACTGAAAGGACAAATATCACATCTAATTTGGCCCTCAGGTATTTTGGTGTCATGTGTTCTTTTATAAATCGACCCAATCTATTATTACTAGCAGTAGCTTCTATATGCTTCTGCCATTTGATGGGCATCTTTTTAGCTTCTTCATATAATGTTCCATAGTCATTAGTTTGTCTGCATGGTCTTTCTGTCTACTTTGCCTGATCTGCTCTGTATGCTCAACAGCAGAGAGATCCTCATGAAGGGGAGGAAAGGTAGTGAGCTATATTTAGAGGACAGAGAAAGCCTGCTATCTTTTTTCTTGGGAGAAAGCCCCTCCACAAATATTCCATCCTGGGTTGGAATCCTGGGAACTACAGAAGGAGAAAGGGCAACAAGGCTGGCTGAGTATGCAGGCTGCCTTTGTGATAGCAGCCGCTAGCAGACCAATCCTCTCCCTCTATCATTACCTGCTTTCATGATTATTCTCATGGGACATGAATAGAAATATGGCCACAGAGCTGGATCTTAGCTGAGTGGGACTCAAGGAAAGAGAGGTGGTTATCTGGCTGCTCCTGAAGAAGTCTAGCCTGGACCCAGACGACAAAAACGATTATAGGGTGGTTGCTAACATCCCCATCCTCGGTAAGTACTCAAGCAAGTGGTTGCTGATCAGACACCCTTGGATGAAATTGATTTTCTAGATCCATTTCAATCCAGTTTCAGGCCTGGTTTTGGAGGAGAAACTGCCCTGGTCACCCTGTGAGATGACTAGTTCTAGGAGAGGGACAGGAGGAGTATGACCCTGTTGGTTCTTTTCAGCAGCTTGCATTACCATTGAGCATGGTATCCTTCTGAGTTGGGATGTGGGGTCACTGTATTGCAGTGTTCCACTCCTGCTTGGATGCCTGATTCCAGGGTTCCTCAGAACTCTCTTTTTATCCCCCATGCTTTTCAACATCTACATGAAACCACTGGAATATGATCTGAGGTATCACCAATATGCAGATGACACCCATCTCCACCTCTTGTTTTCATCTTATACAGGCAAGGCAATTGATGTTCTGACCCAGTGCTTCATCAGGGTAATGGACTCAATGAGGGCCAATAAACTGAGACTCAACCTCGTCTCTCTGGTTCAGTGGTGTTCACCCTGTTCTGCAGGGGGTTGCTCTCTTCCTAAAGCTGTGGTGCACAACCTGTGGCCCATATGTGGCCCCCAGACACATGTTGTGCAGCCCTCATGCTCTCCTTTGCCTATCAGCAGTATGAAAGCAGCGGTGTTGGTTGAGGGCACCATGAGGAGGAGAGGGCTAAACAGATAGCATTACCAAAAATTTTCATGCTCTAGTAACCACCCATTTAGATTGCAATGTGTTTTGCACAGGGCTGCCTTTGAAAATGGTCAGGAAACTGCAATTAGTCCAAAACAGGTCGGCTAGACAGTTAACTAGGACTGGTCAATATGATCATATTATGCCAATACTCTGTCATCTGCACTAGTTGCCAGTCTGTTTTTGGCCCAATTCAAAGTGCTGCGTTTAACCTTTAAAGCCCTAAACTGCTTGGGATCAGGTTACCCGAAGGAGCATCTTCTACCATATCTACCTATATGGACCCTGGTCATCTTCCAAGGCTCTCTTTCAGATGTCTCTGCCAAATCACAGGGGCTTTTGTTTTGTTTTTATTTTGGTTTTTCTTTTATACTGTAGTTTTAAACTTTTATATTGTATTTATCAAGTTGAATTTTATGGTTTTAATTGTTGTGAACTGCCCAGAGAGCTTTTGCTATTAGGCTGTATAGAAATGTAATAAATAATAAAAATAAAATGAGACAAGACAGGTGGCTATGAGAAAAAGGGCCTTTTCAGTGGTGCCACCTAATCTGTGGAATGCCCTCCCCTGAAAAGCTCACCTGGATCCTATGTTACGATATTTTCAGTGCCAGATAAAGAACTTTCTATTCTCCCAGCCATTTTAAGAGCCATTTTTAGTGCTTTAAGATCTTCACACAGCTTTATTTTGCTGATAGCTTTAAGACCAACAATGTGTATGCTACATTGCTTTTACCCCTTGCTGCTAGTGTTATCTTGGTTTATTATGTGCTGGATTTATTTTTAGATAGGATCTTTTCATAGGATCATAGAGCTGGAAGGGGCCTACAAGGCCATCGAGTCCAATCCCCTGCTCAATGCAGCAAACTAGAGGAGGGGTCTCCTATCCAAGTATATTTGTATGTTTCTTGTTTGTATTTTATGTTATTAATTTACCTGTATATCACCCAGAGAACTCCACCTATTGGGTGGTGTAAAAGTGCAATAAATAATTAAAGGGAGGAAACGGGCCTGGGATAAGAAGGCAGAGATTGCAGCAGGGGGAACCAAAGTGGTGAGGAGCAAATGGATGGAGGAAGTAGGGAAAGGTGGTGAGGAGGAGGGAAGGGGGGCTGGGGAAGAAATGTACTTACTTTGCATGGTTTGTGATGGGATAGTAGTTGTAGGCTTACTGAACAATAAAGACATCTATGAGGAGGAGAGAAAATATTTGATTCCTACTGTAAATGGGAGGCTGATCCTGTGAAAAAAATAAGCTAGGAAAAAGCAACCCTCATGAAATGTAAGGTTGGTAATGTCTGGATGGCACTACTTGCTGAAGTCTGTCCACCTCCTCCTATCAAAATAGGCCAGAACTCCAGTTGTGATTGGGGTGGTAGGGCAGATTTTATGAAAACCAGAATTCTATGTGACTGGAAAGTATTTTATCCTACCAATGTTGCTGGTCCAATGAAAGACTAAGAATTTTGAACCCTCTGTTAGGCTTGAGAGGCTATATACACCCATTAGTAAAGGTTGTTATTCTGCAATTGCACAATAATTACCCTGCCATACTTGTTCCATTTATTTCCTAATAGCTGATACATTTAAAAGCTAATTCTGCATTTAAAAAAGCATTTAAAACATGCTTAAAATTCCCAAGTCAACGTTTTTAAAAACATTTTTCACCTACAACTTTACTAACGCACATTTGTTTCCTCCCATTGTCATTTCTTTTGCTGTCTGTAGTGGGCTATGTATAAAATATTTTTTTCTTAGTGAAGATTGTAGAATTGCAAAGCTGAAGATTGTCCTTCCTATGAAGTTTCTTGTGATGGAAACAGTGTGTAGTGTTTCAGTAGATTTTTATTTAGGCACAGGTCATCAAAACCTACAACCTTGTCTAGTATTAATACAGACTACTCCAACCAATGGACAGATCTTTAACAACATGATTTCCCTGTACATCTGTTAGCAATATCTCATTTCCAATGCTTCCTATCCGTACTTTAAGAGAAGATTTATCTATGTTCAGGTCTTTTTCTTGTGGCAAAGTTCAGTGTTCATCTTTTGAACTGTGGCAGTTTGAGCAGCCCTGCCTCTTTAAATTTCCTTAATGTTTAGGTAACTTTAACAATTTTCTGTAGTTAAATTCCTTTGAGGACAAACTGTTAAAAAGATTAGCTTATAATAGCAGTTATGAATTTTGTTACTAACCTAGTAAATACTAATTTCTAAATGAATTTTCCTATTACGTGTATATAATTAACTACTATGGGTATAATCCAGTGGGGTACTGACACCCCCACTGATTCTCTTCCATTCCTGCCAGTTCTGCTGTGCAAGTGGCCCCCACCATTTTGCACAACAGCAATTTAGCACTTCTTGGGCAACCTGAAACAAGCATTTCCACTCATTTTGGGGTTTCCCCTAGGAAGCACTAAATCTCCCTTGCATAAGCGGTGGATCTTGCACAACAAAATTGGTGGGGCCCACTGCGACGACACGGTCCCTTACACTTTAGGACCCGACGCATAAACCCTTCTCAGGCTAAGCACCAACACTTAAAAACCTGAGGTGAGGGTCAAATGAAACCTTTCTCCTACCAATGAGGGAAAAGATTAATACTGGTTATGAAGGATCTATTTTACATTTATGATACTGTGGATACAAAGGTGTGTGTGTAGATTTAACAGTAATGCAGGTTAATAACGCCAAGCTGACACGTAGGATTTGGGTAGCAAACAAAATAAAAATAAGTTTAATTCTCAAAATCTTAGTTCCAGAAAATAACTTTAAAACTGCCTACCCCAAACACTTTGTAATTAACCTAAGTCCCTATAACTCCAAATACTTTCACTCTTCAGACAAGCACTGATTTCTCTCAAAACTCCTGACAGACACGACATGATTAACCTAACTCCCCAACTCTCTAACATACAATAATCACTCAACTAACTCAACTACTCTGACATCACTCAAACACTCCTTATATACTCCTCCCCCCACCCTTTCCAAGACATCACAAACCACACCCACTGAGTTCAACATTCTATACTCACTAAACATACTAATGCAGACATACACCAGGGAACTGAATTGTGGGGTTACGCCACACCCACCACTTGTGGAAGGGAATCGGCAGGGGCATAAATGCCCCATTGGATTCTGCCCTATGGTATAGAAAAGCTTAGTGCTCAAGCTGCCATCTTTTTTTCTGGTATTAATAGCCTGTGTCAGCCATTGATTTTTCCTCAATTCCCCCCTCCCCCAGTGTCTTATAAAGCAACTCCTGCTCCTAAGATACTAACCTTGCTAACCTGATCAAATACTTCAGTACTTTTAATATTAAGTGTTATAAATATTACAAATAATTTTAATATTAAGTGTAGTGTTATAAACTCTACACTAGCTATTCTTTTGAGGCATGGCTTTCTTGCTTCAGTCAAAGAATATAGTTATACAGTAGTTATTATTCTGTTGAGGACATCCTCCATGTTAAAAATGTCAGTTTCTGGGTTTGGGATGTTTGCAATCATGTAGGGAGGTAGGCTTCTCCGTGGAGGTTTCTGCTTGTGTGCAGTAGTGGACAAAAGAACAACAACATTAATAATAAATCATTATTTATGTCTTGCTTCCCACCATAAAAAAAAAGCAGTCTCAAAATGACTTGCACACACAGATACAAAAATCCATAATATAATAGAAAAATCCAAAATTGATATAAAGCATGATCAACACAATACAAATAAAAATAAACACCATAAAAACAATCTGAAAATATAACAATACAAAAAGTGTTCATCCACAATACACAAAATCTCTCTTCTCTTCTACCCCCCTCATAGCATAGAATACCACAGAAGCAGCCCACAACACTTGAGTCATAACTAATGTCCAAATGCCTGGGAAAATAAGTACGTCTTTGCCTGGCACCAGGTGAGCTTCCTTGGGGAAGGAGGAGAAAAGCCTGTCTAGCAAAAATGCAGAGCAGGATAAGCAGGGAGGCAAATATAGTCCTTGCCATTCCTCCCACTCCGCAACGGAAGCCCATAAGCCTCCATGTTTGGGGGCTTACAGGCATCCTGATAGGATTGCTTCCTTAGAGAATCTACACACTGAGATTTTCTAGGTACAGTTGCATACCAAATGAATGTTTCTCCTCATTCATAATGACTTGTATATGAAGAAAATTAGTATAAATGGAAAGCATCAAATTTAAAGACTTCCATGGTACATAATTAACCTGTTGAGACTATCTCAGCATATTGCTGAAACAAAGAATGGTAAGAACTAAAGGTTTATATGAATGAGATTTGCCTTGATAAGTCTGGATACTTTTTTCTGAAGGAATATTAAACCTTCATGCTTCAGTGCATAAGACAACTGCTAACTGATGGAGGTTAAGTGCAGTCTATCCCTGATGTGACATTTATTCCCAACAATGTCAACCACAAAGTTCCTTGCACCTTCCTTGAAAACATCTGGGTCTTGCCTGTTTTCTGACTGACCTAGTTGAACCAGTTGTCTGGTCAAATATCTCACTTGCTTTGGGAAAATAGCTCCTTTTTAAGAGCCCACTTCCACATATTTACCCCAGTACTTCATTATCGGCAACAGATTTAGCTTTTTGCAATGTGAGTTTCAGAAAAATGCAATGCTGATATAATTCATTTTCACAAGGGAAATGATCTGGACAGACATTTTTTTAGCAGGACTTCCCATTTTCCCACTCGCATGTCAACACCTGTAAACTTTCTGCCAGCAACAGGTTTCCTGATCTGATTGCTTACAGGTAACTATATACACTAACATAATGAACAATGAAGGACTAAGGCATGTTTCAAATTACTAATTTGGTTTCTTTAAAAAAATACTATTAGGCTTGCTAGATCTTTGTTTTAGGTTTTTTAAAAATCCTTTATAATTGTAAAAAGATTGACTAGTATTTTTATGTCATTACATTTTTCTTAGTGTATACAAATAGATAACTTGTTAATTCCTTACTTGCATCACATTTCTACAGTTTAAGCTTAGCAGTTGCAGATTCATGAGTCTAAGGGTGTGTTCGCACGACACGGGAACCGCGGGGGAGCAGAAGTCCCCCACGGTTCCTGTGTCATGCAAACGCCGACCGGGGGTGCCCCCGCGGGAAGGCCGCATGTGGGACGCATGCAAAGTTACCATGGTCAGTAGAGGGGTAAGCCCCTACCGTGCGTGGCCACCCTGCCGTGCGAACAGCGGGCGGCTGTCCCGCGGGGGCCACACAGAGGCGGCAGCCCAGAGCGTCCGGAGCTGCTGCCGCTCCATCCTGTAGGGGCAAATGGCCCCTCTGGGCATCCCGGGCCCCACCCCCTAGTGCTGGGAGGCCCGCACTACAGTGCGGGGACTGCCAGCTCCACCAGGGTCCACCCACGAGCACAGGGCACAGGTCATCTGCGCCGCCCCACCAGACCCCACAGATCACACCGTGGTGCCTCCCCCACCCATAGCCTGGGTCATGCGAACCAGCCCTAAGGGTTCCAAGCTATCAGCACAAACAGGGGTAAGGCAAAAGGCCTCAACACTCCAAGTCACAGGCAACAAGGTTCCAAGGCAATACAGCAAACAAGGAGCAGGCAGGCGGTCAGACTCCAGCCCTGGTAACAGGCAACAAGATCCCAAGGCAACACAGCAGACAAGGAGCTGGCAGAAAGAGGGTCAGAGCTCAGTTCAGAAGTGCTCATGCCAGGAGAAGTCCAAAGGCAAGAGAACTTGCATTTAAGAAGATCTGGCCAACATTGTACAATTCTGTCAGCCTTATACTGCTGTTTTTATGCAGAGGCTGTCAGAGCCACACCCAAGTCTCAGCTGTGAGCTGTTAGTGGCTGCACTGAAAAAGGTCCTCCTTGTGAGCAAGCCTCCTACATGCAAGTAGACCTTTATCACAAGGAGGTCTCTAGCTTAGTCTCCTGTCCTTTCAGGTGGTGTCTTTTCCTAGTGCTTAGGGTTTTCTCTGCCTCCCCCTCTGAGGCAGAGTCCTTATCCTCCACAGGTGATGGCATCATGGTGGTCACCCCTGAGGACCCAGGCTCCTCCAGGACTACTGGCAGATCCGGAGCATTGCTGGTGGGTGGTTCCTGGTCCTCCAGCTCTTCCTCCTCTGGGGATTCTTCCAGTGGGGGCATGATAACTTGCATTAACCAACAACAGCAGTAATATTTCCACTGCTGCTGGGGATCAAATTGTATTGATTAACACATATACAAATACAGTTCTGAAATACTAGGAAAGAAGGAGTACATAGTCCCATGGGGTGAGAGTTGGGAGAAGGGAAGTATTCTGTTCACTCCATCACCCATGTCATTAATGAAGCTTCTGAGCTCGATCTTGGTGTATAGGCTATGCATATACATAGTGGGGGCACAGGAATAGGCATTGGAGACATGTTCTCACTTCTGTTGCACATATTACATTTAATATGAACTGGAGCCCATACTTCAGATTGCCTATGTAATCCATCTGCCCAAAAATGGTGTTGACAGATCTTGTAAGTGCATCCTACTCATGTAGGCAGTTATGTGATGGGCGCTAGCTCACTTTAAACTGTGTGTGTGTGTGTGTGTGTGTGTGTCAGGGGAGGAGATGTGCAGATCTGAGGCTGGTTCTGTACCCACTGAATATATAACCTGTACACCAAGCCATATGGGAAATAACCCGGATGTGACCCTTTCCTTTCCCCCAAACTCTTGCAATTGCTGACAGATAGGTCAGTGCTGGAGTGAGAATACATGCCTTGAAAAGAGTATCAGGAATATTTATTTATTTATTTTTTTATATTTATACCCCACCTTTTTTCCTGCAAGGAACCCAAGGTAGCTTACATAATCTTCCTCCTCTCCATTTTATCCTCATAACAACCCTGTGAGGTAGGCTGGCTTAGCTTGTAGTAGGAAGTGCAGGAAAAGATGGGAGATGCTGGTACCCTAGAATACAACTTTAACTTTTGAGGAGTGTATTTTGAATCCTCAGTATCATATACTGTATCTCTTCCCCACCAATTCCTGTTGAGAGTATATAGGGTGCAATATTTTATATATTGATTTTAAAATGTATATTCCACTTTTCCTTAAAAATAAACTCAAAGCAACTTGTAATTAAAGTTCATAAAATACATAAAACACAATAAAAACAGTTCAAATTACTAAAATCAATTTCATACAATAAAACCAAGAGCAATATATGATAACTCAGCATAAAAACAGGGAGACAGATGTTACAGAGGAGCTCTAGATGCGCTGGCACTCTGGCATGTGTAGTGTGCACTTTTGAGGGAGAAATTGGGGGGGGAACCTGGTGGATGAGAGGGGTGCTTAACCTTTTGCCTGTCTGCTGATTCACCCCACAAAGGTCCCTCCAGATTGTTCTTAAACTTCTCCTGCAGCCAGGCTCCAAAACAGAAGTGAGCTACAGTAAAACCTTGGATTGCAAGTAACTTGGTCTGCAAGTGTTTTGCAAGACAAGCACATTTTAAAAATAAATTTAAACTTGATAAACAAGTGACATCTTGCAATACAAGTACTGTAGTACAGTCAAGAAAAATGAAGACAGTGTAAAGTCTTTACACTTTATTCTTTATTGCAGCTTTAATTAAAAATATGTGTACAAATTTCTTATGGGGATTTCACTTTGATATACAAGTGCTTTGGATTACAAGCACGTTTCCGGAACGAATTATGCTTGCAATCCAAGGTATTACTGTAGTTTGAGAAAGAAAAAAAAGGCCCTTGGGGAAAGGAGCATTTGTAAGGGAGAATTGATGGGCACAGGTGGGGTTAAGTACCCTTTCCCCTCCCGCACACCAAACATTCCCTGCAAATGCCTTCCCACTCCCATAATCTCAGCAAATCAGTTTGCCATTATAATGTCTAGTTCTGCTTGAGAAAAGAGAGTATTGCCTGTTTGGAGATGGGCAACTCCTGAAGCCTCTTCACCAGTGCTCCAGAGGATGTAGTCTAACTGCTCTTCTTTTTACCTGTATATGATTTGTTCTTAAATATTTTTATTTATGAGAGTCTAATACTGCCAGGAATAATATGCACTTTAGTGCTGATCAATCCCCACTACATCAGCAAGTGCATCATGTACCATGCTACATACTTGGGAGTTTTGTTTCCTCCCCCCACCCTCCAGTGCATTAGCATAGTAGGACAGGGTGTAAAGCACAATATTGTTCAGATAACCCATCATAACAATATTGAACCTGTAGACAACATATCAATTGTTTGCATTTTTGGTTAGTGTCATATTGTTAATTTCAAGATTCTTGTCAACCCCCATTTTTAGTAACAAAATTTAATTTACTGCCAAATGAATGCATGCATTTGCATTTTCAGTAGGATATGGATTAACAATGGTTTCTGAATCATTATGTGAAACTTTAATATTGGTTCTGAATGCAAAACAGGCAATGTAACATGAAGATGGCCATGGTTGTTAATGGCTTGTTTTAGCTGGAAGCTATAAAATCATCCAAGGACTCTGTTGGTGTTGGAATAATAATTTACCTAGACAATTACCACATGGTGGAATTTTTTGCAGCTCTAATTCAGTGTTATTAATAATGAATAAAATTGCAATTTTCTCAGGTTGCTGGGGGCAATGGGGAATTATTTCAATGAATATTTCAGCACATTATTTTAATCATAGTTCCACAAAATTCAAGTGGTGATATTTTATACTTTTAAGTTTAGTCTGCTAAGGGACCATAGTGATTAAACTGCGAAATATTTGCTCTTAGGTCCATTCTATGATTTACAATCCTTTTTAAAAACACTGTAAAAGAAAGAAAGCTGTGTCATTAATACTTGTAATTTGATGCTGCATTTGTTAATGGGCTTGCTCTGATTAATGTTTTTTGCAGTAGGCAGAGCATTTTGAGGAGGGAGGCAGAATCTTTGAATGCTTAAATGCACATAAAGAAGCACTCGAAGAATACACATTTTGATCATTTGTAATTTTGTTGTAACTTTGTTTCCTTGTGATCAGTGAAATAAGTAGGCAAATATTTTATAGAACTACTCCCTCTCTGATAAAATGTACAGAGAGAGTCTGTATGCCAGTCCAGTAGATGCTGATCTTTGTTTTTGTTTCCCTAGCCAACTCCATGACTTCTGGCGCTTAGATTATTGGGAAGATGATCTGCGCCGACGGAGACGGTTTGTTCGCAATGCTTTTGGCTCCACCCATTCTGATGCCTTGCTCAAAGCTGCTGAGGAATATGGTCAGTACTCATTATAACACACCCACTGTCTAAAAAAGCTTTCTTTTTATTTTATTATAATATTTCCTCTCTTGCATTTAGTATCTTCGTTGCTTTACATGAAAGACACACATAGCTACACACACAGTAGTTTTCTAGCTTTCCGAGAGCCTGCTGATCCCTGGGAAGGGGTTGGTATTTTATTTAGGTAACAATAGGGCTGTGAACATGGCAATATTGCATTCAGGTAAAAAAAGAGGCTGTGAGAGTGAGGTGACAATCCACTCAGCTATGGAAAAGGTTGTAAGCACTTTACTGTATACAGTATCCTGAGGGAAATGTTCTATGAAGGTTAATATAAAGGGAACTTCCTGTTTGGCACATTTTAAGGGAAATTATGGAGAAGTGGAAGGGCCCATTCTCCGAGATTGGAAAATGGTGAATAGATAACATTTTCTTACTAGGTAGCATGTTCCAATGCAGAATACTTCTTATTTGGTTTCATGTGTCGGGGTGGGATGGGGGGCTGGGGCTGAGAAAAGTGCCAGTAACTACCACACTATGTCAGACTGGCAGGGGAAGTATGCATGAGGAGGTGAGACCGCAGTCCAGTCTAGGGAGGATGGTGTGTGTGTGTGTGTGTGTGTGTGTGTGTTCCTTTTCAGAAATGTGGTGAGTCACTATTTGCAAAAAGAAAATGAAATCCCCCCCACCCCCCAGGTACAATCCAGCAAAATTTAAATGTAAACACTTTAAAGTCCAATTGATTTTACTGGGAATGTTAACAAGGCCTGTACAACTTATGCCACAGGATTCCAAACTTTGCAGTTTCATTAAGTTATGCCACTTAAGCAGCTTTGCGCTATTTTCTTGGTTAAATACTTTATTGGGATGGTTGGGCAGCATATGATTTATAAAAAAAAGATTTTTTAAAGAATTGAATGATTCTTAAAAAATCAAAAATTGAGCAAAGAAGGCGGAACTGTGGAAGAAAGATAATGTATCTGTAACATGAAGTAGGAGCCTACCAAGCCTTTGATGCCAAATAAAAGAAATCCCAGCTCATGATCACTGAGCATTCCATTTTAATGCTTTTTGCTTAGGGTTTAATTTAACACTAAGATTCTTAGGGTTCTTGTGAAGCTTCTGTATTCCACTTCAAAGCCGTACTCTTGACGCCATGATATGATTGGTGCTGTGTAGATTTTTCAGAGCCTTTTGTTATAACTCCACTGATGTGTTTTTTTTCTTTTCTGGAAGTATATGTACATAGAAACTTTGAATACCGTTGGTGGTTGTACTTTAACCCTGGTTGATATTAGTAAAGTATGCCACCACTTTTGTGTGTTACATTCTTAGGTTTTATATTATTACTTTCCTAGGAACATTGGAAGCTGCCTTATAACAAGTCCGACCATTGGTCCATCTATTTCAGTATTATCTACACTGAATGACAGCAGCTCTCCAGAGTTTCAGACATGAGTCTTTCCCAGCCCTAACTGGAGATACTAAAGATTGAACCCGAGACCTCTGGCATGCAAAGCATGTGTTCTCCTACTGCCTCCTTCCTAATCTAGAACATTGGTCTTCAACTGAGAGGTCAGGACCCAAAACTGGATTGCAGGTCAACCTAAGATGGGGTCATACTTAGAAGCACAACTACCATTTTCTTTGTTTTTCTTTAAAAAAATGTTTTGAAGACAAAGGGAGAGCAAAGCAAAAAGATGGACGCATAGTGAGAGACAAGAAAAAAGCAGAGGGAAAGATGCAGAAAAATGTCCAATATATGGTTTAAAAAACAAATAAAAGTGGGTCCTGATCTAAATGGATTGAAGACTATTGATCTAGTCTAGATTCTTGACTATGAAATCATGCATGATGTCTTGGCATAGTGATAGTATCAGACTAGATCCTGCTCCTAGAAGCAAATAGTCTAAAACCAAGCAATGGTAGCAGGAGCAACAAACATGATGAGGATGGCACATTTATGCACCCTAGCATGTTTACCGAGTGCCAAGCACCCTAAAGCAGAGAAGAGCACAGGGCCTGCCCTAGGAAATTGTAGGATTAAAACGGAGAATACTAAAAAATGCCTTTATTTATCTAACATAATTAAGAAAACCTCATAGTTTGCCTACTATTTTATTTCATTGCAAAGGGAAATAAAAGTGGCATGCGTGAAGAGAATTGTTGGTTGTGTTATCATTGTTTATATTTCAAATCACAGTAGAAGGAAGTTACCTTTTAAGCGGTACTAAAGTGAATGTTTCTGAAGCGTTCAGTATCTAAATTAATGACAGCTTTCTAGAGGAATTTAAAACAGCTTGCGCTGAGATTAAATCCCATCGATTTTTCTTTTACCTTGATGTGTGTTTTTGAGGCTTGTGCTTATGGATTTTAATATTAAAACTTTTAGTTGACCTTACTCTATAAGAAAACATCCTTAACACTGATGTTATTTTTATGCCTCTTGGTGATACTAATGAGTTGAATAATTTATGAGGTTGTCATGTGAAAAGGATTTGGTGCAGTTTGATGTATTTTCAGCCTCTGGTGCTGGAATGTGATTAATAAAGAGCTCGAGGCACAGCATTTTTTTTTCCATGGGGCTTAACTTTCATTAGGGATTTTTCATTGGTGTTATTTTGATAATTTTTATATCTCTCTTATAGCAAAATTACTCTTAATTTTAAGAATGAAAATTTATTCACAGAAATTTGGGGCCAAACAAAAGGGGGGCGGTTCATATTATACAAGGTAATTCACTGGGCTCAAATATCTTTGTAGTGGAAAATGAAAGAGAGAATAATAGGTTAGATTTTGCTGTTGCTTGGGGTTTTTGTTTTAAATCTTACCTCCAATTTTAGTATTATAAATACTGCTTTGGGGATCCATATAATAGTGGGAAATATTTTAGTAGTTTTTTTTGTTATCTGACTGTCAGTTATCATTTAGGGGGTTTGCACATAAATATTGCAGCAAAGGAATGTTTAGTCAAAGCCTAAGTCACCAAGCTACTCTGTGTCTACGATCAAAGGCATCAGCTTAAATAGGTCTGATCAGGCATTGCAGACGAGGGCAGGCAGCTTCAACCTAGCAAAAAACACAGAGCAAAGATGACAAAATTAATCAGTCATTTCTTTGGCAATAAATAACAAGATATGCTGAGGTCTGCAGATGAGAGAATTTCTAGGTTCCTTGGAGATGTGCCTACTTAATACCTGATTTATCTAAGCTTGCACAGCCATGAAAATATGACCTTGATGAATAAAAGAGCGCTCTCTAACTAATCTAGACTTAAATCAGTATTGATAGTGAATGCATAGATACAGTAACAATATGATGCTCACAGTCATCAAGGAACAGGGAAGTCTTGAGAATGGCAAACCTGTCTGTCGCTTTTGAACCTGTTCCAGGGGAGGTGTGACAAATGTCACACACTGAGCTAAAACACAAAAATGTGGTGAAGGTTATTCCAATGACTTGGGGCCCCATAAACTAAAAGGAGTAGGGTTTATTTCTATTCATTCAGACTTCTGAAACTTTTATTTTTTGTAAAATGCATCTAATTATTAGTACAACAACTATTGTACAAAAAATTATTTTATGGAAGCTTAGCTTAGAGAAAGGTTTTCCACATTAAATTTCTTATTTTTATGGTACACTGTTACATATTATGACACAGTCTCCAGAGAGTAGTGGTTTTAGTAACTCTACAATTTTGTTATTGTTATAGGCAGTTTACAAAATCATCCCGAACCACGTAGGAATCGCTTACATAAATGGCTTTTCTCATTAGAGATGGCATGAGAGTTCCACCAAGCGTGACTAGGAACCAAGTCCAAACCAGATACAAGCCTCCCAACCCCTGAGCTTCCTTTCCCAAGCACTCAAAATCTGAGCATTTGGGAAAGGAAGTCCTGCAGTCGTCCCCGTCCCCGTCCCCCGAGCACCAATGCAAGCTAATGGTGTTACTTCATGCATGGAGATTGTATGGGGATGGGTGGAAATCCCACTTAGGTTGTGCAAAGGCAAAACCAGAGGATGGGAAAGGGCCCCTTAAAACTGCTGGGCCTCTCTCCCCCACCTCTTAATTTTGCCCCTGCGTGTTTTTGTTCTCATGGCTCCATGCAAGCTAATGAAGCAATGCATTAGCTGGCATGTGGGTGGAGGGGGGGGGAAACAGGTGTGGGGGGAGGCACCTGACCCATTGGCTCTTAGTGGGGTTACGCATGGGAGGATAACCCTCCACCTGCAGTATTTTCATCCCTTAGCATTTCCCCCCGTCTCCTTGGGAACTAATGGTTGCATTAGTTCCCTTGGGAGCAAGAAAAAGGCTCCTGGGAGACCAGGCCTCAGGTTGGCTAGGTCAATTACTCAAGCTCTTACAATTTTTTTCCAGCAGAACTTGGATAAAATTCTGGATTAATCTGGGAGATCTTCTGGAAGCTCCCCCATCTCTACTTACCATGTGGATATCAAAATACATTATTCTGTGCAGTTATTCATATGGTTGTGTTGTGAATTGTGGATGGCTGCATATGAAGAAGCCTTAGGTGTGTACGTTGGCAAAGGTGTTTCATAGTTGTGGGGCCACCAAGAACATCTCTGTACTTTTTACATGGACTGGTATAATGGAGAAGGCATTGTTGAATTATCTCAACAGTGATGATAGAACATGAAAATAAAGGTGGCCTCTAAAATAGGTATGGCCTGAGCCTTTTATGCTGTGGTGTCACACAGAAAAAGTTATATACCTCATAAATTCCAAAGGTAGTGGCATGTAGAGCAGGGCTTCCCCTAAAGTCTAAGAGTGAGGAGATTTCTATGTGTGGGAGCAGAGAATCAAATGGGAATTCAAAATGGTTTATATGTAGTCTGGATGCAAAGAATCGGAATCACTTTCTTATTCCGTTATATACATCGGTATGGGAGGATTAGGACTACCAACTTCAAGCTGAAGTTGTCCATTTGGCTATAGAATTTAATGTCTCAGTTTAAATGGATAAAATGAAAAGGAGAAGGATCATGTAAGCCACCTTGGGTTCCTTGCAAGAGGAAAAACGGCAGGATATAAATGTAATAAATAAATAAATGGGCATAAATTCATACATCCATGTCCCTTCTGAGAAGTCGAATAATTTGTGGGTACACGGATTCCCATTGCAAATGGATAGAATGTGCAGTCTCCTCAATTTCAACTTATCAGTTGCTCATTCCTTTTTAGTCTTGTGACTTACAATTAGAATTAGGAGTGTTTATACAAGAATTTTACAAGATAAAGGGGGGGAAACATTAACTGCTTTGGTAATCAGTCCTCTTAAAATGCCTAAACATTCCCATCTGTATGTGTGTACTACGGAGTTTCTTCCTAGTGAATAATGTATTTTTATTGTGGAAAAGGTTACTTTCAAATTCTTTTTTTTAATTATTATTATTATTATTATTATTATTATTATTATTATTATTATTATCATCATTATTTTCAAATGTAACACATGTACAAAGAAGAAGGGAAAGATCATGAAGACCGTAACATAACGTTCTTTGTTCATTTTATGTTGGGCTTTTACTTCTATATAAGTACAAGATGACAATATATTTCTGGAACTTTTAAGGACCAGCATCCGCTTCATGGACAGAGATTGTGTAGATACTAATCTAGATATTACAGTGACGACGAGCTCTTTTAAAATGTGTATTCAGTGGTAAAGGGCTTCCAGATGTCATCAAATAACTCTCCTCTGTTCCTCAGTCTAAATGTGATGATCTCAGAGGAAGCAATGTAAAACAGCCGTGTAAACGATTCTGCTTTACTTAAAGAGCATTGTCTTGCCAGTTTTTCATTTTTTGCTGCTTTTGGTTGAATTATCAACATATCCTCATTTTAACCCTAAATATGTGTCATCAGAAATTAATTTAAGTTATACACGATCATCTTTTTTTGTGAAATTAATATACATTTGTTACTAATTTCCAGTGCCCAAACAACATATCTTCCTTTGTGGTTGTGATTCTCTTGTGAGGATATCACGCTTTCCAAGCACAATACTGTGAATGTGAGAAAATGCAGTATGTGTCCCAAAATGTTCATTTAATTTACTGTTGTGATTCCTGTGTAGAATACTGGTGTGCAAGTATCACGATTCACAGGGACCTAATTGATGTTTCCCATGCTGGCACCATTTTGTGATTTTTAAATAATATTTCATTGCTTTGGAGACTGTTTATCTTATTCCCTTGTTGGACATTTTATTCTTTTTCCATCTTTCAAAGTTGTGCCTCCTGTTTCCTTAGCTAGAGTATATGTCCGTCCCAGTTTTAAGGAAGAAGGAAACAGAAAAGAGCAGAACAGCTGAATTCATTAAGTCCTTAACCAATGATTAATTAAGGCAGCTAGCTTCCAACTCAGGAAAAAAATGTCTGCTGCCATCATGGCCATAAAGTACTATGCAGTGGAGCTTTTATATTTGGTGAATGGCCTGGTGAAGCCAGGTCATGGTCAGCCAGAGAGGCAGAGACTGAAGTATATTTTGTCTAGTGGGATGAGTTTGCCATCTACTTTGCAGACCCTGTCACGTATATTCAGTTCAATTTGAGGCTGTCAGTTTAAATACAGAATCAAAATGTTACTTGTTTTAGGCTGCAGTCCTATACACCAGCCTTTCCCAACCTTGCGCTCTCTGGATTTGTTGGACTGTAACTCCCATACTGGCTGGGAATTATGGGAGTTGCAGCCCAACACATCTGTGGGTCACTAGGTTGGGGAAAGCTGCTTACCTGGGAGTTAGTACCGTTGAACACGTAGACATGTATAGGATTGCATTGTTAGAGGCTCAAGCTAAAATTCTGCAGGAAAGTGCCTTGCTTCCCTGGATTTATCAGCAACCCCCGAGGTTCCTTTTACCATTTTCAAAGAAACTGTACAGGAACCAAAAATTCTTTTAATCCTCAAATGTCACCAAGAATTCAAGTAATGGCTAGGGGGGAAAAAAACCCAGTATTCAGTAAGACCTTCCTCATTCTGGTAGTGGCAAGATTCATAGATCATAGAGTTGGAAGGGGCCTACAGGCCATCAAGTCCAACCCCCTGCTCAATGCAGGAAACTAGAGGTGGGGTCTCTCATCTAAGTAATAACCAGGCCTGACCCTGCTTAGCTTTCCACACTCAGACAAGCTGAGCCAGCATGAGCCACAGGCCTGTAAGAGTGCTGAACATGAGAATATGTTGCTTGTTATATTTTAATTTTTTAAAATGTCCACAAGGATTCCATACGTAAGATTTGTGTGTGACCGTAAAACAAGTTTTATCATATTCTATGTTTTAACACATTCAAAAGAATTTTATATACTCTATTAAGAGGATTATTATATTATCACACACTTACATAGTATATCACATTGCAAGTGCTAAGGTCACATTGAGAATTCAGTTGCATATTTTAGCTTTTTAAAGGCATTTTCCCCTATTGATGTAAATAACAAGCAATAAACATAAATGTGATTCCTTTAAAAATATATTTTAAACTAGTATTTGGAAATGGGAAGGGAGTGCTATGAAAATCAAATTGTGAAAACACACTGCATGACTTTGAAAGTCAGTACACTCTATTAGCAAACCTGTCAATATAAAAAGTGCATTCCATTTCCACCTCTTGCTCTAATAACCTTTTCTGTGTTACTCACAGGCAGTTCACATAATCAGAGTATATTGTCAGCTTACTGGAGTTGGGGAAGCATGAAATGAAAATCACGTTAATATTGATCCAATTCTTTCTTGCCAGTGTCCTTGATGTCCTTTTCTACTGAGCACAACCTATTTATTTTATTTAGGGAAATAACTCGGTTATGACTATTCTTTGTAAACTGTTTCCAAGCATAATCATTATTAATATAGTTTTTGCTGTTTATCATTATTTTCTTATTCTCAGTGTGTTGTAACATAAGGGCATTAATTCACAAATGATCACTTGAAGTGATCGCCTCCTTATTTACTAGCCTGTCTATGTAATGAATGTCTGCAACTTAAGACATGTTAACTAATGAAAGTATGTACAATATGGGTCAAATTATTTGGACACACCACTCATGAGATTTTCCTTGCCAAATGCAGCTTATAAGGTCAGATGTCACTGCTCTGTTTGACCATTACAGTACTGAATTTCTTTTAAGTACCTCACCTCTGAGAATGAAGATGATAACCAGGATTTGGCATCTTTATTGTAGAATAGGCCAAATGTTAAATTCTCTTTAAAATAAGTGGAATAAATTATTGTTAGATTTAGAACACAACCAACAAAGTCATTTCCCCCCAGTGTTTAACTTTATATTGTAAGTCAAAACTAGGCCCTGCTCTTTTCTTTTTTTTTTAAATATGTGCAATGTGTAGCAATTTTAGGTGCAGAATAATAAATCCTTTCTATTTAAGTACATTTCAAATATAAAATGCTATTTCTCCCTTTGATACCCCCCTTGCTTTCTTTAGGGTTCTTTTTCAAAATTTGAAAATTATCAAAGTCCTTTTGGCAATTCAGTAAGAGATGGAGCTCTGCTGAGGGCTGTAGTCTTTATCAGCCTCCAGAATAATGAATCCTGTATGAATCTGAAAATTTTCAGAGCCCGTTTAAACAGGGGTGCCATATCAGATTTCAGTTAGGAAATAAGATTTGCAGAAAGGTTCAAAGGCATGTTCTTGATTATATTCAGTATTAAATAGCAAAGTTGATATGCAGTGCAAGGAGATAGCAATTCTTGCCGAAGCTTAGCACATAGTTAAACTTTGGTTTTCAGTAACACATGATGTACTGATGGCCGCCAACTTGGATGGCTGTAAAAGGGGTTAGAAAAATTAATGGAGGAAAAATTAATGCTGGTCATGATGGCTGTACATTACTTCCAGTATCAGAAGCCATATGCCTCTCAATACCAGTTGCTGGGGAATAGAAGAGGGAGGGTGCTATTGCACACATGACCTGCTTGTGGGCTTCCCATGGGTTTCTAGTTGGCCACTGTGGGAACAGAATACTGAACTAGCTAGGCCTTTGTTCTTATCCAGCAGGGCTCTTATTTTATTTATTTATTTACAACATTTATATACCGCTCCACATCTAAACAGATGCCAGAGCAGCAAACAATAAAAGATAAAAAGAATAAAACACCATATTAAAAAGTTTTTAAAACAGAATACCAATAAAAACCATGGCTTGTTAATCAAGGAAGCAGGCCCCCAAAACAAAACAGTGTTGGTGCCTGCCTGTCCTGCAGAGGCAGAGAGTTCCACAGAAAGGGAGCCACCACACTGAAGGCTCCACTCCGGGTGGGCTCTGATGACCTCAGTGACTGTGCAGGTTGATAAGGGAGAAGGTGCTCTCTCAAGTATCCTGGTCCCAAGTTGTTTAGGGCTTTATACACTAGTAGCAAATGTTCTTATGTTCTTAAGCTTAAACATTCCATGGGATTATTCCCTCTAATAGCAAACCTGGGTAGTTGAGTGCCTATCAGTTTGGAAATGAAACAGGGCTACCCAAAAGAAGGAAGTGTTCTTTACATACTGGGGGGGGGACTCCCTAGCTTTGCAGAAGTATTTATGTCTACATTAAAAGGAAAATAATGTTTTAAAAAATGGCCTGACAAAATTCCAGGTGGTCCAGAATGTTGAGGTGCCAGTGGAGGGGGGAAGGAGATAGGCAGGAGAGGAGGAAGAAGAAATTAGCCTGCTCAAGCTCTTTACATCTTAAATATCCTGGAGGGGGAGTTAGGATTCGGGTAATGTGTGCCGTGAGGTTAAAAAATAACTTTTGTCTGTGCACTATACAGGTATGTTTCACGAAGGAAGAAGGGCTTCCCCCCCCCCTTTTTCCACTATCCAGAAATCTTGCTATATAGCTATAAAATGTTCAGGTTCAAGTTCAGGGCTGGGATCCCTCAACCTGAGCCCTCTATCATTGTAGGAAGAATTCAGACTATTTGTCTATCTGGTCTTATCTACTCTGACTGGCAACAGTTCTCTGGGGTCTAAGGCAGTTTTCAGGAATTTGTGGAGCAACTAGTCTGGGCAACAGGCTGCTCAGACTATGATCCAAGCCTGAGACAGCAGTTATATAAGGCCAGCAGGGCCCTTATTGGATTCTCAGATCATCTGATCCAACAGGGCTGACAAGCTGCAATACACCTTTGGTCATGATCAGTTACTTTACTCCCAACTCAAGGATGGAAAGCGGAATATCGGTGGTCAATATAAGAGGTTTAAAGATGTTCATAAGGCTAATCTAAAAAAATGCAATATAAACATCGAAAACTGGGAAGCTCTGGCCCATGAACGATCTAACTGGAGGTTGGCCTTTCACAAAGGTTCCATGGACTTTGAAGAAGCCCGAGTGCAAGGTGAAAGGGAGAAACGTGCTAAGCGAAAAGCACGTCAAATGAATCCTTTACAGGACCATCTTCTATCTGGTAACCTGTGTCCTCACTGTGGGAAGCTGTGTGGATCTAGAATTGGCCTCCACAGTCACTTACGGACCCATCGCTAGAGTCTACACAATCTTCTTTAGAATTTCCTCCTTTTATCCCGGAAGACAATCTTACTCGGTCACGAGTGATCGCCTGATGATGATGATGATGGTATTGTAGAGCTGAGCAACAAGAATCAGGCCATCGGCTCCTCTGTCTCTGGCATGCCCTGGCTGTGGTGGGAGTGAGGTTCCAGGGCCCAGCTTCCCAATGCCCTGATTTGGGCCTGCTAGCACTTTGCAATCACATGATTGCATCTTTTTAATTGCTCCCAGATGAATTTATTTTACATTTACCTTTCAATATTAAATATTAATAATTTGCCACAAGAACAATAATTCTGCTTAGGAAAAGGGGAAGTGCGTTTCAGGTAATGAAATATGTTATCTCTTAAGAGTTACGTAATTAGTACTGTTAACTAAAACAGGGACTTAAGACATTAGGCTAAAACATAACACAGGCTTAAGTACTTTCAGAAAGAAGAAATGTCGTATAAGTGTCCAGGAGAGTACAACTTCACAAAAACATCTTTATTCTGTAAAAGATTTTTAAAATTAAATGCAGCATTTTATTGTGAAGCAGACAGACTTTAGTTATGTCAAAACACTCTTTTAGGAGCCACATAAAGCTGTAAAAGACGGTATATGAAAAGGCATTCTTTAAGAAAAGAAATCACCATCCCATGAAGCTGATTTCCAGATGTTTGGAAACATTAGAATTTCCTGTCAGTACATTTAGGTAACACTAAAATGAGTTAACTTTCCATTCTGCCAGCCCTCTTCAAAGATGAAAGAGAACTCTCTGCATAAATTGCCTTATCTATAATTCACTGAAGTAAGCTGTGGAATGAACTCTGAAAGAAGCAGAACTCTCCCTTGGCTTGTATCACAGCTTCTAAGCAAACTTTACTTTTATTTCCACTCTATCTTTAAAATGAAATTAGTGACCTTAAAAGTTGAATGGATGTTAATGAGTGATGATGTTGAGTGGTTTGTTTGAACTGAGTTATGTGTTTGGTTTGGATTTGGGTTTTTTGTTTTGTTTTGTTTTTTGCTTTTACTCTTCAAAAGTCTACCCATGTCTGAAATAAGCCACATTACACATTTATGTTATGTGTACACATTGAGTACACATTTATTCAAGTAGCCTTGAACTGACTTCTTGTAAGCATGGGCACAGCAGGTTATCTTTGAAGCTTAGCTTGCATACCTAGTACCAGCTGTGACCTGAGGAATCCAAATGAGAATTTACAAGTTTAAATGAAATTTGAGAGGAAAATATGGATGTTACCAAAATAAATATTGACATGCTGTATTCAAAAGTCTCACTGTCTTTATATTTCAAGGTTCTTGCTTTGTGTGTGTGTGTGTGTGTGTGTGTACACATACACACACACACACACACACACATATACAGAGAGAGAGAGAGAGAGAGAGAGAGAGAGTATTCTTTTTAATGAGAGCGCTCCTTACTCCACTGAATCAATGGCCCAGTTCTCTGATTTAACTGAGATTAGGATTAATATATGTCTGTACATTGGTCTATCTGCTAATAGTATCTATTACTTTCAGGTCATTCATTGAGTAGAATGTGTGTGTGTTTCAGTAAGGAGAAAGAAATTCTTAAGGCGCAAATCAATCCTATGAAAGAAGGCCTACAACTCCCTAGCTGGGACGTGTTGGAAGTTGTAGGCTTCCAACATGTCTAAACATGCATACGGTTGCACCCTCAACTGCTTTTTCATATTCCCCTCCAGAACAAAATAAACAGTAAGGGATCCTCTGCTGTGCCCTTCACATTTTCCTGGTTAAACATAAAGGAGGCCACCAACACATTATTTGCTAGATGATGTCTGCCACCCAACTGGCTGCACCATTTACATAAGAGTCACTAAGATTTGTCTTGATAGGGGCTGTGGTCAGGTTGGATCCTATCTCTATACGTTGTTGTCTTGTCTGAAACTGCAAAAATTATGATAGGAGATTCTGCCTCATATCAAAAGAATTGCTGGTTATACAATTCCTCTTGAAAGCAATGCATGGACTTTAGTTGACCAGGCATTGACTGTAGCTAAATTGTAGATAGCAAGCATATAATAATGGAAACATATCAATATATCCCAGAGATTAGAAACTGGTATGAACAAGTATGGATGTACTTCTTATAGATAAAATTTCTTCTCAGCAAAAGGACATGTCTGACCCATCTTCTAAAAGCATATTTCTTTTTTAAAAAAATTATTTTTTATTTTATTTATTACATTTATACTCCTCCTTTTTTCCTGCAAGGAACTCAAGGCGGCTTACATAATCCTCCTTCTCCTCTCCCTTTTATCCTCACAACAACCCTGTGAGGTAGGTTAGGCTGAGAGTCAGTGACTGGCCCAAAGTCACCCAGTGATTTTCATGGCCGAGCGGGGACTAGAACCCAGATCTCCCTGAGTCCCAGTCCAACACTCTCACCACTACGCCACACTGGCTTAGTGTGTTGTTCTTACTGTTTATAGATATGTCCTGGCTGCATTTTGTAGGAGGCCCATAAGGCTGGACCCTATTCATATATCATACACAAATGTATACTTTGAAGTCAGAAATGCTTGCTGCATTCCTTCCATATTTTTCCTATATTCTTAGTATTTCCTCAGGCAGTGCTATTATGGTCCATATTGTAGAATGATAATTTCCATCCTTTATTTCTCTTTCTTTTACTGTATCCTTTAGAATACGTGTTTCTTCCCTGGGTAATTCTGTTCGTGTTGAATTAACTTGATGGCATTCAATGTAAAAATATATAACTAAAATTTAAAAAGGAGAGACGAATACATTCCAGTTGGGCTATCATGTCCTTTTATTTTAAATCGTGATGGTTATAGTATAGCACAATTCCTCCATTATATCAGATGCAAATACCTTACAAAAACATTTTAACAATTTAGTCTATACACTGCAATTAAAAAATAGAGTTGTTAACAGGATAAAGGTGCTATTTGTATAAACAATAGCTTATACAACAATACTTCTTTTTGATGGGGTTCGTGTTAGTCTTAGGACAGACTTCAGTGACAACCACTTTATTCTAAAGAAAGCCTTGCACTCAACCAACAGACTTCCTTGTCACTACACCAGAGAAAGTGATTTGTGAATTTTCATCCAGTTCAAGTTTCAAACAGAAAACCTCAGTGTCCTTACATAAGGTCCTAAATATAGGTATATAGGTCAAATTTTTAAGGCTAGAATAAAATATGAGGAACCTGCATCTGCAATCATTTAGGAGTACCAAACATAGAGTAAAAAAGCAATCATAGTGAACTGTTTTTCTCCTCTTTTGCTTATGAATATCAGAAGGCCTAGCTTCAAAAAAACACTTAGGCAATTCAATAATTTTCATATCCCTGTTTGATTAATTGCTTGTCTTGTGACCTGAAATAAACATCCACTGAAGACTTCCATCACCACTGTAATTTAGCCAGGGGCATACCAAGTCCTATACATATAGGATATGCACATTTAAAGAATATGTTTAAATACTTAGCTGAATATGGATCAAGGTGACACCTGCATCCTAGAAGTAAATCTCATTAACTTCAATGGCATTTCTATGTAATATGTTAGAATTAAGTTGTAGAACTTTGAAAAGAATTGTAAGGCATCAGTCCCAAAGCTTGTTTTTCTTTTAATTCTAATGCTGGATACTTTAGAATAAGTCAAAATGATTACCACTTGGTCCATTTTTATTGCATCTTCATACTTAAAAGAAGAATGGTTAAAGAATGGTTTTATTTATTATATCGACACATGATGTTAGTAATTGTGAGTAGGGATGGTAAATTGCCAAGGGTAGCCATATTAGCCTGTTGCAACAAAAACAACAAATCTTGTGCCATGTTAAAGACTATCAAATATAATGTGGCATAAACTTTAGTGGACCGGAGCCCACTTCATCAGATGCATTAAGTATTATCCTCAGTTGGCAGACACACACCACACTTTTTTCTGTCAAACCTGCATAGGATTGCGCCCTTACTGTATTTTATTCTGGTATGATTAGTTAGGTCATGCCCTTTGTATACCACCCTGGTATCTGTAAGGATGAAGGGCAGTTTAAAAATATTTAAAAATAAATAATAACTACATAATATACAGAGGGGAGAAAAACTTATAATCATGGCTAAAATGCCATGAAATGCAACGGTTGTAGAAATTTGGGGCTGACAAAGAAAAAGTGTGTGTACCCTCTAACTTACTTATTTAACACACACATTTTAGTGGTGCTGAATTCTCCAGGCTGTGCAAAAGTAGTCATCTGGGATTTCAACTTTGAAAATTGTCTCCATTATTGCACATGCTATTTTTTTCCTATTAATTTTATTTACTTTGTTCTGCTATTAAAGTTGTATATTCTAACATAGTAATAAATAACTTAATACATTTTATCTTTATTTCATGCCATCTATAAAGCGGATTTTTCAAGGCCACAACCCCTTTTTCTCCAGATTCACTTATTTATTTAAAGTATTTTTATGCTGCTCCTCAGCCCCCCAGAAAGGCTCCCAAGTGGCTTACAATCAGTTTAGTAAAAGACAGTCCCTGCCCGCAGGCTTACAATCTAAAAAGGCATGACACACAAGAAAAAGGGGAAGGGGATAGAAAAAAAGGGGGGGGAGATTTTCAGCAGGGGTGGTGGAATGGCCCTGCCTTGCCTCTTATCTTCAGGTGGGGGAGGTGCAACTCAAGCAGGCCCTGATGTTCCCCCAGCCTGCTCCTGTCTCCCTCACTCTTTCTTCCCTACTTACAAAAGCTCTCCCTGTACACAACCCCAAGTAACTTTGTATATAATCTACTTAGTCTAAAAAGCAGGTTTGAGGGTTCAAAGGACAAAGAACTGAACAAAACTCTCATGCTTGTACATTCGGTCACTTTTGTGCACATAGGGTACCTGGCTGGATTGCAGCCCATGGCTAGGATCCAAAGAACCATGCAACTAGTTCCACATGCCCAGGGGGTCTTAATGCTTGTGTTCTTCAAAGGATAGCTCTTCATAGCAACTGGCTTTTGAAATTAACATCACTTTCAAAAGCAGTTGGTGATGTGGCATTGGGGTCTGATGTGCAAAGGTCAAAGATCCCACTGAACACACTATCAAGTGGTACTACTTTGCATCCCGGCCCATGTTTTACAAATCTAAGTGAAGGGTAAAAAGCCTTACAGCACTGGCGGAATCCATGATAACCAGAGAAAAATATTCTTAGCTATATTCTTTCATAAGATACTAACACTAAAATAAATTTTAAAATTCTCCTGGCTGCCTAATGATTCTAAG
The DNA here is from genome assembly GCA_021292165.1 of Shinisaurus crocodilurus. NCBI lineage: Eukaryota > Metazoa > Chordata > Lepidosauria > Squamata > Shinisauridae > Shinisaurus > Shinisaurus crocodilurus. Next base: position 258,558,678 of record CM037878.1, on the reverse strand, counting down.
TTCATCTTTAATTACCTTCATTTTTTTACTCTTAATAGTAAGATATAAAAATGTTAATTAAACAAACTTATGATGCTTGCCCTTGTAATTTTATTCTGTTAGAATTGCTAACACTAAGTATAGCTTAATGCCAAATATATCTTTAAATTGTGCCTATGTGATTCTGTAGCAAAACTGGAAATTGTCAGCTTCTATCTTTTATTTTTAGATGGTTTCTAAAACCATTCAGGAATATACAATTAGAACATCTGTGACAGATCTGTTTTTAACGTATTTCGTATTTCAAACTCCAAGGAGATCTGGTGGTCTGTGGAACTTGCTTGTTAATTTGCTGATGAATGGGTAGTGAGGCCAAGAAGTGCACTCAGTACAGCATGTCTTCTGAAGATAGATGATCTCAAATAAATTCTATTCCCAATCAATTTTTGATTTGTTAGGTGTTAAACCACTTCTTTGTAAGGACAGTGTTTATAAGCCTTGTAATGAGACAGCCCTGTGAGATATTACCTCTTCTTTCTGTAATTTTGATAAATGGAACTCTAATTCATAAAGGATACAGTGATTGAAGGGCAACTTTCGGTCTCCTACACTTTCATTTAGATAAATGCTTAGTATATTGTGGCAAACTGAGGTATACCCAACTGAGTGATAAATTTAAAGAACAGCCAAGCCAAAGAGCTTCAATCAAACCAAAGCAGCCCAATTCTATATTTCTTTCAGATAAGTGTATGTTTAATATTGTAAAACAATATTGATTTCAGAAAGATTGATCTAAATTGTTAATTTGCACGTTTGCCAGAATCACTTAAGTGTCTACTATAGTATATTTCTTCTACAGATTTATTGTCAGATTGCCATAACAGGATAAATGCCAGCAATGTGACAGGGTAATAAAACAGGTTAGATCCCAGTTTTCTAATCTGAAGTTTACCTCTGTTTTCATAATACACCTAGAACAACTTTTGTTCTCTAAAAGCACACAATCCCATGCATAAAACGTTTTTTGAAATCCTGTTTTGAGGTATATTGGAAAACATATACTGAGTGTTAAGAGTGAGCCAAAGCTCAAATAAAAATTTGCTATATTTTTAAACCTTTTTATAGGCACTGAAGAAGATGTAGTGAAGTCAAAGAAAACCTTCCGAAGTCAAGCCATAGTGAATCAGAATGCGGAAACTGAGCTCATGCTAGAAGGAGATGATGATGCTGTCAGCTTGCTCCAAGAGAAGGAGATTGACAATCTTGCAGGTAAAAACCTCAATTTTATTATTAACAACGTAAATAAATGATATAAAAACTGAACTGTTTTTCTAAACTTTACCATCTGTCTCTTATATTAGCATTCAATTAAGATAGGGAGTTGTGTTATTTTGGAAAAATGTTATACTAAATTATTCACACTTCTGATCTAATTTATCTTCACAACAACTTTATTAAAGGTTGGTTAGTCTGAGATTATGAACCAGCCAGAGAGCTTCAGCTATTGGGTAATATAGAAATATAATTAATTAATTACCTGATGAACTGGGATGACTTATATCCAAATCCATCATACCATCTATTGCATTACACTGACATCTGGCACAAAAAGATTGCTCCATATGTAGAAAAACATTTTTCTTGAAATAAATTAGACATATCAAATTATTTTACTGTAAAAATATTAAAATGGAGAAGAGAGGGACCAGCATGACCAGTTGCATTTAAAAACATTCAAGCAGAAACTCCTATGTGAACATTTCATTTTGGGGACTGTTTTCAAAACATTGTCCACTTGACTGAGAAGAGCACCTTTGGGGGGTGTTTATGTTGAATTCACCCACAAAGTACAATTTTATGTAATCCCAGTAAATGAAATACTTGCATTGCATGAAGTTTCATCTGTGCTAGCATCGTCATTAGAACTATTAAAATCTGTATTCTATTTCTGTGTTTGGAGAAAAGGACGCATAGTCCCTATTTATCACTAGGTCTCCTGTAGGCCATACCTGGCTGACCAAGCATCTCCAGCTGCCTGGCCCATTCCCTACTCTTCCTCTTCCTTTTGTATCATCAGATGCCCTTGCGTGTCTATGTTGCTTCTGTGGGCAACCAGAACCAGAGCCTTGGCTTCCATGTTAATAATACTGTACATATTACAGTTGCCACATGTAAATAAATACAGTTCCTAGATATTAGTGTCCAAGTTAGCTCCAGGGTGCCAGCTCAAGGAAGTGTGATTGGCCCATCCAACCATTTGAATAAGACTGTTTTAGGTCTTTATTGTTTTGGAGTGAGTGCTTACTATGTGCTCATTCTGTTGTGAAAACCAAAAGTGGAAGCTATTGTGTACCCCAGCCTTTCCCAGCCTGGTGCCCTCCAGATGTTTTGTACGTCAACTCCATCAGCCCCAGGCAGCATGGCCATTGGTCAGGGATCCTGGGAAAAGTGTAGTCCAAAGCATCTGGAGGGCACCAAGTTGGAGAAGGGTGGTGTAATCAGTAATCAGCAAATGAAGTCTTCAAGCTGATTTCACAGATGAGCATACTATGTTATTGTTAACTTTCTCTTTTTGTTTTCCTATGTAAAATTGTGGTAGGATACTTTCACGGTGAAGAGACTAGGCTTATTTAAAAGAAAATAGAAATACTTGTATTAAGAATTGATCCCTTGTATTCCATTTTTAAAAAATGTACTACAACAATGGTGATTGATGGAGCAATACATTTATTTTTTTATTTGATTTGTACCCCACCTTCCTACCAAGCAAAATGGCACTCAAGGTGGTTAATCCCATTATGATCCCTTTATTTAAAAAAAGAGTTAACTCTGGGACATTAATGAGCACTTCATCACTAGAAATAAGGAGTGAGTGTGAATCTCTTTCATGAGAAAAGTATGGTTGAATACATATCCCATCCTTCTTAGCCATCTTTCTTGCTTTCAGTAGCTTACTATATAATTACCCTTTTGCATACCTCACTGCCAATTAATCTAGAAAACTTTTAGGGCAACTCAGACTTTCTCTTAGATTTCAACAGGCTGAAGGAAACTGAAGGTGCTTGGCAGTTGTTAGAGATCAAAAGGAAACTTTCCTACACTGCAAATTCAAAGGGAAATTATTAGATTACCTGAATTGTTAGATACTTCATCATCATTTATTTGTACCCTGCCTTTCCCTCCAGACAGAGACCCAAAGCAGCAAACAACATCATCGTACAGAAACAAATACAATGATATCAAATGAAATATCAAAAGACAACAATATGAAAAAAATCTAAGAGAAAAAATACTGTACTGCAATAAATTTATAAACAAACTTCCCATTCAAGACTTAAACAACAAGTCAGTCAATAAATACAAAACTCATGAATAAAGCAAGCAAACAAGGGGATAATTTAAACCACATTTTAACTAAAACTACACACTTTTACGCCATTCCAGCTGTCAATACATTAAAACTTTGAGGCATACTATTATGAGACAAATCTAGAGTCAGCAGAAGCTAAGAGAAAAACTAGGCACAGCCAGTTAATATAGTAACAGCACCATCCAATGTGGCTGCCCATAACCCTCTAAACTTGGAGGGTTACGGGCATCCAGTTGAGACATATACGGTACATGGTCTCAGCCATCAGGGCCTTTTGCTCCTGCTTGCGAGGTGGAGAGGCTGAGACCCCACCAGGATATGTTGTATCTTGGCGGAGCCTCACTCCTTCCCCCCACCCCCTCCCCACCCCCAGCGCCTGCTCCAAAGTCACACTTGCAACTTCGGAGCAGCAGCCAGTGCGGAAAGAACCACACCAGCTGTGAAGGCAGAGAGAGTCCCAGCTCCGTCCTCAGAATGCATTTCCCAGGTTGGAGCTGAGGCTCTGACCTATCCTATGGCCATCTAGACAGTGTCTAGCAGCCAAAGAATTGCACCCTAAATACTTATTTCATAATATAATTACATTAAAAAATATAGATGCCATATTTAGGTAATCAGAATACTAGAATAGTTATGCAAGATTTACTAATTAATTAATTATAAAGGTACACAAACCAATCTATGCTAGCAGCATGCAGTACTTTGTTAATCCAGAAAAACTGTGTAATGCTACCTTTTTATCACTTTTGAAATTTGTAGTGTGGTAAAATGTAGATTGGGATTAATCAATGCAGTATAACCATTGGAGATATATAATACACACACACACACGTTAAGAAATGCATGATTGTTCTTGTTTCAATGAAAAATAATGTTATAGAGCAATAAACAATAAGATAATCTTTATAACTAATGCAAATTTTCATATATTAGATTTCATTTCCTGACAGATCATTCTTAGTTATAGGTATCAGAACTGCCTGGACCAATAGGATCCTAAACGCTGTAACAGGTTGAAATCTCAGTCCTATTTCAATTAAAACAGCAGTGGCATAACTCATTATATTATATAAAAGAGATAACCAAAGATCCTAAAAGCTCCATGCAAGCCAAACATCTTCAATTTGCTAAACGCCACAAAACACACAACCCGTACTGCTACTCAACTTTTTATCTATCTCCCACACACCCTTCATTCCTTCTTCTCTTCCCAGCATTTTCCCCACACCTGTGCTGCTAGGAATGTCCATCTCACTTCTACCCACCATTTCCCCAAGCCCAACTACCACCCTTTCTCTTACCCACAGCCATTAGAGCTACCACTTCTTCATGCCCCAGCAGTTATTGATCAGGTAACTGATCAATATTGATCAGATGAATACTCCTTTCCTCTGTAGCCGTGTCTTAAGCTGTGACATTTGGGGGCAACCTATTGCAAAGCTCCACAGTTTGTGCTAGTGTTGCCTCATGGGCTTCTTACATTGCTACTTTGCATCTGGCACAGAGAATGGGAGAGATCAAACCTCTAGAGCAGGGGTTCTCAACCAGGGGGGAATTCCCCCCAGGGGGGGAATTTTAGGGTTTCAGGGGGGAATTGGGGCCACAGACTCAAAACTGTTGGAATATTGATCTTTCTACGAATTACAATTCTACAGATTGTACATAATCTACAGGACACCACACCTTATTGTATGGCACAGATTAAGGCAGACAATCTTGGAAAGGGGGGAATGACATTCTGACATACAGTAATACCTTGGATTACGAGCATAATTCGTTCCGGAACCATGCTCGTAATCCAAAATACTCGTACATCAAAGCAAGTTTCCCAATTAGAAATAATGGGAACTCAGATGATTCGTTCCACAACCATTTAATCCCTGCTTTGCCAGCTCCCTGGCAGGGAGCCCCATGGAGGGAGCTGGCAAAGCAGTGATTAAATGGTTGTGGAATGAATCAGCAGAGTTCCCATTATTTATAATGGAGAAACTTGCTTTGATGTGCCGGCTGCCGGGGTCCCGGCCGCACCTCGCCTGCCTCCACTCGCTCTGCCAGGAGTGTCCAGCAGGCGGGGGCTTCCCTGGAGGCGCGGCGCAGCCGGGCTTGGCCGCCGTTCCCTTGAGGCGCCCAAGGTGCATCTCCCTGCCAGGGAGCCGGCAAGTGCTTTGCCGCTCGCAGGGAGATGCATGGAGCCGCTCCAGCTGCTTCCTACCGTTGCAAGCGCCGGCTCACGGAGAGGCGAGCTGCCCGCGCCGCCTGCGGTCCCGTCGCGTCACATCCGGCCCCATCATTGACGGGGCCGGATGTGACGCGACGGGACTGCAGGCGGCACGGGCGCCGCTTGCGACGGTAGAAAGCAGCTCCATTCTTCGGCTCGCGCCTCCATTCTTCAGCTCCTTCGAGCGACGGCCGGGGCTCCTTCGCTTCACGTCCGAGGCGCAGCCTCTCGCTCTGCGTGCGCCTCACGCTGCCGCTTTGCCGGCTCCCAGGCAGGGAGCCGGCAAAGCAGCAGCACGAGGTGCACGCAGAGCGAGCGACGGCCAGGGCTCCTTCGCTTCACCTCCACAGGGTGCTTGGAGGCTCCTGGCGCTGTTGCATGCTGGCTCCCAAGCAGGGAGCCGAAGAATGGAGGCGCGAGCCGAAGAATGGAGCTGCTTTCTACCGTCACAGGCCGCGCGGGCAGCTCGCCTCTCCGTGAGCCGCCGCTTGCAATGGTAGGAAGCAGCTGGAGCGGCTCCACGCTAGCAAAGCACCCCGTGAAGGTGAAGCGAAGGAGCCCTGGCCGTCATTCGCTCTGCATGCGCCTTGCGCTGCTGCTTTGCCTGCTCCCTGCTTGGGAGCCGGCAAAGCGGCAGCGCGAGGCGCACGCAGAGCGAGAGGGAGCCGGCAAAGCGGCGCGAGGCAGCGAAGCGAGGCGCCAGCACAGCGAGTGGCCTCGCCTCCATGGGGCTCCCAGGTAGAGAGCTGGCGCAGCAGCGCGAGGCGCCCGCAGAGTGAGCGGCTGCGCCTCGCCTGTATGGGGCTCCCTGCCGGCTAGGCAAAGCCGGGGAGCTGGCACTTTAAGTGCTCGTCGTGGCCACAGCGTGTGGCTCGTGTTGCGAAACTTGCTCGTCCTCCGAACGTTAATAAATGATAAACTTTTGCTCGTTTTACGAGTAGCTCGCATACCGAGTTACTCGTAATCCGAGGTATTACTGTATGGTGAAAAGGGTGCATGGGACAAAAAAGGTTGAGAACCACTGCTCTAGGGCAAACAAACACTGTGGGCTTTCTGGTCACTTTCAAGGATCATAACTTGGCTACTTTTTAAGTACAACTAAAGTACATAGGAATGTATTTACTTGAAAGTGTTAGGATTTCAGTCACACATCATCCTGTTACAGTTAAATGGTCTTTAAAATCTGATAAATAATCTTAAGATTTTAAGAGCAGCAATAGTGTAGCAAGCTAATGAAGTATGGTTAGTTTAAAAAGAAAACTTTTTTTCATTGTCTTATTGCATAATAATAAATGTTTCACAATTTTCTGTTTCAATTTTAGCTCCTAAATTTCTTCCCAGACTGTTCATTTCAAGAGGCAAGTTGCTTATTGATAAATCACTGAGAGAGATCAATAACTAGTCGCACTTTTTGATATCTAAAACTGTGAATCAGCAGCATCTGTTTGCACAATTGTAGTACATTGATTATTATTAACTCTTCTATATTACTTGTTTATTTTCTAAGTCATAAGTTTTACACATGATTTTCATTAATTTTTCTGAAGAATAATTGTACTAACTTGTAAGTGCTGAAGATGTTTTCCATTATAAAAGTGTGCTCCTAGTGTACAATGGTTATTTACTGATAGACAATATATAAAGATAATAAGAGTGAAGCCTTTCTGTTTGAATATTTACTAAATAATAATTAACATCTGTAATAAATGTCATCAGCAAAGTACTACTACAACATTTACTTCTAAAGAACAGAGATTTGGGACCTGGTTCTTACAGGAGATTCAGAAATATCAACCAAAGTAACCCATAGAACATATGGGAATGTATGAAGCTGTCTTACTCTGAGTCAGACCACTGGCCTATTTAACTCAGTGCTGTCTACTCACACTGGCAGTGCTTCTTCAAGGACTCAGGCAGAGGTCTTTCTCAGTCCTGCCACCTGAAATCCTTTTAAGTGGAGGAGTAGTTGATGTCTCTTAAATAGTGAGAGTGCTATGAGTCCCAGCCTCCCAAGCCATACCTACTACTACTCTCCTTGGCTCCACCTACCCACAGTTCTACATTTTACAGCCCACCTTGATATGAAAATGAAACCTCCTTCTCCTGAGGCAATACCCTCTGACTGCTAGATGCTGAAGGCAGACAGCATTTCTTCACACTCATAAATTAACTTTTGGAATTCACTGGTGCAAGGTGTGGTGATTGCCACTAGCTTATAAAGCTTTTAAAAGGGGTTAGATCAATTTCTGGAACATGAGCTATCAGCAGCTATTGTCCACGATAGCTAAATGGAGGCTTCATGTTCAGAAGCAATATAACTCTAAATATCAAGTGCTAAAGACAAACAGAGGAGGCTATAACCTTTACGGTGCCTTTGAGCTTTCAGGGGAAGCTGGCTGATGCATATTCTTCCCAGCTCTGTCCAAACCTTCACCAGATTCCATCCCTTGATGCCCAATTCATTTTCTAATTCATTTCTCCCTCTGTTTCTTCTTCCCAAAAGGAAAGAAGAAAACAAGCAGTTTTTCTAACCATCAGCTCTATCTCCCCTAGTCATCCTCTTTAACACACACAGCCTGTTCCCTATTTTTCTCATTCGGTTCAAAATCAATTGGCAGGAGGATTTCTCCCCTTCAGTCTTTTTGCATGCAGGCAGCCCAATCTTAACACCTCTGTTTGGTAGTGGTGTTGGCCGTAGTATTAGTAGTAGTAGTAGTATTTTTAGGCACTTTTCAGGCCTATGCCATCGCAGACAAGAGCACAGTAAAATACAAGACACAACAGCCAGAGTAGTAAGAATACAGAAAACTTTACAAAGCTGCTTTTGAACACACAAGCCAATTACAAATTCAATTGAAGGCTTCCCACACCTTTTTTTTAAGAGGTCTTTACTGTTTACCTAAACATCTGTGCGGAAGGGACTACTAGGCACATGTCAGTAGGTAGGGATTTCCACAGTGTTGGGGCTACTGCCAAGAAAGCCCTACCTTTCGTACATGCCAGCCTAACAGACATTAATGGTGGGCACTCAAGAAAGGACTCCTGATATAGATCTTAGTTTACAGGAAGGATTATTTGGGTGTAGGTGCTTCTTCAAATATCCTGGTCCAAAGCCGTTTGGGGCTTTAAAGGTAAAGACCAGCACTTTGAATTGTGACTGGAAGCTTACTGGCAACCAGTACAGTTGGCGTAAAATTGGAATTATGTTTACTGATTTCCTGGCCCAGTCCCCAGCATCTGGATGTCTTCTTCCAGTGGCTTCATATGGCTATTGAAGAGTAATAGGGATAGAATGGAGTCCTGTGACACCCCACAAGCCAAAGGCCATGGGGTGGAACACTACCTTCTAATACTGACCATTGATGCAGGAATGGAATGACTGCAACACCTCCTAATTCCAGGGCCAGCAGAATGATACCATGATCAAAGAAGTCAGATACTGCTGATAGGTCCAAGTGGTTTGTGCTCCTACCATCTGATCCATGACACAAGTCATCCATTAGGCATGAAAGGCAGTTTCCATCTCAAACCCAGCCCGGAATATGGACTGGGATGGATCTAAAACATCAGTTTCCTCCAAAACCACCTGGAGTTAAGAAGTCTCCAGATGGAAGAACGAAAGTGTGAAATAGTAAAATGAGCAGCTGCTGTCCAATAAAGAGGCACCCGCCACTGTACAAATAGCAAGCCTGCCTCTACCATTCATACCTCTTCCGCCATGCATGCCACAGCACTACTGCCCATGCAACACTTAACACTAGTCTATCAGATCTGGCAGAGGCCAAACCCTTTTTGTGACACTCCTGTGGCATATTAGTGCCAGCACAAGCACTCACTCTGAGGCTGAGCTTTAAAAAACAAACTAATTTAACATTGTGCAAAGTTGTACACATATGTGTCAGTTGTTAAAGATTCTCCCATTCCTCTCTTTTCCACAATGGCAGATGATAGTGAGCTTTGTGTGAGGGGGGCTGCCAGTGTCTCTGTGGCTGAGCGAAGAGCCTTCTCCAAGTAATTCTGAAATGGTTCCATGACACAAGGAAACCACACTTAAGGAAAAAAAATCCATCAGTTGACTGTGAACCCTTCATAGGTTAGGGAATAGTCTGATAGTTGATTTACTGGGGAAAAAATGTCATGGTAAAGACATTAAAAGATTTAGGAACTATATGTTTGCATACCTGCTGTACAAAACTACAATTTGTGTATCTAGACCTTCTAGACACATTGCTTTATTGCTTCCCTGGTACTAAGCAAAGTATAGAACTATGACATTTTGGCTTTCTCTCAATATTACCTTAGTACTAGCTAAGATGGCATTGTGTGACATGAATTCTTCCCAGCTTGTAGTGGCATCGCTGAAGCTGATAGGAAGTCAGCACTTTCTTGCCATTATCTGTTCCATCCCAGTGTCACAGCATATCTCTGCCTCCTACCATCTCTCTGCAATGTGTATGGGGGGGGGGGGAACAGCCCCCAAGGAAAGTAAATGCCTCCTTAGTTCTTCTCTCAGTTTGTCTCATCCCTGCTCCTCATGACAGTCCTTAGATACTGATTGGCAGTTATGAGAGAGCTGGTCATTCCCTCCCTGTTGCCTATTATCCAGATAGCCAGCAGTGCTGATCTGTCGTGCCCTGTCCCATCTCTGCAATACAAAACAGAGTATGTGCTGCCTACATCAGCACCTGCCCCTTTCTCCTAGTTAGGACAAAATATTTAAACTGGAAATGCTGTAGGTGCACTGCTGTGTTGTCACAGAGAGAGAGAGAGAGAGAGAGAGAGAGAGATGGCAAGTTATATCTGAGATCTTCCTTAGCAGAGAGAGCGGAGTGAGAGACGGAGAGCATGGTCAGTCTCTCTAATTCCAGCTCCCTCCTTTATTTCTGGCTTCCAGCTAGAAGGCAGAATGGAACTGCACTTGTGGTTATTCATCCTGGAAGCAGATGGGAAAGAGCAAGCAGAGGACTATTCTCTATCTAATTATTTAAGTACTTAAAAGGCTAGTTAGGTTATAGAATTTAAATATTAATCAGTATTCTAAAGTTTTTTGTTCTTCTATGTAAGAACATCAGAAGAGCCATACAGGATTAGATCAAAAACCTACAATACGTTCTGTTCTCATAATGGCCAACCAGATACCTATGAAAAGCCCACAAGCAAACCGTGAGTGCACCTTCCCACCCGTGTTCCCTAGTAACTGGTATCTAGAGCCATACTGTCTCTGATACTGGAGGTAATATATAGCCATCATGACTAGAAGCCGCTGATAGCCTTATCTTTCTTGGATTTGTCTAATTCCCTTTTAAAGCCATTCAGGTTGGCGTCCATCACTACATCATGCAGAATGCCATCGTTAAACTGTGCACTGTGTGAAGCAGTACTTCCTTTTGCCTGTCCTGAATTTCCCACCATTCTGCTTCACTGGATGACTCCCAGGAAGGCATGTATAGGATTGCAGCCTTGGTATCATATTGCATACCAAATCAGCTTTCAAATCTACCAGTATGTTTAGGGCTGATTCAGGTGACAACAGTACTTTCAGTTCATCCGCATTCCTACACTTACATGAGTGTAAGTTGTATAACAGGGATGAAAATTTGATTGACGAGCAAGGTGCTGTTTTCTGACTGAGCCTAACTCATCTATCCTCACTTACCAAATGTTTTAATGAGAATATTTTTATTAACATCCGGTGGCTTTGTGGAAAACATACTATTATTAACATAGTAAAATGTTGAGAGGGCAAAAGAACAAATATAGAATCTAATAGTAAATTCTGTATCTAAAATGGACACAATCTCTGTGCCAGATGCAGATGATTAAAAGTAGTCTTGACCATTGCTGATACATGATCACCTGGCATCAGATGAGAGGGGCTTTTAACTTCATCCACAACCATGTTAAATCCATGTGAACTGTTAGTTTTTAGCACAGTTCAAAAGCATTGTTTCGACTTTATCTACACTAGAAAGCAAGAACCCACATTTTTTACAATGTCATGGTACAAAACCGTAGCATAGGTTGGCTCTGCAGAATGGTTTCAGTTGTTTTAATAGCCAAATCATTGTATAGGTTTTCTCTAGGGACGAGGAGGCTGGGCAAAGTTGACTAAAATAAGCACAACTCAGTAGATGTCTCCAGTAATATAGCAAAAGTATTTTCCAACTTTTTCAGAAAGATAAATATATATACAGAGGAAATGCTTTCTCTGTAAACATGTAGAAAATGTGTAAGCGTGAAGAAATAACATGCTCCTGAATTTATATGCAACTAAGGCTGTGCTATAAGCATCCCATATGGTAGACTTTGCCATACAGAGTTAAACAATCTTTTTTGTACTTTTATAAAGATTTTTTTACCGCATACCTCGCTGATCATATCACTCTAGAAACCTTTTATTCACCAATTTGTCATGAAAGTACATTATTTTAAAAGTTATGGTCCTACTATAAGAACTGAGCTGCTGGAATAGTTTCGTTTTGTTTTTGGCAAAGGTGATCAGAAAACAGCTCTTGAAAACCTAAATTTTAATGGTTATGCAAAACGCCAAATTTCACTCGATCTTATGCATAAGAGAGAGGGTGAAAAAAGAAAAGTTGTGAATTTGAGCTCTATAATATGTTCTTAGAATTTCTGTAATAGCTGAGAGTTTTCTATACATGTTCTTACTTTACAGCCTACAGGTTAGCTAATGTTACTTCATTTCTTTGGTCATTTTTCTTTAAATATTGTGAGTCCATATAGCAAGGAGATACTCCAAGATCACTAAGTAGTTTATGGATTGCAGCTGTATGAGGCATTCTTTCTTTGTTTTGTAAACTAGCCATAGCTTTATACGCTGTATTGGGAGATGATTATCTCCCTTTTTTTCTTTTGATATAAATATGACATAATTCAAGAAATTCTCCCAAGTAAGCTTTAAGATAAGGTACAGTAGTAAAAATAGAAACAAAGTGCATGATACAGTCCACTGGGGGCATAGGGCCATCATGCACAGAGTATTCTGATAGTAGAGCCCTGTTTCCTCCCCCATCTGCATGTGCACAGGAAATGCAAAGATGTTAGGAGGAACTGGAGGTTTGTGCATAGCTCCCTTATCCTATCCAGCCATCCCTTTTGTCCCAATATAAGTTATGCTTCAGAGTATGAGTAATTTGCACTGAGACGGGGAGAGTTGGATGGAGATATGGGAGACACTGCTTGTGTTCACTGCTGTGTGCATGCAGGTGAAGAGGAGGGGGGAAATACGGCTCTGAGCCTGTAGCACTCCTCTGTGTGTGAGCGCTGCATTCACAGTGGATTGACTATGTTCCATGTATCTTGTAGAAGAATATAGGCTCTTGAACATGGTCACTGACACTGACTTTACATTCTCATGCCTTTCTAATTATTACCACTTTACAATACTGTAAGTAAATAATCTTCCTGATTATGTATATGCATTTTCAAAATGACTTAGAAGTTATTTCTGAACCAAGCAGCACCATGATCTTATAGACATTTATTTAGGAGCAAATCCTTTTGCTTCAGGTTCAGTGTGCTTAGAGTGGATTGGAACATACCTTCAGTAGGCATCCCATCTGAAAATCAATCATACATTCTATAATGCCTTATTGTTTGGGAAGAATTTCCTTACGTTATGTTATGTTAAAGGATTTAACAATTATTTTGAATATCTATTTTAGTACAGTATAGTAATTTGGGGGAAAGTACAATTTCAGATGAACTGTATTTTAGGATGGATGGATGGATATTTGTTTGATCATATTTCCTAAGTTTATGAATACTTTGGGAAAGTATTATTCTTTTGAAGAGATCTCCATTCAGTGTCACATCTTATTTTTGTTGCATTAAAGCAGATGCCACAATTATTTTAACTTTATAAAAAAAAATCTAGTCTGCTTGTTACCTATTTCTTCTCTGATTTGGTACTGCAGTGGGGCATAACTTGTCAAATTTTAAGTACAAAACCTTACTGGTGGATTAAAATGTATAAAGCACTGAAAGCTATCTGAAGAGTTTAATTGTAATAGCACCAAAAGGTCCCATATTTCAGTTGAATTGTTTTATGAGCTATTTTATGTTCTAAATACTTCTACTGAAATTAGTAGCACTGTTTTAGAAGCTACATACATGTGTTAATAATCTAGCACGAAAAGGAAGCAATCTAACAAGCACTACTTCTGTGCAATCTGCATGCCCATTTGGTTTTGGTGGGGCCGCTCAAGTGATTGTACCTCAAATCCACATCCTGTTGAATTTTGTGGTACATCCTAGGAATAGTAAAATTCACCCAGAGGCAGATTTTTGCTCTACTGGTAACAGTGACATTGGTAAATTTGCATAAATAAGAAAAAAATTGTTGTTCAACTGTAGGCACCCCTATTCCAATCACACACACACACACACACACACACTATCAGGTGAGGAGAGCTTAAATTTTAATACTGTTCAGATGTTGCAAGTAGGAATTATGAAAGGCCAGCCACTAGAACTAAAATGCCAGCGGGTGTTTCTTTAGTATATCTACTGCTCAATACTATGCTATCTTTGTTTCCTGGAAAGTAATTCCCAACGAGTTCAGTGGGACTTCGGCTCTGCCTCAATTTGCAGCCTTAGGCGACAATCTACCTCGAAATGCTAGTGGAGAATTCAGTGGGGCTTGCCTGTGAGCTCTTCTCCCTGGACTCTGCTCTTAACGTATCTGGGCTCCTAAAAATTTATTTGCATCGACCGACCTTCGTTATATCTCTACAATTAAGTCAAACCAAATACCAGATTTGTTTCCTTCACGATCTGCGCCTACTTCTTCCCTTCTAACATCACAGCCATTTTATTTTATTTTTATTGTTTCAAGCGTTCCTCTTTCCATTTCTTTTCGAAATGCACCGCACGTGTTCCACGGAGGCAACGCGGCTAGGTCAGTTGCCCGCCGGAGCCTTCCTTTGTGGCTTGATCCTGGCTCCCAGTGAATGCAGGCCGTCGCACTGCTCTGTTTGCGCGGGTCTAGGGACGCCGAAGAGGGAGTCCTGCTTGGCAGCCAACAACGTGCCGCCAGCCGCTGCCTCTCGTCTTTCCCCTTTGTTCTGCAGGCAGCCGAGGGACAACAAAGCGGACTGTCCTCTGGACAAGTCGAGGCCGCTGGCGTCGAGCGGGCGCAGGTGGGGCTGGGGCATCTTTAGCGCCGCTTGAGCTAAACAGATTTCGCGGGGCCCCGATTTAAATGTACCGTGGCTTCCGGTCCCCCGCGCAGCATGCGAGCTTGTGCTGATAAGGAGATTGGCCTGGTTAGACCTCTCCGTTTTGTAGATTGTGGCCGCATTTCCACCACAGGGACATTTCTGCGCTTGCAGCCCCTGCCCGGCTCCCCACGTCTCTGCCGCCGCCCCCCCCCCCCTCGGCGTGTCAGGTGCGCGGCGCTTTTGTTTTGCTGGCTGTTTCGAAGCGGAGCCAATGCTTCCCGCCTATCCCGGGGCCATATGGAAAAGCTGCACTATTTTGATTATGCCTTGTGTAAACATTTTAACGTCGGATCCTTAAAATCCAGATCCTATCCCAAAGGGGATTAAACTCTAATCCTCTCGCTCTATAGCTGTAGTGGATTAATTTCGTATTCTCTCAGTGGCTGGTTTGCTCCCTGAAGGCTATAACAAAAAGTCTCAGTGCTCCTTAAATGTGCCGTGGTATTGGGAGTTGTAATTGGAGATTTCCAAAGGACAAGTATAAAAATGACTCACTATTAAGACTGAATGTTTCATTCTGTTCTGTGCCTTTGCAAAGATACTGGAAAGGGGGTGGGGAGTTCAGAGATGCTGAGGGAGAGAGATTGATACAGACAGACATATGAAGAATCAGGGCCAGTCCCAGGTTATGGGGAGGGGGCATCTTTCTTGCCCTAACCTCCCTCCAAGGACCAAATCCTTTTTCACCATACTGCCTAGAGAGAGGATGTGGCAGCAGCCACCATCTCACCTGCAGTCTTCCTCCGGGTGGCATGGCAGTGGGGATTGGGCTCAGTGGGCACAATCCTTCCACCTATGCTTCCGGGGGGGGGGGGCTGATGAACAGAGGTAGAGGCAGCAGCTGCTCAGGCAAAGAGCAGTCCTCCAGGGCAGTCTGCGTTCTTGGCACCACTGGACACAATCTTCACCTGCACACCACCCAAGCTGGACGCATCCGCCACCATCTCCTGCTCCACCTCTTGCTGAATTGCCCAGAGAGAAAAGGCAAGTGAACAGAAAGAGGAAGTGGCCTTCCCTGCAAGAAGGAATGACCCCCTCCTTTCCCATGCACATCTTCTGGGTAGCAGGGTGCCTGGGATTGGGCCCAGCAGGCCAAACCGTCCTTGTTGCAGGGCCCAGATCTCACTCACACACAGCTGTTCCTACAAGGAGAAGCCATTTTCTCTCACTCCCACATGTGCTGCTGCCTCTAGATACTCCTTCCCATCACATCACAAAGAAGAGCAAGAGAGCATGGGCTCACTCTTCATCACCACACCACCCAAAGAAGGAAGAAGGTGGAGAGTCAAGCAAGTGGGCAGAGATGGCAGTTCCTACAAGGAGGAGCTGACTCAGTCCCTCTCTCTCTCTCCCTCTGGGTGGCTCCCCAGGGACCAATTTTCCTTTCCATGCCACCCAGAGAGGGAAGAATGAGTAGGCAGAGTTACAGGCTGCTCCACCACCTTTTCTTGCTCAAGCATCAGCTTTCTTCAGGCCCCGCTGGGCCTAATCCTCTCTGCTGCACATCCCAGATGAGCAAGGTGGGGCAGCTCCTCCTTGCATCCACTGCTCACTTTGGTGGGCAAGCTGGCGGTGGGCAGCTGCCTTCTGTGCCACCTGCCCTCTTCCTAAAGCTGGGAGGATGCAGGGAGTTCCAGACGTTCCTGCCTCAGGCAGCAGCCCACAGTGGCAGAGGCCAAACCCAAACCTGAGTCCTCTGCGGGGGAGGGGGGGGGTCTGACACCTCCAGTTTTTCCCGGGGCACAGGGGCCTCTGCAGCTTCCACCCTGATAGTGCTGACCCTTTCATTCTCTGAAAGGTTGCTGGACAATATCAAGGCTTACTTACATGGATCTCCACAATAAAATTATCAGGGATATTGTTGTCGCTCCTAAGCATGAGACACACCTCCTTTCCCCTTCCCCTCCCCAAATGTTAATGGAAACATCATGTGATTCTTTAAAACTCTGTTTTTAGTAGTAGCTGCTTTTGCCTAGTTCAGGTTTCACAAGGTCGTTTGTTCAAATTGCTTGAAAGTGTGTGGAGGTTACTTGCATTTTGCCTAGAAATCTCCATGATGTACTTATTTCTAGGAGCAATTTTTTTTTTTTAATTAAACCTCCACAAATCATTGTCATTCATTGTTTGTTCTCTCTGGCGTGCCCATTCCTCACAAACACACAAGATTCAGGCAGTCTCTTGAAAAAGATTCCTTGTTATAGTCTTTGGCCTTCTGACCATGAACTACCAGCCGCTTCATTTTTATTTTGTCCATATAACAAGCGGGGAACTGGGAGGTAATTGGGTTAACTACCTGATCTTCCTTCTGGGAACGAGCAAGGCTCACTAAACGCCTTCTTATAATGATAGACTATCAAGCGGTTCCCGAACTGCATCATCTTTAAGGCCCTTTTATTTTAGCACGGAGGCCTGTAAAGCTACATCACTGGGAGAGGCGGGGCGGCGAGGAAGGGTTAAAGAGAATGGGGAGAGGGACAGGGGTGGCTGCCCGAGAGGGGCGGAGAGAAGCAGCGGTGGAGTCGGGCAGGGAGCTGCTGTCTGGAGAGATCCTCTTGCCATTAAACACAAAGGAGAGGAGCCTGGGGAATCGAAACCCAAATCCACTTGTAATCGCACGAGAGAATCGCGCATAATGACTTGAGCAACCTAGATTAAGATTGATGAGGCTTTAAAGCGCCGTTTCGGATCGATCCCCTGCCCTTAGGAGCCCGGCCAATACGCCGGCCGGCCGACCGGCCTGCCTGCCTGCCTAGAAGCGCGCCACTACACGGCCCTGCGGGGCGGGGGGAGGAGATGGAGACAGCGCAGGGAAAGAGCGAGGCGAGCCCGGCGCATGTGATCCAGATCAGCTGACTGGGGTCAAGAGGCCAGGCTGGCCTATTAGGCGAGGGAAAAACAAGAAAATGAAAGAAAATAGAGTTTGTATCAATATTATCCAGCCCCTGGTGGGCTTGCTTGAAAGCTGTCAAAGGCGGCAAGCCGAGCGTTGCTTTGGGCTGTACAAAGGGGAGAAACGGTGCCTGCTGCTGAGGCGGCGGCTGGGAGGGAAGTTAACGCTGAAATCCTGGCTGGGCCACGCACGTCAGCCAGAGAGAGCGGCTCATGCGGGTTAAGTGGGTGGTAAGAAGTGCATGTGGGGCTGGGAAACGGCGCTTGGCGGTCCAAGAAGGTTGCTCGGACCTAGCTCCCGCCAGCCGGCCAGCCCCAGCATCCTTCCCCACGGAAATGGAATCGAAGCAGAGCCTGGCGGCCACTTGCACAAAAAACCCAGTTTTGAACAGAACATGTTACAGATTTGAAATAACCCTCCCCATACTAAGGAATGAAGTGTCTCAGTGTGTGTTTTAAACGGGACAATGAGATGTCTTACTCCTCGTTACTAGGCTATGGTGCCAGTGTATTGTATTTTAAGTTTCTTGGGTATATCTCTGTTTATTTATCTCCCCAACTTGGATATACATCCCGATTTATTTATCCATTTAGATCTTGGTTCTAAATCCCACTATTTTTTAGTTTACTTATTTTTATGTGTTCTGCATAGAGGTCGAGATGGAATTTCCAATTAATTCATTTAGGATCAGGGAGGGAAGTGTGTTTGAGAGTCAATATAATGCTGGTTCATCCCGATCCTAATTACGCCCCGGTACTTGGCTGTAATGCTGCAATCCTAAAGACACTTACTACTAGGTAGCAAACCCCATTAAACTCAGTAAGACTTACTTCAGAGTATGCATGCAGAAGATTGCACATCCCATCATTAGAAATGCCCCATTGATTTCAGGATTTACTTGCTAGTATGAGTGCTTGATTATAATTCTGTGCAGTAAACCTCAACGAACTCAGTGGACTGTGCCTCCTAATAAAAATATTAGAGAATCGCTCTGTAACATTTTTAGTTTTAAAGTAAGTGTGTTCCAAGCATTAAGATTTTAAGCACTGCAATCTACATGTTTACTCAGAAGTAAGCCCCAGGGAGCTCCGTGGGATTTAGTCCAAGGAAAGTGGGGAAAGGTTGCTGCTAATTCGGGTTAGAGATCGGATGGCAGAAGGGGAAAGAATATTTCTGGTACCATTGTAGAGTACCATTCTGGTACCGCTGTAGTTTCTTTAAAAATCAAACTGTTCACGTTGCACAATAAAGGCTACTTTCTTACAAATATATATGGGCGCAACACTCGTTTCGCATAGAATGCCTCGCAGATATTTTTATGTTGTGGAAAATGCGGCATTAACTCACGTCCTGAATAATTAAAAAAAGAAAAGAAATAAGATATATTCGATATCTATGATGTATATAATTTGTATCGTAATTTGGCCATTCGACACAGTAAGACTAAACCCAAATACATTTTGTTTCATTCAGTGGAACTGATTTCAGAAATAAAAGTACTTGCAACTTGCCTTGGATTGACTGCTCTTCAACCACACTTGTGAGGGAAATAAGCGCGGTTGCAGCGAATCGGTCTCCAACTGCAATCATACAGATACTGAATTCAGTGGGATTTACTCCTAAGTAAACATTCATAGGACTGAACTCCACGATTAATAAAAGAGGAGATTTTCAAGAGCACGTTGATTCCCCCCCCCCCCCCCCCGTGAACGAGCAAATTTCCCCAAGTAAATATCCCAGGCTGTAAGTTTCCGTGGAATCGTAAGAGATACACTCAGATCACGCTCTGAGTTCCCGGATTTTGTTTTTATTTGAAAGACCTATAAAAATGCCTGCTACTCCTCCTGTGGTCGTGTGTGTGTGTGTGTGTGTGTGTGTGTGTGTGTGTCTGTGTCTCTGCCGATTAGCCTTTTGGGCTCAGGCGGTAACACGGCCCTTTAGTACAAGGAGAGCGCCCGCTCCCTTATGAAGCAGCGCGCTCCTTTTTCTGTGTGCCCCTGCAGCGCCGGGCACTTGGCGGTCTCTCCCCCGAAGTCCCAAGGCATCAGTTTAGTTCTTAGACGGGCAAAAGGGCAGCTCTCTGCCTCCCGCGTTCTCTGATGCCGCCGCTCTTCTTGTGTTGCAGGCCCCGTGGTCCTGAGCACGCCGGCTCAGCTCATCGCCCCGGTGGTGGTGGCCAAGGGAACGCTCTCCATCACCACCACCGAGATCTACTTCGAGGTGGACGAGGATGATCCGGCTTTCAAGAAGATCGACCCTAAAGTGAGTGCAGGGCCCCGCTGCGGGAGGGAGAGGGCTTGGTCTTAACAGTCAATGGAGGAATGCGAAAAAGTGCCTGGAATCCCCCTGCGAGTAGCTCCCCTCCCCTTCCTCTGACTCCGTTGCTGTTTTATTAAAAAAGCCCAGCGAGTTAATGATGTAAAATCCGCTATTACTCCAGCGCGCTCTCTTTTTAACCATCTTTTTTCCCCCTCTCCTGAAGGCTTTTGTATGAACGTGGGCAGATTTAGCAGTTAAGCCAATTGCTTCGAAATCCCTCGAGGTAACGGCGGGCCCACACTTCAGCCTCGTTCTTTGGGCACACACTGGAGACAGGGGGCTTTCCTCTTGATCTGAGTTAAATGAAATCGCTCGATTTCAAGGACTTTAGTTTCTACCCGTGGGGGTGGGGGTGGCTGGTATTACACCATTTGAAACTGTAGCAAGAGAGACACGTTCGATTTTAGGGGTGGGAAAAGGCAGACAGCTGTCACCTAGGCCTGTGCAGCAGACAGAGATGGGGCGTTAAAAACATGCCTTGTTTCTATATAAACAGAAAGATCTCGCTCTCGCTCTCATTGGATACACACACTCACACAGGCGCTGTGTAAAGCATATACTTTAAATTCTGTTGTTGAGTTGGCAGTCAAGGAAAAGTAAAAGAGGGAATGATATATTTGAAAGTCACATCCATATTATGTTAATACGATCTTAATTGATGGGGACTTCTTAATTTTATTTTGTTTTTAGTAACTCTGTGTAAATATATGATTGTGGTACATCTGTTGTGCTTGTTGTCCGCCTATCCTTCTTGACTGGAAAATCGGGATTAGAAGTGCCATCCCGGATTATTATTATGATAATGATGATGATGTGGAATTGGCAACATGGCGATTCCAACCATTTTGCTACACTGGGCCAAGCATGGGCAGAAGAACTAGGTGCAAAACGTAACATTATTTGCCCTTTGGCTTAGTAATAGTTTGCATCCTGTATTGGAAGGAAGCGCCTGACCAGCGTGCTGGTGGTGGGGCACCCACTCCCTATTTGTTCCAGCTTGGCGTCCGGGGAGGCCGGCACTTGCTTTCCCTAAGTGCAACTGGCTGGCAGCAGCCTTATCGCAAGGCCAGTGAGGTTTAGGGCAAAGGTAACATTATTCTTCACTTTAGGATTGTTAAATTGATCCCTGCAATCCATAAATTTCGCAGTCTCCCCTTCCCTTCTCCCAAAGTGTTAATTTTGTTGCAAACTAGGCTTACTCCGCAGTCTTTCAAAACGGACAGCTGCATTAACATAGTCCAGTAAATCTTTGAAAAGTAGATTCATTTTCTAGTGGTTGTAAAAATGTTACTGGGTTAATTACCACACACCCCTGTGTGGCGGATGTTGATGACCTCAGGACCCAATTTTTTAGGATCCCCCCCCCCGGATATATTTTTTAAAAAGATTATCTTAAGGAAAGAAATTACTTTAACAGGGGCCGCAGGCCAGGGCTACACATCCACACACACACCCAATCTAGTTGACTCGTGTTGCAAAATGCAGCAGCACCAACACAAATTGAATCCAACACTGAAACGCTTGACCATATTTATTTTACTTTTATTTATTAGCTTGTAATTAAATAAAATCAGCAACAGAAATTTAAATCACAAAAAGTAATTATCCAGTGTATTTCAAGTGCATTTTTCCCAATATATAATTCCAATATTCACAATTATATAAGCAAAATCCAAATTTCTTCTGAATATATTTAAATAACATTTCAAGTATATTTATGGAATGTTAGAAATAGAACAAGCAATATATTTGAAACAAAAAATGTAAACTTTTAAGTTTAGACACTTCAAAAGACAATTAACGAAAGTACCATGATAAAATCTACCTTTTTAAATAGTATCTTCTTGAGCAGAAAATGTCCTGAAGTATCCAAAATGGCAATTTAACTTCTTTTCACCAAATCACAAAACACTGACATCCACAATTTCAAAGACAATGTGAGATCACAATATTCCATACAAATCTTTAAAAAAAAATCTACATGGGGAGGGAGAGACATTGTGGATTTGTTTGCTTTGTTTTGTTTTGTTCAGATGGCATTCCCAGATCAGTTTTTACTCACACACAAAAAAAAACCCGGTCCTTGTTGTTATAATCCATTGGTCTGGTTTCTAGGCAGTGGTCACAATCAGGCTAAATTGCAGCCGATATTGCATTTCCCCAGGTGATAATCATACACTTTTTTTCCAGACGGGATTTTAACATTGTGGTACTGACAAGTCATAATACTTGCTGTTGGCTTTGTGCGTAGGTGTGTGCGTGTGCGTGCGTGTGTGTGTGTCTGTGTGGACGGCCTCTTCCTTTAACACAGGATGATGTTTGCATTATCGGATGGCAACACCTGCCTTTTCCCCAACAGAATCCTCGCAATATAGAAAGACATTTGAATAGTTTAAGGCCGCCTTCTATCGCCCTCTAAAGTTTTTCCAAACTTTTGGGGTTGGTGAGTATTTCCCTAGCCAGCCGCCACGTTTGTTTGGCTGCGTTTTCTAGGGCGGAGTGAGGCTTGCCCTGGAAGAGGTCTAAATTGGGCAAGAAGTAATGCGGGCATCGCCTGCACTGGAGGCAAGAGATGAGCTGCAGTAAAATCCCGTTGAGGCGGTCGCCCAGGCAAGACTCGTCCCAGTCCGATTCCCGGGGATGCTTCTCGCACTCGTACGAAACCAGAGTCTTCATGTGGTAATTGTTGAGCGGCTGCCCGGGCAGCTCCAGGTGCCGATCGCGCAACGTTTTGAGGATCGAGAGGCATTTCTTTCGGCAGCCACCCATCTGCAGCCTGTTCTCGGCTTCGGCGAACTGCAAGACCCAGGCGTCGCTCTCAGCCGAGCTCTGCTTGCCCGCCAGTGAGTGGCACTCCTTGGACAGGAGGTTGAAGCCTTCGGCCTTGACCTCGGCCACGCGGTTGGGCCCCGGCCAGGGAATGTGGGGCAGGGGCCAGTGGGCAGCGCTCCGGGGCCAGATTCCGGTGCACTTGAACGCCGGCGTGATCTGCACCACGTATCTGTCCCGGATGCGCAGCTTTCACCTCGCTGGTGTCCGCCACCATTTTCACCACGTCCCTGTAGCTGCATTTGTCCACGGCTTGGGCCACCAGGGTCTGAAACCGCGAGCGGATCTTGCGGGCCGAGAGGTAGCCCGAGGCCGTGATGAACTCCACCCAGAGGGACATGCTCCTCTTGCGTCCGTCGCTCAGCTTGAGCACCGCGCAGCCGGGCAGGGAGCCGTCGTCCACGAAGTTGAAGACGCCCATCTGGTTCAGATAAAGGACCACCTCGAACTCGGTGGGCGAGAATGACCTCCAGGCCCTCGTAGCGGTTGTCCATCTCGTTCAAGGAGCTGATGAAGCGCGGCTCCTGCACTTCCACTTCCTTCAGCACGTCCGAGACCACTTTGCAGACTTCTCGGATAGTTTTCGCGATGGCCGCTTTCCTGGCTTGGCATTTCTCGTTGTAGTACTTGTTCAGATGATACACCAGTTTCGCCTGGGCCGCGATCATGTTGGGGCAGAGATCCGGATTGTAGACCGGAGTCTCGCAGTAGGCTGTGGGATCCAATGCGGCTGCTAAGGCTGGAGCCAACTTCAGAGGAGAATCAGGCTGCCTCACACTCGGAAACGTAACCAGAGGCTTGCGAAAGGCGCTAGGCGGCGGCGGCGGCTGGTGGTGCTGCTGCTGCTCCTTAGCTCAGTTGCTTTCCCTTCTTGCTGGCTGTAGGTTGCAGGATAGTGCAGCCCTGGACAGATCTGTGAGCCGTTACCAAAAAAACACACCCTCAAAAAAAAGCACCTCCACAAAACAAAACGACAGCCCGTTTTGTTTGGTTTGGTTTTTAGAGGATCCTTAAGTGAGCAGCGGAAAGCATTGAGATCTGTAGTTTAAAATATAAAAATAAAATATCAAAGTTTGAACCCAGATACAGTAAGGCTCCCAGCAGTCAAAACAGTAACACCTTTGGGTACGTGTATTTATTTGTGTTTCTCCTGGAGTAGCCACTGTGCGTGTGCAGGGTTGTTAGTTTGTGGGGAAAGTGCTGGGTGGCTGTCTCTCTCTCTCTCTTTTTCTCAGTGTGTGTGTGTGTGTGTGTGTGTGTATGTCAGAAGAAGCTGACTGTTGGTTTGTATAAGAGCCCAGATGCACTCGTGTGGAAATTATAAAGGCAGGGCCAGGCAGGCGGGCGGCCAATCGCCACTGGGCTCGTCACGGCAGCCTCTTTCAGCTTCAGCCCGGTTAATTAATCCCTCTCTTGGAGATAGAGAGAGAAACACACAAACTAAAGGTAGGGGGCTGATGGCAGAAAACCACCAGCCAGGCCACCTACCCATTTGGGAATCGAGGAGGAGCTCTCGACTTAGGTGCAAGGCTCTTAAGCGCGCTGCCTTTGGGAAAGACTTCGCCAAACAAACTCTACTCTTCAGGCGCTCACAGTCTGTTTATGGCACAAATGGGACTGCAAGTGACATTAACCCGGCATCCTTCGACTTTAGCGAGCTGGAGAGAGGAGCTTCGCTCTTGGGGAAAGAAAGCGGAGACCTCACATTTTAATACTTGGCTTCATTCAACTGGCGCTGCCTGCTAGGCGTTGGAAACAGCCAGCCAGGCAGAAGTTTTCCTCTTGTCAGCCGGCTAGCCTAGTGTTAGAAAGTCACCGATCTTGTGACAGAAAATATCAGGAGAAGCCTCCCTTCTTCCTCCTCCCTAATTAAATAGCATGAAGGGCGATCTGACGGGTCTTAATCGATTGGATGCAAATGTTGTCGTATTTCTACCTGGCTTCTTAGATTGGTAGCAGATGAATGAGGTATCCAGTTGGTGACCGGGTTTGACAGTTTTCCGGATTGAGTTTCCGAAGCCATGCAGCTGGTGGTCAGCATCAATTGTGTTTGCTAGTAATTAGTTTCATTGTTGCCGCCTTTATGTCACACACGTGTTACGCAGGTATCTTATCCGCTGTCATTCTCAGCATTCTTGTAAAATAAATGTCTATTAATGGTCCGAAGTGGGCAGTTTATTTTTCGAGTGAACTGTATTTGCAACCTGGAAGGGTTTTAATAAATGGGCACGCGGGACAGAGGAGGAGGAGGGGCAGAGGTAGGGGTTAGTACAGATCACACTCACGCTGGCAGACAGCGTTCCTGTCAATATGGACCTTCCAGGTTAAGGGCCGCACCAGCGGACCAAGATCACATTCAGCGCATCTCAGCAGAGCTGCTTGTTGCATAGAGCTTGTAACAAGAAAGCATTACGCTTTGCTCCCCCATCTCTTACTCTGAGGACAAAGCACAGTTCAGAGCTGTAAGGGGGCGGGGGACCCGGCGGAGCTGCTGCTGCTGCTGCTGCTGCTGCTGCTTCTTCCTCTTCCTCTTCCTCCTCGAGTGGCTTCAAAAAGCACATAGGATCATCTTAATCTTAAAATTAACCGGGTGCCAGCCAGCGGAAGCTAAACGCTCTTTGGTTCATTCGATATCAATAGAATGTAACTCTCACTCCTAAGAATCAGTGGGACGTTCTTCCAAAATATAAGCTTAAAACAAGAAGGTGTTAAACACTTGCTTGCAGCTTGATCCTATACATGTCTACCCTGAACTTGAAGTAAGTCCCATTGAGTTCAATGGGATTTTCCTCCAGGTAAATGCGTATAGGTTGCAGCCTTATGGTTTCATTTACATCCCATTGATTTCCGTGGAATACAGATGTGCTTAATTTGCTCTGAATTAAAGCCATTTGTGTTTAACACTGTGTTTCTCTCTCAACATACATTCAGCCTTCTACGCTTTTCACGGATCTCAAATACATCATTTTGCTTCGACATAAGTTGCTTAGGAGCTGAGTGCATAAATTTACATTTTAGGATTCATTGATCAACAATGCAATCCTCTATATGTCTACTCAGAAGTAAGTCCCATCGAATTCAATGAAGCTTCCTCCCAGGTAAGTGGGCTCCTAGGAATGCAGCCTAAAAGTCCTTCTGTCGGTAGCTTTATTATAATCCTTTCCTTAACTCGTTTAAGTCAGTCCTATCTGTGGAGGAGCATTCCTGCTGCAAGTAGCGTGTTTAGGATCGGGCTTTTCAAGAACGGAAGCATTGTTGTGTCTTGTTCCAGCTCCATATTTATCGATGTTTTGGCTGGATTGACTGCGTGCGTGTATGCATGCGTGGGCTGCTGGGGCTGTTAATCGGATAGCGGCGAAAGCACAAGGAACTGCAGCCGCCCAGGGCGCTGGAAAAACCGTGGAGCCAGTGCGCAGATCCGTGTGCGCCTCGACGGCTCCAGATGGGGCTTTGCCGATCTCCAGACGTGAGATGGTGGGGGACGAGTTTTCTCTACATCCTTACGATGAAGACTGTCGGCACCCTCCGCTAGATAACCATGTAGGGCCGGGCAAGGGCGGTAAACGGCATCCAGTCTCTTCAAGACTTCAGGCGGCTCTCCGAACTTCCGGGTGGTTTTGTTTTGGACACCTCCAGCCAGCCGTTTGGAATAATGAGGCCTTGCCCGTGCTTGGTTACCCAAAAGAAAAAAAGGGGGGGAGCTCGGAGTGCAGGCTGGAAAGGCGGTGGCCCAGCAGCATGTTTCGTTTGCCCCTTAAGAGAAGCTGGCTTGGCTGTGGTTGAGGTCAGGATAACTCCGAGGCGCGCGCTGCTCCTGCGGCCCCAGCCCCGCCAACAGGTGGTAGAGGCGCGCGATGAGGGAGAGGCCGCTTCCTGCCCAAGAGCTGGGGGGGGGGGCGTTTTCCTTCCGTCCCCGCCGTGGGAACCCCTGGAGAGGCGAGCAAGCCCTCTTCTCTCAGTCCTCCCATTGCCCTTCGCATTTCAGCCACAGAGCCAGGTGTTGAGCAGTTGCAGATGGAAAGGGGACGACGCACACTTCTCCATCTTACGCCCGCCAAGGGCCAAAGTGAGGGGAAGGTCTGAGCGTGAGAGTTTTGCTGAGGCTTCAGGCCTGTTGGGTCCGTGGGAGCCGGGTAGGCGTGGAAGGAACCAGGCCTGCGGAAGTGAAGCTGGCGCCCCAGATTTGCTTCCAATGAAGCCACTGCTCGTCATTACTACAGCTGTCCTTGTTTTGTAACATATCAGTAGCTTAAAATCTCTTGCCCCAATACATACATTTAACCGAAAATGTACGATGAATTATGAACGGCTTAGTACATGGCAAACACGGATAAATTTAAACGCACTTTGTAGCGGAGATGCAAGGAAACACGTCTGTAATACCTGGAAGTCTTCAGACAAAGGAGTCTATTTAACTCGGCTGCCCTTGCTTGGTTAACTATTTAGATGGCACATACAGCGAAGTCGTTAGAGTAATATTCAGCTAATTTCCATAATGGGAAGGTGCAAACCTAATCAAAGGAGTAGCATTAAGCCCCATTAAAATCAGTGGGACTTCTGAGTAAAGATGGATTTAGGATTGGGCTGTAAATTAGTTGAATGATTCACTGACAAAAACGTTTCTTGTGGAATATTTATAGTAAGTATATTACTATTATAATGCAATAGAAAACAATTCCAGTAAGTTACACTGCATTGCTAAGATTCTGACATGCTTTAGGATGCAATCTTTACATGCTCCAATGTACTCTATGGGACCTACTGCTGAGCAAATATGCATAGGACCTGGTAGCACATCCCCTTGATTTTACTGAGATTTAGCCAAATTCAGTCTTTTTATAGGTTTGTAGATCAGGTTGCTTTTCACATAGTGTTAAACATCTTGATTTAAAAAAAAAATAGAACTGATTCAGATGACTTTGAAATACTTGAACTGAAACTTATGAACAATAAAATTTATTTAAAAATTAATATGAAGGGAAATTGTTTAAGGAATATTTAATTATTTTAAGTTCCGGGTAATAAATGTATAAAACATATAATATAGCATATTAGATTTTAAATTAATTTCAAGTTTCAACATTTTAGAAAGCATTAATGTTTTTGTTGGTGTTCAGAAGCTTTTAACATCCACTATTAGTGAGGATGTTTAAAACTGTTTTGGCTGCCAAGCTCAATGTGAATTTAGTAAATTATATTTTTAAAATATGCCTGGCCATCTAGCACGACTTTCTTGGATTGAAAACAAATGGAACTAAACTGACATGAATCCCAGGGCTCCTCCTTAATTAGGTGGTGGATTGGACTGAATGGTAACAAATGTTTTCCCAGTTTAATTGTCATAAAATAATCTCACATTAGGTAAAAATATATAAATTGAGATGCTTGTTTGAGGGTGATTATCAAAGTATCTATGCTCCTGTATTTAAACACTGGTAAATGTTCCATTATTATTACATCCTGATACCAGCTGCATGCTGTTTTCTGTTTTGGCTTTAATGGTATGGAGTTTTATTGGCAGATTAAGTTTAAAATAATCTAATCAAATTTATGGTTGATAATTCATTGTTTAAGGAATCAAAGGTGTAGGAAAGACTGAGATGTGACTTACTTTTTTTTTTTTAATCCTCCTGTTGCATAGCCCTAGCCCACTTTTACAAACTCTACTACAGTTTCAAGACAGTCGTATAAGGATATTTTGTGCAAAATCATTCTGTTATTACTGCAGAAGTTATCTCAGTTAAAGAATGTGTGCATACAAAGCTTTTGTGTTTCAATAAACCTAATTTATAAACTGGTAACTTCATTTTTAAAAATTCACTAAAACTACCCTACCCTTATAGCTAGAAAAAAATATTGATTAATTAGAATGCATATACTGGTGTAAGTGCTTATATTGATATCACATTTTACTTCTTATATAGTTGTGATTCTGCACACTATTCATGAGTTTAAAGTTTTATTTTTTAATAATCTGTCTATAGCACTGGGGAGACAGAATATGAAGTGGATTTTATTAAATTATTTATCCCTGTTGCTGGAGTGGGTTTGAAGGCTCATTAAATGTATCTGATATTCTAACAATTTATTTCTCCTTTTCATAACACATCATCCTGACAGCCAAAATAAATTTCTTTTTTGCACTAGAGAAATTAAACATATATATCTGTAGAGGGTTCACTTTTATTGACTTATTAAAATAAAATAAAATAAATATATTTTTCCAGTGTAATTGATGGTGACTTTGGTGTTTTTTAAAAAAATTGTTTAATTGTTATGGCTTTTTTGAACTATGGGCTGAAAAAAGGAGAAATAATTTTAAAAGGCTAATTTGAGTAGTTCCTCAGCACTTTTTATGTTTATAATTTTGAAAGAAGAGTACACCTTGTCTGCAGTTAATATACATTATTACATTACAGATGACTCATACATTTGTATATTTGGTGTCTGTAAGGAGTTCACAGTTGCTTGGAAAAGAATATCTAAAGGGAAGATCCATAATGCTACTGTCCTGTATAAATTAAGACTGCCCACACCATTAGAACTGTACACAGTTACAGTCTTCAGTCTACCTCAGGGCTTTTAAACACATACACTCCAGAGAGAGCTCTGTTCACTCACTGTCCCCCTTCCCCAAAGCATAAAAGTATTGCAAAACTTTCAGTGGTGCCATTCAGTTTTGAAAAAAGATGAATTGAGCTCTCTTCACAATGAACATGTAGACTATCTTTGCAGTTCAATGGTAGGGAAGGTGGCCTAGTCCTGTGTCTGCCACCCCTGTACTGTGGCTGAGAAGTGCCCTCACCCCTTGTGCCCCAAGCCCAAATACTATAATGAGGCTTAGGGCTGGCTGTTGCCTTTCCTCCAACTTCCCCTACTCTAGGTCTTGCAGACAATCACAGCATGGCCAAGGAGAAAAAAAACAATCACTCGCAGTACTATTCTATAGATGTCTACTCAGAAATAAGCCCCGTTGAATTCAGTGGAACTTACGCCTAGGTAAGTGAGGTTTACACACATACTTGGGGGTGTAAACCCCATTGAAAGCAATGGCATTTACTTCTGAGTAGACGTGTATAGGATTGTGCTGTTAACCTGTATTTCTACAGCAGCTATTTGGGACAGAGGGTAGCCCCCATGGGTGCTCCAGCTGCCACTTGTGTCTTTGAAATACACTCTTTATTTCTCAAAAACACTAGTGCTAACTGCTTTCCCCAGCCATATACTCTAATGCTATGATCCTTGGAAAGGAATAATTAAAACACGACAAGGAAAAATCATATGTAGACAATGTAACATTCAGAGCCTTACGTCAGCTAATTAGGCATGTGTTGATCATGAGTAATGGCCAAACCATCATGCCTCTTCCATTCTCACAGGTTAACTGTATCCCTGTTATTTCAATATATTTTAAAGACAGTATTTATATGTACTATATTATATTGCTTGGGGCACTTGAAAACAACTGTGATGTCTCAGTTATACACACTTTTTATTCCCTTTTTAAATAAACCAGCTTGTGTTGTTTGAAGAATTTTAAAGATAAACACACCTTTTTTTGCACAGTAACAAAAATATGCAAATAAATGGCAGGAATAAAACAGAAATGCACTGCCTTATTTGGCAGGTCTCTTTCTATGTCAACTGTACCAAAAGCAGACATTCTCAGCATGCCAGATTTTAGTTAAGCAGTCTAACAGTGACATTTTACGAATCCTCCTTCGAGAATGCGCTTTTTTTTCTGAACCCAGAATGGTCTGTGGAATCAGAAGGGATTAGCTCCCTTTAATCTACTGCATCTGTAGTGGGTCAACCAACAGAACTCTCATTACTGTTTCATGTTGTATATAGTTAAGCAACTAAAATATTCAATACTGACCTTGAAAATAAAGCAGCATGTGTTGGATAAACAGCTTTCAAAGCTTAAAGTAATCTCTCCTATAAACAAGATTTCCAAAATGTATTGTTTAACAGAGGGAACAGAATTACGAAAGATGCATTGTTTGATAGAGGGAACAGACTTACTAGAGGTGGGTATAAGTAAAAGTTCAATGGCATATTAAAATATAAATTCACTTACTATCAGATGTAATTCAGATGGTTAACCTGATACACAGCTCCCACTAGTTATTGCTGTTTAAGTGGATTTTGACCTCATTGTAAACACATTTACTTGTAAGTAAGTCCCATTGCTTTCAGTTCAGTTTGCCTCCAAGTAAGGACAGTTTTGACATACATTTTTCACATCTAAAGTCACTATTCATGCATGCTGCTGAGCAGAACCCCATGAGTGCAAAAGCACACTGACTTTTCTTACAGTGGCATGTATTCTTCAGGGTACTGCCACAAATATTCAGATGCACAAGTTGTGGATGAATCTTTGTAGGTATGATGCTGAGTATTTGCATGCAGCTCTCATCCCAAACTCTACTGAAATCAACTAGCCTCTGAGCACAATCCAGAGAAAGTTACGTGCTAGTCAAGTCCCACTGAAATCCCATAGATTTCAATAGGTGTAAATGTACATAGTTTTCTCTGGATTTCACCCTCAGTGGGCTTAAATTCAAGTACTTCAGTTTAATTGTGCTGTGGCTTAGTCTTCTATGATATCTGCTGTTACAGAGATTGTTGGGGATTGCTAAAAGGGCTGGGAGAGGATATTAAAAGTTATTATCTCTCCCCTCTTGCGTGTGCAAGTTCAGCAGAGCTTACCCCAACTGCAGCGGAAAAACGTGGATATGTGTGGAGCTGTCGGTTAAAGCAGTAACGGCGATTTGGTAGTTACCCAGTCTGTTCCTTTGTGTGAACAGACTGGGGCCTTTCACCTGGTTCCCCCCCTTTATACTACCAACAAGACAAACAGTCTTTTGGAGGTTAAAAACATGCTTTACTCACTCAGATCTTGCATATTGGTTACAGGCAGGCTTAAGAAAGTATTTACACACATGTAGGAATCATTTGGTAGCTGCTGTGTTCTGAATTTAGGAAAAGTTCAGGACTCTCTTCGAGCTACATCTTCACAACATGCTTTTTTCCCGGGGGAGGAAGAGAAGGCAACTGGCAATGCCCACATCCTGCCCCAGGAGGTCTGGGTAACATTCCACAGAGTGTCTGCTCTAGGATGCAGAGACTCTGTGGTCCCAATTACATCATGCACTTATACATGGCTTGAGGTTTTGACTGCTCACCCCCAACAGAGATAATATGTCAGCTTGTCTGAACTGAACTTTTTTTGGGGGGGGAACATATAAGACTGATATTACAGTAGTTTCCCTGGCTTCCTACTAGTTTCTAGTCCTAATTCAAGGTGCTGATGTTGCCATAAAGAACGGGGAACTGGTTTGCCTGAGGGAATAACCCTTTTCTTATTAACTCCGCCCCCCCCCTTATTAAGATGGACACAAGAGAAGTTTGTCCATTGTTCACACTAGAAGGATGTGAGAAAAGGTCCTTTTAGCATATCCTCAAGATTTATGGAACTTCCTCTCCAAAATAGCCTACCAATATCATAATATCGTGCCTCCCACACTCAAGTGTAGGCATTTGATTCATAGATTCATAGATCATATAGTTGGAAGGAGCCTACAAGGCTATCGAGTCCAACGCCCTGCTCAGTGCAGGAAACTAGAGGAGGGGTCTCCCATCCAAGTAATAACCAGGCTTGACGATTTAAGCAAGGTTTTTGTAACTTTGTTCTAGTTTTATTGGTGTTAGCATTGTGACTCTTATGGCTATTTTTATTTAATTTTATTTTTTGTAAGCCACTTTGATTTTATTGTGTGTAAGGCAGGGTACATCGTCAAGCAAGAAAGCAATGTTATTAATATATACACTTATTTTCTTTAACAGCAATCCTTGCTCTAGTCCCCAGTGCCTGCATGTCAAACTGGTTTTGAAAGATAGGGAAGTTTCAAGTGTAGTTTGTGAGATGGCAAGAGGGTCAGTTATTAAAAGTAAGAAGTAAAACATTCCACAGGGCTAGCACAAGCTCGTGTATGCCTAGCCAGCTCTTTAGAGCCCAGCCCAGATTGTTAACACTGATGAGCAAAGATACCTGGTTCGCATGACACAATAGCCCACTGTAGCTTAATTTACCTGCAGGGGTGTTGTGTTGTTCTGGGTGCCTGTGGGTGCCATTTTTGCATGGTGCCCATGGGTGCCCAGCTTGCCATGGCTTGTCATGTCGTGTGAACCCAGGTGGCAGGGTTGTTTGAGAGTTAAGCAACATGGCTTGTTTTATTAATTTTGAAACAAAACCCTCTAAAATTAGCCTAAATGTTTCTATCTGATATCATCTAATTCTAATTCAAAATTGTTATTTATCATCACACAGCATCTGGGTTTTACATGCAAAGCCATTTTTGACTTGAGTTGAAATTTTTGAATTGTATGATGAAGCTTATATCTTGCAGTATGAAACCTACAAATGTTCTCAAACTTTTATGCTATTGTTTTGAACTTTTAAAAAATACATTCATTTTGGCTTCAATACACTTATTAGGGAGCACATTCCCATTGAACTTCTAAGTAGATGTGTTTAGGATTATGCTGTTAAGCTTTAAAATTCATACGTACTGAAAACTTGCAAGGCAGTAAATCGTTGTATAACTGATTTTTAGAAGTGTCTTGGATTTAGTGTTCAGTTCAAAGCAAATTCAAAAGCACTCCATCGCTATTCACCTCCGTGCTGATACTCCTCATGGACATAATCAACAAACCTGCTATCCTGGCAAACTTGAAGACATATCTGGGCTCAGCTAAGCTAAGGTCCAGAGGCAGGAGAAAAGCCCGGGTACTGCTGTGACTGATGGGAAATGCGTCAACATACATGCCCAGGTGACATAAACCCTGGCACACCCTTTTGTCAAACTGGGAATTGTTGAAACTTTTTTCAACAGTTACAACAGCAGTGGCAGTTGTATGGCCTCTGGACTTTACATTATCTGAGAGCTGAGATATGCACTTGGCTGTCTGCACTTGGTATTGCAAGGGGAAGTGTCACTGCAGCACAACTGTTTTATGGACAATGTATGCCGGTACTATAGAGTTTGTCTTAGTAGGAAATAATATTAAAACAGCAACTTTATTTTATTGACTTCTGCATACTACAATCTAGTATTTCTTTAGCTGAAATTAAGTATTTTACAAATCCTTTCTTTCTCCAAATTTGAAACTCAAGTGCAGCCAGTCATAACAAATCTTCTTTAATATAGCATGTTTTTATATCAGAATATCTACTCTGTGAAGAAAAACACTATTTTCCATTGCACTGTGTATTCTCCACAAGAAACTATTTTGATGCTATTTTGATGCAACTATTTCGATGCATGTTTTCTCAAAAGTGACTCCTCCTGTGTGCATACTTACCTGGCAGTAAGCCTCATTGTACTTAATGGGGCTTACTTCTGAGTCAGTGTACTGGAAGAAGCAAAGACTACTAGCGTTGAAAAAATGATCCTTCAACACCAACTTCAATGGACCGGTCATGTTGTTCGAATGTCTGACTGCCATCTCCCAAAGCAGTTACTTTATTCCCCACTCAAGAATGGAAAGCGGAATATCGGTGGTCAGTATAAGAGGTTTAAAGATGTTCTTAAGACTAATCTAAAAAAAAATGCAATATAAACATCGGAAACTGGGAAGCTCTGGCCCATGAATGATCTAAATGGAGGTTGGCCTTTCACAAAGGTTCCATGGACTTTGAAGAAACCCGAGTGCAAGGTGAAAGGGAGAAACGTGCTAAGCGAAAAGCACGTCAGACGAATCCTTTACAGGACCATCTTCCATCTGGTAACCTGTGTCCTCACTGTGGGAAGCTGTGTGGATCTAGAATTGGCCTCCACAGTCACTTACGGACCCATCGCTAGAGTCTACACAATCCTCTTTAGAATTTCCTCATTTTATCCTGGAAGACAATCTTACTCGGTCACAAGTGATCGCCTACTTCTGAGTAGATATGCATAGGATTGCACTATTAATGTCTATTTTAAATATTCTGTATCATTGTGATTATTTGTGGACTTAGATGACATACAAACCAGCATTTCATAGATTTCATAGATCATAGAGTTGGAAGGAGCCCACAAGGCTATCGAGTCCAACCCCCTGCTCAATGCAGGAAACTAGAGGAGGGGTCTCTAATCCAAGTAATAACCAGACAAGCTGAGCCAGCGTAAGCCACAGGCCTGTATTCCTTCACTAATTCCAGCTCTGTCAGTTTGATGAACTAATATAATATATTGTTATAATTCACCAAAATTGTATCCTTAAAAGTGTATTTCCCCATAATGACTGTTGTAGAAATTATTTTGAGGAACACATTCTGTAATGCTGTTATCAAATGCATATCTTCGGGGGGGAGATCCAAATGCTTACTTTCAACTGAAGAAGTGATTTTGGATAATCCATATTTTTATATTTATTTTTATATTTATTTTTATATTTATTTTTATTTTTATATATACCACCTTTTTTCCTGCAAGGAACCCAAGGCGGCTTACATAATCCTCCTCCTCCTCTCCATTTTATTTTTTAGGTTAGGCTGAGAGTCAGTGACTGGCCCAAAGTCACCCAGTGAGTTTCATGGCCAAGTGGGGACTAGAATCCAGATCTCCCGAGTCCCTGTCCAACACTCTCACCACTACGCCACACTGGCTCTCATATAACTAATATGCAATGAACACTCTTCCCAAACTTCATTTTAAATCAAGTTAATATGTGGTTAAAGATGTGGAATGTCATCTTCCCCACTCGCCTCCTTTACGGACTAGAAGAAGTAGCTGATCTAACTTCAGTGTGTCAGGATAACACACAAAGAGGACTGGAGGCAGCTGGTTAGGGGCATCAAGCAATTTGATACTAGTTTTAGGAATCTGAAACTTAGGCTTAGGATGGCATGTAAAGGACTGATACTGCCTTATAAAAATCTGAAGCTAGTATCTAGGATTTTATTATTTTTTCCTAGCCTTGCTCATTAATGTTCCACAGAATATGGAATCCTTTCCTAAATATCACTGCTAGTTCAATGTACTACTTAGTAGCAACTTAATGCTAATGTAATAGGTATATTGTCAATATATTAGCTGTATCATGCTTCCATTTTCAGTTCCTTTTTTGCTACTTTGTGCTGGTAAAGCCTACTCTCATTCTTTCTCTGGTCTATAACTTCCAGAGTTAGACCTGTTAATTTCTTGCAGCAAAAACAACGAAGAGTTTCCCAGCACCTTAAAGCTTTATAGATGGCATACATTTTCATGGACTTTACTGTCCACTTTCACTTTTCATTTACTGTCATATACAGTACAAGTTATTTCACACTCTTCCCTTTCTTCTGTCTCCCTGCCCCCACCAAATAGTGTAGATAAATCTTGAAAATTACTGTATCTGTTAGAACTTTCTATAGAACAGTGATGGCGAACCTATGGCACGGGTGCCACAGCTGGCACGCAGGGACCTCTCTGTGGGCACTCGAGCCATTGGTCACCAGATCGCGAAAAGACTGTCCCCTTCTGCAAAACACTAATGATTTTGTTCTTTCTCACAGTGTGGAACAGAATGATTTTATTCTAGAATTCCTGTTACAGAATTCTTTTCTACATTGTTATCACATTTAACAGATTTTGAAGAATGATGCACAGAGCATGGCTTGGATGTAAAGCCCTAACAGTTGACCTGAGTGCTGCATGTGTTGCTCTCAAACTAACGGAGTATTAGCCAAGGTTTGACAAATTATCAGCATGCATGCAATAGCAAAAATCACATTAATTGTGCAAAAGCATGCCCAATGCAAACTTTTACCTAATGCAGTGTTTGCAGTCCAAAACATAAAGTGTTTAAAATGTGTTAAGCACGTTTAGTTTTCTTGTTTATCTTGCTCATCCCTAGTACAGGTTGACTTTTACTTTTACTAATCCGACACCTGTAGAAGCAGGGAAAGGACCCGGGGTAAAGCTTGCCCCATTCAATTTCAGTCTGGCATATAATCATATTACAAGTTGAGAATCCCTTATCCAAAAATACATGTGCCTAATTATTTAAAAAGTTTGTATAAATTCCCTTCAGGCTATGTGTACAATGTAGTACTATAATAATTTTTTGAGTTGATTTTTTTTCCCAACAAAAAACTGTTTGTATCATTGAAAGCTCTGTTATTTTTCTAAAACGAAAACCTCGGTATTCAGGTTTAATTGCAGTGTTGGCACTTTGAAATAAATAAGTTGGTTTTGTGTTGCAGTTTGGGCACTCGGGCTCAAAAAGGTTCGCCATCACTGCTATAGAAGATGTCAGAAAGGGTTACCCTTGACTGAACCATTTTTATTTAGTAGTATATCTGAAAAAGCATGTCAAATAGAGGTTACGAAGAATGCAATTTAAAAGTAACTGACAAACTAAAGGCTGAACAGAATATACCCCCAAATTATCAAAGAACTTAGATGTGAAATATCTGAGCTTTTGAAGTAATATGCCACCAAAAACTGCCTCCTCATCTGGAACATAGCTGGTATAATACCACTTTTTTAAGGGAACTACAGGTCTGGCAGTTTAACCTTATTCCCAGGCAAATTGGTGGAATTTATTTATTTAGAAATATATGACTTGTCTTTAGGCCCAAATAGGCCCCCCAAGGTGGCTTACAATTAAAACTTAAAACAATTTTGAAACTTTAAAAGCAAATTTAAATCTTTAAAACATAACCAACAGCAAGATTAAGAACTATGCATTATGAAAGCTAGAATTGTTAAACATATAGCAAACCTTGAGAAGAATCAGCATGGCTTGTGCAAAGGGGAGTTTCATCTCACTAACCTTTTAGGGCCCATCCACACCAGCTGCTTTTCTTGAGATGTGTCCTTGGGAATAGTTATGTACTTTACAGGGATGGGGACTCGGACTCGACGACTCGACTCGCGAGTCCGACTGAGTCCCCCCTCTGACTCGAGTCCCACTCGAGTCCCAATTTTTTCAGTGGGACTCGAGACTCGACTCGGGACTCGAGCCCAAGGACTCCCCCACCGCCGCCGCTCACATCACCGCCGTCGCTGTCTCCCTCGCCACCACCCGCTCGCAGCCACCGCCGCCATCGCAGGCCACGCCACCATCGCACGCCACGCCACCATCGCACGCAGCCGCCTGCGCCGGTCCCGTCATCATTTCCGGCGCGGCGGAAGTGACGCGCCGGGACCCTGCTCCGGCGCGCTTGGCCGCCGCCGCTCCTAAACAGAGCGGCGGCGGCCAAGTGCGCCGGAGCAGGGTCCCGGCGCGTCACTTCCGCCGCACCGAACAGAGCGGCGGCGGCCAAGTGCACCGGAGCAGGGTCCCGGCACGTCACTTCCGCCGCACCGGAATTGATGATGGGACCGGCGCGGGTGGCTGCGTGCGATTGTGGCGGCGTGATGGCGGCGTGGCGTGCGATGGCGGCAGCGGTGGCTGCGAGCGGGTGGCGGCGAGGGAGACGGTGACGTGAGCGGCGGCGGCGAGCGGGTGGCAGCGAGGCAGCGAGGCGGAGGTGGCGGCAGGCGGCGGCGGCAACTCGAGCGGCATGGAGAACACTCTCTGCGCCGCTCAGAAGAGCGAGATCGGGCCTGCGCCGCCGCCGCCGCGGAGAACTACAAACCCAGGGAGGGCTCGTAATGCGTCCCTGGTGTGGCAGCGGTGGCGGCAGGAGCAGGGACGAGGGAAGGACCTGCCCATGGTAAGTGGGGGCGGTGGCGGCGGCGGCCCATGGAGGGCAGCTCTTCTTCCTCTTGCGGAGACCCTCCCGCTCCCTCCATGGCTGCCGCTTTGGGAGTGACTCGGGACTCGAGACTCGAGACTCGAGTCACCATTTTGGACCTTGGACTCGACTCGAGACTCGGGTCCAAAGACTCGTGACTCAACTCGTGACTCGAGGCCAAGGACTCTTCAGCATCCCTGGTACTTTATCACAGTAGTGGTTTCCTTAATTAAGCTTGATTTGTGGGGCAGGGGTATCAGTGGGAAAGTTTACCTGCAGTGTTTCTCAGGAAGCCTAACAAGCAGCAGGTAAGAGTACACACACAGGCAAATCTCCCAGCACTGAAAGGTTCTTCCATCTTGCTTTTTAATGCAGCAGGATACAGTTCTTCACCCCCGGATAGATATGGGGGTTCAGACTGTAGTCCATCTTCTCAAGCAGATCTGGTAGGAAAACTGCAGTTTGCAAACAATAGCACAGGGTTTTACCAGGCCAAGGAGAGATAACATGAGAGAGCTTGCCCCAGAAACAAATAATGTGGTGCAGACACACAATCGAAGAATCTTTGGAAGGATGAATGTACCCACTGATCTATCTATGCAGAAAAGATCCAGTCAGCACCGCATGCTTGGATTTTTAAAAGACTTTTGAGAAAGCCAAAAGCAAAGCTTCTTGAAGGAATATTGTGCAGTTTTTATTGCTTCATAGATAGTTTTAAAAAGTATATAGTTGAGCTGGAGAAAATACTGGAAAAGGCAACTGAAATTATTGAGGGGGTTGTATTGAGGGGGTTGTGTGGAGAATCTTCCTCATTAAGAAAAATATTAAAAGCTGGTGCTTCACTTTTTGTTTTGTTTAGTTTAAAACTACAACTGAAAGGACCATGTATTATGAATAGTGTGGAGAGAGGAATGATCTCTTCTTTAAACACTGGAACTAGGAGTCATCCAATCAAATTGACCGGTAGAAGGTGCAGGACAAACAGCAGTACATAATAACCAGCTTAAAGAATTGCCAAAGAATATTGTGGTAACCACTAGCATGGAGACTAGGCCTATTAGCACTATAACTATGAATGGACCTCTGTGTTTAGAGAGGTATATTACTAGGTGCTGGGGACAAGAAATGGACAAGCAATTGCTCATAAGCTGACCACTGTTGGAGATTCTGCTGGTCTAGCTAGACTTTTGGCTTGAAACAGCATGACTGTTCTTATGTTCATTCCTTTCTTGTACACCTAACCTTTCTGCACAGGGGTTCTGTTACTTCTGCGTTCTGAACAGTACCTAGCATGTTGTTAGTGTTAAATAATTTCAGAAGTAGTTTTAGTAATAGACAATGTCCTCCCATCCCTGAATGTGACTCTTTGAATCATAGGCAAAATACAATTTGGAGCAGTGGAATCAGTATTCCTGACATTTGATATAGCATGCTGGGTGACTTTAAATGGATAAAATGCT
The DNA here is from genome assembly GCA_021292165.1 of Shinisaurus crocodilurus. Taxonomy (NCBI): domain Eukaryota; kingdom Metazoa; phylum Chordata; class Lepidosauria; order Squamata; family Shinisauridae; genus Shinisaurus; species Shinisaurus crocodilurus. Next base: position 258,518,659 of record CM037878.1, on the reverse strand, counting down.
GCCCCCCCCCAAGTTTCTGTAACCCTGTTTTAGGTGTATTAAAACATCTTTAAAAAATAAATTATAACTATTTTATCTTTTTTTGGGTGGGGGAGGAATTGAGCAACCATTACGCTTTCCCCCCCTCTGGAAGATCTCTCCCATTGCCACTAATTGTTATTGCTACCATTGGGGTATTTTGTCTAAGCTAGAGCTAGGACTGATTGCCTAGTTTTGTACCTTCCTGCCAAATTTGCATTCTTGATATATACTAAATCCTATGTATTGGATATGTCATGTTTCAACAGAGTAATGAAAGAAAATAACCTCTTCCAGACACTGGAAGAGATTAGGTTTTTAGCAATGTCCATAGCTGTTATGGCAGCATGTGGTTAGGATGCCACATGCTGCCATAAGTGGAAAGGTTTTGATCAACTAGAATAGCTGTTTTTCCATTACAGAGTAATGTTCAAGCAGTCCTCTTATTACAGACAGCTGCATGGAACCCATTATTGTGAAGTGGTTTACCGTATACAACTGTACCACCAGCACAACTAACTTTGCTACGTCATACCTGGCAAAAATGGTCATAGATATCACATTATTTTCTCCTAGGATGGGGTGATCTTTGAAGTCATCTTATGGTACTTTGTGGTAGATCCCTAAATGAGCCTTAGTTTAGTGAAAATAGTCCAAGATGTGTGCAGATCAAAATCTGATACCACATTGGACAATGAATGGAACATGTGTTGTGTGCATTCACCTTGGACAAAAGGCAAATGACTTTAATTCTTTAGGGCGCAATCCTTTGTCCCTCCGACTTCGTCTGGAGAGACATAGGATATGACATTGATGGTGCTGCAACCTCGTAAATCTCTTATGAGGTTGCAGCGCCTTGGAGCGCCACCCCCACCTCGTAGTGGCGTGGTTTCTTTTGCGCCAAAGGGAAACCGAGCACGGAAGACCATGCTCAGTTCCCTCCTGGGGAGGGGTGTTCCTGGGGCAGGGAGGGGAGGGGCAAGGCTCTGCCGGATCCCGAGGAATCAAGGTGGTGCCTCAGCCTCCCCTCCTCAGGAGGAGGGGAAAAACATCTAGATGGCGGAAATTGGCTGTCTATATATTTTTGAGGGTGGAAGGAGTGTGGAGGATATCCTATCCTCCGTGCTCCTCCCGCCTTCAATAGGATGCCAGTAATCCTCTAGTTCAGCAGCTTCATTGGATTGTGCTGTTATTCAGTAAAATTACCTAGTTTAATTTCTAGTCTTTCAATGAGAATTGGATCATCTGTTCTATTAAGGGTAAAATTAATTGCAGGAACTAATGGTTAAACTAAGGATCTCTTTTAGAAAGTTTTAACAATACATATAACATGTCTCTAATGAACAAGCAGGGAGTAGCAATAGCAGAACCAGATCTGTGAAGACAGGAGACAATGATGTTGTATCACATCTGATAGTAAATTCAGAATGCATATTAAAATAAGAAAAGACACAGATAAATATGTTCCCAATTCTGAAAAACGTACTGTTAGGGTGTTCACTATTGATATACCTATCCTGAACACATTTCATGGTCATAATTCCAATGACTCAGGTGGTGATATCTTGTGTTCTATGACAGAGAATTTCTTAGCACATGCAAAGGGAAATGCTTGAGTGAGTGTAGAAAATTTCTCTGTTAAAAACAATAGGAAGCCTAAAGTGAAATTTGAAGCAAATTTGGGGGGGGGGGGGTTACTTCTCTGGCAAAGCATCAGATGAATTTCAAGGGAAGCCACATGCAGGGGCCTAAGTTACCCTTTGATATATTTGAGAAATGATTTGCAGGGGAGAAAATGTGTGTAGGGTAGAATATTTACTAGAAATATTCAGGAATCAGCCAGCCAAGTAAGAGCAGAACCACTGCAAAGCAGTGCCTCCAACTCCCAAACCTGACAGCCTATCCAGAAGGATACCATGATCAATAGTATCGAAAGCCGCTGAGAGGTCCAGGAGAATCAGCTAGTGGTATTTTTACTAGATAAGACTATCACATTTTCACAGATAAGTTTTGCACATCTCCAGTTAGGAAGCCCTGTGTGCATGGTTGCAGACAGTGCATTGAAGCTAGGAATCTGATTTTCAAGAATGTTCATTTTTTGAAATATAAAACAAACCAGTTACATTTTTCTGAGTAACATGAGTGTGTTTGAACAGAGTTACAAACTCCATAGTTATTAAAGGAAAAACTGGTTTAGATGATGTGATACCATCAATTGATTCCATTAAAAAGGCCTACCCAAGGAATATTTTTGTTCATTTCTTATCAATGAGTTTCAATTACTTAGGCCTGAGGATGTGGACAAATTACTTGGGCTGGTTCGACCTACCACCTGTATGCTAGACCCTTGCCCATCATGGCTGATTATTAATATTAAGGAAGGGATTTGCACCTGGGTCCAGGAGGCTGTGAATGCCTCCTTGAAGGAGGGGGTGGTACCAGCCCCGTTGAAAGAGGCTGTGATTAGGCCACTCTTTAAAAAACCAAATCTGGACCCAGAAGACCTGAACAACTATAGGCCTGTGGCAAATACCCCTTTCCTGGGCAAGTTGTTTGAGCGTGTGGTGGCCGACCAGCTCCAGGTTCTTTTGGAGGAAACGGATTATCTAGATCCATTTCAATTGGGCTTCAGGCCTGGCTTTGGAACAGAAACTGCCTTGGTCGCCCTGTGGGATTACCTTTACCGGGAAAGAGACAGTGGGAGTGCGACCCTGCTGATTTCTAGGGATGTAGCCGAGCAGCCCGTCAGACAGGAGCAAGGCCCGAACTGGGCCTGCTCGCGTCCGACAGGCTGCTCAGCCCCACGCGCGGGCTTTACCTGGGCTCTCCGCTGAGCGGAGAGCCTTCCTCCCTGTCCGATGGGTCCCGTCGAGTCACTTCCGGCGTGGAGGAAGTGACGCGACAGGACCCTGCTCCGTCGCGCTGGACCCCCTGCGCTCTGTTTTTGGCTGGGGAAACCAGGGCAACAGGGCTGTTTAAGTCCTGTTACCCTGGTTCCTCCCGCCAAAACAGAGTGCGGGCGGGGGTTCTGCGTGACGGAGCAGTGGCTCCGGCGGAGGAGGCGGCGGTGGTGCACAGGAGTGGCGCGTAGGACCAGGAAGACAGCGAGGGGGGTCCTGGTGGCAGCGGGGGGGCGGGGGGTTTCTCAGGCAGCGGCGGGGGGAGTTCTCAGGTGGCGGCGCAAGCGCCACGAGCAATGCTCCGCGCCGCTCTGAAGAGCGGGATCGGGCCGCCGCCGCTCGCGGGGGGGCCGAGCCCAGAGCGAGCCTCCAGCTGACTCCAGCTTGGCCCCACCACTAGCTGATTCTCCTGGACCTCTCAGCGGCTTTCGATACTATTGACCATGGTATCCTTCTGGATAGGCTGTCAGGTTTGGGAGTTGGAGGCACTGCTTTGCAGTGGTTCTGCTCTTACTTGGCTGGCTGATTCCAGAAGGTGGCGCACTCTGTTTTGGCGGGATTATTGCTCTGCACCATGGCAATTATGCCATGGAGTACTGCAGGGCTCCATTTTATCCCGCATGCTTTTTAACATCTACATGAAACCGCTGGGAGAGGTCATCCGGAGGTTTGGGCTGAAGTGTCACCAATATGCGGATGACACTCAGCTCTACCTCTCTTTTTCATCAAACTCAGGTAAGGCAATGGCTGTTTTGAATCAGTGCCTGGGCCTGGTAATGGACTGGATGAGGGCCAATAAATTGAAGCTCAATCCAGACAAGACAGAGGTGCTGTTTGTGGGCGGATCATCTGTCTGGAGGGAGGATACTCAACCTGTCCTAGCCGGGGTTGCACTCCCCCTAGGGTTCATAGTTTGGGGGTGCTCCTGGACTCCGAACCCTCACTGGAGTCACAAGTGGACTCGGTGACAAGGATCATCTTTTATCAGCTCAGGCTGATTTACCAACTACAACCCTATCTGGACAGGCAGAGCCTAGCAATAGTGATCCACGCTCTGGTAACCTCTCGTTTGGACTACTGTAACGTGCTGTACATGGGGCTGCCTTTGAAAATGGTCCGGAGACTTCAATTGGTTCAAAACAGGGCAGCGAGGCTGCTAATGGGGACTGGCTGACAAGAACATATTACGCCAGTCCTCTATGATTTACACTGGTTACCAATTGAGGTCCGGGCCCGATTCAAAGTGCTAACATTAACATTTAAAGCCCTAAACTGTCTGGGGCCAGGTTATCTGAAGGAACGCCTCGTCCCATACGTGCCTACCCGAACCCTGAGATCTTCTTCGGAGGCCCTTCTCAGAGTGCCCCCTCCAAAAGAGGCTAGGAGGGTGACTACTAGGGGAAGGGCCTTCTCAGTTGTGGCACCCCATCTGTGGAATCAGCTCCCCAAGAAGGTGCCTACCCTCTATTCTTTTAGGCACCAGGTGAAGACCTTTTTATTTACGCAATATTTTAATGGATAATTTTATTCCTTTTATTCTTTTTATTTTCACCACTGGACCTTGGGATTGTATTTATTTGGCTGCTTGTTTTTTTATCTTGGTGTATTTTAATATGTTTATGTTGTTGTTGTTGTTTGTACTTTTTTGTAAACCGCTCAGGGAGCCTTTTGGCTGATGGGCGGTAAATAAATGTTTTAAATAAATAAATAAATAAACAAACAAATACAATCTTTTCCTTTCCTTTGTTTCTACTTCTGCTTCATGATGGTGCTTCTGCTTTAACTGTATAAACTAATTATTTATGGTCAGTTCCAAAAGGTAACACACATTGATTCCAACAAGCAGAAGGGAAAAAAAGAATTCCTCACATCATGCTGTGATAAATGCTTTTGTTTTTTTGTTTTTAAATGGGTGTAATTTCTTTTTAGAACTGATCATAAATAATTAGCTTATAAAGTTAAAGCAGAAATAATTAGATATTTTCAAATTATAACGTGGTGTCACTAAAATGTTTTGAAGACATTTTACTTGTGGAAAGCACTCTGGAAATTCCTAGCTTCTTTTTCAGCAGCGTAGAAAACAGTAAATTTGAATATATACTTTATTTTATACTTTCCATGATAATTGAAAAAGTAATTTCAAGTCAACTTTGTGCATGTTTACAGGCTTATTAGCAGAAAAGTTACTGCTAGTTAAATGATACTGAATCATTTCTAGTAAATATTCTACCCTACACACATTTTCTCCCCTGCAAATCATTTCTCAAATATATCAAAGGGTAACTTAGGCCCCTGCATGTTTTTTTAATAACATTGTAAAACAAAACAGTTAATAAATACAGACTTCTCATTGGCAGTAGGAAGTATATGTAAGTAATATCACATTTGCTAGATTGTGCCTTAATGTTTGCAATTTTCAGCTGCACCTTGAGAGATTGCCCCTTACCAAGGTAAATAACAGAACATACACAAGGCACAGTTGCCTCATTGTACTCATTAGACATGTTCGTTATTTGTGCTGTTAGTGTTTAGCAGTGAGAATAAAACTGTGTAAGTAATTTATTTTGGCAAAGCGGTTCCATCTCCCCTACAGCTAGTGTTTGCATCTTTACCTTTTATTTATTTTTTTACACAAGATTTCTTAAATATATTTTGATGGGAGTAGCTGTAGAATGTTTATCATATGAAATTTATTATTGACTTAATTTGCACTTTATAAGCAAATGCCATATCTCAATGGTGGAAAAGATGCCGGCCCCACCCCCCAACAAATTCAGTTCTTCATTTGTTTTGCTCACCATACTGCATTAGCACAGGTTTTCCCCTGTGTCCATCTGCCAGTGTGCAATTTAGCCATGGGCATCTGCAGACCTCGTGGTGATCAGTATTGCAGGCAAAAGCCATATGTGTTTAAATTTTTTTTAAACCCTCCTTATTTCATTTGCTGTTTTAACTGGATGGATAACTTTTGTGCCTTAAGTCAGAGGAAGCGAAAATACAGAAATAATTAATTGCCTCTATTCTTTAGGCAGTTTTATTTTCCCTTTCCAATATGGAATGCTTGTCAGCTTTCCTGATAAATGACTGCATGTATTTGCATAGATTTTACATTAACAGAAAAATTAGTTTATTTGTGTAAAAGTAGTTTACATAATAATGTAAAGTATAGTATGAATTATATTTATTAACCTAGAAGAAGAAACTGTAGAAGTCCATGCATTAAAGAAAATCTTGTGAAGGGTTTTTTAAAATTATTTTTTTGGTCAAGTGCTATTTTTTAACTTTTTTTTTCTTTTTAAAAGCAAATGTGTTTGAAAGCATTATAGTCCACTGACTTCAGACTTTCCTAGCAAGCAACACTTTTGAGGAATAAATTGGGCTTCTGTTTCTTAAAACCCATTTAAATCCATTTTGGGGGGAAACCTCGCAGTAAATTTGATCTGCATTTTTAAAACTTTATTTACATGTTTTAATAGAAAATTGCAAGCGAGTTCATTGTTGCTTGTAAGTACACATTGAGAACGCATTTTAAGTTTCTAATAACACTACTGATGTGATGTTATCTAAAGCTTTTCTTGAAAGCTTTCAGTTACTGCATTATCTGGATTTTTTTCCCTCATGGCTTGGGGCATGTCCTCTTAAATGTTATCATTATTGGTTTCAATCCACATTTAGAAAATTGGAATTTAGTCACAATTTCTCTTTAAAACTATTAAAGCATTCTTCACGCAAAAGCGCACTGCCATTCTTGTGAAATAAGGTCCAGTCATTTTTCAGGGGCAAGCATTTGTTGTTCAGCTTGCAGCCTAGAGGCAAGTACTGTTTATGCAGCATCAGGGTGTTTTTATACTATATAAAATGCAGATGTATTCAGGGCTGTTGTCTCATGCTGTATTGCAAAATATCTTGTTGCTTATGAAACATGCTATACCTAATGGGAAGTTAAAGAAAGAGAGTGCCTTTGCCACTTCTTGAATCTGGGACGCCCTGGGTACCAGCTGTCACAGCTCAACTAATGATGACAAATACCCCTCTCTATGCAGATTGCCGAGTTTGCAGGCTGCTCTGAAAGGCAGCCAGATTACCTTTCCTCAGATAGTAACTTAACCTTTTAAACTCGAATGTCAGAATTAAATTATTAGCTAGGTTATTTTCAATAACTATTCCTTTTTCTTTTAAGCTAATACAGGAATATATTCACAAATAGTTCACATTCCTGTTGTGCTGTAAGTATAGGAAATTGACGTAATAATGCCTATAAGCAGCAAATGCACTTTGCCAGCATGAATTCTTAAAGTGACCTTGGACAGAGGGCCCCCCCACTATATATATAAACATGGAGGAGTACATTTATGCCCCCACTCGTACCAGAGAGCCTCATAGCATCCTTGCATTCACAGATGTGACTAGTGCAAAATTTTGCCTGAAGCTTTAAAATAATCTTCTGAGGGTTTTGTATGTTAATACTGTGACCATGTCTGGGAACATCCAGTAGTCTAATCCAGATTTCATTCAGTCATTTGAACCAGGCCCTAGGCCTCAGTTCAACAAGGTATCTAAAATTTCCTGAGTGCTATATGTATGAATGTCTGCATTTAATGCAGTAGGGAGTTGAATGAGTAAGAAAGTTTAAAATTTGAGTTTCAATCTTTGTTCATATTTTATTCTTAATAGAAGCTTTCAAATGAAATTTATATAATGGGCATAAGTTAGTATAAAATACTATCCTAACTTGGTGTCCTCCAGATGTTTTGGATTACAGCTCCCATCAGCCTCAGACAGCTTGGCCAATGGTCAGGGATTATAGATGTCCAAAATATCTGGTTGGGAAACCTGGTTGGGGACAGTGAGATTCTTTGAGCGTGAATCTTTATGTAGCCAAAACAGCACCACCCACACACAAGAGGTATTACCAGGCTCAGGGAAATACTAAGTTTGTAGATGTACAAACAAACTTGGAGGGGGGACCCTAATGGAAAAAACCCTTAAAACATCCCAGTGAAGACTGAACATGGTTCAATGGCCACAAAATGCTGACTATCTGTTGGGAGGAAAAAATAAAAAACCAAGGAAGAGACAGAATGAAATGGAGTATCTTGGGAAAGGGCATGACTAACTGGCTAGAACCCTGGACAGAAACTTTCCACACTACACATTTTCCTACACATCGCAGGATCCATTTTTTCTATTATAAATTACCACAAGTGTCTGCATAAAAAGAAACTAAAAATATAAGGGAGGGATTCAAATTGAAATCTGGTTACTATGAGACTGGAATGTAGCTGAAGGTTCAAAGTGCCTTCTCAATGATAATGAAAGGATTTTCTGTAGGGCAGGAGTACTATAATGTGCTTACATACTCAAACCTGACTTAACTGGCTACTTCAAGACATCCTGTTGTGGGGTCTGATCCCACTCCTCCTGCCTTTTCCCAGAATCCCATTCAACACCTCAGGGGATCTTCAGACTACAGGTCTTTACATCATTCCAGATGGAGAAATAATTTTACAAGCCCAGAAAGACCTCACTGATGATCTGTCTAGAAGTGATTCTGTCAGGCTGTATGTTCTTGTTGGACTAATCACACTGAAGAAGAGGCAGGCTCAAAGCCCTGTATACACTATGGTTGATGTGAGAAGGATGGAATTCAAGGGTGCTGCAAGCTTATCTTCTAGGATTTCCTTACCCTTTACAAAATCCCCCAGTTGCCTATACCTTCTTTATTTGGGTTTTCCAGGGAGAACTTGATGATAGTCACTGTCATAGTGAGGGAGATGGGAGAGTAAACCTTCCCTGCCTAGTAGGAGTTACCCTGTTTGTGGCTTGGCTGCTCTTGCTTAGGAGGGGAAGATCCAGCAGACTGCTACACCCAAGAAGTCCAAATGGAAGCATTACCAGAACTATGATACTTCCAATGCATGGTATTCCAGTGAGTGGACTTTGCTGAATTAGGCTCACTATGTGAGTGGAGGGAAGACAGAAAGCTGTAACAGAATGAGTGATCCTAGGGATCAAATGATGATGATGATGATTTTCAAGAATCTAGTAATAATGCAAAAGTATGTTACTTTTAAACGTATTAATGAACATATTAATGAATGGGCGGAATCCCTTGAAATTTGCTACAGTCATCAACCCCACAACAACAGTCACCAGAGTAGAGCTGGGAAAATGGGATCTACACTACAAGGAGAATTAGTTTAACTACAGGACAGGACTATGTAGTAGAGAGGAAACTGCTACAAGAGTTTCACATTCTATTTGACAGTTAAGCACAAACAGCCAGTTAAAACTGACACATGAGAGCATTGTGATCCAAAAGCTGCAATTCCATAGTCTGACCAGAATAACTGTGGCAACATACCTAATAATGTTCCATCATCCAGAGTGGCAAAACTTGGTTTAAATCCTAATATTTGACTCAGGCATATATATTATTGGCCGATGATCTTAGTCTTTAAATTAGATTAAACTTCTTGAGTAATTAAAATTAAGCACATGCTGTTGGGTAAGGCAAGATGTTATTTATTTATTTTTTAATTAAGTTGGTATACATGAAAGAATAAAATAAAGTTAAGGAAGCTTACATGCATTTTTGTGTGTTTCACAAATATGTATAAATGTTAGTTTTCATGAGTGAGATTCATGCATTCTAATCTAATGCTCTCTTTTTGTAGTAAGATTTTAAAACATGCGATTAGCAATTAATGTTTGTTTAAAGGCCTCACAAGCCGCAGGTGTGTTATGACCTATTATTTTATGCAACAGTTACACTGTCTGGGGTGTAAAAAGAGCAAAGATTGTAGTGCTTTGTCCACAGCTTTCTGCAGTTGGTTGCTTGAATAGATATCAATGCCGAAACAAAAGAAGCATTTTCATGTTTGGATTTGCCCCATCTGTGTGATCTGGTGGTTTATGCGGGAGGAGGTGTTATCACATGAATCCAAATGCACGAAGTCAGTTGTTTTATGGACTCCTTTCTGTGCTTGAAGGAGTTTATAAGTTGCCTGGTCTATTGTGTGTCACTTCCAGCTGACATGTGTGCATTGTGCTGAGCATATTTGGGGTGTAATTACAACTAATGAAGCCTGGAACACAGCTTGTTCACTGAGTAATTTATTCGTCTCTTGTTTGATTCTTGAAAGTTGTTGTAAGATTGTTATATGATGCACAATATTTTGGACATGCCTGGGGGTGCCTGACACCATTCCGTTTCCTTAGGCACACGGAAGTCAACTTAATTTTTAGAAACTGAACAACTAATTATGAGATTCAATCTGCTTGATATGCATTTTAAAAAATACAGAGAAGTTGAGGTGGAATGTTACTTTATTATGCAACATCAAATCTCCAGATTATAATAAAATAATAAGAGTGTATAAAAGCTCCTTTTATAGAGATGTCCTTGTGTTTATTATTAAATTATGCATGGGAAAGGTAAGGAAGGATAAACATGAGTCATTGACCTCTAATTCAGGAGGTAGAAATCCTGCATAAACTATTATTCCAGACAAGGAATAATGTTAGTCTAAAGCAGCAAAAAATAGAGTTTTTGTAGAGTGATTGACAAAGTTAGACTATTGCTTACAAAAGCTCATGACACAATAATTTAGTTGGTCTTAAAGGGAACTGAAACAAAATCGTGATGTTAACCAGTAAATCAGTATAACTGTATAACGACATTTTGAAGTGTAAAGTTTTTTAATGGTTTAAATATCATAAGATGGTGAATTAGTTTATAGAATGAACATAATTAAAAATGAATCAAATACTTCGCTTTATTTCATTATTTTCAGCTTTTCTCTTTTTATCTGAGATGATCATTGATATTGTGCTCGGTTTGAAATCTGAATTAGTTTTGGTTGACATTGGCCAAACGGTTGTGATAGTTTTTCATTTTTGTGTGATAAGACTCAAGTTACCTACTTAAAACAGGTGTCTAGAACAGGGAAGTGTTCAAAAGGTGAAGTAGGTTGTATTACAAGGTGATTCAGTAAATCTGTATTACATAAAATCATTGAAGATTCAGTTCAATAAGCACTAAGATACTTGACCATCTCATTTTACAGGCAAAGTCATAGTTTATAATTTTCCATAAGCCTATGGAGATATTTGGCATTCAAATTACTCTCTATTTAAAAGCATATGTTGTGAAATAATTGGACTATGATGTCACTGGTGAACACTAAAATATATTCTCAATGAAAGGACATTAAACCTTTAGTAGTTTAAAATAATTTTAGCTCTCCTGGGGAACTGTATTAAAGTTCTGCAATTGTTTCCTGTAATATTGTGTTCTTTCAGATTTGTTTCGGTTCAGTTGTAAACTGTGTTGAATATATGGAGGTAAACATTCTAATAAAGTCTATTTAGATATTTCATATTAGAAATCTCCTGATGAATAGTATCAGGTGTTGTGCATGGTACTGACTTTGATTTTTTTTTTTTAATAGAACATTTTGTAGTTTGTTTTTTTTAATAGGTTGAATGCATCAGTTTATGCAAGAGTAGTTGGATGCATGGGTGTGCAAATCTCTCTCCCTCTTAGAACAGTGTAAGAGTTGTGCATTCACACATTTGTAACAAACTTTAAAAGACCACATTGGCTTCGTTTGGACATCATGATAAATTTTTGGTTTCTTATGACAGGAATGAGCCTAGCCTCCTGCTGGACTTGTACGCTTCCCCCCTCCCCTGTCCTCCTCCAGTTCAGGGAGATCATAAGCATCTGCACAGTTTAGTTCACATATGAGTGGCCCATATGCTGCAGGTAAAACCCCAAATGTGCCCTCACCACCCTTTGAAGTTCCCCCTCCTCCCACTGATTTGCAGTACCAATTTTTCAGACTGCTGCTGCTGCTGCTGCTGCTGGGATCCTCTCTGGGACCTTCCTGGAGAGTATAGTGCTAAAGTAACCACACCCTCTGTGGTTGGCCCTCTGAGCATGGCTGTTAGAGCATCTGCTAGATAATGTGGGGGAGCATGAATATGTATGTGTGTGTGTGTGTGTGTGTGTGTGTGAGAGAGAGAGAGAGAGAGAGAGAGAGAGATGGGGAAGGATGTGTATCTGTTTCGGGGGGGAGTGTTTGTTTGAAGGGTATTTGTCTGGCAGTTGGCCCCAGCTCTGCCCTCTGTGGGCCCCAGCTCTGCCCTCTGTGGGCCCCACCCACCCAGTCCCTGAACGATTCCCCAGTCACCAATGATGCCCTCTGCCCAAAAAAAGGTTGCCTAGCCCTGGTTTAGTGAATTTTGAGGCAAGAATCCTTCCCCAAGAAAGGATGCAGCTGGTGAACCTGAAGAGGCTGGACAAATACACTCCTGGCTACCAATTGACCTTCCAGGAGCAGCACTAGATCCAGGAGCATCCCCAAGCTGCATACCTGATCTTTCAGAGGGATTACTACCCCATTTAGAACAGAGTGTACCCCCAATCCCAGGTTAGGTTGTCTACTGATCAATAGGACCTCAGTCTTGTCAGAGTTGAGCATCAGTTTGTTCACCCACATCCAATCTTTTACTCCATCTGGGCAACAGTTTAGGACTTTCACTGGTTCCTTGAGATAAGTTGAAAAGGAGAAATAGAGCTCACCAAAAACTTCCAATAGAGAAATAGAACAACACCAAAACTCCAAATGACCTCCCTCAGTAGCCTCGTGTAAATGTCAAGGAGCAAAGATGACAAAACTGACCCATGAGAAACCCTACAGACCAAAGGCCAAGGGGCCAAGCTATTGTCCTACAGCACCACTTTATTTATTTATTTAATACATTTTTATACCGCCCAATAGCCGAAGCTCTCTGGGCAGTTAAAACCATAAAATACAATATAATGTAAATATAAAATTTAAAACCACAGATTAAAAAAACAGCAAAGCTAGCAGCAGCAGTTCAAATTACAATAACAGAGTTAAAAACAACTACAAGAATAAAATGCTTAAAATGCCTGGGAAAATAGAAAGGTCTTCACCTGGCACCGGAAAGAGTACAATGTAGGTGCCAGGCGAGCCTCTTTGGGGAGCTCATTCCACAGCCGGGGTGCCACAGCAGAAAAGGCCCTCCTTCTGGTAGCCACCTGCCTCACTTCCTTTGGCAGGGGCTCTCGGAGAAGGACCGCTGAAGAGGATCTTAGTGTCCGGGCAGCTACTTTCTGGGAATGCTCAGCCAAAATGGACCAGAACCTCCATAGAATGGTGCCCCAAATTTCCATATCAGCCAGATGTCCCAGGAGCATACCATGGTCAATGGTATCAAATGCCACTGAAAGGCCCACCAGAACTAACAGGGTTCTATTCCTGGCACAGATCATCCACCAAGGCAACCAAGAGTGTTTCTGCCTGAACCCAGATTGAATGGGATTTCATTTTCATTTATTTCATTTATATACCGCCCCACAGCCAAACGACTATAAAAACATACAAAATAGTTTAAAAGATTAAAAACCAAAATTTAAAAACACAGTTTAAAATAACAATAAAAAAACTAATAAAACTGAGCCTACAGGTGACAATCCCCCCCCCCATGCTATGGGATCTAAATAATCAGCTTCATCCAAGAAAATGTCGAGTTGTGATACCACTACCCTGCTCTAGGACCTTACTCAAAAAAGACAGATTTGAGACTGGCCAGTAATTATCTAGGGTGGAAGTCAATGATGACTTCTTTAATATAGGTCTTACCATCACCCCTGTTAGAGGAACTAGAACATGTCCTTCTCTCAAGGAGTCATTTACAACTTCTACCCCCTACTTGACCAGTCCTCCTCTAGCAATGTTTATAAGCCAAGATGGGCATGGGACCAAGGAGGTTGTCCCCATTCTCCAAGCAACTTGTCACACACACAGGTAGTACAAACTGAAATTTAGCCATCAGAACGGGAGAAGTGGTTACCTCAGTCATCTCAGTGTTGTTTCCAAGGTGGAGTCCAAATCAGAGCAGATGCGTGCGACTATCAGCAAAACAAATCACAGAAACAAATCACAAGTTACTATAAGTGATTGAGAACTGGTGATATACTTCCCATGTGTCCTGCCCTATTAATAAACATGTTGCTGTATTTGGCACAAATGATAGTTTTCAAACAGTCCAAATGGGTGTATTGCAGTCAAGTGAGATATTACCAGATCATGGGTAATTTTGTCCAGGCTATGTCTGTCCAGAAAGGTTGCAGTTGGTGGACCAGCTAACTGGTGAAAGGTGCTTTGCGCCACAGAGGCCACTTAGGTCTCTAAAGATAGGTCTGGATCTAATAGCATCCCCAGACTGTGGACCTTATCTTTTAGGGGGAATACAACCCCACCTATAACAGGTTCAACACCATCTCCTGGTCAAGAAGGGCTCCCAACCCATGGCACCTCCATCTTGTCTGGACTAAACTCCCATTTATTAGCCTATATCTAGTCCATCAGAAATCTGCGGATTTGTCCGATTGAGAGCTGGACAGATTCCAAATACAGTGTAAGATATACAGGCCTGTGGCTCATGCTGGCTCAGCTTGTCTGAGTGTAGAAAGCTAAGCAGGGTCAGGCCTGGTTATTACTTGGATGGGAGACCCCTCCTCTGGTTTTCTGCATTGAGCAGGGGATTGGACTCGATGGCCTTGTAGGCCCCTTCCAACTCTATGATCCTATGATCTTTTTTATTTAAGAAGCCATTTTGTACTTGGAGACACTTGGACTTCTATCATTTTTTAGCAGATCCAGAGAACCATGAGCAGCATTCTGCTCATACAACAGGGATTTCCTGCCTCCTCCTTCCCACTGCACCCTGCATCCATCCAAAAATGATTTTTCTTTCCATCCAACAAGCCACTACAAAGGGTTGGGGGGATCCTCCACAACAGCATAGGGTGTGGTGCAGGTGATTTTATCTGGAAAGGGAAACAACAGAAATAGGAGACACACCCTTACACAATAGAAATACCTTCTACTCATGCAAGAAGTTCTCTGAATCCCACCTATTATGTGTTGAATAACTACATAGGAGCATAGGAAGAGCCATGCTGGATCAGACTAAGGGTCCATCTAGTCCACCATTCTGTTCACATAGTGGCCAACCAGCTGCCCATGGGAAACCCACAAGCAAGGCATGAGTGCAACAGCACCCTTCTGCTCATGTTCCCCAGCAGCTTGTGTACATAGGCATACTGCCTCTGATACTGGAGGTAGCATATATCCATCAAGACTAGTAACCATTGATAGCCTTATCCTCCATGAATTTGTCCAATCCCCTTTTAAAGCCCTCCAAAGTGATGAACATCACTTCATCTTGTGGAAGTGAATTCCATAGTTTAACTTCCTTTTATCTGTCCTGAATCTCCCACCTATCAGCTTCATGGGATGACCCCGGGTTCTAGTATTATGAGAGAGGGAGAAAAATGTCTGCCTATCCACTTTCTCCACACCATGCATAATTTTGTGCACCTCTATCATGTCTCTTTTACTTTTTTCTATGCTAAACAATCCCAGATGTTGTAACCTTTCCTTATAGGGGAGTTGCTCCAGTCCCTTGATTATTTAAGTTGACCTTTTCTGCACCTTTCTCCAACTCTGCAATATCCTTTTTTTGGTGCAGTGACCAGAACTGTACACAGTATCCTAAGTGTAGTCGCACCATAGATTTGTATAAGAGGAATATGATATAGTTTTATTTACCGTTCCCTACCTAATTATGCCTAACATGGAGTTTGCCTTGCTCACAGCACCCACACACTGAGTTGACATTTTCATTGAGCTGTCCACCACAACCCCAAGATCTCTTTCTTGGTCAGTCATCTCTAGCTCAGATCCCATCAACTTATACTTGAAGTTGGGATTTTTTGCCCCAACATTCATCACTTTACCTTTGCTTATATTAAACTGCATTTGCCATTTTGATGCCCATTCTTCCAGTTTGGAAAGATCCTTTTGGAGTGTGTTGCAATCCCTTTCTGTTTTAACCAGCCTAAATAGTTTGGTGTCATCAGCAAACCTGGCCACTTCACTGCTCATTTCTTATTCCAGAACATTTATGAATAAGTTGAAAAGCATTGGTCCCAATACAGATCCCTGTGGGACCCCACTGTTGTCATCTCTCCATTGGGAGAATTTACCATTTATTCCTACTTTCTGCTTTCTGTTCTTTAACCGGTTACTGATCCATAAGAGGACCTCTTCTCTTATTCCATGACTTGCTAAGTGTGCTCAGGAGTCTTTGGTGAGTGACTTTGTCCAAAGCCTTTTGGAAGTCTACTGGATCCCCCCTGTCCACATGTTTATTGACACTCTGAAAGAACTCTAAAAGGTTAGTGAGACAGAACTTACCTTTGTGAAAGCCATGTTGATACTTTCTCAACAGGGCTTGTCCTACATGCTTACTAATTTTATCCTTAATAATGCTTTCAATTTACCCAGAACATACCTTAAGCAAACTGGCCTGCAATTTTCCAGATCCCTCCTTGATCCCTTTTTAAAAAATGGTTGTTCTCCAGTCCTCTGGTACAAAGGCTGATCTTAGGGACATGTTACATATTTTTGTTAGATCAGCAATTTCATATTACTTTAAGATTGGATTTGTCAATAAGGCTGAGAACTTCATCGTTTTCACCACTGTTTATTTATTTATTTATTTCATTTTTATACCGCCCAATAGCCGAAGCTCTCTTGGCGGTTTACAACAATTAACAATACAGTCCCTGCCCGCAGGCTTACAATCTAAAAAGACATGACACACAAGGAAAAAGGAATGGAGAGGGAAGAAGGGGGAATATTAATTATTACTTCTGTAATTCTCTGTGTCTCAAGAAGCTCCAGCCTCCTTCTTCTTCCTCACAGGGCTGTAGATGTCAGTTAGCCCTGTGGGGGGGGGCAGTCCAACTGGAGCAGGCCCTGATGTTCCCTCGGCCTGCTCCTGCCTCCTTCACTCCTTCTTCTTCGCCACAGGGCTGTTCACCTCAGTTCCTCAGATTCCCTCCCTTCTTGAAAACATCAGTTCAGGCAGAGGTATCTGTCCTATATCTTCTGCGTAGACAAATGAAAATAATTCATTCAGCTTCTCTGCAATCTCCTTATCCTCCTTTAGTCCTCCTTTAACTCCATTATCATCCAATGGTCCAACTACCTGCCTAGCTGGTTTCCTGCTTCTGATATATTTAAAGAATTATTTATTGTTAGTCTTTATGTTGTTAGTGATAAGCTCCTCAAAATGCTTTTTTGCATCTCTTATTTTCTTCTTGCATCTCTTTTGTGCAAGCTTGCGCTTCCTTTTGTTTTCCTCATTTGGGCAAGCCTATTTTCTGAAGGAAGTCTTCTTTTCTCTAATAGCTTCCTTGACACTGCTCGTTAACCATGCTGCTGCCCTCTTGGATTTGGTATTACCTTTCCTAACCTGTGGTATACATTCTAGCTGAGCTTCTATTATTGTGGTTTTTTGAGTAACCTCCAAGCATTTGAAGGGAATTTAACCCTCTGGACTTCCACTTTCAACTTACTTTTTACCAGTTTTCTCATTTTAGAAGTTTCCTCTTTTGAAGTCAAATGTGACTGTGTTGGACGGACAATAGTAATTTCAGTATTGTTACCAACTCGGCCTGATGGAAAGGGTGGATTAGAAATTAAATCTATCTGATCTGATAAAATAAGAATAAAACAAATCTCAATCATGTATTCTGTTGTCTGATCATGAATTATATATGTCATATAGAAATTAGCTTTTGAATAAGTGGCTTGTTGTGGTTTTCACTTTTCCCCCGCCCATAGAATTTTCTTTCTAAATGTATATACTCAGTGGAAATATATTGAACAGTTCAGTTATTATCCCTGACCTTAGATCTTGATCATTAAATCATATTAATTAGCCGGCTGTCATTATGGCATCCAAGAGACTTGCACTGAGAAAAATAGGCATACTGTAGTCTCAAGTCAGAGTCATGCAGCTTTGTCTCAAATAAGAGAAAATAGATGTAATGCTCTACACTGTGCTTTTCTTTTCTTCCTCTTCTTCTTCTTTTTTTTACAGAAAGCCTAGTATTTACCTGGTTGAAATTCAAATTGTTTTATTATGGTGTCAATTCCTTGGTTTTGGCAGCACTTCTAAAGTGCCTGTACACAAAAGGACTACCACAAGGAATGAATGCAAGTGTTGACACCACCTAACAAGCAGGGATTATATGTTTACAGAAGAAGTAATATGATAGGTCAAGTATAAGAGGCACTTCTCAAGAGCACTTCACCACATAATGAGTGACTGACTAGAAAGTGCGGAGCTGCCACTCTTTGGCTTCGTTTCGGTGTTGATGCCTGCCTCTCTCCTCCAAAGGCCTCTTGATCATGTTCAGCTGCTCTGTTCTCATGTGGGGAATAATAGTAGAGTAAAGCTGCTTTTCTGTCTCGTTTTTCTTGCTAATTTACACATTCAAGCCATTTTTTGTTTGCTATCCTTATTTGCTATTCCCTTTTGTCAAGGCACTGTTCTCTTTTTTGCCTCAGGCCTAGGAACTAATTTGAGCTTCTATAATTACTTCATGTTTTACACCTGTCTGCATATCATGCACCCCTTGTCTCTGTACTTAAGGTATATATTTCCTTGCAAATAAAAAAAAGGGGGGCTCATTTTCATAGAGGAGGAATCCTCAAGATTTCCCCCCTCCCTTTCTCCTCCTTCAGAAGAAACACAATTAAACTGCTGAGATGTTTTCAGCAATGCAGCTGACCTTTGGGGTTCATGAAGGACGAATGAATGCTGCCTGTTCAGACAGTTTGTGTTAAGACATTGTTGAGCAAAGAGCTCTAAGCTTTATGCCCCATTGAATGAAGCTGTGGTTGTAATCATTTTAAAATAATTAAGACGCTGAACGTACCAGTATCATTCCACAGGGTTTGCTGTACAGCTGCTCTTCTACTTTAATAACAGCTTATTAAATTTGGGTCAAACACACTCCAAAGAGTTCCACAATGAAGAAGCTGTTCAAAAAGTTACCTTTCTTCCTTTTCTTTTCTTTTAAAAAGCAGCTGATTAGATTTTTAACTTAAGTGACAGCTGCAGTTCATTGCTTGTTCTTTGGTGTCCTGCAGCCAAAGTGGAAGCCTTTTGTAAATTGGTCTTGTTTGGCAAAAGCATTCTTAAATAATCCAGGGTTGCTTTCCACTCAGGGCCTGCCTCAATCCAATTAGGAGTTTAACAAGGGTCAAATTAAGGAGACTTTGCACTTCATGTTTGCATCATTAGCCATAAGACTGTTTTCTGTGTGCATGACTGTCAAGGGTCTGGGGGGAGGGAAAGCTGCAAGATGGGATAGACACAAAGCTGTCATCCACCATGTGGTGCATCCTTTAAGTGAATGGAGGCACAGCAGGCTAGGAACAACATTTCCAGTTGTCTTTTGGGCCTGTTGTCTTGTAGGTTTCAGCTGGTACATAGTTGTTCGGAGGTTACAGGTGCGAGCCAGAGCTGATGAAGAAGTGTGTGCTCTACGCCTACTCATTTCTCTCCTGGTAGCCTATTGTTATTGGACAAATGACTGGGAAGACTTGAAGTTAGAAATCTCTTGAGAATTCATTATTTTTGACGAGATGACAACTACTCAGCTTCCTTGTTCTCATTGCTCATGCTGTTTCCTGGCTTTTTCTTTTTCTTTCTTTCTTTTTTTTTAAAAGCATTTTTCTGCACATTAAAGGTATCATACAATCCAAACTTTTGAAATAACAGTACCTTGAGATCTTGGGGAGATATATAGATAGGATCCAGACTGGTTCAGATTATATATTTAATTGGGCCAACCATGTTGGTAGGATGGGGAAGACATACACAATCAGAATAAGTAGTCTCAGAATAAGTAGTCTCAGAATAAGTACGGTAGTTACATTGCTTTGGCTTATTCATGTTTTGCCCAAGAGTGCAAGTGAAAGTCCTAAAATTGCTATTGGGGGTGAAAGGGGGGTGAATGCATCAGACCCCATTTTCACAGAAGATTATTCTTAACAACAACAAAAAGCCCGCTGCTAATCAGTGTTCAGATGTGTGGGATATTGCCCGAGAACTGTTGCTGTATCTCCTTAGCAAATGCTTTGTGCTGCTACATACAAAGTAACGATTTATCTAAAAATAACACTTTCATTGTTCCTCCCCCCCCTAAACCCATTAATAGGTACTTTAGTATCATGCGAGTTTTCATAGTTTAATCCCTTTTCAAAAAGCTTTTCAGAATAAAAGCTCTAAATGGTCCTCAGTATTAATTTGATGTGACTTCTGTACAATATGGTTTGAAATTCTCAGAAGCACATTTTTGCAGCTTACTCTTTTCCACTAGAGCTGTGTGTAGACAACACCAACTAAATGTTTAATGGAGTGTCTGCTGCAAACCTTTATTCACAGTCAGATGCTGCTGCTTTTTGCTGTTAATTTTTATATAATTTATTGTTATGAGTTAATCTGTAATGGATTAAATATGTGTTACTTACTAATTTCTCAATCTACATATTGCTACTTAAACTTTAGTTTTAAGATTTGATATAAGTTTAATAACCATAGTAGGAAAAAAAGTGAATTTATCGAGGTCATGAAAATCTTTGTATATATTTGGAGTAAGATAAGTCTAGCTGTGAATATCTTTAAATAATAACAGTTTATTCATTTGTCTTAGTAATGATCTGAAATGATAAAAAATAATTTTAAACTTGACATTAACATTTTCACAAAAAAGGTAGCTGTTTTCTATATTCTTATACATTAAAAGGGGTCACCTTTTACATTTGTTTGTTTTGTTGAAAGCAGTGGACATATCATTGTGGCAACTACAAGAGAAGCAGCAGTTCTTGATTAATGTGTCTCAATACTTTTAGCCCAGTTAGTTAACGCGTCTAGAGAATTTAGTCAGATTGAGTAAATGAGTGGTATTTAGTGACAGCTTCAGAAGATAAACTACTATGACTGCTATTCACCCAAAGTAAATCTTTAAACAAAATCCAAAACTACAGAAAATCCTTGATTTTAGCCATGTCATTTTTCTATTTAAATACTCAGTTTGACTATGGATATTTTTATGCTATTAATGATCTGTGGGTGTAGTGGGTACAGACATTCGGTAAATAAAGAAACTTTACTTATGGAAAACCTCATTATGAGGACCAAAAATAATTTCGCAGATAAACAGAGCATCTTTCTACATTAAAGACTATCACAGCTTTCAAATCTGAGCATACATTTTACAAAAGTTTGCCTTTACTTTGTTTTCCTGAGCACAATTATGTCAATCTAGTGTCAAAAATAGTGTGGGTTAGAAAATGAAGTGGCTCTTACTAACTAAAAATAACACTTTATTTCAAGTTTTCGCTATAACAGTCTTGATAAGATCTCTGAATGGCCACTGAAACTTCAAGGCTTAATTTTTAACTCATTTGTTTATTGACTGATTCCAAATACAGACACTGGTCCTTATGACAGGCAGACTAACAGCACAATCCTATATGTGTCCCCAAGAGTAATCCCATTGAGTTCAGTGGGACTTACACCCAGGTAAGTAAGCATAGGGTCAAACTATAGGTGACATTAAATGCATTGTTAGGAACTAGGTTAGATTTTTTAAAATAAGAGGAATGGGGAGGCAATTTACATCAGGACTGTACCACGTGGGGAGGGGAGGCTTAACCCTTCCCTTCCCAGCTACAATTTCAACAAAAAATCCCCCCCCCCCATGGCTATTTGGCTCAAAAAAAAAATGGTCCCATTGTGCCACTATTTTCATCAGGATTGCAGCTGGGCAGGGAAGGTTTAATTTTCCTTTCCCTGCATGTTGTCATCCTGATGGAAATTGGGTAGGGTGGGCATGCCTATTATTAATTACAATTTAATTTATGATGCATTTATAGTGAGATCCTATACATATTTAGGCAGCAAAAAGTCATACAAGAAGTACTACATACTGGCTAGATAATGTTGGGAGTTGTGGGACTTCTTCCTATCTAAACATGGATAGGATTTTACCCTTAATGTGACATGTTTGATTCTGAATCTAGGCATTTGCCTTCCACACACAGCATCAGCCATTGGACCAGTGAGTTGGCTCAAGTACCCACCCATTTATTACTTGCTGTGGCCCACATATATAATGTACAGGAATATTTTCTTACAATGCATAGAAACTTGAGTTAAGGAAAATAGCTGTTGGCACTTTTTGGCAAATGTTTGCATAAGATGAGCACTCTGGTGGGAAACTCTGCACTGTGCTATAACAGGTACATTATCTAGCAGTTCTCTTTAAATTGGTTTCAGTTTTTGTGTACATTGCCCTTTCATAAACTGTTGCATAGCCCTTCTGGGACAAAATATACTTTCCTTGGCATGTAGCATAGTGGCACTTTTTTAGACAGAAAAAAGTCCTATAATTTGGTGGTTGGGGAATGCTGGGAATTGTAGGACTTTTTTTTCTCTGTAAACATGCATAGGATTGAAACATGCATAGGATAATAGACTGACCTTACATGGTTGTTGAAAGGATTATAAATAGATAATGAATCTGAAGTGTTGAAAGTGCCATACAGATGTTAAGTGTTATCATTATCTTTTATCCGAAGATAAAAGTTAGGAATTTGGCTTATTTTTGTTTATCAAGGATGATCCAAACTCAGAAATAATTGCACAAGGTTATTCTTATTATTGAATAACGTTTTTAGAACACCATGCAAATGGAAGGTAGTCTTTGGTTTCTTGGCAGCTTGCCAGCACTGACCTTGCTTGCTACTTTTGAAAATAATATTATTTCTTGCCAGACTGTCTATACAATCAGAAGAAGGAAGATGGCAATTTTTAAATATGTCATTTTCAGTCAGGAATATTCACTTTTGATCTGGGACTAGTGTCATAGAATTCTGAATACATAAATAACAATTATGGACTATAAGTGTCATCGCCTATATCTAATAATTAAAATTTAGAAACTTTATAAACATGAGATGAAAATTAAGTTGTGAAAATAATAATGAGTTAGGCAACCTTCACTACTGATATCATTACCATATTTGTTGCTACCATTTATAATCTTGCAAATGAAAAACGATGGTTATCCAACCATTTAAAACATTTTTAGGGCTGTGTGTGTGAGAGAGGGAGAGAGAGAGACAGACAGACATAAAAGAATTTAGATCTGGATTGACAGCCCTGAAAACGAAAGGGCTTTTATTTATGCATGAGCACTAGCAAGGCAGGCTTTCTCACCCTGCCCTGTTGATATGCCTCACCCTTCCTTGACCTATAGGACCCTGTAGTCTACTCTAGGGATGAAAGCCTAGTAGACAATCCATGCCCATTTAAACTGCAATCCTGAACCCAATTATACAAGCTTAAGCCCCACTGCAGTTAATGGAATTTAAGGGTTAAGGGTGCATCCAGACCAGCAGTCTTATCACATTTCATTTTTATTTACTATTGCCCCTTCACTCTCCTGAACAAATATATGCATGTTTCACCTGAAATTGTGAATTCAGGATTTGTGGGTTTCCGCCCCCTAGTTTTTCTCAATGGCACCCACATTTATCCTGCTATATATGATCCAATTGGCCAAGAGGAAAAGGGGAGGAAATCTTGAGATTCTGAGCACATAGATAGGCTTCAGGGTTAAAATGGCAGAAATTCACTTTTAAAAATGGATAGGTATCTTATAGCTTTAATTGTGGTTCTGTGTGCAGGGACTTCCTTATCTATTAATTTCTGTGCAGCACTTAGAAAATTGTAGGTGCTTTAGAGGACGAGGAAGAAGAAGAAATCTCTGTTATTGAGGGAAAAGGAAGGTGACAAACAGTTTTCAATGGGGGTGATTTCAATGTTGCATTGAAAATTTACAGTTACAAAGTATACTTTTGTGTTACATGGTTTGAGGAGGCTCCTTGTTTCAGTAAAACATTTCTTGATACTAATAATGTTAATCAGGTCTTAATACAGAATATGTTTACATCAGATCCGCACTCTGCAACCCCAGGATTCCTACCCTATCTCCATACTCTATTATTCTCCCCAGAGCACTTACTTCCAGCTGCAGAAGTTCCAGACAATTGGTACTCAGGGCCGGTGCTACCATTAGGCCAACTAGGCAGCCGCCTAGGGCGCAGGGCTAAAGGGGGTGCCAGAAACGCCTTGAAAACAAAATACAGCGCTCTCAAGTGGGAAGGGGGGCGCTAAATATCTTATCTTGCCTAGGGCACCAAACTGCCTTGCACCGGTCCTGTTGGTACTCCTGCCTGTCAGTTAAGAGGAATACTTGCCTTGATTTCCAGCTTATCCCCACTATTCCCCCTCTTCTGTTGGATTTGGTCTGACTGGGCAGGACCAGGGTAGAAATTATAGAGGAAGGATTGAGAGCATGCAGGAAGGAGAGAGAGGAACTACAGGCCTGAGTTGTAGCATGATTCACTGTGAGTAGGCAATGCCCAGTTAACCTCCATTTATCCTGCCTCTTAGACTCATTGCCTGTGACTTGGTTTCCTGTTAGCCTCATGACTATAATTGGAGACGTGCCTCTATGAGCTAATCAGCCTCTAGTGTTAATAGATGCTACAACAAAAGATAAGGGAAACAATCACTCAGTATGTTTCTCTCAATATGTTTTCTCAGTTGTACATTCCAGTCCAACCCTCTTTCCTAAACAAGGATATTGAATACCAGATGTCTATCCAACCTTTCCTGAACACTTCTAGAGAAAGAGATGGTACAATTTCCTTGGGCACATATTTCATTGAAAGACAGCCATCAGAGGCTGTCCTGTTGTACGATCACCCACACATAAATCCCGCTGTTTTCAATGGTGTGTGCATGGTGAGTGTGGCATAGTGGTGAGAGTGTTGGACTGGGACCTGGGAGATCCGGGTTCTAGTCCCCGCTCGGCCATGAAACTCACTGGGTGACTTTGGGCCAGTCACTGACTCTCAGCCTAACCTACCTCACAGGGTTGTTGTGAGGATAAAATGGGAGAGGAGGAGGAGGATTATGTAAGCCGCCTTGGGTTCCTTGCAGGAAAAAAGGCGGGGTATAAATATAATAAATAAATGAATAAAATAAATTATAGGAACTTAGAAAGCTACCTTATACCAAGGCAGACTATTTGTTCATCTAAACCAGTATTGTCTACCTGATTGGAATAAGTTATCTGGCCTCAGGCAAAGGTTTTTCACATCACCTGTGCTACCTGGTCTTTTTAACAGATGTTAGGAATTGAATCTGGGACCTTCTGCATAGAAAGCATGTGCTCTTCAGCCAAGCTATAAATCCTCTCAAAACATCATGCTTTTAAGTGTTTTCTCATATTTCTAAACTAGATTAATTTCCTGTGGTTTAAATTCTCATTGCTTTTGCCTTACTTTTACTAACAGAGAAAACAATTGCGCTCTCTCTGTCTTTCAGCATTTGCTCATATCATTTTCCTTTGAGCTACATAGCGATCATCCCAGTCCTTTCCAGCTTATTAGGCTCAGGATACTTAAGGCTTTATAGGACAAGGCCAGAACATTAAATAGGGTCTGGAAGTAACAGGAAACCAGTGAGGACTGTAGAGCTATATGCTGTAATTTCTCTGAGTTCTACTCAACTCATGGAATGATTCATGCCTGCATAAGATCCCTGTTCAGATTTTGCATATGCAGAATCCAATGGCTCACATTTTGAGTGAGCGGACCTCTGGTAGTAATGACCATGCATTAGTCTCTTAACTTATCAAGTTGCAACCTTCTCTTCAGAAGGAGTTACTGAAACTGCCTTAATTAGACAACCTAATAGTCTTGGCCAGCTTTCCCCAATGTGGTGCCCTTCAGATGTTTTGGACTTCCATCAGCCCCAGCCGGTGTGACCAATGGTCAGGAATGCTGGCTCTTGTAATCCAAAACATCTGGATGACACCAGGTTAGGGAAGGCTGGTCTAGGCTTAGCAGTGGGCCCGGAAGGAGCTTAAGGACAATCCAATGAAATTGTGTCAGTGACCCTGTTTCTTCACTGTCACTTTTCCCCCAGCATTATTTTAATCTTTCCTTCTTTAGTCCTCCTCCATCCCACATATTTCCCAAAGGGAAACAGTAGAAGGAGGAAGGGGCAAACTTTCCCTGTTGCTTTTGAGAAATATGGGAGGTAAAGATAATCTCCTTCCCTTTCTATGCCCTTACCCTCCCTCACCACAGTGATTAATGGGTCCCCTTTAGAATAAATGTGTTCTTGCACCTTTTTATATAGGACTTACTAAAGTAGGTAATAAATAACTCTACTATTTTATGATTCTATGTACAAATCTGAACATAGATTTCATAGATTTCATAGATTATGATCTATGAAATCTATGAAATCTATGTTCAGATTTGTACATAGAATCATAGAATAGTAGAGTTATTTATTACCTACTTTAGTAAGTCCTATATAAAAAGGTGCAAGAACACATTTATTCTTGTTGGAAGGGGCCTACAAGGCCATCAAGTCCAACCCCCTGCTCAATGCAGGAAACTAGAGGAGGGGTCTCCCATCCAAGTAATAACCAGGCCTGACCCTGCTTAGCTTTCCACGCTCAGACAAGCTGAGCCAGCGTGAGCCACAGGCCTGTATCCAATATTAGAGTGTGATATTTATTTATTGTACGCTTTATTGTCACACAACCCAAGAATTTACAAACATTCATTTCTGTCAATGCTTGGAAAGCCCTTAATTCAGTGGTGGGTAACTCATGGCACATGGGCTACACGCAGCCCCTGCTGTAGTCCCTGCTGCCCCAAATTCTTTTCTTTTTTAACAATTGTTTGCAAGCTAATTTTAACCCTTTTGGTACTCTGCAGCCACTAAGAACATTAAAATTTTAACTTATTTTTCAGCACCCACATGGGGCCCCAGCCCCAGGGGTGTGTGAAAATGGTCCTCAGACTTACTGAAGTTGCTCATCCATGCCTTAATCATATGTACACTAGTTAATTTTCCCCTCCCAGGTTGCATATTACCTTTGAGAAATAAAAATCCTACTTAGTGTTTAAAAAAAGGTTGTATTCCTGACACACTTGATGTATTTGTATATGGAGTACTGGTAAGTGAGTAGGAGGGAAAAAACATGGTCAGACCATTTCCTGGTAAGGTTTGGACTCTCTGTGACTCCTCTTCTCTGCAGGGGTGTGGGATTATTTAAGGTGGTCCACCCCTGGAGTCTAATGTGGTTAGAGTGTTGGACTTGGAATCAGGAGATCCGGGTTCTAGTCCCCGCTTGACCATGAAACGCACTGGGTGACATTGGGCCAGTCACTGACTCTCAGCTTAACCTACCTTTCAGGGTTGTTGTGAGGATAAAATGGAGAGGAGGAGGAGGATTATGTAAGCCGCCTTGGGTTCCTTGCAGGAAAAAAGGCAGGGTATAAATATAATAAATATAATCAATCAATCAATCAATCAATCAATCAATCTGAGGGATTCCTGAATGCACTGGGGGAGTTTCTGACTGACACTGCTGGTGCTCCTGTCAAGGCCCTGCTTTCACTGTGAGATGGAGGGGGATATTGACATGATCATGTACTGCTGCTATTGTTGCAGATGCAGTGACTGGAAGCATCCAGAGCTTGTCAAGTCAGGTTGTGGTATCATTTTCAGTTGTTCCAGCCTGATGATGTGAACAAGGCCCTTGGAAAAGTCTGGCTGACCATCAGTATACTCAACCCTTCATGGCTTGTGACATCTAGCTGGAGGGGTTGGGTGGGGGCAATGCCTCTCTGATGAGGAGGTTGTGCCCAGAACCTTGAAAGTGGATGTGATGCATCCACTTCTAAGAAAGCCCTTCCTGGACCTGGAGGTTTGTGGTAACTACTGACCAATTGCAAATATCCCCTTGTTGAGCAAGGTTTCATAGATTTCATAGATCATAGAGTTGGAAAGAGCCTACAAGGCTATCGAGTCCAACCCCCTGCTCAATGCAGGAAACTAGAGGAGGGGTCTCCCGTCCAAGTAATAACCAGGCTCGACCCTGCATAGCTTTCCACGCTCAGACAAGCTGAGCCAGCATAAGCCACAGGCCTGTATCTCAAGAAGGTGGTGGCTTGACCCATTTTAATCTGGCTTCAGGCACTGGTTTAGCACTGAAATTGCCTTGGTCACCCAGCATGACCTACAATGGGAGAAAGACAGGGAGTGCGTCCCTGTTGATTTTCCTGGATCTCTCAGCATCTTTTGATGCCATTGACCATGGTATCTTGCTGGATTGACTCTGTAGGCTGGGGATTTGGGGCACGGTGAAACAGTGGTTCCATTCCTACTTGCATGATCACTTCCAGAGAGTGCCATTGGAAGGACCTCTGCTTGACCCCATGGCAGTTATACCACAGGGTTCCATTCTGTCCCCTCCCCCCCCGCCATGTTCTTTAATATTTATATGAAGCCACTGGAAGAGGTCATCAGGGGATTTGAGGCGAGGTGCCAGCAGTATGCTGATGACATCCAGCTCTATTTCTCTTAGTCATCTGAGTCAGGTAAGGCAAGTACTGGATGGGGCCCAATAAACATAGACTGAATCCCGGCAAAACCAAGGTCCTGTGGGGTGTGTGTGTGTGTACGCGTGCGTGCGTGCGTGCTCAGGTCAGGAATTAAGTAGACAGCCTGTTCTGGGTGGGGTTGCACTCTCCCTGAGAGAGCAGATGCATAGCTTGGGGGTACTTCTTGATCCAGCTTTGTCACTGGTGGCCCAGGTGACCTCAGTAGCACAGAGTGCCTTTTCCCAGTTTAAATTGGTGCACCAGCTATGGCCATTCCTGGACAGAGATAACTTAGCCACAGTGACCCATGCTTTGGTAACCTCTTGTTTGGATTATTGTAGAGCACTTTACATGTGGCTGTCCTTGAAAACATCCTGGAAATGACATCCTGCAAAATGCAGCTGCCAGGAGGGCTGACAGGAACAGCTGTCAGGGAGCATATAATGCAAATCCTGAACGAGCTGCATTAGTTGCCTATTCGTTTCTGGGCCAAATTCTCAAAGTGCTGGTGTTGTCTTACAAAGTCCTATATGACTTGGGACGCAGGTATCCAAAGGAATGCCTTGCCCTGTACCAGCCTGCCTATGCTCTTGGACTTAAGGGAGGCCTGTCTCATCGCACCATTAGGGAAAGTACATCAGGTGATGAGATGAGATAGAGCCATGTCCATGGTGGCATCCCAACTTTGGAACACCCTCCCGCGAGAGGTATGCCAGTTTTATTGACATTTTGGCAACGGGCTAAGATCCATCTGTTTACCCAGGCATTTATGAGAGGTTAGTTGCCATTCCAATAAATCTCACAGCAGATTATTTTATTATATTATACATGTATTTATACTATTTATTTTATTTTATTGCTGTTGAATTGTTGTTGTTGTAACATTGTTATTACCCACCCTGGGATTTTTATGAAGGGCAAGATATAAATAGAATTTAATTAATTAATTAATTAATTAAATTAACTTCTGCCAACAGCAAGCGAAAACAAAATGTTTGAGTGGAGAACAAGTAGATTGTGTTTTGCTTATATTCAGTTTAAGATTTATTTTACACCCTTAAGATTTATAATACACTCAGTATTCACTCTTTTTCAGAAATGCAAGCCTCTGCAACTTGTGAGCCACAACGCTGAACGCAGCTCACACAGGCTATATACTGTGGCCTTCTAGGTGTTTGACAGTCCCCCAGACAATCTCTCAGGCAGGCAGCGAAACCAGGAGATCTAGTGAAACATTGTGGCTGCCATACATAACTGGTGAGCTGCGATCAACTGTGTGATTCTCAAGTTGTGTAGGCTTGCAGTAATGCCTATCAATTGCAATATGAGCACATGTACGGTTCAGAATTCATGTTCCTTAACATGGCCAGCTTTGACAGTGCTGACCACCTGTTTTGATTAATTGAATCCAGGCTTTCCTCTTCCCCACGGTTAACAGACACTCTTAAAACTAGCTGTGCCACCCATCTGTTTGGTGGGTACACATGTGCACAACTTCATGCATTCAGATGCTATTTTGATTAGGCATGCATTCCCAAGTTTTTGAAACATCTTGAAACTAAATTTCTAAAATTTGAAGGGAAAAAAATTTCCATTAAAAATTGTTTTATATTTTAAAATGAAGTTGACTTTGAAGAGTGATTCATATGTAGGATAATTATTCAGTGATCGAGAGACTCTGTTAGCACTAAGATTACTTTTAATTTTATATATTTATGAAATTTTACTGATATTTTAAATGTTATTTTTAAATATGTTGCCTTTCCTTAACTTTTAAAAACAGGCTTGATTAAAAATCTAAATTAATCAATAAACATGTTAATATGACAATATCTTTTATCCCTGGCTTTATGGTCTCAGAATATGATAATTGCCAACTATTTACAAAGAATTCAACTCTTATGACAGAAAAAGCCAAGGAAAATCAAAGCTACAAATAATATTTTTTTCAAAAAAAAATGATAAGCAACTAAAGAGAAAGTATCATAATTGAAAAAGCCATTTCCTTGTTAGTTGGTAATAGATTGATATTGTATTTTTCAAAATAATATTAATTATGTAAAAGAGATATATAGACAATAACCCACACACACATAGCTTCTGCTTATTTTTCTCTCTGTATATTCATCGTACTTTTCTGTTCCTTTAGAAAAAAAAAAAATCCAGAAAGCCATTTCTTCCTCTGTTTCTGGACAGCATAAAGCAGATTTTAATTTTATATCAAAGAAACCCTTGAGGTGGAAAGTTAGGGGAGGATACATGGGTCTGTAGCAGACAAAATGTCGCTTGCATTTTGCTGCTCAGTAGTTTGATATACTCATTTGCTGATGTGAAATGACGAGGGCTTAGAAAGCAAGGTTTTGTTTTTTAGCTGTCTGTAGACCTAGTGGGGCCTTTACAGAACCCAGTCAGCAGGTCATTAACTCTGGAGAAAACAGCTTGCATTAATATGCTCTAATCCAGTATAATTAGTCAAATTACTGCACGCCGACCGGCTTGTCATGTGTTGTCAGATTTGGCATGCACGCTGGATAGCCTTGGTCCCTCTGGAATGCCACCCTGGATCAAGGCAAACTGCTCGCTTGTAGTAGTGCTGATCTCTTGATGAGGAAAGCAAACTGAATCAGCAACCATAGGTTGTTGGTTGTTTGAGGTTGTTGCTTTTTTTGTTTTGTTTGTTTGTTTTAATCCTGTGCTTATTTTGGATAAAGAAACAGAAGTAGTGCAACAAGAACAATTTTTTTTGATAATTTTAGCCACGAGAAATAAGAGATGGTTGTCCTCACCAGTCCCCCACATCTAATGGAACTAGCAATCTGCTGTTACTCTATGAGATTAGCATTCATAAAAAGATTTGCAATAAATAATTACAAGAGGATCATCTACAAATTACCTACCATGCTATGACATAGATTATCAAACTACTAGCGTCTGCGTGTGCACAGGCACATGCGCATGCATGAATACTTTTTTTTCCAGTGGGGAGGAGGTTATTAAACTATAAAAGGGCCATATTAGCATAAATTCACAAGAGCTCTTGTTCTGGCGGCGTGATAAAAACCTGTGTTACCTTTGCATTAACACTGAATTGCTTGTTGTGCTTTTGGCAATGACAGATAAGTCAGTGTAATTCCCCATCGCAACGGAAATGATGCTCCAGATTCCAAACGCATCCTCAAGATGTCACTGACAATAATCTTCAAAGAACGGCCAGTGAAAGTGGGCTGTATGTTTGCAGGATGATATACTGCAAATGACAGGAAGAATTATGTGAGTGAAGACGAATCTGTAACATATTATTAAGCAATTTCACGAGAATAACAGGGATAAAAGGATAATGGATGAGGGTGTCATTATTACCTTCATGTAGAGGGAAAGCAAAAGCAAAGGTAGAAAGACAAGATTAATTGAGGAAGGGTGAAGCATTCATTGCTCATCAGCTCTTTTGTACTCTGTGCTCCTGAAATTCCAGACAAAAAAAATTGCCCAGAGCCGCATTTTAATGCAGCTGGCAAGAGGGAGCAGAAAACTGACAGGGCACTTTTTAGACACCACTCAGTTTCTATAAACCTACTCCTGCAGCACCATCATCAAGCTATTTGTAGGTTTTTTTCTTTGTTGTAATCTCCTGTCTTAAATAGGCTTTCATACAAAACTTCTATATGTGCTGTACGTGGGTGGGGTGGGGATGTATTTTTGCTTAGTGTCTGTACCCTTGTGAATGTAGCTTCAAGGTCTGTGCCTGCTACTCTTGAATAGCCACTCCTTACCTAAAGGTAGTTTGGGCTCCATAATACTAACTAATGCTAATGACATTTGAAAGACAAGAATTGGTACAGTAGTCAACCTTACCTGTTTTCAGTTCTAAGAATGATTCTGTATGGATGATAACATGATGCAGCCACTGAAGAATTATAAGGCTAACAAAATACTATATCCTAATGCTGGGACAGAGAACCCATGTCCCACTAGATGTTGTTGGACTAAGCCTGTGGTTTATGCTGGCTCAGCTTGTCTGAGCGTGGAAAGCTAAGCAGGGTCAAGCCTGGTTATTACTTGGATGGGAGACCCCGCCTCTAGTTTCCTGCATTCAGCAGGGGGTTGGACTCGATAGCCTTGTAGGCTCCTTGAAATCTATGAATATGGGTGTAAATGTGGTGTCTCCTCCTCCTCCTCCTCCTCCTCCTCGTTATTATTATTAATTTACATAGTTTACAAATCAGGCATAATGCAACATTAGAAAGCTCAAAGCTGGGAAGCTGTTTCATCCTGGGAGTCTATGCAAGCCTGTCTGTGAACCTCAAACCCAATGTAGACTGCAATTCTATACTCACTTATTTGAGAGTAAGTTTTATTTAACTCAATGTGGGCTTATTTTTAGTAAACATGTATAGGATTGTGCTGTTAGAAGGTTTTATTTTCAGTGAACTGGAATTGAGCTCAAACATAGCATCTTTCAGTTGGCTTGAACCTTAACCAGAACTGAAATCCCAAAATAAAAAATTAAAATTCTGGAAACCATTTCAAGGTAAGTGGCTAATTAGTCTGGTACTATCAAGTAGTTCTGTATGGGTGGTAGGAAAAGGCCTCTGTCTGCTCCAGTACTGTAGAGTCAGGCAGAGACACTGTATTTCCAAGGAAGCCTCTGGAGAAGAAAAGAGGGAGAAACAAGATAGAGAATTCTGGGATTGGTATTCTCTGTTGCCTGCATTTATCTTTACCCAGGTACATAATGCTTCTATTAGATGAGAACAAGTTAAAACTAAACTAACAAATCAGCTTTGTTCTACAAATCTAATAAATGAAAAATAAAACATGAACTAATCTCAAATTTCTAACATTTTATATTCCACATTAAAAATTGTGTTGATAGATTTTCAGTCAAGGAAATGAGGCTAGTTCAGTTGATGAGGAATCAGGGAGACATTTGTTCATACCCAGGAGCAGAAAGTCCCTTTCTGGATCCTTTAATTAATTAGCCGTATCTCAATAAAAGCAAAAATATTCTTCACTATCTGTAGAGGAAAAAAATAATGAAATCTGAAACCATGGGTTGATCCTGGTTTGCAATTCTGGTTTTCAGGGCATGTGCCAAACTCACCAGTTCAGAAGTAACAGCCAACTATGGTTTGCCACAAATCAGGAAGTATCTCAATTACTCTGGATCTGAGAGCAATCGTAAGAGGCTCTTTCCAAGTTGGGTCTTGTAGCACCAAACCATGGTTTGATGGCTGAACCAAACCTCTCTGTCACTTCAGTAGTTAAATAGGACTGCTAAAGGATGTGGCATTCGTGTGTGCCAATGACTTCTGGAATCCACAAATCTTCTAAGACTCTCCATGCAATATTAGAGCTTACATGTTTTCCTCTTACAATTTCAGTTCCTCATCATACATCAGATGCTATTCTGGTGAATCTCTTGATTTTCAGGAGTAGCTTTTGGGGATTCATGGAGGCTGTGGTAGGAAGAACTGCTACAGTGCTCATGTGGAATTCATTTTTTTAATTACAGCCAACATATTTAAAAAATATAAATCTGTCTCATGTTAACTATATTTCTATTTTATACCACAAGCACAAGAGTTTGACATTAATCTACATAAAATGCATCAGAACTGTTGGTTGAACTGGTTACATCTGCCCTCCCCTTAAATTAGCACCTGCTGGGTAGAGTTAGAAATCTAACATAGCATAGTAATCCAGCCACAATTATTTCCCATTTCTACTCTTTTGCTATAAAGTAATTCCCATTCCATAACCATCTTGAAAGATTTTAGCCCTAATGAAAAAATCAAAATGACACTCTTGCCTCCCACCCTCAAGCTCCAAACTAGAACTAATTTCAATGATAGAAAGTGGAGGATGTAAGCAAGTGGAGGATGTAAACGACACGACATTCCCTCTATAATCTGCCCAAAACAACCACTTCACTATAATGGTGGCCCTACAGAAGTACCATCTGTTTAGGACTAGGCTTATATTTCTTAGACTTCTATTTCTTAGGCAGATTCTTCATGTACCTGTTTTCATCCCTTTTTGCAGGACCCTATATCCTCTAGCTGATTTATTATTAGCATACAGAATATGAAAAAAGCAATAACATTTAAAATTATAACTTCACAATGAGAAGTTATCCAATATATGCAGGATCGTTGAAATATGTCTCAGCTGTAAAGGTATACGTATTTGTATTGTGTTGGCAGTAGCTAGGTAAAATGAAGGTAACATTCCCAACAGATCACAAAGTACAGATTAATGTTAAATTTGGATAGCAGAAATCTGATTGCTTACTATAATGGAAAAAAGGTTAATATTTTAAAGCAAGGGTAAAGGTTGACAGGAGAAAAATTGAATTTGTTTGCAAAAAGAAATTTGTTTCTTTAAGTGAAAATTGGGGTCAGGAGGTCAGAGCTTTCTTTGCTTCTAGATGAATAAAATGAATTGAATAATGCCACTGTAAGCCAGCAATATGTAAGCTAATGACAAAACAGTACAATAGAAGTCTGAATACAGATACTGTATATGACAAAATTATATAGTACGTATGGATGATATTTTAATTGGTTACTTTATATATCTGATTCATCTTTCAAACAGAAGATAAAATAACTTTTACATTCATTTGTGGTTACTAACATTACTTTGTTTCCATTTTATTTTTTCGTAATGGATTTTATTATTTATTACAGGAAAAGAACCACATTGAGGGATACTTCCAATGGTCAAATCCATCACTACTTAGATAAAGGGCAGCAGATTGTGCAGTCTCTACAGTCCAAAAGCAAAACAGGCATCAAACTAACATCTAAAGACCACAATCCAAGAGTGAACTAAGTATGCTTAAGCCATTTGGTTTAGGTGGGGTTAAACATGCTTAGCTCTGTGTTGGATTGTGACCAAAAAGAAGACCATTGTCAGCTTAGCCCAACACAGTGATATCAGCAGCGTGGAAAAGCTTTCCAAATTTGTCAGTAACCTGCAACATATACTTTCATGTATGCAATCTGTTTCAAAAACGTTTGACCACAACCAAAAATGTGAATTCTCTCACATTTCTCAAGATAGCTCCCAGGCAGTCTCCCATCCAGTCACTGATCAGACCAAGACTTGCTTAAGTTCAGCAAGGTTGCTTCATCATGTGCCTTCAGACCACACCTTGGTTTCTCATACAACTTTCCTCTCTTCATTATTACCACATCTTGATTTCTCCTGTGGTTGACAAAGCAGGGATTACCTGAGGGAGCAGCATTGGGGCAGTGTGGTTAGTGCATGTATTACCTGCCCAATCCACTTAGTCATAACAAAATACACTCTCACACTGCATTGTATATGTTACTATGTATGCACTTTTCCCTATATAGATACTATTTTTTGTAGGAAAAATCTTACATATAAAGTAGCCATCAAAAATGTCAGATAGTAATAATGACGACGAATAGAGTGATCCCTTGTCTTTGGTAAATTACCAATCAAATCTTTGGTCATAAGCACTGATTTTTCTTGAACTATTGAAAGGTATCATGGATGGTTTTGTACTACAACATGTAAATGTATTTGTTCAGTATTTCTGAAATACTTCATGCTCCAGTAATCAGAGTCCACTTTGTATTCCTCTTATTTTCTCTATTCTTACTGTTTTAATTCTCACTTATTAACTTGGTGTATGTATACCATGCATCTATGTCCTTCAGTTCATGCATTTCATTAAGTAGCCTATTGCCTGTGAAAATTAATGTCATAGTAACCTATCTAGTAAGGTGCAGCAGCACTTATGCTCCCACAAATTAACATTGGTAATCTTGTTTCCCCAAAATTATAACATTGTAATGGATATTCCAAAGCATGTGGATAAGCCTTTCTAATACTGTTATTATTATTTCATTGGTTATAAACCCTCTGCCAGCAGCAGGAATCCGCCGAAGCTAACATTGTCAACAGGTTATGCATCTCTATTTCCACTTATGAACTCTCTTGGATATATGGCTGGGAGCCTCTGTTTGACCCTGCTTAGCTTTCTACGCTCAGACAAGCTGAGCCCGCGTAAGCCACACACTTTCCTGAGAGTAAGTCCCATTGAATGTAATAGGACTTACTTCTGAGTACACATGCATAGGATTGCACTGTTATTCTGTTTTCAGAGCAGTGGTAACTTTTAATTGGCTCTACCTGTGTAGCCCATGTGAAAGTCTTTTTCTAACACATGCTGAAGTGCAATGGAGAAAGCTTTCTACAGTAATGATTAGGATTACTCTGCAGTGATTTTGTTTTTTTTAATGCATTGGAAATTTAAAAAAATTAATTTTTAGCAGAAAACACACCCTCCTCAAGAGAAAGAAAGAAAAAATCCCAACTACCTCAAATAGCAGCAACAAGCTCCAAACTAGAACTAATAGTTTAGAACTAGAACTAGAACTAACTAGAAAGCTTTCTCCATTGCATCATTCCATTTTGGCATTATTGTTCAATCACAGTGCTGTTGTTCTTGTTTATTTATAAAGTACAGGTAGTCCCCAGGTTACGAACGAATTCCATGCTTAAGAATGTCCTTAAGTCGAATTTGTATGTAAGTTGGAACAGCATAGCGTTCTATATGTTAAAATAGGCATTTACACAAATTGCGTAAATTACGCAAATTGCGTAGTATACTACGCTATGTACTCTATGTAGACAACGTAGCACTGGGGAACCCAGAAGTCCGTTCTTAAGTATAGGTTGTCTGTAAGTCGGACATTCTTAACTTGGGGACTGCCTGTACAATAGAGCCCACATGTGGGGTTTTTTTTTCTGAGTAGAGAAAATATGAGCTTGCAGGGTGGGCCTGTGAACCACTTTGCACACTCAGAGATATTTAAATGTTAAATATTATTATTTCTTTGGCAAACTACTAATGAGTACAAAGCCACCATGGAGGGATCCATTTTTAAAGTGGGAGGGAGATCTTTAAAACAAGGAGTTTCCTGCACAATGTGGGGAAAGTAGGCTGAAAGTTATGTTTGACTGAAATAATTGCATATTCCTCCCCGGTTTACCCCTTCCTACCATTAATTGTCACCTCTATATTACATTTTAGATTGTAAGCTCTTTGGGGCAGGGAACTGTTCTCTTATACTCTGTAAAGCACCATGCACCTTGATAGTACAATAATAATAATAATAATAATAATGACAACAACAGCAATCACCATCATCATCATGGGTCTGGTGATTAAAGTGGCTTCAGAGTGGTCAGAGCCCTTAAACGGTAAGAGCACCCTGGGGTGGGTGGCTATACCCTTGGCCACACCCTCATGTTGCCTGGCCACACCCCCTTGATCACACTTTCATGTTGCTTAACCATACCTCTTACAAATTCACATGTGTGTCCCTATTTTCATCTGTGAAATGTTGGAGGGTATGATATTCTACTTTTAATCTGGATGGCTTGTTACATGTATTTTGCAAAGTTTATGTCCCTGGTGGAGAGCCTGCATCTATCATTAGGCACATTCCACTACATTAAGTAACCTGACCAGTATAATGGAGAGGTATAAAATACTTCTAGCTCTATATCTGAGAGGTATAAAATACTGTCAAAGAATAAAGTAAAAGAATAAAATAAAGTTATTTAGAGGAGAAGCATGAAAATGGTTGGAAGTGGTATAGGCAAAGTGTATCAGAAAGGAAGGGGAGAGAAAGAGAAAAAGAGAAACTCAAACCAGTACAGTATGCTTTCCTCCTGAATCTAGAAAGGAGACTAGGATTCTTTAATGTATTGTATTCTTCTGCTGACAGCAGATAGTTATGAAACCCACTGGTAAGGCACATTTTGCCATCAGCACTGCCTTTTAGTATTTGGGTATAAGAGGATAATTATGTGCCATGAATGATGTAAGGTTTCTGTGAGAAAAAATGTATTTGATTGTTTAAGATGTATATGATATAATTTATTCGTGTTAATATTCCTTGTCTTAGGGTATGAAGCTATAGAAGATATTGTAAGGAAGCATAAAATAACTTACAATTCAATAAACAAAAGCTATCTTACTGTGAAAAAGAAGAGTCATTTATTTATTTTTAATGTTTCATTCCTAATCCAGTAAGACACCAAAATGAAACAGCCGGGGGGGGCACCCCTCCCCCAAAAATGTTATTACCTCCACTTGGGGAAAAATATATAGTAACATCATACCTGTATTCCACACTCCCCACACCTCACAGGGCTAATAGCAGCATGGGAAGGGAGCAATTTCAATTTGGGCAGATGGTGTAAAGGAAAGGATTAAACCACCTTGACTTCAAGCACTGATGCTCCAATCAAACCTGTCCATAGCAGCTTTAAAAGAAAGCAAATTTGGGAGATCCAATCACAGAATGCATCTGTTTGGCCCTGATTAAACCAATTAAAGTGTATATTCCTAAACATTGCTCATATGCACAGGAGGCCAAAGTAGGGTGGTATGGTGAATGTTGATCTGGTAGTATTTAGTGCCTCTGTATTTGATAGGGCAGGGTCAAAACTCTTGAAACAAAATTTCTTAATTACATTGGTAGAGTTTGCAAGGCTGCTGCTTGCTAGCAGCTTTGTCTGGTACAGCATAATTATCTTAATGCAGCATTTAGAGTTTTGTCCTAGGAAGCATTTTTGTTTTTGTAGTTAGAAGCAATACATTGTCTGTGTAATGTACTTCTGTTGCATTGTTCATTATACTTGTTCATGTCCTTAAAAGGTTACTAGTTACTGCTGATTTGGGGGTATGTAGCCTTGCAGATTATATGAATTAATGAAGATCAGGGAAGGGAGGGATTTTACAGTTCTCCTTAGCCAAAATGGTCATTTACCACAGGGAAGCGTCCCTGAAGTACAGTAGAGGTAATATGCTCCAGTGTAATTAGTTGATGAATCTGTAGGTGCAATGCCCTCAGAAAGCAAGTGGGTGAAAAACAATGTGTGACTTCATGATAAATCATAATTAAAATTTATTTTCTGTGAGAGAAATAATTTTGAAATAGTATACAGTGGAACTCCATTTTCATTACCTTAGAATCAGTATTTATTTGTGTAGACCAGATAGGGTAGACATGGTCTATTATGTTGGTCCACCTCTGCGGCTATCTTAGAAAAGATTGTTCAAGGCCTTGTTAATATGAATTAGCATGAAATATATTTATTGATGACTTCTTTTAAAATGTCTGTCTGGAGAACAATGCGTAATTGAACTAAATGGCATTGTTTCAGTCTCTCTCTCTCTCTCTCTCTCTCTTTTCTTGAACCCATCTTTTCAGACTGAAAGCATGAAAAGTTATTTTCTGGTGGTGTGATTAGATTGGGGCTGAACTCTCCAGCTGGCAGGCCTGTCTATGACTGGCGGCGGCCTGTCCCCAGTGCTTGTCATTTCCTGACATGCCTGACAGGATGGGGACAGCAGCCCCAGACAGGTTCATTAGATGGTGTTTTCTACAGCTGGGCTTAAAATAAAATAAAATAAATAAAAAAGGCCATGGTTTGTCAAGGCCCAAGCTGTAGGGGCCTTTCTTGTTGGTTTAAACCTAGTCCTTGTTTTGACAAATTTTGATCTGTGCACTTTTTAGATTTTCTGACACATTTTTGTTTCCCTCCCCTTTGGCCTGCACTTTGTGCTCTCTGCCTTGTTGCTGCTTCAAAATCCTAGCACAGCCTCCCCCAAGAGAGCATGGAGCATGCTTACCCAGGGCTTTAAAGAAAAATAGAGCCATACAGTAAACTAACAATAATTGTTCATTTCCATGGTGATCAGCACAATGACAAGGGGAAGAAAACCTTGGGACTC
This sequence comes from Shinisaurus crocodilurus, assembly GCA_021292165.1. Taxonomy (NCBI): domain Eukaryota; kingdom Metazoa; phylum Chordata; class Lepidosauria; order Squamata; family Shinisauridae; genus Shinisaurus; species Shinisaurus crocodilurus. Next base: position 258,478,514 of record CM037878.1, on the reverse strand, counting down.
TCAGTAAGCCAATTACAAGAAAAGTCGAGAGTTTTTATGGTGCCAGAAACATGCCATTTACATGAGAACATGATATCATTACTAGCAATCTATGCTGTCAAATGCATTGCTCTGTGGTGCTGCCAGAAATATAAGCTGTCTTCATAAAAACATTTTGCTTTCTTGAAAAATGTCAGAACTGGGTTATTGTTTTTAAAAATCGACACTATTTGAGGCAATATAATAAAATTACACAAGATTATTGTTTAATAGTTATTTAGGACTGGTTGTGGTACCCATCTAAATGGGTCATTTTAAAATGTATGATTTCTTAATCAGATTTATAGCCCAGTCTATTGCATGGATGATTATTGCATGTCATTAAGATTGTCTTACGTTGAATAACATGGTAACCTGACTTGAGCCTATGGAATAGGGCAGGACATAATTTCAGTTAAATAGAATAAGTACATGGTAAATGACTTTTCTCAGTGGACATTTATTAAAACAATTATATAAATGGATCTGATCTCCATTATATCACAACTTTCATGCAATTGTATAAAGGCATTCCCATTTCTATATTTATTAAATAACTCTTTTATTTAATACTTGTGTTTCCCAATAATCCCTTATTGAAATACTGTGCCTAGTAATTATTCCAATCATGTTAAACTGGTAATTAGAAAGTAATTATTGACTTCTTCAATTTACTGAATGCTGGCTATTGTCTGTATACTACCTTCAGTACTGATCCTTAGAGAGAGCCTATTAATTTTGGATATTTTAAGTAGTGAAAGAATGGCCACATGCAAAATGCTTGTCTAATTACAGGGTTGCTATCAAGACACAAATGAAATTCTTTACTGGAATCATTTACTTTGCTTCTTTGCGCCAAGCTGCTTGGCATATTACAGCCTTTTATGTTAGCTTCCTTTAATGGTATATCCAATGCAGCTGAAAGCCAACCCCTTCATTCATAGAAATCTGAGCACTTACCTTTCCTTTGTATTGTTAGTTACTGCTGCTTTAGTTTGTGGTCTCTATGACAACTGTTTAAATTGGGATGGGCAACTGTCATCTGGAGTATTACGGAAAGAAAAGTGTTAGTGAGCACACAGTCCCATAGATAGAGCATTTCAATATAATCCAATTTTAATTGAGCTCCAGAGACTTTGATGTGCTGCAGAAGGTTGGGAGAGAGCTATTCCAGAGAGAAATTAAAGCAGCCCAGCAAGGCTTCACTACTCCAGACTGTCACCATTTTAAATAAGCATTAGCATCAGACTTAACCTTCCCCTATGGAACATCTCTTTCAGCCTTTTCCTGCTTTTTTGCCATATGTTACAAAGGCAAAGGCACTTTCATCTTTCTATATACATTTTTACACCCTCTTGATTAGGTTTGAAAGGCATGTACTGGACTTGAGATGCATCAGAGGCTGTCTCTTGGACCTTGCTTTGCAGTTCATAAAAAGAAATAGAAAGCAGGAAAGGGATTAGTTTGCAGTTGTCATCTGGCATGTGTTGGATTTTCTCCGTACGATTTCTGTGAAAGCAACCTAGCCTAAAAAGTTAAAGATTAGGCATTACCATTATTTTTAGCTTGGATTTATGTATTTTTTCCCCTTGTAAGTGTGCGGATACTAGCTTATTTGAGGATGTGTGTATCAGATAAGAAAACCAACTTTAGCCATATGCACACAATATCCTTGTTTGCCAACAGTGTAGAGGCAGAAAATAGCCACAGGGGAATGGCAATCAACAATGAGACTGATATTGACTAATAATAGTTGGAGAGGAGGGAATGCAAGCTCTTTAACAGATTGCAAACATCCAAAGAAGTCTCTCTTCATTCTAATAATAGTTTTTATTTCATTACCTTGGGCTAAATGATTCCATTACTAGTATTAATTATGGCTGTGTGTGGAAATTTAGATAAGACCCAAAGGAACCCCAATATGGCTGCTTTAGTTCTTGGGTCTTAACTTTCAAACCTGCTTATAATATGCACAACTCAACCCTCAAGATATAGAGGGAACACAGTTGTGTCAGAAGCCACAAAAGAGGGAAATAAGGAACAATGGTTAGGACTAGCAGTGTGTAAGATAGTGCTTATTATTGTTTATCTTTGTTTGTGTGTAGCAGGATACTCAAACACAAGTACAAATAAAAGAGTCCTAAAGCCATACTATTTATTAATAGTATTTATTCATATTTGTAAACCACCCTATCCCCTGAAAGGCTTATAATGGATAAGAATTGTAATATTTTAATGTGTTATTTGATGGCAGTAGACTTCACAAGTGGAACCTGAAACAATATGTTGCAGTGTGGAGTGTTTCTGTTTGGTGTGCCAGCCAGTCATGCCTTCTTTCAGGATACTCCATGCCACCTCACACTTGGTTTTCTGTCAGCATTCTGACAGAACATTCAGCATTCTGTGTCTACTAATTGTGTGTGTGTGTGTGTGTGTGTGCGCGCGCATGCATGTGCATGTGTGTCCTTCCTTCAGTTGCTGAGGTTTGCTGCCCGCTTGTGGAAGCATTCAGAGAAATAAAGTTATATTCCAGTGGCTGTCATGCTCCTGCTGAAGGAAGCCTCTCAGAGGAAGAGCTAGAGGTCCCAGAGATGAACAACATTGAGGAGCAGCCCATGCCAGAAGTTAAGAAGGATCGGAGGAGATGGCTGCAGATCCATCCCCACAAGAGGTGGGGAACTCTGCCTCTGAGACAGAGAGGCAGTGTCTCAAGAGGCAGGTCAGATGAACCTCTGTGAGAAGGAGTACCCATTTGCAAAGGAAGGCTCTTCATGAGTAAAGGACTCCTTGTGAGGAGAGACCTCCCCACAAGGATGATTTCTTTCAGAAGCTTCTGACCTGCTGCAGCTAAGTCCAGGGTGGAGCGGTGGAAGCTCCATCTTCTAAGCCTTCAGTTGAGACGTGTTAGGTGCTGGAACAACATCCCTATAAATTCAGTTCTCAGTTGAAGGAGAGTTTTAAAGGTATAACCACAAACAACTCCAGTGAGAAAACAAAATGGGAGACATCTAAAAAAAGGCAATGTGGGAACACAAAAAAGCTTGACGATGAGCTGAAAATAAAAAAGGTCATGAATAAGAAATGGAGGAATGGAAAGGTCACCAAGCTTTAATACAGATAAGTAGCCCGGAATTGTAGTGATAAAGTCAGGAAAGCTACAGCTCAGAACAAGCTGAGGCTGGCGAAGGATGTATGAACAAGAAAAAGGGCTTTTTCAACCATGTTTGAAAGAAGGAAGTAGTAGGCTCAGTAAGGATAGTGTAGTGACATGTTAACAAGTATCAAAGAGAATGAGGAACTGCTCAACTATTTTACCTCCATCTTCTCCCAAAGGAGGGCTTCAGCCTCACATAAGTAGCATGCCTGGTGCTGGATCAAGTTTGCAGTTCAAGATTGATAAGGAGTTCGTCAGGAAATACCTAGCTACCATAAATGAACTCAAGTCTTCAGGGCCAGATGAATTGCATCCTAGGGTCCTAAATAAACTTATGTACTCTCAGAACCTCAGTGTATCATCTTTGAGAAATCCTAGAGCAGAGGTTGGCAGAAAGTAGATTGCCATATGTTTTGGAAATCATCTCCCAGCAATGCTAACCCTTGGCCATGCTGGCAGGGGCTTCTGGGAGTTGAAGTCCAAAACATCTGGAGATCTAGCTTCTGCCCATACCTGTCCTAGAGAGCAGGTCAGGTGCTTAAGGATTGGAGATGAGCAGATGTCTCAATTTTCAAAGCGGGGGGGGGAGTTCTTTCCTGAGACTCTAGGTGCCCGGGAAACTGGAAAAGTGCTTCCCCACACACACACTTTTTCTGAGAAAAAGGTCCCCTTTAAAAGGGGGTTTTGACAGGGGAATTGGTGGTTTTAGACTGGGACATATGGCTGTATATGTCCCAGTAAAAAACTCCTCCTGCCCTGTCAAAAAAAACCCTTTAAAGGGACCCTTTCCCCCAGAAAATGTGCATTTCCCCAAACACCTAGAGTCTTGGGGAAAAGTGTAAAATGTGCACCACCCTGAGGACTGTCAGGGTGCGGCGGAAAAGCTGAGGATCTTGCCACAAAGGGGGTGTAAATCACACCACTCCCTTTTCATGAGGAAAGATCACTCACACCTTTGGTTTCTCTTGACAGCTTGCTTTTTGACAGCTGTCAAGAGAATCCAAAGGGGAAAAAACCCGATTTGGAGCCTCTTTGGGGCAATGTCGAAGGTTGGTACCTACTGCACCTTGGCAGCAGCTCCCCACCAGGATATTGCCCCAGCCAAAGCTTCAAATTCCTGCACATGTATAACTGCAAACCTCCACAGTTGTGCATGTGCTTCTAATTTAATAAATAAATAAATACAAATCTATTTGCGCAAATTTTTTTACACATTTTTTTTTTAAGGGTTCTGACAGCTCATGCAAGGTGCCACTTGGGCACTTTGAAGGGGCTGTCAGTGGCTGTCAAAATGTCAAGCCAGCTTTCGCAATCTCTGGGAAAAAAAGTTGAAAATGCAAAAAAGCTGTGTGTGGGGTGTGTGAAAATTCGATCATGGCAGGGAGGGAGAGACAACTTGGTCCTACTGTGGTTTTCCCTGGGAAACCTGAAGGACCAAGGGGGAGGGAGCAAACAACCCATGGTGAGCCCGATTGTCTGTTGAGTGCACTGTGGGTTGTTCACAGAACAACCAGCCCCCCGTGGCTTATTGCTGGGGTGGCTGGTCATGATGTGCGAACCTGCCTAGTGAGTGCTCATCAATGGTTACCCATCAAACTGGATGAGATTTTGAGAGGGGTGCCAAAGGGCTCTGTCCTAGGCCCGGTAGTTTTCCACACTTTTATCAATGTCTTAAATGAAGGGGTGGAAGGAATCCTTATCAAATCACACAGAATTGGGAGGGATACTGAATATCTCAGAAGACAGGACTAAAATTTAAAACAAGCTTGATAGAATGCAAAACTGAGCTAAAATTCATAAAATTAAATTCAAAGAGACAAATGCAAAGTTCTGCATTAGGGAGGACATGCACAGATATGGGATGTGGGATACTTGGCTTGCCGGTAGTACATGTGAAAAGGATCTTCATATTTTAATCAATCACAAACTGAACATGAGGCAGCAGTGTGATGCAGCTACAAAAACGGCTAATGCGATTTTAGGCTGTATTAATAGAACCATAGTTTCCAAATCTTGGAAATTAATCATTTTACTTTATTCTGCACTACTCAGACCTCATCTGGAGCACTACAGGTTGTATCCAATGTTAGTCCTACTTAAAGTAGATCCACTGAAATGAATGAGACTTAAGTTAGACTAACATTGGCTATAACCCTATGTTCTGTTCCAGCCACTGCATGTTAAGAAGGCTAGAGGCAAGCTGAAACAGGTTCAGAGGAAGGTAACAAAGATGGTCAAGGGTATGGAAAACAGTCCTATGAGGAAATGTTGAAGAAACTGGGAGTGTTTAGACTGGAGAAGAGAAGACTGAGGGGGAACATGGTAGGACCTTTCAGATACCTGAAGGGCTGTCACATAGAACAGGGCAAAGACTTCTTATCTACTGCCCCAGACACCAGGACTAAATGTAATAGGCTTAAGTTACAGGAAGGAAGATTTGGGTTGAACATTAGAAGAAACCTCTTAATGGAAAGAGCTGTCCAACAATGGAATCAATTATCCAGGGGACTGGTGGGCTGTCCCTAGCTGGAAGTCTTCAAACAGAGGCTTGACAGCCATCTGTTAGGGATGCTCTAGCTTTGGATTTCCTGCTTCAAGTAGAGGATTGGCTAGATGACATACAGTGCCCCCTCCAATTCTGTTCTATGGAAAAAAGCTGTACATAGGAAGAATGGCTTACTTGCATGCCATAACACTGCTGTACAAAGCAGAAAACAAGTGAGTATCACTGTCAATTTGACCTGGGAAATATTCCATCCTGACTCTAACTATGGTTATCAAATACTTAGCAATTATTTGTTTATGTTTCTCTGTCTTAAACAAAAACCTGGTTCACACGACGTGACAGCCCACCATGACTTAATTTACCCACTGGGGCTGTTGTTGTGCTTGGCGTTTGCAGGTGCCATTTTTCAATGGTGCCCATGGGCACCCAGCTTGCCGTGGCTAGTTGTGAAAACCTAGATGGCAGGGTTGTTTGAGGGTTAGACAACCCTCACATAAAAATAAAACAAGTCATAGATTATTTCTGGGTTTTCTAACCCTCAAACAACCCCACCTGCCTGGGTTCACATGATACGGCAAGATAGGTGTCTGTGGGTGCCTGTGGAAACGGCATGATGCAACAGCTGCCAGCTCAATGCAACAATCTCCATGGGTAAATTAAGCCACAGTGGCCTGTTGTGTCATGCAAACCAGGTGAAAGACTATTACACGTATGTATTTCCCTTTATGACAAAAAATATTATTTCACATAGATTTCATATATAGAAAGAATATACATCCTGTTTTGATTCTGAATCTACAGACTCAAGCTTCTTTATTATTAATATTTATGGCTTATTCCTTCATAGGTTTTCAGATATGTTGTATTTTGTATTCACCTAAATCTGTATCTAGAACAAATTACTTCTATGGCCCACATTGCATGATAGATAAGTTTCCCTTCTAACATAACTCTGTGAGTTTTGGTGCGTATGTGTAGCAACCAATTATTTCCAAGTAAACGTCTAAGGGTATTTTGCTGCTGTAACATCCAAAATATCATACACTCTTAGATCCATATCCTTTGCATTTACAATCTGTCAATGTGTGTCTAATTTCTTCTAAGAATATTGTATACTTAGCATTAACAAAAATACCTTAGACAGAAACTGGTATAAACTGAATAATTATTGCTTTTGATTAACTTAAGTTTTGCATAAAGGTATATGGTATTAAGTTATCATATATCAAAGGAAACACTAAAAGGCTATCAAAGGATATAGTGAGGTGACTTGACCAGTATGCAATTACATACACAGGAGAAAACATCTGATGCTAAAAAGCTCCTTAATCTGGCAGACAAAGGCCTTGCAAGCTCTGGTAACTAGATGTTCAGTCAGTAAAGTTTATTCTGGAATAAGCTGTATTGATCAAACAACAGTGACTATAATTAATCATTGGAATATATCTAGCAAATTCTTCATTACCTGGAGGCTTTAGTACTAGGCATGTTCTACATGATGTGCAGATAGCTAAATTATATAAGGCATCACTATGTGATGGGGTCATGAATATGCTCACACTCCATTAGAAAGGATCTTTGTAGTCCCTTTAGTCTTCATACATATATATCCAAGCATTGCACCAGAGTTTGGCAGTTCTTGGCCAATTAGGGTTATTAATGCTGTAGGTTGAGTGTACAGTTGTATACCTTGCTTCCATACTTTTGGAATATCCTCAATATCAACCTGATGATACTAGGTCAAGCTAACTACAACAGCAGGCTTTATTAGATGCCCAGTGCTAGACTATATATATGAAAATAAGGATTGCCAAATAAAAATGTTGGTTCTTACCTGTGGGTTGGGCCTTCTGGGTTAGAGGAGAGATCATAGAGTTGGCTTGGGGACTGAGCCCAAGGGTTTTTGATGGGTTCATCAGGGGCAGAGCTCAGCACAAAAATTGTACATTCACAGTTTTAAAAGCAACCAGCTGAAGGACAGATTGCTCCTTGTTTTTCTGGCAACTGGCTTGGAAGCATTCATGACAATTGGAGTAGGGTTTTTTTGTTTCCATCTAAATAATGAAAAAGAAGGGAGGGGAAGCTGGTCCATCTGCAAATGTTTTGAAACTCCAACATTCTTCTAAAAAAAAAAAAAGATAATTACCAGCATCAAGTGTGATTGAACTAGAGCAGTGTTCTCCAACCTTGGGTCCCCAGATGTTTTTGGCCTACAACTCCCAGCATGCCCCAGCCATAGCTGGCTGGGGCATGCTGGGAGTTGTAGGCCAAAAACATCTGGGGACCCAAGGTTGGAGAACACTGAACTAGAGAAATGAAGTTATTAGCTGATGACTGCAACTGTTGCCTGTTGGCCTTGGACCTAATTCACTCTACATAAATGGAAAGTCACAATAATTCCCCACATTTTTCTATCCAGCGACCTTCTAGGGGTCAACAGAGAATGCCGCCCAGGAAAATCCTGAAATCTCATTCATAGTAGTTTCATTTCTGAATCATACTTTAGATTGTAAATAAGAATGTGACTGCATTTTTTTTAATGTTTTCAAAAAAATCAAGTATTCATTTGATGTGGACAGCTGTGCATCCCTGTTAAAGCATTAGGAAATTGTATAGACCAAATACGTGAGGAGGGTTGTATGTTGGTTTCCTTTCCCCACCCCCGTTGCTGCTTCTATTGCCCTCTACATGTGGAAGGTATCTTTCTGAAGGGGAGAGCCACTTGTATCTGTGGAGTCTCTTCACACAATTTTGAATGCTAATTCCCAGCATTCGAAATTGTATGGAGAGCCGTTCAGAAAGTCGCCCTCCATGTAGAAGGGACAACAGAAATGGCAATAGGGAGCAGGTTAGCACGCTTCCCCTCTTCACACATTTAGACTACACAGCATCCTAACCCCTAAATAGGGTTTGCATTTAAGCCAAAGGTGTAGCATACTCAGAAATGAGTCCCATAGTGTTCAATGACTCTCTGGGAAATGTGCTTAGGATTGCAGCCTTAGATATTAACTCATATCTTTAATTCCTAAAAATTAGAAAGCTAAAAAAATTGACTCAAAAGTTAAGGTTTAATAATATTTCCAGGCCTTTTGAGAGTAACAAAATATTTTGCTTTCAAATGTAGATTGTATTTTTCTTTTATTGTAACCTTATAAACCAGCATGTTGCCACGATAACCAGCATGTTGCCACGATAACAACTTCCTACTATTCCAGTTGTCACAGTTAAAATTTTCTGCATGTTACATTTTTGTATTTTTCCTCTTGTTTGACCTTTCAAACCTAGCCAATCTATACAGACCTGTGGCTCACACTGGCTCAGCTTGTCTGAGCGTGGAAAGCTAAGCAGGGTCAGACCTGGTTATTACTTGGATGGGAGAACCCTCCTCTAGATTCCTGCATTGAGCAGGGATTGGGCTCGATGGCCTTGTGGGCCCCTTCCAACTCTATGGTCCTATGATATCCTACATTAAGATTATATTCCAGTACTGTAATGTCTGGTTCACACATGAGGCACTCAGTGTCCTGACACTATTTCTTCCTCGGTATTCTAGTTCTTTTCATACTACTTTGTCAGTTCTTGCAATTTCCATATGCTACAAAGTAATGTGTGTTCCTTCCTAGTGGTGTTATAACTTTTGCCAGTGGGAGTGGCTTTGAAACTGCAGAATCTGTTGCAACATTTCCACCCACCTTTCCCCCCTCCCCACACATCTTCTCCTCTTCCTCCTTCCATTCCCCGCTTTTTCCTTGCAGGAATATTGATGGGATTTGCAGGCAGGAAATCTTTGATTTGTGTGTATGTGTCTATTTTTCACTGTGTACCTACGCAGCTATGGAGCTGTGATCAACCACACGTTGCTCAGCAAATGTGGGTGGGGCATGGTATAATATACCATAGCACGCAAATTCTTCAGAATACAGAAAAACACATCCTGTTAAATTGGCTTTTGTTAGTAGCACAAAAATCAGCTTTCAGTAAATGTTCTTTTTCTTTTGTAGGTTCTTGCTTATACAGAAGGCCTTCATGGAAAATGGATGTTCAGTGAAATTCGAGCTGTTTTCTCAAGACGTTATCTTCTTCAGAATACAGCCTTGGAGGTGTTTATGGCAAACAGAAGTATGTTTACTATGTATTTTTTTTAGTAAATGTTGACCCAGAATTGGAGAAGCTGCATTATTTAAATTGCAGCACAATGCCTTAAAAATATTAGGTGTAGAAATATACTGCATCTTAGAGAGGTGCAGTCTTATGCACACGTATTTAAAAGTAAACCCCACTGAACACCATGGGACTTAATTCTGAGTAAATGTGGATAGGTTTGTATTGTAAGGGTACCCTAATTCCATCTTAGGATGGTTTGAGGTACCTATTGGAATTCTCAATTCATAAGGAAACTACTATCATGAAGTAGACCAAACAACATCTGGGATTGTTTAGCTTAGAAAAAAGGCGAGTAAGGGAAGACATGATAGAGGTGTACAAAATTATGCAAGTGGGTAGGCAGACATTTTTCTCCCTCTCTGATAATACTAGAACCTGGAGTCATCCCATGAAGCTGATTGGTGGGAGATTCAGGACAGATAAAAGGAAGTACTTCTTCACAAAGTGCATAGTCAAACTATGGAATTCACTTTCACAAGATGAAGTGATGGACACCAATTTGGATGGCTTTAAAAGGGGATTGGACAAATTCATGGAGGATAAGACTATCAATGCCTGCTAGTCCTGATGGCTATATGTACCTCCAGTATCAGAGGCAGTATGCCTATGTACACCAGTTGCTGGGGAACTTGAGTGGGAGGGTGCTGTTGCACTCATGTCCTGCTTGTGGGATCCTATTGGCAGCTGGTTGGCCACTCTGTGAATAGAATGCTGGACTAGATGGATCCTTGGTTTGATCCAGCATGGCTCTTTTTCCCCTAGTCAAATTGGGCAACTGATTCCCTTTCTGTCCCCTGCCCCAGGTGAATGTAACCATGTCATATTCTAGTGAATATAGGCCATCCATCAGTCATACATCAAAGAAGTAGAAAATTGTCTGCTGCATTATAGAATGCGTGCTGTATACCAGGAATTAATACTTCAACAAATAATGGTTATGACTAAATAAGCAATTCCCTAAAACAAGTAAATGTTACCTTTCAATAGATCCATTGAGTATATATTTGACATATAAATAGGTAGCATTACTAGTCAACATACAGAACATTCCTCTTTTTAATACCAGTTCTGGTGAATGTTCAAGCAACTTTTAAGAGTTCCATTCGGTATGCTGCAGGACTGAATAGCTAACTTTGTACCTTCTTTCCAGAACGTGGCTTCTCTTGCAAGATATCCAGTAGTTACACATGGTGTGCAGGGCTTAAAAAATGTACACGAACTCCACAACAGCAGAGCTTTCCTATTCTTTTCAGTGTGACATTTCCCAACATTAAAGTCAATACAAACAACCCCAGAGTATCAGATCCCCACAGAATTTGAATTAGAACTTTGAGGCTGGGGTTTTTTTTTTTTTTTGGCAAGACAACTATATATCTATGTATATAAAATCTGAGAAGAACCCTATAAAAAGTATTGGTCCTATAGAAAGATAATCTTGTCATCAGATTACCTCTTTAAAAACATTCCTAGTATTTATTTATTTTTTGGAAGGGATATTCTGAGGTGTCACACACAAAAACACCCTGTTCTGTAACTTCTCAATTCTATTTGTTCTACAGCCTCCGTAATGTTCAATTTTCCTGACCAAGCAACAGTAAAAAAAGTTGTATACAGCTTACCTCGTGTTGGAGTGGGAACCAGCTATGGCTTGCCACAAGCAAGGTATCGTAATATACTTTTTTTTCTTGTTTTGTTAGGTGATAGCTTCATATAAGATTATCACATCATGATAAAGCATGAAAGCTAATTCTATTGAACATCTATCTTGTGTCAGTTATTATAGATGCAGAATCACTGGATCACTTTAAAGCAAAACTTCTCATGGAAGAGAAGGCTATCAATGGCTATTAGTCCTGATTGGATATATGCTACCCGCAGTATCAGAAGCAGTATGCCTATGTACACCAGTTGCTAGGGAACATGGGTGGGAGGGTGCTGTTGCACTCATGTCCTGCTTGTGAGATCCCATGAGCAGCTGATTGGCTACTGTGTGAACAGAATGCTGGACTAGATGGACCCTTGGTCTGATCCAGCATGGCTCTTCTACTGTTCTTAAAACTATTTAAATGGAGTTTCTGGATGACATGTGAATTGACCCTCAGATGGCTTCGTATTCAAAAATAGTACATTTGATTGTGATTGTTAAATAGGATTATTGCCAGGTATTTTGGAATTGTCATCAGTTTGGAATTAACTGAGTAGATTCTTAACAGTGCAATCCTATAGATATGCACTCAGAAGTAAATTCTGTTGAGTTCAATGGAATGTATTCCAGGTATGTGTATACAGGAAGGTTGCACAACTTTTTCAGCCCTGGGTCCATATCCAATGTTGGTGGGGTCCCTGGGCCCCGCAATTTAATGTGTGCATGCATGTGTGTGCGCATGCACACAAATTTACAAATACACACACATATACACAAAGGGGTGTCAGGGGAGAAGCTTTAACCTTGCCCCATTCCAGAGATCCTGCACAAGATAACTGAGTTGATGTGGAGACAGCTTTGGGGTCACTGAGGGAGAGGGAACTAGAGCTTCCTTCCCTCCCAGCAACTCCAACAGGCATTAATGATTCCACACAACCATTAGTGGCATGGAAGCAGTGATGCAGGCTGCTTTGAGGGCGCTGTGGGGAGGAAGATGCTTTAGTCTCTTTCCTCTCCCAGTGACCTAGACAGGTGTCTGGGGGGCTACAGATTGTGCACCCGTAGTGTACAGGATTACAGGCTGAATTATTTCTCTCTCTCTCTCTCTCTCTCTCTCTCTCCAGTCATGCCTTGGATTGAGAGCATAATTCGTTCCGGAAGCGTGCTTGTAATCCAAAACACTCTTATATCAAAACGAAATTCCCCCAAAAAAATTTGTACAGAGATTTTTAATTTAAGCCATACTACAGTACTTGTATTGCAAGGCGTCGCTTGTATATCAAGTAAAAAAAAATTAAATATTTTAAAATCCGCTTGTCTTGCAAAACGCTCTCAAACCAAGTTACTTGCAATCCAAGGTATTACTGTATATATATATATATATATATATATACTATACTATATATAATATATCTACTGACAGGAGGAAAAAATGTTTCAGTTGCTGGGTAATACATAACACATTCTGGATCTTTTACCGTTTCGTTTAGGAAAACAAATTACCTACTCTGCTGTTAGAAGTTAGAGAATTTCTGTCCATTCAATCCTTAGGAGTTAGGTTTTTAATAGGGATGTCTGTTCACTGTGCATCAGCTGCACAGAGAATGCATGTAGTGGGAGCATACAAAATTTTCTTTAGATTTTAATTCTGATGTGGAAAAGGCTCATAAACATATATAATAAAGGTGTTCACTAGGGATGGGCGACCCGCCCGGCACTCGACTCGTGGTGCGCGAGCTGAGCGCCAGCTGAGGCACTCGCCAGACTTCCGGGTCCCGGCTCTATGTTGTTTACATAGAAAACAGCCAAATGTGTGCAAATTTGGCCATTTTCTGTGCAAACAACGTAGCGCCAGAACCCGGAAGTCGCTTTCCCTGGCTTGGCGCACGAGAATGCAAGTCGAGCCAGGGAAAAGGTAGGGCGAGCGGAGCTCGGGGGGTCGAGCCCAGCGAGTTCGCCAGACTTCCATCCCCCAATCGAGCTCCGCGCACATCCTAGCATGGTAGAGAGCTCTGTTAGTTGGGAGAATTTGTTAACTCCCTAGCCTCACTGGACACAGTTTACCAACCAATGCTATCTCATATCCCTTTGAAATGCATGCTAGTAGTGACACTTAAGTGTGTGTGGAATTGCTTCCTTGATCTGCTATGATGTTGCCATTCTCTAATAAACAAAGGTAACGTTTCCATATGCACATTTATGGTAGCATATCCAAAAGGTATGACTTGATCAAAGCTGGGCAGCTTTAGCAAAACACCATAGTAGTGTGTCCTTCCGATATTATCTGAAACATACGGACATGGAACCAATTTACTGTGCATAATTTATTTGACTCTGCCAAAGTAATTCACACTCTGTGAATCTCTTCAGCTATCTTACCAGTAGGAAGCTTTCTGAAGAGATTTGTTTTGCAATATGTTCCATCAAATCAGAAGTTAACATATAAAAAATAAACTCACTGAAAGGATGCAAGTTATGCCTAAAAATAAGTGGTCTGCCCTAATACCGTTATGTTGTGAGTAGAGGAGAATATTGGTTATTTTCTACTGGAGCAATATATATTATTTTCTATTCTATAGCTATCAAGTCTTCATACTTTGTAATTAAGGGTGCAATCCTATGCATTTGTATACAGAAAAAAGTTCTACAATTTCCAGCATGCCTCAGCCAACATGACTGGCTGGCTAGAGGATTGCTAGGAGTTGTAGGAATTTTCTATTTCTAAACATGCATACAGTTGCTCCCTAAATTATATATAATGTTTGGTGGTGTTCTTTTGTACTTAACAGCATTAGAATTGCTTAATTTAATTAATTTAGATTTTTAGCTTGCCATATCAAAGATGTAATTGATAATGATAGTTTGTACCCAAAAGCTGATGAAATAAAAATAACGGGCTAACATTTTAGTTATCTAGTTATTTTCTATCCTGAAGGCTCAGGATGGGTAACAGTGGGACTGTTTGGATGTCACAGTGGCTTTCAGTGAATTGTTAATTAATGAATTAACCCATTAATTTTGGGGATGTGCGCTGATTCATAGCTCAGTCTCTTAGCCACGAGGCTATACCAGCTCACGAATAATGCTTCTCTCTGTGCTTTTGATGTACAAACTCTGAATGTGGATTGTATCATGAGGGCGCTTACATAAAAATCTAGAAGATATATTGAGGAGGTGTTCTTTATCATGTAGTTTGCATTATATTCAAAAGAAAATCTTGTTGTGCCTGAAAGGGCATAGAAAGGTAGCAAAGACTGGTAAGTATGAGCATCATGAGCGTCAACCTCCAATTTCTCTCCATCAGGAGATGGACCATTGTCTCCTGCCCAGGTCACTCTTGGAACAGTCTTGTGGAACAGCCACAGTCAAGGGCACTGGAGTAACCAATGTGTGCAATGCAGTCGTCAGATATTTGTAATAAAGTATTTATGCAGTTATCAGTTTTTGTTCTATACAAAGACATTTTTTCCACTTGTCTAATTGGACATTTATATGCAGACTGTACATACAGATTAAATAACTTATGTTCTTGAAACTGCCTATAGTTTATTTGTTTTTATTAATATTACATTTTTATCCCACCTTTTTTCCTCCTGCAAGGAACCCAAGGTGGCTTACATGGTCCTCCTCCTCCTCTCCATTTTATTCTCACAACAACCTTGTGAGGTAGGTTAGGCTGAGAGTCAGTGGCTTGCCCAAAGTCACCCAGTGACCTTCACAGCTGAGTGGGGACTAGAACCTGGATCTCCTGAGTCCTAGTCCAACACTCTCACTGCTGTACCACATAGACTCTTGCTAGTTGTTGTAGATATACTGCCCTATCCTCTCAATCCCACATAAAGATGGATATTACTTTGGAAACAAGTGGGACCTGCAACAAAATGAGCTAGCAGCCATTGCCTTTTCCAAGATATCCCATTCTCTTGCCTCTCCCTGTTTTTTGTGTGTCCCCCCATAATAGTCAACCAGCATACCACTGAGCATGCTCAGTCTTCATTGGGCTGTTTTAGGGGAGCCCCCCCCCCACTTATGGAGCTTTCTAAAAAAAAATTGTATTTCTGAAAACCTTGGGATTCCCCCAGGCTTACTGAAACCTCCTCCTTGGGTGCCAATGGTGCTATTCTGGCTTCATGAGGATCCACAAGAAGGAGTTTGCTATGAGTATACAGGATATACTTTCTGTTGGCCACCTTGAATCTTTTTGGATGGGCATTAGTCTAAACATGCACAGTAGTTTTAATATTTCATTGCAGTCTTTCACATGAAATAATGTAGTATCTTCACCACTGTCCTTTGAACTCCCAGGGTAGTCAGCTTTTTATTTGAAGGCAGTATTCCAAATCTGAATGCAAAACTTATTGAGATTTGCCAGTGCCATGCAAAGTGGAAGAATTTACTTCATTTGTATTGGGTGGGATGAATATTCTTCCACTGAAACCAGAGATGCAATTTTTGTTTTCTGCAAAACATTGACTGAGATCCAGCTTGTACTTGGCTTGAGGAAGTAGTGCAATATTTCCATCAACTGAAATGCTAATGTTAAACTCATGGCCTCCGTAATATACTTATGGTAACTATAAGATTCTTTCCAGCTGACAGTGAATCAGAGGTTGTTCTATGGTGGTAGATTTTCTTCTTTATTTCACTTATGAAGAAAAATAATGTTTTATGACTGCGAATTAAGTCAAAGGAATTATTTTTCTGAAATTGTGAGTTATGCAGTACTTCCAAAAATTCTACATTTTTTTTGTCTTGCTATTGTGGAATATTTTTTAATGTCCTCCACTTACCAGTTCATATAAACCAAGCAACGATTTTGCATATAAACTGAGAAGAGAGGATTAGAATTTTCAAAGCTTGAAATTGCAATAATTCCATCATGTACAAAAAAGATTCCATACTCCATCATGCCTATTATTTACTTTACTTCTTCCCAATAAATAAATAAATACATCTATCTTGTGAATAAAAAGTAATTTAAAAGTTCTATACAAGAGTGGGCTGTTTGGGCTTGAGGAGATCAGATCACAATTTTTTTTTTTATGAATATCTACCTTTACATGTTTGTGTAACATGGTGTACTTTAGACTGTTAGGGTGCAATCCTATGGCCCTCCAACCTTGTCTGGAGTGACATAGGAATGGGTCTGGAAGGCACTGCGACCTCAGAATTTGGGGGGGGGAGCAGGAAAGCCCCCAAAACATTAGTAATTAATAAATAAAATTTAACAATAAAGTCAAATGTTTCCTTAAAGAGAAATGTCTTCACTTGCCAGCATGTGGCAGATAAAGAGGTAGATGACCTAAGGGAGTTCCACATTTTAGAGCTCCCCCCCCCTGCCTGTATTACAATCTGTTCATGCTAGAGCTGGGCCAACAAGAAGAGTGATACCTCCTGCTCCCAACTGCTGCCACTCACACTATTGCCTCCTTACTACATTCCTGCTGCCTGGCTGGCTAGAAAGAGTCTGTGGTGTCAGATTTATAGAGAGCTTGAGAAGGCTTCTCTTCAAAAGTTGGCACCACTCTAAAGAAACCTTATCCATTTTTCTAGGGTTCTAGGCACTTCCCAAGCTGTCGAGAGGGCAGACACTCATGTGCTCACTCCAGTTCGCCTCATCCAACCACCACCTTACACACATGGCACTGCCCTAAAGAACCTTAACAGCCTTTCTAATATGCTGCCGTCATAGTCTCTTCTCTATTTATTTATTTATTTATTTTATTATATTTATATCCCACCTTTTTTCCTGTAAGGAACCCAAAGCGGCTTACATAATACTCCTCCTCTCCATTTTATCCTCACAAGAACCCTGTGAGGTAGAATAGGCTGCGAGTCAGTGACTGGCTCCAAGTCACCCAGCGAGCTTCGTGGCTGAGTGGGGACTAGAACCCAGATCTCCCGAGTCCCAACCCAACACTCTATCCGCTATGCCACACTGGATCTCAGCCAGCTAGGCAGTGGATAAAGAGTAAGGAGCAGACCAAGCACAATGGAGCAAGCAAATGTGGAGAGGGAGGGAAGGAAGAAGGAATGGGTGGAGGAAGGTGGTTGAGAGCAAGCAGGTCAGCTCTAGGAAAGGGAACAGATAGTTGATGTAAATGGAAGGTTGTTGGAATAAAAATTTCAGACAGAGAAAGTGTCCCTAAACCATTGCATGGGTTTTTAATTCTGATCCTTCATGATTTATTATAAAAATGTGATGGGAAGCTGCACCAGGAATGGGGATTGAGTGAAATCTGAATATTCTCCCTCAGGCAGTGAACTGTCTTGGGCTGACCCCAGTTCACATGAGTAGACCGCTTTCTTGAGAAGTTAAATTCAATCATGAAAGTGAAACCCCTTACCTTAGGCAGTAAATACGGAAGGTTAGACTAAATTACCATTGAACCAGCTCTAATTTTCCTGGTTTGCATGCCCAGATCACAATTCTGCACAGCTAAGCACATGTAAATTATATTAAATTAAAAAGATTAAAAGTAACTCTACTTTGTATTGTATTATGCAGCCAGTGTTTAACTGTAGTGTTCCTGTAATCATGTATTTTCTATGTTCATATAATAAATTTAATTTTATAATTATATTTCTAATAATCATATTCTAATAACGATAGTTTTTTTCTAATAAGAATGCTAGTATTTTTCCACAGTAATGTGAACAAAGAGTAGATAATTTATGTTTGAAAACGTTAGGAATTCTCAATATCGAAGCAAATCTTAGAATAAATTCTTTGCATTTAATTCCTAGGCGAATTTCTCTGGCCACTCCCCGTCAACTTTATAAATCTTCCAACATGACTCAGCGGTGGCAGCGAAGAGAGATTTCAAACTTTGAATACTTGATGTTTCTGAATACTATAGCAGGTAAGTCTTCTGTCTCTTTAATCCTTCATAATATGTTTATGTTTGTCAAAATCTTGAGTACCGTGACTTGATAGAATACACTTATCCCACTGGAATTTAGCTGCAGCTCTATGGTGGATTCTGAAAAACTCACATTAAATTTTATCGGAAAATGCACAACCTATCACCCAGGCTTCAGATTTATTTATTGTGGTGGTAGTTGTTCTTTGCTCTCCTTCTGCCATTTCCTCTGCTGACAGCTTTGTCTGAAGCTTTATTAGAGTCAACAAACCATTGCCAGTGTGTGTCTGGAAATAATAATGGGAAAATGTAATTTTGCTACTTTGTCATTCTTAGCTACAGCAACTAGACAGCAAAATAATAGTAGTATTTTGCCTGGTACAGATGTCACCTAGGTGGTGTTATGATTAAATTGCAGCATCTTTCCTTTTTTCTTTTTCTTTTTTTGGTACTTTGAACTGGAATGCATGAGATCACATTATTACAATTAGGCATACAATTCAAAACATTCTATGTTTATTAATAAGAAAGGTAAATTTGATTGGTGCTTTTTACTAATGAATGCATGATATTCTAACTTCCTGATACCGATTGGCTTGACATATAGAAGGCTTCAACATTTTATTCAAGGACTTTTGAGCTGTTAGTATATCATCACAGCATATGAAAATAACACAAACATTACCATAGGTAAATTTTCAGGTAGAATGAAACTGCTCAGTGTCCTCTGAGCTTTAAGTAGGAGCTGAAAGAAAAAAAAGCCAGTGCAAACATGTTGGTATTTTTTTGGTATCATATTCAATAAATGCATGGTTAGTAAGTCATGTGTAGGCTTGTGCCAAGCAAACATTGGAAACAAGATACATTTCAGTTTGAAAATGAGTCAGTATGATTAATTGGTTGATCTGTAGTGAGGGATTTCTTACAGTACTAATCCGGTATTATGTGCAACCATGTATCCCATTTAATGTTTTTAGGTGTTAGATGATGATGACGACGACGATTAGCATTTATTATATAGTACTTTAGAGTGTTCACATACCCAGACAGTGACAACAGTAATGGGCTAGATGGACCAATGGTCTGACCAAATATACTGTATTCCTGTGAGTAATCCTGAGAACAAGCCTGTTTGATAGCAGAATATTATTACAGACTGCCATTTTATCAGACTTTTTTCTTTACCCCCACTTTACCCCATTCCATTCTTTTTAAGATGAAAGAACTCCCCAAGCAGCAATGATTTCATTTCTGAGATTTCCCTAGCCTAATAAATGAACCGAGAAGTCCTTGGTTCATATATTGCTTTAGCCTTGAACTCATTGGGTGGCCTTAGCTAACCTCCTGCCTTAGCCTCAGCCCTCTGTCTACACTAACGGAGGGCTGAGACTGAGACATAAGTCAGAGTTGCCATTCTTTGAAAAGGAGGCTGACTGTATAAAGCAGTGCTCTCCAACCTTGGGTCCCCAGATGTTGCTGGCCTACAGCTCCCAGCATACCCAGCCAGCATGGCTAATGGCAAGGGATTCTGGGAGCTGTAGTCCAGCAACATCTGGGGACCCAAGGTTGGAGAGCCCTGGTATAAAGCCATTCTTTCTCCGGAATGGATGGTGGACAATGATGGACAGAAACTGCCCTCTTCCTTCCTCCTGCCCAAGAGATCTATATCTGAGGAAGGTCAGCAGCCACCCTCCTCATCAAATAAAGTGCTGATGAGGAAGGAGTAATATTCTCTCCCTAGTGTTAGTAGGGCACGTGACTACTGGGAAATCACCTCCTCCTGACCGAAGACATTGAGGAGGAGGAACTACCACTTTCCACAGATGAGACAGTGACAGAAGGCAGGGCTCCTCTGGACCTCTATTAATGAGGATCTCCATTTCCTGTGACCAAACGTATTACTGAAACACTGACCAGTGACTGCACCAAGATTCAGTGTGAATGGCTCCACTTGTTCGCAGGGGAAACAATAACAAATTAGTGCGAACAATGCTGTTTTCGAAGCTATTACCCTTGATTGATGGACAGATCGAAACATTTTAAAATCACCTTTAATCTTTGCAGATACCAGGGTAGTGTTCAAAATTATTAAAATAATATGTAATACAATAGAAATTGTAAAGCCACTTCACAATAGAACAGACAAAAACAACCAATTAAAATGCCCAACAAAAAAGTATTGAGCTGGCACCAAAACAATTGCAGTGTTAGCACCAGTTGCACCTCTGTGGAGGAAGGTATTCCACAATCAGGGCACCACAACAGAGTGGGCTTTCTCTATTGTTGTCACATAGTATAC
The DNA here is from genome assembly GCA_021292165.1 of Shinisaurus crocodilurus. Lineage (NCBI taxonomy): Eukaryota > Metazoa > Chordata > Lepidosauria > Squamata > Shinisauridae > Shinisaurus > Shinisaurus crocodilurus. The sequence goes on along the minus strand of CM037878.1, from coordinate 258,457,865 downwards.
CCAAGTTACTTGGAGAGCAGCCTAAGGAGAGGTGCTTCTGTACATATCTTGTCCTAAATTGTTTAGGCTTTAGGGGGAAGCACCAGCACCTTGAATCGGGTTTGGAAGCAAATAGGCAGTCAGTGCAGCTCTTTCAGAATTGGTGTAATATGATTCCATCTGTCTGTGCCATTTACAATTCTGGCCACCACATTCTGCACTAGCTGAACCTTGTAGGTAGTCTTAAAGGGCAGTCCCTCATACAACATACTACAATAATCCAGTTGAGAGGTTACTAGAACATGAACTGCTGTAGCCAGACAATCCTCATCCAGGAACAGCAATAACTGATAATCCAACCAAAACTATTAAAAGGCACTCCTAGTCACTGAGGCCTCCTGAACCTCAAGTGTCAACACTGGGTCAAGGAGTACCCCCAAGCTACACATCTGCTCTTTCACGGAGAGTGCAACCCTATCTAGAACAGGTCGCACACTCAATTCCCAGATATGAGAACCACCTACTCAAAGGGCCTCTGTCTAGTTGGAATTCAGCTTCAATTTATTGGCCCTCATTCAGCCTTGCTGACTCCAGACACTGGTCCAGCACCTGCACAGCCTCAACTGAACAGCTTCACTATGTCAGATGACACAGAGAAATAGAGCTGGGTGTCAACAGCATATTGATGGTGCCTCACTCCAAAAGTCCTGATGACCTCACCCAGGGGCTTTATGGTATAGAGCATGGGAGATAAGAGGGACAATGTGGGACCCTACAGCTCAAATGTCATGGGGTTGAGCAAACCCTTCCTGTGCCACTTTCTGAAACTGACCCTACACATAGGAGTGAACCACCATATCACTGTGACTTGGGCACCCAACCTGCAGAAATGATCCAGTAAAATGCCACGGTCATTTGTATCAAAAGCCGCTGAGATAACAGGATCACACTTTCCCTGTCTATTTCCCAACAAAGGTCCTCCATCAATGCAACCAAGGCTGTTGGTCTGTAAGACAGTTCTCAAGAATGGGATAGTAGTAACTAAGTGGTAGTTGTTAAAATCTCCTGAGTGCAAAGAGGGTTTCTTTAGGAGTAGATGCACACGGTAGTGCCCCCTTTCGCAAGAAGGCACTGGCCACCTCTTGGACCCAGCCAGTCAATTTTACCCTGCTCCTGGCTAGTTGTTAACAGCCAAGATGGGCAAGAATGAAGAATACAGGTAGTGGGCTGCTCCCCTCCAAGCACTTTGATCACATCCTGAAGCTGCATTAACCGAAACTGACCCTCCAAAATCATTATAGAGCCTAATCCTTGTACTGCCCCACCTCCACCCTGCTACCAAAGCTCCTGTGGATACTGTTGGTCCTGGCCCCAGCAGTACCACATTGCTCACAACAGCATGTGTCTTTCTAGGGGGCAGTGCTAGGGCACTCCAGCACTGTCTGCCTGAAGCTCCATCCACCCTGTGGGCATCCCTGCGTCCAGGGTAATAGTGGTCAGGGAAATAATCTAAATCTGCATTCAGCAAGCTCAACAGAATTATTGATGTGTAAATGGGATTTATCACGTGAGTCTCTTCTAGTCTATTCCCAAAGTAAGATGGGAATGCATTATAACATTTACAATTGATGTTTATCAGCTTTAGGAGACTAATTAATATTTCTCCTTGCTCAAAACCCCCTTGTTTGGTAGTTTATGGGTGTCTTCTCTAATGATCTCTGTTCTTCCTTGTCTTTTCCAAGTTTGGGAATGATAGAATTTTTGGCGCAGCCATACCACTCTCAAAACATCAAAATTATTTATGAAATTATATTGCCGTGCATTTGTGGACATTCCTCAGCTGTTAATCTTATCCACTTAAAAATAAATCAGTACATGTCTACTCAAAAGTAAGTCCTATTGAGTTCAATGAGGTTTAGTCCCAGGTAAATGAGCATAGGATTGAAGACTCAATCAATCAAATAACTGCAAAAGTCTATTCACTAATAAAATAATAATTAGTAACCAGTGAGGGCTTCTCTAATGCAAAAGTCTCATTACTTCCCTAACTGTATCTGCAGTTTATAATCAAAATTGTCCGTCTGAGTCTGAGAACTCTCATCTTGACAAGCATACCCAGTTGCTTTCTCACCACTTCGTTCTGCTCCTAAGGTCTTCACCTCTTCCCTGCCCCTCTTGTCACTGGACATATTTCATCATGTTTACAGCTCTGTGTGTTTTTGTTCCAAAGGTAAACATGGCACTCTGCTACTTATCAGTCAGGCTAAGTTTTATACTCTGCCTGCTCCTGGTTTTTGTCTTCATTTTGTAGATGTAAGACTTCCCAACTGGACTGTTGTATAAATTATTCTTTCTATGCTCAACTCTCTGGGATTCCTTGATTTATAGGGAGAAGAATGAAAGATCATTATTTTAATTGATGCAATGTCACCTTTCTCACTAGGTAGTGAAAGATAACAAATAGAAAAAGAAATTATCCTGTTCAGAACAGCAAACAATATATGATTTCTTTAAGGTTTAAACATTGTACAAATTAATAAAGGACAAGAATCAGAAAAAGGTGGAAGAGGCAGGTGGTTGAAGTTAGTATCTACAAGTACGGTATGTCTCTGCAAAGCTTAAATCTATTTTTAGTTATAAGGCTAATCATCTTCTATACCAATATATATTTAAAGTAAAACTGCATTTAAAAAGTAATACATCTGATCTGTCATAAGTGAAAAGTAGGGAGAACACTATACAGATTTTGTTGGCAAGTATATCCTATAAAAGATGGAAAGTATTTCTTCATTAAAACATCCAACGTGTCAAAGCTCTAATTAGTAAAAAAAAGAATACTTGCACATATAGTTAGCTGGAAATCATACACAAACACTATAAAGGATGAAGACTATTCCTTTATTTAGGATGGAAAGTAGTTTTACATGTTAGTGGAAAATTGACATATTCAGGTAATGAATTCAGCCCCACTCCTCCCCCACTCCTGTTTAGCATTTTCCACATTTTTACTCTGTGATGTACAAGCCCTCACTGGTTAATTATGTATATATTTAGCTACTGCATGTGTTGGGCTTATTATTGTCATCTAATTAGATGTAACTCGAACTGCTTGCTTCTAGAAAAACCATTAAAAATTCTTTCCTAATGACCTAGAGATGACAAAATGTCTGTAAAGTGTGAAGAAGCAGACAAGCACAGGAACATCGCTTTTAAAGAGTGTTAATCCAGATGCTGCAATCATCTAATTAAACAATATTTTGCTGTCATTAACATTTTCACCAAGGAATTGTAGTTATAATTTCTTTGTCAGCTGTCTCTACATCACTTTACCTTCAAAACTAAAGTGCCATATAAAAACATTAAATTGGATGGTTTAATTAAAAAGTTATTTTTAATGAAGAAACATATTCAGTATTTCTGAGATTTCATTTTCTGTGCCTCAGTTTTTATTGTTCAAGTAGATTAGTGTCATAGGCTTGCAATATTTAATATTCAGCCTTTAACATTAATCTCTGTAAGCCTAGTTGGAAGAAAATCTGCTCCTTCAGTAAAGGTAAAACATACGCCAATAACAGCATACATTTATGCAGTTCATTATTTAGCTAAGAAATAACGCTGTGTAAATTCTTGTGTACAAGCAACCAGAGACTGTGTGGCAAAAGCAGTTTTCTTTTTAGGCCTCAACCCAGCAGTGGCTTTCTGTACTCCTTTCCGGTTCTGTGCTGCAGCCTGCAACTGGAAGCGCAAGAAGTCTCCTGGGGAAAAGCATGTTCCTTTTATATGCACACACACACGCACACACACACGCACACACAGAGGAATGTGAGAAGTAAGCAGTGCAGATATCATTGTGTATATTCTGATTCTGCACCTCTTCTTTTCAACTGCTTCTTCCAATGGCAGAGTCTATCAGAAACTTAAGCAACCTGTGCATCTGACCTGCAGGGTATCAAGAGTGCTAAAATATTTAACACATTACCTAAATGTGTGCGGTGTCACTAAAGGTAGGAAAAGACTGGGTAAGGCAGGGCTGTATAATTTGTGACCATCAAGACAGACACAGTCACATCATGCTGGCCCACCAGGTGGGAAATCCTTCTGCTTTTGATGCTTACCTAGGCTTGCAAAACTGTGTGTGAGGGGGCAGTTCTTTCTGGCAGGCTGAAGAGCGGGCTTTCTTTAGCTTGACTTCATGAATGAGTTTACGAGTTTTAAGTCATGCAATGAGGCTTATGTCTTGGGATTTGCATCCAAGTCCTTTGCAAGTGACTGAACAGGGTTGAGTGAATGTGTGTTGGGAGGCAAGTAGAATCACAGTGGCAGGCTCCACCCCGATTTCCATGTGTTCATTGGCTCTTCTGCAGAACCAGGTGTGACGATTCCAGTTCTAGTTAGAGGAGAAAATGCCTACTGAGGTTTGTATATAGTGTGCCTGGGGTGTATGATAGACAGCTAGAGTGCATGCAATGTTCAGATGCAGCTTGCGTGTGATTGGCTGGGGAAGGAGTGACCAGATTTTAAAAGAGAGGGCAGTTAGTCTGTTAGAGACAGGGAGTCAAGAGTCTGTGAGTTAGTAAGAGTCAGTTGGAGAGTTAGGGAGTTAGAGAGAGAGGTTGTACTTGGATGAAGGGAGGTGGGAGGTAGAGATATAGGAAGGTTTGAGAAATTAGTCTGGTAGAAGTGCTATAACTAGAAGATTATTATTATTTACCTGTGTTTACCTGAAATCTATATTTGACCCCTTAACCCAGTGTTCTCCAACCTTGGGTCCCCAGATGTTTTTGGCCAGCGTAGCTGGCTGGGGCATGCTGGGAGTTGTAGGCCAAAAACATCTGGGGACCCAAGGTTGGAGAACACTGCCTTAATCCCTTATGTTCCCTGATCCTGATTTCCTACCTGTGTTCCCAAAATAAATCTTGTTCCTTTTATGTGTAAACAGCCTGTTTTCCATCTATGATTTTAGATAAGGCTTTGGTTAACCCCATGTGCCTCGCAAGGGACACATGCTACTGAGGGGTTTGGTGGCAGCATACCTGAAGGGAAAACCCCACAACAGGTGGGATAAAATAGTGGGAAGGAGCAGCCTCTATTAAGTTTGCCAAGCTAGGTGGCACAAAAGCCCCAGGGGTGGTAGCCATCCCAATAGCGGTGTGACTTAGGGATGTGCACAGAGCTCGATTGGGGGGTGGAAGTCCGGCAAATTCGCCAGGCTTGACCGCCCAAGCTCCTCACACCCTACCTTTTCCCTGGCTTCACTTGTGTTCTCACAAGCCGAGCTGGGTTTCCGCCACTACATTGTTTACATAGAAAATGGTGTAAGATACATTAAAAATGGCCGCAATTTGCGTAATTTGAACAAATCGTGGCCTAATTTGCGCAAATTGCAGCCATTTTTTATGCTATTTTCTATGTAAATGATGTAGAGCCAGGGACCAGGAAGTCCAGCGAGCGCTCGCATGGTGGGAGTCAAGTGCTGGGTGGGTCGGCCACCCCTAGGTGTGGTGATAGGCACTGGCTATCTGGGAGGTGCCCCTGGGTGGCAGAGAAGATCCTGAGGTAAAACAGGTGTCCATGGTCACTAGGTGAGGTGGCAACACCCCACCTAGGTATAGGGTGAGGGGTGGTTGTTGTACCAGGTACCCCAGGGTTCCAGATCTAGCAGAGAGAAATGGCATTGCATAGAAGAGTGGACAAGCACGTGAAAGTGGTGGGTTGGGACTGCTGCCATGATCCCGCTTCTCATGAACACACATTTATTCTACTTTCTTGGTCACACAAAAAGGGCTTGAATACAAATGGGATGCATGCACTTGGCAACCTGCTTATTCCTATCATTTTGGGATAACTATTTTGCTCCAACAGGTGAAACTCAAAATATGATCTACTGTTTTAAAGAAAAATATTCCTTGATTGATGTCAGCTTTTTTTAATCTGTTGTAAAATTGTCACGTTTAATAACCATTCCATATATTCTACAATATTTTATCTTGATCAGGACGTACATATAATGATCTAAACCAATATCCTGTATTTCCATGGGTGTTAACAAATTATGAATCAGAGGAGTTGGATCTCACCTTGCCAGGAAACTTCAGAGATCTTTCAAAGGTATGTTTCAACTATTTGATGATTAACATTGTTAATATTATAAGAAAGGAAAAAGCTTTCTTAAAGGGAAAAGTAACATTACTTATTACTAACTAAATATAATGTATGGTAGGATCTGTGATATTTAAGACCGCATGGAAAGCACACATGTTTGGCATGATTCAAGATGGCGCCACAAAACCCAAAGCATCTGTTTTGTAGGTGGTTAAAAAGCCCTACTCAAGATTTCCAAAGATAAGGGAAGGGTTCAGAGGGGACATGTGGACTTTGCAAAATGGCAGCTTTTTATTCAATACTTTAGGAACCTGAACCAATGCAATTTGCATTGCTTTGGCTCAGGTTGACTTAATTATGTCAAGTGCACTTAATTCAATATCCACCTTCTCATAATTCTAAATCATACATGATGTACTCATCAAATAAACACCTTTACACTCCAATTCCAAAGAGGTTTGGACAGAAGTTACATTAGCTGTAGTGAAACTTGCAACCAAGTAAATGTACTTGAGATAACAAAATATTTATTTTATTATTTTTATTTCAGAAAAAAATATTCTGCTTTTAATATCTGTTTTAAATCCCAATGCGATTCACAAAGTAAAATCCTAATAACATAAATAAAACCAATAAATACATAAATAAAGCAGTGATTGAAACAATATAATAATACCTCGTTAAAATAACCAAGGGTAGTTGGCATTGCTAGCTATCGGGAAAACGCCTGGACAAAGATATGTCTGTAGTTGTTGGCAGAGACACTCCACGCTAGGAGCCTGTCTGATCTCGATGGGGAGTTCATTCCACATGGTGGATGCCACAGTTAAAAAGGCCCTCTTCTGTACCACAACCAAGTGAACATCAGTAGGCCATGGTATGGTAAGCAAGGCCACCTCCTCTGAATGTAAAGACTAGGGCAGCCTATACGGGAGAAGGTGGTATCTCAAATGTACTTAAGCATTTGTATTCACATAAACAGAGTATAGATAAGGGGTATGATCCCACATGTACTGAGGTTTTCCATTCTCTTCTATGAAGAGAAGTGCTCCATTTGTGCTTAGGGATTCAACATAATGTGTAAGGGGTCCTAGAGCCAATGATTAAGACCATATTGAGATATGAGTAATGTGAGCATATGGCTCCCAGCAATCCTATCTTTCTTTATTACACACGTTCATCTCATGGTCTTCTGATTTTCAAAATATTTTTAACGTCTCCAAGTAAAAAAAATGTAGTATGCCAAGAGGCTAGTTTTCCTCTATGCCAGTGTTTCTATGTTTCATTTTGAAGATATATGAAGCTGCCTTATACTGAGTCAGATCATTGGTCTAACTAGCCCAGCATTGTCTATTCTGACTGACAACTGCTCACAGAAGTCTTTCTTTCACAGTGCTGTTCCACAAGTTGCTTTTAACTGGAGGGGCTGGGAATTGAATGTCTGCACACAACGCATGCTCGCTGCCACTGAGGCACAGCACTCACTCACTAGCTGGCTCCATCAGGCAAGCAAGAAAAGACACACACACACACACACACACACACAAGCACAAGGCCCTCATCTGACCTGGAATGGCCTGCATGGAGCTCTGATCCAGCTCTTTTACCTTATTAGCACCACAATCTGACCAATTGAGCTAGCCACTTCTCTGTATTGGGTGTGATTTGAATCATTACATCACTACCGATGTAGAGTGAGAACAGGACTCTCTACCCACAGAGGAGGTTACCTGCTGATCTTTCTGAACCACTCTTCTGGGCCTGTACATACTTTAAAAAGTTGTTCAGATGCATATAGTGTGTGTGTATGTGTGTTATTTCTTTGGGGAAGATGTTTGGATAGATAGTGTCACTAAACATTATCTATTGAGTTAGTGTTACAATCTGGTTTGTTTATTTAATTATACCCCACTTTTCAGCCACAGTTTGCTTCCAGAGCAACATACAGTGAAAATCCACAAAAGAGTACACATTATCAGGGATATATAGAGCTGTTTGTGGCAGTGTCTTCTGTTCCCCAGTAGTCAGTGTCATAATCCTGGTTTCAAACTCTTCCATCCATAGGGAACAGGCAGAAGGAGCTGCAGATGCACTCAGGGGCTGGCTGATGATAAAGATGCCAACCCATTGAAGGAGCCCTTCCATTGATCTTTTCATTGACATAGAGAATTACATTGGCATATAGAACTGGATGGCTTGCCTTTCAGTCCTCACCCTAGAAAATAGATCAAGCCCAGGAATCAAACCTGAAACCTTGATTTTGATAGTTTCTTTGTAAACAAACAAAATGCAAGAATTTTTATAATGTGTCAGTGCACCATCTCAGTTTCTTTGGAGGGGGGAGGTTGATTTCATTATGTAGGACAAGGTTCTCAGAAAGGTTTAAAGTCCTACTCTTGGATATAATCAATGATCTTTACAAATTGGTGGAAGAATCCACACCCAGATGATGGCTTTTGATCCAGATTTAGGCACATGCAACTGGGCTGGCAGAAGTAGACTTTCCCACATCTTCCTCCCCATGGAAGCCCCTCCAGCCCCTAAAAATGCTGCACAGAAAGCTGGAGGATTCTACTGAATGGGGTATGATGGGGAGAAGGAATCCCTAAAAATCAGGTGGAGGCATTTACCATGAGTGGAACCCTTCTGTCCTGGATCAAACCCATTGTATTTTATGAATATTTGTACTTTTTTTGTACCTTTAATAACTATAAGCAATCTCATCAACACAGGATAAACCGTTACATTTTTTTCAATAAGCAATGGAATTTGTGCATTTGGCATAAATAACTAGTACATTGAGTGCCATTTTTCTTGGTAGAAAGGCGGGGTACAAATCAGATAAGTAAATAAATATACAAATTGGCTCATTCAATTTAATTATTTATAGCAGTAGTCACTTCGTGTAAAGAACCTAGTGTAAAAACATGATAAAGGATCCATAATTACGCTTTTTGCTAGAATGAATGGTGTAGAGAAACACACTTTTGAGGGACACAAAAACAAATAGAAATACTTTTTATCCATCATGGGTGTGTGTGTGTGTGTGTGTTGGGGGCAGGGGATAAGATCCTTCTCATAAAAATAGATCAGTTAATGTAGTTCCCTACCTGTATTCCTGAATATGGTCTCATAAGTTTTCATAAGCTAATGAGGCTTGCCTAACTTAAAATTGGGTGGGAAACCGACTAAAAGAATAATAGGTGTAACAGGAAATAAATAACTTAGTAATGTATGATTCAGCTTTGACTCATTGAATTGACACTTGTGCAGGTGTGCTAGAGTATTTGCTATGTATAGTGCTGTTCCTTTGAAGGACGGTATCCAGCCAAAACATTTAACAATGGTAGTTTCTAAAGAGTTCCTGCTATTTGTAAGAAGTTGAGTCCACTGGAAGGTCCCAAACAATTTCCAGTTTAGTAGTTTTATCCTATACATTTGCAGTGATGACTAGCTTAAAGTAAGGCCCTTTCATTCCTAAACACTGTGATTTTATAAAACCAAAATCTAAAATATTTTGCTCTGAAAGTACTTAGGGTTGCCATATATGTGACACATCTGCCACACACACAAATAGCCTGGCATATGGAAGGTAACAGTAACATTTCTCATTATTTTAATGGTTTGTGAATGACATTTCATATACTCTCCTCATCCCTAACCTGGATTTAAGTCATCTGGAGAAATGCTTACCACTATCTTCTGGGAATAGAGCCTTTTCCATGATAAAACTTGAGCTCTGAGATTCCCTCCCCCAATGAGATCCAACCGGCCTGCTCAACTGATTGTACAGTTACTGTAAACATTTGTTTTCCTCCAAGTGCTTTGCAGCTTTGGAATTTGCTGATTTTAGTGTGTTGCTGCTGTGTTTTCGCTACAGTCCTATGTACAATTACTAGGAGGAAGTCTCATTGAAATAATTGAGTCTTATTTCTGAACAACATTTTAAGGGAGCAGGAGTCCTTCAGGCGGTTGAATGGGGTAGAGCTGGAGGAATGAAGATCGCAGACAGGGAAGTTTCAGGATATAAGAACAGAGATTAGGGGTAAGACTATGGAGGGCTTTGAAGGTAAGGCAAGGAGCTTGTGTGAGATCCAGCAGCAGATAGGAAGCCAGTGTAAGGATTTTAGTAGGTGTGTCACATGAACAGAGTGACAAGAGGTGAATGATTCTGGCAGCAGAGTGCCAGATAGACTTGATGGAACTAAGGTGAGACAACCAGAGACCAGAGAGGAAATGATTGCAGTAGTCTGGGCACAATATCACCAGAGGATAGACCAAAGTTTTTTGTTGATGGAACAGAGAAGAAGGGCTATATTGGACTGCATCCCTTATATTGTGTTTACAACACAGCCTGTGTATGTGTATGACCAAGCTATGCACCAGAAAATCCCTGATTCAGATCTTACATCAGCCAAGAACTCATCAGTTACCCTTAGAAAAACTATTTCTCAGCCTCAGTCCTCCATCCATATATCCCAATACTTGACTACCCTACAGCATGGATTAGTGAGTTAGTATATGTGAAGTGCTTTTAAGACTTAAGGAGAATTCTATATTAATGGAGAAATTATTATATTATTGGCTAGGCTCAAAAAAGAACCACTTAAGCACATCCAAGAGCCTGCATGTGACACTGGAATGGTTTTACTCTTTTTCTCTGAACAGCAAAGCCTGCTGACCACTGCACTATCTCAGACTACTTTTGAAACTCCTCTAAGGGCGCAATCCTATGCATGTTCAGACAGAAAACGAAGTCCTGCAGCTCCCAGCATGCCCAGCCAGCATGTCTAAACATGCATAGGAATTTTTTTAGGTCTAAACTTTTTTCTGTCTAAACATGCAAATAATCAAAAGGGATTCTTCATGTAACATGAGTAACTGTTGTTCAAGAGAAACAAATTCAAGTTATCCCTGGATGCATGGAACTGAACACAATTCTTTGTATCCTTCTTAATATATTTCTAGAAACCATTGTTGATAATGAATTAATTGCTAATTAGTTGTCAAAAGGCAGCAGCTTAATTTAAATTGTACTTTAGAAGCAGGCTCTTCCATACACCGTGTGGGTATCTCTTGCCTCCTATTAAGAGGAGTATGCATTTTAACTACTTGTTGTCAGTTTTATCTCTCTGTTTCAGCTAATGACTGCAACAATAAATCAGACTTCTGCCAAATGTTTTAAATGGCCTTGGCAAATTTAAGGAGTAATTCATTGTTAAAAACCATCAGCTAATTTTAAAATGCAACAAATATTTTGTAATCTGCATTGCAAATTGAAAAATTGCCCTGATCAAATGATCTATAGTACAGTACAGTGCAGTCAGTAATTCAAATAGGTTTCACACACACACATTCTGTTTATGCACCTTTGCCCTAAAATAAGGAATTTCCTTCCCCTTCTTTTCTAGGAAGTGACCTATAGAGGTACTTTTAAAGTAGATCATTATTTCTGCAATTAGTCAAAATAGCTCCAGGAACAAGTCTTTGGAACGCTGGACCTAGAAATCAGGACAATATGGAAGGCACTTCACTGTCATTTTAAAGAAACAGCTTAATATTGGCAGCTGTAAAGCTTTGTTTCTGTTTTTTGTCCAAAATATTAAATTGTCCACTCTAATCAGCAATATTATTAGTGGACAATTATTGTACTGTATTTTCTTTCCAATGCAGCCATTGTCATAGGTCCCTCCTACATATTTAATTATGTATTTTAATTGGACATTTAAAAAGAGGCAAAATATCCATCAAGGTGTTCTATCAGTAAGATGTTTCAGGCTTCTCAAGTTTTATTCAAGACATAGAGAAGGTCAAAGGTTGTATTTATTGTTTGACAAGTTGAAAAGCTAATGAAAGAGACTGTCATAGATACATAGATTATGTCTGCACTAACAAACCATCAGGTGATCTGCTTATTTTCACCTTGATTGCATCTTCCTGTACAAAATACCAGAAATTATTCATAAAAGGAATATTTTGCAACCTTTACTGCATGCTAGATTTCCTTTAAGAGTAGTACTTTAATGTGGTTTTCCTCTGTAAAATTGTATAATGCTTCTTACTAAGATGCACTGAGTACATGATTTTGACATGTGGTATTGTCCCTGCTCATTAAAGTGTAAATGGGATTTTTTCCCCTTTACTTCCAGTCATGCACCCTGCTAAATAAAGTAGTTCCATCAACAACTGAGGAGCCCTACTAATATTGACATATATGAAATGCATCACACACGCCCATCCGCCAAAGGGAGGAATTATATTTTGTTAATGCACAAGGTGCTTGACTGGCAGATAATGATAAGCATAACCATTTTCTTAAATTACGGTTCCACTTTAAAGAAAAGGAAGTGATAATGCCTTAAGGTTTATAAATGTAATAACACAGATTAATGCATAGAAGTGTGAATTTTTCAAGCGAGTAGTTCTTCATATAACAAAATGTTTTTGGTTAAGCAACAATCTGGCTACAGCAATGTTGAATCCTTTTCCATTCATTTTAAATGAGGTTTTGTTCTTAATAGGGAACTCAATAAAATTTCTTTCTAAGCACCCCCCCACACACACACACACCATTTCAAATGTGTCTTTTACATAAGAAATGGTTGTATGTGTGTCAGTGTCAAAGGTATGAGATAGTTGTGCTGCAATAGCACATGTTAACTTGCTAGCTCTAAAGTGAATGGATGTCTCTTGCTACCATATTTGCTTGTTACCTAGATGCCATGCTGAAAGAAGCACTAATCCTCGAGGAGGTAATCCCCCAAACATTTGGGACAATAAACAAATAGGGCTGCTATTTGGCATATCTATAAGAGGGAATTATAGATGTATAGAGGCAGTGTATGTCCAAATACCAGATGCTGGGAATAAACAACAAGTGAAAGTAGTCCCCTTGATACATTGCTTATAAGTACCATGGGGCATCTGGTTTGCTACTGTTGGTAACAGAATACTGGATTAGATGGCCCATGGTCTGATCCTACCATAAATCATCCAGAGAAATTGTAAATAAGTTAATAAAGTACACCGCTATGATGTTGTCTATACTTCTCAGCAGAAAACTAGAGAGTCTGGCCAAGTGAAATGTCTGGGAGTAAATAACAATAATTTTCTCATGTCATATCAGCTTGGAAGGTTTTTCAGGGGAAAAAGCAGTTAACTATTCTGGTTTCAACAATCATCTGCAACTTGGTACATAGGTATAAAATGATTCTACAGTGCATAGAACTTGTAATTTGTGGGAAGAAGGAACAAATTGTTAGTATAATAGTATATTTAGAAAGCCTTCTCCTACAGTGAATAATTTAGTGATTCGCTGAAAAGTCTGAACAGAACTTTTTTTTACACATTCATAGGGGCTGGATGGGACAAAAAAGGGGGGAACGAAGAAGCCCACAATATTTGGCGGGCTGGTAAAGTCTTTAAATTTTCAGGAGCAGGAGAACTTAAGTTTATAATGGCCAGCAGTAAAGGCTTCTCTCTCCCTCCCCTTCTCTCTCTCTTTTTTCTTTTTTAAACACATTTTGCCACTGTAACCAATAGCCGTGGCACTCCTAGGGCTCTCCTGGGCCCTCCAGGGCCATGTTGTCCCACAATGCCTCTGCAGAATAACGCTACATCACAACATAGCATCCTTCTATGCATATTGTTGGAGGGGACAAATGGCTTTACCCAATTATCTCATTGGAAATTGCTTCTGAGTAGAAATTGATAGGATTTTTCTGTAAAAGTACAAAGTAGTTTGTCACCGCTATATCTACCTAAAATTATTATATTGCAGCTATAATCTTATTTCAATATAATTTGTACCAAATGTAATTAAAGAAATTGTCTATTAAGATATTTGTATTGGGCTATCTTAAAGACTAATAAGATACTAATAAGGATTTAAAATTTGTAAGGAATGTAGTGATTATAGCTAGAATAGCAGTAGCATATTCTATTGAAAGAAGGTTGAAGCACCAACTGTACTAAAAAGGACAGGTTGCTTACCTGTAACTGTAGTTCTTCGAGTGGTCATCTGTGCATTCACACACATATGGGTTCTCTGCGCCTGCGCTGAGATCGATCGGAAACTTCTTTAGCTGAGCTGAGCCGGGCGGGAGCCCCTCCCCCTCGTGCGTGCTCCTTAGCGCAGCTCCCGCCCGTCTCCTCAGTTCCCTGAGACCGCCTATTGCGACCCTCGGAACCGAGGCTGATCCAGGAAAAAAAGAGCTTTACTACACCCCCTTGAACTCGATGGTTACGAGATCGATAGAAAAATTCCGAACCCCGATGTAATCGAGATCGTCTAAAAAAGAAAACAAAACGAAAACGGACCATCCCATTTCCACCTGGGTATCCATCGAACTCGATGAGACACCGAGAGGGGAAGGAGGGCGGGTTGTGTGAATGCACAGATGACCACTCGAAGAACTACAGTTACAGGTAAGCAACCTGTCCTTCTTCTTCGTGGTCTCTGTGCTTCACACACATATGGGTAGATTAGCAAGCTGACTTACCGGAGGTGGGTCGGTGTCGGTAGTCAGATGGTGACCGATGATAGAACCGCTCTCCCAAATGCGTTCTGCGCCCTGGCTCGAACGTCGAGGCGGTAGTGTCGGATAAAGGTGGAGGGTGAAGACCAAGTCGCCGCCCTGCACAAGTCCGATAAAGAAACTCCTCTGCCAAATGCCGTCGAAGTCGACATGGCCCTCGTAGAATGCGCTCTTACGGAGCCTGGTAAGGCGCGGTCGGCAAGCTGATATGCCAATTTAATAGTGTCGACTAGCCAGGAGGACAGTCTTTGCTTCGACACTGGACAGCCCTTTTTCGGTGGGCCGTAGCAGACAAAAAGCTGTTGAGTGTGTCTTATGGGCTCTGTACGCGCCTTGTAAAAAGCTAGGGCTCTACGGACATCGAGGCTGTGTAAAAGTCTCTCGACATCCGATGTCGGTGATGGAAAGAACGCCGGGAGTATAATGTCCTGTCCCAGGTGAAATTCAGAAATGACTTTAGGAAGAAATGATATGTCCGGCCGCAAAACGACTTTGTCCTTGTGAAAGGTTATATACGGAGGGTCAATTCTGAGCGCGGCTATCTCGCCAACGCGCCTTGAAGATGTAATCGCTACAAGGAAGAGGGTTTTCAGCGACAGAAGACGTAAGTCTGATTTCGCCATGGGCTCGAATGGCGCTTTTGTTAATGCCTTCAAAACCAGTTGGAGGTCCCATCCCGGTGTAATATTCCTCATTGGAGGACATAAATTTTTTAATCCCTTTAAAAATTGTTTCACTAGGGGATGGACAAATAACGACATGCCGGTAGAAGTCGTGCGATAAGCTGTAATTGCAGCCAAATAAACTTTAATTGATGAAAATTTCAGTCCACGGGCCATCAACGAGTGCAAAAAGTCGAGGACAGTGGATACCGAGCATGTTGCAGGGTCTTTACCCGAAGCCAACACAAAGCTGGAGAAAGCTTGCCACTTCCTCGCGTAAGAAAACCTTGTCGAAGGTTTACATGCTGCCAGCAAAACGTCTTTAACTGCCTCAGAAAGGTCCGTATCCATCGTTATCTGATCCTCCATGCTGTGAGGCTTAAGGAATGCAGATTCGGATGAAGTACCTTGCCTTGGTGCTGTGTCAACAGATCGTCTCGAGTCGGTAATTGCAGATAATCTCCCTGGGACAGATTGAGTAGGTGAGAGAACCAAGGCTGCCTCGGCCACCACGGAGAAATCAGTATGCAATTTGTCCTGTCTAGCGATATCTTGGCCAGCACTCGTGTTAAGAGCGGAATTGGGGGGAATAGGTAGTAAAAACCGTTGTTCCATTCCAGCAGGAACGTGTCAGTCATCGACCTCGGGTCCGACGCTGCTCTGCTGCAGAACAGAGGACAGGCTGCGTTTTCGCTGGTTGCGAACAAGTCCATGTCTGGTCGACCCCACCGATGAAATAGGGAAGTTAACACTTGCCTGTTCAATTCCCACTCGTGCGATTGTAGTGACACTCTGCTCAGTGTGTCCGCCAGTACGTTGGTTTTCCCAGCGATATGTATCGCCATGAATGACATCTGACGAGGGAAAGCCCACTCGTAGATTTGCAGAGTCAGTCGCGTGAGGCGCACAGATCTGGTGCCTCCCTGCTTGTTTATATAAGCCACCACTGTGGTATTGTCCGTCACGATCTGTATGTGATGTCCGGTGAGATGATGTTCCAGTGCTTGCAGCGCCCTCCAAACAGCCATCAGCTCCAGCCAATTGATATGCTTGGAGGCCTCTGTCGATGTCCATGTGCCTTGCATGACGCGATCGTCGGAGTGGGCTCCCCATCCTAGTAAGGACGCGTCCGTCGTCAGCATTCTGCTCGGTACCGGCGGTTGAAATGGAACACCGTCGAGTAGATTTGATTCCTGCTGCCACCACCTCAAAGACTCTCTTACGGCTCGTGGAACTAGTAGACGGAGAGAAGGTCTGTCCTTTTCTGGTTTGAAGGCTCAAACAAACCAGGTCTGAAGTGGTCGCATGCGAAGCCTCGCATAGCGTACGACTGCGATGGTCAAGGCCATGTGCCCCAAGAGTCTCTGTATCAGATGAGCTGATGTCACCGATTGCTTGAATACTTTGTTTGCAAGGGAGATCAGTTTGAACGCCCTGTCGTTTGGGAGATACGCCCGACCATCGAACGCGCTTAGCCTTGCCCCTATGTATTGGATCTCTCTCACTGGCTGTAGGACTGACTTCTCCGCGTTCAGGCAAAGTCCCAACTCGAGCATGAGGTCGAGAGTTTGTTTGAGAGCGCTTTGGAGCTTGATCCTCGAGGATGCCACCAGTAACCAATCGTCGAGGTAGGGAAAGATGGTGACGCCTCTTGCCCTTAGACTTGCGCACACCACCGCCACACACTTCGTGAATACCCTTGGCGCGGTGGAAAGTCCGAATGGAAGAACGATGAACTGGTAGGAGTCGTCCCCCACTCGGAACCGAAGGTATTTCCGGCTGTCTTCGTGGATGGCGATGTGGAAGTATGCATCCTTGAGGTCGATGGATGCGAACCAATCGCTCCTTCGGAGTAGCGGGAGGATCGATTGGAGCGTGACCATGCGGAATCTTTTTGGTGGGATAAAAAGATTTACAGTCCGAAGGTCCAGGATCGGTCTGAGTCCTCCTCCTTTCTTCTTCACAATGAAGTATCTGGAGTACAGCCCGTCCTGCGAGTTTTCTGTGAGAACAGGCTGTATCGCCCCTTTTTGAAGGAGGGTCGAAACTTCCTCCATCAGCACCCGAGTTGGACGGGTGGCCTTGATCCCGAGAAACGGGGGGAGGACTCCGAACTCGATCCTGTAACCGTGCTCCATGATGCGTAGCACCCATCGATCCGTCGTGATGGTCCTCCACGATTCAACCGCTGTTGAAACGGTCGTTGCGGCGCTTGAGGCTGTGGTGCTCCGGGCCTCCGGTTCCCACTCCTGTATTGGCCTGTCTGCTGGTACTGTCTGGCTGGGAACGGGAACCGAGACCAACGCCGTGGCCTGAAGCTCTGGGATGGTTGTTGGTGGATGAGCCCCATCTTCTTCGCCGTCGTCAGAGCTTTCTGGGCAGAGTCGAGGGAGTCGTCTGTGGAGGCATTGAATAGACCCTCGCCGTCGAAAGGGAGGTCTTGGATCTTCGCCCTATCGTCGGGAGTCAGGGTGGTAGAGCGAAGCCATGCGTGCCTCCTCAAAGCCACGGAACCGACCATTGACCTGGCGTGGCTGTCGACCTGGTGCCTTGCCGTATTCATTTGCAAGGCCCCGATGCTAGTCGCCTCCTTAATAAATTGAGCTGCCAGGTCCCTCTTGTCGTCCGGCAGATAATCACAGAGGTCTCCCAGCTTCTCCGTGATGTACATTTGATATCTAGCCAACAACGCCTCGTAGTTAGATATCTTGAGTCCGAGGGAAGATGATGAATAGATCCTACGGCCGTAGGAATCTAGTGTCTTACCCTTTTTATCTGCCGGAGTGGTATGCTGTTTTACCCCACGAGACTGCGCCGATTTGACTATAAGCGAGTTCGGGGTCGGATGAAAAAACATAAATTTTGCTCCTTCCTCCTGGATTTTGTACATTGACTCCAGGCGTTTGGCCGTCGGTTTAGTTGAGGCCGGAGCCTTCCAGGTTTCTTGCACCGTCTCCAACAGTGCCGGCAAGAATGGAAGGAGCAACTGGTTCGACTGCGTCGTCCTAAGGACAGCATAAATGTCATCCTTGGCCTTTCCCTTCGACGACTTCGCCTCAACTCCCAGAGCAGTCACCAGCCGGCTGACATGCTCAGCGAAACTCCCCATGTCCTCCGATGGGGAGACCGCGTCTTTGGACTCCACCTGCGCGTCCGGCGAAGTGGAGTGGGAGGAGGAAACCGCCGAGTCTGAATCCGACAGGTATGCCGATCCCGACGAGGAGTGGCCAACTACATCAGTCGCAACCGGTAGACGCACGAGAGACTGTGGTTGAGACGTCAATGTCGATGCAGTCGGCTCTCTCACTACTTCAGCCGGGGCACGAGACACAGCCGCATCTCGTCGAGGTGAAGGAGAATGCCTCCGACCACGGTGCCTGTCCGGAGAAATGGAACGTCTGTGGTATAATGACGTTCCGACCTCTCGCGTCTCGGTGAGCGTCTCGACCTCGAGTAGTAGCTCCTAGAGCTCGATCCCGAGTAGTAGGAGCGGGACCTCGACCTCTCATCTCGGTATCGGGAGAGACGAGATCGATGGCTCGAAGTCATGGAGACCGAATCACGAGCCCGATAGTGCGGGGATCGTGATCGGCGGCGGTGTTCTTGACGCTCCTCTGCGTGTCCAACCGATGGAGACAGTAGTGGTGGAGGACCCCTCGAGCCCGAACGGGGTCTGTCCAATGTCTTCTGCTCCTCGAGCTGGACTGGCGAAGCCACTAGCTCTCCCTCCGACAGGGAGGCTGCCGCAGCCATGGGCTCTTTCCCGGTCTCTCGGCCTCCAGGAGACGTAGTCGAAGCCGGAGTAGACTGGTGGGCAATCGGTCCCGAAGCTCGATCCCGAGCACCAGTCAGAGCCTCAATCAATGCCACCGTACGCTTCGATACCACCACAGTGGACGAAGTCGACGGGCCCGCCATCTCGTCAGGCTCAACCGCCATTTTCTCCTTAAGGCGTTTCGCCTTATCCTTACGAGCCTTCTTCGCCAGTTTTTTAGCCGTTAGCGTGTCCGTTAATGGCTTCTTGGCAGGCTGGGATCCCCTAGGCCGTTCCTCTGGAGTGGGGCCTTTTGCTGACAGGGATTGCTCCCACAAAAGGGCCCTCAATTTGGTTTGGCGGGCTTTTCTGGCTTGTTTAGTGAAGGCCTGACAATGCTTGCAGGACTCCACTACGTGTCCCTGTCCGAGACACAGCAGGCAGAGTAAGTGATTGTCAGCGGGAGGGATTTTAGTCCCACACCGCTGACATTTTCTAAATGGTGCCTTGAGAGGCATAGTTAGAAATTAGATTAAGAGAGAAAAAAAGAGAATAATACAGTAACTAGGACAAGAACGGGGGAGAGAAGGTTTTAGGTAGGATTTTTTTGAAGTTTTTTTTTTTTTTTTTTTTGAAAAAAAGAGTATAGTCTGAAAGAGAATGAAGAGTAAAAGGGTTTATGAGAGAAAAATAGTTTTTATCAGTAATAGAAAGACGAACAAACTCAGCTTTTGATTCGAAAAGTAGAGAGAAGAAGAACCTATCGACTGGTTGCAAAGGCGGTCGAAGAGGAACTGAGGAGACGGGCGGGAGCTGCGCTAAGGAGCACGCGCGAGGGGGAGGGGTTCCCGCCCGGCTCAGCTCAGCTAAAGAAGTTTCCAATCGATCTCAGCGCAGGCGCAGAGAACCCATATGTGTGTGAAGCACAGAGACCACGAAGAAGAACTGAGAAGGGTCTGTCAAGACATTCTGTTGATAATGATAGTAAATATTTTCTGAAACATTACATTTACAGTTGCATTTGAAACACAGAAGAATCAGAATCTGCTCCACTTTATTCTAAGCATCACAAAGGTGATATCATGGACCAAGTTAGATTTAATAGGCAGTGGCAAGCTCAGAGACCTCTACAGAGAACTCATGAGATCTGCAAGAAGGTTGGGTTCTCCTCAACCTGAGCTGGAAGTCTCGCAGAACATTTTCTGGATTTAACCTGCTGAGAAAAGGACAGGGACAGGATGTTATTGTGTCCTGTTATTGCTTAGAGACTTGTTACCTGTCGAACACTAGCTTGTATATATTTGTTCATGTTCCAAGATAACTTGTGGCATACTGCATACTTACACATGGTAATGTTTTGTTGGAATAAATAAATAAATAACATGTCGGACCTTTTCTGGGCATGGCACTCATCAACTGAGGTGTATACATCCCTATATATACCCACCCTCTTTGTAGCCCACTTCATCTGCCTCTTGTCTATAAAGGCTCATATAACAATTAATTGACACAAGTTTCTATGAATTTTGAGAACAAAGCATTCATAAAGTGAAGCACATATTTCCCTGAATCCAACTTCAGCTCATTGGAGCTGAATAACTACTTTAGTTATTCATGATTATTTATTATTAGTTTATGTATTTATTTAGAAGATTTATATCCTTCTCATTATATAAGATTTATTTAACTACAAGACCCTCTATGCCAGCTTACAATAAAAAATTACAATACATCAAAATAATTTTACAATGAAATAAATATAAA
Source organism: Shinisaurus crocodilurus (assembly GCA_021292165.1). Classification (NCBI taxonomy): domain Eukaryota; kingdom Metazoa; phylum Chordata; class Lepidosauria; order Squamata; family Shinisauridae; genus Shinisaurus; species Shinisaurus crocodilurus. The sequence goes on along the minus strand of CM037878.1, from coordinate 258,437,067 downwards.
AGAAATAGTTTAAAAACAAGAGCAACATTAAACCATTTGTAACAGCAGGGCACAAAATAATAACAGTTTGAAAACCTAGCTAAATAAGAATGCCTTGACCTTTTGCCAAAAGGCTAACAGAGGCTACAAATCATACTAGGAGCCATGCTATGGATGTCAAATATTAAAAAGGAGCTTTGAACATAGTTCTAAATCTTACATCTAAGTGCAATCTTATACATGTCTACTCAGAAGTAATTTTCATTGAGTTCAATGGGACTTAATCCCAAATGAGTAGTTATAGGGTTACAGCCTTATTCCCAGGTAAGTGTATATAAGAATACAGACTTAGGGGAAGGGGAACGAACCTTGTCAAGATTTGTTACATTTTTGGAATATAGAATAATATCATATATATATATATATATATATATTGGGGGAGAAATATAACTTGGTCCCAAGAGGTGAGGGTGTGTGCACAATGTTTATGTTGTATTTTTGTTTTTTGTTTTTTTCATTATAAGTTGTATGATTGGAAAAATTCAATAAAACATATTTTTTAAAAAAGAATACAGACTTAGAGGTGTTTTAGTGCAGTGGATTAGGCTACCTCTTCACTCCCGACATTTCTGGCCTGACATAACCCCAGTAAGATTTCAACACATTTTAATCATTATTTAAAGCTAACATTACTTTTCATGTTAATGTTTTTATTTGGAACAGCTCTATACTGCTTCTCATCCAAAATGGTTTCCAGGGCAGTTTTGAAACAAAATATAAAAACAGTAAAACCAGTCCAATAAAACAGGCTAAGACATATCACAATAAAAGCCAGCAATTAAAAGCTGCAATTAAAACAAGCCATATCAAGAACTGATATCTATTTTAGAGGCCATGAAACTGGCTACTTTTTTGCAGGGCTATGTGCCATCTAAGACAGGAGTAAAACTCATGTCTCATAATTCCAATTCCTGCTGTGATCACTAGACAACATTCCTTTCCTGTCAAGGCTAATCACAAACATATTTAAAATAAAACATTAGTTTGTTCTTCCAAACTCTATTATTTTAACCTCAACAGCTATTCTGGCAACTATAGTGAATGCTGCATCAACTTTTGCAATAAGAAAACTACAAAATCCTATTGCATCCACTTATGACTGTGTTGCAACTTGTCAAATCTATAGGTATGACTTAGAATAAATAATCATTTAAACATAGATTATTGCTAAAGCTATCACATACTCTCAGAGAATTAAGGACTATTTTGTCAAACACAATGCTCAACTATAGAAGACTGAAAAGGTTGAGTGGCCTATGAAACCTGAATAAAATGAAAAATGTAAATATTTATTTTATTGTTGTTCCAGTAGTTAGGAAGATGCCTGGAAAAGATTAAGAAATGGCTCATGCTTTCTTTTCAAGAATGTTTTGTGAGGTCTTGCAGTGCAATCTGCATCAGATAAGATTGATCCTGAGGGATTACTAAAATATTTTACACACATGAGAAAGCTATTAGCATAGCCTTGACACAGCAAAGTATTAAACAATCAGAGTGTTTAGGGAAACCAAAATCTTGGTATAACATTTACTTAAGTTATAATTATCCACTAGGTAGAATGTCTATAAAATAGTAGACATTTGTGGGGCTTTTTTAATTGTGAGATAAAAGATACCTTGCTTCATATTTAACAAATATTTACCTCCTAAGGATCTGGAATTCATGAAACAAATATTTGATTCAGATTCTCTATGTCAATATATTTTATGGATCTATTTGTCTAGCATTAATACTGGCTTAGGTTGGTGGTGTGCAAACATTATTAGGAAGTTACAGCACATAAAAAATAATTACGCATGTACCCCACTGTGCAGTTTACACAATGCAACATGTTTATAGGTTTTGAACTTATTCTAAGCATTCTCTGTATGAGATAAAGGTATAAAAATAAAGTACCGTAATTATTCTATGACATAAGAGTTATAAACATGGACACATATGGCTATAGTTTCAGTTTTGAACTACTGAATACCTGTATAACATTATAGGTTCTTTGAAATGTTTAAAACATTTTTACTTTTATTAATTTAACTACTAAATGTGGGGGGGTGATCGAGTCCATTTCAATGTAGAAATCCAGGAATGCACTTTTGGTGCAGGGAGGAGGGGACCAGCAGAGGGAATCCCATGTGCTAAAGGGTGCGGGAAGGATGTGATGTAGGACTTTATTATCCCCTGTGGATTTTTCAGTATATTTTATTTATTTATTATTTTTATTTGTTTCATTTCTTTACTGCCCAAGAGCTAAAGCTCTCTGGGTGGTTTACAACAATGCCTAAAACAAGGCCAAAATTCTATAAATAATTGTGGTTAATTAAGATTTTTTGCATGTTTTCTTTTACTGATGAATGTTCTCCTTGTATTTTCATTATTCTTTAAAGGTGCAATTCTATGCATGTTTAGACATAAAAACGTCTAAGTTGTAAAAAAAAAAAGTTGTAAAAAAAGAGTTTTAGGACTTTTTCCTGTCTAAGTATGCATAGGATTGCAGCCTTAGGCTATCATAATCTGGAAATATCCCCATAATATACACAAATAGCCCTAGCAAGTACATATATTACATAATTATGAGGGGAGAAATGAGGTATAATGAAGATGCCTATAAACAGGTTACATCCAGCACTTCCCACATATTTCTTAACTTTTTACTGAGAGCCTGATCCTATGCCACTCAAAGGGGCAAGTGTAGCGTGTGCGTGGAGTTGCCATCAATTTTCATAGCAAATTTTGAGATTCCTTTTCAGGTAGAATCATGGAATAATTATGACAGAAGCAAAAACGAGTTTGATAAGACTAGTGGAACTGCTTAGGGGGAGCAATCTTCTGCTGTTTGCCTTATATCAGCCTTCCCCAACCTGGTGCGCTCCAGATGTTTTGGACTTCAATTTTCATCAGCCCCCAACCAGCATAGCCAATGATCAGGAACTCTGGGAGTTGTAGTCCAAATATCTGGAGGGCACCAGGTTGAAGAAGGCTGCCTTATATAACACAATAGCACACTCCAATAGATATACAAAAAAATAAACTTGCTCTTTTCCTGTCTACCAAATTGGCCAAAAAATGGGTTTTCTATTCTCCTCCCTACTCTTAAGAATGTTTCTTCATGTAAAAACTGGTTGTATTTGGAAGTAGTTGCTGTCTTTTCCAACTGTGCACATATTCAAGAATATCTGCTTAAGATCACTAAACACCACCAGGCCTTCTGTATAAAATCTTTTCATCATGAAATGTGCATTACAAAGTACCCTGCTTGAACAGAAGTCACATTTCATTAGCTGTGTCATTATACTGAATGACAAGAGCAATATTACTTTGGTTTGAAAGCTTTTGATATAGGTTTAGATGTATACTTCCAGAAGAATATTGCTGAATTAACTGGGAAATGGGGGTTTTGTGTCTTTGTTTTTTTGCTTCAAGATAATCATGAAGTTTGCAGATCTATATCACATACTTTTTCAGCTTTTAAAAGAAGTCACATGTTTAGTAGTTCAAGCCTCCAAAATAAAATTCCCATACAGTCTAAACAGATTACAGGAACACAGAATGAGTTATCAATATTTGGCTGGTGAATGTCATATACTGTGCATCTTTATTGAAGGATGCAGACTAAAAGTGTAATATACCGGTAGATTTCCAAAACATTATTTTCTCCTGCTGTTTGTAAAGTTATACATATTTATTCTGTTTACAGCCCATTGGTGCTTTGAACCCAAAGAGAGCAGTCTTCTATGCAGAGCGCTATGAGACGTGGGAAGATGATCAGACACCACCTTATCATTATAACACTCATTATTCAACATCTACTTGTACTTTATCGTGGCTTGTTCGCATTGTAAGTATTTTTGCCTTCTTTTTATTTAGTAACTTCACCTTATAACGCTAGATTCAATCTTTACTTTTATAAAAATGGGGTCATTGTGCATCTGCATTGTGCATTATATTTGCTGTTATAATCACTTGGATGGGTCTCTCTGCTTTTCAGTAATGATAGGACTGAAATTGAAGTGAAGCAAGTTAGAACAGGCCTGTGGCTTACGCTGGCTCAGCTTGTCTGAGTGTGGAAAGCTAAGCAGGGTCAGGCCTGGTTATTACTTGGATGGGAGACCCCTCCTCTAGTTTCCTGCATTGAGCAGGGGGTTGGACTCGATAGCCTTGTAGGCGCCTTCCGACTCTACGATCTATGAAATCTATGAAAGTAGATCAAGTCACTAATTTGACAAGTCAGTCTAAAGATCAGCTGGGCAATCCCTAGTGTTTCAGTGCGACCATCATCTCATCCTTTAAACTAAAGCAGTGAAATTACAAACAATTGACAGAATTTAAAGATATTTAAAAGGACAGTGGAAAAACAACATATTTATAATAATATCAGTATTTGATTAGAGTCTTTATCTGAAAAAAAGTTGTACTTGACTAAAATGTAAAGGACAGCAAAAATGACTAGACTGAAAAGCTATCACTGAGTCAATATAGTGACTAGAGTTCTGGGCTTGGATATGAGAAGAAGCAAATTCAGACTCCCACACAGCTATAAAACTTAGGGTACAAATAGACAAAATGTGGACGATCTCTGATAGGATCTTCCACATTTTTAAATGTTCAAAGAAGCTGGGTGAATGGGGTCGAAATCAGCTTGAGGGCAACATGCAGATGAAGAGGGGTTCACCTTTTGCCCCCACCCCGTTTTCCTGATCTGAATACCCCCAGCTGGTATATGCAGTGTAGGGGAAAATATACAGGTGACCACATGTTTTTTTCCTGTGGGGTAAAGACTAACTTTGAGAGGTGATTTAGTTCAGGGAAAATACCACTCAGTACTCCTTGGTTGAAGGGGAGGATACAAATGTAGCAAATAAATAACTAATATATCTCACCTAAGGGGATTTTAAAAAAACAGAGTGTAAAATAGGTATTAATAGCTGCTCCTATACAATACCATTTGTGTGACTAAATGCTCTTTTGACTTATAAACTGACCTGATGGCGGAAGAATTTTTCTTCTTCTTTATTCATGACAAAATCACTTCCAGTTAAATAAAGTCAGCAAACAGCATACTGATTTCACATGCACTTGAGCAATAGTGTAAACCAGCCCTATGGTAGACATATATTTGTGTCAGCAAGTTGATGAAACCCCTAGTCAGGTTGCTCATTGTCTTTATAAGAAAAGGGGTACCCACTTGCTGAAAGCCTAATTATATATATTACTGGCAAACACTGCAGAAACATAAAATTGTTAATGCAAACCATTTGGCTTCCACCATCTTCAGCTGTTCTGATGTGAATCAAGCACACATCACATCATATCAGAGCAACTGAAGAACGCAGAAGCTGAAATATTTTGCTTAAGACTTCTAGTATTCCTGTTGTGCTAGTCACTGTAATAAATGCATGGTTTATGAGTGTTTAGACAGAAATAAGTCCTATTGGCTGGAAAATGCTGGGAGCTGTAGGACTTATTTCTGTCTAAACATGCATAGGATTGCACCCTTAAGCGATTAACTGCATCTTTTTAGGATCCAGAACAAACTTGTCTACAGCCCTTAGATTACTAGTACTGCTCTGTTTACTGTGGGGTGGAGGTGGAAGCACAAGGCTTCTCTGAGCATGGGACATTGGAGGGAGATGCAGCATGGCTAGAGAAGTGGGGTTGTTTTGAGACAGTTTTGGATGCAGACACAACTAAATAGCCACCTTCCTCCAGTGCAGATAAGAGCAGCATGAAAAAAACATCCCACCACTATCATGGGAAGTGCTTTTCTGGGAAGCATCGAACTGCAGGAACAAGTAGGGAGGTGGGATGAACTTACCATGGCTTGTTTTATCATGAGTTGTTGTTTTATTTATGAGTTGTTGTGTTGTGCAAACCAAGTCAGTATGGATAAAACTAATACTTGATGAATACCTTTCCTATCTCTTGTATCCACCTTGCTTTGCTGGAGGCTATCTACTTTTTATGACCAATTGCATGGCTTTTGACTTAGGCCTTGACAGCACCTTCCGTCTATCAACCTTAACACTTAAGAACTTGATGCAATGATCCCAGGTTTTGATAAAGAGCAGTTCCTTTTATTTTAGTGTGTAGGAACTGGTTCTAAGTGATGAGCAGCTTTAAATTCCTCATGTTACAACCACACATTCTGTATTTTTTTTTAAATTGACATATGCAGCTTCTAGTAACTGAACAAGATATGTAGGTGTGATAACTGGGAGAGATGTTCTTTGCCCTTTGATGTCCCCACCTTTATTAGGGTTGCAAATGCTCTTGTCAGGCCAGTCTAACTGTATGAGCAACCCAAGTGGTTACTTAATGTGGCAGCACTTCATTGACACCACTTCATTTAGCAGTGCCAGTGAAGTAGCTTGGGAAGCAAACCTGAGACGTACACCTTGGTATCCCTTGCACATGATCGGAGGGTTGCAAGCCAACATCCTCTGTGTCATTGCAAGGGATCCAGGAGTACACGCCTCCCTTTTTACAGTTCAGCTGCTTAGGACCACAGAATGCCTTTGGTAGGCCTAGTTCTGTTACAGCAATAAAGTAGGGTTTTATAGTTCTGTTGTACAACTTTGCAGAGTAAGCAGATTTGACAACTGGATTCATTAAATTGTTCATTGCAATCAGGACATATAGGTTATTATCCACTGCTATCACAGTGTTAGCGCTAATGATGATGTGCTGGTGTAAACCAAAGCTAGCTCAACATCATTCGCACTTGCTAGTGAAAGGGAAAAAGTGGTGAATTGTCACCAAAATTCAGGAGCAAGGCACTTTGGATACCACCCATAAATTTGCCAGGTGGTGCAACTAGGTATTTTTAGACCCTGTACTTAATGGTCTTATGGGGGGTGGAGGGCTTTAGATGCCCATGTGTATTACCATGTGTAATTACACACAACCAACATTTCTCTTCCCCCTTCTAACTGCTATTCCATGCTTGAAAACTGCTTGTACCTTCCTTATATGTTAGAAAAACAATACCACCACCACCAAAACTGTTTACTAATCCTGATATATATATATATATATATATATATACACACATACACACACACACACACACACCATATACATTTTAAGCACAGTTAAATCATAGCACCATTGTGACTATAGGAGTAAAATCACTTGCCGCTCCCTTAGTGGTCATTTGTGGGGGGGGCGGCTGGGCTGCGGGTTCCTGGACTTTGGCCCCAAGCCCCCAAGGTCCAGTCCTGGCTGCATAAAATAATATTTGCATATTAAGAAGTCTTCTATAGGTTACTCTGTGTGGATAGAATCATGGATCATGGTTCAAAACAAAACAAAACAAAAATAGATACTGGGGGAAAAATCCCATTTAGTTATGATTTGGGTTATTGGAGAATTTCATATTTGGTCCACATTTGGACCAAATCAACCTAATTCACACTTACCAGGTTGATACATGGATTGGAATACACTTATCCTTCTGATTGTGCACCTATCTGTATTTTGCATTGCAGTCCTTAGCTTGCAAAATGCCTGCAAAATGCATGTATAATTGAAATACAAATTTTGTACTTAAAAACACACAACAAATTTGCAAAAAATGGAATGAAATGAACATCTGATTGAACATATACAAAACTGTCATGGACTGGAAATACACTGATCCATCCATCCCTAGTATGATCCATACAGTAATCAAAGATGAACATTAATCTCCTTCATGGTGACTAAGAGATGCATTTAACCGAATTAAAGGGAAGTGGAAGCAGATATCTAACAAAATACATCCATTACTGTACCTATAACCTCCAAATACCTTTATCTGAACATCATTATATAGGATATAGAATAACCTTTTTAAAATTAAAGAAAATTAGATGAAAGCATTGTGTGCATGTTGATAAGCTTATAAAATTCTTTTTGAAGGTAAGAAATGCTTTTTAATAATGTAGAGGCTATGAGATAAATGTAGAAGAGCCTAGGCATTGCTGTTAAGGATTAAAAACCCAAAAGATAGACACCATACGTTGGTATAATGGAGCACCCTGTAGTGTTCAACTATGAAAGGCTTAATCCTTCACTATGAATCTTCTTGCTTTTTGTGTTTGTCTCAGACTCTTAAAGAATGTTGTCATGGAATTTAGGATTATGCCTTAACATAATTTACTATAATTACATTTTCTTACTGCTTTTTATAATCCCCAGTTGCTTCTGATTTAGAATATCAGCTTCCACCAATAAGCAGCTTCAAAACAGTTTTCAAATCAAAGTAAAGGTGTACAGGGGGTTGTTGTGTTTTTTAAATTACAATGTAAGTCTCAAAAACTCAAGTTATTTTTATTTAAACTAATAGGAGTTTTGTTTTACACTATCAGTAAAAGTTATTGTTTATTTAAAGCTTACGATTTGTTGTATATACAGAATGTCTTCTTTTTAATTGAATGGAATCATAATTAAAACATCAAGCATCACTAACGTCCATATTTGGCAATATACCCCTCTGTCTAGTTAACTGTAGCCTCGTTCAGCCGCTTGTTTTACGAGGCAGCGACAGTCTTTCTGACACTGGAGGAGTAGGTGTACATCCTTTCCCATCAGTTTATGGCTTCCATATCTTAAGCCTCTTTATGGTGCATAGGGTTGAACAACTGAGATATTAATTATTCCACTGTTTATGCACTTGACATTTCTGTCCATCATTAGTCACTGTTTATATATGGGCCACTCACACATTATACAGAGGGGAAGATATATTTTCAAACATTGTTGTACCATGTACATTGTACTCATATTGGCTACATGTTGTTAAATACATGTTTGTTACATGTATTTACATGTACACATCCTCCTCCTCCTCTCTAATAGTGAACTCAGATAATGAGTGCCAAGGACTATGTAGCGAAACCAGGACCACTGAGAAACAAGAGGGAGGTATCAGCATAATCAGGGGAACCCTGATTTTTTGAGAAGTACAAAAAGTGGGGGGGAGCACAAAAAATCAACCCAATGAGGACCAATCCATGGGATGTTGAGTGTGTGAGTTGAAAAATAAAAAGGAAAATTGGTATGTGGGGAAATGGAATGGAATAACCTGAAGGAGAGCATAGCTGGTTGCAAGGAAGGATGGAAGGAAAAGGAGCACATATGCTAGCAGGTGATGATTCATAGATGCAACACTTTGTTGCAAGTCCCATGTTATTACACCGTTCATATAATATAGGCTGAGAGATTTTTAGGACTATATGTGTAGTAATATCATAATATATTATAATTATGATGTTATATTGATTACACATAACCCCATGACAATCCCTATAATAGAATAACTATGAATTATTTAGTATTCATGTACTATGTACCATGGGGCATGGTCAGGAGTACATGTGTAATAATATATCATGGTGTAATTATTCCAATGTAGTATTCATGTAACTTACTGTAGGTAAAGGGATTATCAGGAGAGGATTTGTAGCAATATATAATACTATTATAATTATAATGTTTTATAAGGTATTAGTATAATATTTGTAGAGGATTAACAGAAGTAGTTTAGTATAGAATAGTAAAGAGTCCTGGCAATCTCCCATACATGTTATAACAGTGTTAGATTACAATAATAATAGTATTATATAATACACCCTGTGGGGAGTACAGTATGAGGGCTTATAGCAGTATATGTGTAATAACCATAATTCCTATATGGTATTCATATAATATAGGTGGAGGAATGTTAGGAATACATGTGTAACAATATATAATAATGTGAGTATGGCAGTGACATGAGTATATGTTTGGTAGAAACCCAAGATTTGCAGAAGGGAGGAAACTTAAGGGGACAATCCCCACCCTCAATCAGCCGAATGAAGACTGAGTGTGCTTACTGTCTCTTGCTGGAGAGCAAGAATGGGGAGTGAAGGAGGGGGAATGGAATGAAATATCTTGGAAGAAGATCTGACTCTCTGGAACCCTGAACAAGAGCACTCTACACCACAACATCTTGTCACTGGTCCCACTTGTATATACTCATAGCAAACTCAGGTGTTAAGTTGTGACAGTTATGTAGCCATATTGGGCTACTGAGAAACAAGAAGGATGTATCTGCTTCCTTGGGGAAACACCAAGGCTTGCAGACATAGAAAACTTCTTTAGGGGAGAGAATTAAAGGGACAAACAGCCCAGTGAAGACTGAGTATGCTCAGTGGCCATAGAATACTGAGTGTCTGTTGGCGGCGGGGTGGGTGGGGAGGGAAAACCAAGTGAGTGGAAGTAGAATGGAGTATCCTGGGGGGGGGGGGACATGGCTGGCTGGAATGCTGAATAGGAGAGCTCTGTACTTGAACATTTTATTGCAGGTCCCACTTGTTATTTATGATTGATTTATTAAAATATTTCTATGGCGCCTTGCCATTTATAGGAAACACTCATGTATTTGTATATGTTTTTACATGTACATGTTCATACACATGAAAACATAACAGATGAGGTGGTCATACATTCTGCCAATATTTATTGAAATAATGTTTGGGGGTAATTGCTTATCCTTGTTTTAGCCTTCTTGGTATCATGAAGCAAACCGATGAATCCTACTGGGCATGTTGCTAATCTTGCCTTGGTATGAATTGACCTGTAATCAAGGTCTGGAGTTCTTCAGAGCTTGGAAGCTCCATATTCAAGAACTATTCTGCTAATAAGGCAACAGAGACAGTAAATTGGATTGCTTTTTGCAAGCTCAGGAGACAATTAGCAAAGGCTGTTGTTCCCTCTATCAGCCTCTTTAATCACCTGTTCCCTTAAACAGTCATGGAAGACAGACACTTATCTCTGTTTTGCTTGGACAAGCAGACTTTTGGAGCAGACAAAGAGGGTAAATATGAAGATGAGAGTTCTCCCCCTCCAACTAAAGTATCTTTCAGCCATCCAAGTTTAAATATTCTTTTGGCATGGTCAACTCACACCATGGAACAGCACCCACACATGGAGAATCCTGATAAGAGTTCTGTAGAGCCATTCCCTGCCCCCTCCTCTCCCACCTACATGAGCCCACAGACACAAGGATGATAAAGGGACTGGAAACAAGGCCCTATGAGGAGAGACTGAAAGAACTGGGCATGTTTAGCCTTCAGAAGAGGAGACTGAGGGGAGATATGATAGCACTCTTCCAGTACTTAAAGGGTTGTCACACAGAGGAGGGCCAGGATCTCTTCTCGATCATCCCAGTTTGCAGGACATGGAATAATGGGCTCAAGTTACAGGAACCCAGATTCCACCTAAACATCAGGAAAAATTTCCTGACCGTCAGAGCAATAAGACAATGGAACCAACTACCTAGGGAGGCGGTGGGCTCTCCCATTCTGGAGGCATTCAAGGTGCAGCTGGACAGCCATCTGTCAGGGATATACTTTGACCTGGATTCCTGCATTGAGCAGGGGGTTGGACTCGATGGCCTGGTAGGCCCATTCCAACTCTACTTTTGTATGATTCTATGTACATGGAATGACAGGGGGAATTAGTCTAGTCCTTTGCCTCAAGCAGCAAAATGTCTTGGGCATAGGCAAATGCCCTGAGCATAGGCAAATATTTTGATTTGCAATGATCAACAATTGGTTGGTAGCTTAAATACGGTATCCATTCTAATCCTTCACTGAAGACTTTACCATCTCATTCTACATAAAGACATGATGAGGGCATCATCCAGTCACCCTTTGCATCCTCCCCACCCACCCCTCTGCCCTGATCTTTCATAGGATTTTTGTGCCATCAGACCCTTCTCTGTATTGGCAGCTCTTGCAAGCAGACATTTATGCTTGTGGGAGGTATCCAGATCCAGCTTTTACAGTTGTTTTTTTAAGGGAAGGGAAGTATCATATATAAAGTTGTATGACAATGCAAATTTAGTTTCTGCGTGCAGCACTTGTAAATAATTTACTAATAGAACAAAGCTTTCATTTGTTATTGAACATCTAAAACAATAGATCCTTTGTGATACTGTACCAAGCTAATATTTTAAAATGCATTTAACAACATATTTATTTGGGGCAGGATCCTGCCAAAATTAAGCATTTTCAAGGCCTATTCAGTGGGAGAGTTAAGTGCATGCTTAAATTTCTCTCATTGAAATCAAGGGGACTTAAAGGCCTTATGTTGACAGACAGACAAACAGATAAAATCACATGCAATAAAATAAATGGGATGTTCTCCAAAGAACAGCCTTACCAAAAATTATTATGGAGTGAAGCCAAAAAAATAAATAGAAATATCACTGGACTATTTTGAATGCTTATGAATGTCAAATAAATTGTACTACACCAATCTCTTGAAGATAGTATTCTTAATGTACAGCCAGCACATCATTTTATTGTAATCCTTCCATTCTAAGATTCAGATGCTTTTGGTCTGTACTATAATACATTAGTAGTGATAGTTGCATAAAGAGATTAAGCATAAGCAATGTATTAGTGTGTCGTACTGATTAATTCTATATTCATTCTTTCCTTAATTATTTTAAATATTAAGCTTAGAAGGCAGTCAAATTAAGAAGTTGTTGTGTGATCCCTTTGCTTATTACATGAATATTCTTTTCTTTCTTTCTTTCTTTCTTTTTGTCATAGGAGCCTTTTACAACCTTTTTCCTCAATGCAAATGATGGAAAATTTGATCACCCAGATCGAACCTTCTCTTCAGTGGCAAGATCTTGGAGAAATAGCCAAAGAGACACTTCAGATGTGAAGGTAGGAATAACATCTTGCACACATGCATGCAGCATAACTGAGTAACTGTTACTATTATAACATGCTATAAATATACCATAGACTCATATGAACTTCTGATTTTTGTTTCACATAAGAGCAAAAGGCGCATTCGCACTGGGCATTATTATTTGTAAAAGCCATATTTTACATACAGTGAGGAAAAAGCCTCTTCCAATATTTGAGTGCTTAAAAGGTCTTTTGTTCCTGCAAAAAATAAAATCTGTCCTAATTTAAATCAAATAATCACAAGACAGAGAAAAACCCAATAAATTGTTCTTTCCTGCTGTTTGCTCAGTATTTGGCCCATTCCATAAACACAGCAAGATTGGATTTGACCTTAAAGTGTCATATTGTTATAGCTTGCCTAGCTCTGGCTTTGCATTGCCTGGGGCAATTAATAAAGCATTAATGACAAGACACATTTAAAATGTGTGCTTTTCTGCAAGCCTTAGCTTTTACTTGACTATGCCTGGGGATATTATGCAACAATACACATTAGATTAAACCAATATCTACACAATACGTAGAAACAGCCGGAGAGCAGGATAATTTTATGATCGTTACTATGCACCATTGTTGTATATAAAGGTTTTTCTATGTTTACGCGGACTATCAAAGTGAACCCTGTGTTCTTGCCTTATTTTTAAAAAATAGGATACTCTCCTGATTATCAATTAGTATAATATTTCCAAACTGCATAGAAAATACTAGTAGTACATTGTTGTTTGATGTTAAATCATTCATTATTGTGTCTTGTTCTTAAAAAATTTTTTTAAAACAAAGTTACATTGTAATCAGACACCTGCTTGGATTTGAAACCAGAGAAAGTATTTAAAGTTATTCCACTGTATTTATAGCATACCTCTATTTGTCTTTTTAAAATGCACATTGCTAGTCTTTTTTATAGGCAGTTATGATCTCAAAATCCATTTATACTGATGTTACTAAGAGTTACATTATTTATGTATTGAATTTCTGCTCTGACTTGGAAGAATGAAATAATTGGTTGGACAAAGAAAAGGTAAACTCATAAACTGGTTCTAGGTCCTTGTATAATTTGGATTCCATTGGAAATCAATGTCATTTGATATATAATCAGCATTACAAAGAAAGCAATGCCTTTTGGCCAGGAAGCACCAACATCCGGTTACGTATTAAATAATTCACTTATTTTTTTGACTGAAAAACAACCAACACCTTTTACAATTCTTTCTTTTGTTTTAAAGCAAATTTATAGACCCAGTTCTCACATCACAATAAGCCAGAGTTCCTCCAGAACCCTGGCTAATCATGTATGAGCAGTGTGCGGAAACAACTAAACAAACCATGGGTCCATTGTCGTTGTTGGGGGTTATTTCCTTTTTCTTGTCAGGGGATAGACAAGCCAGAAGTCCAGGTTTGCACATCATTCTAAACAAAAGGTCTGCAGTTTGTTGTAATGCTTGTTAATGATAAGCCAGGATTCTGGAGGAACCCTGGCTTATCATGATGTGTGAACCCTCTTACAATTTAGCACCCCAATTTAGTAGGAGGAAATGTGCATGTGGAGAGGGGAGGCAGTATGTGCATTTCTGAGGCTGAAAACCCTGTTGTGTGTTTGTCCCTTGTGAAAGTGTAGTTTGACATTTTTTAAAATTTCATTTATTACATTTCTATACTGCCCAATAGCCAAAGCTCTCTGGGCAGCTTACAAAGATTAAAAACCTTAAAAATACAATATTGTACATAACATAAAAACAGTTTACATACAAACATATAAACAACACACACACACACACACACACACACACACACAATTTAAAATCCTAATGAAATGGTGTGAAATGCCTGAGAGTAGAGGAAGGTCTTAACTAGCACCAAAAAGTTAAGTGACAGCACTCAACAGTTTCATGTAGATTTCCCTTCACACCCCACGCTTCTGTGGGGGGGGGGAGGATTTTGCGCGGGGGGGGAGTGGAGAGCGAGGGCTAGGATGAGGTGATTTCACCTCCAATCAGGGCATCAGGCATACTGGTCACCCGATGGGGTCAGGCACAAGGGGTGGGCCCCCTGAGGCCATATTTAGGCACAGTAGACCCCACCCCATGCCTCTTTCTTTGCAGCTCCCTCCCGCCACTCCCGATGAAGCAGTGTGGGCTCCTCTGGTCGCCTTTTATGGGGCCGAGTAGAAATTTTGGCTCATTGTCCTAATTGGCTCGGGGAAATGTGCGAGTTTCGCCTACTCCATACTGTGAAATCGGTGGTGGGTTTATTGTTTTGGGTTACCTGTTAATTCGGTCACATTGGCCTTAGGTTAGGCGGTAAGTGCAGTGAATAGGCAGTGGGGGTTAGGGTTGCGGTGTGCATCCCATGGCACCTTTTAAGGTGATTGGCGAGAACCCGAGCCTCACAAATGTCGATGTCTTGTGGCTCCATTTGTGAGAGGTAGGGTCGCCTTTGGGGTCTGCCCATCTCACCCTCCTCGGTTGTCCCGTGGCGCCAGGGAACGGTGATCCTGGATAGATCCCCCAGCACCCCGTGTGCAGAATTCGAGGGTGCCGAGTCACCGCGCCGCCCTTGAGTTTGGGATGCTTTCGCCCAGACATGCTCCACTGGCCTTTTGGCCGGCCTTAGTTAATCCCGCACTTCTCCCTTCGCAGACCTTCGATTCAATAAATGTGGCCCTGATTTTATACCATAACTGTTGTCTCATCTCTTCATTTCCCCTTTACCCGCGCAAATTAATGGAGTCAACTCCTGCGGAACCCCATACTGAAAAATCCACAGGGTCAAGCAGTATTCCCCAAGCAGCACCTTCTGGAGCCAGCCAGCCAAGTAGGAGTGAAACCACTGCGATGCAGTGCTTCCCCACTCCCAACTCAGACAATTGCTCCAGAAGGAAACCATGGTCGATGGTATTGAAAGCCATGAAGAGATCAAGGGGAATCAACATGGTCATACTTCCCCTGTCTTCCTCCCAACATAGGTCATCATGCAGGGCAACCAAGGCCAAAACCCAGTCTGAAGCTCAAATGAAATGAATCCAGATAATTGGTCTTATCCAAGAGAGTCTGGAGTTGGTTGGCAAGCACCTGCTCAAAGGACCTTGCACAGGAAAGGAACATTTGCCACTGGCCTAACGTTATTAAGACTGTCCCTTTCAGAAAGGACAAAATGCAAACTTTTCTGATCAAAATTTTTTGTTTGCTCATCTGTTGTTTTAGTTAGAATCATTCTTAATATGTATATGTACATATTAATGTGAGCTGTTCAAGTAGTTACAGTGTGCTGACTTGATTTTGTAAGAATAAAAATAAATTAGAAGTACTCAAATTCCATCTTTGTGATCTATATTATAGATTTAAGTATATTTGCATTTCATACTTTGCCTAGACAGCAAAACAAGAATGAATTTAAATTAGTAGATTATCATTTTCTCCCATATCTATCCATCTATGATTGGCTCTCATTAATTTCCATATGATTATTATCAACTTCTACCTTGTCCACATGCTGAAGACATAGAAACTATAAGTCAACCCAAACATTGGCTCAGTTTAAACATCACAACAACCCTGGGTTGTGAGCATGCTAGTGCATGCTGCCCAATTGCTCCCACTGCAAGCAGGAGCAGCTAAACAACCCAGGGGCTATCTGTCCCTGGGTTGTTTAGCGTTGTGTGCAAACCATGAACTCTGGCTTGTCGGAGGAGAGACACTGTGTTCTCTCCCCCAACAAGCCAGAGTTCCTGGGTTGTTTAGCTGCTACCACTTGCAGCAGGAGCAACCAGGCTGTTTGCTTGCTTACAGCCAGGGTTTATCAACCATTGCTTGTTGTGACATGTGAACTGAGACAGGTTGTTTCTCAGCATCAGGTGACTCTCTCCACCCACCTGATATGTGATGGTGTTGGTGGTAAGCATGATCAGACTTGTTCCATTGGTTTCCAAAATTGGATGACAGCGTTTTGCTGCTGCTGCTGCTTCTTCTTCTTCTTCTTCTTCTTCTTCTTCTTCTTCTTCTTCTTCTTCTTCTTCTTCTTCTTCTTCTTCTTTAGTAAACCAAATTTCTAATGCCATGAACCAAATTATGTGTTGTTATTTGATTCTGGTACTTCAGTTTCTACTGCTAAGGAGACAATTTTTAAAAGTACCTTGTCTCTTGACAGTACTACAGCAAAATGGCACATCAGATAGAAGTGCAAATCTGCCCCATATGGATTGTGAAGGTTTTGCAAAAGAACAAATGTTTAAACACCTTTTCAAAAATTAGCCTCCTCTTAACATTATATAAATCGAATGATTAATTATTATGCTTTTATTTGTCCACATGAATTAGAATATATATTGTATTTCAAATGTGTTACAATCATTTCATTTAACGGAATATAATAGATTTTGATATTGAAACTCAATATTGATACTCAAAACAAAACAGTCCGTGTATGCAGTCAAAATCATCTCTGTTTGTATGGGAAGAAAGGAGGTTGCAAGCAAGACTGAGGCTCACACTTGCTCATTCTCATAACAGACCATTCCGTCTGAATTGGGCCAGTGTGTTGCACTGTTTAATTTTCAAATGCAGGAATTCCCTATTGTGAACAAAAGACAAATTTTGGACAAACTATTATAGTAGCACACAAATGAGAGCCCTGGATGAAAGAATTTATGTTTTGTCTCTCGTTTTAAACATAGACCTTTTCCTGTAGTAAACAGTACAAAGTGAAAAATGAATACTTGTGGAATGATCCGTTAGCATACATACTACTCGAAAATGACCATAACGTGGCCATTTCATTTTTCACTTTTCTTAGCACCTCCTTTTTTCTTCCCTTTCAATTTGTGTAAATTTGGCATCCAAAAGAGTAGTGTTCAAAAACTAATCTTCTTGAATGCCTCTCAAACATGTTATATTGCTCTTAGACAAGAGTGTATAGATGTCAGGAAAGGTAGCTATGATAAAATGTCATTAAGGTGACATATTGTAAATTAATACAGTTAATGGAGGTTCTTATAACTGAATGAGCCTCTCCCCCCACCCCCATATAAGGTGATAGTTGAATTAATGGATATCAGGGGACCAGCTTTTTGGAAAAAAGAAACAGGCAGGGGTAAGGGAAATGGAAGCTTTAAAACCTTGCACTGAATTATATTAGAAAAATGAAAACGTCTCTATTGGATTTGATTTCAGAGGGAGGCCATAAAATGGTATACTTCTGCCAAAACATATTACACTGAAATGTCAGATTTGAGGCTTATGGTATACAATTATGATAGTGTTAATAGTAGTCTTCTATAACATTAAGACATACTTTCAGAGTTTAATTTTTCAGTGGCTTGAATTTGTCCCAAGCTTGTAAATTAGAAAATGTATTTTGGCATTTTCTTCCTCATACAAAGATATAACACATGTAATACTATTAACAATACCTTTGGGTTTTAGCATAACTATTAAAATAAACTAGAGATCATATTTAAAGGTACAAAATGCCTGTTATAATTTTTTTTCCTTTAAAAAATCACTGATAGCTTTATTACATTGTTCTTTATTTAAAAAAAAAAATCAAAAAGCATACGGCTGAAATCCTATACCCACATCTGAGAATAGGTCCCACTGAACTTAGTGGACTTACTTTTGAGTAGACATGAATAGGATTGCAATGTAAGCTACTAAGACTATAAGAAAAGTAACTGCTAATTAAGTAATAGAAATCTTAACTATCTGGTATGTTTGGTAATATGGGGACTAAAAGAGGTACCAACTTGTAAAAATTCACATTATTTAATTTTACTTATTTTAAAAACTTATATTTTGCCTTTTTTCAAAAAATGAATTCAAGTTGGCTTACAAAATAAAACATCATACAATATATAAAACATATATAGCAAATAACAACTTCTGAAACAACAATAATAAGAAAACAATATTAATATAACAGGCCAAGAGAAGTAATCGCTTTAGAAACATACTGTACCTTGTTTAATTAGAGAAAAAAATCTATCTTCATTTAAGAAAGACTGGAAACCTCTGGTGGACTTCTTGGGAGGAGGGAAAGTGACTCAATAACTTTGGGTTTTGATTTTTGAATATTGGTAAGGCGATAGAAATTCTTTTTGTGAAAATAGAGAAAACTTAGATTGGATAAGGATTGGTAATGTTTGTCAGACAATGAGGCGGAAGCCAAATATGATTTGTTGTTGTTTTGGAAAATTAAAAAAAAAATTAAAATAGAAACATACTGTACCCTAAAAACAGTAGTTGTAAAAGGTTATTGTCAAGGAATTTAGATTGTTCTGTTAACCATTAAAATTCTAGAGCGTGACTTTGGAATTACACATTGGCATGATTTAGCTAAATG
This sequence comes from Shinisaurus crocodilurus, assembly GCA_021292165.1. Taxonomy (NCBI): domain Eukaryota; kingdom Metazoa; phylum Chordata; class Lepidosauria; order Squamata; family Shinisauridae; genus Shinisaurus; species Shinisaurus crocodilurus. The sequence goes on along the minus strand of CM037878.1, from coordinate 258,417,976 downwards.
TAAACACTTGAAGTCCCATTTTTTTAATGGAAGAATTGAGCTTTACTGTACAGTCCTATACAGTCCTATATTTACGCAGAAGTGCATTCCAGTTAGTTCACTGGAACTTACTCTCAGGTAGGTGTGTATAGGATTGCAGACTAAGGGTACAATCCTATGCATGTTTAGACTAAAAAAGTCCTACAACTCCCAGTATTCCCCAGCCAACCATGCTGGCTGGGGAATACTGGAAGTTGTAGGACCTTTTTCTGTCTAAACATGCATAGGATTGTGCCTTAAATCTCTCATGTTCTTAAATATCTTACATTCAGATTAACAGGAATTTAATAGCACTGAAATTTGGCTCAATCTTGACACAGTGCATGTTCCTGGTCCTGCATATTGCAGTGATCTTCTACAGGTGTAGGACATCTCTGTGCATAGTGCATAGATATCAGTGTATGAACTACTTCACTCTGAGTTAGACTACTGGTCCATCTAGCCTTATTAGCATTATCTACCCCAGAGGTGCAGAATGTCTTTCAGCCTGAGGGCCAAAATCCATTTCTTCGGGGCTGCATTCCAGTGGTGGGCCAGGCTTAAGTCAAAAGAGTAGGGCCAACAAACCAAAAATACCAGCAGATTGTAGCTTAAAGCTCTTAGTGCCATTAGCTAAGCCTTAGGAGAGGCATTTCAATCTTTTAGAGTGGTGAGAAAACTGCTCAAAACCACCAAATAATCAGAAAAAGGAGTGGGGCCAGGGGAAAGGGGCATGGGCTCTTGGGGAACCCTGGGCCTGAGGTTCTGCACCCCAGATCTACACTGCATAGCAGCAGATTTCCAAGGTCTCAAGCAAGAGGTCTGTCCAAAGCCTCCTATCTGAGAGGCTTTGCATACAAAATACGGTATGTGCTCTACCACTGAGCTATGGCCCCTCACAGAAAGCCACATACTCACCACAAGATCTTTGTCAGTAGATCTGAATCACCCAGTATAAACCTGTGCTCAAATTACAGCTGTTACTGTCTTTATAGGAGGCGGCTTTTGACTAAAATGGGGGGGGGGAGTTGGAGCCTTGGGCTTGTAGGATCAATTAGTCCCACACACACACATCTTTCCCCCTGATCATTCAAGCACTAGTGCAAGTGGTGAGAGGGCAGGAGAAAGCATCAGAATTAAGGTAAAAGATAGAAAAGATGGTAGAATGAAGGGGGAGAAAGAGATTATTTGAGGGCCTGGTCTTGGTGAAGTGGAGCCCGCAGGCAGGTCAGAAGCAGAAGAGACAGGTCTTTTAGGATTCCAGATGGAGCCCAGGCAGTAGACAACTTGTTCTGACAAGAACTCAGCTTGGTGCCTAACACTCCACCGCCTCTCCAAGATGCTGCCTACTCTCCTCTTTTCTCAGGTACAAATTTGGAGGATTTATGTATCCTCTAAATAAGTAAATATGTATTATTTATTACATTTCTATACCGCTCAATAGGCAAAGCTCTCTGGGTGGTTCACAACACTTCTGCTGAAGGTGGCGGAAGGTGGAGGACAGTGGTGGCAACTGGCTTCCCCCCTTCTCCTTCTTCTCAAAAGCTTGCACTGAAAAACAAGGAATAGAAAAGGGGTTGGAATGGCAAGCTGGGCTTGGGAACCAGGGAGCTGGATTGGGACAGAGAAAAAAGGGGAGACTAAGTTGAAAATATATGAACCACTAAGTAATCACTTGGTGTAAGCAGGCTGGCAGAAAATGAAAAGTAACGCAGCGGGGGTAGGGCAGAATATGTGGTTACAAAATGGAAGTGTAGGTTTTGTGACACAACGCTCATTGGAAGAGACACAAAGCTTCACCAATACAAACCAGTTTAATTTTGAAGTTGGTAGAAAATTAACATTTTTTGTGATAAAATGAATGAATGAATGAATGAATATATTTATTACGGGTCAACGACCAGCTCCCAATAATAAAACAGTATCAAATATACAAACATATAACGTACAAAGCACCATTATAACAATAATACATTCCAAGGTGTATAAAATTTATATCAGATTTAAAAAAAACAAAAAAAAACAAAACCATAACCAGGGTAAAGGATCACTATCTTAACAAGGAAGTGCGGCAAGCTATGGCAGCTGTACAAAATTTGGCCACTGTGATAAAGTAGTATTCCTTTCAGATTGATTAGTGTTAAAAGTGGGCATACTGAAGATGATATTGGGCAGCATGCTCATGTGTCACCTAAAGAGCTTGCATCTCCAGGTTTGAAAAATACTTCTTGCTCCTGGCTGGTTTCCACAGGTGATGACTCTGAAGGCTGGAAGTCCCTGCCAGGCAGTTGAGTATAATGTAAGAAATATCCCATACCATAAAAACAAACCACCAATAACATGGCTTATATGAAAATATCACATTTCTGAATATTACTTATTTATTTTAATGAAGGATGTCTAAGCAAATGTCTCTGTTGGAATTTATATGGTTGCTATATTTATTAATAAATCAGTGATTTAGATTAAAAATGTGCCATAAACAAGCTTAAACAACGTAATAACAGGCTTTTTTTCCATTGAAAACTAGGTTACAAAAGGATAATGTTAAAAAGTTCTTGAACAATTTCTGTCTACACAAATAATACAGAAATGAGTTTGAAAAAGTACTACCACATAAGGCAATTAAGTGATTATCTAGTAATATCATTTGTTTCTTCCACTATAGGAGTTAATTCCGGAATTTTATTACCTACCAGAAATGTTTGTCAACAGTAATGGATATAACCTCGGAGTCAGAGAAGATGAAGTTGTTGTGAATGATGTTGAGCTTCCACCTTGGGCAAAGAAGCCTGAAGACTTTGTGCGTATCAATAGGATGGTAAGAAGTATTTTAATCACACTTTCAAACTACTTTAATGATATTACACACTAAGATATCACTAGCTCTTTTATCTCTATGGGGCAATAGTTGAAAATGTAAGGAAGAAAAAGCAGATGATGGAGCTGGTTGATTGCATTCATTCTATAATTGACAGTGGGTGTGTCCAGATGGAGCGCTCTTGGCACTACCAATCAAAAGGCATTAGGCACTTATTCCATCTTTTCCTCAACTGATTTTTTCTGGTAAGAAAAAACACAAAAGAAGTAGTGGGAAAACACAGGAGGGTCACAAACTGAAGATAATGACATCTGGAAACACTGTAAAATTCTGTGAATGAGGCAGGGCAATTACAGAATAAAAGCCTTGACCGAAAGCACCCAGTGTTCCATTATATACAGTAGATTTTAATGGATATTCCTTTAATAGGGACTCATAATTCTGATTGTGCTGTGTTTGTATCTTTATATGTGCTTGTACCAAATATCTTTATTGTTTTTGAACTGCTTTGTGTGGGTATATCTGTAAAACGTGGGACAGAAATGTATTTAATGGGATGGATGGATGGATGGATGGATGAACAAATAAATAAATAAATAGTGATCAGTGCCTGGATGGGAGACCATTCAGTGCCCCCATGTATGTCACTCTGAGCTTTCTAAAGAAAGAACAACATATTAGTATTCATTTTTTAAAAAAATAATCTAAATTAGAATTTGTGGGTACTAGCATTTAATAAGAATATTTAGAAGTGTTCATTAAGGTGCACTTCAACAACTCAGAGCTGCTTTCTCTCTGCATAAATCAACACATTTGAGAGGCTCTTCACAATGTATCCAGCAGTGTAACCCTTAACACACATTTCCTTCTATAAAAGAAAGTGCTTTCTTAAGTACCTTTATGTCAATACTACATTTTCATATAAATATTACATGTTAATGGGCAATATTCATCTTGCAAGCTTCTCACTAAGCAGCACAGTCATGTTGTGAAATTTGGGTAATACGTTTGTGAATAACTGAAACAGCTATCGTGGCATTCTATGGAAAACTGTATGAGCAAGTAGAATGCAGAACTGCTTGGTATTGGGAGCTACCCCTGTTGCTCTCGCTCCCCTATCCCATCCCTAAAATGGCCCTGCAAGGTGACACCAGCAAGTGCCAGGTTTAATTCTGGGTATCTCCAGCTTTTCTTTTTTTTTAAGTAGCCAGTTATGTGAAAGTCCTCTCTTTGCCTGAGATCCCAGATTCTGCCAGTGGAAGCAGACAGTACCTGGGCTAGATGGTCCAATGGTCTGACCTGGTATAACGGAAAAAAGGAGAGAACTAGGTTCTCAGGATGCAAAAATCTTTATTAAAGGAGCCCGACACGTTTCGGCCTGTGTATTTTTCAAGGCCTTCCTCAAGGGGCTGTGAATATTCAAAATACATACATTAAATTAACTTAACATGGTTGGGACAACACATAATAAAAATACTTTCTCATCGTGTATGGAATTTCTTTACATTCTTATTAGAAATCATTTCAAAACATTTTCTTAAAAATGAGAAACAAGTACTGCTTTTTAAAAAAAAGAAATACATTTTCTTTATATAAATAATAACTTACTTGTAAAAGAGTCTGCAGATTACTTAAACAACTAGTGTCTTTCACTGTTTCACTGGCGACTGAAAAAATGGATCTTTTTGAACATGATTATATTATGGTAAAGTTTTTTTCTTTTTTCTCGATGTTATCTCGTTGGCAAAATGTCAAGGACACCCAGTCAGGACACAGCTTGTTTTAAAACACCACAGTGATTTTGCAGTCACATTAATGGGAACAGTTCCAAATCCTCATTAAGACCTCTTGGTTTTAAAGTATTTAATTTAATTATCCACTGTATTTCCCTTCTTAATAATTGTTTTTCATTGTTAGTGTTAATTTTGTCCAGAGCCCAAAAAGTAAGGTCTGTAGGGGAATGTTGTTGTTCTGTAAAATGCTGAGTTAGTGGAGCACCTTTTTTTTTATTTTTATGTTACTAAGGTGCTCTCCTATACGTTTTTTTAGGGGTCTGATAGTTTTTCCCACATAAACTTTTGGACATTTACACTGGATGGCATAAACAACAAAGGAACTGTTACAGGTGGTAAAGCAATTTAGAAAATATTTTTGTTGGTCCGAGGGATTTACAAATGCTGTGGTTTTGTTGGTGTATTTACAATAACAGCAATGTCCACAGGGGTGGTGTCCTATTGGCCTGTGAGAATCAAACAGAACATTCGAAGGGCTTCCATAATTTTCTTTGAATTCACTTCTTATTAGTAGATCTCTAAAATTTCTTGTTCTCTTAAAGGAAACCATTGGTTGATTTTGGCAACCAGGTATCTCTTGTATCATATGCCAATGTCTCCTAATACTGCTCTGTAGATTATCATTTATTTTATCATAAGTCAAAGTGCAATGGATTCGTGTTTGCACTTCAACATTCTTTTTTTTTAGGAGTTCTGCCTGTGTTTTTCTTTCAACCTTCTTGAAACCCTCTGTAATGACAGCATTAGGATAGCCTCTCTCTTTTAATTGTAGTGCCAATGTGTGTGACTCTTGTATGAAGTCTGATGTTTTTGAACAGTTGCGTCTTAATCTTAAAAACTGTCCATATGGGAGATTATTCCTTAAGGAATGGTGATGGGAGCTGTCATACCGAAGATATCTGGGCACATCTGTAGGTTTTTTGTAATTACAAGTAATGAGATGTTTGCCCTCTTTTCTTATTGTCAGATCCAAAAAATGGATTTCTAAGACATTATGCTGGACATCAAATTGGATATCTTCATTCCTAGAATTTATGTATGTTATAAATTGTTGTAATATTACTGCATCACCCCTCCAAATTGAAAAAACATCATCTATGTACCTAAGCCATATCACAATATGTTTACTATATTGACCCACAGATGAAAAAAGTTCCCTCTCATACTCAGCCATATATAAATTAGCCACTTCTGGGGCCATGGGGCACCCCATAGCCACCCCCTTAGTTTGCCAATAAAATTTGTTGTTAAATTTGAAATAATTTTTACATAAGGACATCTCAGCAAGGGAGAGTAGAAAATGGGTGGGAGGATTTTTTTCTGTTCTTAAATCTAAAGCATGGTGGATAACAGATAAAGCCTCTTCCTGAGGTATGTTAGTATATAAAGATCTAACGTCCATTGTTAACAAAATATCCTTTTCTTCTATACAGATTGCTTTTGTTTTATTTATAAAGTCTGAAGAATCCCGTACATAAGAGGGTATTAGAGGTATGAAAGGTTTTAAGAAATAATCAACTTATTGTGAAAGAGGTTCCAGCACAGAACTGCAGCCTGATACTATGGGCCTGCCTGGAGGAGGACACACTCCCTTATGAATTTTTGGCAAAGTATAAAAAACCGGAATTCTGGGTTTTTCTTTACATAAGAAGCCAAACTCATTTTCTGTAATGAATCCTAGGCTGACCCCCTCATACAAAATGTTTTTAATTTCTTTTGCAATCTCATTAGTAGGGTCGTTTTTGCATACCTGATATGATTCAGTGTCTGCTAATTGGCGTAAAATCTCTTTTTTATAATCTGTGCTGTCTTGGATCACAATAGCTCCCCCTTTGTCTGCTTCTTTTATGACTATGGAGGAGTCTTGAGATAAATTTAACAATATCTTTCTTTCCTCTTGACTGATGTTATACCATGGACGCTTTTCTGTTTTTTCTATCTGTTCAAGGTCTTTTAGCACTAATCTTTCATAAACTTGTATAGCTGGGTCTACAGGGGCAGGAGGCATGAACTTCGAAGGTAATCTAAAACGTGTATGAGTATCTGTAAATCTGGATACATTAGTCCCAAAATATTGACGTAATATTTACAGATTTACAGATACTCATACACGTTTTAGATTAATGATTTGAACGTGGGTTGCACCACAAGACCTTCCTAGTATCTCCATAAGTACTGGTGATTTTGTTAACTGCACAGTGTTAGTGATGGGCTTAGCTTCATAATTCTTAGTATGAACCATGGCAGATTCTAAGGCTTGTCTTAAAATGAGGTGAATGATACAACCCTGAGATTTTCTTTGGCTAGGATTTTCATAGCTGGATGTTTGGAGTGTTTAGTGTTGGCCAAAAAGTGCCTGTGCTCCACATTCACAAGTGCATGATGGTAGTTTTGTGCCCAAATCAAGCACTCTTATTCCAAACTGCATACTTACTTTGTGGCGAAGACTACTTCCACCTATTGAGTAAGGGACGGTTGCTAAGCCAGCACACAGTTCAGTGCGGGGGGTAAACTGGGGAAGAAATGGGGGCCATGGGTGTTTGAGTATTCTGCATTCCCATCTTCTTGAATGCCTTGGGGGAAATGGATGGAAGAGATTCAGGAGTATGGTCTTAAGGCAGTGTTCTCCAACCTTGGGTCCCCAGATGTTTTTGGCCTACAACTCCCAGCATGCCCCAGCCAGCGTAGCTGGCTGGGGCATGCTGGGAGTTGTAGGCCAAAAACATCTGGGGACCCAAGGTTGGAGAACACTGTCTTAAGGTATAGTCTACTCTCCTTGGTGAGCCCCCTCTCCTTTACTTAGTTGTGCAGGATGCTTTGTTCTTCCAGTTCCAATTACGATGGTGGAGTTTGGATTCTAGAGGGTGTTACAATCTGAAATTATGAGGCCAAGTACATTTAAGGTTCTGGAAAGTTATTATTATTTGTATTATTTATTTTTCTGTCTTTTCAATTTACCGTAGCTGCTGTTGGATATTTGTGCAGTGTTCCACTTGTGCTAGATGTCCCATCATCCAAGTCCCCCAACACCAATTTCCTATGTGTTTGGTCTGTATTTACATTTATAGTTCTGTGTATATTTTTTCTGTGTTTCATGGCTGGGACTTTTATACCTCTGGTGCTGTGCCATGATTGTCTTCAGGGTCCCTTCTATATGTGGCTATAGAAGGCAAAATTGGAAGGGAGGCTGTCATCATGGACTTTCTATTGACTCCAATGGGTGTTTTGCTGGCTGCTGAGACCAAGTCTTTGTGAAAAATAGGATCTAGGCTAAGTGGCCACTCCTCCACCACTCCACACACCATGTCCCTAGCACCTCGTATTTGTTGGCGTGTGTGCGAGTTGGGAGATTTATAATCCTATCTCTGTGTTAACAGACGCCTGAAATTCCACACACAGATCTTCCAGATCTCACCTCCCTGCGCAGTGTGCAGCGTGCTGGTTCGGTACCAGTTTGGCCAGCCCAGTCTGCCCTGTAATCAGACTTGTTTCCAGCTTCCCCGTTGCAGATTAATCCATGGAGTCAGGAAACACTCTGGAACACCACAGGTCTAATTCTACCTGTTTATTTACTTAGCAAGTAAAGTTCTACAGAGTATACATTTCCTAGTTACAGTCCATGTGCAGAGTATAAATGCATAGCAAGCATTACATCCAGTGGAGTAAGTTGAGCTTCACTCCACCTCAGCAAAGACGTTACATTGTTGCAGGAACAAAGTCTAGCAAGAAGAACAAGAAGAAGAGAGAAAGCAGTCCACCTTCTCTCTAAGACGGCTTCAGACAGAAAACAAGTTAGCACGTCATCAGAACATACAAACCATGTGACCGGCTCATATTGTTCTCACAGTCTAGGTTCCCATGCGAAAACACAAGGTTCCCAGTAAGACACAACAAACCTGTTTACAGCCATTCTGTCTCTTCCATGTGTAAACAATGTGCTGCAGCTGGTAAAGTGATACATATCACAACATCCCCCCACAAGCTGAGTACATCTTGTTTCACATTTGCTCAATGAGGCCTAGTGCCGTCATTAGCTTCCTGTGTCTTACTACAGGCAATGGTTTTGTGAAAAGATCCGCCACCATGTCCCCTGTTGCACAGTATTTGAGTGTTACCCACCCTTTCTGCACTCAGTCCTTTACATGAGAGTAACGAACATCAATGTGCTTGGTTCTTGGCCTACATTTTTTTTCAGTTTGTGCCATGCTTATGCAAGCCTGGTTGTCTTCAAAAATTGTAACACCCTTGTCTACTGGCAATTGCAGATCAGTAAACAATTGTTTGAACCATTCAATCTCATTGCATGCTTGAGATAAACTGATGAATTCAGATTCTGCACTAGATACAGCAACACAAGATTGTTTTCGTGTATACCAGTCAATTAGACTTTCACTATACAAGAATACAGTTCCACTTGTGGACTTTCTATCTGTTGCAGCTCCCCAATCAGCATCAGTGTACACACAAAAACCTCCCTTTGTGTGTGATGACAATTTCAGTTTGCAATTCATGGAACCTTTTAAATATCTTAACACACGTTTCACAGCTAGCCAATCATACATAGAAGGATTTTGCATTTTCCTGCTAAGTATGTTCACAGCATTGCTGATGTCTGGCCTACTCACATTTGCCAAATATAGCAGGCTTCCAATAACACTCTGGTATTTTCCAATATCCTCAAATTCAGTGTTATCTGTGTGTTTTTGATATTCAAGAGTCATTGGAGTGGTAACTGGGTTACAATTCTCCAATCCATGAATCTCCAGCAATTTCTGAATTTTCCCACTTTCTTCAACCAAGAAAGAACCTTCCTCATCCTGGGATAATTGCATTCCAAGATAGTGTTTTACCACACCTAGATCTTTCAGTTCAAAGTGTGCTTGCAATTCTCTTGCAATTTTGTCTTTTTGACTTACTGATTCTGTTATCAGTAATATATCATCAACAAAGACTAGCAAATACACCCAATGTCCCAATTCTGTGTGACACGTGTACAGACAGTGATCAGCCTTGCTTTGTTTGAATCCCAAACTAATCAAAACTCTGTCTAATTTTTGGTTCCAGCACCTTGCTGCTTGTTTCAGCCCATATATGGATTTGTGCAAACGACATACAAGACTGGGATTTTCTACAAAACCTTTTGGTTGTACCATGTAGATTTCCTCTTGTAAATCACCATATAGGAAAGCAGTTTTTACATCAAAATGAAATGCCATCATTTTTCTTTGTGCTGCCAATGTCAACAACAATCTTACCGTTGCATACCTTGTTGGTGGTGCAAACGGAATCAAAATCTATCCCATGCTTTTGTGCAAACCCTCTTGCCACGAGTCTTGCCCTGTACCTTTCCACCTGCCCCTGGTGATTTGTTTTCACCTTGTACACCCATTTACAGGTGATGGCTTTTCGCCCCACAGGTAAAGATACCAGACTCCATGTTTTGTTAACATGCATGGCATTGATTTCATCCTGCATGGCCTCAAACCAATCATTTCTCACTGCTGGTTCCATGCCCTGGATTTCCTCAAAACTTTGAGGTTCTAAAGCTATTTTGAGAGCTTTATGTACAACAGTTTTCCCACTTTGGAATTCATCCTGATATCTAACAGGTGTTTTACGTTCTCGGGTTGAACGCCTTAGAGATTGTTCACCTCCCTCTTGTTCCCCAGATATCTGCCCAGTGGCCTGTTCTGTTTCAGAAACATCCAGCTGTGTCTCAGCCATTGAATGCATTGGCAATTCCACCAGCTGTTTCTTTTCATGTGTTTGCTCATGAAAAATCACATCTCTGCCTTAAAATTACCTTTTTGGGTTGTGGTGACCACAGCCTATAACCTTTTGTTTGTCCATCATACCCCAGCAGAAAACATTGAAAGCTTTTAGCCTGTATATGAACAAAACATTTGCACCCAAAAATTCGCATGTGTGCTATCTTTGGCTTCCTCCCATGAAACATTTCATATGGAGTTTTCCCAGTTGTGGTGTTGGGTAATCTATTCAGCAAATAGTTAGCATTCGAAAGTGCATCCCCCCAGAAATGGTTTCCCAACTTTGAGTCAGCTAATTCAGCCCTCATCATTTCTTGGGGTGTTTCGTTGTGCCTTTCTGCTACATCCTTCTGGAACGGCGTGAGTTAGGGCCTGTGATTTTGTGCCCAATGCCCTGCACTTCCAAGAATTTCTTAAATCTTGTACTCATGTACTCCCCCCCACCATCTGTGAGCAATTCAGCTATGGCGTATTGTTTGGACCTGTTACCAGCCCATTTCACAAAAGATTCAAATCTCTCACAAACCTGAGACTTGTGTTGCAGAAGATAAACAAATCCAAATTTACTATAATGATCAATGATGGTCATATAGTACCTGTTTCCCTCATAGCTCTCCTCAAATGGCCCAGCAACATCAGAGTGTACCAGCTCAAATATTCTTGTGCTCACTCTATCACTGTGTTTCTGAATGTTAGTCCTGTGTGACTTAGCCTGACTGCATACTTCACATTCCACATAATTAGAACAAGGTTTCATTTTCATGCCCTCACACAGACCCGGCATCTTCTCGATGCTCCTGTGGTTTGCATGTTCAAAACGCTTATGGAATAAATGTACACAATCATCATGAGGTTTACAATTTGCATATTTCACACTCTCATCATGTGTTACAAATGGATTTATAACATACAGAGAATTCTGCAAATCACCTTTTGCACAGACTTCACGTGAAATCACACATGTGCTGTCTGAAAAACACATTTCATAGCCATTTTGAGCTAATTGGGAAATACTTATCAGATTTGTGTCCAGTTCCGGAACAAGCAATGCTCTTTGTTGACCCAAAGTAGTAAATTCAATTGTTCCTGTTGCTGAAACATTTATACATTTCCCGTCAGCTAATTCCACATGCTGACCTGGACATCCACCATCTTCCAGAGATTGAAATACATTCCTGGAGTTAGTCATGTGACAAGATGCTCCAGAGTAAGACCCAAAAAACATCAGAAATCCCCACCCTTGCAATCAAACTTTCGCCCGTTTTAACTGCCTCCTCAGGTGTGCTTGTTGTTTCTTGTTTGTTTCCTGTCTTTTTCTGTTTCATTTTACAATCTCATCTCAAATGATTTGTAGATCCGCAAGTGAAGCATTTTTTCACTTTTAAAGCAGTGGCTTGGGTTACTCCCTGCTTGTTGTTTGCAGCTTGGCTGTTTGCCACACCAGCCTGGCTTTCTGCAAACTTACGGCCAGGGTTGTTTTTCTTTCCTTGTCGCTTTTCCCACTCAGAAAGAAGTTTGCCTGACACATATTCCATTGTCAGGTTTTGATCTGGCTGCCCCTCCATCAAAGTGACAATTGTATCATAAGATGGATCAAGACTTTATAGCAGAGTGTACACCTGGTTCAGTGGATCAATAGTCATCCCTTGAGCCCTCAGCGTGTTAAACAAGTCTCTGACAATGCTCAAATGCTCTGGCATAGAGCCACCTGGTTGCAAGCTTAACTTGTATAGCTTACGTGCCAGCAAAATTCTGCTCCCTGCTGTTTGCATTTGATACATGTCTTTCAACACATTCCAGCATTCCTTTGCTGTGTTTTGAAATTGGATAAACGGCACTTGTGAGCCTTCAACAGATAAACAAAGAATCGCTCTGGCTTTCTCATCCCGAACTTTCCATTCATCATATGCCTGATCGTCCACTGCAACTGGATCCTGTGTTACTACAGACCAGAGTCCCGCATGGGTTAAATAATGCTGCATCTGAAAACTCCACAGCGCATAGTTAAATCCAGACAGTCTCTCCACAATTTGTGGATTCAGGGATTGTGCAGCCGCCATTTCTGTGACCGGGGGATTCTCCTCCTCCTCCCCAGAAACTTCAGCTTCGCTCTCTCCCTCCAAGCTCTCGGCCTGAGAACTTTCCTGTAAGCTGTCTGTGTCAGCTAACAGTTTCCTCCCCCTTCTTCTGCCCTCTTACCGGGTGAAGGTCCAGGAGATAGTTCTTCTTTGATGTCTTCCTCCTCTGCCATTAATCACTGCAGTTCACCAGAGTCAAAGCTGTTGCCAAAGCTGTGTTAGAAAACAGGTCCTGGTTCTGGTTCTGGTGCTGGTGCCGACCTCCGGTCTGGGCCCATAACCCTGTTGGAGTGTGTGTGAGTTGGGAGATTTATAATCCTATCTGTGTGCTAACAGACGCCTGAAATTCCACACACAGATCTTCCAGATCTCACCTCCCTGCGCAGCGTGCAGCGTGCTGGTTCGGTACCAGTTTGGCCAGCCCAGTCTGCCCTGTAATCAGACTTGCTTCCAGCTTCCCCATTGCAGATTAACCCATGGAGTCAGGAAACACTCTGGAACACCACAGGTCTAATTCTACCTGTTTATTTACTTAGCAAGTAAAGTTCTACAGAGTATACATTTCCTAGTTACAGTCCATGTGCAGAGTATAAATGCATAGCAAGCATTACATCCAGTGGAGTAAGTTGAGCTTCACTCCACCTCAGCAAAGACGTTACATTGTTGCAGGAACAAAGTCTAGCAAGAAGAACAAGAAGAAGAGAGAAAGCAGTCCCCACCTTCTCTCTAAGATGGTTTCAGACAGAAAACAAGTTAGCACGTCATCAGAACATACAAACCATGTGACCGGCTCATATTGTTCTCACAGTCTAGGTTCCCATGCGAAAACACAAGGTTCCCAGTAAGACACAACAAACCTGTTTACAGCCATTCTGTCTCTTCCATGTGTAAACAATGTGCTGCAGCTGGTAAAGTGATACATATCACAACAGTATTATCCCTCTTTGCAGAGTCATCATCATGATAGCATAGCACTGACTTTAGTTTCCACAAATGTAACAATATCACTATGTTGTCATAACTTCACTATGCCAATATAACTTGGAGTTGCAACTTGCAATAACACAAGAGGATTTTGTAGCAATTCTATTCTCATCTGCCTTAGGTGATATAGATTGCACCATAAATTTGAAAACATCACCATTCAGTTTGAAGCTGTGCCTCCCACCTTTTGAAGACACCCAAGCCACAAGAGCATATTCTTGGTTTATAGATTTCATAGATCATAGAGTTGGAAGGAGCCTACAAGGCTATTGAGTCCAACCCCCTGCTTAATGCAGGAAACTAGAGGAGGGGTCTCCCATCCAAGTAATAACCAGGCTTGACCCTGCTTAGCTTTCCACGCTTTGGGGATAATCTAGCATTTCAACTTGCTTAAAATACTCTTAACACCAAAAAGCATTCACATCAGCAAGCTAATAATAATGGTAACAATTCTAATAATGATAATAGTTGATGTTAGTAGTTACTATTGTTGTATAATCTATCCAATGGTTCTTAGGGTGCTTTGCATAAAAATAATGCTATAGTAACACATTAAAGGGGAAACCGTAAACACTGAATGAACTTAACTGGAGGGTTACCTACCACTGTAGTTGTAGTGCTACAATTTCTAAATGTTAATACATTTTTATCAAGAGCAGAAATGTTGATAACAGACCTGGGAGGAAAATATAGAACACCTTAAAAATAAGTATTGTGCATTTAATCCATTGTTTACCCATGCCATTTGAAATCGTCATTTGGTTCCTTTGTGATTTTGCAGACTATCGCATGTGTGAAATAGCACATGTTGATGATTACTGATTCAGTACTTCCCCTCATAAATTGTGTGTGTGTGTGTGTGTGTGTGTGTGTGTGTGCTGAACCTGTTTATACGTTCATAGAAGCTTTATATAATAGAAACACTGTAGTATTGCATGATAAATTACTCCCACCTAATTTAGAATTAAACAAGCGACATATTACTGCCAAGTAAATGGAGGATGTTTTGTGTTTTATAAATATATGCTGTGAGAGAAAAATAGTCTCTCATTGAAAGAAATTTCTGTGAAAATTGGTCTCTTTAGAAAGGCTGGAGAAGTGATTAAGTCAGGTAACTTTTAGGAGATGTTTCAGTAGATTTTAAGAGCATTCAATTTATACATCAGTGATTGTTGGCCCAGTTTAATTTATCCATAGCAAGCTAGACTGATTACTACTGACATACCCATGAAACATTAATAAAGCATTGTGTTCAATGCTAACATGATTATGGTCTGACCTCAGTGATGTCACAGAGGACAGAAGCAGTAAGTGTCCCCGCTAACATTACTCTAATGCTGGGTTCATCAATCATAATCTACCGGTTTACAAAAAAAGGGGGGAAAGCCTTCCACAGATGTGACTTCGTAGTCTTGCTGAGCTTTTTGATCCCAGCAGACTTGTGGTTGCCCTGAGAGCCAGAAATAGAAAGCATTCAGCCAACAGACGAAGCATGTTAAATCAAGACAAGAAACTGTAGTGTGAAAAGTCACTGCACACACTGTATAATAAGCATTCTGTAATTTGAAGATGTGATCTGCCGCAATCCAAGATTAACTATGATAATATTTTAATTATTAAGCACCCACATTGTAATGAATTACAATTTATAGTGTTGTGTGAAACAAGTAACCTAAATAATACTTTTGAATTCAGAAACTGTCTTCCTCTAGCTAGTATACTAGGTTTCTGTGTTGTTTGAAACTACAAAGTTCACAGATTTACAGATATATTACACAAGCACAAAAGCTGGTATCTACATGCAGTAAATCCCTCCTGTGCTTTGCCTCATACAGCTGTTTGTTTATGTATCTAAGGGGCATAGGAATGCCCCTTTAATTAAGGCAAATAAATAGCAAAGAAAGAAAGAAAGATTGGACATACACTTTGCCAGCAGTTGCTGCTATAGGCCTTAATGAGACAGGAAAACCTTAATAACTTTTGAACTGTTACTCAGAACATCACTAAACAAATGGATTACCTTCCTAAACAGGACTGAATAAAGTGCATCAATAGTTTTCACGAAAATGTGGAAGAAATAAATGATATAATTCTTTAAAAATTGGAACATAAAGGGTAAATTTGTCAATTTGTAGCATTTTTAAAATTGCTGTACCTGTGGCAATTGTTATTTGAATGGTTTGGAATTTGGCAGAATTATGGACCCTATCAAATATGCCGTGGATGCCAAGTTTCAAGTTATTAGATCAACATGTGTCATTTTTAGAAGCAAATCGAATTTTGAGACTTGGGTTTGCACGTCACGCTAAGCCACCCTGTGAATAAGCCATGGTGGGTTGGTTGTTCACTGAACAACCCACAGTACACCCAACAGATGATCGAGCTTAACGTGGCTTGTTCTCCCCTCCTGCTCCCTCAGCCCTCCACCTAGCTCCAGCATGTATCCCAGGCATTTTTGTGGCAAAACTCATCTTGGTTCCTCACCCCAGCCCCCTTCCCACTCTGATCGCTACCCTTTTCATTCACCACCTTTAAAAAAAAAAGAAGTTTGCGCTTCAGGAGTACGGAAATGTGTTCATTATCTTTTTAATCTTATTTTTCCTCGTTCTTTCACAAGAGCACATTTTTGCCTGTCCAATATGTGGTCTTCCCTGGTCAATTTATTTGTATGTTGCGGCTGTCAACAGGAGCTCTCAAGTGGAGTAGGTAACATTCACGGAAATTGACAAGATGAGGCTGCGTATAGGCTAATTTGCACACAGTTGCAAAGGACCGGGGGAGAAATAATAATAATTAGAGAAAGGAGGGACCCAGTAGTGCAATTCAGAAGCCCTGAAAAATGGTGGGGAAATGGTGAGAGCAGTAGATGCACCAAAGGTGGGGCAATGCCTCCGCCATGGCAATGTAATCCTCTTGCTTTAAGTGTTGAACTTATGCTTGTCAGTGTCCTCCTCCCATTCAACACTTCTCCGAGTCTTCAGCAAGTCCAGAAAGGGGAGATCTTGCCCCCCCTTTCATGGTTCCTTTTCAGAGCAGTTACTGCAGGTGTGCAAATTTACCCTCCATTTACTTCCCAGCCTTTAAATTTCCACAAATATTCATGACAGTTTTTTTTAAAAACCCACCTAAAGGGTGGCTGAATGGGATGAGGCAAATGGGGTGCCTGCACCAGCAGTACTTATACCTCCCCCCCATGGGCCCCATTCACTCTATCCCACAGAGCCACCTTCTCAGGATTCTTTTATTTTTATTTATTATATTTATACCCCACCTTTTTTCCTGCAAGGAACCCAAGGCGACTTACATAATCATCCTCCTCCTCTCCATTTTATCTTCACAACAACCCTGTGAAGTAGGTTAGGCTGAGAGGCAGTGACTGGCCCAAAGTCACCCAATGAGTTTCATGGCCGAGTGGGGACTAGAACCCAGATCTCCCGAGTCCCAGTCGAACACTCTAACCACTACGCCACACTGGCTTTTAAAACCCATCAGGGAGATGTGTGCACATCCACTGAAGCGCAGTAACTGCTCCGAAAAGGAACTGCAAAAAAGGTGGGGGAGTTAATAACTGCCATTTCTGGAGTAGCTGTAGACTCGGGGAAGTGTCGAAAAGGTGGAGGACACTGACAAGTGCCAGTTCAACACTTAAAAGTGGGAGGATTACATTGCCAAGGGGGAGATATTGTGTGCCCCCCCCTTTGGTGCACTTACGGTATATTTTTATTTATTTATTTAATACATTTTTATACCGCCCAATAGCCGAAGCTCTCTGGGCGGTTTACAACAGTTAAAACCATAAAATACAATATAAAATAAATATAAAATTTAAAACCACAGATTAAAAACAAACAGCAGAGCAGCTACAATAATTAAGATGATTAAAATGATTAAAATGCCTGGGAGAATAGAAAGGTCTTCACCTGGCACCGGAAAGAGTACAAAGTAGGCACCAGGCGAGCCTCTTTGGGGAGCTCATTCCACAACCGGGGTGCCACAGCAGAAAAGGCCCTCCTCCTGGTAGCCACCTGCCTCACTTCCTTTGGCAGGGACTCTCGGAGAAGGACCGCTGAAGAGGATCTTAGTGTCCAGGCAGGTACATATGGGAGGAGACGATCCTTCAGATACCCTGGGCCCCAAGCCCTTTAGGGCTTTGAATGTTAGTACCAGCACCTTGAATCAGGCCCGGAAACAGGAGACTGTCAGCCAGTGCAGATGAGAAAGCACTGGCATAATATGTTCACGTTGGCCAGTCCCCATTAACAATCTCACTGCCCTATTTTGGACCAGCTGAAGTTTCCGGACCGTTTTCAAAGGCAGCCCCACGTATAACGCATTGCAGTAATCCAAACGAGAGGTTACTAGAGCATGGATAACTGTAGCTAGGCTATCTCTGTCCAGATAATGACGTAGTTGGTATATTAGCCTGAGCTGATAAAAAGTGCTCCGTGCCACCGAGTTCACCTGTGCCTCGAGTGACGGTTGTGGATCCTGGAGCACCCCCAAACTACGAACCTGATCCTCAGGGGGAGTGCAACCCCATCCAGAACTGGTTGAATATCACTTAGCCGGGCAGACAAACCACCCACTAACAGTACCTCCGTCTTATCTGGATTGAGTCTCAGTTTATTAGCCCTCATCAAGTCCATTACCGTGCCCAGGCACTGATTCAGAACAGCCACTGCCTCACCTGGATTAGAGGAAAAGGAGAGATGGAGCTGGGTGTCATCTGCATATTGATGACACCTCAGCCCACACCTCCAGATAACCTCTCCCAGTGGTTTCAAGTAGATGTTAAACAGCATGGGGGATAAAATAGAGCCCTGTGGCACCCCATGGCATAATTGCCAAGGGACAAAGCAGTAATCCCTCAGCACCTTCTGGAATTGGCCGCCCAAGTGGGATCGGAGCCACTGGAGCGCAGTGCCTCCAACTCCCAACCCAGACAACCTATCCAGAAGGATACCGTGGTCGATGACTGAGAGGTCCAAGAGAATCAACAGGGTCGCACTCCCCCTGTCCCTCTCCCGGCAGAGGTCATCCCACAGGGCGACCAAGGCAGTTTCTGTTCCAAAACCAGGCCTGAATCCAGATTGATATGGAGATAGTCTGTTTCATCCAACAGTGCCTGGAGTTGACCAGCAACCACCCGCTCAAGCACCTTGCCCAGGAATGGGATATTAGCTACCAGCCTGTAGTTAAAAACATCATCCAGCCTGTAATTAAAAACAACATCACTTACTCTGTTCGCCATTCCCCCCCATTTTCAGTCCTTCTGAATTGCACTACTGGGTCCCTCCTTTTTCTTACTATTATTTCTTCCCCAGACCTTCGCAACTGTGTGCAAGTTAGCCTATATATGCAGCCTCATCTTGTCAGTTTCCTTATATGTTACCTACTCCACTTTGGTGCTCTCTTTGACAGATGAAACTTAGAAGGAATTGACCAGGCAAGACTACACATATCGGATAGCTGAAAGTGCACTCTTGTGTACTTGTGAAAGAACTGCCCCCCCCCGAAATAATTAAAAAGATTATGAACACGTTTGCATACTCCCGAAGCACTGCTGGAAAAAAAAAGGTGGCAAACAAGTGACAGTCCCTCTAAAGTACCATTTGGGCATTGGTGGAGAGGCAATCACTGGTGAGGGAGGCACTGGCAAGACCACGAAGAGCGGCATGGGCTTTTTTGCTGCTTTTTTGTCAAGTGGTTCTGTAGCCAATCCCACCAACCCACAATAAAATCCTCACTCAGGTTCGAATGACACGACAACCCATCATGGGTACGAACAACCCTACGCAAGCCATGGCTTCTCAGGGTGGCTTGTTTGCAAAAATTAAGCCACCCTCTGGAGAACACACCGGGCTCAAATGGCATAATAACCCATCCAGGTGACCGGCCAGATGGGTGATTAATAAATACAGTCATGCCTTGGATTGAGAGCATAATTCGTTCCGGAAACGTGCTTGTAATCCAAAACACTCTTATATCAAAACGAAATCCCCCCAAAAAAATTTGTACAGAGATTTTTAATTTAAGCTGTACTACAGTACTTGTATTGCAAGACGTCGCTTGTATATCAAGTAAAAAATAAATAAATACGTTTTGTCTTGCAAAACGCTCTCAAACCAAGTTACTTGCAATCCAAGGTATTACTGTATAAGAAATATAAATAAATCATGGCTGGCTGCCCATGGTGGGCTGTCGTGTCATGAGAACACAGTATGCTGCAGAATCGATCTAATAAATTTTAATGGATTCTTTATGTATTTATTCCTTTAGTTTTGGAATGTGACCTTTCACGGTCTAAGTACATATTACTGCACAGATTGGGACTCTAATGTGGACGATAGGGAACTTTAACCCTTTGTCCCTTGCTGTGTTCACAGTCTAGATCTGGGGACTGACACCTGCAATTTACATTGCCAAAAGTGATTCAGTTGTAATATAAATTGCAAACTTGGGAGGCCCAATCCAGATAGGGGGACTACTACAGTAGGTAGGCAAGCCTTTTTCATGTTGCAGGGTAAATTGTAAGCAAGCACAACTTGTGATATTGCACATCATTATTTATCACAGGGCACGACTGCTAAGGCATCAGCCAATTTCCTGGCTTTGTGGAACTTGAGCCAAGATGAGATCACCTTAACTCTGTTTTGGGGGGCAATTTGTATGAGAATAACACACCTCATATAGGTTTATCCAGGCTAGAAACCTGCAAAGTTTTGGAAAGATATGTAGGTGCAGGCATAGGGAGTTGCAATGCCTGAAAATCAGTTTAAAGTTTTTTTTTTCTATAGTGAAGCCTGGTGGCATTGGAAGAATGGCCATTTCATTGTCCCGACTCCCGAATTTGCCCTCCTCAAAGCACAGTGATTAGAGAGCCCCTGGTAAATCCTGCCCTATCATTAGAAGGTGGAGCTCAGTCACTCAACCCTACTTCTCCCCCTCCCCAAATGTTTAGAGCAGAAAAGCAAAAGATGCAATTTTAGAGGACACACTGCCTGCCTTTCCACGGGCGAATCACAAAGTCTCATGCAGGGTTTAGCTTTGGTTCTGGTCACTTTGAAGGGAAGCAGCAGAAACGGTTCAACTGGACCCCGTTTAGATCGGGCTTCAGGCTTCAGACAAAATCCAGTGCACATCCGAAGTAAATAACCTACACCAGGACATAATTAGGGGGAATATATCCCTGCTGCTTCTGCCGTATGTCTCAGCAGCATTCAATACCATCAGCCATAGTATTCTCCTGGGACATTTGGCTACTATGGGAATCGGGGAAGGGAGGCATTGTTTTACAATGATTTTAGCTCTGTTTGGCTGAACACTCCCAGAAGGTGGTGCTGGGGGATTAATGCTCAGCCACTTGGCCACTGACCTATGAAGTTTCTTAGGGCTCTTATCCCCTACTTTTTAACATCTACATGAAACCACTGGAAGAGGTCATCTAGAATTCTGGGGTGCAGTGCCATCAATATGCTGATCACACAGCTCCATCTCTTTTCAACTTATGCCAAGGTGGCCACGGAATGCCTGGATGCAGTGATGCGTTAGATGAGGGCTAACAATCTGAAGCTCAGTCCAGACAAGGCAGAGGTACTGATGCGGATGGGGTTGTAGTCCCTCTTAAAGATCAGGTTTAGTTTGGGGCTGCTCCTGGATCCGACATTGCTCCTGGATGCTCAGGTGAATGTTGTGGTCAAGAATGCCTTTACTCAGCTTTGGCTGATGTGCCAACTGTGCCTTTTTCTGAAGAAGAGTGATTTGGCCATAGTGATAAATGCCTTGGTCATGTCCAGATTAGATTAATGCAATGTTCTGTACATGTGGGGGTGCCCTTGAAGAGTTTTTGGAAACTGCAGGTAGTACAAAATCTAGTGGCCAGGATGCGTTCTGGTTTTTGTTTCATACATTGCACCTGTCTTATATCAATTGCACTGACTTCCAAGTCATTTCAGGACCCAATTCAAGGTGCTGTTCAAGGTGTTCTTACCTATACAGCCCTAATTATGGTTTGGGTCCAGAATATCTGAAAAATGAAAAATGTGGGACAGGGCCTTTTCTGTGGCAGCACCTAGACTGCAAAACTCCATCCCAAAAGCAGTTAGACGAATCCCCATCCTTGCTGGTTTTTAGGTAGGCAGTAAAAACATATTTATTTTCCTTGGCTTTTAATTGTTTTCAATTATGAGATTGAACACTTAACTTCTTTCTCCTCATAGTCTCAACTTTGTTTGTTTAAATTGTTCTCACAGTTTTTACTGGTTTTAATGTTGTTGTTGTTGTTAAGCCACCTTGAGAGCCTGTCTTATGGCTAAAGGTAGTCTAGAAATGTTCTTACAAATAAATAATAGAAAATGTGTATAAGATTGAAGCCATGCTATGCAATCCTATATACGTTTACTCATTAGTAAGTCCCGCTGTGCTCAGTTGGGCTTATTCCCACTTAAGATCGCATAGGATCGCAGTTTAACAGTCTAGTCCTATACATATCTACTCAGAAGGAAGTCCCATTGATTTCAGTGGGGCTTCTCAGGTAAGTGGGTATAAGATTTTGCTGTTAATGCTTCAAGATTGTACTTTTTTTTTTGCTTTATTAGGGGAATTTAGTTGAAGAATGCACTTCTTTTAGCTGATATTTAGTTTACTTGATAACATGATTTCAAAATAATTTGTAGGGTAGTTGCCAGATAAATTCACCTACTTTGACATACTGAAAGCTATATTTCCACAGATAAGCTGGACCTAAGACAATTTTGTTGTTCTAAATAATTTCCATCTGAAGCCTCAGTAAGTTCATGTTCTATGTATAGAATAGTTAATAAGGTATTGGAAATATTGAAAAAAATGGCTGAGGCAGGAATAAAATATTAGAGTTCAAAATCTGGCTGTCCACTATCCACCTAAGTTCTCTGTTGTGATATTCATAACCATATATATTGAAAGTGTTTAAAATTCTATATAAAAGTTTAAAGATTGTCCGTATAATAAATCAGTGCTTGGTTTACATGCACAACTATTTTTGAATCCCCTTTAAAAGTAGAAAGACTGTGCAATGCTAATATGGAACAAAATATAGAAAATTTTTAATCTGCTATGGGAACAAAAGAATTACAACCTTATAGCTTGATCTACAACCTAGTTAATCTCATAGTAGGTTTTAAGCTGATTTAGACCCATTGATTCAAGTGGCTGGTTTTGACAAATATTCTATGTGTTAATGTAGATTAAATGGGTGGTTAGGACATGGTGTTTGCTGCTTTTGAGGGATTACATGGGAAGTTAAGAAGCCACATCCCTCAACAGTATGTTTAGCCTTGTAAATTGCCTTTGTTTTAAAGATAGATAGGATTGAAATCTCTTAAATAAATAGGCATAGAAAATATTTGTTCTTTGCATATACAGGGGTATTTCAGAGCTATATTATATGTCTGTTTCTCCATTTACTTTCACCTAAGTTGCACCTCCTAGAATAGCTTGGGATTTTGCTCCTTCCCTTCCCCTAAAAAAGGTAACAAAAATCTTGTGACACAAAATTATTTACTGTAATTGCTTTTGGATTGATAATTGGTATACTTGAGAGAAAATTGAATAAGGCTTCCCTTTAAAGCACAGGAAGAGCCTTATAATAATAATAATACTGTTATAATAATAATGTTATCAAATAATATTTTATAAAATGATATATTAATAATACTATAAAATATAAAATAATTATAACTATAAAATAATTTTATAATATTATACTTATAATGTTATAAAATAATGTTATTTATTTATATTTTTGTTTATTCAAATATTGATATCACACCTTTCTTACACAAAGGAAATCCAGTAACAATAATTTATTATTGCTAACAGTAATTAATAAGACCAGTATAAAACATTAATAGCCCCATTATATATGGCTGCCCGTAACCCTCCAAACCTGGAGTATTATGGGCATCCAATTGAGGGCAGGAGGAGCATTGTGGATAGGATTGCCGCCGCGCTCCCCTCACCCTCTGAAATATTTAGATGGCTGATTTTGGCCGTCTAAATGTTTTTCACCTCCTCCTGAGGAGGAGAGGCTGAGGCACTGCCTGGTTTCTGCGGAAGCTGGCAATGCCTCACTCCTGCCCTCCTTGCCCCTGGGAATGCCCCCCCCCATGCCGGAACCGAAGTTGGCCTTCTGGCTTCGGTTCTCAGCTGGCAGGGAAAGAACTGCGCCAGCTGCGAGGGCACGTTGCTCTTGGACTCCCCACTGCGACCTCAGAAGGGATTTCCGAGGTCACAGGGGGGAGTCTGACCAATCCTATGGCCTCCCAGGCAAGGTCGGAGGGCCATAGGATTGTGCCCTAACAATATTTCCAAATATCAGACCAAAAACCAAGCAAACCTTTAAGAAACTATGATGTCAACAGTAGCCGCAGCACATATAAACCTATGTTGCCTGCTGTTTTTATTTTTGTGTCAGTTATATGGCTTTATTGTTTTGTTTTACCTTTTGCTATCTTCAAAAATTCAAGAAAAGGTAGGATCCTGAAATAAATAATATAAAATAAAGATATATTTTGAATTTATTTATTTATTTATTTTCAGCACTTATATCCTGCCTTCTTGTTATTAAGAGAGATAACAACAAAGACAACCCAAAATATATTTTAAAAAGCAATAACAGTAATCCATATAAACTGCTAAGAACAATAATGGAAAGAGTTAGAATGACAGTGCTGGGAGTTACTTTGACATGAGATTCAACTGTCAGTCCAATCAGCATCTATATATGAAATGAGAGGGAGGGCGCCATCTTTTCCTTCACCTTAGGCAGCAGTTTGTCTTGGGCTGGCCCTGCCTCTGAGAAGGACCCTCATTTTCTTGAAAACATGAAAATAAAAGGAAGTGATGCAACATCAAATGAATGTGGAATGTGAGAAACAACATGTCTTTCATCATCTCAATTTCATCTCCAGGCTCTGGAAAGCGAGTTTGTATCCTGTCAACTTCACCAGTGGATTGACCTTATATTTGGTTACAAGCAACGAGGACCGGAAGCTGTGCGGGCACTTAATGTTTTCCACTACCTTACATATGAAGGTTCTGTTAACCTTGACAGTATCACCGATCCTGTGCTCAGGGAGGTAGGTGTTTCTGACTCCCCTTTCTTCAAGCACTACTAAATTTAAATGTAAAACGCCTTCATTTATTATGTTATTCACTCAAAACATGGGATCCTCTGTTATTCTTCAAAAGAGAACAACTGTGCCAGGATACACACCCAACAGAAATCAGTTACTTTAAATTAAATTAAATTAAAATTATAATTGAATTTTAAAAATTGAATTAAATTAAAGTTTAAATTATTCTTTAAATTACTATGTGCAATTGACTAATGGCCAAACACCATTAGTCAATTACTAATCATGGGAATAGTTTGTAAGCCCAGTGGGAGCCTTGGACTGGTATTTCTCTAAGAGTAGACCTTTCTTCATAGCATGTTTGTAATGTGGGATGGAGATCTGCACTAACCAGGTTCGGACGACACGCCACAGCTCTTCGTGGGTTATTTAACCCATGATGAACTGTGGCACCCATGGGCACCAAATTATATATGCAGCCCTTGCTTAGGGGTTGTTTTGTCATGCAAACCCTGCTAGTGTGGGTTATACAAGGGTTAAACAAGGCTTGCATATTCAAAATGGTGGCTGCATTCACCTTGCAGGGTCTGCAGCCTCACCTTGGGTTAAATAATGGTGGGCTGTTGCGAACACAAAAGTCCTTGGACATGTCTAAATTAGCTTAGTAAGTAAGTTGGGGGATAGGGGATGTTTTGAGATAGGGATGGATGGAGGGGGTGAACCCTTCTCCAACTTTGATTTTGATTTGAGGTGGAGAAGAATGGGGGTGTGGTTGTTTAAAGCTCACCTCTCCTTTGAGACACTCTGAACCTGCAAAATTCATTTCCAAACTGGCGTTACAAGTAGCTCTTTGGATCTCGGCCAATGTGTTTTATTATTCAGCCAGTGAGAGTAACAACACAATCCTATGCATGTCTACTCGGAAGTAAACATTACGTTTAATATGGCTTACTGCCAGGTAATTGTATATAGGATTGTTAGCTAAAATATACAGCACAAAGAAATCACATTTTATATATATTTACCGGTACTGACTTACTAGAATAGTTAGACTTTTTTCAAATCCTTAAGTAAGCATATGTACTATATTTATATTGTTTATAAAATAGATTTGAGATTTTGTTGTTGGTAATAAGTCAAGTTACAAGAAACTCTAAGAACAAAACAATGGCTAAACAATAGCAAAAATAACATTGTTTTTTGTGTCAGCATTTGAAGGTTGCCTCTTATAGCATTCTTTAAAAAAAGAAAAAAAGTATATACAGGTTACACTTCATTCTTCCATGTGTTGTCCTAATGTTGTCAATCCAACGTAGTAAAATAATTATTAAAAGATGACTGCTATAAGTATTAAAGCAGTCTGTAAAATTATTCAATTTGGTTGAAAAGTGTGAAGATGCAACAGCTGCAAGGTGAGTGTTGCTGTGGTAAAGCTACATACATAAACTTCCATGCCCCATGGTAGCTGCCATCTGTTGTATGCAAAACAAGTAATAATTTATACATTGCCAGCCAGTGGAATACTTGTGGCATTTTTTGCTTAAATCCTGGAATCAGAAAAAATAAATAGCTTGTTATCTAGCAGTATCCAGAAATATATTCTTCTTAAATTTTAAAAAAAAGGTTTTTATAACATCTGCATAGTTTTAATTTGGTTGTATGCATGAAGTGATATTAGAATCCTCTTTCATGGTAATAGCAGAATTCCATGAACTGCACCTAATTTCATGCTAATTTTGGAGAAATGTAGGGAGACATTTTTGCTCTTTTACTTCCATGTTGTATTTAACATGGGTTTGAGCCACACTTCATCATGCTTAAAGTAGATGCTCTGAAATCAGTGGGACTGAAGTCAGTCATTGATTTCAGTGGTTCTATACTAAGTATGACTAAGTCTGGATCCAACCCAAGGTATGTAGGGTTTGTTTGTTTTTTAATGGTGGCCACCAGCTGCAGAGAGTAGCACCGTAACCACAAAGCAGGCAGCAATGAAAAGGTGAGCTGGGGGTGGTTGCTTTGTCCCCCCAATCCCCAACATTGGGGGGGGGGACTTCTCTAGAGACTTTGCTTTAAATATCTTTAACTTTTTTTTCTTGTGCAAGTTAGTTTGCTCTATGATGATACGGCACTGTGTTTTTTATTTGCCAATTTTGGGCAAAATATTGCTCACTGAAAAACACAAAATTCTTCATATCTCCATTAATTCTACAAAGAGGGATTGTAAAAGCATTAGAGCTAGGTTTTATATTTAAAAAATGTTTGCTACATAAAGTACAGGAAGTTCCATTGTAGTATTGCTCCTGATAGTATCATAAAAATGAAGCATGCTCAACACTTTGGCTGCAATTGGATGGGATGATAAACCATGGTGTACTGTGTTGGGAATGACCGGCAACAAATCTTGGGCTCACATGCTTCTCCCTCCCCTCGCCTTCTCCAGAATTGCTGTGAGGAGATCAGAAGTTTTCAATTCCATTTTTTAATTAACCTCATTATTCCTGAATCCTAAACTGTAATTAATCGTAACTGTTTTGTCTGCAACAAGCCAGCTCCATAAACCATGTTTTGAAGTTGGTTTGTTTCACACAAAAGATATTTAAAATTCACCACAGTTTGTCAGATTCAGACAAAATGACAAGCTGCAGTTAATCAAAAATGGCTGTGCAAGGGAGAGGAGGAGAGGAAAGGGGGATGTGCGCAAGCCCAAGGCTCAATGTGACTTGTTCCCATCATGCTAAACCATGGTTTATCATGACATCTGAACACAGCCTATGTCTACTTACGCTTCTTTATCAGCATTGCTTATATCATCCAATAGTTCACAAATATTATTATTAATATTATTTGTAGTATGTGACCACAAACGGTTTGTACTTATAGGGAAGAACCTGACATTTTTTCTTTAAAGTACCTCTCCCTGCTAAAGAGAAAAGTCACTGTTCAATTGAAATCAACTTGCTTCTTTTGAAGTTGGAAGTGCCATGTTTAAAATGTCAAAGAAGCTTAACCATTATAAATACTGAATCACTGTACAGTCATGCCTTGGATTGGGAGCATAATTCGTTCCGGAAACGTGCTTGTAATCCAAAACACTTGTATATCAAAACGAAATTCCCCCAAAAAAATTTGTACAGAGATTTTCAATTTAAGCCGTACTACAGTACTTGTATTGCAAGACGTTGCTTGTATATCAAGTCAAATTTTTAAAAATAAATATTTAAAAATTTGCTTGTCTTGCAAAACGCTCTCAAACCAAGTTACTTGCAATCCAAGGTATTACTGTATATGAATATATAATTTTAGAAATTGTAGTCTTTGTATTTCTGTTGGTATTTCTAGGATATAGATAGATAGATAGATAGATAGATAGATAGATAGATTCCCCTGCCTCACCTGTCATTCAAGTCTGAAGCTCAAAAGTTATGCTCTTCTTTGTAAATTATTTGTAAATCTAATTAGGTTTTGTATATTTTAAATATTCCTAAATTATAGCAATGTATTAGAAGTGATGGGCTAGATGAGCTCTGTCAGCTGTGTGCTATTGCCCCTTTCCACCGCTCCATTTGGAGACTGGGTGCTCTGAAGAAGAGCACCCTTCCTAGAATGGCTTGCCCATTCATTTCAAGGGAGGAACTTACCTGTGTCTGTATTCTCATATTTGAGCACACACAGATTCCTGATAGGGCAGATTAATGTTTATGTTTGTTCACAGGACAGGAACCATACTCTAAATGTAGAGTGCAAATGGAATCACTTCTTAAACAAATGGCATCAATTTCATTATTCTGCATATGTCAAAACTTTCTTTATAGTGAAATGCAACCATTCATAGAAGAAAACTCGAACTATTTTTATATGTGAAAACAAACTAGAAATGTTACAAGCTGTAGTTTCAGCATATAATGTTTGCAAGCTTGCCTATATAGCAGTGGTTCCCTTCCCCCCACCCACCCCCAAAACCCAAGAAATTTAGTAAAGTAAAAGCTAAATTTTAATGAACAGCTCAAAGATATTGATTCATTCTTCCTTGACAGGTGAAATCATGGTTGCAGCACTAACCATAGCAATTATTGCATTAAAATGTCAAGAAATTAGGGGTCAGAATAAGAGATAATTTTCTTCCTTGTGCCAGATTAAAAATTGACATTCTTTGACAGCACAGGATCTCTAGCTGAGAAAATTATGACAGCTTAACTCATCTTGCACTTGTAAAGCAGTAATTGATAATGAACTTTACCATGACAGCCTTCTCCTGTGGAGAAACATGACAGAACATCCCTGGTACAAAGCCTGTATCTCTTTTTAATATGTAAACAGCAGTTATATTGGACAATAGATGTTGTTTAGAATTGTCTTTATTGTTGGTGTACATCATAATCCAAATGAATTCTTCTAGACTGTCTTCAGAGGACTTGTGTTAAGAATAATAATTCATAAAGCAAAGGCATTTAAAACTTAGTATCCCCAAATTGTTTCTATATGTTTTCCCATTATTTTATTTTATTGTAGATACCTGTAGATACCTTACAACTTAATTTTTTTCCCTACAAAGGTAGCTTTTGTAATACTTTCCTTTTCCTTCATGAACTTTGTGCAACCCCTCATATAGAAATGTGCCTGTACAAAACTGTCTGGATTGTCTGTAAACGTTTGGTTTAAAGCAGTGTTCTCCAACCTTGGGTCCCCAAATGTTTTTGGCCTACAACTCCCAGCATGCCCCAGCCAGAGTTGTAGACCAAAAACATCTGGGGACCTAAGGTTGGAGAACACTGGTTTAAAGGTTAAATTTCTAGGTGTGTTCAAATGATTTGGAGTGTCTTGTAGAATATAAAATACACGAGACACACTAAAGGGGGCTTAGATTAGTTGGTTTACGGTGGGCTGTTCTATAAAAGCCATTTTTTGCAAAATGGGCTCCAAGAAATTGAATCCCGTTTGCAAAGGTTTCTACTCCTACAATACATAAATTGTGTTGTTGTTGTTGTTGTTTTTTCCTTCTGGAAAAAACTGACATGACATTTGTTTACACAACACTAATTTAACACAGTGATGTCAATATATCAGTAATGGTTTATTACTCCAGCTCAAATTAAAATTAAAGTGGCAGGAATGGCAATAGTTGGTTTGATGCCCCAAATGTAATTTTATTTATCAGATGCACCATTAAAAACAGACTTTGTGTATGCTTAAAAGAAGTTAGTATTTCAAGTGATCTGTTTATTTTATTTACTTATAGTGGAAGACCGACAACCTGGTCTTCTGCGCGGGTTCAATACTAAGGGGGTAGCGAGTCCTGGGGGCGGGCCTTCTCCGAGGTCCCCCAGCGACTATCACCCTTAGCCCAGAACAAAGGGATAACTTATAGCCACAAAAGTATCTTTTATAAAACAACAAGTTTATTTACAAAATTACCTTCACAAACCCAGACACACGCCAGCAATACAGCTTATCAGTACGGTACAAAGTAGCAAGCAAGAAATCTCAAGGACACCGTGATTTCAGGGCTCTCAGCTAGTTAGTTTAGCTCGGGCTCCAGCAGATGCCCGGTCAACCGCATGCTGCTAGCTGGGTTCCCGGCGGAGGTCCGGTCTACCCAAGCGGCTAGCTGGGTTCCCGGCGGAGGTCCGGTCTACCCAAGCGGCTTGTGAGTGATTTCAGCTTGGTTGCTCGGGGGTCCGGTCAACCCAAGCGGCCAGTGATTTCAGCTTGGTTTCCCGGAGGTCCGGTCAACCCAAGCGGCCAGTGATTTCAGCTTGGTTTCCCGGGGGTCCGGTCAACCCAAGCGGCCAGTGATTTCAGCTTGGTTTCCCGGGGGTCCGGTCAACCCAAGCGGCCAGTGATTTCAGCTAGCTGGAGCACGCCGGGTGCTGCTACCCGGGGTTGCCGATCCCTTCGTCCCTTACCCCAAGCATGGGGCAAGATTGCTGATCAGGTCCAACAACTCAGTTCCCTTGCGCAGGGTGTTTTATACCTTGGGTTTCAGGTAGCCCTTCCCTCTGCAATCAGGTGGGTGGCCAATCAGGTGGGTTGCCACCCTCCTCAGGTGGGCGGCCAATCAGGTGGGTTGCCACCCTCCTCAGGTGGGTGGCCAATCAGGTGGGTTGCCACCCTCCTCAGGTGGGCGGCTAATCAGGTGGGTTGCCACCCTCCTCAGGTGGGTGGCCAATCAGGTGGGTTACCACCTTCCCCCTGTGGGGTGGGGTCCCTTTGAAGCCACTTGCTTAATGGTCCCATCCTGTGGTGTTGAATGGCCCTTTCTTATGGGTGCCGAAGTGTCTGCTCTGGCAAGGTATTCAAGTCTTATGTAGATGGGGCTGATATACGAGAGCATTGACGAACCTGGGGATGCTTCCTGCCTTCCCCCCTGGGGTGATTCTATGCAGATGTTGTTTGTCCCCTTTGGTCTCTGTGGAGACTGGCTGTCTCCCCCCCCTGGGTCTCCTTCCCCCCTCCTTGGTGAGTGTGTGTGTGTCAGAAAGGGGTTTTAGGTTGGCTTTCTCCACACTTATTCTTGCTTCAAATGTTTGCCAAACCCTCATCTATGTTTGTTAGATGCAGTCTGTTTATCCTTAGCAATGTTTTTAAAAGCTAGTGAAGGATTATATTGTACAGTTGCTCTTTGTATATTCCTTGTAGGCTGTCTTCTTTATATTCAGTTCTATATAGTAGACCTCTGTGCTGTACAATTTCAAATTATGATGTGTTGCAGCTTCGGTAAAAAATAGCTCTTTGGCTTTTTTTATGCCAAAGGTGTGAGCTTGCACAATCTAGGAACTAACAAGTTCATGACACAATTCACCAGGAAGTTCTCCTGCACAAATGCCCTTGCATTTGAAATAGGTCCTATGCCTTTTGATTTGCTCTCAGTTACTTTTTTCAGGCATTTGCCTGTCAAAAGACCTGATCTTGTTGGCAGCATGCCAATTGGGGGGAAAATCAGTAAATGAATAGCAGTTTGATCGCTGGTTTCTATGACCATCTCCTAAACCTTAAAAGCTGGTTTTGCTGTCAGCCAGCAGAGCATATGGCCTATGCAATATTAATTTATTTTGAAGGTGTTTGATATCCAGCATATTTAAATTATGTTAAGTGGCATCATAATGTTTTGGCCTTGATGCTTTTTCAGTTGCCCTCATTTCTGTATTTTAGTTTTCATCTTTTATTTTCTTCTCTTATCTCTTTCTTTGATCTGACAGGAATAACAAATCATCCCTCAGGATCTGCAATAGTGAAATATGCCCACAGGAAGCATAGTTTTTACTTTTTCTTCCCCTCGCTGAAAAACTCTATGCTGCTACAGAGGGTTGACATGATAGGGCTGTCAAGACCCAACAAGACAGATATATCTTAAACAAAATAGATGGAATGCTAGCCTTTTGTAGTGGCTAGCAGGGCCTAGAAAACATACGTGGACAAGACCAACACTCATTCATAAAAAATCAATACAATTATTTCATGACGAAAATCCAGCCACTGCATTTATTAATTGTTAAGAATGTTATGCACTTTTTGTATACAGTTATTAGATTTTGTTTTCTTTTATGATCACTTTCATCTGACAGGAATATCAAAATTCATTCCCCCCCACTGCCCGATCTCTTTCAATTGAATTGCACCTGTAGAACTGAACACGAAAATGTTCACTGTTGCTTATATGCTGCTGTACACAGAGACTGGCCTATTCTCAAAGAGTAGTTGTTCTACAAAGCATTTATGGATAGTTGTAAAGAATTTGGAAGATTAGAAGTTCTATCTTCAAGTGGAGGACAGATATTGTGAAGACAGGCCTTTCCTTTAGGGCCAGGAAAATAGTCTCCAATGGCCATTTTCAGAGGTGGCAGTGCCTCTCCCTTTGACCCTGAGATGACCTTCTGATTTTGTAGCTGGCAGGCAGACTCCAGCAAGACGCCCATATCAGGAGAGCCCAACAAAGCAGTAGTGGCGAGAGCTGACTCTCCCAGCAGTGGAATGGAAGAGAGAGAGATCCTACTGTAGGCACCCCATCCTGATACAAATTTCTAGTTCCATGTTCTTCCCTTCAGCCTCTTGCCCACCCCAGAGTTTTCACAAACATCCTGCTAGCCCCAGTGGCTTTCCTCAGAATACCAAAGGATGGATGTTCACTAGTAAGTTACTTTGCTGCCTCCATTGTGTCATCAATTAGCTGTCCAGCAGAGCCCTTTCAGGTGGTCCGGGGGCTGTAATAAGTAATGAGAACTAAATGGAGCCTCCATGTACAAAGCATATCTATGAAGTCTAAATGCTTGGGACAAACTAATGGGTGTTGGCCATCATTTTCATGCCCTGCTTGTGAGCGTCCAGAGTCATCTGGCCACCTGCTCTTGGAACCAGCATGCTAGATTTGATGGACTTGCTCTGATCCACTAAGGGTGTACTTATATATAGTTCTCTTCTATAACAATCTATATCAAAACTTTATTTTATTTTCATGGTGCAGGATTGCTGTCTATGGGAGTAATACTAATTGTATATTCAACTTGGTCTTTGCACAGCAAATGATCCATTGAAGGATCCATTCCCAAGCAAATCATCCAGTCAAGGACTATTTCCCAAGGAGTAAGTTTGTAAAGACTCTGTTTCGACTTCCTTATTTTCCAGTTGTCTAAGTCTTAGACTTAGACTCTGAGAGATTGAACTGCCTCTTTTGTTTCATAGTGCATTCAAATTACTGGAATGATGCTGAGCAATATGTGACAGGGATTTTATTCATACCACAAATTCCCATTTTGTGAGAATGTTAGGAGAATAGTCTTCAAAGCTGAGTACTTTATGTAAGGGTGCTTCCAGATGAGGCTTTATCACACCATCACCCTGCCTCATTCACAGAATTTTACAAGGGGTCCAGGGGTCCTCTCTCATTTATAACCCTCCCATATTTTCCCACCACTTCTTCCTTTCTTTTTTTTACTGCAGAAAATCTGTTAAGGAAGAAAAGATGGAATAGCTGCACAGTGGCTTGTGATTAGGAGCGCTAAGAGCCCTCTGTCTGGAAGCATCCTAAGTACCATCTAAAGTTTTATTGGCCATCATTATGAGCAACAGGAAATACTTTGTCTTCTGTGTGCCCTGATTCTCTTGCCAATCAATTCCATTTGCTGACCTTGTTCTAGTATTTGATAAATAACAGTCATGGCCCCACTTATACATTGCAACCATAACGTATAGATTCATCAATTCAAAATATGGCTCTGGATTTTTATTTCATATGTTCACTGGGGACCACAAAATAATATTGTTGAAAATTATTTTTGTCGTCATTATGGCCTATAAAAACTTCTGGTAGCTATTGCAGTGCCTTTTCTCCGTATGCTACTTTAAAAATAGGAAGAATATGGGTCTTGTTTGCAAAAGCTTCTTCTATATCTTACTTGTTATTGCATTCCATTTACAGGTAGTAATTTTTGATTTTCAGAAATTAGTAGCAAACATCTTAGCATTCATTTTAAAGTAATATTTTGCTTTAGGGAAGAAAGACGAAAATTACTTGACTGCTGTTTATAGCAGAAATAGCTGGAAGCCTTTTTTTTTTACTCTATTAGCACAGATTCCAGTTATATTACAGTCATTACCTCAGAATAAATTACCTATTATTCTACAATGTTTTGCATTCATCAACTTCTTGCAATGAAGATTGCTGAGCAATTTACGTATTTCTCTTAGAAAATAGCAAAGCTGATCATTTTAACCATTTTCAGCATATTGATAATATGCCTCTTTAATGGCCCTTTAAAGCCAGTATACACAATATGTTCATGATGTTTCATTTTGTCATAATATAAAATTGTGTGTTCTAATACTTAAATTCCCTGAAATAACTTGATTTTGTTTTTAAAATAGAAAATAGCTGAGTAGTTTTTATTAACCCTTTATCATACAAAGCTGACTTGTCCTTTGTTAGTATTGCAAATGTTGTTTGCTTTTGGAACTTCAGCAATGTCCTGAAGCATCCCTGCAGATGTCACACTCCTAACCACAGTTCACAAACTGGGAACCAGCTTCAGAAGCATGCACTCCCACCCCTACTCTGAGCAAATGGCTGTTTTCTTCCTTAACTGCCATGCTAAACATGATTGAGAATAACCAGGATTTGAAATGGCAGTTTCAAGTGGATTTAAGATCCTGAATATGAGGGTGGTGGTGGGACTTCTTAGCTAGACCTGCTTTATTTAATTTCCACAGCTGGAGTCCAGTTTGTGAAATCGGTTAACACAAAGCCAATAAGATGACTGCATTGCCCAATATTGCAAATTTATGTGTAATATAAAAACATAGGACCCACAAGTTCAGGGTCTTATCAACACAAGGAGACAAGTATCTAGAGACAAACAACAGAAGTAGAGATAACAGTTCAAGTACAGGATTTCTATCCAAGGTATTTGCACGTGTAAAGGGGGAAATAAAGAGTCAAGACACAAAACATAGCACGGGGGTCCAGCGCGCTGGAGCAGGGTCCCGTCCGTCACTTCCGCCACGCCAGAAGTGAGCAGCGTGGGCGGTGCGGGAGGCTCACCATGGAGAGGCGAGGCGAGCCACCACTGTAGCCAGGTAAGCCCGTGCGAGCCCCGCGCGGACATGAGCGGGGCTGATTTCGGCCCGCTACTCCTGCGCGAGGCGAATGCATCCATCACTAGCTGGGAGGCCTTCCTATTGTCACCATCTCATGGGGCCGCAAAACTCAGAGCGGGCAAGGTGAGTCAGCCTGCAAAGCCGATCCTTATCTCCCACACTGGGCTGCAAAACCCTGAGCGGGGAACCCCGGGTCTTGCCAGTCACCTAAAAGGTGCCATCTGATGCTCACTGAACCCTAACCCACTGCCTATTCCCGCACTTACCTGCCACAGAGAGAGATGAGCCTCTGCTTAGTCTCCTCTCCCCCACCTCCCAGGAATAAGTTGCAGCAGGGCCCTTCGCAGATCAGCAAGAACAAATCATTCCCGGCATCGTACAAGTGTACACCGTCCAGCCTATACAGCTCCTCTGGGCCAAGGATATTGCTGGATGAGGAATCACAATTCCTATCCCTCCAAGGCCCCTGCAAATTTCTCTGTTAACCTTCCCGCCCGTTCTGTTCAAGCCTTTGGGATCAGCTCCACCCCACCAACAGAAGCACAGAAAAATATGAGACCAGAGAATATGAACATCTGGCCAACACTGCTAGCTGTCAACTGAGCCCTATTCAGAATAAATGGTGGTATGGCCATCTGCCTTTGTCTTTACCAGTACCTAACTGGCAGAATACCAAAGTGGATTCTGAGTGGTTTCTCCTGTTCCTTTCAAAGGTGAAGCAGTAAACCAGAAACAGAAATCCTGCACTTACATTGCAATGGCTGGATTATGAAATTCTGGATTCCCTTTTGTGTGGAGCATACATAGGTAGTGAAAGTTGCAAGGAGCCCTAATGAGTCTCCAGCTGGGAGGATTCCGGACACAATTTTTTTTGCAGCAGATACTATACCAATATAATGTGTTGGATCAAGACATATGCTCATCAGCATTCCACTCTGGAGGAAGAGGGCAGGTGAGTTTTTTCACCCCTCCAGAACAGGGTGTTTAAAAAAAACAAAAAAAAAACACTCAATATAACTATAGTAAATATATATTACTGTTTCTTTTAATGGATCACTCATAAACAATGAAGGTGATACTCTTGTCTTCAGAAGTTGGCTTTAGTGCCACTCTCTATCACAGTGTTCTCCAACCTTGGGTCCCCAGATGTTTTTGGCCTACAACTCCCAGCATGCCCCAGCCAGCTATGCCAAAAACATCTGGGGACCCAAGGTTGGAGAACACTGCTCTATCCAACCGTAAGCCAATTTCCCTACTACCCTCCACCCTAGTTAACTCACAGGCTGTACTGAGGACTTAGTATACAGTCTTCCCTTTAGTAGGGGTTCTCTGCACTCAGGTACCTTCACGGCTAGCTCAGGACTTCACCTGCAGTCTTCAATGTGGTCCAACAATCGCTGTGACGCTGTCGCCTCAGGTTTGCTGCACCCCACTGTCTCTCATTCTCAGACCTTTTCCAACTTTTGCCTCAAGTAATTTCAGCCTCAGGGTTGTTCTTCAGGCTTCTTTCAGCTCTTAGTTGTTATTGTCACTTCAGGCTTCACTCCCGCTCACACTGACTGACTGACTGACTTCATGTTCAGACAGCCCACTGACTGACTCTGCCAGTGCTGAACATGTCTTTATGTTGCCTCCAGCCAGGATGCTCCAGCCCATCAGCTCATTTTGGGGTATAATTCCTTCCCCCTGGACTCTAATAATGGACCGATAGATTTTAATAGAATATCCACAAGTTAACCAATCATATCTGACCACATTTTTATTCCACACTGTGGTGTAAAAAGTCAGGGACCTCACCTAACAAAGCCACCTACTTCATAAAAACAAGCAACAAAATGGCAGTTTATCAGTTGGCAGGCTGTCAGCTTAACATTCAAATTTTGTATCACTCTCTGGCCCTAGCCAAAGTAAAACACTGAGTTTTGTTTTTGGTTTTTTTGCTCTTTATCGTTAACCCTTCACACATCAGTCCCTGTCCCAAAATATCACACGTGAACAGATGTAACGTATATTTCACGTAAATACAGTTTCTTCACATTTACACGGAACTTCTCTCCTAAGTATGTAGATTCTCTAAATTAATAGAATAACAGCTATACACACACCCCCAAACCCTGGAAGAATCTCACTCTGGTAGATTGTTTCTTTTCTGTGTAATCAAAACTGAGGAAAATATTTAGCAGGAAAAACTGTGCAATAGATTTTATAGAACAATATAGAATACCGGGGGGCGAGGGAGAAGCTTTGTCCTATATAGCTAAACATTTTTCTAACATGCTCCATGAACTGAGTGAATATAAAATCACATTTAAATTTTTAATATAGTTTTATGTATATAAACTAAGAAGAATATGGATATTAGATACTTTGATTTACTGAGTGTGTCTGTTTCTGTATTCCAGACATTAAAAATAATGCCTTACACGTTCATACTTTATTTCTATAATAAACCAGAATAACAACCCCAAAAAGCCACCATTAAAATACATTCCTTCATGATCAAGCGTATCTCCAGCCTTTGTTTGTTTGGTTTATTTATTTCTCTCTCCCTACCCCTGTTTCCTCTATGATCTGCTCCATAGAAAGTATTCCTCATTGCTGTAGAGCAAAGGGAACAAAATACCAAATTTTATCTGCAGTGCTACTATTCTAAATGTGTAGGTTAAGTTAATTGATACAGGAAAAGAAAAGTAGAGCATATGTTACCAGTTTGTTTCCACTTTGTGAGAAGTTTCCTTTGTCAGTGGCAAATTTCCATTTTTAGTGCAAAAGAATCTGGCCTAGGTTTTCATACCCATTCTGGTGGGGTTGGGGGTTATGACATGGTAGCAGTAAATTGTTTATATCTAATTGCTAGCCTGTTTATGTTCAATTGATTTCTAAATGTTAATTTCTAATTAATTTTGGTCTTTGTAGGGACAAGATAATGGCAGGAAGGGGTAGCAAATTTGATTAGAACATTGATAGGGGAGAGGGGTTAATCCTTTCCCCACAGCCTGTATTTCCAATCAATTTCTCCCAGATGCATTCCCACTTGTGGGGAGAAAGATATAAGGCAGCCTTCTCCAGCCTCACTCCCTCCAAACATTTTTTACTTTAGTTCTCATCAGCATGGCCAATGGTCAGGAATGCTGGGAGTTGTAGTCCTAAATATCTGGAAGGCAGCATGTTGAGAAAGGCTAATATAGGGATTCTGTGACTTCATTTCAGGATTTCTTGTTTTTTAAGATGATGATGATGATGATGATGATGATGATGATGACGATTATGTTGATGATGATGATGATGATGATAATGATGATGATGATGATGATGATGATGATTTCTATACCGCACAGTAGCCGAAGCTCTCTAGGCAGTTCACAAAAATTACAAATCACAAATACAAGATAATAAAAACACAATTAAGGGTGCAATGCTATGGCCCTCCGACCTTGTCTGGGGTCATAGGAGAAGTTGGACTCTCCACTCCAAAGTCATAGTGGGGAGTCTGAGAGCAGAGCGCCCTCCCCCACACCTCGCAGCTGGCGCGGTTCTTTCTTCACCAGCTGGGAACTGAAGCCAGAAGACCAACTTTGATTCTAGCATGGGGGGGAGTTCCTAGGGTTGGGGAGGGGAGCAGCGAGGCACCGCCAGCTTCCAAGGAATCCAGGCAGTGCCTCAGCCTCTCCTCTTTGTGAGGAGAGGTAAAACATTTAGACAGCCGAAATCAGCCGTCTAAATGTTTTTGAGGGTGAGGGGACTGTGGTGGCAATCCTGTCCACTGCACTCCTCCCATCCTCAATTGGATGCCCGTAATCCTCCGAGTTTGGAGGGTTACAGGCACCAACATAGGATGGGGCTGCCCAAATATTTAACATACAAAATTTAAAAACAATTTAGACAGCTAAAACAGTTACAGTAAGCTACTGGACCTGAATACTGGACCTGTTAAAAACAACTGACATAAATGCCTCATCATATGCTGTCAAATGCCTGAGAGTAGAGTAGTCTTAACCTGTTAACAGGTTAACCTGTTAACAGTCTTAACCTGTTGTCGAAAAGATGACAGTGTTGGTGCCAAGTACACCTCAGTGAGGAGAATATTCCACAATCGGGGCCACCACTGATAAAGCCCTGCCCCTTGTTGCCACCTTCCAAGCTTCCCTCAGAATAGGCACTCAGAGGAAAGCCTTAGATGTTGATCGTAGTGCCCAGGTAGGTTCACATGTAGATTGTTAACACATCTGCCACTGTAGTTTAGCCTTCAGATATAATCCATTAAAATAAATGTATTATCTGTTCTTTTCTGCTTTCTTCAGGACCAGACACTGACATCAGAAAAAAATATAGGCCCTAGAACTATAATCTCTGCTTCTGGAAATGTTTATATACTTTCAGTCCAGTTGTAGGAGGCTTATCTGATAAGGTGGGATGCCTCCCAAAGGCTCTGCAGCTGCTGGAAAATCTGGCTAGGTGGTTTCTGTGAAGCAACAATGGTGAGAAATGCTCTGCTAAGTGCTAAGTCTGTAGTTGTGGGAGCATCAGCTCTGAGCAACGACTCTCCTCATTATGAGAGGCTAGATGATAGGCTTTAATAAAACTTCTCTGGGGATTAGGGAGGTTGGATTGATTCCCTAGGGTTCCCTGGAGAGCCATTGCAATTGCAAGACTCTGTGAGTAGCAATGAGTTGGGAGCACTGTTGGGCTATAGGGATTTCTCCAAGGTCATTGTTCATCCCAAAACAGGGGCATAGTCAGGGACAAGGTGTCACAATCAATAATATGTTAATCTAACTCCATCTTATGAACCAGAAGAAAGCGAAAATTAAACTGGAGTAAGTCAAGATCAATTGCATAACTTATATCTCAATTTTACACTGTTTCTGTTTTTGTTTAGCTGTTTTAATCTGTTGCTTTTATTATTTGTTTTTAAGCCTTTGTTTTAATAGTTGTTTGTATTATAATATTGCTGATACCCATTTGAGGATATTATTCAGATTAAAAGGCAGGTTCCAAATAAATAATAATGTAGCAAATTTTATTATTTATTTGTTCAAATGTTCAAAAATATTCATTGAACAAAATTGTGTATTTAATTGGCATTAAGGGTTTTTTTTTAAATGTTGTATTAATTCTGTTGATGTAAGGAACTGTTCTGCCCTAATTATCAAATAATTCAGAAGAATTTATTTACGGAAAAATCATCATTCAGTGTCATGCCTGACAAATATACATGCATACTAAAATTTCAAGCATGACACTGGACTGGTAGTTTGTGTGTTTGTTTTCTGATACATACCTATTTTATAGGTCGGCAACAGCAATCTGCAGGAGGCTGTGGGTTGGATCCAGACTTAGTCATATGTAGAGTAGATCCACTGAAATCAATGGGACTTAAGTTAGTCATCATAACTAACTTAAGTCCCATTGATTTCAGTGGATCTACTGTAATTATGACTAAGTCCTATTGATTACAATGGGTCTGCTCTTAAGTGTGACAAAGCCTGGATCTAATCCTGTGAGTTGCTGTCTATGGCTATGTAAATTTGATATTGTAATGTCATCTTTATTCCAACTGCTGAAATTATGTACTGCATAATTTATCTGTTATATATCTTATATCTTAAAAAAAAAAAAAAAAAACCAAAACCCTGCGGGTTGCATTACAGCCCCTTATCCATGACCCAAAGCCTGTGGCCAGGCAAGGTGCATTCAGTAACGATGATGATGATGATGATGATGATGATGATGATGATGAAGAAGAATTTTATTTTTATACTGCCCCATAGCCGAAGCTCTTTAGGCGGTTTACAACAATTCATATAATTAAATATAAAGGATGTAAGAGTTCACCAAGTGTTAGTAACAGCAAGACAACCAAAACATTGAGCGAATGTATGCCTAAAAAATAAAATCCTCAGAAATAAACATAGCATACATCAGTCTATTTTAGGATGATAATTTTTAAAACCCACTATTGAGCTCTTTAAATAAAAACTCAATTAGGCAGCTGTAAGCAATTGCTGTCAAATTTCATGAGCACCAAAAAGCATTTTTATCAGGAGAGAAGGGGCAGTTTCAAATTCACGTTAAAGCTTTTCTACTTTCAAGTTATTCAAAATTGCATTTTGCAATTTAGCATTTAATTTAAGGGTATAAGATTCTGTTTGGCCAATGGCCTCTAGGCTCCTTAAAAATATAATTAAATCCAATGCTGTTCCTTACACAAATAAAAAGTGAGGCTTGTTGAGCACATGGTGGGTGGGCAAAAGGAAATACATATGAGACCCATTCATGAAAAGGAGTTCCATTAGTAACTCCTGAAAAGCATGATGGAATTTTTGTGTGTGACTTTCCTTAAGGCATAACTTGTGTGAACTACACTTTATTGTAAGTTTTCTGGCATGTCTGAAGACAAATAAAATGAAAGGGAAAGAACCAGTCATTTCAGTAGATTTAACAAATGATTCCATTTGAAAGGACAGATCCCCTTTCAAAGATATGTCCTTTGATTAGTTTAGCTGTACTGCTATGGTACAGTTTAGTGCAACAAAAGCAAAGTTATCCTTAGCAGTTTTGGTGTCTTCCTCATCATCATCTCATTCCAGTTATACCCTGAGATTATATTTGTCTTGGCTTTCCTCCAAAATGGCCTTTGATACCTTTTACTCTTCTAAAGGTGCAATCCTATGCATGTTTAGACAGAAAAAAGTCTTACAACTCCCAGCATTCCCTAGCCAGCATGGCTAACTGGGGAATGCTGGGAGTCATAGGACTTTTTTCTGTCTAAATATGCATAGGATTGTGCCCTACATTATTCTACCATCCCTGGTCTACTGTTAACTACCCTTCTCTTAGAGCAGGGTTCTCCAACCTTGGGTCCCCAGATGTTGCTGGCCTACAGCTCCCAGCATACCCAGCCAGCATGGCTAATGGCAAGGGATTCTGGGAGATGTAGTCCAGCAACATCTGGGGACCCAAGGGTGGATAGCCCTGTTTTAGGGGGTTGCATGCTATTTGTTGGCTGTGCCAACTACCCATTTTAATCAAGGGGTAAAGCATATGATTTGTACAATGTCATACTCAACATAT
Source organism: Shinisaurus crocodilurus (assembly GCA_021292165.1). Lineage (NCBI taxonomy): Eukaryota > Metazoa > Chordata > Lepidosauria > Squamata > Shinisauridae > Shinisaurus > Shinisaurus crocodilurus. The sequence goes on along the minus strand of CM037878.1, from coordinate 258,375,739 downwards.
CCAGTGAGTAAAGGATCATAGGTAGAAAGACAGGGAACGGTTTCTTCCTTAGACCCTAGATAGCTGGATAAGAGATCCACTGCAAGTTAAGGCTGGCAGCATTTTGTTAAATAAACCATTGGGTCTGAACACAGACTGTTCCTTACACCTGCAGATGAGGTCATCAGGCACTGCCATAGACTGCTAACTGTCATCAACTCCTTCAGAGGAGTAATTGCCACAGCTAAAGAGGATTAACTAGGAATAAGTGGTAGGAGTCAGGGTGCCTGTCTAATGCTGTTCTTCGGTCATGGCTCTTGACAAGTACTTGGATAAGTAGGCATCTATGAATACTCCCATTTAAATGCTATTGAATTCCATTGGTGCCCCCGAATTATGGGACAAAGATATATATGTTCTTGAATGTTTACATCTCCTACAATTGTGGAACAAAATAATTTTTAAAAGGCCTAGAATTGGGTACTTATACTTTTAAATTCTCTCTACAGATATTGTAAAATAACTGTGACATTTGAAGGAACACACACACACACATATATATCACTTGTATTAAATAGCCTTATAGAACAGAAAATGATTTTTAGCTTTTATATCATTCATAATTTCGTCTACATATCCTAATATAAGATATCCCATATCCTAACAACAAGTGAAGGCTTCTGACTAGCTGTGGTTATTGCATCTCTAAGAAATCTCTTCCAAGGTTTAACACATGCAAACATCAAACAGGAATCAATATTCTTCTACCAACCTACCACAAGTCCTGAAGATATTGATGCTATTTAACAGCTGTAAACACAAATAAAAAAGCAATATCTCACACCATTAGTATGAAACAATAACATTTTCAAGCTGCATATGCTATATACCCAGAGGGCTGTCAGTCATGTCTGTTCTAAAGAAAAGAGTGCTTAAGGACTATTAATCATGCGGGCTTTGTATGTGAAACAGCTTTAAGAATTATACTGCCACTTCTCATGGAACAGAAGGGGAAAACAACTTTTATGAAAATAAAACAAATAAGAGGTTAATTGTTTTAATAATGGATTAGGGCCTAGATTTCAATTCACAATCATACATACTTAATAATGCTCAAGATAGTTCTTCCATCTCTAAGTCCGTACTTTAGTTTGCTGGATTAATGCAAGATTATTTATTTATTTATTTATTTATTATATTTACCGGTATACCCTGCCTTTATTCCTGCAAGGAACCCAAGGCGGCTTACATAATCTTCCTCCTCCTCTCCATTTTATCCTCACAACAACCCTGTGAAGTAGGTTAGGCTGAGAGTAAGTGACTGGCCCAAAGTCACCCAGTGAGTTTCATGGCCGAGCGGGGACTAGAACCCAGATCTCCCGATTATGTTTAGGTTTCTACCCTAGACCTCTTTATTTGGGGAAAAGAAATATGTGCCACTTAATTTTTGAAGCTATGAACATCTGCTAATATACTGTCCAAGAATACATTCTGTCTTTGTATCACTGTATACTGTAATGGGATGGTGTGGGTTTTCTATGGGTTGGGGTATATGTGGAGCAGAAAATGAGGAGGAGCCTTGTCGTATACCCGGAGGTGTATTACTTGCAAAAGTAATACTTCAAAAATAGTTGTCTCTGGTCCTGAATGTAGGAAGCTGTGTTATGCCTTGTGTCAGACCATTGGTCGATCTAGTGCAATACTGACTCCTACACTGACTGGCAGTAGACTTTCTGGTTTTCAGACTGGAATCTTTCCCAGCCCTACCTGGTGAATGAGGGACCTTCTGCATGCAAAACATGTGCTCTACCACAGAGCTATAGCTTTTCCCTGACTGTTCCCTAAGCAAATGGATGTACAAGTACAATATTCTTCCTCTTGCATATCCAAATGGAACACTCCATATGCCATGGCGGTGCCTACAGATGCCTGAAAAGGGTTCACTCCTGCATATAAAATTTGTCATAGCAGCAGGTAGATGTTTTTTCTGGATGTTATGGAAGATGTCTAATTGACATCAAAACAGCAGTCCCACATCTCCTGCTCCTCTCTTTGCCATAATGTTTAGCAATAGTAAAAGCATGATGGGATATCATCACATTATGAGTTTCCCTACCCCCACAAGTAGCAGCCAGTGAAGAGAGTTTAGGTGATCCTCAGGCTTGTGTGCTTTCCCTTCTTTCTCCAGCATGACCATGAGGACGTCAGAAGCTTTTGCCTCTGTTTTATATCAACCACAGCATGTAGTGTCAGCACACCCCCAAACTCGTTAATTTTAACTATGGTTAAAATGTCTAATTCCAGCCAGAATCACTAACTGCTTAAGGTGTTTTGACAAAAACTAAGAATTAACAGCTATCCAATTGCTCATATTTCAAACCAATACATATCAAACATCTTGTATATATTCCTGTTTTGAATAATTAATGTAAACATTGAAAGAAATGCATGTGAAAAAAGTGGGTGAAAAGGTTTGATCATCACTACCTCTGTAGCCTGTTTCTGAAACAACAAAGAGTCTTGTGATACCTTAAGGGCTAACAAATTTACCATGGCATAAGCTTTCATGGACTAGAGTCCACTTCATCAGATGCACAAAGTGTGGATCTAAGCTCTCAGTTATGTATGGCCTATGGGTGTAGGCAGAAGAAATGTAAACAGTGAGGTCAGAGGGAAATCAAATGCAAATATTAAATAAATACAAATTGTGACAATTATATGGGCAGCACAGTCCAATGAGGCCACCCGTAACCCTCCAAACTCGGAGGGTTACAGGCATCCTACTGAGGGCGGGAGGAGCGTGGCGGATAGGCTTGCTGCTGCACTCCCCTCGCCTCAAAAACCCTTAGATGGCTGATTTCAGCCATCTAAATGTGTTACACCTCCTCCTGAGGAGGAGACGCTGAGGCACCGCCTGGATTCTGCGGAAGCCAGCGGTGCCTTGCTCCTCCCCTCCCTGCCTCTGGGAACACCCCCCCCCCCACGGAAACTGAAGACAGTCTTCGGTTCCCTGCCAGCATGGAAAGAACCACACCAGTTATGAAGTGGGTGTGTGTGTGTGCTCCGCAGGCAGATTGCGTGCTGGAACCTCAGAAGGGACTTCCGAGGTCACAGTGGCTTCTATGCCCTATCCAATGGCACCCCCAGGCAAGGTCGGAGGGACAGAGGATTGCACCCTAAAGCTTATATGTGTGTAAAATAATTCTAGTGACAAAGCAGTCTTGATGATAACAAAAACATATTGGTACTCCCCTGTTGTAGGATAAAAATCCATTATCTTAATCATGGGCGCCCACATAAATTTTTCCAGGGGTTGGGCAAAGCTGCATTCTGCAGCAGTTTGTGGTTGTATTTCATGCATGTAGCATGCACCACTACAACACATCTGTGCACTTTTGAATGCTTTGTTGCTTAGCAGCATCACATTCTATTTAGAAGCCTACACAGGGTAGTATCCAATGGAGACCACCCATGAATGGCCAGCCCCACTAATTCCCTTCCTCAAGCGGTGCCCATCATTTGCAGAACAGAGATGTCCTGCTTCCGGGGGCAACCCAAACACTAGTTTCTGGAATGGAGTGAGTTGATGGATCTCACATAAGGGAGTTCCACCAACCTGCCCCATTCCAGAAATTAATGTTGCCTACTCATTTCGGGTTGCCCCTGGAATCACTACATCTCTGTTCCGTGAATGGTGGGCACTGCTTGTGGAAGGGAATTGGTGGGGCTGGCCACTCGCAGAACAGAAGCAGTGGTGGGCCTCACAGACAGGCAGCATTGGATACTGCCTGCCAGCCACAGAGTAGTAGAAGTTCCTGCGAATTAAACAACACTCATGCAGAAGGGTGTTATATTCAGGAAGCATCATGAACTGCAGCAAAAGTTTAATTGGCACGAAGCATTAAAAAAAAACACAATTAGAAACAATGGGGGGGGGACCCAAATGCCCAAATGCAGTACAGCTATCTTAAGAATATCATATCATATATTTTATGGCACCAATGCCCTTATCATAACATTGAAAATTTCACATGACTTGACTGGAATGATTTCCTTTAAAAAATATTAACAAGACCAGAGTTAGAAGTATCATGAACTCCTTTCTTTGCTGCAACCTTCTGGGGGGGGGGGGTTGGTAGACACAATACTGCCTAACAGGGAAGACCCCCAAAAGACTTACAACACCCAAAAGGGTAACACACCCAGATAGTGGGTGTGTTAACCATTGCTGTGACTTCATTCATTGGCTTAAAACACTGAAAGGTGGGAACAGGCTAGCTTCTCACAAAATGAACGGGCAGAATAGTGGCTACACATTTTGCCTCATATCTCGGGTTCTAAGAGGGTTAGAAACTTCCTTTAAAAAAATGAAAGTTGGGAATCTGGAGATATGGCTCACCTGGGGGAGGGGGAACTGCACCCCCTTGTACTTTCCTGCAGATGCCAATAATCTTGATTCAAGCCACAGATGACAGAATTGGTAAATTGTAAATCAGTGGTTTTATGCTGTAATCTCCCTTTGAAGTTCCTTTGATCAAGAATGGCCACTTTAACAAAATGTCCTGGCTGGGGGGCAGTGGGGGCCAGTATGTGTGTGACATGTTTTCCCACTGTTTTCTGAATATTGCCCTTCTGATATCAAATTTTGTGTCTGTTATAGCTTTGCATAGAGACTGGACTGCCAATTTAGAATGAAGCCTGTGGAGCTCTGTTCCAATTGATGCCCACCAGTCTCCATCATTATAGGCCTTCAAGTGGTCCCTAAAAGCTTATCTACTTAGGTTTGCCTATATTTGAGTTAGGACTTTATTGAGTGCTTTTATGTATCTAGGTGCTATTAGGTTTTAATTGTTAATTTTGATCTTTTATTTTTATCATTGTTTTATACTGTTTTGTCGTTTTAAATCTTGCTGTACACTGCTTTTGGAGGGTTTACTGTAAAAAGTGGCTTATAAATAAGTTGTTGTTGTTATTAACAACAACAACATTATTATTATTATTATTATTATTATTATTATTTTGCATCTGATGGACTCTAGACCATGAAAGCTTGTGCCATAATACATCTATCAGTCTTTAACATGCCACAACAAGACCTTTCTTCTTCCTGCAACAGACAAACATAGCTACCCCTCTGAAAATATTAATCTATTTCTGGAATTGCTCCATGACCCAGTTTTTTGGTGGGTGAATATTTGGAACAGTCCTAAAATTATGGTGGGGTGGCATACTACTGATTTGTGGTTTAAGAGAATGGCTTTCATTAATACTTTTCTGTTTCTCTGTGTTACAGTGCATATCGTATAATTAATAAATGCTGGCAATTCCATGTGAATTTTGTAAAGATCTGAAAATAGATATGTATAACTGAATTTTCAGACATTCACAAAATTTGTCTGAGAATGTCTCAGCAGTCACATGCAAATATTGACATTTGCTAAATTTTGGACATTCATTGTAACATAACAAGTGCTGGGTGTAGAGCCCGATCGAGCGGCGCGCAGCGCCACTCAGAAAATTGTGTCGGGTCGCCGCCCACCCCGGAAATTTGGCTCGGAGGCGTGACCCGATTGATTGCAGAAACCTCATTTTCATCCTTGCGCAAGTGTCAAATCCAGTGGTGTACTGATAAATTTTGAAGTGCAGGTGCTCATCATGATGACCCCCATAGCAACACCCCCAAGGAGAGTCCAAAAATGCAGACAGCTGTGTTGATACATGCACCCTAGCTGGGTGCACCCTAGCTGGGTGCACCACTTCCCCCACCCCATGGTGTTGCATAGGGCTGGGGAAAGAGCAAAGACATTTTTCTTCCTCTGCATGGCCAGCAGCAGTTTGATTGGGGCCTGCCATTTGGTTGTATTTTGTGGCCCAGGACCTGCCCTGGGAACTAAGCAGCTGAGACTGGTTGCTTCGAGGGGCAGGAAGTTGGAAGAAGACCTGATACCGAACCTTTTGCCTCTCGTCTGCTCCTATGCTAGAAATAGAGGTCCCGGTTCAAGGTTTTGGCATTGCATGTGTAAATATGAGCATTGTTTCCATTTGGGTCCACCAATGCAAAAACTTCCTGTAGTCAGCTGGCTTTTCTGTCACAAGTTGAATTAGATGCACACTTAATTCTTGAAAACTGTGTCTTCTGTAGCTACAATGTAAATAAAATGAGCTAATGGGTGTGATGATCCTATGGGCAACCTGGCCAGGAAGGTACTGTTGCACTCATGTCCTGCTTGTGCATTTCCATGGACAGCTGGCTGGCCACTGTGTGAACAGAATGCTGCACTAGATGGACCCTTGGTCTGATGCAGCATGGCTCTTCTTCTTCTGTTCTTATGGTAGAAGAAAAAAAGGATATTGTTGATATGGTTCTTTCTAATGCCACAGAGACTTTCTTCTGATTGCAGAAACCTCATTTTCATCCTTGCGCAAGTGTCAAATCCAGTGGTGTACTGATAAATTTTGAAGTGCAGGTGCTCATCATGATGACCCCCATAGCAACACCCCCAAGGAGAGTCCAAAAATGCAGACAGCTGTGTTGATACATATCTATATGTGTGTGTACACACACACACACACACACACACACACACACACACACGAGCAGGAGTACATCACATAATACCCAATTTATTAGGATGAGCCAACAGTCATAGAATCGTGAGCAGCAGAGGGCAGTATTATAGTTAGCATATTGGACTTTGGCTGGCCTGGAGAGACCTGAAATCGCATGAGAAAGGGAAAGAGAGAGGCACACATTCTCCAAACAGCATAAGACCAGCAGCTCAAAAATTTTCAAAGGTTTCTTTTCCCAACACCGAGAAACGTTTTTATCTTAAAAAGTTAACAAACCAGTTCTAGTAGTTTTCATCTCCATCAGGAGCAAGTCTTTTGTAAAGCCAAAGAGTCTTAATTGCCCATTCAAGACCAGGCCACCCCAAAATACCTTGTATTGCAACAGGGATAGCTCATAACAATATATTGTTGCTGGGAAAATCCACCCCCACCCCCTCCAGCTACTATGAGGATTGCAGTCAAGCTCCAAGGGATTAGGGGAGTCTGAGGCAGGTGGCAGATGATGTCATCATACCTGAGCCCAGGCACTTCAGCCCTATGAGCCCTGGCTCCACTACACCTCCAGTCAAATCCAATACCATGATCATGCTGGACCCATGGTCTGACTCAGTATATGGCAGCTTCCTATGATCCTAAGGCAGTGATGGCGAACCTTTTGAGCCCGAGTGCCCAAACTGCAACACAAAACCAACTTATTTATTTCAAAGTGCCAACACTGCAATTAAACCTGAATACCGAGGTTTTAGTTTTAGAAAAACAACTCATACAGTTGTCCGAACTAATTAACATCTTTTGTCTTAAAAGAAAAACACAATAACAGAGCTTTCAATGATACAAACAGTTTTTTGTTGGGGAAAAAAATCAACTCAAAAAATTATTATAGTACTACATTGTACACATAGCCTGAAGGGAATTTATACAAACTTTTTAAATAATTAGGCACATGTATTTTTGGATAAGGGATTCTCAACTTGTAATATGATTATATGCCAGATTGAAATTGTATGGGGCAAGCTTTACCCTGGGTCCTTTCCCTACTTCTACAGGTGTCGGATTAGTAAAAGTCAACCTGTACTAGGATGAGCAAGATAAACAAGAAAACTAAATGTGCTTAACACATTTTAAACACTCTATGTCTTGGACTGCAAACATTGCATTAGGTAAAAGTTTGCATTGGGCATGCTTTTGCACAATTAATGTGATTTTTGCTATTGCATGCATGCTGATAATTTGTCAAACCTTGGCTCATACTCTGTTAGTTTGAGAGCAACACGTGCAGCACTCAGGTCAACTGTTAGGGCTTTACATCCAAGCCATGCTCTGTGCATCATTCTTCAAAATCTGTTAAATGTGATAACAATATAGAAAAGAATTCTGTAACAGGAATTCTAGAATAAAATCATTCTGTTCCACATTGTGAGAAAGAACAAAATCCTTAGTGTTTTGCAGAAGGGGACAGTCTTTTTGCGATCTGGTGACCAATGGCTCGAGTGCCCACAGAGAGGTCCCTGCATGCCAGCTGTGGCACCCGTGCCATAGGTTCGCCATCACTGTCCTAAGGCATTGCACAAGGTGTTGCATAAGCTGTTTCAGAAGTCATTGCATAAGGCATTACAACTTAATTAGGCTAGGTGTTTCTTGCAGTAATTGTGCTAGTTGTTCTGCTAGCGGTTCTGCAACCGCTAGCAGAACACCAAAACTTGTAATGTTTTCATTAGCATAATGTTGGATATAACCCTTAGTGTTTCTTTCTGTTGTTACCTAGCTGTGAAGATAACCTAGGGAAGAGTTTCCCTAATTTTTGAAAGGCTGGATTGTACCCATTTCACTAAAATCCTGGTCTGAATGAGCCATCAAATAGTGTAGGGAGAAAAATGAAAAACAGAGGGTGAGTGGAGGACAGCAGGACGCTAAGGGTAAGAGGACTGACAAATGTAGATAAGAGAGATAGGTGCACTTCTTTGTCCTTGGGTTAACACAGATTATTCCCTGAAGAGCTTGAAGTACAGAAGTTGTCTTATGTGTGGTTTATCCACAAAGTATCTGGAGTTCTGTTTGCCAGATAGATTTTCTGGTATTCCTTATTAAGTAACACAAATAAGGTGAGCCAGTGTGGCGTAGTGGTGAGAGTGCTGGACTGGGGACTCGGGAGATCCAGGTTCTAGTCCCCACTCGGCCATGAAACTCACCGGGTGACTTTGGGGCCAGTCACTGACTCTCAGCCTAACCTACCTCACAGGGTTGTTGTGAGGATAAAATGGAGAGGAGGAGGAGGATTATGTAAGCCGCCTTGGGTTCCTTGCAGGAAAAAAGGCAGGGTATAAATATAATAAATAAATAAATACTAAGGCTTCATTTTTACACGTATATCTAAAGACATAGGTTGGATATACTTACTATCCATGAAATCAGTGGAGCGCAAGTAATGACTACCATGTCCCATTGATTTCAGTGGGATGTAAGTGCAACTAACTTGGTCTAGTGCGATATGTGTGTTTTCAACTCCATGTGCCACACAGATACAGGATTGGCGGCTGCATCTCCACTCCTCATGTACACTTGGTGGCAAGTAGGCATTTGCCACCATATAATGTGTGAAGTTTCCATAAGCCGGTCCTTTGAGATAATTGATGCGCAAAGCCAAATAAAATAAATCAATGAATTATTAATTGTCATTATATGGCATAAAGTCATTATATGGCATAAAGTCATTATAATTCCAGTATAAACTGTGAAAATTCCAAATATGTGATACATTTTTTTTAAAAAAAATTCTTTTCATATATTTTTTTCATAAAGATGTGTTTAGGAGCTGTTTTGTCGAGATTTACTCAGATTAAGAGTGCAATCCTATGCAAATTTAGACAGAAAAAAGTCGACTCCCAGTATTCCTCAGCCAGCATGTAGGACTTTTTTCTATCTAAATCTGCATAGGATTGTGCCCTAAGTGTAATTGTGACTTGAAATGAAGTGTCAGTGATAATTGTACAAAGGATGTATGTTAATTTACCTCTAAAAGACCCCCAAGCTATGGAAACACAGTCCTTAATTAACGAGTGTACCTTTAGAGCACGGTTTCCTCCTGAATGATAAACAATATATTTCTTCAGTATTCCCACACATATATGTTTAGAAGGGCTAACGAATTTCGATGTATTCCTGCCTCTAATTTATGTAGGGAATCTAGCCCATATAAGAATTGGAAGAATAATCATATTTGTCTAATTTGACAGGTGTATTTAAATTTGAGATCACCTCTCCCAGCCATTTTACCTTTCTTAAGAATGGTAATTCAAATGCATTTTGAGAATTCTTGATAGTTAATAAGAGCTAAACAACCACAAATAATAATTTCTAGTGGTAACTTTTGGTAACGTGTAGATATTACATGCTTTTTAAAGGAATGTTCTTGGTGCATTACTTAATTTTCTTTTATGTTCACTAATATTTTAAACTGGTGTTTTCACAGCAAAGGATTAACTTATATGGAGATTGGGGGTGGAGAAATGTTAGCTTGCTTTGTTTCAGAAGGGGGTGCACATAATAGTTTAACAAGCAATCAAATTTGCTGCTTGTATGTGTACCAACAATTCAGAGGGTTGCTGTATGTGGAAGATCAGGTGGTAAAACAGCCACTGAGTATGTAGTAAATAAGATGTATTTATCTTAGAATACTGGTTTCCTTTGACAGAAGAAATTTAAGTGCCCATTCCTTATCATCTGAACAAACCATCTTATTTAGAAGTTAGTGTTGTTTTCAACTTCCCTCTTGATTAACATAAATCTGCTTGAAGTGGGAGTAAAATCAATAGCATTGGTATAAACTGAATTTGTAGCTGCATAATCAGAATTTGCCAGAGACTGGTCAACTTGAAAGCAAATGTGTAAATTAAAACCTGGCAGCACTATACAAGACTTAATTCATTTCACTACAGCATCTGCAAAAGAACAGAAACATCGCTTAAGCCATTGCTATAAAAAGTGGCAGATGAACATCCAGGATTAATATGGTAGCTACTAAATATAACATTTTTATTTCAAAATGATGCTTTAAAAGCACATGAAAATTGCCTTAATGTTGTGAGAAAGAGTGAAAAATAAGGGTTATTTGCTTGAATTGTTTATCAAGAGAGCTTTTTCTGGAAACCTCTGCATCCTCAATAGACATTGTTTGGCATTAAACATTTGTATTATTCCTCACACATTCTTACGATTAAATATTTAACACAGAGAAAAGCAGGCCAGTTACACAGGAATGAGCATGATAAAATGCCCTTGTCTAAAAAAGATGTTTGTGGAAAATATCTTTTTAATTTGTTTTTTCCCCCTGTTATTTGAATTCCAGAGAAGATACTACTGTACATTCCAAAATCCATATCAGTATAATACCCTTATTAGGCCAACTCAAAGGTCAGATGAAATATCCTGAGTTGGCCTAATAAAGGTATTACACAAATCTGGATTTTGGATGTTTTTCTTATAGCCACTGTGGCTATGTTTTGCTTATTGTTATATATATTTCTGTTCAACATCCCTTATAGAAGAATATCTGATAGAGATTCTTGATAATTTATGTGGGGTAAATTTTACCCCAGGTACACTTTTCATTGAAGAATTTACACTGTAGTCTTTCTAGGAGATTGGTTGTGGTCAGGACTCAGGAGTGCATTTTACCAGCTTAGGCCAATTCACCAGCGGCACCCATGTCTGGAGAAAAATGACCTTCCTACAGTAATTTGTGCTATAGTAATGTCCTGATTAGACTATTGTCATGAGTTCTATGTGGGAAGAGAAATGAAAACTGATTCAGAATGTAGCTGCCAGGATACTAACTTGTAAAGCAGCTGTTTGGAATTTTATTTACTGACTCTCAGCCTAACCTACCTCACAGGGTTGTTGTGAGGATAAAACAGAGAGGAGGAGGAGGAGGATTATGTAAACCGCCTTGGGTTCCTTGCAGGAAAAAAGGCGGGGTATAAATATAACAAATAAATAAATAATTATTTATTTATTTATTATATTTATACCCTGCCTTTTTCCCTGAAAGGAACCCAAGGCAGCTCACATAATTTTCCTCCTCCTCTCCATTTTATATATATATAATGCCAATTCTCCAACAACTGTAGTGGTGTCCAATTGGTTTCTAGGCACTATTCAATGTGCTGGTTTTAACCTTTAATTCCCTAAATCAGGGATAGGGAATGTGTGGCCCTCCCAATATTGGTGGACTGCAACTCCCATCAGCCCTAGCCAGTATAACCAGTGGTGACGGATAATGGCCCAACGTCAGCAACATCTGAAGGGCCACACAGTTCCCATCCCTATCCTAAATGGTTTGGGCTCAGTACACTTTATATTCCTTTCCCCATATTAGGGGTGGGCAACTTGTGGGTGTCCCAGTGAGCACCCTAACTGCTGCATTCTGCACTAGCTGCAGCTTCTGAACCGGACACAAGGGCAGGCCCACATGAACACATTACAGCAGTCTAATCATGAGGTTACCAGTGCACTGATCATCATGGCTAGGCCATCCCTATCCAGGAACAGGCGTAGTTGGCGTACCAACCAAAGTTGGTAATGGGCGCTCCAGACCACTAAGGTCACCTGGGCCTCCAGTGACCGAGATGGATCCAGGAGTACCCGCAAACATAGTACCCCCAAACTATGTACCTGCTCCTTCATAGGGAGTGCAGCCCCATCCAAAACCGGGCCTGAACCCAGACTGGAATAGATCCAGATAATCAGTTTAATTCAAGAACACCTGCCTTTGAGACACCACCACTCTCTCGAGCACTTTACTCAGGAAAGGGGTGTTTGTGACCTGAAGATAGTTGGCATAGATCTCTGGATCCAGGGAGGGTTTTTTCAGGAGTGGTCACACTACTGCCTCCTTCAAGGCAGTACGGACCACACCATCATGCAATGATGTGTTCACTACTGCCCAGATCCATCTGATCAGTCCCCTGCAGCTAGCTTGAATAAGCCATGAAGGGCAAGGGTTGAGAGAGCATGCTGTGGGTCGTACAGATGCAGGAATCTTGTCCACATCCTCAGGTTCCCAAAAATGATTAGCAAAAGTGGTACTGTTCCAGGTGACGTTTGGGGCTGCATGACTGTTTTACTGCTCTTTATTTTCTGTAGTGGTTGTAGTCAAATGGATTTGGCGTCTAAAAAAATTGTTGTTAGGGCTTTTTGATGAAGTTGCTAGCTGCCTTGGGGATTTAATTATTTAAAAGACTTTAAATGTTTTAATAAATAAACAAACATAGATACATTACCATTAAGCCTAGTATCAAAAACATTTTAAGATTAGTTTTGAGGATTTTTTTCTAGAATAAATTTAAATATTTTTGACAGGATTCTGAGATATTTCATTCTGAAGGACAAGTCCTCTTCTCACCTCAAAATTGCAATCCTATAAGCCCCATTGAGTTCAATGGAGCTTAATCCCAGGTATAGTATTGAATTATACCCACTTACCTGGGAATAAGCCCCACTGAACTCAACAGGACTTACTTCTGAGGATTGTGTGGTAAATGGTCGTTTGAATTTTAAAAGAATGTTGACCAAATCTACATAGGAAGCTGCCTTATACTGAGTCAGACCTGGGTCCATCTAGCCCAGTAGTGTCAACAATGACTGGCAGCAGCTCTCCAGGGTTTCTGGCAAGAGTTTTTCCAGCCCTACCTGGATATGCCAAGGATTGAATCTAGGACCTAGGTGCTCTACCACTGAGCTACCCTACGGCCCCTTTTTCTCATCATGGGCTCTAATAAATACTCTTAGAAAAGCATGCACTTAGAGGGGGGCGGGAAGTGCATTAAAGCAAATTATTTGGATATATAATCAGCAAGTTAAATAACCTGTAAATCAGATAATTTTAACAGCATACCTACCTTATCTTGTACATTTATGCCTTGATATTGATGCATTAATCATTTATAATTGTTAATTTGATGTAAACTGTTGTATTTTCTTTAAGATTTGCATTCTCTGTGAATTTTCTTTCTTTCTTTTCCATTTAAGATCCCAGAGGCTTATTTTATTAGAGATCCTCATACTTTCCTTCTTACAAAGGACTTTATTAAGGTATACATGCTTAGTGCAGGGAAATCTCGCAAGACCTTAGCTGCATGTCCTCACAGGTTAACATTTTCACATGCATTTCCAGCTACTTGAAATAGGAATGGTTAGTTGGTTAACTGAAGCATGCTTGAAAGGAGAAGCAAAGCTTGTCTACAAAATACTAACACTTGGATGAGTCTGCAGCCTGGGAGAAGAGCACCGGGTGAATTTTCTGGACTTTTTTCATGGCTGACTTGGGATATGCTTGCATTGTCAAGGAGTGTGTTGACCTATCTCTTTGATGCATATTGATTATGACAATCACTCTCCTTTCCCTGCAGGCCATGGAGGCACAGATACAGAACTTTGGACAGACGCCATCTCAGTTGCTTATTGAGCCACATCCGCCTCGGAGCTCTGCCATGCACCTGGTGAGATAGAACTGCTTGTTGGGAATTTATTTCCTCTGAATCCGAGGATCCTTTTATAGGTCATAAAATACCAATTTAAGTAACACTTTCTCTTTATATGCCCTTAGTTCCTCACAAACACTTGTGTGTTTCCTCTATGCAGAAAAATTGCACACTATTGTGTATAGGTGACTTTGTGGCTTTTTGACTGTCACTAACTGTGTTTTGCCAATTTCTTCATTTTATTTTTTTTAAATGAGCTCCTATCATCATAAATATGTATTTGATGAATACCATTGTGTACAATAAAAAAGCCTGGAAGATTTTCTTATGGAAGAGATCATATTGCAAGAGGAGAAGGAAGCATTAGGAAATGATTTATGTGATTTATGAACATTGGCTACTTGTCAGAAGTGAGAAATTGTAGTTCAAATCCTGTGGGAAACCTCCTGTCCACTCTCCAGAGAGGACAAAGTATGCACTTTAACTTCAGTTTGAACTCCCAAATAATTCCTAATCCATTCTTTTGTATACTTATTACGACGGGGGGGGGGGGGGGATTCAGCTAAATTGGAAGCAGTGAGAACTGTTTCCATTTTTGCTCTTGATTTTAAATGTCTAATGATTAGGAATTTTTGTATAAATTCCAAACTATTCTATTTTTGGATGTTTTCATTTCAGCTCCCACAAAAACTAGAAGCAAGATACTATAAGTAACATTTCCCTGGCAATTGAACTTTATTTCTTCTTTGAACATAAAAAATACCCATCTAAACTGGCTGAAATCTTCAAAATATGAACTTATTAAGAAGCATCTTATAGTGCTAAAAGGTTACTAAGAATCCTAGAAATCATCTTAGGCTGTGATCCTTTACCCACTTATCTGGGAGTAAGCCCCATTGACCTTAATGAGACTTACTTCTGAGTAGACACATATAAGACTGCACTATTCAATATCATAATATCCCTGAAAACATATTTCATATGCAGTGTCCCCCTCCTTCCTCTTAACTTGGTATTATTTTTTAAACATTTTATAATATTGAATAGTATAATGCCAAAATAAAAAGAACTATTTATATAACTATCCGCACACGTGACGCCAATGCAAAGGGCCCACACACTGGGACTTTCTTCCCCATTTATTTCCAAAACTGCAGCCGCACAAACCATATCCACAATAGGATCATAGGATCATAGAGTTGGAAGGGGGCTACAAGGCCATCGAGTCCAACCCCCTGCTCAATGCAGGAAACTAGAGGAGGAGTCTCCCATCCAAGTAATAACCAGGCCTGACTGACCCTGCTTAGCTTTCCACACTCAGACAAGCTGAGCCAGCGTGAGCCACAGGCCATAAAAGCCACAGGCCATAAATCCCACATGATGAGTTGCTATTTAAATTCATGGCAGCTTACACAGCTTGGGATGCACTATGGTACAAGTCCTATTTGAGAAAGAAATGTAAAAGCTTACTGTGCTTGTGCGTTGGTCCATACATGCCTCTGGATTAGGGACTGTGATTTTATCCTATATGATGAAGGGCCATCACTGATATCCACCACTGGGATAAAGTATGGTTCAGCTGAGAGCAGAACTACACATGCTAAGAAGCCTGGTACTGCTGTTTTCAGACTTCCCCCTCTCCTGCAACTTTAGTACTGATTCCTTCATGTCCGGATGCCATTACACGATGTATTTCCCCTCTCCATTCCACATCTTCATTGCATTAACGGCACAATCCTATGCAAGTTTAGACAGAAAAAAGGCCTACATTCCCAGTATGCCCCAGCTAGCATGGACTTTTCTCTCTCTAAACATACATAGGATTGCACTTTAAGCAAGTTGTACTACATTTTATGGTAAGAGAGAGCTTTTCATGGGGCTGCCATTTTCAGCAGCAGCAGCTCAGTGTTCTTATCATATGTAGGGGGAGTTTCTTCTTCTGTTTTCTCTCAGTACCATTACATTCGATTTTGCAGTTGGTTTCTATGGAACTGCTGATTGAGTTCCTTCCAGTTAACTTTTTCAACTCCTGTATTGAATATAATGTAAATCTTACAAATGACTTAAGTAGGGCTTCTGTTTGTCTGACATCTTTACTGTGAAGTACTGTAACCATTTCATTGAGATTTTCTTTCTGTTAATGCTGACTTTATCATTTCACACCCTGTAATGATAACCTAATGGATCTTAACCATACCTCTTCTCTTATTTGCCCTTGTGTAATGCTCCGGTAATAGCTTTTCTAATTTTGCTGCCCTGTTTTTGTAGTGTTAGATGTGCAGATAGTATTGTTTCTCCTGTATGTGCAAATACTTCCTGACTCTCTTAACCTTATTTTCCCCTCAGACCTCCTCACTAATTGTGTTATCCTTCTGTTTTCTTCTGCTCTCTTCTCCTTTCTACTCAACAGTGTTTCCTTCCACAGAGTCCACTTATGTTTAAAGATCAGATGCAGCAGGATGTTATAATGGTTCTCAAATTTCCATCAAATTCTCCTGTCACACATGTGGCAGCCAACACGCTCCCCCACCTTACCATTCCTGCCGTGGTAACTGTGACTTGCAGCCGGCTTTTTGCAGTGAATAGATGGCACAACACAGTAGGTATGTGTTCTTATAGAAATTGTGTATTGAACTTTCCACAAAGAGTGAGTTATTTTCATTTCAAATAGATTTGGTTTGGGCTAGTGCTATATTTCATTACACAAACTCTTTTCAATAATATATACCAGCAGAGAGGCTTTAAAAAAAATTCTGCCACATCGCTCAGTCCCTAAGGCATCACGGGTACAGTTAGCTGCCATCTCACGATATTATAATTTCTTTTAAACATGCTGCTTAGTATTATTTTGAATGCCACCTTGTAGACCCAATCATTGGGTAGTAGAATACATACCTTTCCACTGGCTTGCATATGGGTAACAATAGTGTACTCCTAATGTACACAGCAGGGTTAGCTATGTTTATTTATTAATGAGTCTGCTCTGTACAAGTGGAAATGATAGTGGGGAACAGGTGTCTGATTTTAACATCAAGAGAGGAGGGTAGATGAAATAAACTGTACCCTCCCTGCCTTATTTCCCTGCGCTCTGTCACTACCCAGTCTGGCTCACTT
This sequence comes from Shinisaurus crocodilurus, assembly GCA_021292165.1. NCBI lineage: Eukaryota > Metazoa > Chordata > Lepidosauria > Squamata > Shinisauridae > Shinisaurus > Shinisaurus crocodilurus. The sequence goes on along the minus strand of CM037878.1, from coordinate 258,358,598 downwards.
CCAGTATCAGAATTAGGCTAAGGGAAAAGAGCTTGATGTTGATGGAGTGTGGGAAGGGTTCAGCTCCCATCACCTGCATGCCATTCGTTTGACAAAAGACCTTCTCCTGGTGGAGATTAAAAAAAAATTCTAGAACTGCTTAGTTGATATTGATCAACACAACTACCTGCAGTTTTGGACTCTCCTGGGGAGAGTCTATGGGAACTGTCATGATGAGCACCAACATATCAACATTTATATATCTGACAAGCTTTCCACACGAGGCATTTATCGTGTGCTCATCATTCCTTGATGGGTTCTTTAGACAATGTTGTGACCTCCGGTTTGCTTTTGTTTTTTAAGAGCACTGTCCCAGGCCTTTGGGGGGGGGGGCAGGGAAAATGGAGTATTATTTCTGAAAGCAAAAGAAAGCATATTTTCCTACTTGTGTGATATCATTCCACTATAGCACAATGCCACCTAGAGGTTATGTAGCAGAAAAGTAGGAAAGAAAAAATTCTTTGTGTAGAGCTTGGATCTGAATTCTGCAATAAATCTGAATGTAGATACAGCGGATTAGCAGCTTCATGTAGAAAAGCTCTACACCACTGTGGGCAGTGAGAAAAGGAAATAGGAGATATACAGCAAACTGGGAGGAGGAGATGAAAAAAGAAGGCATTAGCAGAGTATGATCTCCCTCCTCCTCCTCCTCCTCCTCCTGTCCCATCCTCAGTTCAGATCAGTACTCCAAAGCTAAGTGCAGACCAAGACAGGAGGCCAGACTGGACTCAGGGCAGCAAGGTAGGAAGGCCTTGCTCTTCAAGGCCCCTGTGCAAAATGGTGTGCATTTTGCCAATTTTAAAATACTGATGCACTTTTCTTGGTTTCCTGCTTCTGTGCCATTAAACGCAAGACATCTTTCTCAATAGCATCATAAGTTTATGTCAGTGAACACATTTGGAACTTGAAATGAGGAGTTCTGCAGAAATATGCATCAGAATTAGATACTGTGGCTCGGATATAGCAAAACCTTCTTATGTGGGATGCATGGGTTTGTATGCATGCTGTAAAGCTTTTTACTTTGCCAAACCAGAGCCCCTAGTGCACACCCAGATGTTCTTGTACTGCTCTCTGCACACAGGATCCTTTTGTGTGTATGTTGGACATAGTTTAAACAAAGGAAGAACTATTTTGTCATGTGGAAAACTTGAAGGAGTAAAAATTAGGAATATGATCATTCCAGAGTTCAGTTCCCATTTTAGTGAGGTAAAATAAAACCTATATAGTCCTTATTGGCATTATTTTTTTAATTATTATTTAGGCCTCAGGGGAGCCCCAGGATATTCTTTGGATCAAGCTCATCATCTTCCCATTGAAATGGATCCATTGATTGGTATGTCAGAGAATAAAAAATAGATGTTTGTTAGAAAACAATGTGTTCAGCAGTGTTTGAATATGCTACATTTTAACAATGTGCTACACTATGTATTGGAATTCAGAGTGAAGAACAGTAATTACTGTCTACCCCTAGTTTCACAGAATGAAAAGCTGCCATTATTAATAGCAAAGAAATCAAAACAGAACAACATAAGACAGCCCCTGCTGGAGCAGAACCAAGGGTTCATCCATTTCAGCGAGAGCACATAGTCCTCGGCTCTCCCCTGTCATTTGTCTCTAGCATCTGGAGTCAGAAGTGTCCTGCCCAAAATATGGAAGTTCCATATATCTGACAAGCCTCATTGATAGACTCATTCTCCATGAATTTGTTGCACCCCCTTTCAAGGCTATTAAAAGCAGTGCCCATTGCCACATCTTGTGGCAGTGGATTCCATAAGTTAAATATGTATTGTGTGAAGACATCTGTCCTGGATCAATTGCCCATCCATTTTGCAGCACACTGGGTTGATGTTTTCAGTGAGCCTCCAGTCATGACCCCAAGATACCTTTCCGGGCTGACACAGTCAGTTCAGGTCTCAGCTATGCATATGTGAAGTTAGGATTTATTCACTTTTTGTTTGCACCAATATGCATCACTTTGCACTTACATACAGCAAATCTCATTTGTTGCCTGTGCACCCAGTTTGAGAGAGATTTCCAGTCCTTTTCACAGACTGCTTGGGATGTTATCATTCTGAATAATTTGGTGTCTTCCACAAACCTGCATATTTTTGTGAGAACACCAACAATTTCATATTTGTGAAAATGGTGAAACATTTCTAGGATTGAGCACAGTTATTGCTGCACTTGTGCATCACCTCATTTTGTGGGGTTACACCAGCCTAGTAAACTGATTATTGTTTTACATTGGTCTAGCTGCATGTATTAGTGCTGTTACACAAATAGCACTCACTCTGGCCATAAGTGGGGGATAATCGAACTATTTTTATTTGAATCCAAAGTGACTTAAAATGGGGTATATTGGGAGTGAGAGCTGGAACCATTTTCTCATGCACAGTTATAATGGCTATGGTGCATGAGAAAGGTTTCATCATATCTGAAGATAAGTTCAGAGCTGCTTCACAATAGAATTCCATAATGTGCCTTCAGACCATTCTCTGGACATGCATAGACCTTTCCTTCCACAGAATGCCTCTGCTAGTAATGTTGGCCCTCACTAGTCCATTTCCTGTTACAGCTGTATGTGGCTGTGGCCTGTGGCTCATGCTGGCTCAGCTTGTCTGAGTGTGGAAAGCTAAGCAGGGTCAGGCCTGGTTATTACTTGGATGGGAGACCCCTCCTCTAGTTTCCTGCATTGAGCAGGGGGTTGGACTCAATAGCCTGGTAGGCTCCTTCCAACTCTATGATCTATGAAAATCTTTAGAACTGGGATGCCAGAAAATGCCAGAAAATGCTTAACAACGACACCAACAATAATATATATATTTTATTTTTTTATTTTATTTATTACATTTATACCCCGCCTTTTTTTCCTGCAAGGAACCCAAGGCGGCTTACATAATCCTCCTCTCCATTTTATCCTCACAACAACCCTGTGAGGTAGGCTAGGCTGGGAGTCAGTGACTGGCCCAAAGTCACCCAGTGGGTTTCATGGCCGAATGGGGACTAGAACCCGGATCTCCCGAGTCCCAGTCCAACACTCTCACCACTACGCCACACTGGCTCTCTGAGTTGTATTGAGTTGTATTGAGTTGTATTAAGTTGTATTAAAGGCACATGTCAAGAAGTACAGTTAATGCATGGAAAAACAAATAGGCCATATAAACAAATACACCAAAAACAAAACACAAATGACTCAGGTGGATAACTGAGGGTACAGGTATGTAGCTGCAAGAAAACAGAGGTAGATATCAGTGGAGAAAGGTACAATCTGCAAAAAAACAGAGGTAGATATCAGTGGAGAAAGGTACAATGTGTAAACAGTTCAATAAATCATTATTTTTTCTCAATTAACAACCACTGCCATCCAGCCTCCTCAACTAATTAACCTAGTTACACAAACCTCACCCATCAATAAAGACTTTTGCATTTATATTGCTTCGGTGTATTTTCTTTTTCTTCAGGAGACTTCACATGGGGAAAAATGAGGAACCATGTATCATAAAAGGATCATAAAAGGATTCTTGAGTCTAAGTAATCTGAATTATTTAAATATGGAGAGCATATTTCAGTATGTGATGGAAATAAAAAAATATATTTGCATTCTATAAAATCCACTTTGATGCCTCCGTTGGGCAAATGAAGGGTTCTTCCCCACATCCCACTGTATCAGGAAGATCAAAACCTACCAAAATTGGGATGGAATCACACAACTTTTTACCACATAGTGGACACATCAAAAATGATCATGTGCTGGTTCTAACCCCAAGGAAAGACCATCATCCCCCCTGCCCCCAGCCATTCAGTGAGCCAAGTATTACCATGCCCTCCACTTCCAGGTTACCACTTGGCTGGAGACAACAGATGGCCAGATCTCCATATGATTAGAGTTACCATGCAGAATGTTTTTAATCAGCAACTATAAAGTAAGTGGTCATATGATTCCACTCCTGAAGATAAGAAGTTGGGTAGCATAGAACATTTCCATGGAATAACTCATTGAGTGGGTTTTGAGATAGGGAAGCCATTTCCTCTGGGGCAGATTGATCAGTGGCCCTCAAAGTGGTTCTGTTTTTTGCCTTCCTTTAAGCCTGTAGGATGGTCTGAAGGTATGTTAATTTTCTCTAGATTGTGAGTCTGGATGCTCCTGCCTTTTGGACTGGATGGCCATTTTGTCCATACTAGCTCTGTGATGTTTCTTTCTAATTCAGCAGGAAGCCTAGATATGTGCAGTGCTTCTATATTTCTGAAAGCTGCCATAATCATATTAGCATTAAAATGCAATCTCATTCAAATCCACAATTCAGTACAAGTTAAATGTTTCAATTTCTTCCAGATATTGTATGACAAAAAAACTTCTGAAACACCTTACTTATACAAACTCCCCCCCCCCCTTTTTCAGCCAATAACTCTGGCGTGAACAAACGGCAGATCACAGACCTTGTGGATCAAAGCATTCAGATCAATGCTCATTGTTTTGTGGTCACAGCAGATAATCGCTATATTCTTATCTGTGGTTTCTGGGACAAGAGCTTTCGAGTTTATTCTACAGAAACAGGTAGACCTTGCATAGAATTTTAATGTTCATGCACCTATGTCATGCAAATTATGTCAGAAATAATACAGAATCTGGTGTCTAATTGGTTATGTTTAAAAGTAGCATACAGTGTTTAAAAGTAGCTGTTTTATACACAGCTTGTTTGCTATCAGTTTGCCAAGTTGCATATGAAGAAAATAAAAGGCTATTTATTTATTTATTTATTTAGAGTATTTATAAACCACTTACATCTACAGATTTCAAAGTGGTGTACACAAATCATAAATATATTTTTTAAAAATCTATACCTAAAAGCACATCTACTTTAATGATACCTATGAATCTTTTCTTTGGGTACACCAAACTCCAAATTGCTTTTTAAACATCCCTGATATTTAAAGTAGTGTGGGGCTTGAATCCAGACGTACACTGGATCAACTGAGCTGACAGAAGTGGACTTCAAGCCCCCTCCTTCCCACAGCAGCCCCTCTAGCCCCCTGGAAATGCTACCCAGAGAGTCAGGAGGCCCTGCTGAATGGGGTGAGCTGTGATGTAGGGAGGAGGCGAGATCCCCAAACATTGGTTGGAGGAACCCGTGAGCAGAGCCCTTCCTCTCACAGAAGGTTGCTTCCCTTCATGGAAGTCAGATACTGGAGCCAACCCTGGCTGTTTGGTGTGAGAACTGTTGAAAGGAATTTTCTTTTTGCATGGGGGAAGAGTGGATTCTGGCACACACCAGTGGTGGCAGGTTCTCTCTTTCAGTAGTTCCTATTCCAAAAAGCCAAAGTAATATTTCAACATCTTAGGGTGCAATCCTATGCAAGTTTAGGCAGAAAAAAGGCCTATAACTTCGAGCATGCCCCTGGAGACAGTCCCAGATTCAGTCTCTGGCTCCTGCAGTTAAAAGGAAAAGGTAGCAGATGATGGGAAAACCTCTGCTTGAGATCTTGAAGAGCGGCTGCTAGTCGAGAGTAGACAGTGCTGGACTAGATGGAGAAACAGTCTGACTGGGTATAAGGTACCTTCCTATGTTCCGATGAAGAAAACAAGTCAATTAGTGATGCTATCTTAGTGTGAAATCTGGTGGATGTGGAAGCCCATTCACTGTGAGTTATGAGAGAAGCTTTTAGGACACAGGGAAAGATCTGTGATGGAGGAACAGTTTTCCTTTACATTCATACATGGTGTAAAAGCAGCCCCTTGAGTACAAATTATAAGCAATCGATTATCTGAATCTCTCAGGTGCCACTATACCTTAAATAAAAAGAGATAATTAAAGTTGCAGTGTTCAGATCCAATCAGTGAAAATGTGAGTTATTTTGGGATTGCCTTTGTCCCTTTCTAATACTTGGCAAAGTCTGTGCACAAAACTGTCTTGCAGGAAGTGAGTTAGTACAGCTGTATGCCTGACCCTTTGTATGTTGCCTGCAGACAGACACTGACATCAGTTTTCTAGTCCAAATCTTTAAAAGTCTTTTTATTGGTTTGTCTTTAAATTTTCTTGCTTCTATTTGTATTCACAATGTTCTGAAATACAAAAATCAGTAACACAACATCTTTTTGTTGTAGGTAAACTAACTCAGATTGTGTTTGGCCATTGGGATGTAGTGACTTGCCTTGCCAGATCAGAATCTTATATCGGTGGGGATTGCTACATAGTCTCTGGCTCTCGCGATGCTACATTACTGCTATGGTATTGGAGTGGCCGGCATCATATAATTGGTGACAATCCAAATAGCAGTAAGTTCATAAACTTCTCTATGTGTGTCCTTTATTTGTTTATCCTTTAAACTTCTTGACATTTAGAATTTCAGGGAAAATTCTCTTTGCAGTCTGTAAGCAGAATTTTATAGTTATTATAAATTATTGTAGTTTACAAGTTTGTTTATAGCATTTAATTATTTATAAAGCAATCAGGAAATGAAAGTTAGAAACAATTGTGTTGGAAATATGTGGAGTATCAGATAGCTTGTTGCTTTGGGAAAGACAAAATAAGCAGCAACAGAGCCTGAGAGAAAGCTTATATCAATTTCCCAAATTGTACCCAGGCATAGTTCATAAAGCCACAATCCTTAGATCACTAATTCACACATCTGGCTTCACTGGGTGCTGTTTGAGCTGAAGTATTTGGGGCATTACAGTATCAGATTCTGTTTCAGTATTGACTTATTGGTACCCCTTTTTGCCTTTGGTGGCCATACAGTCACTCTAATACCAGGTCACTTTTAGGACCTGGTATTAGAGCTATTCATCCACATTATTCACGTAACTGCCTCAAAAGGCCCACCTCTGATTTTGCTCAGTGGGGTTCACAAATATCAACACCTCCAAGTTTATAACATGTTGGTACTGCTGAAAGCCCACCAAGAGGAAGCCTAAAATATGGTGTGACAATAATGCTTGCTTCCCAGTATTTTCAACATCTGCCAATATATTAGAAGAATTGTGACATTATCCAGTCAAAATTAAATACCTCTAAATCTCATAAGCCTCAACAAGAAAGTTAAGTGCACACTTAATTCTATAAGTGCTTAAATTTGACTGAATTGTGCCCAATGGTGTCCCCACCCCTATCATGGAGAGAGCAATGACCTCTGTTTCTCTTCAGGCATTAGCAGAATCTATAGATTATTTTCATAAGATTTGTGGATTTCATGTGAAGATGGATGTGCAACATTCCTTTTGGTGAAAGCAAGGATGAAGTGTCCTCTACATAGTCCACTGTAAAAGCCTGGGCAATGTTATGTGGAATCAAGCATATCAAATATCTGAGTCACCCTCTTGACCTTACAGGCAAAATCCAGGATAAGGACACTGAGCAATGCATCTTCTCCCTGATGGGGCCTCACTCCAGTTTTTCTCAGGGTGTACTGTCTTAGCCAACATCTCTCCAGCAATTAACCCACAATTCCATGAGTGCAGGATCTGTGTGTATGATGACATTTACAGGCCATGTCACAGATCCTGCTACTTCATGAAAATAGTGGTGCCACCCAACTGATTTCACTATACCGTTCTGGTACTGTCACTGTTTGTTTGTTTGTTTGTTTATTTCATTTCATTTCATTTTTATACCGCCCAATAGCTGAAGTTCTCTGGGCGGTTTACAGCAATTAACAAGACAGTCCCTGCCCACAGGCTTACAATCTAAAAAGACACGACACACAAGGAAAAAGGAATGGGGAGGGAAGATGAGGAAATATTAATTAGTACTCCTGGCAGGGCTGATGGAATGGCCCTGCACTCCCTCTCTTCTCCCTCTGTACAGCCTGCTGGAATGACTGGTGGTGGTGACAGTAGAGGGAGGAGGAGCCTTCATGAGGGAGGCCTTTCAGCAGGGCTGGTGGAATGGCCCTGCGCTCCCTCTCCCTCCTCTCAGCCTGCTGGAATGGCTGCTGGTGGTGACAGTTGAGGGAGGAGGAGCCGTCATGAGGGAGGCCTTTCAGCAGGGCTGGTGGAATGCCTATGTACAGCAGTTGCTAACGATTGTGAGTGGGAGGGTGCTATTGCACTCATGCCCTACTTTGTATGTTTCCCACAAGCAGCTGGTTGGCCACAGTGTGCACAGAATGCTGGATGAGATGGACCCTTGGTCTGATCCAGCTTGGCTCTTCTTATGTTCATATATCTTATGGCTGCTTATTCACTGGGTTTACCCACTTACTTTGCCACTACAGGCTGTTCCATTATCTACCACCTGGCAGCATGGTTATCCCCCAATTCTTACATTTTAGCTGGGCAGCACAGTGTTAAGTCAACTGAAAAGTTATATTAAGAAATATTTCTTTGTAACATCTACTGTTCCTGTACATTTACTGCCAGGAGATTAGGGCTTATCGTGTAAGAAAAATGAAAGTGAGATGTACAGTGTAGGTTAAATCCAATTAGTTAACATCTTTAAAATGAATCTCTAGGAAGATGCAGATGATATTTTCAGAAAAGGATTATTAGTTTCTCAAAAGCTGTCATCTGGAGACACAGATAAGATATTTTATATCACAGAGCATAAGGAGATAAGGAATCCAAAAGAAAAAAAAAGTCAGGTTATAGTAATTATGTGGGCTAGGTGCTTGACTTTCTAATGATCCTTTAAGCTGAAAGACAGTTAATTATCAATTTCAGCTTCAGTGCATCCAATTACCAAAAGGAACTTCAGTTGTTTCAGAAAATCATATAAAGGAGGACCTCTCCTTTCCTTATTTTTTAATCAACACTTGCTAATCTTGTATTTTGAAACTTCACATTCATGTGCATATACACATGCTCTCACACACGTCACCTTAATGTTTTTGGTTTTGATCATTACTACAAGAATAACTAAATTAGCTGAAAATATGTTGTTGATATGCCCCCTGGTTAGTTTTGCTGCTGTTCGTGAGACTGAGGCCCTCTCTCTCTCTCTCTCTCTCTCTCTCTCTCTCTCTCATACACACACACACACACACACACACACACACACACACATGTGTACACACATATACAGTATTTTTCCATGTATAAGACTATGCTTTTTCCTAAAATCGCTAGACTAAAAATTGAGGGTCGTCTTATACACGGAAGTAAGCCAAGGAGAGAACCGTGCAGTTGCAAAACTGCCCAGTGGGGGGCGTCTTATACATGGGGGCGTCTTATAGACGGAAAAATACTATAGTCTAATATTTTAAACTCCTATCAAACTTTACTTGATATACTTCTTACATTTGAAAATTAGATACTCTATAGCAGTGTTCTCCAACCTTGGGTCCCCAGATGTTTTTGACCTACAACTCCCAGCATGCCCCTATGCTGGCTGGGGCATGCTGGGAGTTGTAGGCCAAAAACATCTGGGGACCCAAGGTTGGAGAACACTGCTCTATAGATATGAATGACTCTTACCCTGTCATAAATTCTGGTCTGTGGCAGCTCTTCTGCCTGACATTGCACCTGAGGGGAGCCAGAGCTGCATGTGACCCACAAGCCATGTGGCCAACCAGGAATCTGCATTAGCTGTCACAATAGGCCTCACAAATCAGTTACAACTTTGGGGCATGTGCCAAGATGTAATGTATGTGCTGCTCTGCTTAGCTTTTGGGGCACATGCAGTACTGATATCCTGGATCACTGTGCCAGAGATAGATATTGTTGTGGAAAAACTCACAGGGCAGTATCGAGGGCTGGCAATCTGCCAGGGCTAAACACACTGCGCTACCAGGGATAGTTAACTTATGGAATGGTACAAGTCAGTGAAACTCCCTTCCACGAGTTCCTTTCTACAACTTGTCCCATTCTGGAAGTGGTAGTTTTGGCTACTTTCCGGGTGCACTAGGCAGCACTAGCTTCCCATTGCACTAGCAGTCATTCCTACTAAAGCAGCAGCAGTGTTGGATACTGCCCATAGTTACAGAAAGTAGATTTTTAATTATGCCATTTACTAAATTGCTCTTTCCCCCCTCTGTAACTTGGCTAATCCTATTTTGGCTGAGCATGAATTGCATAGTTTGTTCTGTGCCTCTACCCTCCTAACATAGTCTGCCTGCTTTTTTTCCTATCTATAATTTATATATGTTTTAGTTCCTCTTTCAAACAAGGATTGGGGGGGGGGATCTGAATCTTTGCACAAATACCTAAATGGGGTAAAATGGGGGGGGGCAGTGAGAGACAGATGTTTTCTTCTGAAATGGACACAAATTCAGAAACTAATTTTGAAGTGATAAAAATTAATTTGCACACTTTAATTGGAACCATCTCCCTGCATGAAAAGGAGAATAGAGCCAGCAGCTTGTGCTAAGAACTGATTGAATTTTTTGTCATATAGGTATGCTGGACTTGGCCGCTTATCCTCTTGAGCCTATCAGTGCAATATATTGCACTCAGCCTTTGACTGGTTTCTTTAAAAGGATCAATGCTGTTCCTGTTATGTCCCTAGAGCCTGAAATTTCATTGATCTTGGGACTTGACATTTCTCATTACATACCAGATAGTCACCTGAGGTGTGAGTTAACGTTGCTTTTCCTGGCCGTGTTTGCATTGAGCACTATGAGCATATTGTGTTGACCAGCCCAAAGCTCAGTTTGTGGACCAATTACAGCAAATATCCCTTAAAGGCACTAAAGTGCATTTTCTCGCCCTTGACATATTTTACATATGCTTAAAGGGTATGTTCAGTATTTCAATACATGAGTGTAGTAAACTGCCCTGTGCATTGAAAATACTAAATGTGTCTGTGAAGAATTCCTGGGAGAGAGTTGCATTGATTTTATGAATAACACTTCTGAAGACATTTTGAGTCACTTCTGGGTAAATATTTCAAATCTAAAAGACTCTCTAAATTAATTGGAAGGAGGAGATCATTAGACTTAGAACATCCATTGCCTCTGTACATTTTGCTCCTTTAGGCTGCACACTATTTGGACATGTGCATAGTGCGTAATTTCATTCAAATCACATTGAAACTGTATTGGATCAAGATGGTTGACGGTTAGTTTAAATGCCATTGAAACAAGCATGCAAAATTGTACCTACCAAAATCTGTAGCCATTCTGATGAAAAAGGTCCACAAAGTGGCAGACTCGCATACCTGTGTGTGTTTGTGATCAGACTTCATACCTATTTTCATGTCGAATCTACATGAAACCAGAGAGCAGGAACTATGCAGCCCATTCCTAGAGCATTCTTTCCTGCCTAAAAGATCCCAGGAAACAGTTGGCACTGGCATTTCCTGCTTGAAACAGAAATCAATTGGTAAAGCAGTGATCAGGTTGGATGGCTAGGATGGGGAGCAGGCTGCAGCCTCACCCCCCCCCACAGGTCCTGCGTGTGTGTGTGTGTGTGTGTGTGTGTGTGTGTGTGTGTGTTAGTCAGGTGTGTGAGTATGTATGTGTGACTTGTATGAGTATGTGTGTGTGCGCACTCTGCCACCACCCCAGCAGACCCCTGATGCAGTCTTTGGAGCCAAAAAAGCTGTGTGTCCCTGATGTAGTTATGCACCGTTCATTTGCACTCCATACACCATTTGCTTTTATTTATTTATTTATTTATTTATTATATTTATACCCCGCCTTCTTTCCTGCAAGGAACCCAAGGTGGCTTACATAATCCTCCTCCTCCTCTCCATTTTATCCTCACAACAACCCTGTGAGGTAGGTTAGGCTGAGAGTCAGTGACTGGCCCAAAGTCACCCAGTGAGTTTCATGGCCGAGTGGGAAATAGAACCCGGATCTCATGAGTCCCAGTCCAACACTCTCACCACTACGCCACACTGGCTTTCCACTGCTTCTTCCCACAAAAATATAGCTTGGCCATTGCTGACCTTTTGCCTATATTAAATCTTTATGCCTGATCCGCCCCACCCACACACCCCTTTGAGCATCTGAGACCACATATTATAAATGGTAGAGAATCTCTTGAGAACAGTATGGGAAAGAATCCTTTAGGGAGTAGTTATTCTAAAGCTATTTCCAGCAGCACATGCAGCCCCATGTTTTGCGGGAGCATGTAGCTTTTTCTTAATCACCTGTGATCCAGAAACATCATAAAATAACCACCCAGAGCCTAATGGAGCTTCCTACTAGAGTCCATTAAATAGTCACATGGCAGCTGCAAATCCATTGCTGGCAGCCAGTGTGGTGTAGTAGTGAGAGTGTTGGACTGGGACTTGGGAGATCCGGGTTCTAGTCCCTGCTCAGCCATGAAACTCACTGGGTGACTTTGAGCCAGTCACTGACTCTCTGCCTAACCTACCTCACAGGGTTGTTGTGAGGATAAAATGGAGGAGGAGGAGTGAAGATTATGTAAGCCGCCTTGGGTTCCTTGCAGGAAAAAAGGCAGGGTATAAATATAATAAATAAAATAAATAAAGGAACAAAGTGTTGTCCCCAGCATTAACTGCTGGATTTCTTTTCAGACGAGTTTTCCTCTTCTGGAAGAGTCAGACCATTGAGACTGACTCTTCCAGTCAGTCTCAATGGTCACAATGGAAATAGGAAAGACGCTCCAAGAAGAGGGTGGTGGTAGCAGCAAATCCTGCTGAGGTTTCTGCCTACACGCCCCCCCCCCCCAATCAGCACAGGAACTTGAGCACTTGAGTGGGTATCTATCCCTTCCTACATGTCTGGGAAGCATGGAAGTAAACATGGAGGGATGGAGGAAGCCAGACAGGGAAGAGAATGGGAAGAACAGGGAACGCCACCACCCTGTTTTCCAGTAATCCTGGTACTCTTCAGAAAAGAATGCAGTTCTACTAAGGATGAGATGCTCTGATGTTTCCTGCTTTTTAAAATGACTGCCCACATTGTACTGTTCACATTGTACCACAATGTCATCTAAAACTGAAAAAAGATGTTTCCATTTCACATGGAATAGTAGTTTGCAGGGAAGCCAGGAGGCATCAGAATAAACAATTAGATTATTAATATTTCTACTTTGTTTAAAATTGGAAGACATGCTGTCTCTCACAGCAATTCACCACAAATTGGATCTGTTGTGAGGAACAAAAGCTAGCTTCTTATTTTAAACTACATTGCAGCCAGGAACGGAGTTGGTAGCTCTATCTTGTATATTTTATCTTTTTGCCCTGAAGTGATTCTGCTGCAGATACAGAGGTGCCACGTTGGGGAAATTACTGTGAGTTCAAAGTGACGGTGTTTCAATTCGCAATGGTCAAGTTTCACCTGCAGATCCCTAGGTGCCACAGCCTTTAACCTCCCGCTGCATCTATCAGTGGTGATGTGACAGTGACAGAATATTTTGCTAGATTTTGAATGATTGCTAAGGTCCATGACATTCTGTCTTTTGCAGTGAAATGTAATGTGGGGTGAGATTCTCTCCCCATACGGCAGCTTTGCCGGAAGAATGTATCACTGATTAAAACTGTATTTTCTTTCATTTGTCCCTAAAGGGTGAAATGATACTCACTGTTATTGCAAAGCTATGATTGATTCTAAAGGCTTTGGAAGTACAGTATGGCTAGAATTTCTTTAAAAATCTGCTTTCAGGGTCAGCATTGGTCGTCATAGGCATTTGCCTTGGCAAATGAAGTGGATCACAGTACAGATTCAATTTAATTATAGATAACCTGCAGCTTCAGTGAATACCGTGTGTTTTGTATTCCAGAATCATGTGTAATAGAGATAATAGGCTGCTCTGCCTTTCTTTGCTTTCTTTTCAACTGTCATGAAAAGCTCTCAAGGTTTTTCAAGGGCTAACTCAGGTAATTCACATTTGAGAATAGCAATTTCAAAATAAGAATATTGTAGAGTAAGTTCAAGCCCTCTGCCAGCTATAGTTTAGCATCTTCCAGAAATATGCAATTTAGCTGAGGCCCTTCGTCTCCTGGTGCATTTTCAATATGACTCTTTGTGCTAAAAAAAAGTTTCCCATCCCTAAATTCTAATAATACTTCATGTAGCATATACACAGATACCTAAAGTCTTTTTAAAATTGCACTCATTCATTGCTTCACTGCAACAAACTGTTGTGTCTAGAATGTGAAAGGATGCAAATGTCTTTCAGAAGATGGGATCATTCCTTTACAGAGTAATCCTATGGCCCCTAGACAGTGTCTAGAGGGCCATAGCAGTTTGCAGAGTCCTAGCTATGATGCTGGAGAACAGCTCTGATGTCGGAGCTGGGACTCCACGCTCGGAGCGTCCTTGCCCCCCTTGCAGCCAGTGTGGAAAGAACCACGCCGGCAGCTTCTCCGAGGTTGCAAAAGTGACCTTGGAGAAGGGGTTCAGTGGGCGTTCTGGGGGCTGGGGAGGGGAGGAAACAGGTGCCGCCAAGATGCAAGGTATCCTGGTGGCATCTCAGCCTCCTTCCCTCCCACTCCAAGGCGCTGCAGTTAGACAGCTGAAATCATCTATCTAGCTGCTTTGCAGGGCGGGAGGATCTTTGCCTCCGCACTTCTCCTGCCCTGCATAGGATGCCCGTAATCCTCCAAGTTCGGAGGGTTACGGGCATTCCCTTAGGATTACATCCTTAGATGATTTTTATTTTCCACCTCCGTCTTCCTCATCCTTGCAATACAAACAGAATCAAAATATGCACTAAAACAGAGAAATAACCCCTTAATATCCAAACCTTGCACATCCTGTCCAGAGACATAGAACAGATGTACCACAGAGTCTTTCCCAGTTCTTTCGCTCTCTGACTACCTCTGACAATACAGACTGTGCTACTGCAATTTGTACAGCCCCTTTCTATTTAAGAACAGGAAAGTTCTCCCAACATTCCTCAGCCTCTCCATATCCAGCCAAACAGGAACACCCCAGACTCTGTGTAGTATCCAACAGTGTCCTCCCTCCAGCGGAACAGACACCGCTGACAGATCAAATTTCCCTCCCCCGCCCCCCAAATCTGCTCTGGAGCATTGTGGGACCCTCTGGAGAAGATCTGTGGGGAATGCAGGGGGCTACAGAGTAGGGATATGAGATTCAGCAAAATCCGAGCTCGCTGAAGTTCTCCAAATTCCATATCAAAGTTTGCCCTGAGTCCAACTTAAGTCCATATTAGATTGTGAACTTTGTTTTTTTCTTTCTGCATGAAAATCTGTGTGCATATTTTTTGTGTACACATCCATTATGCACATCTCTGAAATGTGTGCATTCTTCTCCCATTGATTCAAGCGTATTTGTGCACATTTTTCAAAAGTGCACATTTTTTCATGCTTATTTTTCAAATGTATGCATACTGTTGTACACATATTTGGTGGGTCCACAATTCACATTACAAGCTTGGAAATGTATGGACTTCAACTGCAGATTGCGTCCAAGTCCATGTTCAATCTGGAACATGCAAACTGGGTAAATCCTGATCAAAAACAAACTGAAAAGTATTTCTCAGACATCCCTACTAGTACAGAGGGGAGGCGGAGAAGGGAAACTCCTGTTGCATGAGCGGAAATCCGCTGGCATAATATTGGATTTAGCCCAAAATAATAACCTTGACATTTTCTGGCTCTTTCCATCATACATATGGCTCTTTGTTCTCCACAGCAAAAATGCATCTGTTTATTTTCAAATAAAGGTTTTTAAAATAGAGCTTGATTTATTTCCAGTGGTGGATAATCAGGGACATATAACTAATAATAAAACCTTTTTTAAAACAAGTCTTTTTTCTTTTCTTTTCTCTCTTTTTTTGTTTTGTTTGGAAAATGATACATAACTTATTCCAAAGTAGCTGTTTTATACCTTCTACTATTCAAGCTTATATAGCTAAGCCTTTGGCTCAGTTTACCTTTGGCATTTCCATATGGATTTCTGGCTTTAAGTCTCAAATGGAAAGGTTCAATCTAGCTCCCTTAGAAAATTTTTGGATTTACCGCCCTATATATTTGCAAGTGGGTCTATGACTAGTTGAATGTAAAGCTGGGATAAATGCCCTGAAATGGTGGTTACATTTGCATTTCCTACCGCTCCCTCTAGTTCAGGGGTGGCAAACTTGTAGCCTTCAGATGTTTTGGTCTACAACTCCCAGTAGCATAGCCCTAGCTAGCATAGCCAGTTATGAGAGATCATGGGAGTTGTCGGCCAAAACTCTGGAGGGCCACAAATTGCTCACCTGCTTTAGTTACATTCACTCATTACTCTCAGATTCCTTTGTTACTTGGTGAAAACAGATTATGAAAAAGAAGATTCTTAGGCTGGGTTTCTCCCCCAAAGTTTTTGGATAATTATGGCCTAAAGAAGGTTCAGCTCCCTGTTATACCAAGGTTAATAAACCTAGACATTTGAGAACTGCAGCCGATAAGTCTTGTTCTCCACTATGCTTAAATAATCTTTCAATTAATGGACTTGTTAGAGCTCCATACTTGCACGCATTAATTGAACACTTGCTCACTTTAATGTACTGCCCTCTGCTTTTCTCACTGGCCAATACAATAAGATTCCACTGAAATAATGGCTTGTCCTTGTGAAATAAGGCAAACAGAGTCTGCTGACCATGTTCTCTTATTCTTCAGTTTGTACAGAAAACCCAAAGAAAAGTTGGTTCCCCCTGGCCCCTTTACTAAGAACTCTACCTGGAAAACCCACTGAAACTGTGATATCATTCTGTTTAAAGTATGACTATTCACATTTCTGAGAGGGTAGCTATAATTCTTTTTCTCCTCAATACAAATTAGGAATAGCTCCCTTTTGGCTCCTCTGTGATTTTATTTGTGTTCTTATCCTGTATTAACATCTCAGATTGGCTTTTATCGGAATAGCTATATTACCTTTTATTGGTCTGTGGCCACAATAAACTATTCATTCAAATGTACAGCTGTCCTTGCAAACAGAAATAGCAGGAGGTTGCAGTATGAAACATACCTAAGTGTGAACAAAATTTCATATGGCTAAATAGTAGTAATGAATAGCTGTACTTCTTGCAATCCCTAGTGTTGTGAGCCAAGGCTGGCATTATCTATAACCCAAGCAGTCAGCTGTCAATATTGTGGGCAATCTAACAGGTGTGTCCCAGAAGTGCTATGGTGGTTGCTTGTGATCTCAGATTTCCATACCAGAATCTTCCAGAACATTGCAGGTACTTGGAGTACCAATATTTCTTGGACCAACCCTGCCCCTATATGCAGTATATGTGGTGCAAATTAGGGTAGCCAAAATTGATTATTTTTTAAAAGAATGATATTTCCCTAAAACATCTGGGCCTAGTATCCAGGGGAGTTGCTAGGCACTTAAAAGATTTGGGGCCCAGACCGATAGGATACATAAAATCTGCATGTGCTAATGTATATCTATATATGCAAATTTAGAAAGAATCACTAGCCTTTATTTAAATTGAACAAGAGGCAAAAAGCCAGCCAATTAATTTCACATCCAAATCATCTCAAATAAAATGAATTATTCAGTTAATTTTCAGCCTGCCCCAGATCATCCCAAACCAGTGGAAAAAGTTTTTTTCTAAGCCATGCAAGGGAAGATTTTGGGGGGGAGGGTTGCAACATGTGGAGACGGGAGGGATAATCCTTTTCTCCCCAGCTGTAATCCCCTTTGGAAATTGTCCCCTGCATGGTAGCTAAGCTGAGGGGGGGAACCCTTCTGCTGGTACCAGTGGACACTCAGGGCTCTGTGGAATAGATTTGAGGCCTCCATGAGCACAGACCTAGCAACAGCTCTGCTATTATCATATAAATGTACACTGAAATCCAGTATTTCTTTAAATAACTGGTTTTCAAACAATAACAACAAAGCTTACATTTCTAAACATCATGGCTGCAGTTGAAAGCATGTAAATGTGACACATGTCTCAAAAATATTATGGCTAGTTCAGATATTAAGTTCTGTGCTTCATGAACAAGCACAATATATGAACCAAAGTATTACAATTACTGGTCAACAGCAAGTTCCATGAGGGTCCCTTCCAGTCTCCAAGAATGCAGAAGCTGCTGTTGTCCAATACACGTAAAATTATTGTATACTCATGAGTGCTCATGCAAGTGAGCACTCAGGGATGACCAAAACAACTCACATGGGCAAAGTGATGTAATGTACTGTCTGAGCCAGCCTTAGGAAGGAAAATAAGGGGGGGGGGGATGTTTTGTTGCAATCTTGTGATTATTCTAGAAAGTTAATACTAGAGGGATTCTTCCCCCAGAAGTTATTACAAAGCATACTGCTTCGATATTGCTTCTGAGGCAATAGAAAAGGGCACTGTAAACCCTTACAGTCAAGCAAGACCAAAAGTGAACCAGGCAGTGTTGAAACATGGGTTCAAACAAAGATAAAAGTACAAAGACTCCCTCAGTCGTGAAGGTCAAGCCAGTTTGAATCTAATTTGTTGCTATGGAAATATGTTTTATTTTGGATTTAGCGCTTTCCCCCCATTTGCTTTGTTTTAGGTGATTATCCTGCTCCCAGAGCTGTTCTAACTGGTCATGATCATGAAGTCGTCTGTGTATCAGTTTGTGCTGAGCTGGGACTTGTCATAAGTGGTGCTAAAGGTCAGTTGTCATTTTTAGTCTTACAAATTTGAAACTCCCCATCAGTAAGAGTTGCCTCAAGATAAGTATAATTGCATTATCCTGTCATTATCCTACGAGCTATATATTTTAATTTCTGAATCCTCCATGGAGCTTGATCTGTCATCAGCCTGTCTGTCTCTGAACTTCAACCCCCTGCCCTCAGCTGCCATTGGCTGCTACAACGTAATGGATGTTTACAAACATTTCAACTTCTGAAGTATACATTCAGTAATTCAATGTTTGTGAATATTTCAGCTTGTGTGAGGAAAGCAGGAAGTCAGTTTGATTTTCAAAAACCCTTAGAAACCCTGGGACAGGAAGACGTTTTGAGAGATGGGAAGCTGAGTAGCAGTGCCTCTGAGGGAAGGGAGGGCCAGATCACCTAGAGATCACCTTTGATAAGTATGGACAGGATGAAATGACTATCGCATACAATAACCAACTATACTAAGACCTCTGACCTATAGGGCACATAGATCATTTTAAGCATTTGGATAATGGGAGCTATAAAGCACGCACGCACACGCACACACACACACACATGCACATAGCCTAGTACCTGAAAGCAATTCACTGTTTAAATGTGTTTTTCACTTTGTTGAGGTGCCACTTTAAATCAAAAAGGTTGTTTTCCCACAAGTGCCTTTTCGCTGCCATCCCTATTAATGCATTGGGTTGGATCTAGAGTAAGTTGGTTGCACTTATAGAGCAATCCTAATTGGTGGTGGGGGAGTGAACTGGCTCACCCCAGCCAGGATGGAAGCTGTTGGGGGGCGTGCGTCTCTGCTGGGCTTTTCAGCCCAGTGAATCTTCTTTTTCTAGAAGCCCCCAATTATAATAATGGGGGGGGGGTATTAGCTATGGCAGCTTCAGGCTGGTGTTGACAAGTAGTGCAATCCTGAGGCCTTTTGGGGGAGTGGAGGGACTTTAGATCCAGCAGATCCAAAGATGCCCCTGTCCTGCCCACAGAATGCAGGTGAACCAGGGGCCACTGGGACTGCATATCCGCCAGCAGAACACCTCTCTACCATCTGAGGGGGTTAGGATTGCACTGTTTGTTCCTATCGAAATCAGTGGAACTCAAGTCATGATTAACCTGTACCCAAAATTTCAAGGGGACTTAAGTTTAATTAACATAATCTGGATCCAACCTATTTTCCATAGATTATCTAAATTATGTGCATTTCTGTAATATACTGTCTTATTTTGTGATATACAGAAGGACCTTGCCTGGTTCATACAATTACTGGAGATTTGCTGCGAGCACTTGAAGGAACAGAAAACTGTTTGTATCCTCGCTTGATTTCAGTGTCTAGTGAAGGCCACTGTATCATCTACTATGAGCGAGGCAGGTTCAGCAATTTCAGCATTAATGGCAAACTCTTGGCTCAGATGGAGATCAACGACTCAACCAGGGTGAATCTTTCCTCTTAGAACTTTATAGGATGTGTTGGTGGTAAAAAATAAAGTTGGCATAAAATTAGTGCCAGCTGGAAAAGTCACATTCTCAAAGAAAATGTCTCAGCACCAATTAAAATTAGAAATGAACTCTCAGTTTTTGAAAGGTACACTAACAAATTGCTTAATTCACAGTGATTCCTGGATATCTGTTTTAGACATAATTTTTTAAAGTGCCTGTGCTTTAAAAACTTACATGGCTTGACATCTGTCCTCCTTTGACTAGGAGCCAAGTCATGAATACAGGGCCCTGAGGAGTCAAATCCATCACCAGCACCTCAAGGAGAGCAAAGGGGTGTTAGTGATGGCACCTAGTGTTGAAGGGCAAAGCCAGAAATGATATGTGTGGACTTTAGTGAGACTTTCTTTGCTCCAGCTTATAACAAAATGACCATTTTATTATGCAACATTTTTGGACTTTCAGTTTAGTTTTATTGCCTTTTTTAAAAAAAAAAAAAAACACCTGTTAAACAAGGAAATATTCCACTCATAAAAACAGAGTGACTCACAGTGATTTCTACAATATTTACTGTTGTTTCTTCCTTTGGCTCCTCTGCAGGCGATCCTCTTGAGCAGTGATGGGCAGAACCTAGTTACAGGTGGTGATAATGGAGTAGTGGAAGTATGGCAGGCTTGTGACTTCAAGCAGCTCTACATTTATCCTGGCTGTGACGCTGGCATTAGGGCAATGGACTTGTCCCACGATCAGAGGTAAGTTGCAATCTGACAAATAGTGAGTCTGTACATTTCACTCCCCCAAACCCCCAGTAATTCATTCCCTTGTTGAACTGCACAATACAATTCTCATTTCCATGATTTTTGGGTTAATCTGCATGGTTTCTAATGTTGCCGAATGAAAGTCTACTAGGGAATATGTCTATGACATTATGCACTATGTTAGATGCCTCAGCAGAATATCCCATTCCCCCCAGTGTTTTCATATGTCTATTCCTGGATAGTTTGGGGCCCTGAAAGACTACCGTATTTTTAAAAATCCACATGAACAGTCCATGTCTCTGTCTCTTTTTCAGGACTCTAATTACTGGCATGGCTTCTGGTAGCATTGTAGCTTTTAACATAGATTTTAATCGGTGGCATTATGAGCATCAGAATAGATATTGAACTGGATTGAAGAACTGAAAGCAAAGGTGAAACTGAGAGCACAAGTGCTACTGAAAGGCATAATCTCTGGTGGAAAAACAAATCTGCATTGACCTCTGTTGTACATTCCATTACACCCAGCAATAGCTGTACATTGTAGTCAGCAACCATTTTACTTTGTGTGTTTATTCACAACTGAACACCAGCTGCTGCAGAAGCGAGCTTGTATCATGTAAATTATAATGACTTAGGAGATGTTTTGGTAATTATTTCATATACCGTACCTTTGTTTACTGAGAAAAGGTAGAAGAACACATCACAAGAGACTTTTGAATATTCTGAGGAACCTTGTGTCTGGTTGTTATATTATTTGGGCCATGAACCTAGCATACATTTCCCATTTCCAGCCTCTTTTCAAGCTGAAAAATAATTTTAAAAAAACTACGTTTGATACTTTGTACATCAGATGCACATCTTAACTTTAAAGGGATACTTTTGTAAAAGTAAAACCTTGTATAAAGAACAAAAAAAAATGTTTCTTAATTTTATTGTGGAGTTACAACTTGCATGTACTTAAAACCTGTTGTCTTGATGAAACAGCCACATTCACAGGTTGATCTGAATAGCTGCCTATGGGCCCAGCTTGTATTCAAGGGTTGAAATGGGGTGCAAACCACAGTTTTATCATTGCCACTGAAACATGGTTTGCACTTTTCAATCTCAAGCCACCCCTTCTAAGTGGAGTTTTGCTCATGACATGAAGCATTTGGATATGAAGCCATTGTTTGCCATATTTATGCATTATAAAAAAGAAAAGAAAATTCTTCCCTTAATAATTTAATAATATGATAGACAGGTGGGTGCATGGAAGAGACGCCATGCTACAGTGCTTAATGACTCCCACCAAAGCAAGAGTGCTAGACTTCTAGATTCATCACATTTGGCATACTGTACATTGCAGGGACAGAGCAATTAAGATTTTCTCTTCATTTCCTTGGAAATAAAGCTTGGTTAAAAGCAACCTTAGCTTCATTGGGGTCATTCTTTTACATTCTTCTGAAAGTCACATGTTAAAGTCACATTCTCCGTTGAAGGCACTTCCTGTTCAACAATACTGTATTGATGACTATCAGGATAATTTGCCGCACATTCTACAGATCAAGTAACATACCCAGGGGTATATACACTTTACTTCACGTTTCTTCTTTGTATATTTGGTGACTGTATTGTCATAGATGTACATATTGTGTCGGTAGGGCTATGAGGCATGTAACAGGAATGTAATTTTCTCAGACTTTACACTCACTTGCAGTCATTTATTTAAAAAAGATAAAAACAAGGTAATGGATTCTTTGTACTGGCACTTTGCACCAGAAACATATCATTATTTATTGATGTGATTCTTATTTGTTATTCACCTTGTATTAGTAAGTTTTAGCACTAAATACCTTCTTCATTGTTGTTTGTATTTATAAGATTCTGAAATCATGGGGAATCAATGTAATGATTAAGTTATTCATCATTGGTCTGTAAGCAATATCTTGAGTTTGTAGCGTAGAATTGGGAGAATATTGAACATCTGGAAGATAAGTTCATTTCATCTCAAGATCATGGTGAAATATTTTGGATATATAAATTCCTTAAGCTATTGTAACCATGTTTTATTGCAAAGATGTAAAATATGCCAGATGTGTGTGAGTTGGAAATCAAAATGAAAAATAAAATATGCAAAGAATTAATGGATTGTTTCTCATTTTACTGAAATTTGACCCAAAAGTCACATTATTGATGGAAAAGGAAATGTAAATTTACAATCATATGCAGCACCTGCAAAATTAGCTCAGAAGGATGTAACCCATCCACAGCTCAGTGGTGGTGCACTTGCTTCGCGTGCAGAAGTGTCCCAGGTTCATCCCCTAGCATCTCCAGTTAGGAGACTCAGGATCAGGAAGCCAGTGATGCATGAGACCCTGAAGAGCCGCTGCCAGTCAGACTGGACAAGACTGGGATTGATGGACAAATAGTCTAACCTGGTAAAAGAAGATTTCTTTGTTCCTAACTTACCAGAAGCATTACACTAATTTAAGAAAAAATTGGTGAGAAGGAAAATTAGGCTTCCAACAGTTCTGATTCCCATAAGAACACATGCATTTCACTCAGTACAAGCAAAGTAAACTTCACCATGCATTTGATATGTTAGTCTAAAGAGCATAGAAATAATGAGGGATCATACCTTGTCTTCAAATTTTGTCTTATACCTTAAAGTTTCTGAAACACCAAGGAAACATATTCAGAAAAGGGTGGGGTATATACTCCCTGTTCTCTTTCACCAACGTTGCAGGAAGTTGCATGAACCCTTCACTTTTATTTTTAATATAAAGATTATTTTAAAGCAAGTTTAAGAAATGCAGGTCACCTATTCCCTTCTACCACTTACCCCCACACATACTCCTGCTTTCCTGTGCCTGCCTGCCTTCCCCAAGCCACCCCTCCACACAGGAGAAAAAGAACAGAGAGAGAGGAAAAAAAGGGAGACTGAGACTGTAGGGGAGAAAGTCTAATTAGATCCAGTTTACTGGATCAACTATTGCAGAAGCATCATAATGCTGGCAAGGATTCTCGCAGGCTGCACATGTAAAGCTACAAACACTGCCTGTGAACAGTTGTTATGGAGGATGCTTGTTATAATATACTGTATCAGCCCTGCTGACAGGAAAGCAGAATGTTTGAAGCAAGCCCTTGTGCTGCAGGGATAATAGCATCTGTAGCAGACTCACAGAGATAAAGGGGATTTTTGATAGCTTCAATAGCTTCAAGAGACATTCTTCTTCCTGCAAGAAAACTAGTGCATAAAAATAAATACACTTATTACATCCCTTATACATACATATATATGAAGATATATTTTTTATAGAACTTGGTATGCAGCATGTAGCTATATTTTCCAATATATTTTTGTTGTGAAGCAAAAGTTGATATTCAGGAAATTAGCTATTGCTGTCAAAGGTTTTAAATTATGATCTAATCAAGCATTTTAAACTCCCAATCTTTTCAGTGGGATATATCAGAATGTTCTTTAACTCTCTCCCCTTGACTTACTCTCTCCCATTGACTCAATGGGACTTACTACATGCTTAATTTTTCCTCCTGACTTCACCGGTCAATGCTGCCACACTGGCCTCAGAGGTGATGGTGAGGGTCATTAAAGGCACAATCCTATGCATGTTTAGACAGAAAAAAGTCCTACAATTCCCAGCATGTCCCAGACAGCCAAAAAAGTTGGACTTTTTTCTATCCAAACATGCATAGGATTACACGCTAAAGGGAGTAATGTAGGGAATCTAAATATACATGTCAGGGTGGTGTTTCAATGGTTTGTCTGTGCCCTTCCCCTAACATCTATAGGTCTATCAAAGATATTTTGCTTTCACGGGTGACAAGAAAGTCTTTGGTGTGTGTTTGTTTTTCACATACCGATCTCAAAACTTGTGCTGTGATTATTAAGGATATGAAGAAGAGCCTTTGACTTTCTCTAGACCCTGCCTAACTATATCCTGGTCAGGGCAGTGGAAGAACAGATTAATTATGGCCAACGATACCTTGAATACAAACATCTGTTCCCACTGCTTTGGGGAATATTGCCCTGTTTCATGGAAACCTGAGTAAAATGAATCTGCAGAGAACAGGGTATGCTCAATTGATGCTGACCAATCACTCACTGTATATAAAAGTCTCTGTCATGTGACATAGTGATGAAGAAATCTAGGGATGGCAAATCTCTCAAGGTTGATTTCACTCAGGTTTTTGTTTTTCCAGTGCTGCTAAGTTTGTTCTGTCATGATTCCGCCATGGATTGCAAAATTTATTTGTTAGTCTGCATGAAAATTTGTACAGATTTTCATGTGCGTTTTTAAGAAACTGCATTTTGTATATAGTTTTTCAAAAATACATGCATTTTTGTGCACATATCTGCAAATGTATGCATTTTTCATGCAATTTATCCTTTGAATAAATAGGTTTTGTGCATATTTTTTCCTAATATACACATTTTTGTACACGAGCCAAATGAAACCATTTTCACTGCAGAAGATGGTAGACAGATACGCACACTTGAACCACTGGTAAAAGCAGGGCCCCAGATAAGTAAGTCAAACAGAAGTGACAAGAGGTGAATTCCAGGGTTAATTTACAAATTAAAAATTAACAAGTAACCAGAAACAGATGGCTTACATCCAATAATTCTTAAATAATTAAAATGTGAAATTGTTGATCTTCTTACAACAGTATGCAATTTGTCACTAAAATTGCCCTCCTTAGTTGAGGATTAGAAGGTAACTAACATAATACCAAAACGGATCCTGGGAGAAGGCAGGAAATTCAAGTCCTGTTAGCCCAACGTCTGCCCCATTTGACTTAATGGAAAACATTGTTAGAATTATTAAACATATAAAGAAATTAGACTGTCTTCTGCAAAGGTACGTCTTCCCTAAACAACCTTATGGAATTATTTGATTGTGTCAACAAGCATGTGGTTGTGAACTTCCAAAACATTCTGACAAAAGCCCTCACCAAAGGTGTCCCAGCAAACTTAGCAGTCACAAGATGGGTCATTGGGTCCTCTTGTGGATCAGTAATTGGTGAAAGAACAGAAAGCAAAGAGGGTTGGAGTCCAGCAACGTCTGGACGGTCACAGATCTATCATCCCTGCCCTAAACCAGAAAGGTGGTCCTTACTCATCATACCCACAAAAGTGGTGAATTAAAATGTGATCTTTTCAAACCAGCTTCAGAGTGGGATATGGAGTTGAGACTGCCACGGTGGATGATCTTCGCCTGGGAATCGATAGGGGGAGTGCATCCCTACTGATTCTTTTGGACCTCTCAGCAGCATTTGATACCATTGACCATGGATGGTATCTTATTATTCCGCCTGAGGGAGTTGGGAGTTGGGGGCACTGCTTTGCAGTGGTTCCGCTCCTTCCTTTTAGGACGGTTTCAGACAGTGATGCTTGGGGATAAATACTCCTCAAAAAGGAGCTACTGTATGAAGTCCCTGAGGGCTCCATCCTGTCGCCGATGCTGTTTAACATTTATATGAAACCGCTGGGAGAGATCATCAGGAGATTTGGGGCTGGGTGTTACCAATATGCTGACGACACCCAAATCTAATTCTCCCTAACTTCATTTTCCAAGGAAGGTATGACTCCTCTGAATGACTGCCTGAGGTCGGTAATGGGCTGGATGAGGGAGAACAAACTGAAGTTGAATCCAGGTAAGACTGAGGTGCTCGTCGTGAAGGGTCCTAATTCAGGAATTGAGGTTTGTCAACCAGTTCTAGATGGGGTAGCACTCCCCTTGAAGGAACAGGTTCATAGCTTGGGGGTATTTCTTGACCCAACCCTTCTTCTGGCATCTCCGGTGGAGGCAACGGTGAGAGGTGCCTGTTACCAGCTTCGACTGTTTCGCCAGCTACGCCCATTCCTGGAATACCTGGACTTAGTAACGGTGGTGCACGCGCTGGTAACCTCTAGGTTTGATTTCTGTAATGCACTTTACTTGGGGCTGCCTCTATACTTGGTTCGGAAGCTTCAACTAGTACAAAATATGGTGGCCAGGTTGGTCTCCACTCCAGGACACCCCGTGGTGGAGATCATATAACACCAGTCTTAAGATCTTTACACTGGCTGCCAATTTGCTTCTGGGCAAAGTATAAAGTGCTGGTTCTTACATTTAAAGCCCTACATGGCCTAGGTCCAAGGTACCTTAGTGAGCGCCTTCTCCCCTATCTTCCACCCCGCCACTTAAGGTCTTCGGATGGCCATCTGCTGCAGCTGCCTAATGTGAGACTGGCAGCTACTTGTCGGAGGTCCTTCTCTTTTGCTGCCCCTCAATTGTGGAATGGCCGGCCACTTGATACGCCTGCTGACTTCTTTGAATGTCTTTAAGCAGGCACTGAAGACTTTGTTATATCAGCAGGCCTTCCTTTTATAATATTCTATCATATTTCTATGGAATTTTATTGTTTTTATGGAATTTTAATGGAATTTTTATACTGTTTTTATGTTTAACAGATGTTTTTATAGCATATTTATTTGTTTAAAGGATTGTTATTTTGTACGCCGCCTAGAGTAATAGTATATAGGCAGGATATAAACTGAATAAATATTATTATTATTATTATTATTATTATTAATAATATATAATAATAATAATAGTCATCATCATCATCATCATCATCATCATCATCATCATCATCTAAGACCATTCCCCTCTCCCACATAGACCAATGCAGTGTAGCAGCACTACATTTAGCCTGCCAGAATATACGCAAACAAAACATGGCGTTTGTGCAAAAAATAAATAGGAATATTAACTGACGCAGCCCTAATTAATGCTTGGAGCAATGAACCAACTACACAAATATTCTAATCAACACTCATCATAGTCTCAGTACTAGCTGTTGTGTTCCCTGGGAGCCTATGTGATATTTATGAAGTGATCCGGCCATTAATCCTTAACAACAGACCCACAGAATTCCTCATTCCATGGAAACATACACTCTGGAAATGTAAATACCTCTGTTATACACTATTTATTATGTGTAGACAAAAAGGAATGCTCTTGTATTCCATGCCATGCAGTCCGTATGGTTGATGATAGCTACAGGCAATTGCAGATCACACAGCATGCCTCTTTTTCAACTTAATGGAAAAGACAGTTCTTCTCCAAAGTATATAATTAGTGCAGGAGAACTTTCTTTAAAAAAAACCCCCAAAGATTTGGTTTTATATTTAAAAATTGTCAGAATGCAGAGCTATAACTTAAATTAGTCCGTGGATCTTGCTTGTTCCACAGAATATTAGGTGATGAATTCTAGACAAGTAGCCTGTAGTTTGGGAGACATCTCATGAAGCAGTGCATTTAAGTCAGAGGGTCCCAGCAGGTTATGCCCTCTATTCATATGCAGGGTGCATCGTTATTTTATCTTCCAGTTTACCATATACTGCATATATGTACACATGCCTTTCCCTTTCTCTACTTCATGCATCTGTTGTCACCTATGAAAATTAATGCCAAAAAAAAAAGACAGGAGGTCCCAAACTGGGGCAAGCATTGAGGGAACAAAGCCATTTCAAATAAAAATAATAATACAGTAATACCTTGGATTGCGAGTAACCCGGTGTGCGAGCGTTTTGCAAGATGAGCCAACATTTTTCAAAAATTTTGACTCGATAAACGAGTGAGGTCTTGCAAAACGATCACACTGGGTTACTCGCTGGCTTGGCGCCTCGCTCTGCGGGCGCCTCGTTGCTGTCGTTACAGCTCCCTGCCCTGGCAGGGAGCCCCGTGGAGGCGCGGCGGGGATTCGTTCCACAACCATTTAATCACTGCTTTGCCGGCTCCCTCCATGGGGCTCCCTGCCAGGGAGCCAGCAAAGCAGTGATTAAATGGTTGTGGAACGAATCATCTGAGTTTCCATTATTTCTTATGTGGAAACTCGCTTTGATATACAAGTGTTTTGGATTACAAGCATGGTTCCGGAACGAATTATGCTCGTAATCCAAGGTATTACTGTAATAATGTCCACTAGGCCCCATCATTACTGGCTTTTAAGAAGGCCCTGAAAACCTACTATTTTCAGAGTACTATTTTACTCTGGCCTTCCCCTGATTATGTATTATTGGACTGGCTTGTACCGCCAGTTTATTTTATGCTGTTTTTTGCTGTTTTTTTTTAGAATGTTTGCTCTGCTGCTGTTTTTACTGGGTTTTTTTTACTGTGTTTTTACTACCACATCAGTTTTTATTATGTGTTTTATTGTTGTACACCACCTTGGGAAGGTTCCTGCCCTGAAAGGTGGCCAAGAAATATTTTAAATAAATAAAACAAACAGGCACTCTCCAATAGGTGCCCACCACATTTACACAACTGCACTTCAAATGACACTCTAGCTGGTATGGGAGGAACGTTTTACAGAAATAAAATATTATAGTTTAAGTGCCAAGAAAATCCAATATCTGTGCAACAGAAGTGCTTCATTGAGGGGGAGAAAAAGTCCTCCGATTGGAGGAGGATCTTTCCCGCTTTCCTACGGGATTAAAGACTTATCTTTTTAGTCAGGCAGAATGAGTGGTTGGGCTAATGTGGTGGTTGCTGGGATTCAATACTGTATAGTAAGTGGTTGGTGTTGGTTATTTTATTGTATTGTTATGTTTCGTTCCGGAACCATGCTTGTAATCCAAAACACTCGTACATCAAAGCGAGTTTCCACATAAGAAATATATGTTATTTGTCCCGCCCTTTGGTGTAAGGGGCGTTATAAATAAACGATTATTATTATTATTATTATTATTATTATTATTATTATTATTATTTAAATTCCCAGCAACCAATGTGTAATCACCATTGTATTAAGATGGCCTTTAAGAGCCAAAAGTAAGGAAGGATAAGAAAAGATGATCCAGCCAGTTCAATGTGACACAGATGGTGACATGGATGTACACCAAGATGCACATCTGCATTTGCGTTTGTCTATACTTGGATCTCCGTTTCTAGACTGGGGAGTACTCTAGGTCCCAGGGCATGGTCTGAAGTCACATGAGGCAGCCACCTTGCTGAAGCTAAGCAGGTCTGGTTCTGGTCAGTGCTTGGAGGGGAGACTACCTGGAAACCCCATTAAGCCACCTTGAGTTCCACAAGGGAGGAAAGGTGGGAGATAAATGTAGCAACAAAATAAATATAAATATGTGCAGTAGGGCAGATACTAGGGTAGTTATGGCACATGGCACAGTGACATTTAGGCAAGACTGGCAAATACTGATGCTTGCACCCACCTGGCTGTGTCAAGTGGCTGCAGCAACACTGCACAATCTGCAGCAGGTGCCCGAGAGTTGTTCACCATTTTTACAGGTGCACAATGCCTTGACATAGTATTGCTCAAGAGCACTGTGGGAATATCAAAATGATGGGCTTCCACCCACCGCTGCCACTTAATAACTCTGGGCTGAGAAACATGTGTGCTCCTTGACAGAGCCCTGGGACCCAAGCAACTGCCTGAAGTGCTGCAGCTGATCCTGCACCTAGACCTGGGATAGGCAGTGTAGTGCCCACAAGCACCAGTGGGTCCCCGGACACCTTTGCTGGTACTCACTGAGGTACCCTACCCCTCCCACCTTTTAAAAAAATAAGTTGTTGTTTTTTAACTGGTAGCTGGGATTGCCTCAAAGCAAAGTACTAAAAACTGTGGATTCAAAGGAGCTGTTTAGCATGTGGGCAGGTTACTTGCCTTTGTGACTAGCCACATGTCCCATGGCAGCCATTTTGTGGTGGTGCCCAGGACAGTTTCTGAAATTGCCAAATGTGCCCATGGGCCGCAAAACGTTGCCTACCCCTGATCTAGGCCACATTGCACCACAGACTGGGTTATATTGCATGGTACAACAAAGAAAAAGAACAGTCACTGATAGCTACAAACAAAGCAAACCTCTTCGAATCCTTACACAAAGTATTTGGGCTATAAGTCGGTGATCATCCCCAAACTCTCCCCACTTATTAAACCTTTCTCTTTAATATTTAAATTAAAACTGGAAATACTCTTCAGGCTTTAACGTTCAGAATGTGGGAAAATACACTCATTAGCACTATTCATAGAATTAACTGAGCCCATTCATAAAAAACTTTGACAAGTATGCATTTTGCTTGCTAATTGTGGGGTTTATTATGATTATAAATGGGCCTAAAGTGTAATCTTTCAATAAGATCTTGGGGAAGGGGAAACAGAATAACCACACTGTGTTTGGCAAATATTTAAAGCATCTCTTTCATGGGTTTGCAGGCTGCATAGGAAATATATTTGAGGATTGGTTTGAAACTAGATAGCTTGGGAGAAAATACTGATGATATAAAAGGCAGTCTTATAAATGTGAATCATATAAGAACACTACATTATTTTGTACTTAATATATATCACCCCCCAAAGTGGCTACTTTCTGGTCTAATATAACTTACCTAAGTGGCTAAGGCTCCAATCCTATACCTGCTTACCTGGGAGTAAGCTCCATTGAACTCTATGGGACTTACTTCTAAGTAGACATATACAAGATCTGACTGTAAGATGATCTATCCAGACAGGAGATCCTAGGATGAAACTTAACATAATAGAGTACTACTGAGTACTAATGCACATTTATTTGTTGTAGTTGTAGTTGTTATGAATAATAATGATTTGCTACATTTAAGTCCCGCCTTTTCCCAAGGCAGCAAGGAGCCCAAGGCAGCATAGGAACATAGGAGGCTGCCTTCTGATGAGTCAGACCATTGGTCCATCTTAGCCCAATATTGTCAACACTAGTAGTAGCTCTCCAGGGTTTAAGACCCAGGGCTCCCCAGTCCAACACTCCAACCGCCACACCACATTTTATTACCTTTAAAAAAAAAAAAACCTGCCCTTTCTCCAAGGAGCTCAGGACTGTGTACAAGGCTCCCCCACCTACCATTTTGTCCTCAGTCCTCACCACAACAAGTCCATCATGAGGTTTAGGCTGAGCTTCATAGCTGAACAGGGGTTCCCAAGTCCTAGTCCGCCACTAACCACACACCACGTTTCAGCTTTTACACATGAACACCTAGATCTGATCTCATAGTAATCTCCCTATGTTTGGACTGCCTTACAGATTTCTTATCCCTACATGAACAACATTCTATTAATACTGCGGAAAAGACATTGCGCACGTAAAAGGGGAAAAGAAGAGGCGAGACAAAAGTATATGGTGTAAATAAAGGGCCACATTTTATTAATCAAGATCTGCGAAGGGTGAAAGTGCGGGTACTAACTAAAACTCGCCATTGGCCAGTGAGGTATCCCGGGCAGATACATCCAAACCCGGGGGGTGGCGCAGCACTTCGCCACCCCCCCAGTTTTACACCCTCTTGGGTGCTGGGAGGCTTTCTCACAGTCCCCACCTCACGGTGCCACAGAACACCGATCCGTGTGATGTAAGCCATCCTCACTGGCGATCCGTATTTCCCCCCACTGAGCCACGAAACTCAGCAAGCGCTGAGATACAGGTCTCGCCAGCCACCTGAACAGTGCCATTGGATGATCACCAAAACCCTAACCCCACTGCCTATTCCCGCACTTACTAGCCACAGAGAGAGACGTGCTTAAGCTAAGTCTCTTCTCCCCCACCTGGCGGAAACTAACTCCAGGAGGGCCCTTCGCAGATCCTGAAGAAAAATAAAATTGCCGACCTCGGACAAATGCACCCCGTCCGGTCGGTACAGCTCCCTCCGAGCCAAGGATATCTCGGGATAAGGAATCGCAACGCCTCTCCCTCCAAGGCTCCTACAGATTGCTCTATTCGCCTTCCGGCAAGCCTTGTTCAGGCCACTGGGATTGACAGTATCCCTCCAACAGCATCGTGGCAAGATGTGGAACCAGAGAATCTGGACACCAGGCCATCTCTGACTGAATCACAGCAAGGTCCGCAGACACTTGCAAAATCAAGGCCATGCCCGTAAGCACGCCTAATCGCTTTCCCCCAAATGCACTACCAGCACTTGTGGGGGCAGGCCTCAACAAGGCCACTGGGATTGACAGTATCCCTCCAACAGCATCGTGGCAAGATGTGGACCAGAGAATCTGGACACCAGGCCATCTCCGACGAATCACAGCAAGGTCCGCAGACACTTGCAAAATCAAGGCCATGCCCGTAAGCACGCCTAATCGCTTTCCCCCAAATGCACTACCAGCACTTGTGGGGGCAGGCCAACCAGGCCAGACCGGAATAACGTGGATAGGAGGTTCTGCTGCTGCTTTGCACGCTGACCCAAGCACTGGGTGCAGCCAGTAGACCGATCCCAAGCTGAGATCCGAGACCTGACTTATCAGTTCTCCACGCCGTCCAAATATCATACAGTGCCAGAACACAAGGACACAAGCCGACCTCCTTCCACTCCGGGAATCTGAAAAGACAGAAATGAAAACAGCAGCACCAGTCATCGTAATTCGTGTACATACAATCGATATGCTTAAGAGCGCCAGCGACACACCGCCCTGGACACTGTCTGCGAGAAAAATTCAGAGCAGCAACCGTCTAGAAGATACTGATGACTGTAGAATGCTCTAGGCACTCGCCTTATACAGCACTGAATGGCTGACAGGAGTTTCTTAATCAACACTGCACCTCTCAAGAGCGTGCATAAGGTAAAATCTTGGCCTTGCCTATCAAGTCTGCAACGGCCACAGACACACACAATATTGTCGATCAGGATAATCGCAAAATGCGGGCAGCACTCAGTTCATATTTTGCTTCTGCAATGCAGCCACTCCAGTCCAGTCTATTTGAAGAAAATGATATTGCTCTCATGTGCAATCGCAATTACCGTGTAGGGAATACACGGCGCTCCCTGACTGGGCCCAGATTTCAAATTGGGCACACATGACAGCTGCCCTCCACTCCAGTGGCCTCATGGAAAAACGAATTGGGAGCCCGCTGAATAATTATGGAAACGGAAGCCTTGGAAAGAAGGTGTCCATAAAAGGCTCCAGGTCCCAGGCCTGAACCATACCAATGTCTGGTAAGAGTTCCTTTAATGTAGACCACATCTCCCTAAAAGAGAGCGGATAAAGCAAAAGCTCGACACAATTCCCGAGCCTGCAAGGGCCCCCCAGACATGATCCTTCTATTGGGCTAGGGAGCTGCAGGAGGAGCCCCATAGACAGGGACTGTAAAAGACCCCAACATGTGGCTTGGATTTCACGGCCGGCAGATAGAAATTATAATGTGCCGCACTGTGACAACCGAGCGTGCATAAAGCAATGCCCAGCTATGACTACAAAGCCCATGCAAAAAACTGCCACAGACAGACGCAAGCAGCAATCTGGGCCAAACAGTGTGCGGAAGCACATAGGTCGGCTTATACTTATGCAGTTGCAAACAATCCTTGCACTGCCAAAACAGTTGAAGCCTTCTCAAGAAAATTCCTGCTTCCTTAGAGGAAAGCAGGGTAAGGCACTGCCTAGGGCCACCTAAAAGGAGGCTTAAAAGAGAACGTGCTTATGGCAACAGAGACCCCAAATGATACCGTAGAGGCAAGGGATTACCGCCCACAGCTCAGGAATACCAATGTGCTGATACCCTGAGCAGTCTCCCAGGAAGGCAAATACAAAATTGGGCCCTTCCCACATTAACAGGAATATGAGCCTCGCCCACCTATAGCTGGCACCCCGAGGCAGCCTGTGCCAGAAAATTGGAGGGCAAAGCCAATTATACTGGGACATGGGTCGCTCTATGAGAAGCATTAAGTAACATAAAACAGGACCCCATCCCCCATCTGTAGGAGGCATGTAGCCGAGAGAGGATGCTTGAAGTAAAGTCCACCTGGTTACTTTCCATCGACAACACTGCTTGCTACCCAAAATTCAAGCAAGGCATGGGAACCAAAATCAAATTAAATAACAATGAGGCTGAACACAAGTCATTATCAAATCCCAGAACTATATGGGCTAACAGAGCTGCAGGAATGGAATTAACCCCTTCAGAGTTATATGCTTCGATGGCCAAAATAAAGTATGGGCCAGTGGCAGGCCTAGGGCATGGGTTGCCACCCATGCCTCCTAGGCCAGCCATACCGTAACCACACCGGACAGCCCACCCGCTGCCAGCCGAGTAGGCAATAAAGAACATTACCAACACCATATACAGGCCAGAGGATTAGATAAAACTGACAGCGCTGATAAGCGAGGCCCAAGAGTAAACCCAAACTCCATAGTGAGTAGAATGCGGCAGACGAAATAAATATAATGTATCATGCAAATAAACCTGGACTAGATTAACGACCTGCTGCACATATTTTCTAAGAATGCACCTCCATCTTAATGCACAAAATGCATTCATAAGCCCCATTGCAATGAAAGGCAGCTATAAGTCTCCCTTGTTAAGAGTTGAGCCCTTAAAACCTACTAAAAATGGATATAAGCTCTGGACGTCCCAGGACAGAACCGAAACACACAAGGCAAGACCACCCACACTTACCAGTCTGAAATTGTCATGAAATGATGAAAGAAGCTTCGGCTACCTGATAAATCACATGGCTTAAGAGCATTGGGACTCACGACTGTTCGCTGCGGGAAGAAATAGATGATGAAAATAGTTCAGCAAACGGACCAACAGGAACACCACTGCAGATCCGGATGTTGTCTCGAGATCAGACAAACACAAACTACCTGGAAGACCCACAGCTTGTGAGCACTGGGGAAAACAGCCAAAAGAAAACACATGGTATTAGGTGGCATGGTAGGGAACAAAACAAAACCCCGAAATGGACAGAGACATCGTAAGGCACAGACAGCCAAGGGAACAGGTAAAAGGAAGGGCTGCACTCAGCCATCAGGTACTAGCAGGGTGTATGGATCAGGGCCAACCGACTTGCAAATAAAACTGCCAACAGAACTCCCAGCATGGCTCGGCATGATAAAATTGTTCGTGCCAGCACAGAACGTTGACTTGGTTGACTATGCAGGAAGCAGTGAAATAAGTAAAGTGAATAATGGGTCGGCCATTATAAATAAAAAAAACATAAGTGAAGCAATAGCAATAGCAGGATTCAGGTGGGCGTATGTCACCACATTCTAACTAATACATAAGGCCATTTAAAAACTAAGAAGGCAGACATAAGTTCCATTGAAATGAACACA
Organism: Shinisaurus crocodilurus; assembly: GCA_021292165.1. Taxonomy (NCBI): domain Eukaryota; kingdom Metazoa; phylum Chordata; class Lepidosauria; order Squamata; family Shinisauridae; genus Shinisaurus; species Shinisaurus crocodilurus. The sequence goes on along the minus strand of CM037878.1, from coordinate 258,322,833 downwards.
CCAGCACACCTCTGGCCGGATAAACTGAGTCAGACCAATGGGCCGTCCAGCCCACTACCACTGACACTGAGTGGCAATGGCCCTCCGGGTTCCCAGGCAGGAGCCCCCCCCCCCATGAAATGCTGGGAACTTATCCAGGGACCCCCGGCATACAAGCCAGCATTTAACCATAGAGCCACAACCAAGGGGGCACACCCCATCTTTTTTCCTGCCATCATGTCCCTTTGGGAGGCAACCAATTCCTAAATAATAAAAATGAGAAAGCTAACAGAAAATTATGGGCACCAGCACATCAGCCCACTCTGCTCAGTATTACCAGCTGGCAACGGCTCTCCATAATTGTAGACAGAATTGTTTCCAAAACCCTCCTAGAGATGCTGAGGATTGAACAAGAGCACGCCGGCAAAGCAGGTGCTCTACCTACTGAGCAATGGCAATTAACTAGAAACCGGATAATTTTTGAATTCATTTGTTTCAGTACTGAAGCAATCAAAATGTTTCATATACTTTATCACACACCGACCCTGCGAGGTAGACCAGCTTGCAAACCCCCTCTTCGAAGGAAGGTATTATATAGTATTGTCCTGGTATCCCGCCTGCTTTCTTGCAAGGAACATGAGGTGGTACACACAATTCCCCTTACATATCATCCTCACAACAACCCTGCAAGGCAGGGTAGGCCGAGAGTCAAGAACTGGGTTGTATTCATACCTAAAGTAAACAAAGCACTTCCCCTACATTAACACACAACAACCCTGTCAGGTTGACCAGGGTGTAAACTCTGTATGTCAGAATGAAGGCCTAATGTAGGAACTGCATCTACCTACTGAGCAATGGCAATCAACTAGAATCCAGATAATTCTTTAATTCACTTGCTTCGGTACTCAAGCAATCAAAGTGTTTCACATAGTTTGTCACACACTGACCCTGTGAGGTAGACCAGCATACAAACCCCTATTACAAAAGGAAGGCATTATGTAGTATTGTACTGGTATCCTTCCTGCCTTCCTGCAAGGAACCCGAGCTGGTTTACACAATTCCCCTTACATGTAATCCTCACAACAACCCTGTAGGGTAGGCTGAGAGTCAGGGACAGGCTTGTATCAGTACTTTGAGTAAGCGCTTCACCTACATTATCACACTACAACCCTGTTAGGCTGACCAGCATGGTAATCCACATATGTCAGAATGAAGGCCTAATGTATGTACTGTATTTGTATCCTGCCTGTTTTCCTGCAAGGGACCCGAGGCAGCTCACGTAGTCCTCCCTAACCGTTATCCACACAACAACCCTGTGCGGTATAAAACAAGGGGGGGGGGAGAGTAAATCAACCCTTAGGTGTAGCACAAGGCAAAAGCCCCTGCAAGCGAAGCAAATCTACCACCAGAACCAATAAGGGTCTGGAATATAACTTTAACAATTAAGAAAGAGGCAAGGCCTTAAGAAAAGTCTTCTTTTAATATTTAAATTACCTCCAGTGCAAGAGAAGGAGGCCTCACCAACCCAACCTAGGGTTTTTTGTTGTTGTTGTGAGATGCCCTATTTCACAACAGGGGGGCAAATAACAGGAGGCCTGGGCAAATCAGGCCGATACAGCAGAAATGCCACTCAGAGAAGGCGGGGCTGCAAGGCCTGAGCAGCACACAAGGCCCCAGTAATAACACCAGGCCGCACCTGCCAGGAGGAAACACAGCCTGGCTGGACACAGGCCTGATCCCTGACAGGAGGCCTGGGCCAACTAGCCCCACGCACAGAGTAAAAAGGCTGTGCCTGTTAAGGCAGGCCAAGAGGCCCAAACAACATAAATGGGGGGGGGGGCATGCAATCAACAGGCAGAACCAACGAAAACGTATTGGAAAAAAGGCCTGGTGGATGATAAGCTTCGATCCTTTACAGAGAAAAGTAAGGGGGGGGGTGTATGGCCACACCCAAACACATGTCCTGGCACGCAAGGACACCCATGAGACTGCCCAAGGATCTGTATTCTGGGGTGGGAAGTAACCCACCCCAGGAGACACAACAGGCCTCGGGCGGGAGCTGGTCTCGCCCACAACGCACAGTGAGCGGCTAGAAGCCGCTGGTAATGTTACCAGAAGGGCTGCTGCCAAGGTAAGCACCACCCTTTACACAGGCCTGTAGAGGCCAAAGGATCCCCGATGGTAAGCGAGCCCAGGCACAGCCGTGCTGCAGGGCCACAGCTAATGGGCTATTGCAGGGGAAATACAGGGCCTGTAGAGGCTGAATAATCCCCCAGGGAAAGCAGCAGGAAAAGGTGCCCACACCCCCTTGTAATCAAACCAGTCACTCGTCCTTAGGAGCTTCTGAATGTGTAACTGCTTGATGATCCTTCTTTCTCTGCAGCTGCAAAAGAAAGAGCCCAGAGTGTGGGCATGCGGGCCTAATAACGGTCCTGCACGCTCCACCCTTGTATCCTATTGGAGGGTGAGATCACCCCATAGTGGTCTCACTCTCCTTTCCTCCGCACGCAAAATTCTCCCCGCCCACAGTTGCACGTGGCCAGGGGAAGGGAAATGTCCAAAGTCCATCGCTTGCATGTTTTGTCAACACACCAAGAAGCCGACACACATGGGCAGAAGTCCTTATATATACCCAGAGCAGCATAGGAACCACCAGCATAGCAGAAACAAAACCAGGGAAATTATGTTTAGAGAGGTGAAAGGGGCTTTATGTTGTGAAGCAATACCTAAAGGCATGAGAGAAGTTGACCAGAAAATGTGTGTGGGACTGCCTGGGTTTTTATGTTAATTAATCTGGAGGTAAAAACAGGTGAGAAGAGAACAATTGGTTCTTTTAAGGTTCTTTTCCTCCTCACGCTTCTGAGGTACTCCAACTGAATTTGTTTACATAGTGGAGAGCCAAGTTAAGGGGTTGTTACCTCAAAACGGGAAATCACATAAATGGATCAGAGATGTCTGTATCTTCATTGTAATAGCGGCTGTCACATAGTTAGCTTTGACAGATTATAATTTCATGGAAATATTACAACAGTGATACTCTCATCAATCTCACACACTTGTGTTACCCCCTTGAGGCCATTTACCCTCTGCTAATGCAACTAAATTCACTGAATCTTATCCAGTGTAGAATTGTGGTTTTAATATGTCATCAACAAAGGATAATTCATCAACATTACTGAATGTGGTCAGAGTCGCACAACTTACATGTTATTAAATGAACCAGCTGGTAAACACTTGGTAGACTAGAAGCCAGGATGAGGTCCTTTTATTCATTATAGCTCAGGAAGAACAATTTGGCTCTTCCATTTGAGAATTACCTCAGGCACTCACTAAAGGAAATTCTTTGTATGACAGCAAAGCCACATAATGCAGTCTGCTTCTAACTCCAAATTTATATGAGCACAGGTCACAACACCAGTCACCAGAGGCGCTCATAAACCTTCCTTCCTAGCATAACAAACCATCAATATTTGCCCAGCCATGAGCATCTCTGTGGAAGCCACAGTGTTGTCATTCCCTCTGGCTTTAGAACCCCCATGCCAGCCTTGCTATATTTTGCTGGAAAAGGGATAGCAATAGATATTGAGGTCAGACAGATTTCAGAGGTAATTTTACTCTGTTGATATATAATGTAATAAAGACTTTTATTCTGGAGCTTGACTAAAAGGTAAATCTCCCCTCAGCTTTACATCTCACCTGCCCCCTCCCCCTATATTTAGAGAACTGAAATGAGAAAGAACTAAAGACAAAAGGGATTTCACAGTTAATATACTGAAGGCTAATGATTTTAGCCTTTTTAGATTTTATATAAATCAGTTTGCTATTTGTAGAAGTTGTACAGTTGTAATTATACTTGTGTTATGATGGTGTTGTAAAGCACTTTGAGCAGGTTATAAAGTGGAATGTAACTATCACAAGTACAATAATTTAAGGGGGAAATAGGCCCATTTCTGGGGATAATATGGTGAGGCATAATTTAATATGAGATATGGGCTCAGTGAGACTGAGTAACACGGTTGTGTTGGCAATCATACTTGTGACAGGTCATGGTTGATGCTCTCTGGAGTGAAATTCACACATACAAGATGGGAGCACATAGACATTATGAAAGACACAGAGCTCCCACTCTGTACTTCTTCCCTTCCTAGTTTCTTGTAATGTCTAATCGAATGCAACATGTGATGTAACATCATTGGGCTGCACATTGTCCTGCCCCAGCTGCTGACAGCTACTGAAGTGAAAACAGGAGTGGTGCAATGCACAACATGATCGTGACATGTACAATTCTGAGTTCTACTAGACTTTATGAGGGAAAGGTGGGGGAAGAGATACAGCACAGTGGCAGCTCTAGCCCTATGCAGGCATTCTATATGTGGGGCTAATAAGCACATGAGGAGAGGGAGCACACTAGTCCCAGTCCTCTTTGTCATCATGTTAATCGCCTTCTACTTGTGGAGTGTGATTTTCTGAAGAGGAAAGTTCACATGGAGAGCCTCCACGGATACAGGAGACTCTTCTCTCAGAAAGTCGCCCTCCACAAGTAGAAGGCAACAAGTCGGATGACAGAGAGGGGTGGAGCCAGTGCTCTCCCTCTCCTCATGTGTTTATCAGCCCCAGATATAGAACACCTAGATAGGGCTTTTGTGTCTCTTGTAATATCAGGTTAGATCCTAATTCCAATAGCATATTAGCTACTTAAAGTAACCAGATCCATTTTATTCACGATAGTGTTCAGAGTTTTTTAAAAATTATATTTATACCCCATCTTTTTCCCTGCAAGGAACCCAAGGCGGCTTACATAATTCTCCTCCTCCTCCTCCTCCTCTCTGTCTTATCCTCACACAACAACTCTGTGAGGTAGTTAGGCTGAAAGTCAGTGACTGGCCCAAAGTCTCATGTAAGTGAGCTTCATGGCTGAATGGGGAATAGAACCTGGATCTCCCGTGTCCCAGTCCATGATCTTAGTAACCATGATGGTGACTGGGAGCTTAAACTGTTATGTGGATATTCAAGCCATAGGTTGCAATGCACCCTGAACTGAGGCATGCAGCTATGCTGCTGCTCTAGACCAACCACAGCAATAAAGTTGTTCTGTTCAGCATCCATTGTGGGCCTATCTTCTCCTCTGAAATAACACACACTAAGTGACACACTATTCTTAATGTTTCCACTGGTATATGAATTCCTAGAAAGCTCTGGGCATTTCTGCAGGCCTTCAGGTAAACAGTGACCATGTATTTCAGTATTCCCTCCTACTTCTCCAAAATCACTTTGGAAGGCCTATGAACAGACTCCTGGGCTTTTTGAACTACCTATATTTATATTGGAGTAAATGGCAGTATAAACATAGCAAACACCAATGTGTTTGGGAATTGCTACACATGTTTGCCCTAGTGCCAAAACATGGAAGTCATATGAAAGCCAAGTTTCCCATCATCTGTCCTATTGTAGTTACTAGGAGAAATTAAATGTCTCATTTTTTGACTTACTACTAAAGTATGTAGTCCTAGAACAAAATGGCTGCAAACTGCTTGAATTTCCATTGCCTCTAATGAAAAGGAAGGCCATTCTATATGGAAGTTTCCAGACTAGGCTTTTATCATGCAATCACCCTGCCTCAGTCAGTCAGTCATTTATTTAATACATTTCTATACCACCTTTCTGCTAAGGTACTCAAAGTGGTTTACAATGTTTAAATACTGAAAGAAACAAATGTTACCCCCCAAAAACCAAACTAACACCAGTTCGCTCAGGCCAACTGAAGGTTTCTTCAGGAGCTGATAGCACAAGCTCCCTGGCCTGGGCTTCTCTTCTGCCTTCCCTCAGGGCACACAGCTCTTAAATAGCCCCAGGGAAGGCGGGGGAGGGGCTGCCCCAACAGTCCTCTTCCAACTTTTTTCTTTCCACAAAACATCAGTTAAGGAGGAAAAGGCAGAATAGCTGCACACAATGCATTTTTATTGATAGACCTAGGAGCCATCCTTCTGGAGGCAGCCTAAAACCTGGACTCTTCCAGTAATAAGAACTGGACATGGAAGTTCAGATTTCCTATTATCAAAGATCTGGCCAACGGGAAGGGCGATCATATGGCCCCTAGGCAGTGATCCTTTGGATTCTCCGATCTCGGAGCTGGGGATCCGTGTTTGGATCCCTCTCCACCGCTCACAGCTGGCATGGAAAGAACTGCTGGGAAGGGAGGGGAGGAGAGGCGCAGAGGGGAGGAGACTGGGGTTGCCAGGATACGACACATCCTGACAGTGCTCCGACCTCCTTCCTTGTCCAGCCTTCTTCCCTGTCCAAAGCGCTGCAGCTCGATGCCAGGTGGCTGGCAGGGCGGGAGGAGCAGGGAGGCAGAGACTGCCTCTTCCGCTTCCCCTGCCCTGCTTAGGAAGCCTGCAATCCTCCAACTGGACTGAGCCCTAAGAGAAACATCAGGAGAAATTCCTGAAACTAAAGAGAGAGAAAAATTAAGGAGGCATAAAAGCAGTGGAAGAAATGGAGGTTTATTCAGGTCTATGTGCTGATGGAAGTTATTCATACTGGAAAAAAATCTTGACTATCTAATCAAACAGAGCCAAGATCAAAAGTACTTCCACTGCTTTTATGCCTCCTTAATTTTTCTCTCTCTTTAGTTTCAGGAATTTCTCTTTAAAAACAACAGCCCACAGTTATTCCTTTGTTTTATTCACCAGGCTTTCAATATCTGGGTACCAAAACAATTTGCAATTTTTAGAGTATGGAGAATTAGATCTGAGAACTGGAAAGCCCCTGAAAGAACACTATGGATGCTTGCTAGTGGAAATCTGCTTTTACAGAACAAGTTAAAGTTATTATTTCTGTTTTCCTATAAGCCAAGACCAGGTCATTGGCTGTCCTCTCAGTTATTCAAAATTTATTTTTAATACTTTGTTTTAACAACACAGAGAAGAATAGTGGCTAACAGGCAGCAACAGTTATTTTGAAAGTCAGTGTTGGTTCACATAATGTAGCCTTTCTATGTGCATTCTTCATATGAGCAGTCCTTGCTTGTTGTAACTACCAACCTGCCCGCACTCTGAGATTAACATTGGAGGCCCTGGTTGTGTGTCTGCCTGGCAAAGGAATTAGGCTGGCAAGCATGAGATACAGGGCCTTTTGAGGAAGCGGCCCCCTGCTTGTGGAGCTCTGTTCCAATTGATGTTTGTGAGCCTCCATCCTTAAAGGCCTTCAAGCGGACCCTACAGACTTACAGTATTTATTTACCTGGCTAGTAAATTGACTAGTTGCTAGCCTCATCCTCCTTGAATTTGTCCAATCTCCTTTTAAAGCCATCCAAGTTGGCAGCCATCACTACATCTTTTGGAAGTGAATTCCAAAGCTAACTATGTGCTGTGTGAAAAAGTACTTCCTTTTCTCTGTCCCGAATTAGATCCCTAACCTAAAACAGCTACTTAAGATCAAAAACAGGCCACATAACAAACACAGGGAGCAGATCCTGCAACAAACCCAGATGCCAACTCTGTCCCCTTACCACTTAGGCAACCCCAGTATAGGACCCTTAATGCCAGTCACAACATCAGTGGCTCATTCACGTGCCCATCTTCCAGTGTGAAATGTGTTCATCTGCCATCAATGTCCGTCTGCATTCTACACAGAATATCCCTACTCAAAAGAATAGATGCATACAAATCTGACATCAGAAATTGCAATATTCAGAAACCAGTGGGAGAACATTTCATGTTCCCAGGACACTTTACTGACCTTAAGGTGACCATCCTTGCAATGAAGGAACTTCAAAGGAAAACGCCAACACAAACCTGCTGAATTACAACCTATCAAGAAGTTCAGTGTTATTCATTTGGTCTGAATAGAAACAATGGCTTATTTTCCCAGCGTACGTGCTAATTTATTCTGCAATGCTAAAATTATTGTGTTATCACCAATTACTACTGTTGTGAAGGGTCACTGTGCTTATCTATATATATAAAAGAAGGTGTCTGACTGACTGACTGACTGACTGACTCATCAACGCCCAGCTCAAACCGTTTAATCTAGGAATGTGAAATTTTGAAGGGACATTGCTTTTATGATGTAGACCCCCACTAAGGAAGGATTTGGGGAAATTCCGTCCCTAAGGGGGTGAAAAAAGGGGGCAAAATCACCCCACTCTCATATCTGCAGTTCTGCAAATAGGCCTCACTTCATAATTGCTGCAGGAGCCAATAGCAGCAGTTATGCAAATAGCCCATACGACACTTAGAATGTTCGTATGAATTCCTGCAAGGGCCAATAGGACTGGGTATGCAAATCTCCCCTAGGCCATTTAGAATGTTCTCTGAGGGGGTGAAAAGGGAGGGAAACTTTTTACATGACGGGGTGAAAAGGGAGGGAAACTTTTTACATGACTGACTGACTGACTGTTGTGTGTGGGGCATCGTTGCATAGACTCCATCACATTTAGACAGATCTACCCCAAACTTGGCATGCTCACTCTTCATCACGTGTAGACTCTCAGGATTAACCTGATTTTTCTTTAAGAACAGATATTTCTGTCACAAAAGATTTCTGCTGCCAGCACCCAGCCTAAATGTTACACTTTCAGTCAGAGACGCTGCATCTTTTCCATATATGTTTCTTTTAAAAACAATTATACCAAATCCTAAAATTCATGCGAGCGCAGCCGCAGGCAACAGCTAGTTTTCTATACAGTTAAGCTCTAATTGACTCTAGAGTCACAGACTCTAACAAGACTCTATGTTGTTTATAATAGGCTAAGGGCACAAACCTATGCATGTTTGGACAAAAAAAGTCCTACAACTCCCAGCATTCCCTAGCTAGCATGGGGGATGGCTGGCTGGAGAATGCTGGGAATTGTAGGACTTTTTCTGTCTAAATATGCATAGGATTGTGCCTTAAAGTTACCAAATAACTTTTTCTAGTATGGTGATTGGTAGGAAAACCTTTATCCTCTTATAGCTCTTAGAGGTATAAGATTGCTGTGAGGAAAAACATGGCAATTGTATAATCCGTGCTAAATTATTTTTCTAATGTGTACAGGAGATTGAAAAAGTCCAGATCCTGGATACTTTGATTTGAGACATTTACAATATCATGAGATTTAAAAACATAAGGGGATTGGACAAATTCATGGAGGAGAAGGCCACCAATGGCTACTAGTCCTGATTGGCTATATGCTTCCTCCAGTATCAGAGGCAGTATGCCTATGTACTCCAGTTGCTGGGGAACATGGGCGGGAAGGTGTTGTTGCATTCATGTCCTGCTTGTGGGATCCTGTGGGCAGCTGGTTGGCCACTGTGTGAACAGGATGCTGGACTGGATGGACCCTTGGTTTGATCCCACATGGCTCCTCTTATGTTCAGTTTTAGGCACATGCAACTGGGCTGGCAGAAGTGGACTTCTGTGACTGCCTCGTCCTCCTCATGGCAGCCCCTCCAGCCTCTTGAAAACGGGGCGAGCTGTGGTGCAGGAGGAATGGACAATCCCCCAAACTTGGGCAGAGGCACCTTCCATGAACAGAGTCCTCCCATCAACAGAAGGCAGATCCTAGATCCAACCCAAGATGTAAATTGCTGTATTCCAACTGTCATCTGCATTAATCCTTTGGAATGCCTTATGATGCACTCCAACATGAAGCTAATGCCAGGGGTAGCTAGCAAAGGATTACCAGTCAGTTATCCCAGTTTAAAGGAGTATGTTCAAAGATAAAAGTGGAATTCTTTTAATCAGTTAATCAGGATTCTAACATTCAAATGCCCTATCTGGAGTTTTTTTTTCCAAACTGACATTGTGTTGAATGATAGAGCTAATGCCACTTGACAGTTTGCCAGAAGCCATTAATTTAAACTCTCAGTTTTGTTTCAGGGTCTGTTAATTTTGTTGTGCCCTTAGAAGGAAGGCGAAGCTTCCAAGTTAAAAACAACCATGTTTCGGGTTGTATGTTTCCCCCTCCCCTGCCTTCCCCACTAGAAAAATGTCATTTGTAACATTTTTGCCTATTCTACCCTACCCATTTCCCTGACTTACATGAGTTCTTCTTCTTTCTTTTTTTTAAGTAGAAATGAAATCAGACCTGTGTTTATACAATCTTTTGTGCTGGTCCAGGATTTATTTTTGAAAGTTAGTAAACTCTCCTTCCAATTTAAATTGAATAAGTAGGTGCAGCTGAATAAATGCACAAGGGCTGCGCTGCAGTCGTATGTTTTCACTTTAAAATTACATGAAGGAAAACATGGAGGAAGGAGGAAGCAGAACAGAGACACCGGGGAAGGGGCAGCCATTTATAAAGGCACAAACCCAGTTTTCTGTTCAAAGGTTAACAAAGTAAATGCCCACGATGGTATTTGCATGGCAAACTTAATGGTCAGCAGGGGATGTCCCCTTTAGTGTCTTCAGGGATTAATGTTTATGCTGGATAAATTGGTTGTACATTACACTAGTATTTTAAGGCAGTTTATGAACTTGCAAAGGCCATTAGCAAACACAGATACACCAAGAGAGTGAGTACTGTGCAGCCATTATATATTTAATGAAGGACTCTTGTGACGATTCTATTTTGGTTTTAAGAAATATCTCCAGTCCCACTAGCACATGGCATCTGCAACTTCTCAAGCATGGGAATTTTTACTTAATTATGCTGGATCCCTATGGCAAGGCACATAGATGGCCAACCACAAATTCCTTTGTGTACATGATAATTAAGTTAGTGCATAATAAAACAAAATTACTCCAACATCCCCCCCAAAAACTGAAATAATATAAACAGCACCAGCTTAGGCTTTTTATATTTTAAAGTGTAGGGAGCGCAGAGAATAAATGAGAATGAGAATCTCATAATTTTACTGTAATACTTCCCCCCCCCCCCGCAGCAGGTGATTAGCTTCTATTATCCATTATTTGCTTGTTATAACAGAGCATGAAGAATGAAAGAAAGCTAAGGCAAAACACCTATGGCTGCAATCCTATGTCTGCTTACCTCAGAGTAAGCCCCTTTAACTCAATGGGGCTTTCTTCTGAGTAGAGATGTATGGGATTGCACTGTAAGAGTCTTGCGGCACCTTAAAGACTAAAGGTGCGATGCTATGCAAGTTTAGACAGAGAAGAGGCTTACAACTCCCAGCATGCCCCAGTCAGCTATGCTGGCTGGGGCATGCTGGGAGTTGTAGGCATTTTTTTCTGTCTAAACTTGCAATGGATTGCGCCCTAACAAATTTATTATGGCATAGTGCTTGGATTTAAATGGATCTATAGTTTGCTTTGACTCTAAACAAATCACATAGTAATACATTCCACTAAAATTAATAGGACATATGATGAATATAGGTGGTGACTATTTACCAAGCGGCAATTTATCACAGTCTCCATACAACCACGTGGGGATGTGGTAAGGAAGATGGCAGTCATTTATAGCATTCACAAACATAGAAACAAGGTCAGCTCAAGACATTTTGCTGCCTGAAGTAGAGTCATCTCACTACCTAATAGTAGGGCTGGCCCAGCAGAGAGAGGATAATTTTACAGTTCCCCGATTTCCCTGCATTTCCAACCAGTAGTGAGGGTGCTACTGAATTCTCCTCAGGAGAAACAGAGGGGAGAATCCCCCCCCCTGCAACCCCCTAACAAGGTAGAGGCAGGCCTTAAGCTGTTCCTTGAAAGTAGCAGTTTATTATATGAAGATTGCTCAATATGTTTTGACCAGTGATGCTCCTCAAGGACAAACGGTTTTACTCTGGTACATCAGTTAAAATAACTCACTCAAAGTCTATACTTGCCAAAGCTATAGTATAGCAAATAGATTCTGGCTTCTTGTTCTCATGAATTCTCCTCACCAGTATGTTACATTCTCTCCACATGACTGTATCATTTGATAACTTGTCCATCTGTATGACCAGGGGTGGACAATCTGTGGTCTTCCAGATGTTTTGGCCTACAACTCCCATCATCCCACATCATTGGCTATGCTGGCTAGGGCTGATGGGAATTATGAAGGGCACCTGATGGAGGGCACCAGGTTCAGTCTAGACTAGAGGATGTACTAGTGTATTGGTTGTGGCTTCTACGCCCAAAGAAGACAGAGGCCTGGTAGTAGTGACTAAAGCTTTATTGTGCACATCTCCAGGCCTGCTGAGCTCGCACAGGCTCCTCCCCTTTTGACCTCTCAACTAGAGGTTAACATCCAGCCCCTTTTCAGGATACCTATCATAACACTAGGAGATGCAAGTTCAGGAAGCACTACCAGGGCACAGTCTGAAGGCACTTGAGGTAGTCTCCTTGTTGAAGCTAAGCAAAGCTGGGTCTAGTCAGTGCTTGGAGGGGAGACTACTTGGGAATCCCATATAGCCACCTTGAGTTCTGTGATGGAAGAAAGGTGGGATATAAGTGTAATAATAAATAAATACAATTCTTGTGGATGAGAGATAACTGGAGACTTATAGTGTTTTTATAATATTTGGTTTATCTACAAATACACAAGTACAGCACAAGTGGAGACAAGTAGCATTTGCACTTTTAGCAGGCAGGAGATCCACTGCTCCACAACAGCAGAGGCAGTGTTAAGGGGCGGCCCACTAGGGCTGGAGACCCGAATCTTTCATTTGGAGCCCCGAATCTCTGGGAGGCCACCTGCCCCACCTCCCAGATGTCCAGTGGCACTTGCTGAAATAAAGGTACAGGAGCCCCAATGATCTTCTTCCCTCCCCATTCCTTTTTCCTTGTGTGTCATGTCTTTTTAGACTGTAAGCCTGCGGGCAGGGACTGCCTTGTTAATTGATTATATGTAAGCTGCTCTGGGAGCCTTTTTGGCTGAAAAGCGGCATGAAAATGTTTCAAATAAATAAATAAATCTGATCCTTCTGCATTAGCTGGCTTTTTGCCTACATGTGCTTCTCCTGCTGCCTCCCTTGAAACTTTCTGCCTGAGTTTTTCCCCCCTGAAATCAAATGCCCTCCTCTCCTCTGTCCATACATCCTTTTTTTACAAATAGGGGTGTCCTTAGGACACAGGGTCCTTTAAAGACACACACAGACTTCAGAGCATATGTAAATTAGCATATGCAAATAGGAGGTGATTCAGGCATGCATGGTTGTGGCCAGATCCACCTTCTCCAGATACTTTCAGCCTTTAGTTAACTCTCTGTCATTATCTCAAAAGCTGCTTCTATTTACTTCACACGCAGCGGTGCAGGCGAAGGATGTGTCACCTCTTTATGCATTTATTGCAGATTTCCCCAACCTGGTGCCTTCCAGATGTGTTGGATTACAACTCCCGTCATCTGAAATACATCAGTGAAATACATCAGTTGTTGAAGTAATCTGCAGACTCTTTTACAACCCCTTGAGGAAGGCCTTGAAAAATACACAGGCCGAAACGCGTCGGGCTCCTTTAATAAAGATTTTTGCATCCTGAGAACCTAGTTCTCTCCTTTTTTCCGTTGCATTTGGATGCTTATCTCCTCCTGTTTCTGTCAATGGCATCTAAAGGGCACAAGCTGAGGAAGGCTGCTTTGTGGGGTGTAATATCTCTTCCAAATATTCCAGAGAGATCCCCAACTATTTCCTAGCCATTAGCTCCCCATGAGGAAACATCTAGCAGAAATTCTGAGCCGTTACCAAGCTATTTATCTGACAACAGGCATGGCAGAAATGGCTGGCCAGCATTCATAATACCTATATACTAGTGCAAAGTAGATGATACGAATTTGATGGTGATCTCAGGACACCTGCTACCCGAGGTCAAAATGGTTGAAATTGCTAAGATATTAACAATACACTGTTAGCCCCGAGGGAACTGTCCCCGCACCCCTCATTCCCAGTCAGAGGACCTGTAATATAATGGCAGCGATACTTCCATCAGCAGTGATCAGGAGAGTGTAGCAAGTTAACACTTGTGGCTACCAGAAAAATTAGTGGGAAGGTTGGAGGGCACAGAGAGACTGGGAGATTAGCAATAATGCGGTGTTAACAGAGTGCTGTAACTGAACCCTGCATGCTGGCACGGAAGTGGACTTCAAATCCAGACAATTATCCGAGTCCTTCTCAAACAATCTTTGCGTAGCTCACGTGGCTCCTTCTGTCTCCAATGGCATCTAAACAGGTCTTTAGCTTTTATCCAGAGAACATAAAGCCTTTTAAGAAAGTCCGTCCATCTCTTATCTCTTGTGACACCAGTGCATTAGGTCTGCCTGTGTCCAAGAGAACTATATTAAAATGGTTGTCTTCCTGCATTTCTCACTGCTGTTCCCTGTAGAATTGTCACTTGAGGGTCAAATTGGAACTCATTCAACCAGAGCTGCAGCAGTGACAGCATCCAGCCTCAGGTCAGCTCTTACGCCAGAGGTTTACAAGGCAGCTGTTTAGAGTTCAAGGTACAATCGTGCTACTCTGCATTGCTTACACTATGCATTACTGTGCATAATTCAACTTTGCTCTAACGCAACCCTTGTTGTTTATGTTGTCTGCAGCAGCAACAGTTAAGGCATCTTTCTGAAGCGGTGACATCATGTGGAAACAAAAAAATCAGAGACTTTACTAAATGCATAGTTTAAATTATACTAGTGGGGGAGAATTAACCGTTTCTTTCTGCCATTCCCCCGACTCACTTTAAAACAAAAATGTATTCACTGTGTTAACCAATAAGGAGACCAGGAGCAGAACAGTGTTTTCCAATCTTCTGATACTTTTTTCCTGAATGAAAACTGGAAGTACACCTGAAAAGGGGTTGCTTTTAGAGTGTAAAAGGGTAATAATTAGGTACACTCAGAGGAATCTGTCTCCTGTGTTTCTCCTTGACTCCTTCCAACAGAATAATGCCACATGGGAGAGCCAGGGGAGGCAGAGCCAGACGGGGCCTTGAGATATCTCATAGGTTGGGGGTAGAATCTGGTGGAGCCATGAGAGAAGCTAGGATCGTGGATCAGATTTATGAGCAGAGCTTGCCAAAATCTAGATTCCACAGGCTTTTCAGATCCAAATACAGTCATGCCTTGGATTGAGAGCATAATTCGTTCCGGAAACATGCTTGTAATCCAAAACACTCTTATATCAAAACGAAATCCCCCCAAAAAAATTTGTACAGAGATTTTTAATTTAAGCTGTACTACAGCACTTGTATTGCAAGACGTCGCTTGTATATCAAGTCAATTTTTAAAAAATAAATATTTAAAAATTTGCTTGTCTTGCAAAACACTCTCAAACCAAGTTACTTGCAATCCAAGGTATTACTGTACTAGTTACCTGATACAAGGAACTGTTTTATTGGTCCAATGAGTTAGCACCAGGACAGCTGACTAAGCAGCCACACAGGTCAGTGGGTTACAGCTGGAGTGGGGAGCCTGGGGATCAAATCCTTGATTCCTACACTGCTACTTCCTCTCTTCTGTCTTTTTCTTTTCCCATTAATCTCTCATTTTTGCCAAATTACTTACGCGTGCCCTATCAGTTTTAAATATAATGCCCATATAATCTAAAATATGTAAATATTTTTTTTATTTCTATTAATATCACTTATTTATCTGAAATATTGTTGTGGACTTCCTTCCCCTGCAGTCTCCTCTCAGGCATATCAACACTGCAAGAAACCAGACTCACTTTATGTGCAGTTCACTGATGGAATAATAATACCAGGGCCGGCTCTGCCATTAGGCAGAGTGAGACAGTTGCTTCAGGCGGCAGATGCTGGGAGGCGGCACCAAGGTGTTGGAGGAGAGAGGAGTGTGCCACGCAGTCTGCCCAGCACCCTTAAGCGAGCCTGCTGTCTTCAGGTGCAGTGGAGGATGCTGTCCCATCCCAAGTATTTAAGTATGGTTCAACTGCCAGTCTAGTCAACTTTTGTACATCGGATGGGATGGGGATCCATCTTGTTCCCTGCCTCGGGCAGCAAAACATCTTGGGCCAGCCCTGAATAACACTAGGCAGGAACAGAAAACACCTAGAAAGAAAAGTCTTAAGGCTAAATTTAACCCCATAATGGTCAGAGTACTACAGGTGCTGTGTTGTCTGTTGAGCCTACAGAATTCAAGTACCTCATAGTAGTGTTAGCAACTGCTTTATTAAGTGGGCTCTTTATGCAGGTCTGCAACAGGGCTTCTACTAGTTCCAGGAGAGAGATGAAGGAGGCTGAGTTTTGCTTAAGATGGCAGGGCCCATTTAATTCACTGTGCTGGGATACAATGCAGGTGCTGAGAAGAGAATGCTCTTTTGAAGAGCCTAGTCTCCCTCACAGAACTACATTTCCCAGGGTTCCCTGGGAAGAGGAAATAATGGTTTAACAAATTGTTGTTTTAAATGTTTGGTTGTTGTTAATACACACAGAATTTCCATGGTAACATCTATCACCTATAAATATTACTTCCACTAAGGCATTTCGGGATGATATTTAATATTTAAATATTAGCTGTCCCTTTAAATGTTAAAAGCCAAATTCCTTTTCTCTACATAATTCCTTTACTGACCATTACCAACCAACTTGTTGTAGTAGCGGTGGAACTTATATGCAACATAGAAGGCAATGTTGTCCTTTGTCTTGTAAGGGCGCTATTGGGGCAAGCTCAGTGGATGCAATGTTATGAGCCCATGTATCTTTAGAACCCAGGTCTCAACCGCCTGACATATACATGGAATATATATAATGCAGGCCACATGCTGAAGCTAAGCAGGTATGAGCCGGGTCAGTGCTTGGATGGGTGACTGTCTGGGCTGCCCACATCTGTTCTCCTGCATTGAGCAGGAGGTTGGACTCGATGGCCTTATATAGGCCCCTTCCAACTCTACTATTCTATGATCCTGTCATTCACATGTCACCTCTTAAAAGACGGGTTAATAAATACAAATTGACACATTGTAAAGCACTTTTTAAAATATTTTGAATGAGAGGACTTTTCAGAGAGAGTGAAAAGTGAGGGAAGGAGGAAACAAGAGTCGGCAATTCTCCACCATGTGACCACATATTGTCAGGGAAACCAGCAAAGGTCTGTTCCTGCTATTTTCTGTCAATAGTGTGTATATCTTCCCTCACCTTTAGCTTGCCCACATGATAGCTTAGGTTCACTTTAAAATGATTATTTCTGACTCAGTTGAGTTCACAATATGTACTCCAGGTTGTGAATTGAAATCATTCCCACTGAAAATAGTTTTTTTTTCTGCAGAACAAAAGATTTCTGCAGAATCTTGTATTTTATGGTTTTAACTGTTGTAAACCACCCAGAGAGCTTCAGCTATTGGGCGGTATAAAAATGTATTAAATAAATAAATAAATTTCCCTTTGCCACGGCTCTTTTTATTAATCTATGAGATATGCTCATACACTGTACAAGATGTATATACCGTAACAGTCCTTAAAATGTCTGGCTAGGGGAAGACCTCAAAGATTTGAGTCAATATGCTCTAAAAACTCAAAGACAAACTAGAAAATAACAGACTTGTGACTCTACAGTACAATGTAGCCATATTTAATATTTAAAATAGATGCATTCTCATAGTATTTATTTTTGTTCCTGCCCTCACAAGTTAAAGTCACTTTCCATCTGCAGTTTTTGTGGCAGTTCACAGCGATACACATAAGGGCTGGTCCAAAATTTTCTTCAGATTTCAGGATAACTGTTTTCTACATTTCTTGACATTTTGAACTTTTGGATAGTTTTTAAGATATATATATATATATATATATATATATAAGCTGGGTGTCAAGGAGAATTTTGCCAGAAGCATGAGGAGAGATTTGCAGGACACTGTCATGATACAGGCAAGTTAATGTGCCAACGGATACTTCTAGAGCATCACTGGAAGATCTGCTGTCACAATATCACTCGCCAAAACTCCTGCATTAGCCATACTATGTAGTGGCTGAATTACTTATTTAGTATGTTTTTAATCCCACTCTTCCGCCAAGAAACTCAAGATGGCATGTATAGTTTTTATTCTCACAACAACCCTGTGAGGTAGGTTAGGCTGAGAATTGGTGACAGGACCAAGGTTACTTACGGAGCAATCCTATGCAAGTTTAGACAGGAAAAAAGGCCTACAACTCCCGGCATGCCCCACCCCAGCCAGCATAGCTGGCTGGGACATCCTGAGAGTTGCAGGCCTTTTTTCTGTCTAAACTTGCATAGGATTGTACCCTTGGCGAGCTTTATGACTGAGTGGGGATTTGACCTGGATATCCCCAGTCCAACTCTGTTACCACTACATCAGGCTGGGGCACTGTGGACTAAACTAAACGTTTGACTAATCACACATAGTGGAACTATGCGTGATAGTTTTCTTTACCCTTGTGTAAGTGTGTGCAGCCCTAATTTGGATTGGTACCATGGCGCTGAGGGAGGAGATTTACCCCCCCCACACACACAACCTGTCCCCCCCCATATCCTCCCCCACATGTGGGAATGGTTAAAAGAAGAAAAGTCTCCTTCAGAGTGCCAATCTGAATCAGGGCCGCACAGGCTTATTTGTATTGATTGATTTGATTTGTACCCTGCCTTTCTACCAAAAAATGGCACTGATGAAAGTAAGGGAAACTATCACCCATAACTCCACTATGCATGATTAGTGGAAAGTTTAATTTGTCCCTGAATGGCCCCTGGAACTCAGCCAACCAGTACAAACACACACGCAAACACAGCACACACCAGCCAGCCAGAGAACCCGCACAAAGAGTAGGGTAGGAGGCATGCACGGAGAATCCATATACAGTATTTCCCAGCAGAAGGGTATGGCTTCTAGTCTGGGAACAATGTTTTAGGGCAATTTTTAACATATAGTGAGGAAATCCTCTCTCCCCACCCCGCCCCCAAAGCTCTCATGACATGGCTGTGATAACTGGGAAGATGGCTAACAATAAAGCTGCTGTTCCTGTCTCTTTCCTACCTCTGTGCGAGGTCTGTTTGCTCCTCTGCCCATCTTGATTTGTGAATGTTAAGTGTGATGAAAACTTGCTGAGATATTTAACTGCCCACTTGAATAACTTTCTGTCTTAGGGCCAAACTACACAACATGTTAAATATGTAGCATGTGGCTGATCCTATCTTTGTTATTATTATTACTTTTATTTTTACTTTAGTATAAGTATACAGACCCCAGTCTAGATGTGGGCTCCACTGGTGCCAACAGAGTTTTCTTTCTTTAGCCGTGTGTGTGTGTGTGTGGGGGGGGGACAAACATGGGGGGAGGGGGGAAGCAGCTGCCTGGGAAAGTTTAACCCCCCCACCCCCCCTACCCCCCCATGATGGTTCCTATCCGGATCATGGCCTCACATGCTTACACTAAAGTAAAAAAGAAAAAAAAGTTATGTTCAGCTACATTTTGACATAGCATGTAGCTTAGCCCTTAGAACAGGAAGTAGACAGAAAAAAGTCCAAGAAAGCAGCAGTTAAATTGCTCCCCAATTCCCTTATGCACTCAAGGTTATATTGTTCCACCTCCAGGTGCTAGAAGGGGATGGGGGAGGAAAGAGTCTAACCCTGCCTTGCTAAATATATTCAATGATCCTCCACAAAGCCAGGAAATTAGAAGCTACGGGTGATGCCTTAACTGATGTGCCCGTGATCAGTGATGATGTTGTGCAGTGTCCCAAATTCTGCTTGCTTGCAACTTCCCCTCCATGCACCCACACTTTTCCTTGGAGTTTCCAGGCCCAAATCCAGATGAGGAGGATGGAGTGCCTGGGACCAGCAAAGATGACCCACATTGTCATGGTCCTGTATTGCTTTATGAAGCTTCCGAGCCTTACTGTATTGCTAGAGGAATCCTCCTGTGAGTTGACCCACAACAGTTTGATGTTTACATCAGTAGTTGGCATGATGGGTTAAACCAGTGTTCTCCAACCTTGGATCCCCAGATGTTTTTGGCCTACAACTCCAAACACTGGGAGAACACTGGGTTAAACAGTGAGCAGAAGACCTCTTCTAGCAGGAAGGCTAGATTTTTATTTGAATTATTTGAAACATTTTAATGCTGCTCTTCAGCCAAAAAGGCTCCCAGAGCGGCTTACATATACGGTAATCAATTAACAAGATGCATCATAAGGTAATACAGGACTGGGACAACATGGGGCAAGTTTGCTGTGCAAGGGATCTCTTACAGCCCAGTGGCTCTGATTGTAAAAGGATTCAGGATTTTACTAGAAAGTCTTCCCACCTCCATCCCACTCCCCAAGGAATGTGATGTGGCTCGCCTGGCTACATCTGAGCGTAGCCTGATTTGCTCATCCTTTTGCCCTACTAGGCCAAGGGGAGTGGGGATAGCCTATCCTGTTGTTTAAGCAGTTAGTGCAGGAACTGGGTCTTAAAGGAAAATAGGGTAGATTTTGGTCTCTGCAGGAAATCCTATGGTGCTATGGGGTCCTCTGGAAATCTGTTGGGGAACATGAATCTGTTGGAGTGTTAATTTTGTGAACCCCCTATTTTCTGTTCACCCTGCATATACGTATGTGTAAATAAGTCTCTTTCTTTTTTCCACAGAAACACCATAAGTCTCCTTTGACTTCTTTCCATGGAAACTGAACTCTGGGTGAGTGCTTGGAACTCCTAAAAATTCTCCCCTCTTGGAAGTGGGGTGCATGACCATAACACCAGGTTTCCTAATGATAATGATGAACTTTCCCCCCCGGATTTAGAGATCATTCTGTCAGAATTTCAAATTATTCAAAATATCATGTTACAGCAGAGCCTCTCCAGGTATCTCCTTTGATTCTTAGAAGATAGACATCACTTTAGTGATGACATATACTGTACAGGCTCATTGGTATCCCAGGTCTCTTTCACACTATTTCCTTCAGTCCTCAGATGAATACCATGTGCTCCTGGCAATTTACTGCTCTTTACTTTCTCAAGTTAATTCCTCCTTGGAGACTTCAGTCTCTCTCTCTCTCAAGGCTGTTCACTGATTTCTCATAGAGTGTGCCCTTGGAACACTCTCTAGAAACCTCTGCAATCAACATAGATGCAGGAAATGAATTTTACTTACTTACTATCGGAATGTACCCTTCTATTGATTTCTGATTGCCTGCTGAGCTATCAGGTGGAGACCATCAATTCTCTTATTTTCAGTACAGGAAAGTTACTTAACTCTTATTGATCTTTAATGCTTTTGGATTTTTATTTATTTTTAATGTAAGTCCTTAATGTTTGTTTGTTTTTAACACTGATGGTGCAGTCCTATACATGTCTACTTAGAGGTAAACTTCACTGAGTTCAATGGGACTTACTCCCAGGTAAGTGCGTGATAGGATTGCAGTCTGAATTTTACACAAAAATCTAACATATTTATACTGTTTGTATCTTCTCCATTTTATTAACTATACAAATCTATAAAATAATGAACAGAATCCACTTAGCCACGTTCTCTTACTTCTATTTTTTTCCTATTTCTTGTTTTTCACAGATCTCTAAAGATTTATTTTTTTTTAACAGAGCAATCATGTGATCTCTGGAAGGGCATGCCAGGGACCATAGGATGGTGCAAATTACACCTCCTGAGGCCATAGACACAGCTATGACCTGGGGTGCTGGTGGTGGAATCTGAGCAGTGATTTCCTCCCATCCCTAAATTTCCCCCCCCAGCCACTGCTGAAAGAAAGCCCCATGGTTTCAACAGCAACCTTTGAAGATGGTTGGGAAGGAAGAAAAGAGGGTGTGATGGTTGTACAGGGATGGGGGAGGGGAGATATGGATCTGCTGGAGCCACAAGCTTGTCCGTCACCCGTTCCTGCCCACACCAAGGTAAATCCACTAGATGGGCTGAAAGGCTTGTCTAGCTAAAAATGCTTTCAACGTGGAATGTAAGCCAAAAACACCTTTGTTCCACCCACCCTGCCTGGCTCTTGCCAGCAGGGCTTTGGATAGGCAGAGGGCTCCCATCTTGGAGCTCTCCATCTAGAGAGCACCAGTTGTTTAGGATTGCACTCTTAAGTGTAGTTCTTTTACAGCACAATCATATACATGCCTGCTCAAAGGTATGCCCCATTGGGTTTAATGGGGCTTACTCCTGGGTAAATGGATATTCATGTAATACTGAGGAAATATTTTCTTGTGGGGGTGGGGAGTTTTGCCTTATTTTCCATGATGTGAAAATGCCAACAAGAACTGGTATTAATTAAGGACAAATCAAATGTTGTGTTGTATATATCTGAAGAACCTTCCCCTTTGTCTCAGTTCCAATATTATTTCCTTCCTTTCTGCTAATTTGTTTATTTG
The DNA here is from genome assembly GCA_021292165.1 of Shinisaurus crocodilurus. Classification (NCBI taxonomy): domain Eukaryota; kingdom Metazoa; phylum Chordata; class Lepidosauria; order Squamata; family Shinisauridae; genus Shinisaurus; species Shinisaurus crocodilurus. The sequence goes on along the minus strand of CM037878.1, from coordinate 258,300,674 downwards.
TTCGATTTGTTCCCTGCCTTTTCACCAAGAAAAACAGAGCTCAAGGCAGCTAATCGTTCATGTTTTTATCAAGCTGCTTTTCCAGCTTGTGTTGATGGATTCCTCAATCAGTTAATACTGCTTCTACAGTCAGCTGCTCATTTTACTGCCAACATTTTCTTAAAGCTAACATGGGTGTGACCTGTAATGTGAATTTTCCTGTTCTATGGGAAATGTCCTGTGCACAGAGCTACTTGCATGCGTGGAATCTGTGCTGAAGCACAGTGCTGTGTTTAATAAGCAAAGTTTAACTTCTCCATTCTTCTTCTTCTGAGCAAATCTGCATTGTCATTACACTTTCTAGGCCAGGGATGAGCAATCTGTGGGCCAAAATATCTGGAGTGCCACAACTCCCATTAGCCCTAGCTAGCATATCCAATGTTGAGGAATACTGAGAGCTGTAGGCCAAAATATATGAAGGGAAACAAGTTGCTCACCCCTGCCTTTAAGAAGATGTATACACAACACAGGAGCATTCTTTTTGTACTTCAGATTAATTACTGTGTCTTATTTTAACATTCATAATCCACCTTCCATCTCATCTGGGCTCTCAATGAAGTTCCCAGTAAAATCATATTAAACTATCCATACCATGAAATGGTGACGGATGATGGGAGTTGTAGGCCAAAACATCTGAAGGGCCACAAGTTGCCCACTCCATTCAAAGCACATTTGCAGGAGAACAGGTTGAAAGCTTGCAGGTTGTGAGCTTTTCCCAGTGCCACCTATTTTAACCATCTCATCCAAACTTTAAGCATCACACAAAAAAGCGCATGACATAAACCTTTTCAACCAGCTACATCAGCCTCCCCCAACCTGGTGCCCTCCAGATGTTTTGTACCACAACTCCCAAGATTCCTGACTATTGGCCATGCTGGTTGGGACTGATGGGCACTGAAGTCCAAAGCATCTGGCGGGGCACCAGGTTGGGGAATGCTGAGCTTCATCACTTTAGACCTAGAACAGCCTTCCCGAACCTGGTGCTCTCCGGTTTGGACTTCTAGTCCCATCAGCCCCAGCCAGCAAACTTCTAACGGGCAGCAGATTGGGGAAGGCTGTACTAGAAGCTGCTGTAGTAAATCAGAAATTAGGGATGTTGAAGAAATCTGCAATGGACTCAGATGAGGTCAAATTTCTAAGAATCCAACCCACAGATTCCGCAGCAGACTTGCTTTTCCCGAGACACGTAGATTCTGCAGACTTAGAACCATTTTTTAAATTTTATGTAATTTAATGCAAATTTTGTCGTAGAAAAATACGTAAAATAAAAAAACACTGACAAAAATGTGCATTTCCCCAATAGGCTAAAGTATGAAAATACACATTTGGGGGGGATTTGTGTATGGGGGGGGGATTTGTGCACTTTCGAGAGTGTGAATTTGCGCAACTCCAAATTTGCACAAATGCATATGAATGCATTTGCACAAAATCCGATTCTGTGGATGAGTGGAAGACAAAACAAAAGGCACCTGACAAGCCGCGAAACAGAGATGGAATGGATTTTACAATGTCCGTACATCCCTATCTAAATTTATAGAATCTATATATATAAAAGAAGAAGTCCTGACCGACTGACTGACTCATCAACGCCCAGCTCAAACTGTTTAACGTAGGAACGTGAAATTTGGAAGGAACATTGTTTTTATGACGTGGGCACCCACTAAGGAAGGATTTTTTAAAATTCTGTCCATAAGGGGGTGAAAAAGGGGGGATAATTTTTTAATAACTGACTGACTGTTGTGTGTGGGGCGTATGTCTGGAACATTAAAAATATGTTATTATTAGTCTGTTTACAATTTATTTATATATATAAAAGAAAAGTCCTGACTGACTGGGATAATTTGTCTGTGGGGGATACACTCTTTTAAAATACTATTATTGTTTATTGTGGTGTTTACGCTGGGTAGACATTGTGTACCTTTCTCACTGCCTCTGAATAGAATTTATTAACTCCCTATCTCTTTCTCTCTCTGCTTCAAGCTTTCTCATTTTCATCTCTCGCTCTCTTTCCTCCTTTTCTGCCTCAAGCTCCATTTTCCTAAATTCTAATTTGTTTTCCGGTTCTGGCCAGGGGGAATCGGTGTTCATACCACGAATACCTTTCATATCTTAAGAATATCTGTTTGAATTCAAAAGACTTCAGTTCCCCCTAAAGGTTTGTTTCGCCATGACCATCAACAAGTCGCAGGGGCAGACTTTGCAGGTAGCGGGGATTGACCAAAGGGAAGACTGCTTCTCACATGGGCAGTTTTACGTGGCCTGCTCCAGAGTAAGCTCTTCTAACTCTCTGGTCATCCTAGCACCTGAAGGGAGAACCACTAATGTAGTTTACAAAGAAGTACTGAAATAGGTTTTTTTTGTAGGTTGCAGATGCCAAATAAGTAATTTTTAAATTTTTGGTCTGTCTCATTGTCTGTTTCTAATAACACCACGAAAAAATTCATAGACGCATATGAATGGAACAACTATCTTTGTTTTGTAGCCAATATGCCCCGACTAACATCTGCAATAAACATTGCTTATTACATTAAGACATCAACCTGTAAATTATATTTCGTACAGTTTGGACCAAAAACTCATGTTTCTTTTAAAAACAATTGTACCAAATCCTAAAATCCATGCGAGCGAAGCCGCGGGCAACAGCTACTAGTATTCTATATGAGCTAGCTGCCGATCAATATTTTAGGAAATGGATAAAGAAAAAATAGTTACTCTTTGAATAGAATAACACAGTGTTATTCAAACAAACATAATCTTCCTCATCCAACTATTGGCTTTCTAGCTGTATCTGCTCAAGTGATCCCAGGCTTAATCCATCATGCAGGTTTGTACACATTTAGCCCCAATCAGATTATCTGCTATAATTGAGAAGGGAATCATCATGCACTGGATTTCTTCTGCCACCACTCCTGCATCTCTGCTGAAAGTGGATACCACTATTGTGTGCTCTTTCTGGGGGGAAAAAGTTTGGTGTGGGGTGGTATCTGCATTGGCCATTGCTGGTGGAGATAGAATTCAAATGGACCATTTGGACCATTGAACCATTGATCTTACCCAACATAGGAATCAGTATATTACTAAGAGTGATGTCAACAAGGGGCAGGGGAGAACTGTGATGCTGTTCAGACTACAAATGCTTGGCATCCTATCTCCATCTCTAAAAAGATATTGTTAAGCACATGCACCCCATTTCTAAGTGTTGAGAAGTTTCAGGGGTTTCAGCCTTATTCAGGGTTCAGTTTCCTTAGAAGGAAGTCACTGGAGACTTATGGTGTTTCTGCAATATAAAGTTTATTAACACATCTATATGGGATGAACATAAGATGAGGGGTCCACAGCATTGACAGTCCAACAGATTCCTTTTCCCTGTCAGATATCTGGAGATACACTTTCTTCATACCATGCATAATTTTACATAGCCTCTATTATGTCCCCCCCTTATTCGCCTTTTTTCTAAGCTAAAGAGCCCCCAAGCACTGTAACCTTTTCTCATAGGGGAGTTGCTTCAGCCCCTCGGTCATTTTGGTTGCCCTGTTCTGCACCGTTTCCAGCTCTACAATACGTATCTTGGAGGTGATTTTAAATTCTAGGTGACCAGAACTGTACACAGCACCATAGATTTGTATAAGGGCATTACGACACTGGCAGTTTTGTTTTCAGTTCCTGTCCTAACAATGTGCAACATGGAGTTTGCTATTTTCACAGCAGAAGCACACTGGGTCGACATTTTCTCTTCTTTATTTTAGTTTGAAATAAAGTTAACAAAATAAAGGCAACAAAAAGAAGAACATACATAATAATCAAGATCACTCAAGAAACAAAGGAATTCACTAATTGGAATTCTAGTCTATAACCGATATGCTTATGGAACATTTACATAAACATTTTTTCAGTGCTTATGGAAATGACATAGGCAAGTGTACTTGGCTGGAATTTGATCAAAAGATTGAAGAGCTTCAACATAGGAAATAAATGGAAACCAAGGGGCCATAATATCTTTCTTAAAGTCAGGATTCCTTGCCAGGTCAACACTTCCATTGAGCTGTTCCCCAAGATCACCACCCCAAGATCTGTTTCTTGGTCAGCCAGTGCAGCTCAGATCCCATCAGCGTATAGAAATTAAGGAGTGAAATACCCCAGTTATTCATTCTCAGCTTTTGGCAGTCAGAAACCCAGAAGCAGCATTCTGAATGAAAGATTGTGTCTCATGACCAGCTGTCATCAGTAGCTATTGATGGTCCTGCCCTTCATGTAACAAAACATTGCTTTGAAATTAAATGGGCTAAAAAGTTATAAATAGAAAAAGCACCATTCGCTGTCAAACGTTTCCTCAACATCAGCCTAGATAAATACGGAAAAGAGATTAACTTTACGGCAGAACTGAAGTATATTAATTAACTGTCTGACAGGGCAGAACACATCTCTAGGGTGAATATGACCAAGCTGCTATTCCTAGATTGATTTTGTGATCACATCTTGAAATCTAGTGGCTTTTAAATTAAAAGGGAAAGAAATACAAAACCTTTAAGTCTACTTCATTTAAGTGAAATTTGGAAAACAAGTATCAAGTAGTTCTAAGTTGTATATTTCACAAAAATGAATTTTATCGTGATGAGTAACTATTTCTCTTGTTAATGATACTCACTTTATTCATTGTTAGATGTCACTTTGTCATGCCAGGGTCTCATCCTCTTAATTGAAAAGCATTCGACTAGCAAAGGGGGAGAGAGGGAGATGTGGAATAGAATGGTTGAGCAAAAGATGATCACCCAATTGATTTTTAACCCCCCTCTCACTGCACTTTTAAGAATAGTGTTAGGATTAAAAAGTAGTTTTCATGAAAGAAAAAACAGCTCCAGTATCCAGGCAGGAGTCTTTCTCAGCCTTACCTGGAGATACGAGGGACTGAACCTGTGACATTTTGCATGCAAAGCATGTGGTCTACCACCATGATTTCACCCTTCTCAGCATCCTTGGGATTACACTATGCTTCATTCATGCTCTTAAAAGCATTGCTGTCTTAAGCAACTGTTTGGGCTACTTGTGCCGTTGAGCCTGTCTTGAGAATAAGTTGCTAGTTCATAGATTTCATAGATCATAGAGTTGGAAGGAGCCTACAAGGCCATCGAGTCCAACCCCCTGCTCAATGCAGGAAACTAGAGGAGGGGTCTCCCATCCAAGTAATAACCAGGCTTGACCCTGCTTAGCTTTCCACGCTCAGACAAGCTGAGCCAGCGTAAGCCACAGGCCTATGTATGGTGGCACTCTTCCTTTTCTTTCTGTCTTTGTCATGTGTTCTGATGGGTTAGGTCAGGGCTGTAGAACCTCAGGCTTGGGGCCAAATACAGCCCCCCAAGGGCTCTGATCTGGCCCTCTGGGGTTCCCCAAAAAGCCATGCCTCCTTTCTCTGGCCCAACTCACTTCCCCCAGCCACCAATTATTTGGTGGCTTCCCATCTTTTGTGCAGTTCTTCCCCCATTCCAAAAGGTTGAAATGCCTCTGTTAAGGTTTACTTACCGGTAGCAAGACCTTTAAGCTAAACCATACTGGTGTCTTTGTAATTTTTTATTGTTACCATTTTTGGCCCTGCTCCTTTTGCCTCACCACTGGATTGTGGCCCTGGGAGCTTCTCCAAAATGGAATTCAGCCCTTGGGCTGAAAGAGGTTCTGCACCCCTGGCTTAGGTTGGGGATTGTTCAGGTCACTACTTTACCTGTATACTGCTTATTGTAGTGAGGCATGAATCTGCAGCCTAATCCAGGAAAGCCCTGCTTAGGGAAGAAGAGACAACTGGAGGCTTTGGCCAGAGGATGCTTATTGGGCAGCAGCCTGCTTTTTGCTCAACGGCTTCCTAGCTGACTGAAGAGCAGGAGCAGTCTATTAAAGCCAAGAGAACATAGAATTTCTGCAGGGTCCACTGTCTCTTAACTCACTCTAGATTTTACCATTCACTTCTCACATTATTATATACAGGCCACATTGTACTGGTGAGGCTGCTTTTTGAGGAATGAGCTACCAAGCTCTTCTTCTCTTGACACATTGAAAAAGCTTACAAAATTGTGAAGAGAATCAGATTGTATTAACTTGCTCAGTGCAAAGTTTCTTATCAATAAACCTTTCTTCCATTAGTGAGATGTTTCCAATGTGGATGGAAGAGAGCCTTAAGGTTTTAATTTATAAAGCAATTTTATATGTGTGTATAACTATTAAGATCAAGTTCAACCCAAATACTTCATAGCAGCACTGTGTTACATTTTTGCAGCATTCCAAAGATGACTAAAGAGGAAAGAGGAAACTGTATGAAGTTTTAAAAAGAAGATTTTAACAAAATGTGAATGTTGTGAAGAAAGAAGTGAGACAAGTTATTTTCTTAAAGCATTAGAAACCGGGTTGTTGTGTGAAATTGATTGGTAGTATGTTCAGGCCATATAAAAGAAGCATTCTTCACATCATTAATTTATGTAACACGTTACCACACGATAAAGAGATTTAGTCAATTAAGGCAAGGCTTAAATGTAAGTAGGTGTCTGTACGCAGGATGTGGGGGCCAGAACAAAAAGAAAATGACACGGGTTTGCAGGAGACATTATAAAGCCACATCAAGTGTCACAGTTGAGCCCATTCACAGCTGGGGAGTGGAGACCAGAATCAAGAGATAGAACCAGCAAATGAGTCAGAGCCAATAAAAATCCCAGCCTGAAAAGGAAGCCTTGTAGCCCTTCCTGTTGAGGTGAGCCAATGGCAAGCTTGGGTGGGTAGAGACACTCCAGTACTTCGGAAACTTTTACCGCAGGTTGAGCAGAAGGTAGATCAGGTCAGGATCTACTGGTAGATCTCTAGGTAATTTGCATTAAATCAGCAATGATTTTTTACTCAAGTTATACTGCTGAAATTAAGAATGCTTTCAGGAGGGTAATTTTTGTGGGGACAGATGGTGAGCTTTCTTCAGTTCTGGTACTCAAAACAAACAAACAAAAACACCAAAACTACAAATTCCTGGGCTTAGAATTCTTTAATTCTGTTTGCATATCTTTTCCATCTGGCTCCTGTTGCTGGATCTCGGGGTTCTAGTAAAAAAATTACAAAGTAGATCTTGCAAGCCTGAAGCCCGCCCACCCCTGCTTTACCACCTAGGAAGATGCTCCAATCTGTATCCCCTGGTGACTACATTGGCCGCTTATGCATCACCGAAAAAAGGACAAAGGAGGACACAGTTTTGGATACAATTCACATATGTTGATGTATATGTATAGATGTAAATTTAGTCATGATTACTGTCATAATATTTAAATAGAAATATTAAAATGTAAATAGAACTATTTAAATACTGTCATGTATTTAAATAGAAATACATCTCTATTAATGAGGAAAACTGTGACCAGGTGACCTGCTCTGTCTGCTGTCCAGGTGGTTGATGGGCAACTTCAAGTCCCCTGCTATTCCTTCCTATTCCTTTAAGCCAGACTTGTACTGGACAGCTCTTTTGATAGAGAATGCCTTCAAATAGAGGACTGTCCTCTGTAAAGTAGAACACATGGCCACCCTACTTGTGGTTCGGCACAAAAGGTCGGTATATGCAAAGATGAGGATTCCTTGTACTAACCTCTGCAGCTCCTGATGCAAGGAAGTCAAAACCTTGGGGCGGAGCAGGTGAAAAGAGGTGTGTGTGTGCTGAAACCAGTAGCACACTGGGTTTTTTTCCTGAGCAATGCACCTGGAAGGACACTACATCCTTCAGCAGAGTTATTTGTAGGGCAAAACAGCCCAGTATCGAAGTTGGAGCACTGCTGCAAAAAAGTTAATTAAAAAAAGGAGTGTGAAGCGAGGAAGGGATGTGCCCTAACTCCCAGCAGTGTAGGCAGGGACAAAAAGTTGCTTGGGCTGAACACCAGCCCAGCAAGGTAGGCTTCTACCGCCCGTTATGTCCAACTCAGCCTGACCCAGGGGACTCTCAGACCTTACAGGACACCCCAAGGCTTATGAACTAGGGGGCCAAACTAGCACCTTCTGTTTCTAAGGCTTAGGCCTCAAACAGTAGGAAGATTCAGGAAGACTCTGAATTTAGAACTGAGACCATTTAGAATGAGGCACACAGACTATAAGAGATAGTAAGAAATAAAAGACACGGAAGAACCAGAGAATGTTTGGAAACAGTACTTGAAGGAAAAAATGACAAAGCTACCTAAACCTGTCTATACGTATCTAGGCATTGGTCTTCAAATGGCGTGCCACAGCCTGGTTGGCTAGTGCACATACAAATAAAATTGTTGTTGTTGTTTGTTGTTGGTCTTCAAATGGGACAAGGCCCAGACAGAAATATGGGGAGTCCACAGCAAATGCAAAATAAAAACAAAGAAGAGAATTGGCAGCTGTAAACCCCCACCATCCCTGGTTATATGCTCAAGCCCCTGGCAACTCTAAGGTGATCCCTGTTAGCCAATCACAGGCTAGCTAGAGTAGTTTTCTCAGGCCCATGAAGGAGGGGGTGAGAGTTCCCATAGGATAGGAACACAGCTGAAATCACTCAGTCCAGTTAACTGGGCCTTGTTCTGACCTTGGGGTTAGAGACATCACAAGATAACACACATACAGGTGGCTGCGGGCTGCATGTAGCGCATAGCCCCAACCTTTGCAGAATGGAAACTTCAAGCTGCTACGGCACAAAAAGAAAACGGAGTTCTTGTCAAGCAGAAAGAGAGAAAGTGTGTGCTGCTGACTACTACAAATGTAAGTCCCCGCCTCCCAAAATTATAAGAATTTCACCAGCCTGTCCCCAAAAGTGCAGAAATGGGAAAGTGGGAACTACTTTCAGTCTAGCATTACAAAATATAAGGTTGAGTTCTTGGCCTCTGATGTAGCAACACACACAATTTTTTCTAGGAATGGGGAGCCAAGCAGACATTCCTGCTTTTCCTGGTGATTGTCTGCAACTTTGAGGTGATGGGCAGGCGGGGAAGGGGGGGGGTCTCTTAGTTTGAGGCACAGCCCTGCATATGGGGTGAGGGCAAAAAAGAGAAAAAAAGTCTTCTAAAATAAATAAAACAAAGGGTTGCAATTTACAAGAGAGAGAGAGAGAGAGAGAGAGAAGAAAACAGGGGCATGGCTCACTGGCAGAGTACATGCTTTGCAAACAGATGGTCCAAGGTTCAATCCCTGGCATCTCCAGTTTACAACTGATTAGGTAGTGGCTGATGTGAAAGACCACCTGAGATGCTGAAGAGCTACTTCCAATTAGTGTAGAAAACACTGAGACAGATGTACAAAGAGTCTGATGCAGTATAAGGCACCTTCCTATGAACTAGTAGGGCCAATGTTTCCCCAAGAACAGGCTGAGCCAAATATATGACTTGCAAAAGTCACCGGTTAACTTACAGAGTCCTGTAACCATCAAATATATGCTGGCATGAACTTTGATAGGCAAGAGCCTCCTGCTTTATCAGATGAACAAAGCAGACAGCACGGACTACAGGCTTTTCTACACGAGGCTATTAATACTATACGAAGCATGTATCCTTTCCTGCTTTTCTGCTACATAACCTCAAGGTGGCACTGTGATAAAGCGGAATACTGCAAATACACAAGAGGAAAAAGTATTTTCTTTCCCTTTGAGAAATAATACTGTATTTTCCCTGTTCTAAAAAAACTCGCCAAAAGTCTGTTTAGAAACAGAAGCAAAACTGGAGGATCATGATGTCATCTAAAAACCCATAAACAACCATGAGTAGGGAATGACGAGCACACAATAGATGCCTCCTGTAGAAAAGCTCTAAGTGATTATTTCTCAACTGGCTCATGGCTAAATGGAAAATTTCTGGGCCACAGGAGATGAACAGCCAAAATCTATTATAGAGCTCCTTATTAAAATATTCAGAAACCAATGTGGTATGCCATATGTCCAATGAAAATTTAAAGGAGGAAATTATGGGATCAGCCACAGCTCAGCAGTAGAACACATGACTTGCATGCAAAAGATCGCAGGTTCAATCTCTAGCACAGAGCTGGGAATATTATACAGTAATACCTTGGTTGCAAGTAACTTGGTCTGAGAGCGTTTTGCAAGACAAGCAAAATTTTTTAATAAATTTTGACCTGATAAACAAGTGACAGTCTTGCAATACAAGTACTGTAGTACGGTCAAGAAAAATGAAGACTTTACACTATCATTCTTTATTGCAGCTTAAATTAAAAATATGTGTACAAATTTCTTATGGGGAATTTCGCTTTGATATACAAGTATTTTGGATTACAAGCACGGTTCCGGAACGAATTATGCTTGCAATCCAAGGTATTACTGTATGGCCTTTTGGATGTTGGACGAGAACTCCCATCATCCCTGACCACTGGCTATCCTTGCTGTGACTGATGGGAACTAGAGTCCAAGAACAGTACTCCAGTTGCTGGGGAACATGGGTGGGAGGGTGCTGTTGTACTCATGTCCTGCTTGTGGGACCCTGTGGGCAGCTGGTTGGCCACTGTGTGTGTGTGAACAGAATGCTGGACTAGATGAACCTTGGTTCGATCCAGCAGGCTCTTCTTATGTAATTATGATATTGTATTGGTTTCAATGTTTTTATTAAAGTTTTATATCAATGTTTTAGGAATTATTATGTATTTAATTCCATTTTAATTTATATCATAATGTATTTTAATTTATTTAATGTAAACTTCTTAAGAGATATTTTTATGGTCAGCAGTATATAAATCTATTTTTACTACTACTACTACTACTAATAATAATAATAACAATAACAATAACATCTGGAGGGCCACAGGTACCCCACCCCTGCTCTGGCATCTGCAAGTAGGGCTGGGAAAGCACTGGAGAGCCGTTGTCAGTCAGTGTAAGACAATAGTGACCTGTTCCATTTAAGGCATGTTCCTATGAAATCTGAAAAGGGAAACTTAAAGAGAGCCTGACTGGCTCTCTGCACAGTGTTTTTCTTGTGTGTAATGGTTATGGAATAGGCTGCCAAAGGAAGTGGATCCAAATAAAATGATCAAATAATGTAATATAGGCAGATGAGTCTCTAAGGATGCCGAACACATTTGCCCAGGAAGTGTTCCTCCTCCCACAAGGTGTGTGGTTGACAAGTCAGAGACACGGCATTCTTGTCTTATTGTTTTTCCACGTCAACAACCGCTTTCACTAATGTCTCATAAGCAGGATGCTCTCCCAAACTAGAGATGAGTTTCTTCCATGTAAGTGTTGCAAGATGCGCGTGTACTACTATAACAAGCAAGGTTTACAGGAGTACGGCAGGATATGTTGCTGTTATTCAGCATGCATCATTAAAGGTCATAAATGCAGAATTATCCCAGCCAAGCCTAGCGAGCAGGTTCAAATTGCTTTTCTGATCTGGTTGCCAGAATCAAATATCAGTTTCCGCCGCCATATGGCTGAGGGGGACAAGGCAGCTTGGCTGATTCCTAGCTGAGTGGTGTCATTTATAAAATGGAGCGGTCTTTCTCCAAATGACTGCTCATGCAGATTTGGAAAACAGTGTTGTTTTTCCTCCTCACCCTGGGTGGTTTATTTTTAAATCTGCCGAAAGTATTTTCTTTAAGAAACAATTATTAGTAGTATTTTTCCTGGCAAGTACATTTTAAGCATAGATTGCCAAAGTCTGGTTTAAGATTAAACATCTCAGCCAATGCAAATGTACACTGGCCCAAGTCTAAATTTTCATAGTTGAGTGTTTGTTTGTTTATTTATTTATTTAATTATATTTATACCCCGCCTTTTTTCCTGCAAGGAACCCAAGGCGGCTTACATAATCCTCCTCCTCCTCTCCATTTTATCCTCACAACAACCCTGTGAGGTAGGTTAGGCTGAGAGTCAGTGACTGGCCCAAAGTCACCCAGTGAGTTTCATGGCCGAGCTGGACTAGAACCCGGATCACCCGAGTCCCAGTCCAACACTCAAACCACTACGCTACACTGGCTCTCTCTCTTTGTGGCGTTCTTTGTGTACGCCACTTTTAAATGTTTTTTAAAATGTTTATTAAGAACAAACACAATACTATTATGCACAAGTTCAATATGAATGAGATTTCTGGAGGAAAAGTCAAAAAGTTTCAAACCATTTTTGAGATGAAAACTACCACAATGAAATTATTTCTGCTCATACATTACCAGCTCTGACAGCCCTCACTCAAAGAACATTGCTTGGAAAAAAGATCCTATTTGCATAATCCTCCCCCATTTTTGAAGGAGATAAATCATGTGAGCAGGGCCTGTACACAGGCAAACATCGTAATAAAGTGTCTGCTTTACTTGTTATTTGAGGGGCATGATGAAGGGGATGAGCTCCACCAACTCTCCTTCACTATGTGATGGGAGCTGAATGTGCTGGTGGTAAGTTATAGGGCTCTGTGTAGATTTGGAGAAAGAATCCCCATATGTTAAGACTGCAGGATGCTACAACTTGGACATCTCTTCTTCCTCTTCCTCTTTCTTTTCCTCTTCCTCTTCTTCTTTGTTTACATAAGGTTATGCTAGCTTGAGACATGACCACCATTCTTGACACTGATTATCTAGATACATTTCAATCCAGCCTTAGGCTGGTTTTGGCACTGAAATTGCTTTGGTTGCCCCGTTGGATGACCTGTGCAGGAAGGACAACAGGGGACATGTGACCCTACTTATATGACCCTGGATCTCTCAGTGGCATTCGATACCATCAGGCAGGGTATCTTTCTAGACCCCCTAGCTTGGGGTGGGAACTGGGGGCACCATGCCCTGGTGGTTCTATTCCTACCTGGCAGGTCACTTCCAGAAGGTTGTGCTGGGGGAGCTGTTGCTCTGCCCCATGGCATTTGTGATATGGTGTAACACAGGGCTCTACTTTGTTCTCCGTGCTCCTCAACATCCACATGAAGTCTCTCAGCGAGGTTCATCTGGAGATTTAGGGTGGCTGGCCAGTTGCGCATTGTCAAAAGAGAGGAACTGCATCACTAAAACAAAAAAAGAGGACAGGACACAGATTTGCTATAAATTGACATATGCTAATTTATATGTATAGCTGCAACTTTGGAAACAATTAGTGTAATTTATATAATACATCTCACCATCATGAGGAAAACTGTGAATAGGTGACCTGTGTGCTTGTTCAGCCTGCTCTCCAGGTGTTAACTGTTGATTGGCAACTTCAAGGCCCATGCTCTCCGTGTGTGTGTGTGTGTGTGTGTGTGTGTGTGTCAGAGAGAGAGAGAGAGAGAGAGAGGTGTGTGTGTGTATGTATGTATGTGTGTGTGTAGCAAATACTGTTTCCACTGAGAAAAGAAAAGTATCTTCTGTACATATTTCCTGAACTGAAACACAGACTGCTGTTCCCAGTTTCTGACAAACAGAAAGGGATCTATTGGCCTTGGTTTAGGTCTTATACGTTTCCTCAGTTAAAATAGTGTTTGCTGCCCCAATAACTACCACTCACAGTGATACAGACACACAGAGACGTTATAGTATCTATTTAAAAAAACCCAATCCTTACATCTAATCATATCGAGGCACATTTTATCATTGAAGAAACATCCAATTCTCTTCAGTGTAGTTAGGACTTGTGGAACAAGGCCTCAGGATATCATTGTTAAGTATTCTTGGTTGTATTTTCACTCAGCCTCCAAAATCATTTCCAGGCTTTCCAGAGATCTCCATGCAGGTTATACAAAAAATTCAGTACCTTGAAAACTCACTCGCACAAAGGGTGGTGAAGAACACTTTCTGAAATGCTGCCAAATATTACGTTACCTGACTGACAATCAACAGTTCTTGCCATTTTAACTCATGTTTTCCCAATAAAATACACCCTCCCCTCAAAAATCTGTCTAGCCCAACACTTTGATTCCTCAAGGAATCAAAGGAAAAATGCGATATCATGTTGAGTAAGGAAAGTGCACAAGGATACAAACATCATTCAGTAGTGAAACTGGAACTAATGGCTCCCAGGCCAGTGTACCCAATCTGAAGAAAGGTGTCAGCACAGTGCCCTGTGGAATATGGTTTTGTTTAAACTTGTAACATACCATGAAATGCAGCGCACATAAGAGCCCCGAGTGCATCCCCTTGAGATTTCTTTAACCACTTATTTAGATGTCTTGGGCATAATTAAATATGATGTTAGTAAATCTTATGGGGTCAAGTGCAGCTTAAATGTGGTCTCTTTTGCAATATTTTGAAAACTTCCAAAGCTAAACCACCCAAGCTAATAGCTAACTAAGCTACCAAAAAAAGAAAATGAAATGAGAGGTGGGGAAAAGAAAGCAAGCCAAAGCAACGCCTTTGCCAAACAGAAGGAGCGCTTGTGTCGCAAGGTAAAGTGAGGCGTAAAGAGAGGTAGCTGGAGGGTGAAGAGAAATGAGGGCTTTGGGACATCTACTCTTCCTAGACATATTTCTGTTACCCTTATAGTAGACCCAAGGAGCAAGGCTCAGAGGATGAATTTCTTCTCAGTTAATATTTTATTTACTTTTCAAAACAAATTATAACAAAAAATATATAACAGAATACAAGAATATCACAAAAATATAACAACATACCGGTACAATAAATCATGAAGTGCTCCCCCCCACCCTCCAAGGGACCAATTAATATACTTCCATCCTCTTGATCAAATAAAGTCTAAATTCCAAAAATATAACATATCTTGACAAGGCAAGTTCCCCTTCCCCTTTATTAATACATAATCTAGTAATTGATTCCATATCTCCATAAAATTATTCTTCTTTAGCAATCCTTTTTTGCATTTGATACTACTAGTTAGTTTATCATTTAGGGATATGCAGGGATGTTGATGAGTCCTTGGTCTTGAGTCACGAGTCGAGTCACAAGTCTTTGAACCCGAGTCTCGAGTCCGAGTCCGAGTCCTTGGTCCAAAATGGTGACTCACGAGTCACGAGTCACTCCCAAAGCTGACTCCACGAGTCCCTGTTGAAATCAATGGGGGTTTTTCCCAACAAAATAAGGCTACTTCAGATGTGTGGTTTAAATAAATTCTAGGCACAAGTGTGCCTTTTTATTTCAAAACTCTGCAACTGATTTTGGCAAGAACAGACCAGGCCGAAAAACCCAAAATAACCAGGCAGGCAGAGGAGGCAGGGAACCCCAAAGCAGGCAGGCAGAGGCCTTTGTCTTGGACAATTCAACTGTTGAACTGGTCAAGAAGAGACCAGGTAGGCAGAGGAGGCTGGGAACCCCAGACAGGCAGGCAGAGGCAGCCAAACCCAAAATGTCTGAAAGGTTGCATTTTAGAAAAATGATTTAAAAAAATAAACTTGCTGTACTTCCTAAAACATATCCATGCTGCATTTGAGGAACATGATTTTTTCTAAAAGTTTGGCCCCCATTCTGGAACGGTGAGATCTCATCACAATTCCACCCTCACTGAACACCCACTCCACTGGTGATGAACTTGCTGGAACCAGAAACACACTCAGAGCAGCCACACAGAGTAATCTCAGGTCCTTCTTCTGCCTCTCCCAAGTACGCAACATATCAATCAAAATAAATCTTGACACACTGTTGGGGCTGCACTCCTGGTAGCCGTCCATAGTGGCACACCTCGCTTCCCTGCACTCTTCGCCGGCAATCACTCTCCTCTCCACTCCTTCTGGCACAGCCCAGGGATGTTGAAGAGTCCTTGGTCTCGAGTCCCGAGTCGAGTCTCGAGTCCCATTAAAAATATTGGGACTCGAGTCCGAGTCGAGTCAGAGGGGGGACTCAGTCCGACTCATGAGTCGAGTCCTCGAGTCCGAGTCCCCATCCCTGGGGCTATGTCCCAAACTTCCTTATACCAGTCTGTTATTAGGAAAACATGTTGTACTTTCCAATTTCTCGCTATCATTATCAGAGGATGAACTTCTATCTGCTGGTGCGGCTCAAGCCTCCAGGGGCCACAATTTCTATATCAGGGTGAAAAACGCCTGAGGTGTAAAAATCAAATACTTTTATTCAAACACAAATGAAGTAACAACATGGAAACGGGGCTCCTCAAGTACAATGGTGCCTGTTATGCGCTTGGGGTCAGTCTGAATTACCTTTCAGGGATGCCTTGTAACTCAGTGCCTCTGATTACAAAGTGATTCAGGATTCCGCCTCCCCCACCACTGTGTAGCTCTTGAATTGGTAGCTTTGGTTGTAGCCTGGGGGCTAGCGGGAAGTCTGGTCAGGCCGAAGAATTTGAGTAGAAGAGGGAGGAGAGAGCTGACTGGGTATCTCTGGAGGAAAATCCCTAGGCAGCTGGCGGGGGGGGGGGGCAGAGGTCTGTTAGCCTGGGAACGTTGTGGACCCTCATCTTGAGCTCAGTGTAAATAAACCCTTTCATGAGAGAACCGCCGCAAGCCTCCAGTGTCCCCTTCTTGGGAAACTGAAGGCTGAGTGAGTGCTGGAGCCCCTGAAACTCCTCACCTCTCAGAAGCGGCATGCAGGAGCATAACACTGCCCAGTTCTGGAGCCCCCTCCACATGAAAGAGCAACTGGCATGGACATGCTTCTCTTTTAGGTGACACATTAAAACCTATTTGTTTGCCCAGTCATTTTGTTTGATGTTAGCTGTCTGCTTTATGCATTTGCGGCCCTTCATTGTTGCAGTTTAATGTTTGCTGTTGTATTGTTTGTATTATATTGTACTGGAGGTTTTTTAAAAAATAAAAAATACATCTTTGTATACCACCCTGGTATCTGTAGATGAAGGGCAGTAATAAAAATATTCTAAATAAATAAATGAATAATACCGGTGTGATGAGTTCAGCAACACAAACAAGATGTCCATGATAATG
Source organism: Shinisaurus crocodilurus (assembly GCA_021292165.1). NCBI lineage: Eukaryota > Metazoa > Chordata > Lepidosauria > Squamata > Shinisauridae > Shinisaurus > Shinisaurus crocodilurus. The sequence continues at coordinate 258,283,863 of CM037878.1, read as the reverse complement.
TACTTTTATCATGGATCTAATGGCCTATCCTTCAAGTCATATTCAAGGAATCATCTCCCTATGCCAAGAAATTCTCATAAAACATCCTTGAACAAAGGAAATTACAGGGAAATCCTATTGTGGTGGGGAAATTCCATGGCAGAGCAACCACCATAGGGTGGACAGTCCTCTATTTGAAGGGCTGTGAGAGGAATTTGGAATGTGCCATCTATTTGAAGGGCTATCCAGTCCAAGTGCAGTATAAAAATAACAAACCATAAGATGGAAGATCTGGGCTTTGAAGTTGCCCATCAGCAGTTAGCTCCTGGACAGCAAGTCTGAGCAAGGCACATCGTTCCCCTGGTCACATTCTTCCACACACTGTGAAATGTACCATACACATACACTGAGATTTATTGTATTATAATAATTGTTTCTAAATTTGCATCTATGCATACATATTAGCATATGCAAATATTATTCAAATAGGTGTCCTCTTTTTTACTTCCTTTTTTGTTTTGCTGATGCGTGTCCTCCTTTTTGGCAATTTAAAAGTGGCCACCCTAATAGCCAATGGTGAAGGATCATGGGAGTTGTAGGCCAAAACATCTGAACAGCCACAAGTTGCCCACCTTTACTCTAATGCCTGCCAACATTACTGAACTTAGTGGCAGGCCAATGGACATAGCCTCCAAAACTGAACCTAAAACACTTGAGTGCCCAACCAAACCACAGACATCAATTTCAGACACTGATAAAAATTGAAGTATTCGTGGTGACTCAGGGCCATTTTACATGGCAGTTGGACTTAAAATGCCCAATTGTTCTTCAGCAACTCAAAGTAGAACACTTACAGAGAATGGGTTGTATGACTCATTTGCCACAAGCAGCTGTTGTCAGTTTTTCAAGCCAACTGGCAATTTCTAACTGTGCACAACATTGATTCACACTGAGGTGATGGTTTGAAATGGCATGTACAATTAGAAGCTTCTTGTGAAGAACATGTAAGGGTGTGATCCTGTGCTGACTGAAAGATGCCAGGAGTTGTAGGACTTAGTTCTGTCTAAACATGTATAGGATGGCATGCAGAAGGAACAATCCTATATGGCCCCCTAGACATTGTCTGAGGGGCCTTAGGATGGTTTGGATTCCCTGCTCCGAGGTTGGAGACAATTGGAGCTGGGAATTGGAGCTCCGACCAGCCCCCTGACTCCTCGCAGCTGGCACAGAAAGAACCACACTGGCTGCTCTCCAATGTTGGGAAAGTATGCTCGGGGAGAGGTTAAGGGGGCATTTCGGCGGGGCAGGGGAGAGGATTGGGGAGACCAGGATACAAGGTATCCTGAAGCCACTCCAGCCTCCTTCCCTCCCCCTCCGAAACGCCATCGCTAGACAACTGAAAACAGCCATCTAGCGAAAATGCAGAGCAAGAAGAGCAGGGAGGTGATGATCACCTCCACTGCTCCTCTCACTCTGCATTGGATAAGCATGTGCCTCCGCATTTGGGAGCTTATGCTCATCTCCATAGGATTGTACCCAAAGTTAATCTACTTAGCCCAGGTCAGGAACTGGCATGGGAGGAAGAAAAAAACATATGTGTCTTTGTTAAGCATATTACTGGCACAATCAAAAGAACTTAAGGCACGCCTAAGCTGCATTGAAATAGATGGTAGTTAAAGATGAATCAAGAGCTGCACAACTAGTCCTGCATGCCCAAGAAGTTTTTGGAATCATTTTTCTCAAACAGGGTCTCCTCCATGCTGAATGGCAAATCTCATTTGAAACTGAGGAGAATTTGAAAAGCCGTTTGCAACATAGCATTGGGACCAGCTATTGAAATGCAAAAAGTAAAAATCCTAAAGAGTAGGCCCAAACCCTTTGTTGGATCCAGAATCTGCCTCCCATGAGAGGAAGATCTCCATTTGCATAAGGTTCCTCCACCCGATTTTGGGGGATCCCCCCTCCACTTACACCACAGCTCATCCCATTCAGAAGGGTCTCCAGGGTCACCATGGCCCTGGGTCACCATGAATACTTCAACTGAGCATTCTGTGTAACATTTTCAGGGGGCTGGTGGGGCTGCCATGCAAAGGAAGGGGAAAGAAGTCCACTTCTGCCAGTGCAGTTGATCCAGTGCAAATCTGGACCCATCCCATTATCTTTGTATCCCAGCCTAAGACTTGGTTCGCACAAAATGCTAACTCATGTTTTATTATTTATTTAACCCATGGATTGTTGGATTCTGGGTTGTTGTGATGTGCAAACGTAGCCACGATAACAAACCATGGTTTTGTTAACCATGAACAACCCAGAAAGACAACTCATGGTTTATTGTTGGCTTGTGAACTCTGGGTTGTTTAAACCATGGGTTGTCATTCAGTGTAAACCCAGAACTGTGGGTTGTTTTGCAAGGCTACAGAGGAGGCAGGCAAGAGTGGTTAAAAACAACAACCTGGCACTCTACAGCACCGCAAAGGTATTTGGAATACAGGGAGGGAACTGCCAATGGAGCAGGGAAACAAACCAGGGATTGGGAAAACAAGCCATGATTTGTTTGATTGTCTGCCAGACAAATGCTGGGTGGGGTAAAAAAAACCCAAGGATTAACCATTGGTTAAATAAACCATGGGTTAGCATTATGTGTGAACAAGGTCTATGAGTTTGAATGTACTCTTAAGTCTCACTGGTCTCAAAGGGATTTAAATGCAACGATCATTCCCTGGATTGAGAGCAATATGTATATAAACCTTTCCCATGCTACATTTATAGACGTGAAGTCCAGTCCATCTGAAGGTAGTTGTAACTAACCCCACTGAAATTAGTGGAACAGATTAGTAGCAACTAACTTAAATTCCACTGATTTAATTGGGAAGTAGTTTTAATAGCTTGTATTCTTATTATATTGTTGTTTACTTACTCATTGTTTGGTAAACTGCCTTGAGAGGGTGAACTGCCTCAATGGCATCCTCATGCTCATCATCACAGCAGCTGGATCAGAGCCACCGGAAAGATGTGTGTGGGAGCAGTTCTATCACTTTAAAAGGTGACATGGTATACACTACAACTCTTTGTATTAGTCATAATAGTGGGGAAGATTTATTTCTCTTTGTCTTTGTTTAATCTACCAGCTGAACTTTAAAAAGAAAACCAAAGAAATCATTACATTTAAATCTTCACAACGAAGTTAAAACTGTATGATTTGGGGCTCATTTTTCTCAAACAGCAGCATGTTAGCAACTGAAATATTGCCTGGACATGCCAAATCATTAAAATCTGTGAGCTGGCGACTGCTTCAACCCACACTTCCACAAATGCCTAAACTGCAAAACCTCATAGATCCTAATGGTAAGCCTGGAATTTTATCTTCCGTTTGCAATTCTGGTTTGTGTTTTTTTTGCATCTGCCTTCTGAGTTTGTCAATGCGAGATACATTCCTCTGATTTGTGAACTGTTGCAGAAAGGAATCTGTGTCACAGTGGTTATTTGTGGCTTGGCTCTCTCTCTTTTCTGAGTTTCACAGACGGATATTCCTCCAACTCTACTAACTTCTATGTTCTTCCCATATTTAGACACTGCATGACCAAACTGGCTCTGGAAGCTCTAAGGGCCAAAGTACAAATGGCGCTAATCATGTAGTAGCAGCAGTTGAGCTTTTTATTTATTCTAGTGTAATCGCACAATTCGGATCAGGACCACTGTGGATCAGGAGTGGAGGATTAAGCCGCCCCCACATGTTCGCCCTAATCTCCCCTCCAACAGGCATCAATTGAAGCTTTTTAAATTCTTTTTTTAAACCCCGCTGTTGGGGGAGGGGATTTCAGGGGGGGAATGGTGGTGGTGGGGAAAGTTTAATTCTGCCCTGTTGGTACACAGTGGTCCTGCGCACTCTTACACTAGAATAAATAAAAACCTAATTGTGGGAGGCTGTGCATGGGTGGAAATTTGACTGACCTCGCTACTCCACCTACAAGAAATTCCAGCATTGGCAAAGAAGCTGGGAGCTGGTGTCACGTGCCGCTAATGAGCCCAAGCCACAAAGGGAAAATATAAAGCTGACCCAGGACAGAAGGAAGGGGTTGGTGGAAGGAGGAGAAGACAAAGAGTCTTGTGTGTGAAGCCGTACAACCGACAGGCAAGTTTTGTTCTGAAAGACTACCGGTAAGTGAACCTAGGACTACATATGAGAAAAGCGTCAGCCTCCAGGATGAGCCACCTATCTCATGTTTAAGGCCAAGCTGGAAAAATATGCAGCTTTCTCAAAGAGCTGAGAGAGACTAAACTAGGCATTATCTTTAATAGCTTATCACACTAACCCTCGGCTACTTGATTAACGTAATGTGTAGTTTGGCTCTCAGTGTGCAATCCTATGCATGTTTAGACAGAAAAAAGGCCTACAAGTCCCAGCATGCCCCAGCCAGCATAGCTGGGGCATGCTGGGACTTGTAGGCCTTTTTCTCTGTCTAAATATGCATAGGATTGCACCCTAAGACACCGAAGAAATGGGTCAGCTGTTTACACACAGATCTGACTATCTTACTGCTGCAGTTCCTTAAAAAAAAAAGGTGTGTCCTCTCCGCCATGCCAAGCAAAGTGTACATTGATGTACGGGAGTGATGTCATATAGCACTCTCGCCCATGTCCATTAGTCCCAGATGGATATGGCACTAAAGTGTAGAGCAGTGTTCTCCAACCTTGGGTCCCCAGATGTTTTTGGCCTACAACTCCCAGCATGGCTGGGAGTTGTAGGCCAAAAACATCTGGGGACCCAAGGTTGGAGAACACTGGTGTAGCGAGAGGTATGCATAAGCAGCTGCTTTCTCCTGCATTATATTGCTAGCCAAATAACCTTGAATCACTCTGAATATCGGGGGTACCCTCCCTCTAATAGCCAGTGCCAGGGCCAGCAGCAGCTGTCCCACCGCCTGAGACGGGAGAGTACACACGCACCTGCACTGTGTCCACCCGCCATTGCCGCCACCACATCTCCCCCCCTCCGCACTACACCTCCTCCCACCCCCTGCTCCATCCCTCCCACAAACTCCTAACATATTTGCCCCTCCCTGCTCCCTTCCTGCCACATCTCTCACCCACCCGGGGGGGGCTGTCACACCCCTCCCCTCCCCTCCCCTCATAGGGCCCTCAAGCTTGCCCTCCTTCTGGAGCTATGGGTGTGCTTATGTAAGGTTGGGGGTTTCTCTCTCTAACCCTTACCCTTACCCCTCTCACACTGACCTTGGGATTTCTGTTATCCCTACCTCATACTTCTTTAACCATATATAAAGCACAGCCTTCCCGCACAGGTTGCTTCAATAAACAAAGCAAAGTTTATTTAAAATACAACAGTTTCTTGAAATAAGTTTCATATGTAACTTTCAGTCAATCCTAATTAATTTACCATCCTATCCTATTTCCAATCCTCCCTCACCAACTGTTCCCAGAATATTAATCCCTCGACTCACTGGTTAATCTCCTAACAAACCTAATCCAATTCCAATCTCTCAACTCTTTCTCCAGTCAACTCCCCAGTTAACTCCACTCTAAACAGCATCATCCACAGCTTATATAACACTGGCTTTACCCCCCCCCACTCTCTCAGCCAATCATCTCACATATGCAAATACACCATTCTTCCTTCCTGTCATTTCTCACTCACCCTAGATTTACCTAACATAGAAGACCATTTCTCACTCACCATAGATTTACCTAACATAGGATGCATTAGGAATACATCCTTATAACCATAGACTAAATACAAGAACACATACTTACCATATATACACTTTAATTTACCCCCAATAACATAACATCACAAGGCCCTCCTGGCAGGGGGAAGAGCATGCAATTCACCATTCCTCATCCTGAGCCAGGGAATTCACCCTGCCTCGTGGGAGGGCCAGCCCTGCTAATAATGAACTCAGGTGGTGAGTGCTGGTGGAAATGATGCCAAACTGGGGCCACTAAGAAAGAAAAACACACTAATGAGGCAAGAACCCCAAAATCATCCCAGTGAGAACTGACCATGCTCAGTTGCTACCGAATGTTGAGTGTCAGTTGGAAAAGATAAACAGAAAACTGGGGGAGGAATGCCCTGGTTGAGCTCCTTACAGCTGATCCTTGGAGGAGGACATGGCTGGCTCCCTCAACAGGAGCACTTCTGTTAGGAAGTGAAAATATACTGCAACATTTACCGTAAGAACTCTATACAATAGGTTAGGCTGAAAGAGAGGGAGTATTCCAAGGAAACTCAATGAGCATCGTGGCTAAGCCATGATTTGAACCTGGATTTCCTCAAAAGTCCAGTAAGTCGGTTATGTACATGATACAGGCCTGTGGCTTATGCTGGCTCAGCTTGTCTGAGCGTGGAAAGCTAAGCAGGGTCAAGCCTGGTTATTACTTGGATGGGAGACCCCTCCTCTAGTTTCCTGCATTGAGCAGGGGGTTGGACTCGATAGCCTTGTAGGCTCCTTCCAACTCTATGATCCTATGAATCCTATGATGATGGTTCTCCATCATATTAATACAGGTCTCTCATAAATTTGAAGTATATTTACCAAACACACATAAGAACATAAAAAGAGCAGGGTTGGATCAGACCCAGGGCCTGTCTTGTTCAGCATTCTGTTCTCATTCTGCCCAACCAGGTGCCTCTGGCAATAAGCCCCCAAGCAGCCCCCAAGAGTGCAATAGTACCTTCCTGCTTGTGTATTCCCCAGCAACTGGTATTGTGAGAGGCATAATGCCTGTTCTGATACTGGAGGTAGCATATAGCCATCATGACTAGTAGCCATTGATAGCCTTCTCCTCCATGAATTTGTCCAATCCCCTTATTCAAAACAGTCCACAGTGGCAGCCACCTGTGATTGCAGCAGCAGGCCTAGCCCGGAACATTGTGTGTTCATCTGCATGAAGCCTGTGTGCATGCGTGCAACTGTATGGGTGTGGTACTTTCTCTACACATCCAGGGACCCTGGAAAAACAGGGCACCCAGTTGCCACGGAGAATGGCATCGTGTGCCTAGACTCTGTATAGACTGGGGGCAAGCAACCTGGAGCCCTCCGGATGATTTGGTCTACAGTTCCCGTAATCCCTGATCCATGGTCATGCTGGCTCAGGTTTATCGGGGTTGTACTCCAAAACCTCTAGAGATGCAGTCCAAAAAACTAAGCTGCCTACCCCTGAAAATAGATGTTTTGTTTATTACATTTCTATACTGCCCCATAGCCAAAGCTCTCTGGCTCACAAAACTTAAAACCATAAAATGCAACATTATAATAAAATACAATATAAAAACCTTTAAAAGTTTAAAACAGAATAAAACCAGAATAAAATAGAGCTGCAGTATAAAGATCTAGAAACACAATAAAACTTTTTTTAAAAAACACCCAGCAGAATAAAACATCCAGCAGAATAAAAAGGGCTTTGCCTGGTGCTGAAAGACCACAGTGTAGGTGCCAGGTCTCTGGGGAAGGCATTCCACAACTGAGGTACCACCACTGAGAAGGCCCTCTCCTTAGTAGCCACCTTCAGGGGCACCTGGAGGAGGACCTTTGAAGGGGATCTTAGGGCCTGGGAAGGAATATCGAATGAATGCTTGGAGCTTGCACATGAGGACAGCATGTGCAATCCCATATCTTCCTCCCCCTTTACCTTCACAAGTACATGGATGGTCTGAAAGGAGTTATAGAATCTGCTTTTCCTTTTCATCCACAATCTGAATGAGAACAGAAAGTATGAGGAAAGCTTACAATTCCTCTGGCTTGTAATGAAAACAAGATGGCACTGTCTAATCTGCAGAGACACAATGTTGAATGCAAAGATTATAATGGAGCACCCCACATATGTTTGCAGTTGTTTTTTTTTCAATTAAAAAAAAAAAAGCAACAACCCACATTGTAATCATCTAAAGATAAAAGTGGAAACAATAGAATATCTTCCTGACACATTTTTAAAGGAAAGCAACATCTTTGACAACACAGAAAGCCAGGAAATATGTTGTATTAGCATTGAGAACTCTGTACAGGGGAATTTTTGCAGAGAAAAGGAATAACATTTCAAAAAGAAAATACGGAAAGCAACCTGAAGATGAGGGGCAGGGACCATGTTTGAGCCTGAGGAATGTCTTTGCTCCAGCATAACGTTTTGGGGTCACATGGGATGCCAGCGGTATGTGTGGCTAAAGTCAAAATTGGGCATGGCCAAAACAATATTCTCTATATCCCCTTCTCTCTCTCTTTCTGTGTCTCAGTCTCTCTAAATTGAATTAGTCCATTTAGCTGAGTATTTACACATGACTGGCCGTACCTCTCCAGAAGATCTTATCTATCACCTGCTCACTGAGATCCTTCTTTTCCACTTGCAATGCCAGGGATTGAACCTGGGGCCTTCCACATGCAGACTCTGTGCTCTACCACTTGTCACTGGATTATGGTCTTTCTCCACAACTTTTTAAATATGGCTGAATCATGCATGCTATATTACTTAATTACAAAGATCTCCCTCATTCTTCCAAATATTTATTTATTTATTTTTTGGTTTGGCTTCCCAACCAAATTTGGTCATAAGCAAATTTAGAGGCCTAACCTTGAAGAACACTACATGCAAAAATATCTCAATTTTTTAGGCCTCAGTTTAATATCACACATTCAATATAAGAACATATTTAATATTCTTAACAAGGAACCAAGACTGTCAAACGCATTACTTAATCAGGACAATTTAATAAATTAATAGGCAATTTAAAGAAAATAACAAAACCTCTCAGGTGGCACGTTAATTATGGACTTACGTTTCACTGATCAAGAATAATTGGATTATGAATGTGGCCAGAAGTAAGAGATCTATTTTCAGGGTCAATGGATTTATCTTTCCACAAATGAGAATAACGTCTTTTAGTTTGCATATCCAAAGCCTTCTGCTTCAGAAGACTGAGGAACAATCCAGTTAGCTGTTCTGAAGAATCACAATGACGTACATTCTCCCTCTGCACTTAAGTGGATAGAAAGTCTTGTGAAAGGAACCATACTTGGTAAGACCATGTTACTATATCCTAAAAACTTCTAGGAAATAACAATGTATTTCATGATAATAGACTTTCATCATGTACCTAATGGCCTATGATCCTTCAAGTCTTATTCATGGCAACAGCCTCCTGTGCCAAGAAATTCCTATAACACGTCCTTGCACAAAGGAAATTACAGAGTAATCTTAGCAGGATGGGGAGATTCCATGGCAGAGCAACCACATAGGTTGGCTATATGTCCTCTTTTACAGAGGACAGTCCTCTATTTGAAGGCCTACTAGAGGACTGTCCTCTATTTTGAAGGGTTGTCCAGTCCAAGTGCGGTATAAAGATAACGAATCATCAGAAGGAAGGGCTGGGCCTTGGAGTTGTTCATCAACAGCACCCAGACAACAGTCTAAGCAAAGCACACAGGTCACCTGGTCACACTTCCACACAATGGTGAGATGTATTTTATTTCTATTTAATTTATAATAACTATTTATAAATTGGCATCTATACATATAAATTAGCATATGCAAATATCATGCAAATAGATATCCTCTTTTGTCATCTTTTGTAGTGATGCATGTTCCATTTTTTGGCAATTCACCAGTGTGGCCACCCTAAACTACCACATCCAAGCACTGCCAGCTTTGCTATGGCCATGATGGGAGTGGGGGAGGAAGGATTTCTCTTAAATGTTGGAATGTATTGTGTTCTCAACGGTTAGTCAGTCAATAACTGTGGAAAAAAGAATCATCACTCTAGCCATCATAATTTTTAATTTAAAAACACTTTAAAATTAGCAGAAAATTGCAATCCTGGGGAGGGACTGAAAAGGCACTCCATTGGCTGACAGGGTTGTGATGTCACCATTCAGCTGCCAATGCCACTAAAGATCAGTGCACAGCTATTCAACTGGGTTTTCACTGGGCCTACTCGAAATATGACTAAGTCTGGATTGAACCAAGGGGCTCTTCAGAAGACACATCAATGTGGACAGGGTTCTTTGAAGATTTTTTCTTTTTTTAAACCCAAAGTCTAACTGGTGTCTCAGTTGCCTTGTAAGAAAATAATCTCCTGGTGAATTGTATTGCAAAACAATGACTGCAGGAGGCACATCACACAGATGTTTCCCATATTAAGCTGGGGACATCTCCCTGCCACTGGCATTCACATGTGCTTTGAGATATGCAAAACTGCCTTGGAAAGCAGAAAAACCACAAGCCAAGGGTTAGGTTTGAAGAACTCAGGAGTAGTGGCTGATTCTTCAGAACAAAGCCAAAGAACAAAGATACAGCAGTTTTTTAAAAAAGGCGTTTAGGCCAATGCAAATGCTTGAGGGATTGTGGCTTTATTATTAATTAGGATATAGCTGTTGCTTACTAAGGACTGATACAACGGTGCAGTGTAGTGCTGACATTTAGGGAAGTGTCCTAGCTCAGTGGTAGAGCACATGCTTTGCATCCAGAAGGTCCAGGGTTCACAACAGCCACAACATGCGGTAGTGTTTAAGACGCACTATAGCAATTCTTGGCAAAATAAGGATAGTCAAAACAACAGAAAGAGGCAGCAATTAGCATCTGGGCAGCAGTTTGAACTGGCATGCACACAGGTCACCTGGTCACAGCCTACCCCAATATGAAACTGCATTTCTATTTAAATTATAATAAGCATTTCTAAATTTCATTTATAAATATAAATTGAGATATGCAATTTTTGTGCAAATCTGTGACCTTTGGGGGGGGGGGGCAATGCATAAGTGACCACCCTAAGCATTAGCTGTGCTATCAACAGTAGCATGATCTGAATCTGAAGCTAATAGCAAGTGAACATGTTTATCTCTATGCTGCAAAGCGTCACCAGTGGATTGCTGTAGTTCAAAGGCACAAGATCAAGCCAAGACAGGTTTTTTCCCCGGTCAGTTGGCAACCCTAGATGGCAGGCCCCAATTCAAATTTCATTTCAACAATGAGTGCACTGATTTGTCTTAGGTGCGCTCTATCTCCCAGCCTCAGTAACCCATCGGTAAAATGGGGATGACCACCAGTATTTAGATTTTTCCTAAGAACTATTACTACAATATTTTTTATTATTCCTTTAGATGATGAAAGAATCATATGTGGAAAGTCAGAATTTCAGCTTAAATGTACACAATTTGCAGATAGATGCCATTGTAGTTTTACAAAAATTCCATTCCATTTTAATTTTTTTAGAAAGAGCAGCAGGATTTTCGGTTTTCACTGAATCCTCCCCTGTCCCCAACACTACAACAATTACTTATAGCTCAAGACAATTAGGAACAGTGTGTGTGTGTTTGGTGCACTGGCCTTTTCATACTAATTCCACAAATCCTGTAATTCTCAATGGATCCTGCTGTGATTCATGGGCATTTAAACTGAATTTGACTATAAAAGACTACTTAGATTTCTCATGGGAGGGTGGATGGAGATCAGAAAGACTGTCAAACATCACCGGCTTTATTCAATTTCCACATGCTCATTCAAGTTCATTTTTTGTGCTGGAAAATAAATATAAGGAGCAGGAGTTTTTAGAATAGTTGTTTTTCAAATCATGTTCATCAAGGATTCCCTTTGATGCAAGAGTTATATGAGCAAACAATGTGGTTTCATAACTATTTTTTTTCTTTTAAAAAGTCACATGAAAAATCATCATCATCATCATCATCATCATCATCATCATCATCATCATCCCTCTGCAATCCAGCTGGATACAAATCCTTATTGGTTCTGGCTGGGCCTTTGCTGACAAAGTTGGATCTGGGAATAATCCCAAATGCCACACCTGTTCTTTCAGGGTGCAGCCCTGTCCAAAACAGGGCAACCACCAATTTCCTGGAACTGAGAATATGATCTCACCTGCTTGAATACTTGGAACTCATTTTGAGTCTAGTCCAAACTTGACTGGACTTGAAATGTGGCTACTCATTTTCTGGCCCACCTGCTACCTGAAGATGAAATTAGGGCTTTGACCATTATTAGAAATGTCATATTCTATAAGGATCAAAGGGACTGTAGTCTTCTAAAACTACAATTCCCATGATCCTTGCAGTTGTTCGTGAGCATGCCTAGAAGTATCATTCCAAGTTTAGCATCTAGGCTGGCAAGATGTAGGCTGCTGGATTAGTGACATATGGGTTTCCTCTCTCATTCATTAGCAAAGATAAGGAGCTTGTGTTTCTCTCCATCCCTCTTACCTCAGGTCAAACCCCTAGGTTTTGCAAGTACTTAAAAACCCAGCTGTTTTTGAGGCAAACGGTCATTGACACCCATATCTAGTTCCAATAGTGCCTCCTAATTGGAAGATGGCCTGTCCAGAGCAGAGGGTCATGCAGATACATGACGAGCAAACTTTGCCTGTGGTTGAGAGCTTTGGGCTCACATGAACCTTTAATTATTTTATTTACTTATTTCTTGTACACAGTTTGGGTGTGAAACCAGTGCCTGGATGTGGTAATAGGCTGCATGATGACTAAAAAACTGAAATTGAACCATTATGAGATGGAATTAGTGTGGTTAGACAGTTTTCATGTTCTCCTTTCCCTCAAGCACCCCATCCCTAACATTCAGAACAGGAACTCACAAAGAAGCACGCAGTGTGTTTGTCACTTATAGTTTCATAGTTCATAGAGTTGGAAGGAGCCTACAAGGCTATCAAGTCCAACCCCCTGCTCAATGCAGGAAACTAGAGGAGGGGTCTCCCATCCAAGTAATAACCAGGTTTGACTTCCCTGAGGACAGATCACGTTTGCTCTTTCATACCCTAAAAACTACCTTTTCAAGGTTAAGAAGAGCAGAGTGTTTGCTCAGTTTTTATTCATGGAAGATGTGTTTCAGCTACCAATACTTTGTAATGAAACAGGTTCCCCCACTGCCCTGATTTAAAAGGAAAATGTCTACATTTCTTTTAAAGCACATATGCTTAGTTAATGTTACCATAATATATCAGTTTTCATTTTATATTAACCCTATTTATTAACATTAGTAGGGTTTTTTTAAATGAAAATTTGACCTAACTCTGGTTTTATATATAGATACACATCATTTTGAACATTATCTAATTACTACCCTGAACATTAGAGATTAACCCTCTGTCATTTAAGCCACATAGGTAATACAAGATTAGAAGGAGGTTTTTTGTTGTTGTTTAAAGAAAACATTGAATTCATTTTCTTGTCCAGAATCAAAACCACTTGAAAGCTTGTTTCAATTCAGCCACTTACTTGGAAGACTCTTTAACATGTAGTAGAAAAAATGCTATTTAATTTCACACTCAGCTAATCCTTTAATTATTTTCTTTCACACAGAATAGAAAAGTCTATTAGTTGCATAATAAAATAAAATAAAAAATAAGTTAGAGAGATTGTTATCTTGAATTTTGGATTATCCTCAATCCCGCCCCCCCAGAAAATAACCAGATATCAGTGTTGATGGTTAGTGATAAATTGCCCTTTGAGAGTTATTCTCCAGTTCTTGCATCACATGGCAATGGAAATGAATCAGCTAGACTCAGGGCACCTTTTAAAACCACTCATTCATTCAACAGATTTTGTTATTCAGTTTCTGTCACCAAAAGGGTTCTCACACAGCCTTGATTTAATTAAGAGTTACAATAAATAAGTGACATTTAAACCACAGTGAACTGAAGGAGGAAGAGTAGTAGTAGTAGGTGATCACTCGTGACCAAGTCAGATTGTCTTCCAGGATAAAATTACAAAAAGAAAATTATATAAAGAGGAAATTGTATAAAATTGTATAGACTCTAGCGATGGGTCTGTAAGTGACTGTGGAGGCCAATTCTAGATCCACACAGCTTCCCACAGTGAGGACACAGGTTACCAGATGGAAGATGGTCCTGTAAAGGATTCATTTGACGTGCTTTTCGCTTAGCACGTTTCTCCCTTTCACCTTGCACTTGAGCTTCTTCAAAGTCCATGGAACCTTTGTGAAAGGCCAACCTCCACTTAGGTCGTTCATGGGCCAGAGCTTCCCAGTTTTCGATGTTTATATTGCATTTTTTTAGATTAGTCTTAAGAACATCTTTAAACCTCTTATACTGACCACCAATATTCTGCTTTCCATCCTTGAGTTGGGAATAAAGTAACTGCTTTGGGAGACGGCAGTCAGACATTCAAAGGAGGAAGAAAGGCCTGCATCAGTATAGCAAAATACTCATCTGCAAGTGGAGGATGTGTTTCGCCTATGCCTGGGCGTGGAAGCTACGGGACAAAAATTAAGCACACATTTCTGCAAGGGCCATAGACCTGAAATTTAACTCTGTGCTTCCTATATGGAGTTCATTTAGTAAACTGGCTGAGCATGCTGGGAGTTTTAGGCCTTTTTTCTGTCTAAACTTGTTCCGTGACACAAGAGCTTCAAGTGTGTGGCCATAAGTGTGACGGCCCATTTTGTTTTCCCCATTTGAGGGGGAAGAATCACAAGAACCAGACCCTCGTATTCCATGTCATGGGAGATGAGTGGAGAGGAAGGGGTGTGTACCCACTCCCTCAACGCAAGGAGGCACATGTCAACTTAGTGATCTTTGAACTGAGTTTAAGTCCTTTGTGCCCTAAAAGGTAATATTGTTACCTTGAGTAGAAAATGGTGATTAGTGGTAAGTACCATCTTATCTCTTAGGGCAGAGGTGTGGAATCTGTTGTACTCCAGATGTTGGTGGACTCCAACTTTCATAATCCCCAGCTAGCTTGGGCACTGGCCAGGGATGATGGGAGTTGTAGTCCAAAACATCTTAAATTCCCCACGCCCAACTTAGGAGCTACAGCAAAATAACTTTTTGGTGTCTTACTTTTCTATGAACAGAGGAAAGAAAGCAAGGAACTTAGGAACTGCTTTAGACCGAATCAGATGATTTGCCCATCTTGTCCAGTATTGTCTACTCTGACTGATAGCAGCTTGCCAAGGTCTCAGCTAGGAAGTCTTTTACAAGAATGTCTATATTTGCCCAGGATTTTTTTTAATGTACTATCTTAAGCATTCTAAATGCTCTGACATTTTAATTGTGCTTTTATTTGCTGGTTGTGTTGTATATATTTATTGTTGTTTTACTGTACCGTGACACAAGAGCTTCAAGTGTGTGGCCATAAGTGTGACGGCCCATTTTGTTTTCCCCATTTGAGGGGGAAGAATCACAAGAACCAGACCCTCGTATTCCATGTCATGGGAGATGAGTGGAGAGGAAGGGGTGTGTACCCACTCCCTCAACGCAAGGAGGCACATGTCAACTTAGTGATCTTTGAACTGAGTTTAAGTCCTTTGACCTAAAATCTCAAAGATATTTTGCTGGAAAATAAATTAGGACAAATCTTCATGGCAGCATATAACACTATTTAACACATTTGTGTTAAAATGTAAGACACACAAAAAATGTGTGGATAGAGTTCCTTGTCTGCTTTGGAATGGTTCATACATCTGGAATCCAACTATATTGTATGAATGGCAAGGAAATGGGCTGTCAAGCACACTTCCAACACACATACAACATACAGTTGGCAAGTACATATAGAAGTGCATATGACAGGGCATGCATGTGCATATGACCATGTTCCACATCACATTATATGTAAGGTGGGCATGTAAGTTGGCTATATGCCAACTCCAGTATCAGAGGCAGTATGCCTATGTACACCAATTGCTGAGGAATCTTGACGGGAGGGTGCTGTTGCACTCCTGTCCTGCTTGTGGGATCCTGTGGGCAGCTGGTTGGCCACTGTGTGAACAGGATGCTGGACTAGCTGGACCCCTGGTCTGATTCAGCATGGCTCTTCTTATGATCTTAAACAGAGGCCTGCTGTGCCACTGCATGTGCAATATTGTCTGACTTCAATATGTGAACTAGCCCTTTGAAACAACCATGCTTATGTACAGCGTCTGCTGATACTTGCTTGATTCTCATGTGTGGACTGTGGGGTGAACTGCCAGTAACCCAAAGGAGATCAATGCAGTACCCAGTACTTCCAGAAGATATTCTGCAAAGTTGTTGAGTTTGATTCAAATGCAGTAACAATCTCTCAAGAAACGGGTCTTCAAAGTTTTCAGTTCTCAGTTATATGTAATCCTCGAAAGATTTCTAAAAGCCACTTCTTTTTGTCTGTCTGTTTGTTTGTTTTTACATTGGCCTCACAATGCTACTTCAGCCACACTGGTCCTCTTCTACTGTATTTTGAACAGAATAAATGTCAAAATGACCAAGTGGGTTTGCCTCGAATTTCATGAAAAGAGTCACTCTGGGCTGAGAAATTGCATGCCAGACATTTGCCTGTGGCACATTTTTACACTATTAAAAAACAACCCACCCAACAACCTTTGAGAATAGGAATTTATAATGGAAATACCAACAGGGCCTTAGCCATAGCAGCAGCAATAAATATGAAGGAAAGCCCCAGCAGGCCATCTAAGGAAAATACAAGAGAGAAACATACTGCAGGCCAGCAAAAACAACAGTGCTTTAATGTACTTGACCTGTGGTCATATGGTAGGAGGTAGCCCTCCTGAGCCAATTTTTCTTTAACCACAGAAGTATCTTGTTTTCCTTTAAATGAATTTCCAGCATTTGCTCTAAAGCTGCCTTCATATAGTCTTTTGCATGCCGTTGTGCTGCCCGCCCCTCCCTGCTCCCCGCTTCACTGAATATGGAACTACCATCTTTTTTTCAGGATTTTTATTGACGGATTTGGCTTTGCATGTTGTATTATCCACATTGAACTTATATGAGGACTACTTGCAGAGAAGTAACATGATCAATGATTGAAGTCTTACTTTCCCCTAACAGTCTGAAGCAAATCTATGTATTGGTCGATCATTAACAAGTTTCTGCTACAATGCCAAGGAAAGGTGCAGGGGATGTTAATTAAATATGAAGTTTGAACAGGTCTCATCTACAAACATGATTTACAATGCATGTAATGATATAGCCTTTCCTTAGCTATGAACTCTACTCAACCAAAAAGCTGCTTTTCAGGATTCTCTTGAAAATATGTGTTGGTTTATCAATAGGAAAATATGGTCCCAGACTTCAATCCTGTGCATATTTACTTGAGAGGAATCCCACAGAACTCTGTGAAACCCACTTCAAAGTAAACATGCATAGGGTTGGACCACCAGTAACCTATGCTACCAAAGTTAACTCGGTGTTTAAGTATTTTTTTAAAAAAATATCTGGAGTCACTTGTGGTATTAATCAAATTTATAACTACAGACTTACACTGCATTAATGATGTATATTATTTGTGAGAAATCAAAACTAAAATAAAATTTGGTTATAGAAATCCTCAAACACCACGACTTAAGTTATTTTGAATTTGAAAGAACATTCTGAACAAAATAAAACAATAATAATAATAATAATAATAATAATAATAATAATAATAATACATAGAACACACTGGCTAAAACAGCAAAGCAGTTTGAATACACCAAGTGTAATTTGCATGCCTTGTGCTTTTGTGTTAACCCTCTGAGTACAAGTAATCAAAATAGTTCTTGCAGATAAGTGCTGACAATTGCATATTTTTTAATGGATTTGCTGATTTATATCAATAGGATTCAATCTTACTCAGGTCCTAGTATTCAGAATGAATCAGAATGTAATGGACATGGATAGCCCTGGACGTAAGAGGGCTTTTTTCTTTTTTTTTTAAATAGTAACACTGATTTTTGGAGGTTGAGACTGAAATGTAACAATGGGAGCAAAGGTGATAAGTTACACACATTCAATTCACATACCTTTTCTTTGATATTTTATTTAGCACCAGTATGACCTGCTACTCAGTGCTGCTGCAGACATGCACACACATCACTTTCTCACTCAACAACACTGGACTCATAGCTGATTGTGTGAACTGCCTCCATGGAAAAGCATTGGGTTGGCTCCAGACTGAGTCACACTTGCTGGTTCTATTCAGTGGGTCTATTCTAATTATGCCTAACTCAGGATTTAACCTATTATGTTTGATGCTATATGAAACTTGTGTCTCTGAGGTTTGATCTATGGTGGCTGTTTCACACAAGCAAGTAATCACTTGAAGTTTTGGTAATCAAATGGCAAACATGTACGGTATATGCGAATAGAACTTTAGAAAGTAAATCCCAAGTGGTGACATGATTTTTAGCTCCTGTTTGTCTGACAAATTGTCTGTAATGCTGATCAATATCATTGCTGAATTTTGTCACACTATGAATAATGTTACAAAAATCTCTTAAGTTAAAATTGCATACTGCATGTTTATGTAACAAAACCCAGCCACTAGACCGGTCTTCCCCAACATGGTGCCCTCCAGATGCTTTGCACTTCAACTCCCACCAACCCCAGCCACCATGGCCAATGGTCAGGAATGCTGGGAGTTGCAGTGCAAAACATCTGGAGGGCACCACACTGGGGAAGGCTGCATTAGACATACAGTTGACTTTCAGTATGAATGTTAAAGTGCAGGCACACTGCTGCATTTAAAAATCAGTTTTGGCAATGAACATTTCAGCATCTTGCTTGCTTTGAGAACATCAGAACCACCCCATTTTAGGATTTTGAAATTTCAAAGCATATCCCTATCAGAACCCAGAAATGGCTTCTAAAAGATTGTATAGAGTTAATGCCAATAAAACATAAGCCAACAATCAAACACTTGTATGGGGCTGGCAGCTTACATGAGGGGATGGGAGTTTATGCCTGTAATTGGTATAATATGGCACAAGGATGAAAGAGATTCAGACATCTTTTTTTAATGCTATTCCGGGATTCCAAAATAAAAAACTGAGGTGATGGAAAGATTCTGCATAGATTTCATGTGATGCAGCACAACCATAATATAAAGCATTTTTAGGCCTGGTTTTCTCTCAGCTCACTTCCTCTAATCAAGACGAATGAATCTCTTGGCTTTCAAAGTGCCACTTTCCCCAAGAAAGTCAAGGAATTCACATGATTAATGGGCACTTTACGTCACAGGATTGCATTTATTATAGCAGGAAGAATATTATGTGACTTGTCATAACAACACTCATGCAGCCCGTGTGGGCTACACCCTTTGGCCATAAATCAATGTTTCTTTCAATCATCAATGTGTACAAAGTCTAATTTGTTTCATAGGGTCAGACATTACCGTTATAATTGATTTCCTAAATCTTATTGACCATTCAATAGGAATAGCAAGCAGTGATAAAATGGTAAAGGGTAGATCTCTGCATTAAAATTAGTACAGGTCAACTAATAAAAACAAATCTAGTTGATTAGTCATCTTTTAACCAATCACCTATATTTGAATAAATTTGTATTTTCCAAAACATAATAATGATAGGCAAAGTGTAAGATATAATTTAACAAAAGCTACCACTTGTTAGAAGAGCATCCTTACTATTTTTCTTTTTTCATCCCCCACAATAGCCTCAAATATAAACACTTTTCCATTTAATTTTCAGCCCCCTCTATTAAAATTGGCCTTCTCCAATGCAAAATGCCCCCCACTGATTAAACAAACTAAGCCATAAGGGATGGCATCCAGTTAACCTGTCCCCCCAGCAGGAAGGCTTCCATCAGGAGTACTGGAAGGGTAGTGAGTTTCCTGCCTTTCTGCAGTTGCATGTGCCTCCTCCAAATCTGCTTTGGAAGGTTGTAGGACCCTCTGGAGCAGATTTTGGGGGGCATAGGCGGCTGCAGGGGGAGGAAGGTCCTATTGCATGAGTAGAAGTCTGCTCACGCAGTGCTGGATTTCATCCTAGTTGATTAACCTAGCAAATAAAGCTTGATGAGCAAAGAATCTATCACAAATGATGTATTTATGTGTGTAAATATTGTGTATATGTCATTATGTTCTTTAAAAAGAACTTAATAAAGAATAGCAAAACCACCAACAGTATTGACCTTCTGTACGCTCACCCACTCATAGGCTTTGGATTCATTTGCGCTTGCGCTGTCATTCAGGGTTTGTAAGCTAACTACATTTTTCTTCCAGATACTCCAACGTATGGCAACAACAGTGAATAAAAATAATTTAAAACTTCAAACTTGACAGGTAGTTATGAGGCTGCTCCTTATTGCCCCTTCCCATTGACCTTGTGATGGTCACCAGCTGAATATGGATTTGGGGCAAAGTACAACGTAGTGTGGAATCAACATGTACACTAGTGGATAAAATTCCAGTGTCCAGCAACTTAGGATACCAACCATTGCATTCAAGCATGAAATTCATCACCAGCACTGGTGCTGTAATCTAAGATGGATCCTTCTCCTGTTTCATTCTCAATGGGTTTGCTTTGTTTGAATAAAAGTGTATGCTGATGTTTCAATGCAAAACACAAAAAAGACAGAAACAGAAGAATATCAGACCCTCCTCTCTTAAAGGTGGCTGTATTTGAACTGAGGTTCCTTTAAGCAGGGAGAGAATAGGGAAAACCAAAGAAATGGACAAAAGTTTACATTGTTCTGGAATTATATGAATTATTTTATTGGACCAATTATTTGCCAGTGAATGAGACAAAGTTTCAAGCTCTTCATAGCTCTTAGTGTCTCATTTCTTACATGCTCTTGTATAAAGATCATACTGCATGCAGAATTCTCATATTTTGGGGATTTAAAACACACACACACAAAAGAAACTATATAGAAAGAACCCTGATGAAAAATATGCTAGATTGCTTAGAGGAATCACTAAACCTCATACCTTGCTGATTCTGGATGCACTTTAAAAGTACATTTGGGTATTTGCATGTACAGTAATGCCTTGGATTGCAAGCATAATTCGTTCCGCAACCATGCTTGTAATCCAAAACACTCTTATATCAAAGCGAGTCTCTGGCGGGCGTGAGCGGGGCTGATTTCGGCCCACTACGCCCACTCTAGGCGAGCGGTTACATCCCTACCGAGGCGAGCGGTTACATCCCTACCTTGTATTGCAAAACCTTGCTCGTTTATCAAGTCAAAATTTATTTTAAAAATTTGCTTGTCTTGCAAAACGCTCTCAGACCAAGTTACTTGCAATCCAAGGTATTACTGTACCTGATTTTTTTTAAAAATAGTCCATAAATAGGCAACACACCTATTGATTAGAAATCCTAATCAATCAGTTATTGACATAACAATCAGGTTTTTTTTTTTTTTTTAAACTGCTACACTTTCCCACTTTGTGCAATATTATTGTGCAACATCAATAGCTTTATGAATCTTTAAAGAGTTAAATGTATACCATCCCTGTTTAAATGCAACTGCCATTTACAGCCAGATCTTATGAGCCACTGTGGTAAACCAGAAGATCATAGTATCTGCTGCAGTGGTCAAGCCCAGCACCACCACAGGAGTCCAGCTAGGCTTCTGCGTTAACAACTGTGCTGCTGAAAAGGAATATCAGACACTCACAGAGAACAGAATTTCCTCTGATCTCCTTTTGGATCACAGGAGTTTTGGAGACCGGCACAAAGCTGCAATACTCATTCTTTACAGTAAGACTTGGGATCACAACGCAAGTATTGCACAGTCTGGCAAGTCTGGGATTGGTTTGATGGCTTGCACTGCTGTAGCAAAAGTTGGTCAATGGGATGAGGCTGCCCATCCATCTAAATACCTGGGGAAATCCCACTTACTTAAACATACTGAACTCAGTTAAAATAAAAATTAAGAATATACTGATCAGAAAGATAAGAGTTCTAGATGTTTTGGCTACTTGATGGCTGTCCAAATGTCCAATCACTTCCCATCACAGTTTTGTAATCCGTCCAAATGTTGATAATGTGAAGAAGTGTGATAATGAAATAATAGAAACAATAAGTCGGCAGACAAGAGTGGTCTTTACTTACATTATTAAAACAATCAATATGATTTTGTTACATTGCCTGCCCTATGGGGAAAATGGTATATGCTGTGGAACTTAGGGTTTGTTGACACATAGTCCAGGAGCATAAATTATCCATGTAGTGAGGTGGGAAGTGAACCTCAGGCTCACACACTGCTTTTCCCATCACAAATATAACAGTTAATGACAACTAGGCATGAGAGTTGGCCCAGGTGGTGCTACCTGTCCATCTTTTCTTTGCAGTGGATGACTTGCATTGGCACACATTCTAAAAAGCACCGGTTCTCATTAAATGTCATACAATAGGGGACTGTGTAAGAACTGTCCTAAGGCTCAAGCATATACCCCACCACCCTTGCATAACCTATGTGTTTGGGCCATGTATGGATCACCTTCAGAATTCATTCCTATGATGAAATTGACAAGCTATATTTGGCAGAGATGGCTCCAAGAGGTTTTACGTCAGTTATGCTGAAATGAACTAAATTTGTACAGTCAAGTGGTTTGCATTCTACTGGCTGAAATCCACCCCATAGTTAAGTTTCTTACATCCCGTTAACTTCAACAGAATTTAGATAGCCTAAGTGTTTACAGGATTCTCAGCCTTTGTGATTTCCCCCCACCTCAGTTATTTTATATTTCAAATCTCAGAGCAAAATTTCTAAAAATTCCACATGTGAAATTTCAATGTCCTACATTTCTGCTAAAGCCTTCTGAATAAACTTTTGAGAATCATGCTTTAGAAATAAAGGTTGTTGTTGTTTTTTTTTAAAAAAATCAACTCAAAGTTATAGGAGAATGAACTGGGACCGTTTTTACAAACATTATTACATTTTGGAATCAAAGTTATAAAAAATTTAATGCTTCATATAATTCAACTGTGTTTTCAAAACACTGATGAAACAACATTTACTTTTGGGATTTTTGCCCCACTCAACTGTTTCTCATACACACACTCTCACACTAAACTCTAGTAAATATATTTGTACAAACACATTAGGTGAATAAGTGCTAGTCACTTAATTTTAAGAACAAAGGTTACTACGTTTAGAATTTCAAGCCTCTTCCTTAATTTACAGTTTCTGTAGAATAATGATTTCCTCTTTACAGCATATTTTTTTTCAGTAGAATCTCTCACCATAGGAGTAAAACCACAATAAGGTCCAGAGGAAGAATCCACAGGTATGTAAAAACTGATTGTGTTTATTGCTGCCTCTCAAACGTGCCCTCTGCATGTACCTATGCATATACATAGATAGAATGTACAGATAGTAGTACTTATATGGTGCCCATGTCGGGGCATTCTTTCAACTAGACTCCCATGAAATTGCTTTGTAACCAGGGAACTGCAATTTTGGGATTGCCACACCACTCTGAGTAGATCATTCTTAGACAGCTCTACCACCTGTGAAATAAGTTCAACTAGTAATCATGGTAGACTACAGCTTAGAAATTGTTAGATCTTTAATCTAAATACAAGAGCCAGATGCAATTTTTTAAGCAAAATGTAGGAGCCAGGGAGATTTTGCAGAATCCAGATAGGAGGACAAACCTGCTTCCAGACCTCTGCAGCAATGCAGTGTGCTTGTAAGGGAGCCCAGTGCTGGTCACTACTTGTACCACTGCATAAGAGCATAAAAACAGACTCTAAAAAAATGGTAGCCCATATTCTGTAATTATATAGCACTTTGGTCAGACCACTAGGAAAATAAGTGATGATAAAGCTCTCATCTGGGCAAGTCAAGATTATTTAAGATTATGCACTCAAGAGGGTTAACATATGCTTAAGTCACATATTGTAGCTCCTAGCTCGATTGAAAACATTCATTGCTTCTATCCCCTTTTGAAAATTATATATATATATATATTTAAAAAAAGCAAAATAGTCTTAACCCTTTGAGGATCATATTAGCAGCAAGTCACAATCTAGACAGAGAACAAAAATCATTTCAGTCATTTAGGAAATTATTATTACAAAGATACTGTAAACACCCTTTTTCTGGTTCCTTCATCACGCAACTGATATAGACAAAATCAAATGAAACAGTTGCACACAAGTTTGGAGGAATTTTTTTTTCAGAATCTCAAAGGGTTAAGCCAAGACCTTCAGCAGAAGTGTTTTATTAAAAGGGTGAATTAGGTGAGCGAACAGTCTCAGATGAACTTGGTGAATAGTCTTCCGATTCGGAGTTGAGTTCAGGAGGTGCTTGCTGTGTCTTGTAACGTTCCCTCACATCCGGGTTGCGTCTTCGTCGGAAAACCTGCCTCTCCTTATCAAGAGCGGTGGTCTGGCAGGGGCATAAAATGAGAATAAATGAAATTAGGCTATGTATGAAATGGAAAATCTGGTTCCCATGTGTTCCTCATTCTCCTCTGTACTGGGACTAAAAATTGTCCAGGTCAAGTGAAAACTCCCTCTTCCCTTCAACCCCATTTCAGTCAGTTTTGCAGGATTTATCTTATAACATAGCTAAATTCACACACAAGTGCATAATCCAAACTATTAAAAGGCAGCATAACATCGTTAAGCATATACAGATATATATATATATATATATATATATATATGTCATAGGTTAAACTTCTGGATGCTATTAATTTCTTAGAAACCTGGTTTCAGGCAAAATACAGATTGACCCTGCCATTCCCTTTCCAAAGCAGGCCTCTGTTCTGACAAGAAAAGAAGAGATTCAGAGCTATTTGATCAAATGAGGAAGGTAAATATTTGCCAGTGTTCAAAACAGTGAAAGTGCCTCAAAAAACAACAACCACCCAAAACCTGGATGATGACTATGCTGTCAAACAAGATAGAGACAAAGAAAGAAAGAAGGAAGGAAGGAAGGAAAAAGAAAGAGGAACTTAAACCTCTAAACATTCTTCATACATAACGTCACACTGTCTCTTCAGCAAGTAGAGACAGTATTCAGTCCAGAGAATTGGTGTAACCTATGCCAGTAGTACATATATGTCTATATTCCAAAGTATGTCAGTTCATTAAGCCGGTTTTTCCACAGACTATGGAGGACAGCTATTTCAATATTCTCATACTTTTTATTCCTGAATGAATAAAACAAAATGGGAAGAAATGAGCCTCCATCTAAAGAAGTGTTACGTGTACATGGGGAAGAACCAAGCACAGGGGGAACAATTCTGAAGATTTCTTTGATCCACTGCCAAAGAGACAAGTACGGTTCAGTTCAAGAAGCGGCTTGTCTCTTTGACAGAAGGAACAGTTGCTGCAAAAGTGTCAAACCAGCCTCCAGCTATGCACTTTCTACTCCCTTCCTGCAAGCATATTTTTTTCATTACAACCATGAGATTTCAGTGTTATATCCTGATTTAATACGTGTCTTAAGCATGTACTTGATTTTCAGAGTGTTTCTAAGTTTTGTTAATTTGGATGGCACTTAGTTTTAAAGTGAGTCCCCTGAAGATTCAAAAAGTGTAAAGATTGCCTCTAAACTACAAATATACCCATTTGGGAGTAAGGGAGGCTAAACATGACTGGATTGTTTAGAAACCAAATGAATGCAAGTGTTAAGTCAGAAATGTTGGGGGGGGGGATCTCTTTATCATGATGGGTTCTTTTTTAAAAAATAATACAATCAAGAGGTTATTCAACTTCAAAGGATGTATCATTTTCTCTTGGGACATGCAGAACTCTTTTTCTTCTGGCAAATTTACCAGTTATACTGTGATCCTAGTTAGAGAAGATGTATTTATAGACTGGGCATTTTTGAGAACAAGATGAAAACTAAATCCATCAGGTTAGGTAAAATACTATTATAGCAATCCATGCTCTAAAATAATGCAATCAGGGCTCAAAAATGATGTAATAAAGGCAGAAGATGGACAGAATTTCTACAGCAAATGGATTCAGTTAGGCTGAATTGTTCTACTAATAGTTTTATAGCTAGAATCTTTAAAGCACTAATACAAAGCGGTAATAAAAGTTCATCTTTGGGTTTTAAACAATAGCAATAATTTTAAATAAGGATGCTAAAATCCAATTGTTATGGTTTGCCAAAGGTTCTTTGTTTACTGATGATCCTTGAAAAAAAGCTAACCAGTTTTCAAAGCCTTGTGCATTGCTTAGACCTAAAACCAACTTTATGATTATATGTTAATATGAAGCAGAAGACATTTGGGATCATATTCACATCACAAATATAGCATTTACAGTATATAATTCTCTGTAACAAATGGAGAGAATGGCATATATTACTATTCTATGACATACAGATTTGCATTTTAAAATATTTTAATGCTCAAAAGGAGTTTATTTAAAGGTTGACTCACATTGCATCATTTTTATATTAATCCCAGACTCACAGAAAAATGAAAAAAAAAAAAACTTCCCTTGGTATGAAAGCCTGATTTAAAATATGAACAGTGCAATCCAGCCACTAGAATGGCATTCTGCTTGTCTTATTGAAGTCAAGTGCTGTGATCTGGCTAGGGCCATGCACTTCCAGAAGCAGGCCTCCACAGATGTTTCTATCTGCATGCAGAAATTCATGTGCAAGAATGTCTATGTGTGCAATTCCCCAAGTTCATTGGGCCATTTATTTCTATCAGCTTCTCGTGCACAGGCCTAGACTGGGCATCTGTTTTAACCATATTTCTATTGTGCATTGCCCTGGCCCCTGGATAGATGGGGAATGTGATTTATAAATTTAATAAATAAATAAATAGCCTGGAGACAAGTGATGCAATAAGCAGGCCTAGGTCTGATTCCGTGCCTGCACTGGAGACCAGCTGGGTGCAACGGCTTGTGTTCCATAATGGAAGAAAGGCAGGATATTTTTTTAAAAAGTTCAAATATTTGCAGATCTGATTACTAATTAGGTGATGGAAGGAGAGACAAGGACTGGATTTACTTCTGTAAACTCCCCATTCAGGTGACTGACCCATTTGTGATGAGTTTTGGGTTGTGTGCATTATCAGAACTAGGCTATGCATACAGCAGCCTGGTGCTGTTCAGATTAAAACCTTGAATTGCAAGTAACTTGGTCTGAGAGCGTTTTGCAAGGCAAGCAAATTTTTAAAATAAATTTTAACTTGATAAACAAGCGACGTCTTGCAATACAAGTACTGTAGTACGGTCAAGAAAAATGAAGACTTTATACTATCATTCTTTATTGCAGCTTAAATTAAAAATATGTGTACAAACTTCTTATGGGGAATTTCGCTTTGATATACAAGTGCTTTGGATTACAAGCACGTGTCCGGAACGAATTATGCTTGCAATCCAAGGTATTACTGTATATACTTGGCCCAACCTGGTGTCTTTTGGCCTTCAACCCCCCATCAGCCCCAGCCAGCATGGCCAATGGTCCCAGGAATGTTAAGAGTTGTAGTACAAAACATCTATAGGGTGCCAGTCTGAAGAAAGATCCAGGATTTTAGCCTATTGGAATTATTAACTTAGAAACAATATTCTTGAGGATCCCTCATTGTGACCTAGCTTCATATGAGAGTGGAACTCTTCGTTATTAAAAATGGACTACATTTAAACCAAAGTATCCTCTCATTTGATCTGTTGTCTGCCAAGAAAGATGACTTGTTTAAATGTGCAGGAGTGAAAAGACTTTCAAGGCTAAGAACAATTCTAAAATGTGAGGGTCACTACTAATTTTCTACAATTGCAATAAAATTACTAAAACGTGGTGCGTGCCTTGCCATATTTTGGTTTTTCTCTACAAAACTGCATTTAAAAAGCTTTGCATGGCTATTTGTTTCTTAGGAAACATCTGCTAGTTTATTGGAGATGTGCATGAAATCCCCTCTCACTAGTTGGGATGATCAAGACCAGTGGTATTCATGGTCACCCTTGCTGAATTCATGCAGGCCCAGTACTTCTTGAACCCTTCTGACATTGGAATTTTGCAAGAATCTCACCATATGGCAATGGAAGAAAAGAACATCACTTACCAATGGGTTTAAATGCTCTTGCATTCCAACTTTGTCCTCAAGACTCCCATAGTGCAATTATATGGAATGGGAGGGCATGCTAATACTTATGCATGTTTCCTTAAAAACAATGTACTCACTTAAGGGAACTTTTCATAAAAAGATGGAATTGTGACAGAAGTAAGTGGCTTCCCACCCCATACCCACTCCAATGAATGATGCCCTGGCATTTAGTAAGTACAGCATTGCTTTAGTAGAATTTTAATTCCCCATCTGCTGTTCAACCAAGATGCTCCCTGGTGCTTGAACTAGTCCATTATGGATTTCCACAGCCATTCTACTTTAAGTTACCCTGATAAGAAATAAGAACAATTCACAGTCCAACAAAGCCCAGATGTCCATCACCACATGGGAAGGACATTTTTCAGCTGAGCAGTACTGAAGCAGTATTGAGAGTTCTAGAGAAAATAGGACATTGGCAGAAACCTAGTAAAAGTGCAAGATCTTTACAGGGAATATACAGCTACGTCCTGTGCACCTGATTACTAGATTGCCTTTAATAGTTTGGTGCTAATGAAACTGAAGCTTCATTCATAAAGCACCAATGGCTGCAACAGCATCCTTATGCAGACATTAAACCAGCAATGAGCTTTGCCGTGCCCATGGACGCTCTGCAAGGTTTTATTTTTGGTACACTGTGAAATGCTGACTGCCATGGACTTAGGATATCCCCACCCCACCCCTACCAAAGGCATCTACTTTGAAATACATGCAGCATTTTAGCTGTTTGCTGCTATTTTTCTGTCAGCTCAGTAATCATTAGATTTAAAACTGCCACTTTTTATGGACAGTGACTTTTTCTGCTTTGCTGCTTCTGTTTTATTGCTAGCCATGCACATACAACAATATTCATTTCATTAATAAAAGAATATTGGTGTATATTGTGCCTCTTAGAACATCCATTATTCATATTAGCTACAGGACTGGAGTGAGGGCAGTGCCAGCGAGGAAATGCAGCTGTTCATGCATTAATTTAACACAGCCCTTTTCTTTTTCCGCTCTCATTCTGTAACACATCTTTACAGGTTGCTGGCCACTTTGGAGATGCTCTGTTAGCAGCACCAGCAATCAACATCCCTGCTGAACTATGGATATATTATGCCTTATTGTTACATTAACTTTGAATACGTAAAATATCATTCATCACCTCATTTTATTCTACTTCTGTTAGCACCAATTTGATAACTTCAATATACTACAGTTGCAAATGACTATCAGCAGAACAGATACCAGCAGCTCCAAAGTGTCTGGCCCTTGTTTTGCCTATAACCTAGCTGCTGTACTTAATTTTTAAAATGAGGAGGAAGATTGGGGTCAAGCTTGCTTAGCTTCCATGTCATTCTCCTAAATCCAAGATGAGCAAAGGACAGTCCTAGTTACTAACCAATGAAGAAAAGGCAATCTGCACATTCTCAGAGACTTTTCTCCTGCTGTATAATTGGTTCATGGGTTTCAGGCTCAACCCTAGCACTTAAACTGGGCTAAAATTAAGCTCACCTTGTCAGATCATATGTAGGATAC
Source organism: Shinisaurus crocodilurus (assembly GCA_021292165.1). Lineage (NCBI taxonomy): Eukaryota > Metazoa > Chordata > Lepidosauria > Squamata > Shinisauridae > Shinisaurus > Shinisaurus crocodilurus. Next base: position 258,254,575 of record CM037878.1, on the reverse strand, counting down.
AAAATCATATTCAGGAACCAGTGCTTACTGCATGGCAAAACAAAATATTCTGCAAGATGTCCATCAGCAAAATATATCATGCAACTGTAATTAGATGCAATAATTCACATTTGTTTAGTAGAGAGTGAATACAGATTCTATTCGGCAGCAACAGAAGTGGTAAGCATTTCAGTCATAATAGTTCCACCAAAGTTACACTAGGTACTCTACTCATTATCCAATGGTGCAGCTGTGAACATAGAGTGGTAGGAGGGATCAGCTGCTTGAGTACTGACTTGCTGTAGGAAGAGGCATGGAGCTGGCAGAAAGAACCGTGGGAAGTAGCCTGAAACTGTGAACCTTTATGCATCTTATCACCAAGAAACTTCATCCAGTGGGCCTACGGTAATTTAAAACTTCCTTCATTTCATCTTAAGGCTGTTATAAACTGCAGAGCTTGGAACATAGATTTCATATAGAGTTGGAAGGAGCCTACAAGGCTATCGAGTCCATGAATAGCCTTCCCTCTCTCCTCCCTGTTTTGAGTTCTGGAGAACTCAAAATCTTATTTGTTACTCTGTGATATGTTAGTTGGTCTCAATAAAGGGCCCACTAAATTACAAGTCCTTTGGTAATCTCTAAACTAGACTACTGCAATGCACTCTACATGTGGCTGCCCTTGAAGACTGTTCAGAAGCTGCAGCTTGTGCAAAATCCAGCAGCCAGACTAATAACTGGAACCAGGAAGTCTGAGCACATAACACCAGTTCTGGCCACTTGCATTGGCTGTCTATATGCTTCCAAGCCTGATTCAAGGTGCTGGTCTTAACCTATAAAGCCCTACTCAGCTTAAGACCGCAATACTTGAAGGAATGCCTCTCCCAGCCACAATCTACCTGGATACTATGCTCAACATCTGGGGCCTTTCTCCGACTGCTACCTCTGAGGGAAGCTCTGTTGGTGGCAACAAGGAAGAGGCCTTTTTTGTGGTAGTCTCCCAATTAACAAGCTCCCCACTGAGGCCCGCCTGGCACCAACTTTGATATCCTTTCAGGGATGTTGAAGAGTCCTTGGCCTCGAGTCACGAGTCGAGTCACGAGTCTTTGGACCCGAGTCTCGAGTCCGAGGTCCAAAATGGTGACTCGAGTCCCGAGTCCCGAGTCCCTCCCAAAGCGGTAGCCCATGGAGGGAGCGGGAGGGTCTCCACGAGAGAAAGAAGAGCTGCCCTTCCTCCCACGGAGACCCTCCCGCTCCCTCCATGGGCCGCCGCCGCCACCACTTACCGTCACGAGTCCTCCCTGGGCTCGTATTTCTCCTGCGGCGGTGCGGAGTGTTCTCCGCGCTGCTCGAGTTGCCACTGCCGCCTCGCCTGCTTCCCGTGCTGCCACTCACCTTACCACCGCCGCCTCGCCATTGCACGCCACGCCACCTCGCCGCCCACCTCACCACAACCACTGCCGCCGCTGCCTCACCATTGCACGCCGCCTCGCCGCTTGCATGCCGCCGCTCACCTCACCACCGCCGCCTCGCCATTGCACGCCGCTTCACCGCTGCCGCTCACCTCACCACCACCACTGCTGCTGCCTCGCCATTGCTCGCCGTGGCCGCTCATCTCCCCACCGCCTTGCCATTGCATGCTGCTGCGCCTCCCGCGCTGCTCCCGTCGCGTCACTTCCGCCGTGCCGGAAGTGACACGACGGGACCAGCATGGAGGCGCAGCGCGTGCATGGCAGGCGGCGGCGAGGAGCGGGCCGGTGCGGCGTCGCGAGGCAGCGTGCATGCCGATCAGGCCAGCCAGCGGGTGTCGGCGGTTCGAGCCTGGATAGAAGGGGGGGCGCGAGCCGGCGCCATAGCGAGGCGCCGTGGTGGGTGCGTGCGTGTGCAGCACCGGCGGCGTTTGTAAGAGACCCTGTGGGCGCGGTGATGGCTCCGGAAGTCTTGACTGCCAGAGTCCCGGCTCGAGTCTCGAGTCCCATTCGCTCCGCCAAGAAGGGACGCGGCTCTGACTCGGCGAGTGGAGGGGGGATGCGCCGACTCCTGAGTCCAGGTCGGCACAGCGCCGAGCCCCCTCCCCAGATGGATCCTTTGTCGCGCTCTCTAGTGCCAGGCATTGACAGGTCCCCCCCCACTAGCACTGGTGCGCTTGGGGTTGTGTCAGCTTTCAACAGCCGTCGAAGTTGTATAAACTTATTCTTAGCTATTTAAGTCATTTCTAAATTTGGTTTTCAAATTTTAGTAGAAATTTTTTTATTATGTTTTTATTGTTTGTTTTTTATATTGTATTTTATTGTATTTTATAATTGTTGTAAACCAAGCTTTGGCTATTGGGTAGTATAGAAATAAAATAAATAAATAAAATAAAGCCATCCAGTGCCTGTTGTAATTGTTTTTTCTTTGCTGATAAAATTGCTCAGACAGGATCCAACGCTGATAAAATTGCTCAGACAGGATCCAACTTGGCTACTTCTGGTTTAGAAAGTGCTAGAGCTTTCACTTAAGTCCAGAAAGGGTATTTAAAAAAAAGGGTATAAAAATCATGCTTTTCTGATTTAACTTAGCATCAACACCATCATCATAGATGGGAGACTTTGACGTGGTGTCTTGACCAAGCTCTTTTTGGGTCTCATAGAGCACACAAGTGCCTATGAAAAAGAATGTGTAGTAATTATTATTTTGAGCCACAATTATTATTTCCTTTTAAAATAATCAGTACAGCTCTCATTGTCATTTTATAGTGGAAAGTTTTCTATGCATTTACTATATTATTTTCATTAGACTTTAGGGAAGATAACTGAACAGAACACAGTGCAAGCAATCAACTCTTTTTTTAAAAAAGTCACTGCATATCTGCACTTGCCTCTAATATTCATGCCTACCAAAATCAAAACAATAGAATGAGGCTATCAGAATGAGGTCAAAGTGACATTAAAATTCAGATGTTAAATATGTTAAAAGTAAGGTTGTTCAAGGATGGTTAAATACTGATATATACTTGTTCAGTGAGGTGTAGGAAATACAATGAAAATGTGAAGGGTTACAAAAATCCTGTCAGTTCTTTTTCTCAAGAGAACATTGTTTTTCCTTCATTGTCTTTCTTATTTTTCCACATGTTTAGCTTTCTTACTGTGTCTTTTTCTCTCCTAAAAAGGGCAATAGGGTGTACCAGCACAAAATCTGTTCTATATCTGTGAAATTGTTACAAACGACATGTTCAAAAATATCACGAATGGTATGGGTCTCCCAATACTGCATCAATGTAGACTACACATGGAAATACCAATACTCCCTACATTGGAAAACAACAGAATTTTCTCTACACACAGAAATCAAGTACATTGGGGAGAAGGCTACACTAAAAATTTCCACCCCCTTCCCACGAAATGCTAGTCTATGATTAGTATGGGTGGACAAATCTGTCAATTTTAGTTTCACACAGTTTCTCATTTTTCCTACTTTAATTTCATTTTGCAAGTTTCCAGATCAGTTTAGGATTCTTTTTAGATCCGATAATTTGGATGCATTTTCGTCCATATGTCTCCTAATTGCATTTTTGCACGCAATTTTCCAGACTACAATGCATTTTTGTACGCTATTATCATCAATGTATGCATTCTTTGTACACAATTTCCCTAATATGCCTTTTTATCCACATTTCTTGATTGGAGAGCTTCATTGCAAAATTCAGAAAGGTGTGAATATTGAAGTTACAGTTCATGTATTGGTTCAGGAAGTGCAACTTATCTAAGTTTGCATTAAAATGCAAACCAAACAAATTTATCCCACATCCCTAAGAGCTGAGTGTTTTTAATATGGTAGAACATTTGGTCCCCCATTTATATTCTGATGTGGTACATCCTACAAGGGTATTTCTAAATGTTTAGTTTAAGTCTGATGTGGATGTTCCAAAAGTTCTGCATGCCTTCTGATACATATATCAAATTCTAGTGTGCATGAAAGTAATAATCATTTCAATGGAAACTATAGATCCAATGAAATGAAGGAGAAACTATTATTATTTCAGGCAGGAAAATCTCTGGCATCCAAAGCAGGTCACTATAGTATAGAGCATGAGTAAATGTGGTAATGTTTGGGACCTAAACAGGATGTTTAAATGGGATGTCAACATTTTTTTCAAATTAATTATCAAGCAATTAAGTATGCAGTTGCTGGCTGGGGACTGCTGGGAGTTGTAGGACTTTCCACCCCTGTCTAAACATGCATGGGATTGCACCCAAAGTCTGTTTTCTATATTAAACAAAACCAGTTACCGGTATATAGTTGTACCACTTGCACAGCAACTTTTTACACTAATGTACTGTAATCCTAAAATGTTTGCTTAATATATATTCTACGGTCTTAGTGGCACTTCTTACTGCAAGCCCAGTGCGTCTCATTTTGGGGAGGGCCCACAGCTTAGTGGTAACTATGCTGGCTCAGCTTGTCTGAGTGTGGAAAGCTAAGCAGGGTCAGGCCTGGTTATCGCTTGGATGGGAGACTACTCCTCTAGTTTCCTGCATTGAGCAGGAGGTTGGACTTGATGGCCTTGTAGGCCCCTTCCAACTCTATGATACTATGATATCCTGTTATATCCTATGATATGCCTAAATCCAAGGAGAATTCTTGGCAACTTCAGTTAATGGATCTCAGGTAGCAGTGGGACTGGAGAGCCACTGCCACTGAGAGCATAGTATACAGTACTGGGTTAGATGGCTCAAAGGTCTGACTCAATATTAGACAGCTACATATGAAAAGAAAGGCTACTTTACTTAAAATACCAAAGGCAGTTGCTTTGTTCATTGATCACTGCTTATGACCAGTTATGTACAGTCATATTAGACATAGCACTTTATAAAGACTGTGGTTTACCATAATACAAGGCTTGTTGTTCAAGAAACATACACAAAACACAGAAAGCCTGAGAAATAGGGATGGAAATGAAGTTAAAAAAACAACAACACCAGCAGACACATAAAATGAATATTTGCCTTAAATCATGGACAAAGATTATTGCTACTTCATATGTTACAAAATCCCTCCATGGGAGACAATCCTGTGTAGGGGTTAATATGACAATGACACCCATCTTTTAACTGATTCTGTGAGCACACTCTAGAAAGTCACCATTGGTCACCATCTTCATGTACTGTGCAACCTAGAAGATGATCATATGCTTGGATTTTTCATAATGTGCACATACAGCATACATATACCGGGAAGCAATTGGGTATGGCTTCCCAAGACGATCCACAAGGTGTATGCATGGAGTGAAAAGCTAACATGTGCAGCCACTGTGTGAACAGCATGCAAGTTGCATGTTCATGCCTTCAGAGATTTTCCTTCCATGTAGTAGTTTGTAATGTTTAGAGCCAGCTGTTCTAACACATATGCTGCAAGATGCGATACATGCTTAGCTGTCTGGGTTGACCTACGGCAACAAGGGTGACTTACAACCCAAAAATAAGCCACCGTGACAAACCTGTCCCAGGTTCGCACGACACGACAATCCACCTTGGCTTATAAGCCACAGTGGGTTGTCTGGTCGTGCAAACCCAGTCTCGATTTTTAAAGAAGCTCATATTGAAGCTCCTATCGTAACCAAAAAGATAGTGTGGTGTAGTGGTGAGAGTGTAGGGCTGGGACTCCGGGAGATCCGGGTTCTAGTCCCCGCTCAGCCATGAAACTCACTGGGTGACTTTGGGCCAGTCACCGACTCTCAGCCTAACCTACCTCACAGGGTTGTTGTGAGGATAAAATGGAGAGGAGGAGGAGGATTATGTAAGCCGCCTTGGGTTCCTTGCAGGAAAAAAGGCGGGGTATAAATATAATAAATAAAAATAAATAAATAAATAAATAAAAATAAAAAAGCTTCAAGTGTGAACTCTCTCCTCATTTTGTTTTACCTACTCTTCTCATCCCATGATCGTATTGCGACTATGATTAATGGAAAGTAATGGATAGCATGCATATTTGTTGCGAGAACAAGGATTTATGTTATCACATTTATTCACATCTAATGCCAGTACTGGGTATATATGTCAAATGTCTTTTAGATTAGGTTATCTCTAAAACATACCTGTTGTCCAAAATTGGGGAGTAGAGTGGCCATGCAAATATCTGAGGCCAGTGGAGGTGAGACAACAACTTGAAACTTCTATGTCTCTCCCTTCCCCAACCCCCTTGAGTGCTAGGAGTCTGAGGAAGAGCCTGGAGACATCAGCAGGAAGCCCTGCTCAGTAACGGACTCTGCCATCCTGGTTGTCTATTTTATTGTGTTTTAAATATAGTGCAAGCTTCCTCAAGAACTTTTCAGTTAGTAGTAAAACCAACAAAGAATCTTGTGGCACCTTAAAGAATTTAAATGAATTTATTATGATATAAGCTTTCATGAATTACAGTACACTTCATCCATGAAAGCTTATGACATAATAAATTTGTTAAGTCTTTAAGGTGCCACAAGATTCTTTGTTGTCTGCAACAGACTGACACAGCTACCCCTCTGGATTCAGTTAGTAGGATGCATGCAGTTCTTTCCAACAAACAAACAAACAAACAAACAGACAGACAAACCAAATGAGAGCCAGTGTGGTGTAGTGGTGAGAGTGTTGGACTGGGACTAGGGAGATCCGGGTTCTATTCCCCGCTCAGTCCATGAAGCTCACTGGGTGACTTTGGTCCAGTCACTGACTCTCAGCCTAACCTACCTCACAGGGTTGTTGTGAGGATAAAATGGAGAGGAGGAGGAGGATTATGTAAGCCGCCTTGGGTTCCTTGCAGGAAAAAAAAAGGCGGGGTATAAATATAATAAAAAAAATAAAATATATATATAGACCTGGTTCACACGCAGCAACAATTCTTGGGTTGTTTAACCCAGGGATTGTTGGGGCCAAGCAGCAGCAAGTGAGCTGCCTTCTGCGCAGTTGTCACTTCTGCTTTCAGTCAAGAATTATTGTGGTGTCTGAACCTGGAACTCTGGGTTGTTTAGGGGTACACAATCCAGAGTTAACCCAACAATCATCCATGGTTTGTTGTCAGGTGAACTCTGGGTTTTTCGGGTTTTTCAGACTTGAGTCCATTTCCAGACAAATGTGCATGATCAATTTCTAACACATGCAATCAGAAAAATGCTGATTAAAGAGTTAACATATCTGACACACAGATGACATGATAAACATTGGTGAAATGGCTTATACCAAAGAAGGAAAATTAAGTATTTCTTCTACTCCATTGCAAAGCACTCACTCTGATTTTTTAAAGAGGAGGAGGAGGAGGAAGCAGCATCAACAGCAACTTCTGGATAAGTATTAGGAGGAACACAATGGGTGCGTTCACATGACACACTAAGCCACCCTGTGAATAAGCTACGTAGTGCAGGTTGTTCACGGAACCACCGACAGCGTGCTGGACAGATGATCGGGCTCACCGTGGCTTGTTCTTCCCCTCCTTCCCACAAACTCTTCCAGCTGGTATCCCAGTGTCCTTTGCAGCAGAACCAATCTGGTCTCCCCCTCCCCACTCCGATTGCTACCCCTTTTCATTCACCACTGGTTTTTGTTTTTTAATGAGTTAGGAGCTTTAAAAAAGCACGATTGAGGTTGTATACTTTTGTTCAGACCCTGAAAATTGCACAACTGTGTTCGTCATTTTTAATTAATATTAATTTTTTGTCAGTCTTTCCCAGATGCTCAAGTGTGCGCATATGGCTGTTTGATATGTGTAGCCTTGCCTTGTCAATGGCCTTGTAAGTTTCAGCTGTCAATGGGAGGTGAAGTGGAATAGGTTACATGGAAATTGACAAGGCAAGACTGCATATAGGCTAATTTGCGCACAGTTAACAACTGTCAGTTCCCTAGCTGTCAACTGAAAATTAAAAGGGAAAAAACAGCAAAAGTATGGGGGGGGTGGGGGGAGTGGGGGGGACAATATCATCCCCTTAGCAATGTAATTCTCTGGCTTTAAGTGTTGAACTGACAGTTCTTGGTGCCCTCCACCTTTTCAGCACTTCCCCGAGTCTCCAGCTGTTACAGAAATGGGTGAGATTAACTGCCCCTCTTTTCAAGTCTCCTTTCCAGAGCACTTACTGCTATGGTTACTGCAGTTCTCTGACAGTTATAAAAATGCCTATTTTTTTTTTGACTGGGAAATAGACACAAACGTAATGGCTGGAAAGTAAATGGAGGGGAAATTTTAATGTAGATGTGCATATTTTTCCTCCATTTACTGCCCTGCCCTTAAGTTATCATAAATTTCCCCTCCATATACTTGCCAACTATTAAATGTATGCATATTTACCAGTCAAAAACAATGTGCAAATATTTCTGACATTTTAAAAAACAAACAAACTTAGAGGTGACAGAATGGGACAGAACAACGGGATGCCTAGCACAGGAGTACTTACACCTGCCCCGCAATGGGCCACCATTCACTCGGCCCCATTCAGCCTCCTCCTCAGACTTTTTAAAAAGAACTGTCCTGGGACCCGCAGTAACTGCAGCAGTAAGTGCTCCGAATAGGGGGGGAGGTGGTTAATATTATTATTTATTTATTATTATTTTCATTTCTATACCACCTAATAGCCAAAGCTCTCTGGGCGGTTAATATCTCCCCTTTCTGCAGTAGCTGGAAACTCGGGGAAGTGTTGAAATGGTAGAGGACAGTGAGAACAGGCCTGTTGCTCACGCTGGCTCAGCTTGTTTGAGTGTGGAAAGCTAAGCAGGGTCAGGCCTGGTTATTACTTGGATGGGAGACCCCTCCTCTAGTTTCCTGCATTGAGCTGGGGGTTGGACTCAATGGCCTTGTAGGCCCCTTCCAACTCGATGATCCTATAAACTGTCAGTTTAACACTAAAAAGTCAACGGATTACATTGCTAAGGGGGTGATATTGTTGCCACCCCCTTTTGGTTCATCTACTTTTGCCACTTTCCCCCCTTTACTTTTCAGTTGACAGCTAGGCAATTGACAGTTGACAACTGTGTGCAAATTAGCTTATACAGCAATACCTTGGATTGTGAGCATAATCCGTTCCGGAAATGTGCTTGTAATCCAAAACACTCGTATATCAAAGCGAAATTCCCCATAGGAAATAATGGAAACTCAGATGATTCGTACCTTGGGGGGGGGGGCACCTCGCCTCTCTGCGCAGGCCCCCCCGATGATCAATTCTCCACGGTGTGGAGGGGCTCTCCGCCCGCTCTCTGCGCTACTCGAGCCGCCCATGTGGCTCCACGGGGAGGCTCGGCGCAGCCGCTTGATCTGCCAGCACCTCACCCTTCTGTTTTGCTGGCTCCAGGGCCAGCTCTCCGTAGAGGGGTGGCGCCGGCTTTTGCTGGCTCTCTCCATCTGCTGGCTCCCAGGAGGAGCGGCGTGGCCACTCGCTCGGCCGGCGCCTCGCCCTGCTGCGCCGGTTCCCGGGAGGCTGCTCGCTCTGCGGGTGCCTCGCCCTGCTGCGCCGGCTCCCGGGCAGCTCCACACTACGTGGAGGGGCGACGCAGCTCGTTTTGCAAGACCTCGCTCGTTTATCAAGTCAAAATTTATTTAAAAATTTTGCTTGTCTTGCAAAACGCTCGCAGACCGGGTTACTCGCAATCCAAGATATTACTGTATGCCAGTGATGGCGAACCTTTTTGAGCCCGAGTGCCCACACTGCAACACAAAACCAACTTATTTATTTCAAAGTGCCTGAAATTTGGCAGGAAGGAGGAGGGGGCACTAGCTAATCGCGCCCCGCTCTGTCTCAGGGCATGGCTCTTCACCGGGCGTGCAAAGATTTGGGTGCACACGCGCTGTGCTTCTGAGCTGTCTGTTCAGTTAGAAGGAGGGCTGGGTGCCTGCACAGTCCGCTTCTGGGGGTGGAGATGTTGGAGTGTACCTGCCTGTGGAGGCCAGCGAGGAATGAGTGGAGAGGATGGAAACCCGATGCTGAATGCAGAAGGGGACGGTCTTTTCGCGATCTGGCGACCAATGGCTCGAGTGCCCACAGGGAGGTCCCTGCGTGCCAGCTGTGGCACGCGTGCCATAGGTTCTCCATCACTGCTGTATGCAGTCTCGCCTTGTCCATCTGTTACCTACTCCACTTCCCTATGAAAGGTGAAACTTACAAGGTCATTGATGAAGCATGACTACACATATCAGACAGCCATAGGTGTGCACTTACGCACTTGTAAAAGACTGAAAATACTATTAATAATTAAAAAGTAATGAACACATTTGCACAATTTTCTGGGGCTGAAAAAAGAAAGGTGGCGAACCAGTGACGGTTGCTCCAAAGTGCCGCTTGGGCATTGGTGGAGGGGCTGTCACTGGCGGCGGCCCGGGGAAGATTGCAAAGAGCAGCTCACTAGCCAATCCCTGTAACCCACGATGGATTCAGTCTCCAGGGTTCGGACAACATGATAACCCATTGTGGATGGAACAAGCCCTAGAAGAAGCCATGGGCTGTCAGGGTGGCTTGTTCCAAATAAGCCACCCTGCAGGAAGTGGTCTCAGTTCGGATGACACAACAACCCGCCATGGCTAGTTACCCACAATGGGTTGTTGAGTCATGCAAACCCAGTCTATTTCTTCTGGCCTAGTCTACTGCAGTATAATCTATGCATTGCAGTTAAATTATATAAAGAAAGATACAGTAATACCATGGATTGCAAGCATAATTCGTTCCGGAACCGTGCTTGTAATCCAAAACACTCTTATATCAAAGCGAGTCTCTGGCGGGCGTGAGCGGGGCCGATTTTGGCCCGCTACGCCCGCTCGAGGCGAGCGGTTACATCCCTACGTTGTATTTCAAGACGTTGCTTGTTTATCAAGTCAAAATCTATTTTTAAAAAATTGCTTGTCTTGCAAAACACTCTCAGACCAAGTTACTTGTAACCCATGGTATTACTGTATCTAATTTACTGTAAACGCTTGCGATGACTGCTGCCACCATTATGCTAATGAAGGTAAAATTTGCAAGATTTCTTTTCAATGCACTCCATTGAAAGCATATCCTTTAAAGGAAACTCATTTGACAATCTTCAGCTGAAACCCATTGAAACATATCAACCAGACCTGATGAACATATATACTAAAATATACGAAACAGTTACTGAATCGATGAACGATTGATTGATTGATTGATTGATTTAAACAGGGAAGGCTTAACATCCATTTCTGTAGCAAATTATATGTTTTTAACAGGAAACATAATTGCAGGTAAGCATCCCATTTTTCAGTTGGCAAGAACTCACAATCACAATCCTATCAACATTATACATTGTAGGATAATACTAAGGAGAGAGGGAGATCCATCCATGCAATATAGTTTTAGAAAATCTACTACTTTTTTTTTTTTTAAGGTAACAAACATGTGCATTACTTTGAAAACACAAGCTTATCAGCACACATACAATGCATTATATTTCACTGAACTGGGAGAAGCTTCTAAGTACTATGTTATGCCAATGCATTGTTAAATCTATAAGGTAAGGATTGTGGTTGGGAGGGAGGATTTTAAAATGACAGTATATAATTTCAGATTTCGTAGAGAAAAGAAATATAAATGTATATACATAGCTGTTGATATCCTGTTGCTATTTCATGTGCCAAAACCAGAAGAGCACAGGATATAATAGATGCCTTAACACCATAAACATAAAAGATAATATTGCTCGAGCACGTCCATTTTATTTTTCTGTATACACTGTCCTTTTAACTATAGGGATAACTTGATACCGATCATGTGCAATGAAGAAAAAGCTTGCAATGTCAGTGTGAATAATGGGTGAAGAAAGGGAATGAGGGGTGGTGGTCGCATCTCAATCAAGATTAAAATGAAACTGATAAAGCAGCATATGGACTGGATAACAAATTTAAAAAAAAACATGTTTATTCACTGAAGGAACTGGTTAATGGAGACTGCCAGCACGTTGCCATGGAAACACTGACTGTTAGAGCTGTACCATCTCATACCTTATCCAATACATTCCTGGTTGTTGGTAGTAGTCCAAAGACCCTGATCTCTTGATGGTAAACCCGTGGTCCAGCTGAGCAGAGAGAAACGGGGCAACTCAGTGGATCGACACATTATGCCAGAGAATTAAGACCTCCAGACCAAAACTGTTCCTTATTTAGTGCACATTTATTGTTCAGTTTCACAAGGTAGTACTCTAACATTCTAATAAATAAATAAATAAATAAATAAATAAATAAATCTATGGACTGGAAATGGGAAAACAAGAAAATGAACAAATAATAAGAAGAAACTAGCTCTAATGACTACCTTGCTAAATTAGAATCTTATTTACTTTCAATGGAGATACCAGTAACTTGCAACAGAATGCATTTATTTCAACCTCTGACAAATAGATTGGTTGCAGAGAAACACAAGTAGGCTGTCTTAGGTTCCATGTAAGTATTTCTCCCTGTTTTGCAATAAAGGGTGTTTCTTTCTTCTTTTTTTAAAAAAACCCCCAAAAACCAATTGTAGCATTCCTAGGACCAGAATAGACCAGATTACACAATGATTAAGTTATGCTTCTTCATATCTGTGGAAATGTGCAAAGATGAAAAGAATCACAGTTTGACATTTCCATCAATCTTTGTAACCAGGCTTTTGGTTAAAAAATGGCTTTAATCTCGGAGACAAGACCTACTTAGGAGCCCAAGTTAACTGTGTATTATTGCACCATACACATTAAGCATAAAAATAAATGAGTACAAGGTTGCATTGCAATAATAATAATAATAATAATAATAATAATAATAATAATAATTTTTTAAAAAAATTCTAACGTACCAAAATTCAAGACATTATCTTAATTTTTTTTTTTTGAGGGGGGGTATCTTGTTATATATGCAACTGAAGAAGGAAGCATATACTCCATTTAGTTTTGCAGTTGCACTGAGACTGGGATAGCAACAAAGGGTGTTATTTTTCTAACCTTTCCACAGTGTATTGACATATAGCTGGGGCACCACTTAACAGGTAATTAAATGCTATTTTAGTGCAGAAAGTCCTTCAGAGAGAGAAAGAGAGAGAGAGAGAAAAAGGCATACTGTGCAGTTTGATATTGGAGAATGTTATAATGTTTACATGTAAATCTATAAAAAGGGGTTGGGGGAGCTGTTTCTTTTTGTTTGCTGCATTAGAAGTATAATGCCCTGACACAATGACAAAAGTTTGCAATTTAAATTATAAGTGGCAGTTTGGTACATTTCCAGATAACAGCTATTTACACTTGTAGCTCACATCTTGGCTCTGAATCCACAAGACATGAAGGAAAACATTTGCTTTGTTTATTTTGTTTCACTAACCTCTGTTTTGTCTTATATTTTAAAACATCCCAAATTATTGAACACTTCCTGTTGAAAATGCAAGGCCCTTCTGGTGTCTGCTCTTCCCTAGAAGACTGATCTGCTACTGCCATCTACTGGAGATGATGCCGTTTTAATTTCGCAGACACGACTAGGGCTCAAGCGTTTACTATCTGGATTTGCTGGGTTTTGTAATAAAAATCTTTTAACAATTAACTACTCCAAATCTAAAGTTATGGTATTTGCAAGGAGGAAGGTTAGATACTCTTGGTTCATGGATAATAGCAGGCTTGATCAAGTTGACTCCTACAAATATCTGGGTATTTGGTTTCACGAGGCAACAAACTGGAGAGTTCAGGCAAGACGTGCGAAGGTTAAAGCTGAACAAAATTTGGGTGCTATATTACGGTTCTTTTTTACTAAAGGTGGGAATTTCATTCCAGCTGCTACCCGTGTTTTTCAAGCCAAAATAGTATCTCAGATTCTTTTCGGAGCCCCTATCTGGTTCCTTGGCCTCAAAGACTCTCTTGAAGGTGTTCAATCCTACTTTCTAAGAGCGATATTTGGCATGCCCAAGTGTGTGGCTAGTGCTGTTCTCTATCTGGAAGCTGGCCTTAATTCTCTCGGCTGCATGGCTTGGATACATTCTATTCACTTTTGGCTTCGCTGCTGTTCTCTGCTTAAGCTTAACTCTTTTGCATTCCAGGTGATGTTAGATTCCCATGTGTCTGCTTGGAACAAAGCAGTGGTGGAAAAGGTTGTCTCAGCCGGGCTGTCACCCTCCTACTTGTTATCCATGCCTTGGGAGAAAGCTAAATTTCTTGTTAAGCAAAGATTAATTGACATCGACTTCCAAGAGCTCCATGGAGCGGCTCAGGGCCCATGCTCCCCCTTGTCGATGGGTCTGTCAGACCTTTACTCTACAAATGGGATGCTATACTTAGATTGGTTATCTATTCCAAAATATAGGAGGGCGTTTTCCTTGGCTCGATTTAATGTTCTACCCTCCAAACTTTTGGATGGTAGATTCAATAAAATCCCAATGGAAAACAGGTGTTGCGCCTGCAATAATGAGGAGGTGGAAACTGTTGCACATGTCTTTTTTAATTGCAGCTTCTATCGAGGGGCTAGAGAAAACATAATACATCCAATCACCCAGACTTTCCCTGGACGATCCTCAGAGTTTCTTTTGTCCACTCTGCTTGACGGCTCAGATAGCTCAATTACCAAGAAAGTTGCAAAATTTTTGAATATTGCTATTGTGACTAGGCCTTTTATGCTTGTCTGATTCTGGTTTTATTTTCTAAGTTTTTATTTGAGTGTATAAATAAGAGCTGGTGTATCTTGTTTGTATTGTATTGTTTTACGTATTGGTGTGGTCGGTAGACCGTAAATAAAATATTCATTCATCTACTGGAATACTAGTGTAATGAGCTTGCAATACAGAGCAGCCAACTTTCGAAGAGATTTCAAACCAAAACATTTATCCATTTGAATTTTCAAATTATCTTAATGGGGAGAAGAATTTGGCATTAGGTATTTACACCCATTTTTTTCTCTGTTTGCTAAACTCAACCTCCGACTTACTTGAAACAACACGGGCAGTATTCATTGTGACACTCCCGCCAATGTAAATTATGTTGTGCTAGCATAAATGACCTCTAGCGCCGGGCCAATAGTGCTTGCCGCCGGCACAATGGGACACTGATTGCACCGGCAAGCGCAACTGGCATTGCATGAGAGGTCGTTTGTGCTCGCGTGGTGCAATTTACGTTGGCGGGAGTGTCGCATTGGATGCTGCCCCATAAGCTAACGAAACAGGTTACAAATACCACCTAGAGCAGTGTTCTCCAACCTTGGATCCCCAGATGTTTTTGGCCTACAACTCCCAGCATGCCCCAGACAGCGTAGCCAGGTTATGCTGGCTGGGGCATGCTGGGAGTTGTAGGCCAAAAACATCTGGGGACCCAAGGTTGGAGAACACTGATCTAGAGGAAAGCAGAAAACCAAATAATAAATGAGGAGTCTAAGCAACAGCTTGCTTGCTTGTTTCCTCAGCTCCTAAGGAGTGGTGCAATTCCCAGTTCACTTTAGGCAGCACACTGGGGGCAGCTCACATCATGCGCAAGTTCTCTGCATTCCTCCCGCCCCCTTTGATGCCTTTCATAACTGTACCCAGTCACTGTGAGTTCTGTGCACAAAAAGGGTGGGAAATGCATGGCCCTGCAGATACTGGTAGACTACAATGCCCATCAGCTCCAGCCAGCATAGCCAATGGTAAGGGATGATGGGAGTTGCAGTCCAACAAGGTCTGGAAGGATGCGCATTCTCCTTCCCTTTCATAGAGAAATGTAACAGTGTGAGCTGGCAGTGTGAGTAATGGGAAACACTCATGGCAGGTCTGCTGATACATCTGCAATTAAAGAGACATTGTGGGAAGTTCTGTGTTAAATGCAACCATAGCAGAATGTATGCTTACTATTATTTATTTATTTATTTTATTATATTATATTTATACCCCGCCTTTTTTCCTGCAAGGAACCCAACTAACAATGGGGTGAGAATTCAAAGCAGGGGTGCTTGCCTGTGCTAGCACCACTGCTCAAATTCTCGTGCGCAGAATCAAGGCAGGCCCAGCCTGCTCTGCCCAGGCTCTTCTGCCTTGATTCAGCTCCTTCCACATTCCCTCTGTTACCCCACATCTTCCTCACCCAAGAGAAAGACCTCACCTTGGGGGGCGGGGGCTGATGTAGCAGGTGGCAGAGGACTCCAGAGGCCCCCTGGCATCTCCTCCTTCCCATACGGAAGTAGGCAGGGCCTTCTTCTGCTGCTGGGGATCAAACCCCCCGTGAGCCTTGGTGGCACAAGATTCTGCTGGAGCATATTATTAATTCACTTCTGTCCAGGAAGGAGGAGGGAGTCCTCTGCCAACGGTTACATCAACTCCTTCCCCAACATGAAAAATATTTTCCCTTGGCAGGGGGTGCAGGACAGCAGCAGGAGAAGGAGGGAACCAGGCCTTCTCAAGTGTTCCTTGCGTGGAACATTCAAAGGGCTTGGTTGATTTCTGGGGCAGGCCCCATGCAGCTTGCCTACCACTAACCTGTTACAGCCGGGCTAGGCAACCTGGTGCCTTCCAGATATTTTGGACTACAACTCCCATAAGCCCCAGTCAGCAAGGCCAAGGGTCAGGGATTATGGCAGTTGTAGTCTACATCTGGAGGGCACTAGGTCACCTACCCATGTGGTACACTGCAGCATCATTCTCTACGCAGTTCTCTATCTGGGTTTGAGAAGGGAGGGACTGTGTGGACGGAAGCTTTATGAGTAATCTAAAATGCATTTGGTTAGTTAATTAGTAAGGGTCAGTTTGAATCAGAGGGTCTTCAAGGTTAAGGTGATGTTCATAACTAGAGGTTGTGAGGGCGATTTACCAAATTTCAGCGGCGGTGCCACATCTGGGCAGCAAATTGCTGCTTGTTCCCATTGCAGTAGCAACCACTAGTCACATTGTGCAAGCGTTGGTTATGCTACTGCAACATCATTAGCTCCAGCTCTAGTGGTGGGCGCAACTATATACTACTCACTTTTGCTGAAGGTATTGAGAGTTATGGCCAAGTCGATATGTTTTAAGACTGATTGCAAACTCAGACCCTTCTCCTGAACATATTTTGATTGGTCCAGTGGCTCCATGACACATGCGGGCTACAACGAGTCCAGCAGAACTCTGTGCATATGGGAGCTGTCCCATTCACCTCATGTTCTGTGCATGATGGGAGTATGCATGGAAGAATTACAAGAGGAAAGGACAGCCCCAATGCATGCAGATTTGACTTTGGCACATCCAGAGCCCTCGAGAAGCTGCTAGAGCTAGAACCGGGACCCTTAGCTCTTTGCACCACTGCCCATGTGATGAACCACTAAATGGAGAAGCAGGTTGGAGTCACTCCTGGATTAGACTTAGCCAATCCAGGTGGTCCTTTGGCTTGCCCTACCAGGTCAGGCTGGGACTTTGCCAGGGCAATAGCACTCTCCATTTCACCTGCCATGTTGTAAGATCTAGTTCCTGGCTTCTAACTTCTGGTTCCTCGTGCTGTGGCTTCTCCTAAGAGCCACCACTGACACAACTGTATAGAGCACTGTGCCAGGGCCCTTATTCTGGGATGTAACTGTGTTGAAACCAGTGGGTCTTACAGCACAATCCCATGCATGTTTACTCAAAAGTAAACCCCGTTGTCCGCACAGGGTCTCAGCCTTAGTCAAATAATTGGTTTTGGTTGGACTTGGGTGTCATACAACTTAAACAGAGAAAAAAATATCTAGTTCACACAATTTGTGGCTCATGCTCTGCAGAGAGTTTAGCTATTCCTTTTATGCGTTTTACCAAATTACTTTGTATTCCTAAGAATACATTTGAATAACGAATCCCCCCCTCCCACTTTCAATTTTACTGAATCAATTTTTCTGAAAATAGGAGTATGGTAATTCTCTAGACAGTTGCAGGACACATCACATTTTCTCTTTCCCTCTCATCATCTACGTAGTTCTGGTGAGCCTCACACTACACTTTACTCCCTTAGCTAAAAGAGGGACCTCAAATAATTTAAGCAAAATGTTATCATCATGAGCCTTGTCTTTTGCCCACTTAAAACCAACACACAACAGTTTCTGAACGTACATAACGTAACGCTTTTAACACTCACAAACATTAACAGAAACTGAACAGTGAACCTAGGTAGAACAGTGAATTAACTGTGTAATTTATTTATTTATTTTAATATAAAGGGGTCCCATTTGTTCTTCTTAATTTCCAAACAGAAACGTGTTGTTGGTCAAATCTGTAGGGTAATGCCATTTTACTACAACTCTTTCAAGACATCTGTGTTCAGTTAAGCCATAATTGCCAGCCCTGTTCTTTAGTGATTGGAGTCAGTACCAGGTGGCAGTCAACCTCCAGTTTGAAACACTCAAAGAAAACAGCAACGAAGTGGTAGAAGAAAGTCCATTTATGGACTTGAAACCATTACTTTTATTTTTAAAGCATTTTTCAGGCTTCAGAGTGTAAACACTGAAGTGAAGAAAGCAGCATTCTTTGATACTAACTACTCTTCCCTATCTATAAAATCACAACTACAACCCTCAGGGAGAAGACTGTATGTTACTCTTACATCACGCACAAAATTCAGATCAAGGTGGGCATGGCTGCAGCCTTCTTTGATAAAAATTCTTACTCTCTCTAAGTTTGAAAGCTACTGTTTCATTTTCCAAAGAAGCTTTTAAAACTACCGTAGCTGCAATACTCAATTTTTATTTAGCCATATAGCATGTGAAGTGAAAAGTGCCTAGCTATGACCATCAAGAACTCTCATCAAAGTTTGTCACTCTGTTCTGTCTTAAATGTTTCAAACTGGCATATGGGATCTGAGAGAGAGATGACTACCACCACCAACACACCAGAAATGTCAACTGTCTTCCCCCCCACCTCCAAGCAGTAACACTCATTGAACATAATGCCTCTTGTACTTTTAAGTATCAAGAGGAGTTTATAGGCATGAGCAAAGTGTACCTTTACAAAGTCCACATGGAAAGGCAGCTTTAAACATTGTATCTAATATGTCAGATGTCCTCAAATCTGTCCTTAGCTTGTTTGTTTTGGCTGATTTAAAGAGAAGGCTAATTTGAGCCAGACCTCTTTTCTGGCACCAGATCAAGGATGGGCACTGTGCTGCATATACAGTCAGTGCAGATATATATTTAGGAATCTTCAGGACATCTTGGCTTCCCACTGTGTGTGCATGCAGTGCAACAGACACATGCATGATTGCCAAAGTGACCATCTATGCACAAGGCTCCCTGATATTTTTTTGTACAGCTTTTTTCATGAGTGAAGGCTAGGAATGTGGGAGGAATTTGCTCTGATGGTTTTGTTTTGTTTTTATTTCTTTACAGGTTTCTTCATTCTGCAGCCCACAGAAACCAACACGGATCAGATGCATTTTGTTCTGAAAATGCATACACTCCAGGACTTGCAATGCTTTCTATGGAACAAAAAACCCACATCCAATGAAATACTCACTTTTGAAAAGTGTGCAAAGAAAAATGCATACTTTTAAAAAATGTGCATAAACATGCTTTAGTCAATGGGTGGATGTGTACAAAAAATGCATACAATTTGAAAAATATAGACCAAAAATGCTCACTTAAAAAAAAAAACACGCTAAAAATTCTGTACAGATTTATGTCAGTAGAACAAATCTGCACAAAACCCACCATGGAGTGGACTCGACAGCGAAGAATAGCAGAAGGTCCACAGAACCAGACACGGCACATCTTTTCATGCCTAGTGAGGGTCAAAACAGATATTACTTTAAATCTGTATCTAGCAGCTACATCTTTTTATTACTCTTAAGCAGGCACAGAGGACCTGATCAGGATCTTAAAAACTGCCCAACCCCACACGCTGGGGCCCTGAAACAACCCCATCTCCTTGATCCCATTGTTCCTTGAGCACATAGGAGCTTTGCAGTAGGAATGTGTGAGGCAGCAAAACTCAAGCTCACCAAGGTCCTCTGAATTCCATCTCGAAGTTGATTCCAACTCGAGCCTGTACCAGATTGTGAACATTGTTTTTTTCTTTTCACATGAAAATCTGTGCGTATTTTTGTGTGTATTTTTCCAAATGTACACATCAATTGTACACATTTTTGAAATGTACCCATCCTTCTCCCATTGAGTAAAGCGTATTTGTGCTTGTTTTTCAAAAGTACGCATTTTTTCATGCACATTTTTCAAATGTACGCATCATGCTGTTGAACACATTTTTTGGGGGTCCATGAATCACATTGCAAGCTCAGAAATGTACGAACTTCAACCGCAGCTTGTGTCCGAGTCTGTGATCGGTCTGGAAGGTGTGAATGGGTAAATTCTGATCAAAAATGAACTGAAAGGAATTTCCAATGCATCCCTACTTTGTAGTGCACATAGAGCTTCCAACCCCACATTAGGATTCACTTCACTTCAATAGGTGGGAAAGCTTTGCACTCAAAGGATTATGTGAGCAAAACCGCCCCATCCCTTGGAGGGAATGGATGGACAAGCTCTGGATGACATATAACAGTGGTCACAGAGCTTTGGATTGGCCACTATGGCTGTAGCCCACGATCCAACATGTGCAGGCAGTGCTGTAGTGCAGCGGTCCCAAACCTTTCTGGCACCAGGGACCGGGTTCCGTGGAATAAATTTTTCCATGGACCGGGGGGGGGGGTCGCCCACCGCTCACCTCCTGCTGTGCAGCCTGGGCGGGCTCCGGCAGAGAACCATGAAGTGATGTGACGGGTCTCCCGTCGCATCACTTCTGGCCTTATGAAAATGCTTGTTGGGAAGCGAGCAGAGGGACGAGTGGCAGGGGGTGCTTGCCGGAGCTCACGAGCACCCCGAGAGCCAGGTGGGGTGCTCGTGGCGCATCCCGGCGGGTGGCTGCCATGCTGCTGTGCCACCGGGACGCGCCGCAAGCACCCCACCTGGCTCTCGGGGTGCTCATGAGCTCCGGCAAGCACCCCCTGCCACTCGTCCCTCTGCTCGCCTCCCGACGAGCATTTTTGTAAGGCCAGGCGCCGCACAGCCCAGTTCTTAACAGGCCGCGGACCGGTACCAGTCCACGGCCCAGGGGTTGGGAACCCCTGCTGTAGTGGACACAGGTCTCACCGGGATACAGCACTGACATGTTTTGATTAGAGGGGACACTGACTCATCTGCCACCAATCTCTGACTTCCCTACAGGCCTGTGGCTCATGCTGGCTCAGCTTGTCTGAGCATGGAAAGCTAAGCAGGGTCAGGCCTGGTTATTACTTGGATAACCAAGTAATCCAAGTAATTACTCTAGTTTTCCTGCATTGAAAGGAATGCAGGAAAACATTCTAGTTTCCTGCATTGAGCAGGGGGTTGGACTCGATAGCCTTGTAGGCTATCCTCTAGTTTCCTGCATTGAGCAGGGGGTTGGACTCGATAGCCTTGTAGGCTATCCTCTGGTTTCCTGCATTGAGCAGGGGGTTGGACTCGATAGCCTTGTAGGCTCCCTTCAAACTCTATGATCTATGAAATCTCTGACTTCCCTGATCCCTCTAAGCTTAGATGGGATCCTTGCAGTAGCTGGGGGTAAATGAATCTTCCCAACAATATATTGTTCCCTGTTCAATGCAACATATTTTGGGGTGGTCTTGGATGGGAAATTCAGACCCATTAGCTTTAAAAAGGATCTGCTCCTGGTGGAGAAACTGCTAGAACTGGTTTGTTGATGTGGCTCACCACTTTGGGGGTGTTGCTATGGGGACTGTCATGAGTGCCTGCACTTCAAAGGGCTGCTCTACATGAGGCATCTATTGTGCCCTCGTGATCCCTCACTCACGGAAGTTTGTGGATCCATTACATGACCTCATCATCTTCCAGGGCCTCTCCCGTGTTTTCCAGTCATTTTTGCAGGGTTTTTTTTTTTTTTTTTAGAGTGAGGAAAGTCAGCTATTAAATTTGAAATGCGGAACAAACCAGAATGAAAGTCTCATGTATTGCCACAGTTCCGCTATACTGCAGCTGTGCCACAGCACCACCTTGTGGTTGGGTAATGGAATATATAGAAAGGGAGAGAAGAACAAATCCTGGGGGGAAAAAACCCATGTAAAGGATGCACTCTTCCTACTGCAAAGAAAACGGAAGAAGAAGTCTCTGTAAAGCGGCAGGTTAAACTCCTCATATAGAGAAGCCCAAAATTTACCACTACACCACTGTGTGCAGGGGACTCCCCCTGCAAGCTATGAAATTCCGTAAGCATACAGGGCCTTTTCAATGACAAAAGAGAGATGATAGGTGAGTCTTAATTAAGAGCACAGGACACTTGCCAGATCAGGACGAGGGGGATTCTAGTCCAGCACGCTGATCTCAGCAGGGGCTAGGCAGATGAAAATGACAGCTCTTCCCCACTGTTTGCTCCACAGGAGCTCATATTCGATAGCCTCTGAACATGGAGGTTTCCATACAGGAACAATGGCTAATAGATGCATGTTCTATGAATCCCCCTTTTAATCCCCCTTTTAAAAGCCATTTATGTCAATGGCAGTCACCACATCTTGTATGACTGGTGCACCACTGCAGCCTATGCCTATAAGGCTAAATTGGACACTAAATACTGCATATTACCAGGGAGACTGGCAACTCCTATTTCGGCGGGGCTCCTTTTCCATTGCAGGTTTTGTGGGTTTTATTTGGGTTAAAGCTTCGTAGGTGCTGACCACCATAGGTGCTGACCACCATCCCTAAAATAGGTTCACCACTATGGAGCACCATGGATAGTTCCTATGAAGCTCCCAAAAAAAACTTGTAATGGAACAGGAGCCCCACCGAAATAGGAGGCACCAGCCTCCCCTGTAGATTACCCTGGTTCATTCAGCCAATTCAGTTAAACACCTCTTTGTGTAAGGCTGATAAACACATACACGTTCTTCTAACACATACACAAAACTTGTCAACATTTGAACACGTATCTAACATTCACTCCTAAACTTACCATTCATGCACATTCTATTTTAACAAAAAAAGGGGGACCCATTAACTCACTTATTTTAGCACTAAATTATGGCACCTATAGAATATTTAAAATTCTAAAATATATAAACGATATCCTCTTTAGCTCTAAATCAATTCTATCTTACATTGCATTTTAATTCTAGCAGCTGGCCTCTCTAAATCTAGATTTAAGATGCAATCCTATGCCTGTTTAGACAGAAGAAAGTCCTACAATCCCAGCATACCCCAGCCAGCCATGCTGGCTGGGGCATGCTGGGAGTTGTAGGACATTTTTCTGTCTAAAGAAGCATAGGATTGCACCCTTAGGCTGCAATCCTATACCCAGTTTTCTGGGAGTAAGAGCCACTGAATTCAATTGGACTTACTTTTGATCAGACCCGTATAGGATTGGACAGTTAGTCAATTTGAAATGCAGGTGATACTGATTTTATGGCTACTGAGATTCTGCACTGTAAAGTTGATGAACAGCATAGTATAGATTTATTAGTATTATCTGGCTGGTTAAAATGTGCACAACAGAAATGAGTTCTCTACATTTTAGATGAAGCAGCAGGGCTTGTGTTCAAGTTTATAATAAATCAGATTGGTGGAATACTAGCAATATAATCCAAAGCTCCGGAAGCAAACAGATAGGGTGCCAATACTCAGTAGATATAATACAGTGCTAAACCCAATACAAAAATCTGCATATTTGTTTTATATTTCTATATCATTTTTTGTTTGTTTGTTTCTCAGTGAGAAGCTGCACCGCAATGTCTTTTCTCAATTAAAGTATTACAACTACAAAAAAGTAATCAACTTCCGGTGCAATTGGTGCAAAGTAAAAAAAAATATTTTTTTAAAAAAGGAAAGAAAACTAAACATAATAAAGGAGGCAAAGAATGGGTGCAAAAAGAGCTAGCGAAGCATTTTGAAGAGCTATTAAAAGCCATGAAACCCCTTGTATAGTAGAGGACCTGCGTAGTTCTTCTCATGGACAAGCGTGCTGGCAGTCCAATTGAAAAGCTTTTCAGCTGGGCAGTTGAGAACGTACCTGGAGTTTCGGATGAAGAATGCATACAATGGGATGTTTTAGTTGTGGGAGAGCTATTGTAGTTGTTATTGCTTTAAAAAAAAGAAAGAAAATAAAAACAATGCTGACCGTATGTTAGCTGATGATATTAAAAAGAAAAAAGACCAAACCTACGGAAAGCATGAGGGAAAGATTTGCTTCCACGTTGAGGCAGGGCTTATTTATTTGATTTCAAGAGCTGAAGAAATAAAAGATGAAGCGGGGGGAGGCACAGCTTGAAATGAAACACTTGCAGTACTGAAGAGCTCTGGAGCAAGCACCCAGAGAGACAGACTGGGCCAACTGAGCTGAACTGACTTCATGCTGACTCAAAATCCATTCCATGGAAGTGGGAGAACAACACAGAAAGTGACTGCTTGTGGTCGCACCACCTGCAGTTCATCGAAGTTGGGAACAAACACCGATCGATCTGACATGGTAAATGGTTATGTTCAATGGATCATTCTGATGGCTCTCTCTGGAGCATGACTAAGAGGCACATTTATGGAAGAAAGCTGGCAGACATAAAGAAAGGAGAAGATGTGCACCTTTTTTTAAAAAAGTGACCACTCAATGATATTAATTAGTAGAAAAGCAATGTCTTCTGTATATGCACAGAGGGGGAATGAATAAACACTTTTTAACTACATTTTAAAAATGACTACTATCTTCAGTTGGTCCAGAATGCTGCAGCCAGACTGTTAACCAGGGCTGTTTACAGGGAGCATGTGACTCCCTTGTTACTGCAGCTTCACTGGCTGGCTACCCATCTGTTTCCAGGCAGAATCAAAGTGTTGGTTATGACCTATAAAGCCCTATATGGCTTGGGACCGGGCTACCTGAAAGACCGCCTTTTCCCATACGAGCCTGCCCAGTTCTTAAGATTTTCTGGAGAGGCCCTTCTTTCAAGAACTGCCACCTTCAGAGGTGCATTTGGTGGTGACCTGAGAGAGGGCCTTTTTGGTGGCCGCTCCCAGGCTGTGGTACAGCCTCCCAAGGGAGGCTAGGTTGGCTCCCTCTCTGCTATCCTTCCACCAGTAGGCAAAGACTGCTTTATTTAAGAAGACTTTTGGCCTGTAAGTGGGTCTGTTGAATGGGGTGCCGTTTTTAATTTTTTAATTCTGCAATGGTTATTTTTTAAAAATGTATTTTAATGTATTGTTTTTATAGTTTTTACCAATTTTAATTGTGCCTGTAAGCCGCATTGAGTGCCAGTTTTTGGTAGAAAGGTTTGGTACAAATCAAATAAATAAATACACTTTTACTACTATTAATTCTTATGTACGTACCATATGGTCACCTTGCTGGAGCTGTGGGGTGAGAAGATGCCTGGCCAAAGGAAGTGAGGCAGGTGGCTACCAGGAGGATGGCCTTTTCTGCTGTGGCACTCCGGTTGTGGAATGAGCTCCCCAAAGAGGCTCACCTGGCACCCACATTGTACTCTTTCCGGTGCCAGGTGAAGACCTTTTTATTTTCCCAGGCATTTTAATCATTTTAATCATCTTAATCATTTTTATCTTGCAGTTTTTAATGCTGTTACTGTAATTTGAACTGCTGCTAGCTTTGCTGATTGTTTTAATCTGTGGTTTCAAATTTTATAATTATATTATATTGTATTTTATGGTTTTAACTGTTGTAAACCGCCCAGAGAGCTTCGGCTATTGGGCGGTATAAAAATGTATTAAATAAATAAATAAATAAATGGAAAGGATGCCTGGCATGTGCTATGATACGCAATTGAAACTGTAAGAGTGCTTCTCTCCAGAATCTCCCCACCCAAGATATGTGCTACACTCTGGCTGCAACATGCTGGAAAGTTTGTATGGAGCTCTGTTTAAATCTCAGGCCAGTTTAATTTCTGCCTGGAGGGAAGCAGTTAGCCAAATGGTGCACAGAAGAGTGATATGCAAACTGAATATAATCCACAGGCACAGCTGCATCTCAGAACAGAAACTGGGAGATTCTTTTCAGTGATGGCAAGCCATCACAAATCTCTTTGGTGTCCTTAAAAAAAAAGAATTCATTAAGGCTGTTAAAATTGTACTACAGTTATTGGAAATTAGGGCCATGTCATAAAATCACCTCCAGCATATAGTATCGGTACCCGTACCTTGAGCTGAGCTGGTTGTGCAGCTGCCAGCCATACACACAGAATCCTGCATGGATCAGCTTTATACATTTCACAACAAGCAGGCCTTCTGGAGTGTTTGCAGTGGCCTGTATACTGCCAATTCATGCAGTATACTAGTAGCAGCTGGTGCAGGCAGCCACTGGCATGCCAGAAGTGATTGTGCTTCTTGTATTTTTATTTGTGCACTGTAAGGTAGTCCTGCTTCTAATCAGAGTTCCCCCCCCCTGCAGGTAAACACAATAATGGTCCAATCTATGGAATGGTTATTGAGCAAGTAAATAGTACACAAGCCTAAATGTCACATCAGTGAAGGTACATTGGACTTCCTCCACTGAAGGATCGATTCTCAGTAGGATATAGGATTGTGCTTGCTGCCTAACATCCTAAGTGCAATGGTCAGTATGAAGCAATTGAAAAAAGATCACTGATGGGATAATAGAAGATTTGTTTTATGTTGCATTATAGCTGAATGTATCTGTTGAGTATTGGGCGGCACCTCCTCAACACAGATCATCATCTTACAGATACTGGGGGAGAGAAATCAGGCATTGTATTTCAGATGCTTACTGCTATAACGGACACTCCAGCAGCTGTGCTGTTGGGCTTAGGGCCTGTGTTGAAATGCTTTTTGA
Organism: Shinisaurus crocodilurus; assembly: GCA_021292165.1. Lineage (NCBI taxonomy): Eukaryota > Metazoa > Chordata > Lepidosauria > Squamata > Shinisauridae > Shinisaurus > Shinisaurus crocodilurus. The sequence continues at coordinate 258,227,919 of CM037878.1, read as the reverse complement.
TCTTCCCAGCTACTGACAACTGATGCTCATTCTCTGGAAGGCCATCATCCTGCAAAGCAAAATCAAGCAATTATAAAATAACTTTCTACAAGGACTGAAGAACAATTCTGGAGGCACCTTCCCAAATCGCTATTTAACAAGATATTCGCAACTAGGAGGAATTTGTTTAATCGGTTTTGTGAATCTGCAACGTACGGATAGTTGACTAACCTTCCGTTAGCATAAACTGATGTACTAAGGGTTTCTGATTGGAACCCCCATGTGAAGTGATTGAAATATTAGGATTGCTAGATCACTATTCAAGCTTTATATGGTATTTAAGAATTATGACTTAGCTTCATAATATGCCTGAAGTTGACACTGATGAAGTTTAACAGCCTGTGCACACTGGCTGTTAACCCAAAAGTAAGGCATCATATATTTTTTTAAAAAATTATTTAAAGTTTTTCAAACAATATATAAAACAACTAAAATATCATATATACAACTCATATAGTGCTCCCATAACCACGGGACCAAAGGAACTTTCTATCTCTAAATTCAATTGTTATTCATCATTCCAAAAATACAACATATCTTGACATGGCATGCTCCCTTTCCCATTATTTAAAAAAATATCTAAAAATAATCCCCAAATATCCTTAAAATTATTTTTCTTAAGTAGTCCCTTTTTACATTTGATACTACAAGTTAATTTATCATTTAAAGCAATAAGTAAGGCATCATAAGATAGACTTATTGGGTACTTTCACATACTATTAAAATAACCCTGGGGAATCCCAACACAAAGATGATTTCATGGGGTATGTAATTAATAAACATGATACAAGACAGACTGGTCATGGTGGTTGTTAGAGTCACTCTGCATTTCCTCTAATGAATACCTTGCCTTTTTTTTTTTTGTCAACCAGGCAACATATATATGATTTTATATATATATATATATTTAAAACCTTGTGATATGGAACATGGTACTAGCAAGCTTTTCATAGAAATTTTTGATGGTTGGGTGGGCCCACATTGGACTTTAAGAAAAGCCAGAACCCAGCTCACTGCATGGGTTTGTGTGTATTATATCCTGGTAAACTTAAAAGTGTCAGGCGAGACAAAAATGGCCAAGAGGTAAAGGTCAACATTTTAATATGCAGAGTTAAACATGTGTGGTTTGGCTTCCAGTATCTTCTATCAATATTTTTGGAAGTCAAGGCTTCTTTCATTTAAACTAAAGTTTAACCAAAAGCACCCACATTGGTAACTCCTTTAGTGCCATGTACATAAATGTAGCTAAAGTAATCTGGATGGATCTTAACTGATCCCTTGCTGCACACACAAGCTCCAGTTATTGCATTCTGGCATTACTGTTGTTTGGCATCACCATATGATACATTATAGTCATTCATGCATTAATAATTTGTGGCGCAAAGGCTGTAACACAGAGACTTTAATTGTATACAGCCTTAAAATTTTACAATTGTATACAAAGCTCTTTCTCGCTGGTGCAGGTGAAGTGCATAGCGCTTGTACTGAGCATACTTATAAGCCCATGTCAGAAGTTAATATTTAATGGGGGAAAGCATGTCCCGCATCAGACAACTCCTCTGTGACAAGTCTGAGATTTGGAATTGGCAAAGCTCCAGGAATCTAGTAACACATTCCAAAGTCACAGCATAGCCATTTTCTGGCAACATTCCTGATGTATTTTCAGAATACAAGTAGAGAAAAATTTGGAAATAGGTCTACATTTACTTGTGGCTTTTTTTAAAAAAAAATTTTTTTGCTCCAAAAGCAGCATTGCAAAATAAAATAAATCCCACAGCCCTAAAATTTACTTACATTAACCCAAGGGTGTTCAAGGACTTGCAAAGCTGAAAATCGCTGATCTATATCTACCTGAAGCATCATAGTAATAAGTTCCTGGAATGAAAAGGTTAGGCCCAATAAGTTCATTCAAATGGGATACATTTAAGAAAACATTTTGTGCCATGGGCAGGGCGATCCCATGAGGCTGCCCACAGCCCTCCAAACTTGGAGGATTATGGGCTTCCCATTGAGGGCAGGAGGAGTGCAGCAGAGAGGATATCCGTCGTGCTCCCCTTGCCCTCAAAAACATCTAGATGACCAATTTCAGCTGTCTAGACCAGTGCTCTCCAACCTTGGGTCCCCAGATGTTTTTGGCCTACAACTCCCAGCATGCCCCAGCCAGCGTAGCTGGCTGGGGCATGCTGGGAGTTGTAGGCCAAAAACATCTGGGGACCCAAGGTTGGAGAGCACTGGTCTAGATGTTTCTCCTCTCCTCACGAGGAGGAAAGGCTGAGGCACGGCCTGGATTCCTTGGAATCCAGCGGAGCCTCGCTCCTCCCTTCCCCGCCACCAGGAACACCCCCCTCCCCACACACACAGTCTTCTGTGTGGTGCAGGAAAGAACCATGCTGGCTACGAGGTGGGGGGATGGGTGCTCTTCTGCGGCGCTGCAACCTTGGCAGAGATATCTGGGGTCGCAGTGCCATCCAGGCCCGACCCTATGTCCCACAAGGCAAGGCCAGAGGGCCATAGGATGGCGCCCTTCGTGCAGCAAAATACATTGCTCAGTAGGTTGAAAAACAACCATGGTGGGTGTGTACAATAAATGACTTCAGTTATAGCTTACAAGAAATGCAAAACTCAAAAGTTACAGCAGAATCAGTCTCCAAAATGTCATCGATGAGTATAAAATTTAAAAACGTTTTTGTTATTTTCTTAACTGATGTCATTCTCTTATACTCTAGGGATGAATTATATTGACCATATATCACAAGGGAAAGAATCCTGCTTGTAACACCAAACATAACTATCATAATGGGCCGGTTCACACGACACGGGAACCGCGGGGGAGTGGCCGTCCCCCGCGGCTCCCGTGTCATGTAAACGGCGCCCTGGCACAGCCTCGCGGGTTGGCCACGCACTGGAAGTGCCGAGATCCACCAAGGGCAGTAGGAGGGTAAGCCCGTACTGTGCATGCCCGCCGTGCAGACAGCGGGTGCCCCCCCGGGCTTCCCATGGCCACATAGAGATGGCAGCCCAGAGCGGCCAGAGCCACGGCTGCTCCGGCCTGTGGGCCAAACGGCCCCGTGGCTGGCCAAGCAGAGGATGCCAGCACGCAGGGCACGCAGTGACTGGGCAAGGTGCTACCACCGGCCAGGGCCGGTCGCAGCACCGCAGCGGCCTGCATGCACCGTGCTTGCAGCAGCGCCGCAGCTGCTGGACCTACTGGGCTGCCTGCCCGCTAGTGCCAGCAGGACTGCACCGCGGGGGCTGCTGACTCAACTGCGGTCCAGCCGTGCGTGCAAGGCACGGGTCGTCTGCGGCGTCCCGCTGGGCCCCACAGATGGCCCCGTGGTGCCTCCCCTGCTAGCCTCCTGGGTCGTGTGAACCGCCCCAAAAGGTATTCTTAATTCCTAAAGCAGTCTTCCCCAACCTGGTGCCCTCCAGATGTTTTGGATTACAACTTCCAGCATTCCTGAACATTGGCCATGCTGGCTATGGCTGATGACAGTTGAAGTCCAAAACATCTCACACAGGTGTCATAAAGTATGCCCTTAGCAATTTTGGGGATATGCACAAATGCAGCTAAATGAACAATACTTTTAAGCTCTGGGCAAATATTGAAAATTAGCAAAAATACTTGGTGCTGATGAACGAATGGAGGGAACTATGGCAATCAGCTTTGATAGACAAACTAACTTGGGTGTACAAGTGATTTGGAGTCCATTAGCTTTTGAAGTGCTGGAACCAAACCACTAAGGATTCTATTATATACAATAGTGTACTCTTAGTTTATGAAATGGATGCCATGTGTACTATCTGTGCTAGTTAAAACTTCCTAATACATTTGTAACAGAAAGCACAGAAATGTGTACATACTCAGAGAAAGTGTATAAAGGGTTTTTTTGACAAAAGAGAAAGAAAAACAGAACAGCAAACTCTGTAAATCTACCTTTGCAGAGTCAGAAACGTTATCCCAGTATGGAGATGGAAAGTCTACCTGCCCCATCAAAATCTGATCGAAAAGGACTTCCTGGTCTTCTCCACTTCTGCATAGCAAGGAAACAAAAGCATCATTTACTATCACTGTTTCTAATAAACTGAAACAAAAGACATGAAATAATATGACTCTGCTCTTAAAGTCAAGTGCCAGAAAAACTGTTTCTCCCATGTTGTAGGCGGCGGGGGTGGGGGGCACAACATGTAATGGCATATGATGGGACATGTTAGCTGTTTTGACAGGTCGAGTTTTTTATTCAGATTGTTTTAGCTGTTTATACTGTTTTAAATTTTGTATATTGTACTTTATGGCATCTGTATTTTATGCCATATTTTTTATGGTATCTGTATTTTATGCCGTATTTTACTGTATCTATGTTTGTATTTTGTGAATTGCTGTGAACCGTCCAGAGAGCTTCGGCTATTGGGCAGTACAGAAAGGATATTAATACCAACCACAGTAACAACCACAACGACAACGACAACATCTTTTGGCCCGGGAGCCAGGCTGGAAGATGTCAAAGGGGCGGGGGCCCACCTGAAACCCCTCCCCTCCCAAGACATCATTGGCGCTGGGGCACCCACTTTTTCTTTGTCTGTGCAGAGAGAGTCACGGGGCTCCGCAGGGCAGGAAGGGACTTGGCCGGTGCTTTCAGCAGCCAGCTTCTGCAAATGCCAGCCAAGCTGAGCGACTCCTTCCCACCCCGCTGGGGCCTCCACCAGGGTGTGACTGGACGGGAAGAAGGAGTCCGAATTGGGTGGGGCTTGCAGGTGCCGGCCAGACTGCTACTTCCCATGCTGCTTGCATCCCAATCAGGGTGCAAGCGGCGTGGGAAAGGACCAGCAGGGGCTTGTAGGAGCTGGCCTAAGTGGTCATAGTCTCCAACTGCCCCGAAAATGCTGGGACCTTCAGGAAAACCCTTGAGACATCACGGCTTCTCACTTTGTTATGCAGAGTCCCAAATTCCCCTGCCTCCCGCAAGCTACTTTAAGCTGCTCTTAAAGGGGCCATGGGCAAAATTGCAGCTAGGCTAAATCTTTTAGCTTAGCTGCAATTCTACCCATGGCCCTTTTAAGAGTAGCTCTGCTTAGGCTTGAACGGCCGCCCATGGAGAGACAGTAAGCAGGGAGGGAACAGACACAAGGATGTGTGTGTGTGCGCGCACACACACACACACGCTCTACCTGCTGCCTCTGCTAGGTGAAAAGAAAAGGAGGAGGCGGCTGCACCCGCTGGCCTGGATCAGGGAGAGGTGAATGAGGGAATTTATCACATGATTCCTATCTTTATATTGCTAAAGATTGTATTTCCTAACAGAGCTGACTCTGTGCCTCTAACAGGTGAGGTACAGTGTCAGAAGGAAACACAAGAAACTTCCCCTTCTCTCTGAAGCTCCATGTTTGGGGGTGTTGGGTGCGTAGGTAAGCAAGCTTCACCTGTTCAATTTGTGCCAATCCTGACAATTTTAAAACAGAAAGAAAGAGATTGCCCTGCAAGCACTGACCCCGCCCCCACCCAATGAAAAACACGAGATATCAACAATTAAGGGTTTAAGTAAGGTTAAAAAAAATATTACAAAAGCCACTTATAAAATATTATAAAATAATATATAATATAATAATGTAATAATTATAATATATAAGATATTATATAATAATATAATTCTGGAAAAGTCATCCAAGCACTGGTGCTGCTGCTGCTGCTACCTCTTCTAGCAAGGAGAAGCATTTCACAATTATCGCTCAATTACACGATACTTCTTCACACAATGCATAATCAATTTGCTGCCACAAGATGTGATGGTCAGTGTTGTAGATTACTTTAAAATATACACACTTTCCTGTGAGTAAGTCCCATTGAACGTAATAGGACTTACTTCTGAGTACACATTTTTAAAGTGGGAGGGAGATTTTTAAAACAAGGAGTTTCCTGCACAATGTGGGAAAAGTAGGCTGAAAGTTATGTTTGACTGAAATAATTGAATATTCCTCCCCCGTTTACCCCTTCCTACCATTTGTTGTCGCCTCTATATTACATTTTAGATTGTAAGCTCTTTGGGGCAGGGAACTGTTCCTTTATAAAGCACCATGCACATTGATGGTACAATAATAATAATGACAACAACAGCAATCACCATCATCATCATGGGTCTGGAGATCAAAGTGGCTTCAGAGTGGTCAGAGCCCTTAAATGGTTAGAGCAGCCTGGGGTGGGTGGCTAGGGCATTTTTCTGTCTTCTTTTGTCTTCCAGCTAAAATTCAGCCCATCCAGATCAGGGCCATGGCATTGGGGAGACTTCTGGTCTCCACGTTTGTGTCTCTGTGATCTGTTATGGGTTATTAGCTGTTTCAGGTTGGTGATTGACAAGCCAAGTTGATGCAAATATACATAAAATAAATGAATAGGCATGCTTAGATGTTCAGCCTTAGTTACCAACACATTGAATTAAAGGATGCATTTCTGCACAAAGAGAAAATTTGTAGTTGGGCCAAATATTATAACATGGCAAATACTGACAATATAATAAGAGATAAGGATAAACACTTCATAACTATAGCCTTTTACCTATTATTGCAGGGAAATTTACAGAGAGGCAGAACATAAGGAGGATCAGAAAAGGAACATATAGATCTAGCATCAGAAAGAAAGTAGTACTTCAAACAGTAGAGTGAACTTTGAAGGCCTGAATACAGGATACAGGAGAGCAAAGAAAAATACTGAGGGGTCAAGCACCAGTCAAGGTTTTCAATTTTGAAATCCAAACCCTGAGAGGGAGGTTATATGACTGTTTGTTTGTAATGAAGACTTTTCATCCCATTTATACTTTTCACCCATTTACCACACACACACACACACACACACACACGAGAGTTGTATTTATTGATTTGTTTTCCTTTTCCCTCAGGCTTCCCTAAATGCGATACATAAATTCAAAGATTTCAGGGCTTAAAATACTGCAGTTTTGTGTGTTTCCTCTAATAACTTTTGTACCTGTCCATGCCCTTTGGTTGCCTGGCCATACCCTTGGCCACGCCCTCATGTTGCCTGGCCACACCCTCTTGATCACACCTTCATGTTGCTTACCCATACCTCTTACAAATTCACATGTGCGTCCCTGTTTTCGTCTGTGAAATGTTGGAGGGTATGAGTGGTGGTGGGGGGGATCCCCAGCTAATCTCCGATCTCTGATTGGAGATAACAAAAGGATTCCCTGTTGTTCTGCAAAGGGCTGGGGCTGGGGAGGGGCTTGGAGAGGTCAGGGGCAGAACCTGCGGAGGGTGCTCAACCCTCCACTGGCCAGATTGGGCTCCAGACAGGCTGGATTCAGCTTGTGGTCTGGATTAGGCCCCCAGGCTGGAGATTGCCCTCCCCTGTTGTAGTGCCTCAAGTGTGGTCTACCAAGCAACGTGAATTCAAAACAGGAAGGAAGGAAAGAAGGAAGGAAGGAAGGAAGGAAGGAAGGGCCTTTGTTAATTTATCACATCAGACTATTTCTAACATTTGCAAGGCCCTGCACTTTTATTTTATTTATTTATTATATTTATACCCCGCCTTTTTTCCTGAAAGGAACCCAAGGCAGCTTACATAATCCTCCTCCTCCTCCTCCAACATATTTTAGAATTGTATAATATGTAAATGAAGTACATGTTTAATGAAAGTGTAATAAAAGTGCAGGGCCTTGCAAATGTTAGAAATAGTCTGATGTGATGAATTAACAAAAGCAACCATTCTGTGAAGACCCTTCCTTTCACATGGTATTTAAATTCTGGAAAGAATTGAGGTGGGTTTTTTTTTGCTCTTTACCAGTATAGAATTATGTCAATAAAAATAAGCCCATGATATTGCCATTTCATGTTTTACAATGATGTTTACATAAAATTAAATTGCATAACATGATGGGGAGGAGGAGGAGAACACCCAGTATTATACACAGAGAGAAAAAACATGGGCCACAGAACAGAACAGAACAGAAGTGCATTGTTAAGAGATGAATAGGATATCATAGTCCATACCCACGGAATGGAGGAAAACCACACAACAGGATGTAAGTAATTACGCCAGCTGCCCAGATGTCCACCTTCAGGCCATATCTAAAAGGGATAAGAGAGTACGATTAGCAGGACCCATCCAGAATAAAACCAAAAGAAAATGGTATGATGGCAAATCCCATCATTAAATTAAATGATCTCATCTGATTAAAAGATGCATCATATATCAGATTTTTATGATACCAGGACAAAGCTGTAAAAATTAGAAGGGCATGAGCTAAATCTAAGATATAAAAAATCAAGTACAGCATGATTTATATCTAAATGGACATCCAGTATTCACAAGAAGAACTCAGGGACCTATTGGATCTTATACACCAGATAATATGTCTACAAACAGGCAGTAAGTAAAACAGTATAGAAGATGTAGGAAGGAAGATATAAACAATAAATAGTGGGCAGTTATAACTAATAACACCTTAGAAAATATTTGTTGCCTTGGTCCTAATTTATCAATGATCTTCTTGAGATTTAATTTGCTAAGTATTAATACACTTCATTTTTCATACTGATGTGATCCAATGTTACAAACTGGTTTACCCAGTTTCTGCAATGATTTCTGGAGCTACATAGGTAGGCGTCCCACAGACTGTGTAAAGAGGTCCATCGACTATGGTGGCCAGTCCAAAATCTCCCAGCTTCAGAGACTTGCTTCCATCTTGGTGTTCATAAACCTAAACAAAGAGACTTCCAATTTAGTGCCTTCTTTATGTCAGAAAATGGATATTTCCCTAACAGACAATCTTATATTCTATTGTTATTATGGCAGTGAAACCTAGCACAAACCCATCCATCCATCAGCCTGCGAGGAGGGAGTGTGAGGAGAGCAACAGAGATGAGCAGATACAGTAATAGAGGGGATAAAGGGGCTGAACTTAACTTGTACTTAATGAACATCAGGAGCCAAAATATTTTGGTTGAATATAAATCACAGTGTTCTAACTGTAAAGATGTTGGAGCCCTAAAACAGGTTGCCCAGAGCCATTATAGCTGGGGTCTCCAACAGGGTGTCCATGGGCACCAATGTATCTACAGACTCCTCTCTTGGTGTCCCCCAGGCTCCCTGGCCCTCCTGATTTTTATGTTATCTTACTTATATTTAATGTTAAAATAAATAAGTAACTGGGAGGCTGGCATGCTCCAAAGTGAAGTTCTGCCTTCCAGCGCCATTTTTATTTGGGTTCAAAAGACTGGCTTTGTGTTTCGGAGCTCAGACCCCACCTCTGCCTTGTATTTAAGATCTTGGACAACTTAATTTCCTTTCAGTCTCACCAGTTTCCCCTCTGGGAAATGAGTGTTTTGTGACCAGCCCATGCCCACCACGGCAGCCATTTTTTGAATGGGCAAGCCCATTCCTAAAAAAAATCTGCATATTTTAATGTATTTTTAAAACTTGAAATATTTTTAAGTACTTACAAGGTTGTTGAAGAGTTGCCTTTTATTTATTTTCTCTTTCTTTTACACTTTCTAGCTGTTTGGAGCAATTACAAAGCGTGACATCTCCCATGCACTTTGAAAATGCCTCTGAAAATGCCCTGAAAGCAGCAGTAGTATGTTAAGATTTTCATGTGCCAATGGGGAAAGCCATTCCCCCATCCGACCCCAATTACCAAGGAAGGGACAGGAGGACGTCATGATGTATCTCCACTTCCAGGGTATTTTCAGACACATTTTTGAAGCAAACAAGAAGTACCATGCTTTGTAATTACTCCAGGCAGCTAGAAACTGTAAAAAGAAAATAAACTTTTTTTAAAAAAAGCTGGCCTTCAGACAACCTCATACAATTCTGGAGAAAGATGGATTCTGGAGCAGAATCAGGTAGGTTCTCTTCAGATCGGGTAGGTTCTCTCCAGAATGTGGACCCCACAAATTTCTCAAACCTCCTGTACCATTTCAGGCCATGGGTTCTGTGATGTAGCTTGGGTCACAGGGTTCTGCTATGGATCAGATCTTGAGCAGGGGTCAAGTTAGGTCAGGAAAGAGATCAGCACCACAGAAAGCTCCGGGTGGTGCTGGGGCTGGAAGTTAGAGACGGTGGTCTGTATGCTGCTCCAATAAGGAGCACAGCAAGACTGAGGTTTAAATAGAAGAGTTGCTGGATTTAGGCTGCCCCTACCCCCATGCTAGGTCTCTTAACGGGGCCTGTCCTTTTTTTTTTTTTAGTTTTTTTTAATTGAATTTTTCAAAACAAATTAATTACAGATAATTGCAAATAATAACAAAACAATAACAAATACAACGTTAACATTGTGCACCTCCCCACCCTCTTGGGACCAAGCTATATTCCCCCCCCCAAATATCAAATATTATTCTGTATTCCAAAAATGTAACAAAACTTGACAAGGTTCATTCCCCTTCCCCCTTACCAGCACATAATCCAAAAATTTACCCCAAATGCTTACAAAAGTATTTTTCTCCAATTGTCCTTTTTGACATTTGATATTGCAGGTTAATTTATCATTTAGCGCGATATTCCATACTTCTTTGTACCACGCAGTAACTGAAAAGACATGTTTAACTTTCCATTTCTTAGCTATCATTAATTTAGCCGCTGTTAACAGATTCACAATCAATTCTTTAGTATTCTTTAAACAAACTACCTTTTCTGTTATTGATAACAATGCTATCATTGTCCTATTTTAGCAATCTTAGGCTGAGACGACATGGGAGTGGCTTGGGTATGCTAGTGTCCTCATGGCTTGAGTCCTCAGAATCTGAGGATGGGGCCTGTGGTTCACGCTGGCTCAGCTTGTCTGAGTGTGGAAAGCTAAGCAGGGTCAGGCCTGGTTATTACTTGGATGGGAGACCCCTCCTCTAGTTTCCTGCATTGAGCAGGGGGTTGGACTCGATGGCCTTGTAGGCTCCTTCCAACTCTATGATCTATGAATCTATGAATCAACCTCGTTTGGACACAGGGGAGCTCACTCCGGGGGTCTTTCTTGGGAACTGGCTCCTGGGGAGGTGAAAGCCTCATGATGCCTTTCCATGGTTGAGCTATTTCTCTGAACCATTAACTCTGGAGCCTCCTTGGAGGACAAGAGGTTGGGATCCTCTGAGGATGCGGGTGTGGGGTCCTGGTCCATGGCCTCTCCCTAGGAAGGATGGGCTTCATGCCTTCCCCCCCCTGAACATGCAGTTTGGGTCATAGAATATTCATAACTATAATTCTTTAAGGAATAGCACTTTCGAGAAACACTTTAGTTTAGGTAGACTTGCTCTAAAAAGTTGAAGGATCTTTTAAGGTTACTTCTAGCTTGTCCATCACTTGTCCATTAGAGGTTGTCTATTGCTGAGGCTAAACAGTAGACAGGGTTTTATTTTCACTACTTATGACTGCCTTAGAGACGAATACCTGCTTTTAGCAGGCTGATGGACTCGATGCCACAAGGCACTTCCAATTCAATTATTCTACATTTCTATGCCCATTGACAGCACTGGAAAAATGTACAAGATTTTAATAGATTCCCGCATGGCTCTCCATTTTTCTGGGGCATTCCTTTACTCGTTAAATTGTGAGCTAGGCAGCCACCAAAAACCACTGCAAGCAGTGAGGCAAAGATAAAGACTGTTTCCTAATTTGTTTACACTAAAAATAAAAATGAGATCTTCCCTTCATCTGGACCACTGAATTTTAATTGCATGGCAGTAGAGGCACCATGAAATACATATTCTGAGAAAAAGTTTTGTATTCAGAGACCTAGTTTCCCCCCCTTGCAGTTAACTTTCAATGAGCTCTTACAACTGGAACTTGTCTTCAGAAAGAACCTGCAATCTGAAGTTCTCAACACATTGGCTTTGACAGCACCAAAGTGTATATGGGCAGGGAGAAGGGATACTTAAAAGTGTAATTGCAGCATTATTAAAAACATGGGTTGTTAAGTACATCTGGTTTATGAAACCTTAAGAAAGTGTTTGCTGAAGTGGCAGCAATAAATTATATTTCAACAACATTTTTAATTAGGGGCTTCACATTAGACATTTTAAAGTTGTTCTGACTGGAACATATACAGCAAAGCTGGACTTCAGTGGCTGAACCTACATTAGAAAGTGTGCCAACATTTCTTAGTAAATAATCCCAGCAGCTTTAAAAAAAAAAAAATCTATGTGTGGGCATGGGGAAAAGAAAGAGTTATTGAGCAAAGAGTTCCTTGGATCATAATTTCAATAAGTTTACAGAAGGTCAATTAAGAGAACCAGTTCATCCTTTCGCTAGGATTTTTGATCAAGAAGGTATTTTCTCTGCTTAAATTCTCTGAGTAAGAGTATATTTTCTTAAAAATAATCTCCCACCTCCCAAAAAACCCTTCAGTTCCTTTTCGTAAACAAGAGCACAAACAGACATTGTGGTAGGGGCAACATCACTGCCCACAGTCCCCTAGCAAGTAAGAAGACATAAATAAGTCTCCAACGTGAAGCAGTAATATTTTAATTGTCCGCCCTGCCAAGAGCAAAGAATATAGATGATCATTTAAAGCTCATCTTACTCAGAAAGTAAGCTCTTTACAAGTTGTATTTTCCTTTAAGCCCTGAAGGGCAATTAAAGAGATGTGGATTAGTGCAAATTACCCACTATGTAGTGCTTTCACTGTTTTAACTAAGCAATAAAACTGTGTAATTGTACAACACTAATTGAATCCAGCTACACATAATTGTGTGCTACCATATGTATCCTATTACTCTAAAGACTGCCCATATTTTCTAAGCTGCTCTTGTGATCGCTGCAGATGGCAACAGTCAGAGAAGTTGTTCTCCTGGGCTTATTATATGGCTATAAAGCTATCCCGTGATTTGACAAAATAATCATGTTAAATAGCAGCAATTATGAAAAAATGCTCCAATTAAAATGGAAAAGGCAGGCCTTGCAGATACCATATGAAATGAATGTAGAGGTGAAATATTACAGCCTTTCCATATACAAAGTATTCCATATTACTAAGGCCTTTTAAGTTTGGGTCACTGAAACAGCAAAACAGCTAGTTGATTAAAAGCACACGTATTGGAATTTGGTATTCATATCTTGCAGGATAAATCAACAGAGACTTGTGACCAAGTCAAAATAGGGCGCCTAGTCAAAATAGTTTGAACACAGTTTAGTAACCTCTTCACACCAACATGTGTCAACCTCTGCCTTCATCTAGGTCAAAAATTCATCTATATTTTTTAGTGTGACAGGACGGTTAGGGAGTACACTCAAAGTCTGTATCATTTAAGTGTGGTAACATATAAAGTGTGGTAAAGTATAGAGTTTTCCCCTCCCCTTTCAATACAAACTTAGAGATGATGTCAGGGTTTAATCCACAAAAATGACTGGAATGAGGGATAGTAAATATCCAGTTTAATACCTGGTAAAATACAAGAGTGTGATATTGTGTACGAGATGTCACACTATATAGAAAAAAATGGAGTAAATCAGTGCTTTTGGTACAGAGGAAGAACAGAGCAAGAAAGTGCTCCTTGCTTAGGGTGGCTATATGTCCTCTTTTACAGAGGGCAGTCCTCTATTTGAATGGCTGCCAGATAACTGCCCTCTATTCTGAAGGCCTCCGCTATTGGAAGGGAAGTCCAGTCCAAGTCCAGTATAAAGATAACAAACCATAAGAAGGAAGACCTGGGCCTTGAAGTTGCCCAACCACAGTTAGGAGCACCTGGATAGCAAGGCACTCAGGTCTTCCACATGATGGTGAGATATATTGTATCTCTATTTAAATTAGAATAATTATTTCTGAATTTGCATCTATACATATGAATCAGTATATGCATTTTTATGCAAATAGGTGTCCCCTCTTGTCCTCTTTTTTGGTGATTCACAAGCAGCCTCCCTATTTCTGTCTGCATCCTTGAAACAATGTTGGTCCTATTGCTATACAGCAGGGGTAGGAACCTCCCGCTCATGGGCCAGGCACACCTCATGGCGTCTCCTCAGCATATTTTCCCCTCCCTACAATTAGCACAACAATTAGCCTCGGAAAAAGGTTCATGCTTTCATCTTTGGTGGAATGTTTAGCAGTGCAGGGGTTTTTGGACATGGTTGCTGATTACAGTCATGAATTCTCCCCATTAGACCATTAGTAACTGCTAAAGCTATGCTTTTTCATCATTTTGAACCTAAGGACCCTGGGTTCCTGCAGAAAGACCTTCTTAAGCAATTGTATAGAGCTGCAAAGTCACGTAAGGCACATAATTGGAAGTCTCCAAAGCAACCAGCTAAACAGCAGTGGTTTGATCAAATTTGGGAGGAAGCTTCTCCTCTCCTGAAGCGCCATGGCCCTGATCCAAATCTGGGCCATACATGCTTGAACTGAGGTAAATACGCCATTCATGCATAGCTTTGCTGACCTATTTCCTCAGACTCGGAAAACAGCTTGACTTCATGCAAACCAATTTGAATCAAGCCTGGGAAATCCATCCATCACTACTCTGAATGTGAACGTCAAGGAGAGAATGCATGGCCAATATTTCTGCCCATGTTTTCACCCACTCCAAATCAAGAGCTTTGGCCATTGGACAGTATAGAAATGTAATAAATGTAAACCCTGACATCATCTCTAAGTTTGTATTGAAAGGGGAGGGGAAAACTCTATACTTTACATATATATATGTTACCACACTTAAAACCCTCCCACAATGAAAAGGGGGGGGTATGTTTCTCATTGTGTGTGAGAGCTGTATTCCTCGCCTCCTGTTTCGGGTCAGGCCCAGTATCTAATATCTAGAACTAACACGACCATAGAAATTGCAGTGGGAGAGACCCCATGGAAAACCAGTTCAGATGATACTCTTCTCTACACAATCTTTGTACTAGTAGATGATTGGGAAGAGATCATGTGTAGACTGTTAATGTGAGTGAACTGGTTCTTATATAGATATCTAATGCTGTGATTCTTAGAGAACTTATTTGGAAGTGCATTTGAAATTAGTGAGCCCCATTTCCATACAATCTGGTTAGGACTGGAGTATAGGCAGCAGTATTATTTTAGCTAGTATCCATTAAAAAGAAAAAGAAAAAAAAAGATGGCTACCTGAGCAGCCCAGTTCAGTTAATGAAAAACAAACATACTAGCGTTTAGAGTGTGATACTAAAAAAACCCCTGGCCATTGACAGTTGCTTAGAAAACTTCAACAAGCTCTCATATAATTTTGCCTGTTTTAAACAGGCAAGAATAGTATGCACACATCCTTCGTGCGAAAGTGTCTTAATAGGGAAATGTATTGATAATCATTGTGAAGTGTGCACAACAGAACAGAACTACTACATGTATGCTGGGCTGCAAAAATATACCAATTTTTTTTTAAAAAAATGCAGTTGCTCATGATAGGCCAACAAGAGCTATTTTAAGAGAGGAAAATAATCCAAAGGGAAGGCAGGGTGTGGGGGGAGCTGCAGGCCAGCTGCTGCTGTCAAACTCTAGGAAACTTTGAATACAAAAGCATTGTAAGCGTTTTCCCATGAGACCATCCTTGGCATTGTAGGAAACAAGATTCTAATGAATTTTGACATGTGATTGCTAAAGTTTATATATGCAGCAGAGCGCTACAATTAACATTAAGACTTCTATGTGGCAAAGAATGCATCGTGGAAAGGTTATTATTTTAAATACTAGTTCCAAACTGCAACTAAACCTAAGTGCAATCACTTCCCCCATTGGCCTTTCCCTCAGGAAAGATCAGCAGGGAAGAGTGGCTGATTAGGTTCCTTATCTGCATGTTCTCTTTGTTTTTAAAGTTGGACCCAACCCCATTGCTCTGCATAATGGGGGCAGATCTGTGTTTAAACAAAAATATGCCACCATCACATCTGGTTTCGCCCTCAACTTCTCTCCTAAACTCATACGCTTTGCAGCAGCCCAGGTGAAAAAGGAGGCTGCATAAGAAAAACCATAGCAACATCCTGATCTGTGCCATACTTGTGAAGGTACCAGGATGTAAAGTTTAGCCCTAGCAGAATGACGCTACATTGGAGTCATTAGGAAAGGATAGGACACAAAGTTCCATCACCCATACCAACCTGCGCACACCTGAGAGCAACATTGGAGGCCCTGCAAGTGTGTGTGCCCATCTGTCAAGACAAGTAGGCTGGCAAGCATGAGGGATGGGGCCTTCTCGTTAGTGGCCCCTCATTTGTGGAATTCTGTTCCAACTGATGTCCACCAGGCCCCATTATTACAGGCCTTCAAGCAGGCCCTAAAGACTTATTTATTTACTGAGTCAGGACTTTATTGATGCCATTGCGTATGTAGCGTTACCTGGTTTCAATTATTAATTTTGATGTTATTATTGTTTTATTAGTGCTTTTATCATTACTTTTGTGGTTTTAAATGCTGTGTGCCACCTTGGGAGGGTTTTCCCCTAAAAGGTGGCTTATAATTAAATAATAAATATATAAATAAATGAAGGTTTCCCAAGGATGGGAACAAAGGATGAAGGTACGTGAAGCTCAAAGTGGAGAGATTGTTATTTTTAGGGTTAACACTGGAGCTGAAGATACACTTATCAGCACTTGCCTGAGACAGAGATGCTATGACAGGCAGCTTACTAAGAGAGAATCTAGTGACCACACCTTGATCACACTAGAAGACAGTCACTGCACCCTTAGTCTAGAACAGTGTTCTCCAACCTTGAGTCCCCAGTTGTTTTTGGCCTACAACTCCCAGCATGCCCCAGCGCTGGGAGTTGTAGGCCAAAAACAGCTGGGGACCCAAGGTTGGAGAACACTGGTCTAGAAGTACAAAAATGGAAGCTAGAAACTGCATATATTTTTCTCACTGAATAGCCATAGCCACACATCTGCATGATTAGTTCCCATGCACCTGACAGCACTTTGGTCTTCTGTTTCTTGAACAGCAGTCATGCATTGCTACATGGCAAATCACTTTTGAAACTGAGGGAAGTGTGGTACCGCATGTGGCTTTGTTATTCAGGCAAAAATAAAATACCGGTAATTAAAAATGCCACTGGACATGCCCAAGTTCTTGGGCAAGCCTAAAGTAGCTCTTGGATTGCAGCCTTTGTTGCATATTTTCCTCATCATGGCTGACTGTTTTTACTCTACCCAAAAGAAACTTCATCTTTTGTTTACCACAGGAATATAGCAAACTGTCTTATACTGAATCAGACGATTATTCCATCTATTGTCTACTCTGACTGGCAGTATCTGCCCAGGATCTCAGGCAGAGGTCTTTCCCCAGTCCTATCTGAAGATGCCAAGGACTGGACCTAGGACCTTCTGGATGCAAACCACATGCTACCACTGAGCTGGAGCCCTCCCCACAATATTGGAGATGAAGCATCGTTATGGCTGATGAGCAGATTAGCAAAGTGATCTGGTCAACCATGAACTACCGATTCTATAGAATTAGCCATTCTGTTTCCAGGTCTTCTCACACACCTCAAAGGGCTCTAGTTTTAAGTCAGGAACTATTGAAAGTTGTGTGTGTGTGTGTGTGTGTGTGTGTGTGTGTGTGTGTGTAAACCCCAAAAGGGTGCAGAGACAAAGCTAGTAAAAAGCTTGAGAAAGGTGGCTTGCAGCGTGGAATGCCTGGGGGCAGAGCCCCAATGTCCAGTGGATAGAATGTATTTGTATTTGCTTGGGGTGGGTTTTGCGGAGCAGCTGGTTAATCAGGACCAGGGTTACCAAAGGGTAACCCTGCAAGAGTTACAAAGGACTAAACACTGACATATAACATAAAGTGCCCACAACACAAGGGTACAAAGAGCAAAGTGGTTTTCCATGTAACTGAAGGAAAACTGATAGACTATTCTAAATCTATGAACACCCAGAGAGAATAGCAGTGAGACAGAGTAACTTTTCATAAACTGTCTTTTAAAAAATGCTGGACTACTTGCTGGACTACTTGCTAAGATTCAGCAGCACAATTTTCCAATGGCATCATCTTTTTGGGGTGATGTTTTTATTGTTTGTATTATTATTGTTGTTGTTGTTGTTGTTGTTGTTCTTGTATTTTATTGTAAAATTGTATTTTTATTTTATAATTGTATTTTATTATGTAATTTTTATAATTGTTGTAAACCGTCCAGAGAGCTTCAGCTATTGGGCGGTATAGAAATGGAATAAATAATAATAATAACAACAACAACAACATATACCAAATTCATATATCCATAAAACGGAAGTAAGTCATATGCATTCTACAGCTACATAGAGTGTGTAATAGTGGCTAGGCTTTGAAAATATGTTTATGATGAAAATTTCCACATTTCAATGAAGTCTGGAGGTAGGTGAATGGGACTGATTGATTGATTGATTTGTACCCTGCCTTCTGCCAAGAAAAATGGCACTCAAGGTGGCTTACAATCATTAATAAAACATGATTATAACAATAATAAAACAAATGCATTAAAAAACAATTAAAAAAACAACAATCACAGAATATCAACTATCTATATGAACAGAAATGTCTAAGATGCACTGAATATTCTACTTACCAGTAGATTCTCAGGCTTGATATCCCTGTGAACGATGTTCAAGCTATGAAGATATTTAATGGCACTGGCCAGATTGTACAGCATTCCACTGGCATCCCGCTCTGTATATTTGTTTGTGGAGGTAATGGCATCAAAAAGGTCTCCCCCCTGAAATAAAGTCATTGTCACATATTAATACCATTCTAGTAAGTGCATAGAGGAATGTTGATGAGATTCCAGACAAGTTTCATAATGTCAAACTGTCTCATTTTCTTTGAGGACAACAAAGAGGTCTTCAAGGTTGGAAGTAGGAGTAATTTCCTATAGGTTATTTTCAATCCGCTGTAAAGATACTGGCGTGCTTAGATCTTTACTGCTTTTTCGACTCTTCAAAAGCTTTAGTTTCAAGCTTTTAAACTAACCCATCTATATTTTTCTTCTCATCCCATTGTTGATATTCGGGACACCATGTTTACTTTAAATAGACGTGTGTGTGTGCATGCACGCACGCACACACACTGCAGGTAGCAGTGCTGATCTACAGGGAGGTGGGTGAAATCCACCCAGCAACAGTACCGTGATCCTTCTGTTAGGACCAACTAAGAAGTCAAAGAAGTGAGCAAGCTTTCAAGTTCATCCACACCCTTCTTCAGGCTTGTTGTTAAAACAGAACAAACTACCACCACAACAACAACAAAACAACAACAAAACAAGGGGCAGGCAGTTGTTCATGATAAAGAGTACAGATTAACACTTTGGTACAGTCTTGAGGTGTCTGATTAAACGGTGCCTGGTGCAAAAATACATCCAGTTGCCGCAAGGTATCCTGGGATTAACAAACCCCCCCCCCATTACTCTCCCTTGTAAACGTTGAGAAGACATATTATTTGTATATATCTAAACACAAGTTAGAACACTTGGGTTCCTTGTCAAGTTGTATATAGAGGGTTGGACTCGATGGCCTTATAGGCTCCTTCCAACTCTACTATTCTATGATATCTAAACACAAGTTAGAACACTTGGGTCCCTAGTCAAGGAAAATGTGATAGACCTTATTTCATAGATATAGAGTTGGAAGGAGCCTACAAGGCCATCAAGTACAACCCCCTGCTCAATGCAGGAAACTAGAGGAGGGGTCTCCCATCCAAGTAATAACCAGGCCTGACGGCCCTGACCCTGCTTAGCTTTCCACGCTCAAGCTGAGCCAGCGTGAGCCACAGGCCTGTTATATTAGGAAAAAGTAATCTCCAGAGTTGCTAGTATAAAGACTATCACATTTTTCTTCACTTCTTTCCCCTGCTGTATAAAGGATTGGCATGTTCTGATTAGGTCCACCCCTCATCCCACCCCACCCCCACCCTTTGCTGGTTATTACTACATTAACCAGCAAGAGAGCCAGTGCAGCATAGTGGCTAGAGTATTGGATTGGGACTTGGGAGACCCGGGTTCTAATCCCCACTCAGCCATGAAGCTCACTGGGTGACTTTGGTTCAGTCACTCTCAGCCTAACCTACCTCATAGGGTTGTTGTGAGGATAAAATGGAGAGGAGGAGGAAGATTATGTAAACCGCCTTGGGTTCCTTGCAGGAAAAAAGGTGGGATATAAATATAATAAATTAAATAAATTAACACTACAAGCATAGTTCACATTGACCCTTATGTGCCTTTCTGTGTATCACCTCTCAGCAGAGAACCAAGGGCCACTGGGAGGCTGCAGCCCTTGCCTCCAGGAAGAATGTCACGGCAAGGGGGAGACCAACGTGGTCACATACATCAGCCAGAGAGGGAGAAGCTGCAGGGAGTTCACTTCACCCTGCCCTACCGGAAGGAACACACAGCTCCGGCTGACAGTTCCCAGGGACTGCAGACTCTGGCCTCCTCCATCGGCCAGAGAACCAAGGGCTGCACCCCGTGTCTCCCAGGATAAGTCCACAGCAAGGGGGAGACCAGCCTAGCCCTGTACATCAGCCAGAGAAAGAACAGCTGCAGGCAGCTTGTTTCGCCCTTCCCTGCCAGGAAAAAAACACCCATAAGAACTTTGAAAGTAAGAACCGGTGCCCAAGTTTCACTTTTTTCCTCCTCTTTCCCAATCCCTTTTCCTTTTGTTACAGTGTTTTATATTGTAAGCCTGATCTGTGTAAGCCACTCTGGGAGCCTTTTTTGGCTGAAGAGCAGGGTAAAAATGCTGTAAATAAATAAACAATATATAATAGTCAGAATTCAAGTTGACCGAATAAAAAGGAAAGACAATGGATTGGATTCCAACTTAGTCATGCTTCGTGTAGACCCAGTGAAATCAATGAGACCTAACTTAGTTACGACTAACACAAGTCCCACTGATTCCAATAGGGTTACCCTAAACATGGCTAAGTCTGGATCCAACCCAATATTTTTTAACAAAAAAAAAAGCCATCATCCCAATCTTCAAAAGGTTTTTCTTCACCAAGAACTTTTGGATAGCCATCAAATCAATCTATGCAGCTACAAATGGAGGCAGATTGAACCATGACTGAGTAGAAAAAGCCCCATGAAAAAGCATTGAGAGTGGAGTGAGGGAATCCATCAGCAACAAGGGAAACACTTGAACTTCTGAGATGTCATACAAAAGAACCTGGCGGCATGCCATAAACTGAGCAGCTTGGTCAAGAAGCCCATAAGGTACTGATGCTGAAAAAGAAGGCAACTCCTTTGGGGTGAGCTGACCTATCAGCATAGCAATGGCCAGAGAAAATGAAATAAGGGGGCAAAATTTCTCCACCCCCCGCAAGGGAGTTAAATACTCCCATATGACAGGTATGTCTGTCTGTCTGTCTGTCTGTCTATCTATCTATCTATCTATCCAGGAAATTTCTATACTGCTTTTCATTTTAAACATCCCAAAGCAGTTTACAAGAGAAAAAAACATGATAAATGTAATATAAACCAGTCATTAAAACAATAAAACAATTCATTCATTAAAATAACTTATTTCATAGATTTCATAGATTACAGAGTTGGAAGGAGCCTACAAGGCTATCGAGTCCAACCCCCTGCTCAATGCAGGAAACTAGAGGAGGGGTCTCCCATCCAAGTAATAACCAGGCCTGACCCTGCTTAGCTTTCCACGCTCAGACAAGCTGAGCCAGCGTAAGCCACAGGCCCACTATTTTCTGTGCTACACAGAAAACGAGATCCAAAGTGCGCCCTGTCGAATGAGTGGGGCTGGATACTAATTGGGACAGACCCATGGTTGCCATGGAGGCCATGAAGTCCTGAGCCACTCCCGACAAGGTGGTCTCAGCATGTATGTTGAAGTCCTCCAGCACAACAAGCTGTGGACACTCAAGCACCAGACCCAAAACCACCTTGGCTAGCTCAGGAAGGGAGACTGTTGAGCAGCAGGGCAGGTGGTACACCAATGGACCACACCAGTGGTACACCCTATTCTGTCCTGAACACCCACCTTCAGATACACACACTCGAAACTGGAAGACAGTGCAATGGGCACCAGGACAGGGGGATAGAATCATGGTAGACCACTGCGACTCTGCCTCCCCACCCCCCAGGTCTTACCTGCTGCAACATGGAGAAGCCAGGTGGGCAAAGATGGGAGAGATTTACCCCCCCCCCCCATTTCATCCAACCAGGTCTCTGTGATACAGGCCAGGTTGGCATGCTCATCCAGGATCAAGTCCTGGGTGTCTGTTGTCTTCCCATTCACTGACCTGGCACTCAGCAGCAGTACCTTCAACCTAGGGGGACTGTCACCAGGCCTACTCAGGCTCTCTGATATGGGAGACAGTGTAGGAGCAACCAACAGCCAGTTGCACTCTGGTTTTCCTACTTTTCTCAGGAAAACCTAGTTTTCCCAGGAGTTGCCCATCAATTGGGGAGGGGAATGATTTTGCTTGGCAAACATTTACTTCGGGTACACACAAAAGTCCTCTGGCTTTTGCCAGTACTCAAAGAGAATGCGCGTAACAACAATAACAGAAATAAATAAAAAGAAAGACAGAAAGAGGAAAAGAAAAGTTATTTTTTAAAATGAACATGGGGATTTGGATGAAGGTCTTAAATAGTTAACTTTACAGGCAACTCACTTGGAGATAACATAATGCAACGATTTACTTTTACTTAGAGCCTCTAGAAACTTGCCAGTTTCATCTTACTAATTCACATAACAGATCACCCGCCATTACTGAGGCATTATAGCGGGTGGCCCAAGGATGCTATTTCAGTTTTATCATCACCCCCCACCCACACTTTCTTGAAATCAAGACTAGCAGCAACATCTGAATGTACTTCTTTTTTAAAAGGAAAAAACCAAACCTTATCACCTAGGAGCATAATGCACTGAAATCCAGAAGTACAGTAACCAATTATTTATTTACTAGCTTGAAACATAAATGCTGTAACATTCTTTTTCTCATGTGAAATTGAAATTAGATCCTTCGAACAGCAGGCGGAAACCCTATAATAAATCATGCTTGTTAAAATAACTAAACCAGTGCTAGGCTTGAATAATAATTTGGTCTCACTATGTACAATGGCAGCTTGCCAGCAACCACGTCCTTTCTCCTTTTCACAAGCCCTGCTTGCAGTGTGCTTTTATTTGTATTTATGAAGTGCTTTCCTCGCACTCAAGGCCCTTTACCCAGCAGCGGGTGACGTGCCTGCCATGCAACGAGAACGTGTTTGCAGCAGCAGCACCCACTTATATCAAACTTCTTTCTGCCAATCAGTGCAAAAGTGCTATTCGCTCAAAACTGGTGCTCTGCCCCATCAAACCTTTCTCTCTTGAATATCTTTTCCATCTGTGAACTTGAACTTGATTTAAAATGAAGGTCTTCCAAAGCCAGTCGACAGCAGATGGCTACTCAATTGTAAAGGGGCATGCTCTGCAATGGATACAGCCAGCAGTTGTGAATTGTGGATTCAACATCCTTCCAAATACGCTTGCTTCAGTATTTGACAAGTATAATGTAACAAGGTTTGTTCAACTCTAAAAGTTTATGGGCAGCGCAATCCTATCACCTCCACCCTCGATGCACATAACCCTCTGAACTTGGAGGCTTAAGTGCATCCAATGCATGGCGCAAGGCATGGCAGTGGTGACCTTCGCCGCACCTCGCACCCTGCATTTCATCTAGATGGCCATTTTCGGCTTGTCTAGATGAAGCTCTGCAGAGGGGGGGGGGAGGCTGGGGTGCTGTTTGGTTAGGGCACATGCTGTCGGCACCAGCCTCCTCCCCTCCCCGTTCCCAGCACACCCCTTTTCCTCCTCTCCGAGGCTGATGTGCGACCTCGGGGAGGCAGCCGGCGCAGTTCTTTCCCTGTCGGCTGTGAGGGGGCAGGGCAGGGCTCGGTGTTTGGCGTCTCAGCTCCGAGCTCGCAGGACCTCGGAGCTGGGGCAAGGCCGGAGGGCCATAGGATTGTGCCCTAATTCAACTAATTCAGAATAAAATTGTCACGCAGTTTGGGACAGCTCCAACTGTCTTTTATTACAGCAAAGAGGCTGTTAAATCCAGACATTTTGCATTTGTTTGTTACTATGAAAATTTGCTACAGCTATCCCCTCCTCCCCCACACTGCAAAAAACCAAAAACAACCACCGCCACCCCAGTTACAATCAAACATTAGTTTGGGGAGGGAAATTGCAGATATTTGCTTACAGAACATTCCAGTTTCAATCCCTGGCATTTGTAGTCTCAGGTAGCAGGGTACATAATCACTTCCAAGCAAAATAGACAGCACCAGGCTAGATGAACTATTGGCCTCAAAAGAACAGCACTGGATAAGACCAAAGGTTCATCTAGTTCGGCATCTTATTTCTCACAGTAGAGAACTAGATGCCAATGCAAAGCCCACAAGTAGAGCATGAAGGCCGAAGCCCTCTCCCACTGTTGCTTCCTACTAGCAACTGGTATTTATTAACATACTGCCTCTGAACCTGAACTTTTGATATAGCCATCACGACTAGTAGGCACTATTAGACTTACCCTCTCCATTAATTTGTTGAATCCCCTTAGAAAGCCAGTAAAACAGGGGTGGGCAACTTGTGGCCCTCCAGATGTTTTGGTCTACAACTCCCACCAGCTTTAGCCAGCATAGCCAATGGTGAAGGATGATGGGATGGTAGGCCAAACCATCTGGAGGGCCTCCAGTTGTCCACCCCTGCAATAGAAGGAAGTTTCATATGGTTTTCATTCCAGATGTATGTTTATAAGAAGTGAAGTTGGTTTAAACTCTCTTCTCATCCACCTCACCACATGCAGATCCAGCAAGAATGTAGAATGTGGCTCCCACTCACAGATCCCTTTGAATGATCAGGATTTTTATTTCCTAGGCTAGATAACCAAATCCAGCTGTAGTGCATGGCCTGCACCTGGGGTGGGAACCCATGGCCCTATAAATGTTGCTAGACTCCAGCTACCATCAGCCTCAGCCATCATCATGGCCAATGGTCAGGAATAATGGGAGATGTAGCCCAACACTTCTGGTTTGCCACTGCTGGCCAGACCAAAACATCTGCCAGAAATTTCAGAATCAGATATCTGATTGATGATTGTGCATCCCCAGTGGAAACCGTATTTACCGCGACAACAAACCTCCACCACAAAAGTTTACAATGGCAAGAGCAGCCAAGCAAAAAACTAAACTGTATATTGCTATGCAGACAGAGAGCACCTCTGGTTGTTTCCCCTCATCCTGTCTATCTCTACGGGGCTAAACCCTTAAGGCGTAGGCTCCTCCCCTCCCCAGCAACTGCTTCCAAGGAGGAAAAAGGAGGGCCTCACTGACTTCCAAGATCACATAAAGCCACAGCAGCATCTCACTTTGGTCCCACACAGGATTGGAAATGCAGTGCATGGCTGATGAACTGTGGGGAAGCAGGCATTCTTTCTTTTGCGTGTACATACCTTTACGAGCTCCATGACTAAGTACAACTCAGTGGGCATATCCATCTCCTCAATCAGAAGAACGATATTGGGATGCTTGACCCTTCTTAAAATAGATACTTCATTCTGGATCATATGCTCCTGCCACAAAAAACAAAACAAACAGACAGACACATGAAGAATGAGACTGGAAGAAGAGCCTACAGGGACATCCAGCGATGCCCAGAAAACTCTCCACTAGCTGCCCCCTTCAATTTTTTTTTTAAAATAAGACCCTTAGAAAATGTTTGGGCAGTCTCTTTTCTTTCCCTTTCTAGCCTCTAGCCTTGCTCTTTCTCTCCCCCCTCCCCCTGTGCCTTGCTATTTCCCCCACCTTCCCATCCTCTAGACCAGGGCTTTCCAACCTTGGGTCCCCAGATGTTGCTGGACTGCAGCTCCCAGAATCCCTTGCCATTAGCCATGCTGGCTGGGTATGCTGGGAGCTGTAGGCCAGCAACATCTGGGGACCCAAGGTTGGTAGCCCTGCTCTAGACTCACCATTTCTCTCTTCTCCCCCCCCCCCCCGCCCCTACACCACTTTAGCTCACTTTTGACTGGCCAGGTTTCCCTGGCAGTCATGATGTGACCAGCCACATCCTCCATGGGAGCCATCTTGTGGTGGTGCCCACAGCAGTTTCTCAAATTCCCAAATGTGCCCATGGGTCCAAAAAAGTTGGGGACCCCTGCCTTACCCATAATTGCTGGAGCCAATGTCAGAAATCTGGCAATGACATTGTTACAAATTACAATGACTGTGCCAAGGGCAGAGGAAAATGAATATGGAATATGAAACAGGGGAAGGGATTGCGGCTTTCAGTGCACAGAAGAGTTATTCAGGCATCAACCCTATATTGATGCCCAGGTAATCCATTTACCTGGGAGTAAGCCCTGCTGAACTCAATGGGGCTTGCTGACCGATTGCACTGTCAGTCCTTTTACCCCTTAGTGATTCTTTTATGCAAAACCTACTTGTTTCCAAACAGAAAGGAAATGGTAACCGTATTATTCTTTCAAAGCATTGTTATAAAACTATTAACATCAACATCAATTATATCATGTATGTCTTATATCTGTACTATATACAGGGGAGGCTGGTGGTGACTCCTATGTGGTGGGGCTCCTTATCCACTGCACCTTTTTGTTTGAACTTTATAGGCGCTCTCCATGGTGCCCCATGGTGGTGAGCCTATTTTAGGGATGGAGTTCAGCACCTAGAAAGCTCAAACAAAAAGATGCAATGGATAAGGAGCCCCACTGACACGGGTGTCACCAGCCTCCCCCGACTATATATAGGCCCTATCCTATCCACCTCCCAGCCAACTGGATCTATTGTCAGTTATCCCCGCACTGAACATCCTGCTGTTTAATGACAGGCTGGTGAATAGGAAGACAATTCTCATCCGGGACTTGATCACGGAGACTTGAATGGATGAAGCAGGGGCAAGGGAAAGGGTTAATCTCTTCCAGCTCTGGCTGGCTGGATTGTCAGTAGGCAGCACCCTAGGTTTGTGGGGAGCTGGTGTTGCGGTGATCTCTCAAAATAATCCATTCAGCAAACCTCATCTTTTGAGCGTATCCAGCGGTGACTGGGACAGGTTTGGGATTCTGTTGGTGAACTGTCCACTCTACTACCCAACAATCTCCTTTCCAGAGCAAACTGGGGTAGTCTCTGGCACGGCATTGGAGCCCCGTAGGCTTATGATCTTGGGTGACCTCACTGTTCACCTGTTGGGAGTGGCTCAGGATTTCATGACTGCCATGACAACTATTGGCTGGTCTGAAATTATTTCTGGTTCCACACATTTGAATGGGCATACATTGGTCTGGATTTTTCTTGTTTCTTTGGTGCAAACTGATGGTGAACTGAAGGTGGAGGAACATTATTTAGTTCCTTTCTCATGGTGAGATGGTGAGGCTTAGGCTGCTAATGACCTGGACCCTCTTCTGGCCTCGTCATGGGACTGGAACAGTGGAATAGATAGTGGGACTGCATCCCTGTTGATTCTGTTATCCTTCTGGGATTGGCTCTCTGGGTATGGAAGGCCCATGGTGGTGCTGGATGGATGTTTCCAGAAGGTGGTGCTGGGGGACTTTTGTTCAACCCCATGGCCTTTGTCTTGTGGGGTTCCTCGGGGTTTTATTCTGTCACCATGCTTTTTAACATCTACATGAAACCATTGGGATAGGTCATCTGGAGATTTGGGGTACAGTGTCATCAATATGCTGATGACACCTGGTTTTAGCTCTCCCTTTCTAATGATCTGAAAGAGGCTGAATATGTCCTAGACAAGTGCTTGATTTCAGTAATAGTCTGGATGAGGACTAATGAACTGAAATGAAATTTGCTCAAGACAGAGTTCTTCTGATCAGTAAGAAGGTTTCACTTTGGATATTCAACTGGATTTGGAAGGGTTTGTGCTCCCTCTGAAAAGTCAGCTTTGCTATTTGGGGGTGCAGTTGAAAATGGCCTCAGACCTGGATTTTAGGCCTTGGCTTTGGCTAGGAGTGCCTATGCACAATCAAGATTCATGTGACAGCTGCATCCCTTTCTGAGACCTTCAGATCTAGCTATGATGATTCATGCCTTAGTCACCTTGTATCTTGATTATTGTAATGTGGTCTACATGGAGCTGTCTTTGAAGACCATTCAGAAACTTCAATTTGTTCAGTATGCTACAGCCACGCCTCTTACGGGCTATATGCGTCATGCCAGTCTCCCTTTGTACCAACTGTATTGGCTGCCTATTCCAAGTGCAATTCAAAATACTGTTTTTGACCTATAAAGCCCTAAACAGCTTGGGACCAGGTTGCCTCATGCCTGAAGGATGCGTTCCTCCATATAATCCTGCCTTGAACAGATCTTCCACAGAGGCCCTTCTCACTGTCCCCTCCAGGTATTCATAAGGTGACAATGTGCAAGAGGGCCTTTACTGCGGTGGCCCCCACCTCTCCTGGGAACTCCCTCTCCTGGGAGATCCACATGGCTTCTTTATTGCTTGTGTGTATGAGGGCAGTTAGAACTTTTATTTTACATCAGACTTGTGAACCCTCCCTGAGCTGTTGTGAGTTCTGTTGTTTGCTAGTGCTTGTTTATATGGTTTTACTGTTTGAGTGTGCACCACTAAATGTGATCACTTTAGGGAGAAAGAGCACAAATTGAATTATATATATTAAATTAATATATCACACACACACACACACACACACTCACACAGTGTACAACTTTGTGATGTATTTAATTATCATGAAAATTAGATGCTTTATTTACAAAGGATTTAAAAAACCACCACCAAATAGTTCAGTGAATGTTTAACCACTCTGTGGGCAACTAGCCGTCATCTCTCAGGATGCCAGAACAGAAACCAGTCATCCAAGGCTAATTGCCTTCAAAATTAACTGCTCAGCCAGAGTGCATTCAAATGCTACCAAAAATGCAGATTGGCTAAACTCAAAAAAATTGAACATGAATTTTCTAAGATAAATATTATATCCCACTGTGGAGCTTCTGTACTTACTTTTCCTCTACATTTACTTTTTTTGATGATTTTCAGTGCATATTCTCTACCGGTTGACCTAATGAGAGGCAAGAGAGAAACAAATAAAGGAGGATAAAGTAATGAGTTCTATTTTCAAATTAAACAGATTAATATTACCTTTACCAAACAGAGTACCAGACTTGTTTCAAGGGAAAGACTGGGAGCGATGTGTCTAGAAAGGTAGCTTTCTGCATGGAAAAATCTTGCGGTGGGTGAGGAGGAGTGTTAAAAAGAAAGCAAGGACATAACAGGATACATTTTATCTGAAGAGCCTAAGATAATTCTACTGAGTGGTCTTAAGGAATTGTCTAAGGGCACAATCCTATGGGTTGCGCCCTCAATGCTCATTAGCCCCCAAACTCGGAGGCTTATTAGCATCCTGTGCAAAGCGGGAGGAGTGGCGGAGGCGATCTCTGCCCCCCCCCATCTCCTGCTCTCCATTTTTGCTATATGGCCATTTTCGGCTGTCTAGCTGGGGTGCTTCAGAGGGGGAAGGAAGGAGGCTGCAGAGGACACAGGATAGCTCGTATCCTGGCCTCTCCAGTCTCTTCCCCTCCCCGCTCACTGGAACGTTCCCTTTACCCCCCCTCTTTGAGGTCAAGTTTCCAACCTAGGAGAGGCAGCCAGTGTGGTTCTTTCCATGCTGGCTGTGAGGGGGGAGGGGGATTGGAGAGCGGATTCCCACCTCCAAGGTTGGAGCTCTGCTTCTGACCTCGGATCTGGGAATCCAAAGTATCCTATGGCTGCCCAGTCGATGTCTAGGAGCCATAGGATTGCTCTCTCCAATATATAGCTACATCAAGGGACAAAAACCTGATTAATTATGAGCCAAATCAGAGAAGATGCAGGAGATCTATTATTAGGATCTCCTTTGGCATCTCTCTTCCATTAATTAGCAGCCCCATATGATTGCTTCAAGGACTGGGGAAGTGGTGGCCTGAGAGAGAATGCTGAATCTTTTTCTGATCTAAATCACTCCCTCCAAACTGCTATTAGTCACAGAGGAAAAAATGACAGGTACACCATCTGTACCTGTCTCCCCTACCTGCCCCACCAAAAACCTAATAGGGCACGGGAAGAAATGGTTATCTTCCAACTCCCAGAACACCGTCTCTCCATTCTTCAAAGCAGCCCCCACCCAGATCTCCCAATTCATTTCTAATTTGGCACTAAAATTCTGTTGACATAATATTACCATTATTTTACAGTTACAAACAGATCAGTTGGCATCATAGCTTCTGAAGATTATAACTACATTTTGGGGGAGTGTTGTGTGTGCTCATTTGTGAGATACTGTATTTGTGTAGAAAACATCTCAACTGGAAGAAAAGATTTTAAAATAATAGATGTTAATAAGTCTTTTATGAAAGATATCAGATTAAATTTCTGAGACAAAATTAGTATACGTTATGAATCCAATGCATATCTCTTATGTGGGAAACCAAATGCCCCCCAAATATTGAGTTTCCATTCTCATGTTTTGTTTTGCTACAAAAGGGCAAATGCTTATTATTAGAGGTTGTCCATTAAAAAAAAAGCTAAAAGATGGAATCATGCTGTTTTGAAGCAACAGCCATATGGTGCTTCTTAGCTTTAATCAAAATGATTTTATAAAGAAAAAAATACAGATGCACATATTTGCATGGTGCTTTATTCCAATCTTAAGCTTGGGAGAAACAGTTTGAAGCTGCCAGCAGGAAATGAGAATGTTATAACGCTTCAGTTTTATTACAGTTGGAACATAGAGTTGTGCGCAAACGGCCTTTCAAAAATTTCCACCCTATTTGTGGGCAGAGAAATGGGTGGAGGGTCCATTTCACTTAATTTTTCCAGAGGGAGGAGAAACACTTCCTTGGAGTGGGGCTCACCATCCATAGCAGCACAGCTTCCTCCTGATTTCCTAAGGTCAGCAGTGCAGGCACTCACCATGATGACAGCCCCCGTAGGCACACCCCCAAGGAGAGTCCAAACATTCAAGTGTTGCTCCTTATCAACAAACCAGCTCTAGCAGTTTTCATCTCCACCAGGATCAGGCCTTTTATAAATCCTAAGGGTCTTATTTGCCCATTCAAGACCAAGCCACCCCAAAATACTTTGCATTACAACAGTCACTGACTCTCAGCCTAACCTACTTCACAGGGTTGTTGTGAGGATAAAATGGAGAGGAGGAGAAGAATTATGTAAGCCTCTCCATTTCCTTGCAGGAAAAAAGGTGGGGTATAAATATAATAAATAAATTGTGTATATATATATATATATATATATATATACCGGTATATATGAGAGAATATTTACAGAAATTCTAGTGGCCTGCTTTTCTAGGTGGGTAAGAAAAAGGAATGCCTTCTGAGCAATTTGGGCTCCACTCTAATTGGAAGCCATTTTGAGTTTTGGAGAGGCAGATTAGAATGGTTTCAATGAACTTAAAATGTTCTGTGTTCTGCTACCTAACAGTAGTGGAAACTATCGGGGCATTTCTCTCTTAGCAACCGCAGGTAAAATATTTGCTAGGATTCTCGCAAACCGTCTTCTATCTATTTCAGAAGAGATCCTCCCTGAAACTCAATATGGTTTCCGCCCCTCTAGAGGGACAGTAGACATGATTTTTAATGCACGTCACCTCCAAGAAAAATGCCGGGAGCAAAATCAACCCCTTTATATGGCATTTATTGATTTGGCTAAGGCCTTTGATACTGTAGACCGTACAGCTCTCTGGACTATCCTTATGAAAATTGGATGCCCCAATAAATTTGTGAATATCTTGCGACTTCTCCATGACAACATGACGGCAACGGTTTTGGACAACAACGGCTCTCATGGTGCTCCATTTAAAGTGGGATCAGGTGTTAAACAGGGATGTGTTATCGCCCCAACATTATTTGCCATTTTCATCGCCATGGTTTTACATCTTGTCTAGGGGAAACTTCCCACCGGTGTGGGAATTATATATCGAACAGATGGAAAGCTTTTTAATCTCAGCAGGCTGAAAGCAAAAAGTAAGGTAATTACAACCTCCGTTGTGGAACTTCAGTATGCTGATGATAATGTGGTCTCCTGCACATTCAGAGGATGATCTCCAAACTATCCTAAATGCTTTTGCAGAAGCATACGAAAAACTTGGTCTCTCACTTAACATCAAAAAAACCAAAGTGCTTCATCAGCAAGTGCAAGCCAATCCTTTGGTGATGCCATCTATCCAGCTTGGCGGGACAATACTGGAAAATGTCGATCATTTTCTCTATCTTGGCAGCTATCTTTCTGTTACAGCTAACATCGACAGTGAAATCCAGCATCGTCTGAGCTCCGCAAGTGCCGCATTTTCTCGAATGAAACATAGAGTGTTCGAGGATCGGGATATTTGTAAGAAGACCAAAACACTGGTTTATGAAGCCATTGTATTACCAACTTTATTGTATGCCTGCGAAACATGGACTATCTATAAACATCACTTCCACCTCCTTGAAAGGTTTCATCAACGTTGCCTCCGGAAAATCCTGCAAATTACTTGGGAAGATAGGCGAACAAATGTCAGTGTACTGGAAGAAGCAAAGACTACTAGCATTGAAAAAATGATCCTTCAACGCCAACTTCAGTGGACCGGTCATGTTGTTCGAATGCCTGACTGCCGTCTCCCAAAGCAGTTACTTTACTCCCAACTCAAGGATGGAAAGCGGAATATCGGTGGTCAATATAAGAGGTTTAAAGATGTTCATAAGGCTAATCTAAAAAAATGCAATATAAACATCGAAAACTGGGAAGCTCTGGCCCGTGAACGATCTAAATGGAGGTTGGCCTTTCACAAAGGTTCCATGGACTTTGAAGAAGCCCGAGTGCAAGGTGAAAGGGAGAAACGTGCTAAGCGAAAAGCACGTCAAATGAATCCTTTACAGGACCATCTTCTATCTGGTAACCTGTGTCCTCACTGTGGGAAGCTGTGTGGATCTAGAATTGGCCTCCACAGTCACTTACGGACCCATCGCTAGAGTCTACACAATCTTCTTTAGAATTTCCTCCTTTTATCCCGGAAGACAATCTTACTCGGTCACGAGTGATCGCCTGATGATGGTAACTTTAAAGATTAAAACTCTGAAGATTAAATTCAAGGCTTAAAGTGATGCCTTAGCGTGCACGCACACACACACATACACACAGAAGCGCATGTACTTTGCCATATTCCTGTTTTTCAAAAACTGCAGCAATGTGGCTGTTATAAGGAGACTCAGTGATATATTGTTCTTAATTAGCCATCCTTGTGTTTTCTCCACTAGAGGGCTTCTTGACATAGCTACAAAAAAAGTGATCTTTATAGGCATACAACTCATTCCAAATACTTTCACGTAAAAATATGATTGGTTTAAGAATCATTTAAGGTCTGTGAACTAAACACCTTGGTTGTCCTTTCTGTCACAAAAAGCAAACTAATGAGCTTGGCTGGGAATAACTACATGCTAGAAAGATTAACTCATACTTTGAAAAACGGTATTTGAAATGGGAGCTTTTGATACACTAAAAATGTAACGTAGAAAAGGAATACCACACACACAACAGGAATTAATATGCAGTTATCCCAACAAGCATGTGATGACTTGCTTGACTGCTTTTAGGTTTGGCTCACATTTTACAAGAGAATACAAAAAGTAATGGGAGTTCTATACTCAGTTTCCCTTCACATATTTTATCACCAACATGATGGAAAAAGTTTGTTCTTACAGTACATGCCTTTTAGGAAATGCTAGGAACACCACCACACAAATAGTTATCAAATAAGTAAGGCAGAACTTGACCATCATATACAGTGAAAAATGCAAAAGATAACAAGTTAAAAAAGAAAAGAAAAAAGATTTAGGGCACAATCCTATATGTGTTTCGACAGAAAAAAGTCCTCCATCTCCCAGCATCCCTCCAACCAGCCATGCTGGCTGGGGCATGCTGGGAATTGTGGGATTTTTTTTCTGTCTAACCATGCATAGGTTTGCGCCCTTAGACTACATCCATATTAAGATTCTAATAATGCTACTCAAACACTGAATTGTTGCCATATATTCTAGATCCCCTCCCTGAACGTTCAAGTATCTTTTTTTTTTTTTAAAGGTAATCATTTATTGTGGAGGTATAAGGAAAACTATGCAAGCACTATTGTACCTATTTGCTCCCTAAGCAGAAACACAATGAAGAGTGAAATCCTATGGTGATGGCTGTAAGCCCCCAAATTTGGAGGCTTACGGGCATCCAGTGCAGAGCGGGAGGCATGGCAGAGGCGATCTTCACCTCCTGTTCCTTCTGCCCTACATAGCTGGAGCATCTCGGGGGGAAGGGAAGGAGGCTGGAGAGGCATCAGGACAGCTCGTATCCTGGCCTATCTTGTCTCCTCCTTGCACCCCAAAATGCTCCCTTTCCCCATTTTCCTGACCTCAGAGAGCAGCCGGTGCGGTTCTTTCCACGCCAGGTGTGAGAGGATGTGGGAGAGGGGGGTGGAGCTCAGAGCCCCAGCTCCGAGGTCGGGGCACTTCCTCTGACCTCGGATCTGGGACTCCAAACTATCCTATGACCCCGCAGACACTGTCTAGGGCAGGGCTCTCCAACCTTGAGTCCCCAGATGTTGCTGGCCTACAGCTCCCAGCATAGCCAGCCAGCATGGCTAATGGAAAGGGATTCTGGGAGCTGTAGTCCAGCAACATCTGGAGACCCTGGTCTAGGGACCATAGGATTGCTCCCTAAATAATTTTAAATGTATTCTGCCTGTTGAATTTATGTATTCCCAATTCTGCAATGATTCCACTCCCCTCTAGGCCCCGCTTACCACTAAATATTTGGCTACAAGCCTGCTCAAACCTATATAAGCAATTCTGAGCATGTGGCCCCTTTTATTTAAATACAAATTACACAACTTTACATTTCAGTTGTGAAATCAACATGGAGAAAGTGCATGCCAAAATAAAAGGATGCATTTTCTAGATCCTCCTCCTCCTCCTCCTCCTCCTCCTCCTCCTCCTCCTCCTCCTCTATAATTAATCTATTGGCTATTAGAGAGCCAATGTTGTATATGGGCTAGGGTCTTTGACTAGGATGACCCAGGTGCAATCCCCACTCAGCCATGAAGCTCATCGGGTGACCCTGGGTGACAGATACTTCTTATTAGCCTCACGTACCACTTGGGCTTGTTATCAGAATTTATTTTGTGTGGGCAGCACAATCCAATGTGGCTGCCCGTAACCCTTCGAACTTGGAGGATTATGGGCATCCTATCGAGGGTGGGAGGAGCATGGAGGTGAAGGTCGCCTCTGCACTTCTCCCACCCTACAAAAGACAATGGCAAATTTCAGCCGTCTAAATCTTCTGGCCCTGCTCGTGAGGAGGACAGGCTGAAGTGCTGCCGGGATACACTGTACCCGGGCAGAGCCTGACTCCTGCCCTCCCTGCCCCCCCTCTCCACCCACAAACCTCCGGCTCTGAGGTCGGCCTCCTGAACCGTGCCAGCTGCGAGGGCAGAGGGAGGGCGCTCCGAGGTCGGAGTCCCAGCTCTGACCTCGCAGCACGTTTCTGAGGTTGGAGCTGGGACTCTGACCTCTCCTATGGCTGGCTAGACAGCATGTAGTGGCCATAAGACTGCGCCCTAAATAAATAAATAAATAAATAAATCATGTGCTATGCTGCTTATCGTTTTGCATTGTATTGTATTGTATTCTTTTAAATATTTGTACTGTATTTTATATTTTTAACTGTGTTTGAAAATGGCAATTTAGTTTTTTAACTGGTCACAATCCACCCAGGGAACATTAGTTATTGGGAGGATTAGAAATGCACTAAATAAATAAATGAATGAATAAATAAATCAGAATAAAAATGGGAGGGTGAATCAGGTAATAAGCAAGGTAAAGACAATAAATAAATAAACCCCCCAATATAGCCAATTGGAAAACCAACTGGTGACCCTTTTAATACTTCTTACCCTCTATACATGCAAAGTACATAGATTGCATGTTGTGGGCAGTATCCAAGCCTGCCTGAGCACCAGTGGGATTCACCGTGAGCGCAATGGGGAGCTAGCGGTCCTAAAAGCAACCCAAAATGAGCAGAAACGCTCATTTCCAGAACGGAGCGGGTCAGCGGAGCTTGCAGGAGGGAACTCTGCTGACCTTTCCCGATCTGGAACAAGCAGTATGTATGGCTTGTTTGATTCAGGCGTTGCTTCTTGAACTGTGCTGGCTTCCTGTTGTGTGAATGGTGGGTCCTGTTTGTGCAAACGATGAAGCGGGAGTGCAGCAGCAGGACTGGATACTGCTCACTATTTGCTTCTAGAAACAGTGCTGGCCAGCGCCTCCACACACATACTCCTAACTGAATAAGGGACTGTGCAGGCCAACGGATGCTGCGTAGATGGTTCCTCTCCTGACCAAGCTGCTGGGACTGTGCATGGCGAGCCGCTGTTAGTAAACAGATGACAACTCTGATCAGCAGTTCAGGAGGGGGAGCTTGGGATCCAGTTCTGACTCTCCCTTCCCCACCAAACAGTTGACTGGCATAAATGTGGCTTGCTGGAGTCGTGTAGCCACATAGCTGGAGCAGGGTGAGCATATAGGGGTCTCCTTCAACATGAGCCTCATTGTTCCAATTCACTCTGTGGCTGAGACTAAATAGTGCCAAGTGACATCATGTGTTATCCCCTTATGCCGAAGCTACCTGTTCTGTTGATCAGCAGTACCGTTTGTTCTGCAGGGAGGACAAAACTTCAGAAACTTCATGCCATCCCCATTGTGGGAGGGACCACAGTTCAGAGATAGAGCACATGCTTTGCATGCAGAAGCTCCCAGGCTCAGTCTGTGGGATCTCTAGTTAAAAGGATCACATAGCAGGTGATGGGAAAGACCTCTGCCCGAGAGCCACCAGCTGTCAGAGTTGACAATACTGGGCTAGATGGACAAGAAATTAGGCAGCATCCCATGTTGCCGTGATATGTGCAAGTAACATTTCCTTAACATTTTAGAGAAATGAGAATTGATGCCTGTGGTTCTAGGTTTAAATCTGATTGAAGTTTCTGCTGAACAGTCAAAAGAGAAAGCTGCAGGCATTTGTTTTCCAACTGAAAGAAAAATATATATTTCTAATGTGTTATTTTAGTACAATGAGAAAGATTTAACAATCTCCCGGAAGGAGTGTGTTGAACAGAGTCAGGGAATGGCCGGAGGGATGGGAAAAATTGATGTACTGAATGTATCTAGATTGTTCCTGCAAAACAGTTCTTTACAGGCACAGCTACAGTCGCTTTTCCATTTTGCACATATGGAGCGACGACATTACTTTCTCCCATGTGTGCTGCAAATAAAGATGTGATCCAAGAGAAGCTTAATATTAGTGACTGCTTTAACAGTAACAAGCAAGAAATCTCTCTCACCTTTCTATACACTCCTTTACAATGGCAAAATTTCCATCTCCTATAGTCCGGCCAACTTTATATCTCTCTGCTATAGAGGCTGGAACCTGGAAGCCTTCCTCCAACACTTCTGAAAAGGATTGTTAGTACATTTTTATTGGTAGAGAAGGCAACACAGATGTGACACATAATACATATTTTACTTCTATAGTTTAAGACAACTGGAAACCATTCAGAATCAACATTCACATTTTGCTGAACAGAGGAATCATGCCACTGGTATTGCATACACTCAACAAGTTTTACCAAATAAAGTATGAAAAGTTAAGCTTGTGGACACTAGACCCAGTTTTACACATTTACAAACAATCCTGCTGCATCTATAACCCACTTTTTAAAAAGATTATAAGAAACAGATGCTTTGGTGATCTGCTCAAGAGAAGTCCCATCTCAAGTGAACACTGGATTAGTTCAACACACCACAATTAAATCTATCTACAAAAGGAGTCTAACACTCGAGCACTTCTTTTATTACATCCTGTAAACTGAGACTTCCATAAAATTGCTCATGTGATAAGTACTATTTTCCCCGCTGTATTGAATATTTAGTTTTTAAACAAGTGTTCTCAATAATGTCACCAACATATACAGCCTGGGCACCAGATGCTTAAAAAAAAAAAAATCACAGTAAGTCAAAACAATAAAGAAAAGGGTTTTCTAGTTATTGTATTTTAGTAGCCATTAGAGTACCATTATTCTTCAAACAGGACTCAAAAACGCAGTTAGCAAGTGTCTAATAACATTTTCTAAAAAGCTGGAGTCATAAACCTCCACTTACATGAACTGTGTTTGGACAAGTTCAATATTGGGAATAGTGCTTTCAAATATTAGCATCTACAAAAAGCAAAACAAGACACCCATCTTAGAATTCTGCTCCTTAACGCAATGGAACCAGGGCCAGTTTGAAGGGGTCTGCCTGGGCAAGGTGTCATCCGGAGGGCTCCCTTATCCATCAGTGGACCTTGGTGGGATGACCAGGTAGTGGGAGGCAACACTATTCCAAGCAGCATCAGGTTCCATTTTAATTTCTTACAGTGCCGCACAGTGACATTATGTCAGAGGCATTGTGGGCAATTTAAATGGTGGCTAGACTTAAACGGGGGCCAGGATAGGCATCAGCATAGGCCCTGCCAGGTTGCTGGAGTTCCAGCAGCTGCATAAGGATGCTGAGTACTGGCACCAGCCCTGACTGGAACGTAGAAAGTGTGATCCATTTTGCATAGCAATGATCAATAAGCACTTTTCTATTTCATCTTACAGTTTGTTGTACACTTTCATTTATAACATGTAGGACACGTTATGCATAAAATGCTGACAATTAACATATACCCTATAAGACAAGGAGAAACATCTTTCCACATAGGTGTGTATCTGCATGTACTCACAGTGGCTGTGTTCAACTTGGTTTAGCACAGGGGTCTCCAACCTTTTTGGGTTAGTGGGCACATTTGGAATTTTGAGAGAGTATCATTGGCTCTCTCACAAAATGGTTGCCATGGGAGCACTTGCCCCTTCACACAATGGCAGAGGTGGGCTCTGAGCTCCATAACACAAAAATCACATTTTTTTCTGCTCCATTTCACAATTGCAAACAGTTGAGGCTGACAGACGTGGTACCCAGAAGCATTATTGGAAATAAAGATGGAACTGGAGGCTGATGCTTCACTTTGCAACATTCCAGCCTCCCAGTTAACTTTTTATAATTACAGCTGTTTAAAAAAAATCAGGAGGGGCCAGGGAGCCTGCTGGGCACCAAGAAAACCCACAGGCACCATGTTGGAGATCCCAGGTTTAGCATTGCAAAAATGAGCTCCAGCAAGCCATGAGCTCATGTATTTTCTCCCCCCACCTCCTTTGGCATAGCAGTGAGTAGTAGTTCAGAAGCTTTTACTTCCATTTTAGTCTAACTGAAGCTTGTTGTGATGTCTGAACTCATACAAATTGTGGTTAGTCTTAAGTATGGTTAGTGGAAACAAAGCTCGTTTTCACTAACCATAGTTAAGAGTAACAACAGTTTAGGGTTCAGACATAATGCTTAACTGTGGTTAATCTAAAATGCAAGTAGAAATACCAAAGGAAAGGGGAGGATTGATTTCAATGAGACATAACTGTGACTTAGTTTGGATCCCACCAAAGGATTGTGCAGGACTTCACTTAGCGGTTATATCTTGGTTCTGCAGTAGGTAGAGAAACTTAACTTTAACGTAGAAAAAAATTAAGGAACTTCTCAAGTTCCATTTCTTTCATTATGCTTTTTACACAATATTGTAGATCTGGGGCCTCCATTCTGCGGTTTTAATTCAGCATGCTTGCCAGTAAAATAATTTGAAAGTACCAGAGTGGTCATTGGTAACTGGAGAGATTCAGATTATTTTGCTAGCATGTCCCTGCACCCTCAGCAACATTTTAAAAAGCTCTAAGCAATTAAGAATTTTATTGCCTATTGTGAGGAGGGAAAGCAGTTGCAGGGTGGGATAAGTAGAAGGTTTTGCTTTGTCATACTTGTGTGCCATACAACTTAGGTGAAACTTTCACCAGAAGTGGATAAAGCTATACCGACACTTTTCGTCAGCAATCTAAATGTGAGCAGGGCTGCCATGGTACAACTTTATTCACTGAAGGCCCTCTGCCAGAGAATAGCTCATGTGGTGTATATCAAGGGCGCAAAAAAGCTCAATTTTCAAGGTTTGCCTTTTGGACATCCCAGTGCAAAAGGCACCCAAAGCCTTAAGTGCATTAGAGAAATTCACCATCCTGATAATAATTATAATCCCTAAATTCAGTGATTGCCAAAGGCAGACTCCCTGAGGGTCTCAATATAACCCATTGAGAATTTATTTATTTATTTTATTTATTATATTTATACCCCGCCTTTTTTCCTGCAAGGAACCCAAGGCGGCTTACATAATTCTCCTCCTCCTCTCCATTTTATCCTCACAACAACCCTGTGAGGTAGGTTAGACTGAGAGTCAGTGACTGGCCCAAAGTCACCCAGTGAGTTTCATGCCAAGCAGGGACTAGAACCCGGATCTCCCGAGTCCCACTCTTCACCACTATGCTACAAGCAAGACAAAAGAATGTCTTGCTCTAGGCCCTCAGAAACCTGGCATCTGCACTGTTTACAAGTGACATATTTCAGTTGCAGTCATATTGTTACTTACTATCTTTGTTTTGAATCTATATGTCATTTTCAACCAGAAATACATTTTAATTTAATTCAATTCAATTTTTTTACCTTCACCAGGTCCATCATTTTCATCCATGGAGCTGCAGACTTTGGTAGATGCTAGTGAGGTAGAGGAACCACTGTGCTGAGAGCTCTGGAAATACAGGATTGGGGGAAGGGGAAGACACATGGAAGAAAGGATTGTTAAAATGTGGTTTCAACAAAGCTAGATGCTACAACAAAACATGGAAGGGTATCACCAAAAAATAATGTGTTTTCTTAAAAATTGCACATGTAACATTTTTATCTCTTCAGGGTCAATGTGCTTCACTATTTACTACTGGGTTACTAAAAACCTTCAATTGGGAAAATAGCACCTAACTTCTAAAACACTTAGGTATCCTTCATTTCTATTGGAAACTACTGCAACCTCCTCCTCTCAAAGGATCATAAGAAGCTGCCTTATACAGAGGGCAGGTTCTCACAACACGGAAACCACAGGGGAGCAGAAGCCCCCCGCGGTTCCCGTGTCGTGCAAACGCCGGCCGGGGGGCGCCCCTGCGGGATGGGCGCGCGAGCGAAGCATGCAAAGTGACCATGGGTGGTAGAGGGGTAAGCCCCTACCGCGCGTGGCCACCCTGCTGTGCGAACAGCGGGCGGCTATCCCGCGGGGGCCGCACAGAGGCAGCAGCCTGGAGCAGCTGGAGCTGCAGCCTCTCCGGCCTGTAGGGGCAAACGGCCTCTCTGGGCATCCCGAGCTGCCACCCCCTAGCGCCAGGAGGCCCGCACTGCAGTGCGGGGACTGCCGGCTCCAACGGGGGCTGCCCATGCGCACAGGGCACAGGTCGTCTGCGGCACCCCACCGGACCCCACGGACAGCCCCGTGGTGCCTCCCCCGCTCGCTGCCTGGGTTGTACGAACCAGCCAAGTCAGACCATTGGTCCATCTAGCCCAGTATTGTCGACACTGACTGGCCGCGGATCTCCAGGGTTTCAGGCAGGATTGTTTCCTAGCCCTACCTGGAATTGCCAGCACATTGAACCTGGGACCTCCTGCATGAAAAGCAGGTACTCTACCATTGAGTTATGGTCCCTCCTCTCCTTCCTGGCTTCCTCAACCTCTTCAAACAATTGAAAAGATCTCTGCAAAAATGATCACTCTTCCCTCTGCCATTTGGATCTCATCACACTGCTTCTGAAAGTATCTGCATTGGGAAGTTCCGCATCACTTATGCTTAAGGGTCTCCACCTAAATGCGAACACTGGTTACTTCTGTTGGCTTACGGGTAATTTCTGAGAAATTCTGAGAAAACAAAACAAAACATGTGTTTTTATTGAAAAGGTGGCCATAACAGAAAGGCATTTTGTTCATGAGGATTGAGAGGAAAACAAAAGGCTATCAGGCCTTTACAGAGAGTGTCTAGGAATGGGGGAAAGGAGGGATGCTTCAGGACTGTTTTTTTGCTCAGGGGAGTGTGGAGAGCAGCCAAAGTTTTCCAGGAAAGAGAGTGCTTATCTTCCCAGCGCCATTTCTGCAGCCTGCCAATGGAATGAGTACAGGTAATATAGTGATGCCGTGCCCCTCTTAGGACAATGCAGTGGGTTTCAGTATAATAGTCAGGTATTCACAAATCAACATTAGGCCAAACAAACCGTGGTTTATTTGAATGTCTGTCAGCCTGATCCTGGCTTGTTCAGTAAACAATGGTTAAAACAAACTGTGGTTTACCTTCCCCATCCTGGCACCCTCTAGATGTGTTGAACTACAGCTACCAGCATTCCTGACTACTGGCCATGCTGACTGAGGATGATGGGAGT
Organism: Shinisaurus crocodilurus; assembly: GCA_021292165.1. Classification (NCBI taxonomy): domain Eukaryota; kingdom Metazoa; phylum Chordata; class Lepidosauria; order Squamata; family Shinisauridae; genus Shinisaurus; species Shinisaurus crocodilurus. The sequence goes on along the minus strand of CM037878.1, from coordinate 258,185,560 downwards.
TGAAGTCCAACCTGGAGGGCACCAGGTTGAGGAAGGCAGGCTTAATGCTATACCTGAACTAGGCCTTTATGTCCTTAGTGTGCCACCTGTGTGCACACACCTACCGTATTTTACTTCAGGTGCACAGCTGTGCTGACAATTCACAAGTAGCTATGGCTTCCCAGCATCTTTACATCAAGTGTACAAGCATCAAACTGTGTGTGTGTGTGTGTGTGTATGTGTCTCTGTGTGTGACCTGTGACCATCTATATGCATCTTATTTTCTTCAGTGATGTGCTTTCTATATTGGAGCTTTGCCATGTCTGAGGAAAAGCAGACCCTTTGTTGTACGTCTTCTGCTATTGATTCAGCAACATCATAGTCTGAGATACCATCTTGAATCCTTTAAGAGTCAGTTTTCAAAAATTATCTTATCCTGTAGCACAGCCTTCCTCAACCTGGTGCCCTCCAGATGTTTAGGACTTCAATGCCCATCTGCCCCAGCTAGCATGGCTAACAGTCAGGGATGCCGAGAGAATGAGAAGGCACCAGGTGGGGGAAGGCTGCTGCGGCAACTGAAGGAGCGTCAAACTGACAGTGGAGATCCAGGTGAACCCCACATTCCCTAGGAAGGCAGTAACCTTTTTCATTCTATTTTATTTTTTATTTTGAAATCACACTTGATATTTATTCTGAAGCCTTCGCGAGCAGGAATATAAGGTATATTCTGCCTAGCTTGCACTTAATGTATTGTCAGGCAGATCGTAAACCATTTGTACCAGCCTGTCTCTTGTGACACTGGCGTATGTCCCTGTGTACCATCATCCAGACAGCATGTTATGTCATGTGACACTGTGCTGGCATAACTGTTTATATCAATTCATCCTGTACTGGAGAAGTCTTGGGATGTGAATGGTAGATAAAGAGAAGCTGTTGCCTACTGTGCTCTTCGAACTGTGTTTGTTTGCCAGGCAAAGGATGTGGCAGCCCCATGCCTCACTGTCTTCCCTCACTGTCTTCCAAGGCTCTTCATGTCTCTGATCCACGTGCCATATTTTCCCTTGTTCTTATACTCATACAGAGGCTGAGAAATTTATCCTTTGCTGACTATCTCACACAGCTGAAATCAGCTTTCATAAACAACATTATAAATCTTCTCCCTCATGCTGCTCTGCTTAGGCTATCTGCTTTCCTTTTTTTCACATGACTAAGGGAACGGTCACTGGGTTCTAAGCTGTGAAATCAATGTAGGTCACTTTTTGGCACACAACCTCTTACAGCCTCAGGTAATTACACTGCAAAAGAAGCCAAGATCCAGCCAGCTGGATATCTAACTCCATAACATACTTACCATAATCCCACTCTTGCACACTAAGAAAAAATTCTACATTCACATTTGTTTTGTTTACCTTTAATCTCTGCAATCTTCTGATTCACATGGGCATTATTCTTCTTTTGAAAAGTAACATTTTACTCATCACTGCATTCTCTCCTACTTTTTAATGACAGCTGTGTACTACTTGCATTTATGCACCACACCGTCCGTATCGATAGACGGCTGCCAATACCTGCCTGGACCAGGATAGTAGATGGAACCATGGCCTCACCTGCACATTTGGTGCCACTGATTGCTCCCCACTGGCAGCATGAGGTGGAGGCAGAGCAATACACATTGCTCTGTCATATGGTTAGAGCAATACAACAACAGGGATGTTGAAGAGTCCTTGGTCTCGAGTCACGAGTCTTTGGACCCGAGTCTCGAGTCCGAGTCTAAGTCCTTGGTCCAAAATGGTGACTCACGAGTCACGAGTCACTCCCAAAGCTGACTCCACCACGAGTCCCTATTAAAATCAATGGGTTTTTTCCCCAACAAAATAAGGCTACTTCAGATGTGTGGCTTAAATAAATTCTAGGCACAAGTGTGCCTTTTTATCTCAAAACTCTGCCACTGATTTTGACAAGAACAGACCAGGCAGACAAACCCAAAATAACCAGGCAGGCAGAGGAGGCAGGGAACCCCAAAGCAGGCAGGGAGAGGCGTTTGTCTTGGACAATTCAAACTGTGGAACTGGTTAAGAAGGGACCAGGCAGGCAGAGAAGGCTGGGAACCCCAAACAGGCAGGCAGAGGCAGCCAAACCCAAAATGTCTGAAAGGTTGCATTAGGAAAATGATTTTAAAAAATAAACTTCGATTGTTACTGCAACTAGGTCCAGACAGCAGCTGCAGGTGGCATCAAGCAGGGATGTTGACGAGTCCTTGGTCTCAAGTCCCGAGTCGAGTCTCGAGTCCGACTCGAGTCAGAGGGGGGACTCAGTCCGACTCACGAGTCGAGTCCTGGAGTCCGAGTCCCCATCCCTGTACAACAATGGAACCAACTACCTAGGTAGGTAGTGGGCTCTCCCACACTGCAGGCATTCAAGGTGCAGTTGGACAGCCATCTGTCAGGGATGCTTTGACTTGGATTCCTGCATTGAGCAGGGGGTAGGACTCGATGATCTTATAGGCTCCTTCCAACTCTACTATTCTCTGATTCTATGAGAAAGCACTTCTGAGAGCTGGCTCCAGGCATGATCATAGGATTGCTAGAGTGGCTGATCAATGGCACAATCACCTTGGACAACAACAAGGCACCACATTGCCTAATCTCTACTGCTCTCCCATCTCTTGTAAGACACTGGGGGCAGATGTGACAAAAGTAACAAAAACACTAAGGGGACTTGCCCAGAGTGGGGTCAGTGCAGGATTCCTGGAGCCCATAAACTCCCTCATGATGGCCTTGACAATAGTATACACATTTGCTGTTTTTTCAGCGAGGAGAGCAGACTACTATAAGTAGTATTTGCTACTTATATTTAAATGATGCTGAATATGGTGGTGGGGGAGGAAGAACAGTTGCTTCAAATTTTCGGCTGTTAGGTCAAGGTGGGTGGGAAGCCTACAGTAGGAACTCCATGACCCCACACAGGAAATATTTCATGTATTTCAAAACAGTTTCTCCGAAGACAAACATGAAGTGAAATGGCTGCTAGTATTTATTTTTGTTGCTACTGCTCCCACATCTTATTTCATTTTTAAATAACAGACACCATAATCCATGTACACTAATTACACGTTGTGACTTTTCTCTGCAATAATGTGTAATACTGCCACAGCAGTAATCTATTTAGGCCACTTCTTCTTTTTTAGAAAAAAATGGATTTCACGTATTTTAACAGGAAGATGAATATTTTAGCAGACAAAGAATGTCCGTAACACTTTGAATACCATTTCAGAGTCAGATAATCCATGCTCCCTGATTTGGGTAAAACATTAACATTTAAACAGTATTTTGTAAATTACTTTTTAATCATAGAATTTAATTACAAAATTTCATATTAAGCTGTTTCGGCTCCAAAGCTGTGGATTACTTATTTATGTAAGTGAGTCTTTTAACAGTATTCAGACATGAAAAGCACATAAATATCTAAAATAAGTTAAGTCTGTGTTACTTTGGGGGCAAGGGGTTTGAGCATATGAAAGAAGGCAAATGCCATACTTCGGAAAAGAAGTTCCCATCTCTGTTTTTACTACCAGTAAATACTGTTATGGATCCATTAAGATTAAAGAGTACCCTCAACATTTTAACAATGTGAATAAATATACTGTAGTTATAATGATAAATGCATTAATAATTATACTGGTCATTGACCACAATAAATTATTCATAATCATAATATGTATTCATTCATAAAAGAAGCTTAATTTTATTATATAATAAAACAATATTATGCATTTTTAATTAATATCCTATCTTAATGTTTCCAAAGCAGTACAAAAAGATGTCAAACTTATAAATGATAGTTTTATTCCTGTTCTTTGTGGCAAATAGACATAAAAGTTTATCTATAAACATGAAATCCCAACCTTTAGTCAACCATTACAATTAGCCTGGAACATATTTTATCTTCCATTTATGTCACTATTACCTTAGCAATACAAAGAAGCTTCCCTGTGACAGGGGTGGGAGAAGCTACATCTCCAGCTATTTGGACTTTAACTTCAAGCGTTCTTGACCACCGGCCATGCTCTTGGAGTTGAAGTCCCAAACATCTGGAGATCTACCTTCTGCCCACCCTTGCCGTATGAAAGCATGATGGTCCTTTTTAACCGGTTATATTAACAGCACAATCCAATGTGGCTGTCGGTAACCCTCTGAACTCGGAAGATTATGGGCATCCAATTGAAGACGGAAGGAGTGCCGAGGTGAAGATCGCCCCCATGCTTCTCCTGCCCCACAAAACACTTAGATGGCCAATTTCAGCGGTCTAAGTGTTTTGCCGCTGCTTGCAAGGAGGAGGGGCTGAGGCGCTGCCAGGATACACCCTATCCCAGCAGAGCCTCACTCTTCCCCCCCTGCCCCCCTGGAATGCCCACCCAATGCTGGCTCCGATGCAGGTCTTCTGACTTCAGAGCCGAAGCCAGCATGGAAAGAACCATGCAGTTGCGAGGGTGGAGGAAGGGTGCTCCAAGGTCGGAGGAAGGGTGCTCCAAGGTCGGAACGTGTTTCTGAGATCGGAGCTGGAACTCCGACCTTTTCTACTGCCATCTAGACAGCGTCTAGCAGCCATAGGATTCCGCCCTAACTGGTTAATATTTTTAATTGTATTTTAAAAGTGATTTTAATACTTGTATGCAAACTGCTTAGGGATTTTATTATCTAGTGGTATACAGTAATACCTTGGATTGCAAGTAACTTGGTTTGAGAGCGTTTTGCAAGACAAGCAAATTTTTAAATATTTATTTAATTTTTTTTTTACTTGATATACAAGCGACGTCTTGCAATACAGACGTACAACACTGTAGTACGGCTTAAATTAAAAATCTCTGTACAAATTTTTTATGGGGGATTTCCTTTTGATATAAGAGTGTTTTGGATTACAAGCACGTTTCCGGAACGAATTATGCTCTCAATCCAAGGCATGACTGTATAAATAACACAAACAAACAAATAAACCAGTTGAAATCAACATGAAAAGTTATTCATGACCACTAAGTTAAGTCCAGTTGATTGGAATGGGAACTAAGTGGCACTGATGTAGTGTGGATGCAACCCATGATCTTTTAGCAAATGCTTTATAATTATTTCCAGCACAGGAATGATGCACTCAATAAATCAGCTGAACATTGTCTAACACCTTTGCCCAATAAGCTCAAATTGTAACACACTACAGCCAAATATGCAAAAAATGGCCCATTTATATTACACCTCCAAAAGATGTCAGGAGTGATTAACTTAATCAATCCTGTGTGTAATCCCACTGATGCAGAATTTTTAAAAGTTCTGTCATAAAACATACTGAACTAAAATATCCTATCCTACATAAATAAAGCCATTTTACGGTAGAGTGAGTTTTGTTTATCTGATCCCATATCAAAATTCATCAGAACATTATGTATTCTGGATAGCAACCCTTTAGCTCTTTTCAGATTTGCTGAATAGCGGATAATTCCTGAATTTCTCTTTCATACAAAAATGTACCCATTATCAGGATTTTAATTGTAAGTATTGTAAGACAGACGATCTTTGATTTGCTCATTATGGTATCTTGAAAAGTATTCTAATTCAAGTACCTAGGAGAAAAAAACCTTTTGTGGGCAAATGACATAATCTGTATGTTCTTATTATATCAAATAAGGAAGATATAAAATGAAGATTCATCACAATAAGTCAAGATATAGTTTACATTTATACTTATCCCAGGTTTTGAATGAGCCACTTTATATAATCACTTTGTTTATATAAAGTGATCTTTTTTCATTTCTTGCCAACATAAATATTGGAATATACAACTGGTCTACCTCAATAATTAAGTATAGTCAAGTATAGTCAAAGATAGTTATAGTTATAGTATAGTATAGTATAGTTATTGATTAAGTATAGTCAAAGTATACAAAGTATACTATAGTATAGTATAGTTATTGATTAAGTATAGTCAAAGATAAACCAATAAGTTAAGTTGAGATGCATGTAGTTTTTAATGATGCAATCCTATGGCAATCCTATTGCACTCAATGGAACTCAGAAGTTCCATTGAGTGCAATAGGACATACTGCCAGGTAAGTTTGTATAGGACTGCAGCCTTAGTGTTGCAAGACTGCCTTTAAAAGGATCCTCCTGATCAGTTTTTATCCTAGCAGGACTTTTTCCCAGATAAATTATTCCAATTTGGTTTGTATATCACCTCAAAAGTCGAGCTGAAACTGTTACAGAAAAGAAAAGGAACATAAAAGGAAATATGGCAAAAGATTCATTTTAATAATGCTATTCTCCTAAGTCATGCTAAAGGCAGTTTTTGACTACTACTTTGAATAAGGTCTGGTAATTATGAATAAACAATTATATTGGATAAGATGACAAATACATCCCCAATTTCTTATGTTCTTCTTTTTCCAATCTTATTTTGAATATCAGGAGAAATATCTATCCCATTATTTCAGACTTTTATATACCCAAAAATATCAACTTAGAATCAAACTGATGTAAAAGATCACACTGGAACTGTACTGAAATAGCATAATCAGCATCTGGTGGTATCTTATGATCCTCAGTTCCAATCCAAATACCATTCATGTCAGGACTTGATCTTTCAGCTATAGCTAATATTTCAATTTAAAGATTAAAAGGTAGGGGAGACAAGAGGCATTCTTGCTCCATTCCTCCTTCTAATTTTGATGATTCTAATCAACAGCCAATTATCAATAGGTTTCTGAAAATCTGTATTATAAATAATACTTAAGCTGAAACCTACACACACTTACCTGGGTATAAGACCCATTTAATCCAGTAGGATTTACTTCTGAGCAAACATGCACAGGATTGCACTATTAAGCATTTGATAATCTTAGCTCCTAGTCTAAGCCACACCATCACTAAATTAATATATACCCATCCTAAGTGATCAAATGCCTTTCCTGCATTAATAAATAAAAAATAGCATTTTTTGGAGATTTAAAAATGGTTAATTAGACCTTTTCTTACATTATTAGTTTTCTCCAACCTTGGAGGAAATGATCTTGATCCATATTAAGTTAACATTTAGAATTATTTTATTTAGTCTTGCCATGAAGATTGAAATGAACATTTTATATTCGTTATCCAGTGCTGATATTGCTCAAGAAGGATCAACATAAAATCTGTCTTTATTTAGTTCATGAGTTAAAGTGCCTTTTTTCTGTTATTATGTCTTAAACATCAAAATATGAAAAAATGGATATGAGAATAGAATCTATGGACATTAGAATAACAGGTAGTTTTTCTTAATTTATGAGGTGCTCGAGGCATAGATTTACCACAAGCAGTGTTCCTGATGGAGGAAGGAGTTCAAACAAAGCATTCTTGGAGATGGGCTTTGGAATTGATTAATTATCCACCACATATCTAGCCCATCCCACTTAGGACTCTTCTATACATAAATATGTACACAACCAAAAATGTTTCAGGTTCTATTACACCTTTCAACATTAGCTATCCAGCCTCTTGATTTTCAGTTTTCTTTTTATGGATAAAATTGATCTTTTCTAATTCCACTCAGAACCCCTTTTTGATATTTGTTGAGGCCTGACTTTATTTATATAACCTTTAAATGTTTTTTTCTGAAGCTTCTTTATTATTTTCCATAGATGGATTGCCTGCATCATCAGAATGTCAGTCTTCTAAAGATGGATACCATTATTTAACGGAGATGTTTAGCTCCACAGCATTTATTGCACAGACCTTGTTTAATTACATTAGTTAATAGTTAATTATAATTATTAATTCCACTTTCATTTGGACAATATCTTGGACTAATAGGTCTTTATTTAGTTTATTCATTGCTTCAAGAGGAAGATTAAGAATGACAACACTTCTAGAATAATTTGCAATTATCACACACAATGATAGGATTCCATCCAAGCTTTATGTTTTTAGAGCATTACTGAAGGCTCTAAATTAAATTTATCTAAAATTTTGCCCAGAATTCAGCTTTTGAGAATTGCACTGTAGAGGCACTCACCCTTGTTCCAGGCTGGCTATCCAGGATGTTGCCCATTGGGCTATTCCTAGGGCCAAACTAGATGTTATTTCAGCAAATGCACAATTGGAACCCTGCATTTGCCAAATAACAAAGAATGTAAGAATGGCACAGGGAAGACTGGTAGGTTAGCAGAATACTTGACCTCGTCTATGAATATGAATTCTCTCACCACAAAAGCAATTCCTCTCTCCACCCCCAGCATTTTCTCTAATGAGGTTCACTTCTACTTTTAGAACCTGGCTGGGTTGTTTTTGTTTTTTTTTAATGATAGAGTGGTGGAATATTTACAGAGGAGAACAGACAGGAGTGGGAAGGACTAAGCATCTTGTCCCACCTTCTAATTTCCCCTGCAGTTAACCCCCCAAAGCTCACACATTAGCATTTGGAAGCATACATGGGATTAGAAAAGGGCATTTGGATTTTAGTCAAAAATATATGGACCTCATAAAATCTTCTCACCACTGGTTGCTGTAGGGTAAATTGATTCTCACTTCCTGAAGCTCCTGTTGCTTGAATGAGCCAAGTGAGGGTTGTTGTTTTTACTATTTTATTCTCTGAACAGCAGACCACAAACCCTATTGCAAACCACTCTATAAATTCTCATAATTCTCAAAAATGTTGGTCTCTTCATTGGAGATTTTTTGGAATTAGTCATTATGGGCCCCGAAGCTTAGAGGATGTAGAAAATTTTTAAAGACCTCCATTAATGACTATTGCACATTTGTAGAAATGTCCTTCATGTTACATAGCCACTGAAGACTGGACCACAGTCCTGACTGGTGTTGCAGAGCTGTACACACTGTAGTTCATCACAGCTGTAGATCACATTAGGATCACTACAAAGAGAGAATTCCACAACAAAAAGCCTCCATGGAACCTGAAGCGCTCAATATAAATGACCTGTCTTAATTTTAATTCAGTCTGCACCATGTGAAATGTCATCACCCTTAAACAAATTTTAAGAGGGAGCTCTTGCTTCAGTTTCTGGCCACCTGGCTGTTTTTATGACACACCTACATTAAAAGAAAGTGGCTGCATAAAAGGAGGATCGAGTCTTTGGTGTAAGTACTTCACATCCAGATCAGGTTCATATAACAGATGGTCAACATACCACTATTTCTCTACGATGGGAAAGGGAAGATCAGTGCTATAGGGTTTCAACCACATCTTACTGAAAGATTTTCTCTGCAATTCATTTGTAAATATTTTAAACAGAAAAGCCCAGTGACATTTCTCAAACTGAAAGTATGATGATGCATACAAATGCTCAAAGTGTACATATTATTTCATTCTGAAGATTATTCTTCTATACAATACTTGGACCTTGCAGGGAGCCATTTATGGTGGTTCATTGGTATCAAGGAGCTGGGAAAGAAACATTGTAAAGCAGAATGTCTGGGAATCTGGTCAATCTCAGATTTCTAAATACTTTTTGTTACCAAGGCAGTAAAAATGAATGCAATTGATGGCATTTTATTTGTGCTTATGAGGTCCTGCAAAGTTCCCTTACAATCTAGATTTCCCTAGTGTAATGAAACAGTAGGGCAAACCACATTAAGTGTAAAGCTGTTGTTTTAGATTCAGATATTGAAAATTCAGATAATTCAATTATTTGTATTTGGCAAATAAAAACTAGCAAGCCAGGCATGGTGGTTGCAGGCTGGCATGGTACTGAATCTCTCAGCTTTTAAAAATGCCAACTCCTAAAATATACACAATGGAAAAGCAATTCTCATTTACTCAGCATTCCATAAACATGCTATCAGAAAATGCTAGTAAAGAGATGAACAATATTTTAAAGGGCAATTAGGCAATTTTGCCAATAACTAGCGAGTCCCAAGGTTGTACTTTGGCCAGTTTTCAGTTAACACAGTCAAAAGGCATTTCAGCCCCTTTCAGTGATCTTCATTTTATAATAAAGTAGAAATCATGTTAATGGACAACATAACGTCACATTAAGGACAGCAGCTCAATGTAGACAGTAGATTAAGTATAAAGTGTTGGTTATTACCTTTAAAGCCCTACATGGTTTGGGTCCAGGCTACCTACAGGATCGCCTTCTCCCATACAATCCACCCCGCACACTCAGGTCCTCTGGGAAGAATTTACTTCAGTCAGCCAAAACTAGGCTGACAGGTACTACCCAGAGGACCTTTTCTTCTGCTGCTCCCAGATTATGGAATGGCCTGCTGGAGGAGATTCGTCAGCTCACCAGTCTTTTGGAATTTAAAAAAGCCATAAAGACTGATCTCTTTCGGCAGGCCTATCCAGTGGAATTTTAGGTTGCCTTTAAGATGTTTTTAAGATATTTTAAGATGCTTTAATGCATCTTAAGATGCATTTTAAGATGTTTTAATGATGTTTTTAAGATGTTTTAATAGTATGTATTGTGTTTAGTTTAGTTTATGTATTTTATATTTTTGCTGTTCCCCGCCTCGATCTAGACGGAGAGGCGGGTAAGAAATAATAATAATAATAATAATATTATTATTATTATTATTAGGGCATGATTTTGCTCACTTACCAGGCAATCCTGTACATGGCTATTCAGAAATAAGTCCCAATGAGTTCAATGGGGCTTATTCCCAGAAATGTGTGCCCAGGACTGCACCCAAAGTAAAGTTTTATCTCTCTGTTCTTGGCAGTCTGGACATATTTTCCATACATTATATAAATAAAATATTGATTTGTGCACCTTTGCCTCCTTCTGTACCCAACGGACGGCAAGATAACGAAGCTACCAGTTGAACAAACAGGAAGAGGAGTGAAAGAAAGGTTCTTGAGTATATGGTGAGAGCCATAGTAATAGGATCCATGTGGATTAAGAATTCCAAAAACAGATTGCAAATCCAACTATACACAACTCTTGGCATTCTTCAATGGAAAATGCGGGGTCTAATTTATGCCGAATGTCCTTGCCATGCAAGTCAGTAAGTACATCTGTATTGTGATTCTATTGTCTTGTTTTTCTCCAGGAATCAAGGGGGGGGGGGGAGAGCCAGAATTACAGTTTAAATGTTCCTGTTTTCTCCCATCACAATATTAGTTTCTTTAATGGATTTCAGCCTGCCTCTTTTTACCTTCTTTCTTTGCCTAGGCAAGCCTTTAGCATACTTTCTTTCCTAGAATTTTGAGGTCCTCTGTCCCTAACGTGTTACTTTACTATACTGGGATATTTCCCTCATTCCTCCACCGACCCCTAACCACACTGTATTTGGATGGTTGCTAATAGGCATATCCTTACTGAGTAGTCAGATAAGGGCGAAAATGCATGATTTTGATTGAAGCTCCAGCACTGGGGAAGAGGGACTTAACCCTTCCTCCTCCCTTTTCTGTTTTCCTAGTCTCAGTCTCCACCCCTCCCTGCAGCTAGTATTAGCGCTGTAGAGGAAAATATATCTGTAATTATCACCCATGCATTTTTCTATTACAGTGTGTAGTACCAGCTTCAGTAGGACAGTTGAAATCTGGAAAAAGAGGGAGGAAAGTATTAAACCCACTCTCACCCCATCACTGTTGGCGCCCCCTGTCTCAGTTTTGAAACGACGACGACGACTACTACTACTAGTAGTAACAATAATGAGATCCAATTACAGATCTCCCATGTCACATCTCTTTTGGCCCTTCAACATTTAAAATATATGCATACGATTAAAATGCATTCTCATCTGTGTGCCCCAGGAGCTATTGGCTGAGCTTCTTGAACATTCTAAATGCTCAGGATAAGAAGATCTGCAACAGAATGCTAAATAATAACAGCTTTGAAGAAGGCTGTGAAATACCACTGGGGATGATAGAAAAACTTCCTAAGGTATAGGGACAGGAAGACTGTGAACTGTAAAAGAAAAAGAAAAAGAAAGGATGGAATGGGTAAGGGAGCTGTAGTCTAGGGAGCAGTGAAGCTAAAGAAGTTCAGGGTGCGGTGGGGGAACTGATGTGAATGAAAACCAGCCAAATCTTTGGCTGCAAGTGTCTAGTATGGTTTTATTTTGACAAAAACACCCAGCACTTGAATGAACCCAAATAATTGTTACTGGTCTTTCAGACCTTTTACCAGATCGGGCTCACACAAACAGAGGCCATTATAACTAGGAAGAGATGAAATACCATCTGTTTACTATGTTTTCCACTGGAAAAAAATTAGGAAGTGTGTCTCCTGAAGAAGCACGTTTTCTCCCCCCACTCCCTGCCCCAGATGACATTTACAGAATTCAGTCTTATTAGATTTTCCTAGTAGGTGACTTAAGGAGAGTGCGTCTAACAGCAAGCTGATAGGCTACTAGAACAAAATGTAAGAATAAACCAAACCAATTTCTCATTCCATGCTTCAAGTCCATTTCTTGTCACACACTCAAAAATATGCAATTATGGCTTAGTAAATTTACTGTCCAGAGAACCCATTAGAGATTCTCTCTTTAACTGCATTTAGCCTCTTCCCTCAGCACCCACAATTTACATTTTAAAGGCCAATGCATGCATTTCTGTTGAGACCGAGCCATTTAGATCCATGAATCCCATAGTTCATTGACCAAAAAAAATGTATACACTACACTGTAGAGATTAACTTTTGTCTGGTTTTCCCATTTTCAAAAGAAGTTCACTGAATGTTTGGAATACATTTTCCCATTTATTTATTATATGACTTACAGCTTAAAATCCAGCAAAGGCAATCAAGTATGGCAAGGTCAAATACAAAACACACATACAATGCACTGCATTGATGGTACAAAAAATGAAGGCAGTTTGCTTGATTTATTAGAAAAACAAAACTGTTTTCAGCTGCAGCTACTTTAAAATGTTTTACAGGTTTTTGCTGTTTATTTAACAGTTTCTTTGAAACAAACCAAGAAAAACAAGTGAAACCAGTAAAGTATTTCCAAGAAAATTGAATAAAATTGTAAACTTATTTCATCAACAAGCATTCACAATACTGCACTTTTCTTTCATTGGATGATATAAACCAAATGAAGATTATTATATAAGGGAAACAACAATTATCACTCTCTAATATCACAGCACACCAGATGAGATGAATATACAATATATTCAGTCCATTCTTGTCCATACTTTTCTGCACAGGGATAATTTAAACAAATGCGAACAAAAATGTACAAATACATACAGCAAGAGGTATACAAATATGCACACGCACACTGTGTATGTGTGTGCGTAGAAAGAAAAGCAGTTTTAAAGAATACAATCCTAGCTCCCAAAGGGCCAGTTCTCATTACTAAGTGTTGTCCATGCAATCATGTACACAGGTAAGCAACCACATTGACGGGTTCCCACAACACGATAAGCCATGGTGATTTGTGAGCCATGCTTATTTCAGAGTGGCTTGTCGTGTTGTCTGAACCCAGCCAGAGTGGCTTGTGCGTGGTCAACAAACCATGTTGCTGGGTTCAGACAACATGACAAGCCACTCTGAAACAAACATGGCTCACAAACCACCATGGCTTATCATATTATGTGAACCCAGTCATTGAGAAAGACTAGATATACATGTGGTGAACCTGTAGTAATCTCAACTGTAGGTGCTGGCAAAAACTGTAGCTTAAAACATAGAGATAGCTTCAGCTCATCATGTATACTGCATTACTCAGACTAGTCTTTTGACATGTCATCAGAGACCTGCTTACATGACTGGGGGGAAAGTTTTGTATGTTTGCTATGTGAACCATACCAAAGAACACACCAATATTAGGCTTCTACTTTTTTTTCATATGATGCTGGATCTACAAGTGTTTGAGCTCTTTAAGTCATACAGGCTTATATTGGTTGTGTTCAGATGTCAGGATAAATTATGGTTTATCGTGATGGGAATAAGTCTGGCTTCTCCACAAGCTCGTGCAATCTCCCCTCCTCTCTTCCTTCTGGTGCGGCTGCAAGGAGGAAACTCAGGGCGTTAACTTCCAATTTCAATTAACCATAGTTTCGTGTCACATCTGAACCCTGAACTGTGGTTAATCTTAACTATGATTTGTTAAAAGAATCCAGCTTCATGTTTTGAAATCTGGCTTGTTTCAAACAAACCATAGTTAAGATTAAGCACAGTTTGTTGGGATTGCTGGGTTAATAAAAAATGGAAGCAAAAGCTTCCAAACTCCTCCTTGAGGCCGGACTGGAGGACAGGAGAGGGGCAGTGCACAAGTGGGGAGCTAGACTCATTCGAGTCATGATAAACCACAGCATATCCAAATGCAGCCACAACTTAGCATTTATTGTTTATATATTATATTACATGCACATATGCACAAGCTGTATTCATATTAGTTTCATCTCTGCAACTTTATATGCCATACCATACCAATACAATGGGATAAAATAATTTAGAATTGGTCTTGATTAGCTTCTGAAATACAATTTTTGACACAATGATGTGGGAACTAAACCCACTGATCTACAATTCATTGATAAAAATGTGATTTAATTAAAATGGGAACAACATTGCTTTAGATAAGTACTGGTACTCAAATAATATTTTGAGTTAATTTATTTCCATTCATATTGAAACAATTGTCTCTACATAGCCATGTCCCCAGTTTTAGAAGCGATGTTTTGAAGCACTGGCCAGGATCAGAGTACTATGGGCAGAGGAACAAATACCATCAACATGCAAATACACAAGTTCTTACACAAGTGATATGCATACCCAGCTGACCTGAATGTCTATCTTGTGGAAAGACTTGCTCATCCATGTGTGATAGAGGATCTCTGGATGCAGGTCAAATTTCCCTCATACACAGGAAACCTGGCTGACTGGCTTGCACAAGGAAAAACAATTTCCTTACGCTTTGAAAGCTTCTTTCTACATGCGGAAATGCAACACTGGCTCTTGACCTATATAATTCCTAATGTGAAAAGCTCACCATTTGTTTCAAATATTAATTCATAAAGATAAAAATCAATTAATAGTAAAGCCTTTAACTGTTTGACCTACTTTGATATGCAAATTTCCTTTTATATGTGTGTGTGTGTGTATATATATATATATATATATATATATATATAAAAAAAAATCTGGGGGATGCTAGAAGCATGACCGAAACTAAGAACAAGTTTTGTGAACAAGTAAAAGCCTTCAGTGTCTGCGAAATAGCACTTTAAGCTGTGTGATCATCATATTTTGGCTAAAGCAATATAAGCATTGAATAATTCTGGCAATTTAATGAAATGGCCAAAATATGTAATCCGCAAGAAGGTGCCGTTGCCATGCTGCATAATGTCACTATCGTCACTCAGAAGGAAATCTGATAGCCCTTTTCCAAAGATAATTTTGTTGCCGCTTCTGCATTTTGCAAATTCTATCCACATAAAAGTTTATCTTATCATCTATAAAATAGTATCTGTTTCCAATAATTGAGGCACTTCCATGAAATGAATAGTCTCTCCCAGGAAGAGACTCTTCATCCATAAAGTTCTGTGAAACTGATGTATGACCCAGCACAGCCTTCGCCAGCCTGGTGCCCTCCAGTTGTGTTGAACTGTGTTGTAAGGTCTCCTGGTGATAATGCAAGTTGTCGTCCAACACATCTGGAGGGTACCAGCTGGCGAAGGGTAGCCTAGCATATCCCTTAGAAGAGCTCAGATAGAAAACTTGCTAAGGTACCCACCAACTAATAATCTTACCATATCTTCACCCCCACAGCAAAACCAAAGCTATGCAATTTAAATTCAGCGGCAATATGAACCCTCTGTATAGTCTTATGTAGAAGTTCATAGAACAGAAGAATATGAAATTAAAATATTTCTTCTTTTTTTCAAAACTAGCCCAAGGAAGAGAAGAGTTATTTCATTCATTCCTGCCCCCTTTTGGATAAGTGGTGCCAACAAACAGGAAGAACCTAATTTAGTCTCCAATGAATTAAAGTATTATTTCATGTACAGTAATACCTTGGATTGCAAGTAACTTGGTTTGAGAGCGTTTTGCAAGACAAGCAAATGTTAAAATATTTATTTATTTATTTTTACTTGATATACAAGTGACATCTTGCAATGCAAGTACTGTAGTACGGCTTAAATTAAAAATCTCTGTACAAATTTTTTTGGGGGGATTTCGTTTTGATATAAGAGTGTTTTGGATTACAAGCATGTTTCCAGAATGCATTATGCTCTCAATCCAAGGCATGACTGTACTAGAACTGGCCTGAAAAGGAACAAACCCAGTGTACTCTATTCCTTTTGCCTATTTCATGTACAATAATATATTTTGTTTTGTTAAAGTAGCTCAGGGAGCAATCTTATGGCCCCTAGGCAACAATCCTATCGCCCCTAAGATTGTTTGGAGTCCCCCCTCCAAGGTCAGAGACAGCGCCTTCACCTCGGAAAGAGGAGTCAGAGATCCAATCACACACACACACACACACACACCGCTCTTAGCCAGCACTGAAAGAACCACACCGGCTGGCCTCTAAAGTCAGGAACTCAACCTCAGAGAGGGGGGGAAAGGGGGCGTTTTGGTGGGTGGGGAGGGGAGGAGGCTGGAGAAGCCAAGATACAAGCTATCCTGAGCCTCTGCCAGCTTTCTTCCCTCCACCTCTAAAATGCCTTTGCTAGATGGGCAAAAAAGTGAAAAATGCAGGACAGGAGGACAGGGAGGTGAAGAAAGCCTCCACTGCTCCTCCTGCTCTGTGTAGGAAGATTGTAAGCTTCCGCACTTGGGGGCTTACGATTTCATAGATTTCATAGATCATAGAGTTGGAAGGAGCCTACAAGGCTATCGAGTCCAACCCCCTGCTCAATGCAGGAATCTAGAGGAGGGGTCTCCCATCCAAGTAATAACCAGGCCTGACCCTGCTTAGCTTTCCACGCTCAGACAAGCTGAGCCAGCGTAAGCCACAGGCCTGTATGCCACAATCATTGAGAGCAAAATAATAGAATTGCGCCCGTAATTTATAGCTTTCTTCCGAAATGAAGACAGTCTAAATCAAGAACTCTAAATCAAGAACTCTAAAAACCAATAACATAGTCTGGGTTTTCAGAGAAGAATGACTCCAACAGCACAAAGGAAGCATCTAGAATACAGTAATACCTTGGATTGCAAGTAACTTGGTTTGAGAGTGTTTTGCAAGACAAGCAAATTTTTAAATATTTATTTAAATTTTTTTTACTTGATATACAAGCGACGTCTCACAATACAAGTACTGTAGTACGGCTTAAATTAAAAATCTCTGTACAAATTTTTTTTGGGGGGGATTTCGGTTTGATATAAGAGTGTTTTGGATTACAAGCCAATCTAAAAACCAATAACGTAGTCTGGGTTTTCAGAGAAGAATGACTCCTACAGCACAAAGGAAGCATCTAGAATACAGTAATACCTTGGATTGCAAGTAACTTGGTTTGAGAGTGTTTTGCAAGATAAGCAAATTTTTAAATATTTATTTAATTTTTTTTTACTTGATATACAAGCGACGTCTTGCAATACAAGTACTGTAGTACGGCTTAAATTAAAAATCTATGTACAATTTTTTTTGGGGGGGGATTTCGTTTTGATATAAGAGTGTTTTGGATTACAAGCACGTTTCCGGAACGAATTATGCTCTCAATCCAAGGCATGATTGTAAGTGTATTTTTTCCCCGTAAACACATATGTAACATGTGCAAGAGTTGTGTTCTGCTGTCCTTCATGCCTGGGTAACATGTCAGAATATACCTCATAATAATATAGGCCATAGTTTTCTGGTTGGCCATTTTATTTGCGCAAATAAAAATGCAAAATATTTTAAAGTAAAAGGGTAGTGGCATGGCACTTAATACCCCAAGGATGTCTTTAGTTGTAGTTACAACTTTTCTTATGACTCCCAAAAAATTCAAGAACTGTTGAACTGTGAATCTATAGTAAAAATTAATAGTTTAAAATTAATTCATACACTATGTGTGAAATATTAGAAGTAAATGCATTGGTTAAAATGTTACAGCTAGGATATTGCAGTTTACATATTGTATAACAGACATTACATTAAGCAAGAAATTTGTAAGACCAAAACGATTTGTAATAAAAGCACTGATTTCCAGAACAAGATAGCAGAACACAAACAGTCAGTATATCTATTCTGTTATAAACTAGTTGTTATTAAGATCTACTTACGGATCAGTCCAGTAGAAATTTACTTCAACAGGGTTTACACAGAAAATAATCTCACTGGGTTGTGCCTTTATATAGATCTTAAGAATAACAAATTTAACACATACATACACAGATAATTTTGCTCTAGAATGAGCTGAGCGTATTCATTTTAAGCAAAAATCACCATGAGAAGAAAAATTATAGCAACTGAGAAATAGCATATTACAATTAAGGTACTTCAATCACCATGGAGATTTCCACTTTTAATAAAGTAAGTGGGGAAAGAGCTGAGCTCACTTTGTTGTGTCTGAGCCTGAAAAACATGTCCCCATATTTACAACTAAAAACCCCCCAGAAGGGAACATTTAAAAATTCCTAGTGAAAATCCCAAATTAAAAATGGTTGCTTTGTGTAGTTTAAATGATCTTATAAGCTTCTTAATCATATTGTTTTATTCCCCACCCCCTATTCAGTTTATGCTGACCATTTAAAAAAAATTTAGTAAGAAAGAATTTACTAAACATTGGTATCTTATTCTAGAGCCACCGATATTTAACAAAGAGGCAGAATGATAAATTGTGTCTGAACTGACTATTCTTTTCTAAAAAGCTTTATGAGCTATCAATTGCTCTCCCAGCAAATTTGCAAGTGTCCTTTTCCAAAGAAAGATTTCTTTGTTTAGTAGTAGTAAAGATATGGGTTTGTATCCAATGCTAGCATGAGAGGAAAGGATGGATGTTCACAGAAAATGCCTCTACCGACTTGGGAATATTCTCCTCTCCTCCAGCAATTCCCTTCTCCACACCCCAGGCCTTTTTGGGGGGCACAGGGGACTGCACTGGCAAGGAGGAGGTCGGGTAGTCACTTACACAAAAGTCCCTTCGGCACACACTAGTTTTGGATATAACCAATGTGGAGCACTTAGGAAAATAATAGCACCTTTTTGCAGTACCCCACCCAATTTTATCTCAAAATGTTTGCACAATTTACTATATTTTTAAGCATCCTGTAACCAAAAGCCCTTGAATAGAAATCAAACAGCACAAGCACATATTACCAGTACAGTTAATATATGTGAACAAACGCCGGTGTTTTAATCTTAAAATATGCAAAAACCTGTTGTGCAATGCACTAATGTCAATTAGCAACTAACTACCGTACATTCTTAAGAAGTGTTAAACCTTCACCCAGTCACAAACCATTAAGCATTGTTCCATTTTCTGTTTTTACACAGAGTCTCCTACTGAATCCAAATCATCCGAAGAGAGTGGGCGATACAGGTCCTGTAAGATGAAGTGCAGTATAGATTTGTTTATTGTGTTTGAATGGCTGCACTGCAACTTAACTCTTACATTTTTAACTACTGCCTTCCAGGAAGACCAAAATAAATATTAAATAAATATTAAAATAAATAAGTAGTGTTCCTGTGATTTATAGCAGCTTTTCTTGAATTAAGACAGCTGTGCTTTGTCAGTCAAATATGTTTCCTGTTCTTATTAATATTATTATTTTACTTTTATTCTGACATTTTACACCTTTCAACATCTATTTTGTGAAGGTTTCTTAAAACACTGCAATACTCTGAGAATCTGGTAGTGCCATAATGAACGCCTTTACATTTCTATGGTTTGTTTCTTCTCGAATTACATGATGGAACGGAAGTGCTTTTGATAGAATGACAGAATAGGAGGAAAAATTAGTTGCTCTGCTCTTACTGATGGTAGCCAAGCAACCAGTTCATATCAGCAGAGGGAAACAGAGCATGTGCATGAGTGTGTCTGTGCGTGTGTTAACACTCTGTATCTCCAATCATTTTCTACTCCTACTGCCAGCATCCTCTGACTGATCAAATAATCTACAAATGCCAGAGGTGTGGGAGTATAATAGGTGGCCTCATTCAATGTACACAGCACAACACATGTCTCAGAGATGTACAGTACAGAAAAATTAAGAGAGAATGTTCAGGAAGCAGAAAGGTGTAGAGTGATAGCAGCACTGTTTCAAGGTGAATTACATGGAGGTGTTTGTTTAGAGGGAATGGAGATGATACAGGGTAATGTGACTTGCCATGCCTCCTATAGAACATAGTAATTCAACTGACTCCTTTAATATTGTTTAAATCCACCATGTGCCAATGACATATTGGAATGAGCACCAGGAAGACTTCTACTGCAACCTAGGGCCCTTCAGATGTTTTGGCTTGCAACTCCCATCATCCCTGACCATTGGCCATGGTGGCTGGGGATGATGGGAATTGTAGTCCAAAACATCTAGAGGGAAGCAGGTTGGGGGAGGCTGCTCTACTGGAAAATGAAGAAATTGAGAAAATTCAACGGAAGAGGTACAATACTACATTAGGACAGATGAGGAGACCCTCCTGGATCCAGCATTCTGCTCCCACTAGTGGGTAGCCAAATGCCTCCAGGAAGCCCACAGAGCGTACATGGAACTTCCACAATCAGCAGCAAACATAAAACTGAAGAACACTGAGGACTATCAGCCTGATTCTGATTTTTCATTGATAAGAAATATATATATATATATATATATATATATATAGTGTGTGTGTGTGTGTGTGTGTGTATGAAAAAAATGAATGATTAAAGTATCACTTTGTTGAAAGGAAAGCCAAAGCTTATCTGCCCTCTACTTTTGTCATCTTCCTTTCACTCCCTTTTATTTTCTTTCTTAAACTTTCTACCCTACACCAACTCTCAGGTGAATGTTTTTAAAAACTAGGAACCAGAAAATTCAGCTGATAATGGTGGTGGGAGTTCAAAGAAAGGTGGTGGTGGAAGGTGCTCCATCCAAAATAAGGGAAAATAAAAGGCCCAATTCTATTTTTTTTAATTGATGTACATATTTATATGGTTGCCCTTCAACCTATGTTATCTGGATGGCTTACAGAACTGTGAATAAAATACAATTCAATAGCTAAAATCCAATACACACAGGAAAAGGCTGCCTAAAAATCCTTCCAGTTTTAGATGCGGAAAAATAAAGCCATGCAGTTCGTATTAGAGGTGGTGGGGGAGCGTCTAACTGGCAAAACATCTAAGTCAAGTCCTGGCTGAACCTTTCTACTTTCTTCCCCAGTTCCCCAAAATTTTATTTAGATTTATTGTTTTTTGGAACATCAAAAGCTGGAGAAGGAAGTCATTTATGTGACACTACAATGGCTGCAGTTTTTCCTCAGGAATGTCTTTTAAGACTTCCTCAGCCCTTTTGCTGATTGGCACAGGTTGCGAGACATCAGCCTCTCTCAGCCATCCTTCTTCAACACTGAGACCTGTTTCAGACCCTCTTCCAACTCCTCTTGCTCTCTACCAATTATCACTCATCCGAAACTGCGCTACATACCTCTTGCCATTTGCCCATATATTGTAACCCTCAGGTGTACTTCAAAAAGAGGAGAGCTCCTAGTGCTCATGTTGACAACAGCATATCTGGCAGCCATATTGCTCCTTCCACCACTAAATCAACAAAATGAAACCCTGGACCACACAAGGGAAGCCCTCACTGCAGCTCCTCCTGACGTCAGCACCACAAAGCTGAAGCATCGGCTACTTTGGCACAGTCATGGGCTTGTCATGTTGCCTTGTGGCACAGAAACAAGCAGAACTGGCAGAGCAATTAAGTCAAGTGCCAGAACTCATTTACGAGTGAGCTCCTCTTGAACTGTAGTGCCTGGCAGCTGCCTGTCTGTACAGCCACATGAAGTCTACCTGTAATCTTCTAGAACACACTTGATCCTTAGAGAGTCTCAGTGTTATGCTTAATAAAGGATGGAATGTGCACTGAAGGGAATAAAACATGGAAGGCAGGATTGGTGGCACTGTTGCATGCTAACCTGGACAAACTGTTACCTGGACAGTTTGTCCAGGAAACTAGGATGGGGAGTACTGACCTAAACCATATGGTTTAGGTCAGTACTCCCCAACCTAGTTTCCTCCACATCAACTTCCATCAGCCCCAGCCAACATGGCTAGTGACTATGGATGCTGGGAATTGACATCCAAAACAACTGGAGGGCAGTAGGTTGGGGAAGGCTGGTTTAGGGAAAGAGGCCAACTCCAAACTGTGGTTTATGAAGTTGGCTTGTTTACCTAAGCCAGGCACACCCAACCTAATGACTTCCAGATGTTTTGGGATCCAACTCCCATCAACCCCAGCTTGTACACCCAAAGGTCAGGTATGATAGGAACTGTAGTCCAAAACATCTGCAGGGCATCAGGCTGGGGAAGGCTGCCTTAAACCACACTTAGGATTAACCACAGTTGATCTGGGTTTGAAGATAATGCTAAACTGTGGTTAATTGAAACGAAAGCTTGTACCTGCAGTTCAGGAGAGGAGACAAGGGAGTGCATGAGCCTGAGACTCATTATGTCTAAATGTTCTATGTTTCCATGTCACATCCTCCAACTGTTTGGTGTTGTCTGCTCTTGGTGGCAACACATGTATAAAAACGCAACAGAAGAGACAACCCATATGAAAGCCTCCTGTGACTTGGATATCACTTTCTACGCCTATTGAGGGCCTTTCAGGCAGCCAACCCAATCTCAGTTTTCCGGGTACCACCTGCTCTATTCCTAATCTCAACTCTCTAAACAAAATACCCTCTCTCTCTCGTACTATATTCCTATTTCATGCAAATCCATTTCCTTAGTTTCAGACATTTCTTTAATTTCATTTAAAATATTTCTAGGCTGCCTTTAAGGGCAACAGCCCTTCCAAGGTGGCTTACACAATAAAAACCCATACAATAAAAACCCATACAATGATAAAACAGCAAAAAATTGGCCACATTCAGAAGAAGGAACAAACCGTGGTTTGTTGTTATGAACACGAGCAGGCACGAGCTCAAGTGTTCCCTCCTTGGAGCATGAGGGAAGACAATGAGAAGCTACTAATTGCAGTTCACAACAAACCACAAGCAGACAAATGGAGGAATTAAATTTTGAGCTGGCAATGAAATACTGTACCCTCCTCGAACCTGTCCTATTTGTGGCTTAAAATGACTGAACTCTGCCCTCTAACTACTGATCCCACTTGGCTCATCTGTACTGGGATCTCAGTGCTGGCTTCAGGTTTTGGAGCTGCTCACTCAGAAGGGATAAGACTGAGAACAAGCCACAAGAACAAGGTGAAGGAGCAGGGCCAAGGATTGGAAATGCCCCCCCTGCAGTGGAATAAGCCTCAGCAGCTGCCCAACAATGCCGACCTTGATGCTCGCCCTGCTGTGGTTTCTGTAATGGAATTCTCACAGCAGCATTGGATCGTTTTTACATCACTCTTCCACAACTCACAGGTAAGCTAAGCCAGGGGTCCCCAACTTTTTTGGACCCATGGGCACATTTGGGAATTTGAGAAACTGCTGTGGGCACCACCACAAAATGACTCTCTTGGAGGATGTGGCTAGTCACATAATGGCTGCCATGGGGGCCTGGCTAGTCAAAAGTGAGTTAAAGAGGTGGGGGGGGGAGGGAGAGAAATAGTGAGGCTAGAGGCTGGGGGGGAGGGGGAAATAGCAGGGCAAAGGGGTACAGGGGAGAGAAAGAGGAAGACTAGAGCAGCGTTCTCCAACCTTGGGCCCCCAGATGTTTTTGGCCTACAACTCCCAGCATGCCCCAGCCAGTATAAAGACATTAGTACACTAGTAGGCCAAAAACATCTGGGGGCCCAAGGTTCGAGAACACTGGACTAGAGGCTGGGGGGGGAGGAAGAGACAGCGAGGTAGAGAGGTGGGGAGAGAAATACTGAAGTTTGAGACTGGGAGGGAGGCAAAGGGACAGAGAAAGAGCAAGGCTAGAGGCTAGCAGGGGGCGAAATAGTGAGCTGAAGCAGTTGGGGGGGGGAATAGCAAGGCTAGAGACTGGGAGGGGGGAACAGCAATGCAAAGGGGTAGATGGGAGAGAAAGCGCAAGACTAGAGGCTAGAGAGGGAGAGCAAAAAGACTGCCCTAACATTTCACAAGGTTTTTATTTAAAAAAATCTTTTTTGAAGGTGCAGGGAATGGAGAGCTTTGTGGGCGCTGCGTTGGGGGACCATTGAGCTCCCATCTTTCATCCAGAGAATTCAAGATGATACACACAAGATTCCCAAGTGGTCTCCTATCTAAGCATTGATAAGATCTAGACCTGGAGCTTCAGCCATATTTCTATGTCATGTGCCTTCAGACCATGTACTAGATTGTTAAATTAGTTCAGCCAAAATGCAGAGAAAAGATGGACCTAACCATATTAGTAAGCAGAAAGGAGACATGAGTGTGCTGCCTTAAGGAAGACTTGGTTGGAGTATGTAGAATTCAGGTAAGTAACACAATACACCTTTTCCAACTAGTATGAACTTAGGTGTTGAGACCTGCCCTATAATAATCAGTAGAACCAATAAGTGCTTTGTAATATATATTTTAATATATGTTAAAACCATAAAGATAGGTAGTACCATTATTCAAGTTGTTTATTGATTTTTGTACACTGTATTGCTGCCTTATCAAGGAGAACTCATAGGAAACCACATAGATCCTACTAATGGCTAATAGAGTGTACTAATGTCTTTATACTGAATACTTTTCCTTCATTGATAACATTCTTTTGTGATGTTTTTTGCACCTGGTTTGGAAAACAAAAACCTTTTGTTTCTTTTTTTACCTTAGAATTCATTGGTTTGGTACCCTTAGCCAATTTAATATGGAATGAATGGTAGGAAGGCCATCAGAAGTCTAAAATTTAAACCCAGCAGAGAAATAATTTGCAATAGAATCTTTAAAAATATAGCGTGGTTAAAAGAAAAGTTACTTTAAAGAACTGTCCTTCAAAAATGCCAAATATGGTGGAAGTTTCTATTTGTTGTTGAGTTTATACAACAGCTTCTTATCAAGAACTGTGGATAAGCCTTTGACTAGGCATGCTACACCCATACAAACAGTGGTTTTCAAACAGTGTTCCGGGAAACCCTACAGTCCTTTGTAAGCTTATCAGGGGTTCCCCAATGATAAGATGAATAATGGCTGCCAAGATCCCCTGAAAGACAACTTGCCTTTCACTACCCTGCAATGTGCAGCCAAAGAAACTGTTGGATGCCTTCTAGGTTGAACTCTGTTCATGCAGGACAATAGTGAGGCCTAACAGATTTGGCCAGTACACTGCTTAAACATGATTTCCCGCAATGTACCAGGATTCCATAGTGGAGCTGCACGGGTTCAAAATTACCGGTTACGGGTTGCATTATGGTATCAATGCATTCGTTATCAGCCATTACTTTGGGTTTGATTTCTGGACTTGGTAACGAACACCACAAATGTGCAGTATACTTTTGCCATAGCTTTCAGTGCCTTCCATTCATTTACGGTACTGTTTTTTTCTTACCGGTAAGCAATGCACATGAACAATGTACACTCATATACATGATCATATGCTCCAAAATTATTACACCCAGTATTTCAATACACGCAATTGCTTGTGCTTACCAGTGCGGGGTAAAAGTTAATATAAACAAATAGAAGGCTGCAGAATGAACAAACCATGCTAGTCTGTGCACGTACTAATTCTGGAAATAATCGTACAAATTCTCTATAGGGAGAAACAAATGGAAAGAGGGTGGAGCAGGAGACCAGGCAAAGCCAATTAGAAGACAACTTACAAAGGACAATGGGGAAATTCCCCATCCAACTTCCCCATCTCCATCACACCTGTTCAGTTAATGTGGAAAGGTTTCCCTGAAGGCAGAAAGTTCAAAAACCACTGCATTAGATCAAGCTACTTGGTATCAAGGCTTCTCTCTTGGCCACTATTAAACCTCAAGTTTCCTTACCCTCTGTTTCCGCAGACTTCCAGGACTGGTGGGAGAAGGGCTTGGAGACTTCCCAGAGCGGGGAGTAGAAAGCTGGCTACCAGGAGTTCCATTAACTAGAAGGACAAGCAGACAAACAAGCATGACATCGGACCTGTGTGTCATTGGAATAAAAACAACAAAACATATAACCGGCATATAGCTCATATTAGTCTAACATTTCTTACTTTGTACCATTTATGGTCTTCACATCCTTAATGAGCATTCGATAAGATAGTTCTGAAGCAACACATCTCTACAATGTGAATCTCTCAATACTGGCTTTCCTTACATCGTGCTTAAACAAGTGATCAACTAATTTGTATTCACTGTGTGGCCACAACGCTGATGAAATTAAAATTATTGTCTTCAACTGTGGAGTGCTGGTGCATGCAAAAAGATGCAGAGCCATATGCTTTTTCTGCCTTAACAGTTGCTCTTTGCATAAAATCTCTTCCAGTCCTTTATTTTGGGGGGGGGGGGGGCAGAGAGATATGTATTAATACTATCCATTTGAAATTTAATATCACTGCTATATAGAAAAGGGACATTTTAAAAGGGAGGGGGGGAAATCAGTGTTGATACCAATAGGTCACTTCCTTGCAAAGATAGCTACATGACACCTTTGACCCAAGCATTAACTCAGAAGCAGCTCTGATGGACTCTGCCATTTCCAACATCACTACCCGTCAGACCTCAGTTACTCTCCTAAATATGAATGGTTCTTTTAAACTGTTGATGCACTTGTTACAAGCATCTTCTGCATTTACATGAAATCTGGTGTAAAATTAAGAGTAAAAAACTAACAGCACTGGAAGGCATAGCATAGCGAAACTAAGCAAAAGGTACTAACAATGTACTGAAAAGCACACACAGAGAGAGAGAGAGAGAGAGAGAGAGAGAGAGAGAAATACTATGAGATAAAATGTCTTCTCAGACACACCACTACTAGGTTACAATCCATATTCATCAGCCACAGAAAAAAAGAAGCAGCAGCTACCAGACACCCGAACTCTCTACCTTGCATTTCTATTTACATGTCAGGATAGCAATAAGGCATTTAACTTACCTTCTATTAGTTCTAACATGGACACAGACTTAGTTTTTAACCTGATAATGCCAAGCAGGAAAATGTTGCCTTTGTACTATAGCCAGGCACTAGCAGAAATGGGAAGCGTTGGGATTACTTAAGGATAGCCAAAGCTGCTCACAGAGAGAGCTGAACGAGATGCAGGATTCATAAGCTGAAGCTTTTTCTGCGTAAGGCTGACGTCTTCCGAGCAGCAGTGGGAGGTGCAGGTGCTGTCTTAGGGGCTACATCAAAGGTGTCAATTAAGCACAATGCCGCGACTTCAGGATGCTGAGCAACTGCAGCCCCCACTCTGATCTCCGAAGCCCCCAAAGTCTTAGCAGTCTTATATGCTGCTGCACGCTGAATCATAACGAGGTGCCTTTGGGGGCAATATACCAAATGACTCATCTGAAAATCACAATGACAATAACTCTTGTAAAACCTTAGCTGACTGGCAGTCTCGCAACTGCTAAAGCCATCAGAGTAAACTGGATTTTAGAGCTTTGTGGGGTGGGAAGGGTGTTGCCTCCCATCTGCCAAATATTTGCAACGGTATTACCCGGCCCAGATTATCTGTAGGCATGCATTCTTTATTCATCTCAAACAAGAAGGACATTATCTAGTATGGCAGCTAATGATTTACAATACTGATGTATGTTAAGTTTATCTTTGAAAGCCATTTCTTGCAATGCATTGGATCAGGTAAAGTAAAGGTGTGGAGTTAACAGATGATGTCAGTCACGATTATGGGGAAAGGGTTAACCTATACTTTGGGGAGCCTATTGTTTTTTACAAGCCTGTGTATTGCTCAAATAATCTTTTGAGTGAATTCTTGCCAAGGACAAGGGCTCATGAATCAGAACTCATTCACCAACAGTATTAAATGTGGGGGAGTGCTTGCACATAGATCATTTATAAGAGGCAACTGGGTGTTCTAGTAAAGGAGGACTGGTAATGGGGTTGTGGCCAGCAGCACATTGCTACTAAGGTGATCAACTACTTGGCTTCTAAACAATTTCGCATACTGCAAAACATATAAGTTGCATGTGTAAAACCACTAATGTGTCTTTGAGGATCATGAATGAGATTACCATACAGCTTTGCTGTCAGTTAAAGTTGGCCTCCAGGCCAGCTGACTAACGCTTCCCCAGCCATTTCTTTCCACTCTCAGGTAAGGGCCAATAGCTCAGTGGTAAAACATACAATGTCAATGGGTACAAGTCAGGATGGTGATATATGCTACATCCTCTATCCGCTATTGCACTCATCATCTCCTACTTGTGAGTTTCCTACAGCCAGCTGGATGGCCACTGTGTGAACAGAATGAAGGACTAGATGGATTCTTGTTCTGATCCACCATGGCTCTCCTTATGTTCGTATCAGATTTCACCTAGCATACATAATGATTTCTGATCATTCTGTGTTTCTATAATTTTTTTTAAAACAAATGGAGGATGATTGTATTTTTATTGTACGGTATGTTTTATTGTATTGTTTTAACTGTACATCGCCCAGGGTGGACGGGTGACCGGCCAGATGGGCGATTAACAAATGTAATAAAATAAATAAATAAATGATATAGAAGTAGGAACTTGACAATGTGTTTACTAAATCTCCTTCCTGTGATGGATTTAATTTGAAGTTGCAATTATTTATCGACAAACAGGCTTCAAAATAGTGATGCCTTAGCGTTCATATGGGATACAGTAGGACATATTTAAAAGTGCATATTTATATTCAAGTATTATCTTGACAATTTTGAGAAACAAGCAATGGCAATTGGCAACGCGTTGTACTGGAATTATATTCTTTGTTAACAACTGCTAGTAAGAGTGAGAACATTTTGTACTCTACAAAACCTGCATGTTTGGCTGATATGGTTTATTTACCCAAATGGTTTGCCAGACATAACAGAGATGTAGGCTGGGGAGGACAATAGAGAAAACAAGCTACAGTGTGTTTAAGAGAATAAATTTACAGGAGTTCAAAAACGTATAATAACCAAAATGAAGTACACAACAAGCATTACCTTAAATGACACAGACTATCTTCTTCCCTCTAGTTCTGTATGGACAGTGCTGCTGCTTTGGACATTTGGCTTGGACCACCTAGTAGGGAAGGCAGGTCCTTGTTTGCCAGCCCCAGCTCTCCCCCCACCCCCACCCCCTTCCTACCACTGCATCACACCCCTGCCCCCACCCCTAGCATCACCGAGCAGGTGGCTGCTCTGGAGAGCCTTGCTGGTCTCGCTCTCTCACTGTAGGGACTGGGCCCACTCTTTCTACAGAGGAGGATCTGGGAACAGATTCGGAGGAGGAGGAGGAGGAGGAGGAGGAGGAGGAGGAGGAGGAGGAGAGGGAAGATGCACCTGGGTCTCCAAGGCCAGCAGACGTAGAGATAGGCTCAACAGTCAGGAGGATCAATCGGTGTCAAATTCCGTGGGAAAGCAGTCTGAGCTCTCTGATCGGGAGCAGGGCGAATCAAGCATCACTAACCCCCGGCTCAGATGTCAGCTAAGGAGGATGGACCAGCTGAGGAATGTCAGGCACTCCAAGAGACTGGCCCTTAAGAATAAGGATCAGCCTTAGAGGTATGGGTGTGGGTAATTTGAGTCTGGAAGGGAGGAGAGGTTCCCAGTTTGGAACCAACTGCTCAACAATGGGGCAATCTTCCTTAATGGCTAGTATTCTAACTAAGCTTTATTATTTTGTGATTGACTCTGCAACTCACTTCTTTTGTAATTCTAAGCCGGTTTGCTAGGCTGGCATCTGTCCTAATAAAGCTTTTCAGTTAGAAGCCGGTGTGTGGATCATCTTGGAAGGAGGAGGGGAAGTGCGGCCTTGACACTCACTGCGGTAAATGCCACGGCAGAAGGGCTCTTGGTGGGGCTTTCCAGAGCACCCATTGGAGGTGGAGGTGGCAGGCCCTCCTGGCGGGGCAGGGGAAAGCAGTGCAAGGGGGGAAAGTGGCGATTTGTCACCAGAATTCAGTGTCATGGTGGCAAAAAAGGGGCAACTATTATTCTTGAAAGCAAGGTTTTAAAAGCATGAGCTTTGTTATGAAGAAAAGTTGCCCTTTTCTGCTGCTGCATTGCCAAAACTCAGCAGCAAATCACCACTTTTCCTCATTAGGGATGGGTGACACTGAGAAACCTGACCCGCATGCACTCAGTGGACTTCGGCACCTCACTGACTCGAGAGCTGAAAGTGGTCTTCTGCTTTTAAAGCGGGCTACAATTCCCCCCCTTTTTAAAGCCAGGTAAATTTGCATAAATTCTGGCCATGATTTGCACAATTTGTGCAAATTGCGGCCAGAATTTGCACAAACTGCAGCTGGAATTTACACAATTTGCACAAATTGTGGCCTCGATTTATGCAAATTGCGGCCAGAATTTACACAATTTCCCCTGGCTTAATAAATAAATAAATAAATAAATACACAAATTGCAGCCTGCTTTAAAAGCGGAAGACTGCATGCTAGCTCGGACTCACGTCACAGCAAGTCGGCACCAGTGCTGGGTTGATGAGCTGGAATCCAAGGGGCCAAGCCGGGTCAAACTGCTGGATTTTGACCCACCAACTGGATTCCTCGCGCATCCCTATCTCACTGCGCTAGTTATGTTGCAGAAGCATTGGTTTACGCTAGCACAATATCATTAGCACTAGCACTGGGACAATGCTGGATACTACCCAGTTTCACAATTGTTATGGGCACAAAACAAGTTCAAATTTCCAGATACTTCCTCTGTTGCTGTTGTTTTTTCCTTAGCGCAAAACCACATGATAAAACAGAAGTGATGAAAATTCAGTAATCAAGTTTCCTGCACTGAGCAGGGGGTTGGACTCGATAGCCTTGTAGGCTCCTTCCAACTCTATGATCTATGAAATCTATGAAACTATACTAGATTAATTTATTTTATTTAATACATTTTTATTTATTTATTTAATACATTTTTATACCACCCAATAGCCGAAGCTCTCTGGGTGGTTTACAACAGTTTAGATTAAACACAATATGTTGTAGTGCTGTTATTTGGCAACATTTAACTCCTTAAGAAATTTAACTCCTCAAGAAATAAAAATCCTGAAAGGGGCAGAGGGGGGGGGGGAAAGAGCAACTGCAGGCTAAGAGGGGCAGGGGAGACGAGGAAATGCTATTCCTCATATCTTGCCTTGGGCAGAAGCACCAGGAATCAGAGAGTAGCAAATAACCCTGGCACCTCTAGCAATGGAGCTGCTGTTTCCTTCACTATTTCATTTTTCAGAATCTCTCATCCCTCTTGATCTCTTTCGTTCATTCAGAATTTTTTGCCATGGGATCCTATCCAACAGGGAAATGTCTGACTATGCTCAGTTTTCACAGCCCGTCTCACTATCACAAACTTCTTTTATTTTAATTAATTAAATAATAAATTAACAGATTTAACAGATTCCTGTTAAAGGGACAGGAGAAAAAGAAAAGCAAAGGCAACCCTACTGCATCATATACTTTTATTAATACTTCTATCTATTTATTAATATTTCTATCAGAAGGAGGCAAATGTCTGACCATGCTCAGTTTTCGCAGCCCTTCACTATCACAAACTTCTTTTATTATAAATAAATAAATAAATAAATACATATTTCAAATACATATTTTAAATGAATAAATAAATATAAATAAACAAACAGACACAGAAATTCAGCAGGGGAAGCATTTTTCATTTACTACATTTGAAAAAGCTTCATCTGTTGAATACGTGTGTGTCAGATTCCTGTTAAAGGGACAGGAGAAAAAGGAAAGCAAAGGCAACCCTACTGCATCATATACTTTTATTAATACTTCTATCTATTTATTAATATTTCTATCAGAAGGAGGCAAATGTCCCCATTTTAGCTCAGGTCTACTCTCAAAAGATCATGTTGCCACAGGTTGAAGAGTAGACTTGAGAAAGGATTTTCAAGAATTTGGTAAAGAGCTCAAAATTATGATTAAAAGTATACCACTGAAAATCCAGACGATAGTGTTGTGTCTCCCCTAAACCTTACTTCTACCATAATAAAGCACTAAGTGATTATTTTTTAAAAAAGATTATTTCTGATTACATTTCATAGTCTATAGTAGGCAAGAAATGTTTATTACTCTGCATTCAAAAACTCACATACCCATCTGTCCTTTTTGGATCCTATTCCTACGTATATATTCTTAACCACCAATAAATATTCAAAATGACATTCAAATAATGAAAAGTCATCAATTACTCAGTTATCATGTTGAAACATGAGATGCCTAAGCAATTTCAGTTAAAGAATGACTATTCTTATATTATTCTCATGGAATTATTTTAAGGAGCAACCCTATGGCCCCTAGACATGGTCTGAGGGGCCACAGGATACTGAGAATTCCCCCCCTTCGAGGCTGGAGACAGCACTCCAACCTCGGAAGGGGGAGTTGGAGACTCCCATCTCCTGTTCCTTGCAGCCCGCATGGAAAGAATCATAAGAACATAAGAAAAGCCATGCTGGATCAGACCAAGGGTCCATCTAGTCCAGCATTCTGTTCACACAGTGGCCAACCAGCTGCCCAAGGGATCCCACAAGCAGGACATGAGTGCAGCAGCACCCTTGTGCCCATGTTCCCCAGCAACTGGTATACATAGGCATACTGCCTCTGATACCAGATACGTTGGCTGGCCTCCAAGGTTGGAAAATCAAGGGGGGAAAGGGGACATTTCAGTGGGTGGGGAGAGGAAGAGACTGGAAAGGACAGGATACAAGCTATCCTGAGGCCTCTCCAGCCTCTTTCCTTCCCCCTCTGAAATGTCATTGTTAGTCAGCAAAAAGCCCATCTAGAGAAAAATGCAGGGCAGGGGGATGGGGAGGCGAAGATTGCCTCCACCACTCCTACTGCCCTGCATTGGATGACTGGAAGCCTCCGAATTTGGGGGCTTCCGATCAATAAGGGCACAATGCTTATTCTGTTAGTTTTTTAGTAATCCACCCAGAGAACATTTGTTATTGGGCAGATCAAAATATAATAAATAAATACATACTAATATAAGTAAATATAAAAATATAATAAATACTTGCATTCTAAGATTGCTTAAAAACCTGCCGAAAGCCCTAATAGATTAACAACCAGTACACATTGGCCCAGTTTGGGGCAAGCGGTCACCCCTTAAGTGGTACTTAATTTCTAGCTTGTACTAAGCCAGAGTTCCCGATTGTGTTCAAACCAGGGGCTCAAGCTTAACTAACATTTGGACATAAAACAAGCCAGAAATGAAGTGGCAAAGTGGTTTATCCCTGGAACCAGACTTTTGAAAGTTTGCCTTCAAGAGCACATTTACTTAAGTTTAGCTTTACCTGAGCTGGTAGATGCTGGAGATTTGCTGCGTCTAGATGGACCTGGGCTCTTGGTAGTGCTCCTACGTGATGTTGAAGCTATTTTGGTATAGGAAGTGGATTTCACTACTCGACATTCTGAAAGACAAAGAAACGCTGATCAGTTAGCAAAATGTGAACAGAATGTGCATTATTATTTGCCTTAATGTGATTTATGGAAAAAAGCCACACAACATATTTCCTATGCTCCAGGGGGATAATTAACTCTTAAATAATGGCAACTTAACATCCTAAAAATATTACAAGCTATATGGCAGGGGTAGGAAAGCTGGTGCCCTCCAGATGTTTTGTACTAACACTCCCATTGGCCTTAGTTAGCATGGCCAATGGTAAGAGATTAAGGAAATTATAGTCCAAAACATGTGGAGGGCACCAGGTTGTCTACTCCTCTAACTATATAAACTACTAATCCCCTCCCTCCCAGTCTAACTCATCATTTTCCACTGTAATAATGTGTCAGTATAGCAAGTATATCTTAAAGGATATACCAGAGGTCTGTTGCTATATATCAATAAGTGTTTAGGTAACATAAGGCAATGCAAGCTCCTATCATGTCAGTCATAAAAGGTTTTGAGGAAAGTGAAACAGGTCCCCCCCCACAACATAATCCTGTGGTGCGTTGCTGCTTACAACAAAGCACACAGAATCTATCATGTGGGCATAAGGAGACTGCTCTAGTTGTTCATAAGAAAGATCAGTAAAATCAATGAATAAGTGAAATTGTCCTCCCACTTTAGAACAAGTTCAGGTTAGAGTTTATATATGCACACACAGCACTGAGTTATGACTGCAAAATGGTTCTTAGAGTAAGGAGTTAAGAAATCAAGTGTTCTTGAAAGCCTACAAATTATAGTCATAATAGGAACTAAAATAATTAGCAGGCGAATCAGATAGAAGACTGAAGGGTGGGGGGAAGATATGCATTTGGGAAGATGCATTTGGGTAAATCATAAGAAGAGGAAGATTGTGAAGATATATGGCAAAGTATACATGCTGTGTGGCAGAATTTGCTAGTCTGGAGATCACTGGTCCAAGTCTTTCCAGTTCCATTTTGAACCCATGACTTCATCTTGGATGGTATCTCCTTCTTGACTCCTAAAGCCTGCCACCATGACTAATCCTCTCCAATTGACCTTAATTACCCAGCAGCACTCTGCTTTGAGAACGACACATACTGGGGATGAAATTATCAAAACCCTTAGCTCCCAGTGCTGAATCAGGCACTGTACTCCTGATCTGTATTCTGAAATGAAATCCAAGGCCTTCTCTCAAACTGCTCTGTAATACCCATCCTCACCTGAATCAATCAGCACTTGATGATCATGACCAGATCAAGATATAGCTTGTTCTCTGTCTGCAAGTGTAAATGAGTACCGGTATATTAAGACTCTACAATTTTTTAGATTGTAAGCCTGCGGGCAGGGACTGTCTTGTTAATTGTTGTAAACCGCCCAGAGAGCTTCGGCTATTGGGCGGTATAAAAATGAAATAAATAAAAATGAAATAAATAAATAAATAAATAAATAATAAATTATGCAAAACTGTGTTTAAGCTGGAAAACTGGAACTCCTTTTTGCATTGCAAGAGCTGAATACTGTTCTGCTAATCAGGATACTCAGAGTTGTCTAGAATCTATATAATAAACAGATACTAATCTAAAATCATTGTGTGACTCTCTGCATCAACTACCGAGGGTCCTGACCACCAATAACACATTCTCTATTCCTGAGGGGTCTGACACCAAACATGTGGTGGCTGCATCTCAAAGGCTACAAGGTGCCTCTATTTTACTAAGGGGCCTGTTAAATAAAATTACCTATAAAATTATGAGTATATGACTCCAGTACACACTCAATGTATTTACAAAAAGAGGGGGGGGGAAAGAGGAAGTGTTTTGGAAATGGCACATTTGCACTTGTATAGTAGTCCTGCTGACAGATTCAGGGGTTTTGGAAAAATGTAAAAGGAATGATCTAA
Source organism: Shinisaurus crocodilurus (assembly GCA_021292165.1). Lineage (NCBI taxonomy): Eukaryota > Metazoa > Chordata > Lepidosauria > Squamata > Shinisauridae > Shinisaurus > Shinisaurus crocodilurus. Next base: position 258,150,198 of record CM037878.1, on the reverse strand, counting down.
AAAGTAACAGGGCATGCCATTCCATTTAAGATGATATCTGAGATACTGTTAAATGGAGGATGGAAATAAATAGATTGCTATGGTTGTAAGGATCTTTTAATTAGCACGTTAATCATAGCAAAGCCCCAAATTGGGAAAATGCTCAAACACCTACAATTTCACATTGGACAAATATTTGCACAGCAACTATGCAAAAGCTGACAGACTTGGTGCATGCAGCTCAAGGACTCCAGAAGGAAAACAATGTTCAGAAAATGGTGTTCCTTTTCTAAATTTTCTAGGCATTTATAAACAATAATGGTCAAGGCTGAATAAATACAACACAATATATATGTTACAAGGGCATGCTTCAAGGAAATCTTTGAAATCAATCTATGGGAATAGATGTCAGGAAGTGGATGTTGCGGGACCATTTGAAGGCTTTCCTTTATTTTAATGGTTCTTTGTGATATACATTAAATGCCATGCAGCAGGGTTGAGCAGTCTGCTTCAGGCGGCACCAAAAGATGGGAATAGATATAGGTAAGAATTGGTGTCTGAATGGCGAAGCCAGACTTTGAAAGCGTTGGCCTTAGGCTTGGGACTTTAAGATGATGGAGGGTTCCTTCTTTCTCTGCTCTCTTCTCCCAACCTGCCTTTTTTTAAAAAAAACACATGCACACAACTCAGCCTTCCCTCCACTCCCTCAACAGCACTGCTTGTGATCCACATAGACCAGGGGAGGGCAACCTCCTCCCCCTCCCCTCCCCTCCCTAAGCCCCACCCTCTGGCCTGGAGGCTTGGGGAGGAGGAGGGAGAAAGGAATCTCTGATCAGACGTAACAAGATAACAAGATGATTCCAATGGGAGGGTGAGTGGTGTGAAGGGGGATCCCTTTGTTATCTCCAATCAGAGATCGGAGATAACATTTTTCATTTATTTTTTTATTGCAAATTTCACCAAAAGAAAACAACAAACAAACAAACAAATAAACAGAACAGAAACAAGGGGGGGGATCCTGAAATTAACAATTACTGATATGTAAATATCCAAATAACAGCGTAAATCACAAACCAAGGAAGAAGAGAGAAGAAGGAAATTCCCACTCTCAGACTCTGATATGGTGTGTAGCAATGGTTGGCGATACAGTGTGTAGTTGTGCCCATACTAGGGATAGATATCTGTCTGTTTTTCTTTCTAGAACATGCACTTTTTTTTTCAAGCACATGTTCATACTGGTCCATTTCCAAATTAGTTTGGGATTTTATTTTATTTTAAGTCTACAAGAAAATTAGTACACATTTTTTCCTACAATTTCCCCTAAGAGACACATTTTCGTATGTTATTGTCACTAATGGACGCACTTTGGTACACGTTTTTTAACTGGAGGACTGCAGCACAAAATTGAAAGTGCGAAAACCAAAGGATAATTGAGTTCTGCTTCACGTATTAATTCAGGACACGTGGATTAGGTAAACTCATATTAAAATGCAAACAAAACAAATTTCACCTCCATCCTTAGCCTATGGTTGGGGCAACAACAGAACTAAAGTGGGGAAAAAGTCACCCTTCTTACTCAGCCCCTTGCTCAAGACTTACTAGCCACATTAGGAACTGCATTTTGCCCAAATAAGCACTTCAGTGAGCAAACCTGAATGTTCGTGGAGTTTCTTACCAGAGTGCAAAGGGCTTTTAAAAGAGGTCTTTACTGTCATACACTGACAATTCTCACACATCTGGTCATGCTGAAAGATGAAGCAAGTCTTTCCAAGGGCACAGAAGCCCGCACGCCTGGCCATTAGAAATCTGATCCTACGATTGACTGTCCTACTCGTGAGCATGGATATTTCCCCCCCTCAGCAATTGATGAAAAAAACCCCAAAAACTAAACAAAAGGAACAAGTATTATTATTATTATTATTATTATTATTATTATTATTATTAATAATAATAATAATAATAATAATAATTATTATTATTATTATTATTATTATTTATATTTATTTATCACCCATCTGGCCGGCAACCGGCCACCCTGGGCGATGTGCATAGAATAAAAACAATAAAATACATTTAAAACAATATAAAAATTTTAAAATCTGAACCCACCCCATATTCCTGCCTGAATAACCAGGTTTTTAATGAGCGACGGAAGCTCAGCAGAGAGGAGGCATGGCGGAGGTTACTCGGGAGAGAGTTCCACAGTACGGGGGCCGCCACAGAAAAGGCCCTCTTCCTCGTCCCCACCAGTCTAGCTGCTCTGGCTGAAGGGACAAGGAGAAGGCCATCCGTGGCAGATCTTGTTGAGCGGCCCACTTGGTGTTGCTGGAGACGCTCCTTGAGATAGACTGGACCGGAGCCGTATAGGGTTTTAAAGGTCAAAACCAACACCTTGAATTCGGCTCGGCAAGCAACTGGTAGCCAGTGCAAATCCTTCAGCACTGGCGTGATGTGATCCCGCCGGCGGCTGCCTTTAACCAGGCGAGCCGCCGCGTTCTGTACCAGCTGTAGCTTCCAAACCGTCTTCAAGGGTAACCCCACGTAGAGCGCATTACAGTAGTCTAGGCGAGAGGAGACCAAGGCATGAACCACTGATGGGAGCAGGTGATTAGGAAGGTAGGGGCGCAGCTGCCGTATCAGATGGAGTTGATACAGCGCCGCCCGGTTCACAGCTGCCACCTGAACCTCCATGAACAGCTGGGAGTCTAGAATGACCCCCAAGCTGCGGACCTGGTCCTTCAGGGGGAGATGTACCCCATTCAGCACCAGGTCAACATCCCCTAACATCCCCTTGTCCCCCACCAGAAGTACCTCGGTCTTGTCGGGGTTCACTTTCAGCATGTTCCTTCCCATCCAGCCAGCCACTGCCTCCAGGCACTTGGACAGGGTCTCAACGGCCAACCTCGGTGAGGACTTGAAACAGAGATAGAGCTGCGTGTCATCCGCATACTGATGACACCGCACCCCAAACCTCCTGATGATAGCTCCCAGCGGCTTGAGGTAGATGTTGAATAACATCGGGGAGAGGATGGAACCCTGCGGCATTCCACAAGTGAGCGGCCGAGGGTCCGAAGCCTCCTCCCCGAGAACTACCCTCTGATACCTTCCAGAGAGGAAGGACCGGAACCACTGCAATACAGTGCCTCCCAAGCCCAACCCCTCCACGCGGTCCAGGAGGATACCGTGGTCAACGGTATCAAAAGCCGCTGAGAGATCGAGGAGGACTAGCAAGGAGCATTCGCCCCTATCCAAAGCCCTCCTCATATCATCCACCAAGGCGACCAAGGCCGTCTCCGTCCCATGTCCAGACCTGAAGCCCGACTGGCACGGATCTAAATAATCGGCTTCATCCAAGTGTGCCTTCAACTGAGCACCCACCACCCGCTCGATCACCTTGCCCAGAAATGGTAAATTGGAGACTGGGTGAAAGTTGTTTAAATCCTGGGGATCCAAGGAGGGCTTCTTTAGAAGCGGTCTTATTACTGCCTCCTTGAGGGCTGATGGCATCACTCCCTCCTCGAGGGAGGCATTCACCACCGCCTTGATCCCCTTACCCAGTCTCTCCCTGCAGCTCATTATGAGCCAGGACGGGCAAGGATCAAGCAAGCAGCTGGTCGGCCTCACAGATGAAAGCACCTTGTCCACTTCATCAGAAGGAAGAAGCCGAAACCGATCCCACAAAACCGGTCTGCCATTGGCCTCCTCCCGCTCACTCCCTGTGTCCACGACGCACGATATCCCACTCCTAATCCAATCGATTTTATCTGCGAAGTGCTTCGCTAAAGCCTCACAGGAGGCTTTAGACTGTTCCAGTGGGTCCAGAGCGACTGGACCGACCAGACTCCGGACCACTTGGAACAGCCTCCTGGGGCAGCACTCCGCAGACGCAATGGAGGCAGCATAGAAATTCTTTTTTGCTGCCTTCACCGCCACCCGGTAGGCTGAAGATGCAGCTCTAACCCGTGTTCGATCGTCTTCGGAGCGGGAATAACGCCATCGGCGCTCTAGCCTTCTCACCTCTTCTTTCAGAGCTCGCAGCGACAGAGTGAACCATGGTGCCGTGCGAGCTCTGTTTAGGCGAAGAGGGCACTTCGGGGCAACTCGGTCTAATGCCCTGGTGATTGCAGCATTCCAGTCGTCCACCAGGGTCTCGACCGAGCTACCGTTTGTGTGCTCCAATTCCCCAAGCGCGTTCAGGAATCCATCTGGATCCATAAGACGCCTGGGGCGGACCATCCTAATAGGTCCCTCACCCCTGCAGAGGGGTTGTGGCATCGAGAAATCCAACCCCACCAGATAGCGATCTGACCATGACAAGGGGGTGGTGGATATAACCCCGATTTCCAGATCATTTCCCCCCTCTCCAGAAACAAAAACCAAGTCCAGTGCATGACCGGCTACATGGGTAGGTCCAGTTAATACAGGGTGCAGCTCCCAGGAAGCCATGGTCTCCATGAAGTCCCGAGGTGCCCCCGTGAGGGCAGCCCCCGAATGCACGTTGAAGTCCCCCAGCACCAATGGCCTGGGGGACAACACACGCACATCGGAGACCACCTCCAGCACCTCGGCCAGGGAGTCTGTCGTGCAGCGGGGTGGACGGTACACGAGCAGAATCCCCAGACTGCCCTTGGGACCCAACCTCCAGTACATGCACTCAATAAACTTGGTCTCCCGGAGAGGGAGTCTGGTGAGGACCAAGGACTCCCGGTAGATAACAGCCACTCCCCCTCCCCGTCCCCCAACCCTTGGCTGCTGGGCATACGAGAAACCAGCCGGACACAAGGCCGCCAGAGTTGGAGCGGTGGCCTCGTCCAGCCATGTTTCCGTAATACATGCCAGGTCCGCACCCTCATCCAGGATCAAGTCATGGATGGAAGATGTTTTTTGGGTAACGGACCTGGCATTGCACAACAGCAAACGCAAGGCGGGGGGAGGAGCCACACATCCCCCAGTTATCCCTTGGCTCTGGGCAGGCCCGGGACAAGGGATAGGTATTAAGCATCGATCCCTTGTCCCCCTTAGTCAGCGTGGCCTGCCCCTAGCGTTCTGCCAGCGCCTGCCACTCAACAGTGGTATATTTTGCCCCCCAGAACTCCCTCCATCATCTCCCTGGGAGAGGCACATGCCCCCTTGCTTCCGCCGATCAGGCGGGAGACCTACCCCTAAAATCAACCCCTAAAAACCCCAAGCCCTTCAAAAAGAAGGGCCTCTTAAAACCCCCAGCCCCACCTATATCCCCCTCAGCAGGGGGGCAGGCCCTTGCCCTCGTGCCACCCCCGAAGTGGCTCCCCCAAAGTATGCAAGAACAGAAGTATAACACAGATAGCATTCATATAGTTTGCGTATTATAATAACACAAGAATGGGGGAATGACCAGTAACAATTATGAAAAGCAACATGAACGGCCATAGCTTTATTGGTATAATTTCATTTTATATATAGTATTTTGACACACACACACCACGCTGTTCACCACTCAGGAATTCTTTTAGGATGTAGAGAGGATTAGAAATGTTGTAAGTAAACAAGCAAACAAACATTTTAGGTGAAGTGGAATTTTTCAAGTCATTGATAGGGAATGGTGGGTTATGGAAATAAGCTATAAATGTAATAGCGATAAGAACAAAAGAAGAGCCATGCTGGATTAGACCAAGGGTCAATCTTGTCCAGCATTCAGTTCACACAGCGGCCAACCAGCTACCCACGGGATCCTACAAGCAGGACATGAGTGCAACAGCACCCTCCCACCCATGTTCCCCAGCAACTGGAATACATAGGCATACTGCCTGATACCGGAGGAAGCATATAGCCAATCAGGACTAGTAGCCACTGATAGCCTTCTCCTCCATGAATTTTCCAATCCTGTTTTAAAGCCCTCCAAATTGGTGGCCATCACCACATCCTGTGGAAGTGAATTCCATAGTGCAACTATGCGCTGCGTGAAGAAGTACTTCCTTTCATCTGTCGTGAATCTCTCGCCAATCAGCTTCAGGGGATGACCCCGGGTTCTAGTCTTATGAGAGAGGGAGAAAAATGTCTTCCTTTCCACTCTCCCCTTATTTATATAGTAGTACTGTCAGTGTGCATGGTAGTTTACAAAGTATAAGAGGCTAGGGCAGTGCAGTTCTATATATTTCTACTCAGAAGTCAGCTCCATTAAGTCCAATGTGACTAACTCCCAGGTAAGTGGTTATGGTATTGCAGCCTAAAATTCAACACAGAGGAATCAAGGGAGGAAGGGGAGAGAGGTGGAGGCAGGATTAACAGGGAAGCCTATGCAGTTGTTTCAGTTACATGTGCTTAGGCTTTGTTACAGGCCGAGCTGCAGTGGGGCTTGGGAGCTAAGCAGTTCTGCCAAAGGCTTGGGAAAGGTGGGTTTTGAGGAGAGATCTGAAGGAAGCAAGGGTGGTAGAATTACACAGTTCCATACCCTCCAACATTTCACAGATGAAAATAGGGACACACATGTGAATTTGTAAGAGGTATGGTTAAGCAACCTGAAGGTGTGATCAAGAGGGTGTGGCCAGGCAACATGAGGGCGTGGCCATGGGTATAGCCACCCATCCCAGGATGCTCTAACCCAGTGTTCTCCAACCTTGGGTCCCCAGATGTTTTTAGCCTACAACTCCCAGCATGCCCCAGCCAGCGTAGCTGGGGACCCAAGGTTGGAGGACACTGCTCTAACCATTTAAGGGCTCTGACCACTCTGAAGCCACTTAGATCTCCAGACCCATGATGATGATGGTGATTGCTGTTGTTGTCATTATTATTATTATTGTACCATCAACGTGCATGGTGCTTTACCGAGTATAAGAGAACAGTTCCCTGCCCCAAAGAGCTTACAATCTAAAATGTAATATAGAGGCGACAACAAATGGTAGGAAGGGGTAAAGCGGGGAGGAATATGCCATTATTTCAGTCAAACATAACTTTCAGCCTACTTTCTCTCCACATTGTGCAGGAAACTCCTTGCTTTAAAGATCTCCCTCCCACTTTAAAAATGGATCCCTCCATAGTGGCTTTGTTCTCATTAGTAGTTTGTCAAAGAAATAATAATACAGTAATACCTTGGATTGAGAGCATAATTCGTTCCGGAAACATGCTTGTAATCCAAAACACTCTTATATCAAAGCGAGTTTCTGGCGGGCGTGAGCGGGGCCAATTTCGGCCCGCTACGCCCGCTCGAGGCGAGCGGTTACATCCCTACGTCTTGCAAGACCTTGCTCGTTTATCAAGTCAAAATTTTTTAATTTTTTTGCTTGTCTTGCAAAACGCTCTCAAACCAAGCTACTTGCAATCCAAGGTATTACTGTATTTAACATTTAGATATCTGAGTGTGCAAAGTGGTTCACAGTCCACCCTGCAAGCTCCTATTTTCTCCACTCAGAAAAAAAACACGTGTGCTTTATTGTTCTTGTTTTTTTTAATAAAGTACAACACTGTGATTGAACAATAATGCCAGAATGGAACGATGATGTTTGTTGCTGCTATTTGAGGTAGTTGAGATTTTTTCTTTCTTTCTCTTGAGGAGAGTGTGTTTTCTGCTAAAAATTTAATTTTTTAAAATGTCTAATGCATTAAAAAAAAAACCCATCCAAAATCCCTGCAGAATAATCATAATCATTACTGTAGAGAGCTTTCTCCATGGCACTTCAGCATGTGTGTACTTTCACATGGGGTACACAGGTAGAGCCAAGTAAAATTTACCATTGTAACAGTGCAATCCTACGCATGTGTACTCAGAAGAAAGTTCCATTACGTTCAATGGGACTTACAGTACAGGAAAGTGTGTATACATGGGGGTGGGTGGGTCAGTGCTTGCAGGGCAATCCCTTTCTTTTTGTTTTAAAATTGTCAGGATTGGCACAAATTCAACAGGTGACGCTTACCCACACACCCCACACACCCCCAAACATGGAGCTTCAGAGAGAGGAGAAACTTTCTTGCTTTTCCTTCTGACACTGTAAACTCACCTGTTAGAGGCAAAATCTGTGTCAATATAAAGATAGGAATCATGTCCAGGGCTGCTGGTGCTGCCTCCACCTCCTTTCCGGAGCGGGCACACGCACACACACATATCCTAGCCCTCTGGTATTTAGCCAACCTTCCCCTTATTCCCTTCTTGTCAGTGTCCTCCACTTCGTCCCTTCCCTTATAGTGAAGAACACCTGCGGGAAGGCGTTCACAACCTTTTATTTTTTTTTATTTTTCCTGCCATGAAATCTTCAGAAATTTCCCCTTCATTCTACTGCTCTGCTATGATATTTGCACAAATTTCCCCTCTGTTCTACTGCTCTGCTGTGAGATGGGCAGATTTCCCATCCATTGTACTGCTGTGCCATGAATTTTGCATAATTCCCCCATACTGTCAATGTCCTGGTCTATTTCATCCACCACTTTCAGCTCCCCCGCCCTTCATGCTTGTCACTTCTCTTTACTGCTAGCTGTTAGATACGGTATATACATGTGGGCTACAGAGCAGTGTTGGGGAATCAGTAATCATATGCAAATTTGAAGGCTGGACAGATTTGCGCAAATTTAAAGGCTGGGCAGTAAACGGAGGGGAAATTTGTGTAATTCACTGAAGCGCAGTAACCCCAGCAGTAATTGCTCTGAAAAGGACCTGCGAGGGGAGGGGAAGCCTATAGCTCCCACACTTGTCAATGTCACCTTCTTGCTATTGCACCTTGGACTGACACTTATCAGTTTCCTTCATTCGATACTTCCCTGAATGGGATGGAGTAGCTAATATACAAGGAAATTGACGAAGCAAGATTGGACAGGCGAATCTGTGCACTTGTGCACTTGTGAAGGACTGGGGGGGGGGAATAATTTTTTAAAAAGTACGAACCTATTTGCATACTTCCGAAGCATCAGGGGGGAACAAAAAGGTGGTGACCGAGTTACAGTTCTCCCAAATTGTCATTTCAGAATCAGCAGAGGGGTGGACATCACTGGGGAGGAAGGAGGGTGGCTAGAAGCGGCACTGGTGAGAGCGTCAGGCTCTGTAGCCGCCTGGGACAAGCCACGCTGCCAGGTTTGGACATCATGAGAAGCCACCCTAAGAACAAGCCACTCTGAACAACGCTACACAAGCCATGGTTGCTCATGGTGGCTTGTGTGTGGTTAACAAACCAGGCTGAAATGTCTGTGCCAGCCGGTGTGCGTGTCACGGTAAGCCATGCTGACACTGAGAAGGCTCACAACCCACTGTGGCTTATCATGTCATGCGAACCCAGTTTGAGTCAGACCATTGGTCTATCTAGCCCAGTATTGTCATCACTGACTGGCACTTTAGTCACAAAAGGACACTGGAGAAATAGAATTAATCCTGCTTTGAAACATAGCAAGAATGTGTGTGTGTGTGTGTATGTATATATATATATATATATATATAATATTTATACCCCGCCTTTTTTCCTGCAAGGAACCCAAGGCGGCTTACATAATCCTCCTCCTCTCCATTTTACCCTCACAACAACCCTATAGGTTAGGCTGAGAGTCAGTGACTGGCTCAAAGTCACCCAGTGAGTTTCATGGCCGAGGGGGGTGAGTTTCATGGCCGAGGGGGGACTAGAACCCGGATCTCCTGAGTCCCAGTCTGACACTCTCACCACTACGCCACATTGGCTATTTATACTAATAGCAATCTCAAGTCTTCAAGTGCTTAAACATATGTAGCCAAAAGAGCATCACCCATACACAAGAGGGATGTATTATCAGATTTGGGGCATTCCCAAAGTGTGCAGGAGTCACAAGTTTTTTTTAAGAATTTTTTAAAAAAAATACCCTAAGGGTACTTTGTCCACACAGAACGCTGACTGAAAAAGCTGAGAACCAGGAGGGAATGGGAATGGAGTGGAATATCCTGGGAAAAGAGAATGGAGGACAAGACACACACACACACACACACACACACACACACACACACATATATATATATCAATAGTATAGAGAGAACCATGGCATTGTCTGGATAGGTCCTTTACTGGTTCATAGTAAGAACCTATTTTTACAGGTCCCCAAGGATGGGAGTGGGAGCTGCAACTAATGGAGAAATACGAGATTTTAATGTAGGTGGGATTGGCCACCAATGTGTCCACTCCCGCTCCAAAACAGCCCATTGAGGGCTGAGCATCCTCAGTGGGCATGAAATGATGACAGAATGTTGAAGATAAAAAAAAAAAAAAAACAGATGAGGGGAGTGGAAACGGGTGGTGTGGCTGGAACCCTGAACAAAAACATTCCAAACTGGAACATTTTATTGCAGGGCCCCACTTGTATACAATCAAGTTGCTGATGGACAATGCATTTAGCAGAATAAAAAATATGTTTAGTGTTTTACTTCACACTATTTTATTTTTTAAGAATGTGGATTCAATAGAAATTATGGCTGTAATGGTCACTGTATTTTGATAATGTATTTTGAGTCTCAAATTCTTTTGCTGCATAGATTGTCTTGGGTTAGAGAACAGGTTGTGAATTTTGTGCTCTGCTGTTAATTACACCATTCACTAACCTGCAAAATGGTTATTTTACGCTCAACACTTTCTGAGAGGCTTTGGTCCTACTGCTTTTCCTGCCAAATATACAAATGAACCCTAGTGTGAACTTCAGCTCTAATTTATTTGATAGCATGCAAAAGGGAAAGGGAGGCTTCAATGGATCTCTCTGCTATTGAGAATGTCTTATCAAGTGGAATACCACATTTGGTCCAAACAAGTGCTGGGAGCATGAGAGCGGCTGAGCATGGAAGCCTTATATTGTAACTTCGTAATGATAGACCTATGACATTAAGATCACACGAGCCAGAAAATGCCACTCCTTTGCTCCTATGGCCTCCTGAAAGATCACCAGAGAAAGTGCTTGTTGTTGTTACTACTACTACTACTGATGCTGATGCCGATGCTACATTTATGTCCCATCTTTCTTCCTCTCAAAAGGAACCCAAGGCGGCTCACAAGATCCTCAACCTCCTCTCCATTTTATCCTCACAACAACCTTGTGAGGCAGTTTAGGCTGAGAGTCAGTGTGACTGGCCCAAGGTCACCCAGTGAGCTTCATGGCCAAGTGGGAACTAGAACCCGGATCTCCTGAGTCCCAGTCCAACACTCTAACCCAGGACTCTCCAACCTTGGGTCCCCAGATGTTGCTGGACTATAGCTCCCAGAATCCCTTGCCATGCTGGCTGGGTATGCTGGGAGCTGTAGGCCAGCAACATCTGGAGACCCAAGGTTGGAGAGCCCTGGTCTAACCACTACATCACACTGGCTGTCTTCACATGGGAGGGATCATAGTTCAGTGGTAAAGCACATGCCTTGCAGGTCAAAGGTCCCAGGTTCAATTCTTGGCATCTCCAGCGAAATGATCAGGTAGCAGGGGATGGGAAAGACCCCGGCCTGAGACCCTGGAGAGCTGCTGCAGTCACAGTAGGCAACACATCGAAGCAACACATCTCTCAGACCTGTTTCTCTCAAATCTTACCTCACTTTGCTCTTCCGGAATCTCTTTCCCTCTCTTATTGATCTGCTGTTGTGCCTTAAATCCCTCTTTGGCTCCAATTCCAGGAAAGAGACTCCAGTTCTTCCCTGGCTTCAGTTCATTCTCTAATTTGGTGATAACCATGACTTAGATTTGCAAACTACTCTGGCTCCCCATTCAACACTCTTGCTTCTCCTGGAATCATCCCTCTGGCAGTTTCTACCAGGTTTCTGCCTAGCTCTGCTTCGGACAAGCCTGTCCACATGCCCAATGTTGGGAGCGGGGTGGAGGGAGAAGTGCAACTTAGAGGTGTTGAAAATTAGAAACAAGAAGCTGTGTAATATAAGAACGTAAGAAAAGCCATGCTGGATCAGACCAAGGGTCCATCTAGTCCAGCATTCTGTTCACACAGCGGCCAACCAGCTGCCCACGGGATCCCACAAGCAGGACATGAGTGCAACAGCACCCTCCCACCCATGTTCCCCAGCAACTGGAGTACATAGGCATACTGCCTCTGGTACTGGAGGTAGCATATAGCCATCAGGACTAGTAGCCATTGATAGCCTCCTCCTCCATGAATTTGTCCAATCCCCTTTTAAAGCCATGCAAATCGGTGCAGCATCATTACATCTTGTGGAAGTGAATTTCATAGTTTAACCATGTGCTGTGTGAAGAAGGGGATAGAGAGAAAACTTCACAGCACATGAAGAGTGAGGCAAAACATGGGGGGGGGTTCTATAAAAATGCACGAGAAATTTATCGTTCAAAAGGATTTACAGAAAGAACTGGAAGATCAGAGAGACCAAATAGTAAGTATTCTATTGAACCAACTGCATCATGTTATATAAAATACAGTGAATTGCAAAATAGCAGTGTTCCAAGTCATCTCATATTGCTGACCTTGTAAAGAACATAATGTCAAATGTGTGAAATCATGAAGAAGATTAACCACCATTATACTGGAATGAAGATGAAAAATATAGCAAAGACAACACACACAAAAAGACGCCAAGTGTATAATATGTTGTCAGAGCTAGCATAAAAATAATGAAAACAGCAGTAGCAAAATAGGAATACTTTCTGACATTGCTACTTTTTGCCAATGCTTTAAATGCACAATAATTTAGAAAATATTAAAATCCTACTGCTCTTTCCCTCTGCATTGCCCCATCTGAAATATTTCAGTAGTGCAGCATGTCTCCAATAGACCATATAATGTAAAATAAGCAGAATGAAACTTTGCTGGAGGAACTGAAGAAGCCTAGCAGATTTAGACACCCCCCCCGCCCCACTGAGAAGTGTTATCTGAATTACCAGTGGAACAAAAATTCTTATTTGTAAACCAGATCAGAACTTGTCACAGAGCATTTGCTCAGCTAAAACCTAATCCTCAACCATCTCCTGCTTTTTTAATGTGAAGTTGTTTGTGCGGCAGGGATTAATTTTTGGAATCTCCCCAAGGTTATTAAAAACCGATTTCTGAAAGATGGAGACTTTCTCTTGATTTTGAAAACATCTGCACTATAAAGATAAGCCACACAGAGGATCAAAGATGTCTCTGGTTGCTGAAAAGCCATTTTATTAAAAGTGTTAGGATGCCATCTCTGCTATTGTTGAGATGGCATCAACAATAGGGCAATATTTTCCAGCATCTGCAGACCCTGAAGGACAATCGGAAATAAATTACTAAGGCAATACACTTCTTTAGTTTTCAGGTGTGAAGAACAACTGGTTATATATATATAAAGATTTGTCTTCATTCCAGTTTTTAAAAAGCACATGTTTAATTAAAATATATTTCCTTAGCAACCTTGTGATGCTTCCAGAACTGAGATCATCGAGGTCTATAGTCAATGGAAAGAAGAGCTGCAGAGTACATGCTAGTACAGTGTACGTAAAGCTATTATATTGGATCCAGACTCATTGAAATCAATAGGACTGAAGTTAGTCATGACTAACTTAAGTTCCATTAATTTCAATAGGCCTACTCCAAGTATGACTAAGACTGGATCAAACCCATGGATAGTAAGCTATGGATAGTACAATGACTGTTCTGGGTGTTGCAAATATTTTCAGTCTAGTCAACTGTAATCCTCTTTGACCTTAAGGAAGACATTATTCACCTCTTTATAAGAGAGCAGGAACAAAAATCACACCTTGTCCCCATTTAAAATGGTTGAATTTGACAGCACACCCAACCAAAATGTTTTAAAATGTACGTCTCTCTATTCAGAAGATACCAGAAGTGCCTGGAACTGACTCTAAAATTCAAGTAAGGAGTTCTGCATGCTGACCTAGATCAAATATTAATTACAAAGTCAGTGAGAACTGGTTTTGGAGACCTTCATATCACTATGACTGAAAAATGTGAATAAAGGTGCAATCCTATGCAAGTTTAGACAGAAAGGGGCCTGCAACTCCCAGCATGCCCCAGCTAGTTGGGGCATGCTGGGAGTTGTAGGCCTTTTTTCTGTCTAAACTTGCATAGGATTGCGCCCTAACTCTTTGTATTAAGGTTGCCAGCTCTTGCCATGAAACGCTCTTGGACCTTGGAAGTGCCTGAGGCTCAGACCTCTGGCTCAGGAGCTGATTCCCAGAACAGGTCCAGGCTGGAGTCTAGCATTAAATTTATCTATTCACCTATGTTGTCCAGCTAAAAAAACAGATGTGAGTCTTGCACCTTGTTCTTCTGGCAAGTGTCTTGAATGCAGGAAAATGGAAATTCTTTACTCACCGTGAATTTCTGTTCTCTGCGAGTGGAGGAGGCCAGCAAGATTGATGTAAGCCCCGCCTCCGGGGCTGGGGAGGCAGACTTTCTTCTGAGCTTCGTGGAGGAGGCGGAGCCTCCCCAGGAAACTCCAGTTGACACTTCCAAATGAACCGCACACGTGTAGATGTCCTTGCTATCTTGGATAGGGGATCAGTCCGGTCCATCAGCTGCAGGCTTGTGGGAAGGCATACAGCAAACCTTCTGGCCACTGGCTGGAGAGAGCGTCCGTGAACTCTGCTTGTCTTGCCTGGTAGCGGGTGGCAATGTGTGGCATCTTCACATTCTGCGGGCCTGTGAAGAGGTCCAGACACAGGCATCTCAGTTTCTTGGTCAGCAGGTTGAAGACTTCTGGGTGCAGCGGCCATTCTCCTTGGTCCAGGGTTGTCCTGCTGAGCCAATCGGCCTGAACGTTCGTCACCCCACTGGACGAACCTGGCCCACTGAACTGAGTCTGGCAAGAGACCAACATTCCCAGGAGCCTGGTTAGATCCTTGAGAAGTGCTCTGCCTTTGGAGAGGAGGTGGGCCACTAGACAACTTGTCAATGTTGTCTGTCGTGGGACGAGAACAACATGTCTCTGCTGGTGTTCAGGGAAATGCCTAGGTGTGTGAGTACCTGAGAAGGCGTGATCAACTATTTGAGTTGATCAGGAACCCCAGGCTGTGAAGTGATGACACCGCCAGGTCGGTGTGCTTGAGGTTCTGGGCATGGGAAGGGGAGAGAATCAGGATGTCGTTGAGGCAGGGGGCAGTTGGACTCCCCTCGTTCTTAGGAACACCATCGGGGCTAACAGGGCCTTCGTGAAGACCCTCGGGGCTGTCACCAGGCCGAGGGGGAGGGCTCTGAATTGGGACTGCTTGTTGCCATAGCAGAAGCGAAGGAACCTGCGGTGGGAGGGGCATATCGGGATGTGGAGATAGGCCTCGGTTAGGTCTATCGATGAAAGGAAATCTCCCCTCCGAAGGCATTCTTGATGGACTTGAGCATTTCTATCATGAATTTCTGTTTCTTCAGAAAGCGGTTGACTCTTTTCAGGTCCAGGATGGGCCGTGTTCTCATATCTTTCTTCGGAACTGTGAAGCACACTGAGAAGATCCCTCGATTCCTCTGCTCTCTCAGAACTTCCTCTATCATTTGAATGCGTAGGAGGTGCTGTCATGGTCAGTGGGTTCTGAAAAATCTGTCTTTGGGCTTTCCCTGAGTTCCAGGGAGCCGCCTTTCTGAACTATTTCTAAAAGCCAGCGAACGGAGAAGAGCTGTCTCCAGTTCTCTGAGAAGCTGCGAAGCCTCCCCCCATGGGGGAGGGGGACTGTCAGGCAGAGTTGTACTTCTTATCTTGACTTGGCGTGCCATTGCATGGTCCCCCCTTTGACTGGGACCACGTTGCCAGCGTGGCTTGTGCCCCCCTGAAGAGAAGTTGCGGCTGGAAGAGGAGGGAATCCCGGAAATAGGAACCGCTGGATGGGAAGGAAGCTCTCCTGGTGGGAAGACTTTGGGTCACCCAAGGTGTCGGGATCTGGGGCAGACATGATGTTATCTTTGCTCACCAACCCTAGCTTGGTGAGCACCTGGTTATAAGTCTAGACCAGTGTTCTCCAACCTTGGGTCCCCAGATGTTTTTGGCCTACAACCCCCAGGATGCCCCAGCCAGCTACGCTACGCTGGCTGGGGCATGCTGGGGGTTGTAGGCCAAAAACATTTGGGGACCCAAGGTTGGAGAACACTGGTCTAGGGAACGCTTCGCCACCAAGAGGTGGCCCTTGGCTGGTGTATTGCCTTTGTCTCTGTCTTCATCTGGGATCTCTCCTTCTTTGTAGTCAGAGATTGAAGCAGCCATACTAGGAGACAGCGAACGGCTGGACCAGAAATCAAGGGACACGGTTGGTGACTTGACATTCCGTCTGGGAATCGGCCTCCTCTACGGAGGTGTGTTTCTGCTTGGCCCTGTTGGTGGCCACTGGACTGCTGCTGGGGCGTTTCTCGCGGATGCTGAGTGGACTGAGTTCTCGATCAGGCCTTGCTTTGATCAATGATGAGGATGAGGGCTAGAGATGGACGAAATCCCCTTATCCCGTCACGTCGGGCGCTCGGCAAGCGCCTCCGCCGCGCGATATGTCCTGCAGCGGCAGCAGCGAGGTGCTTGGCGGACTTCCGGGTGCCTGGAAGTGATGTGCCGGGTCCGCAGCGCTGTGTTTTTTATGTAAATACCATGGAAAACAACCTTAAAACGGCCATGATTTGCTATTCGCAGCAGTTTTAAGGTAGTTTCCCCTGGTATTTATGTAAAAACCGCAGTGCTGGGGACCCTGCACATCACTTCCGCATGCCTGGCACTGCGTTTTTTACATAAATACCAGGGGAAACCACCTTAAAACTGCCGCGAATAGCAAATTGCAGCTGTTTTAAGGTGGTTTTCCATGGTATGCACGTAAAAAACGCAGCACCGGGCACCCAAAAGTACCTTTCCCCAGCTCCTCTTGTGGGGACTTGTACCGAGCCGGGAAAAGGTAAGTTGCGCGGCGCTGGGGGGGGTTGAGCGGGGTGAGTTCTCTCCGCTTTCACCCCCCAATTGAGATCTGTGCCCATGCCGGTCTCCCCTCTGAATGGTCACTGTGAGGCTGGCATTCTGGCCTGGGGGAGTGCATCTCCTGTAGCAGCATCTCTTTCAGCAGAAGGCACAGCATTCCTGAGCCGCTCTCTTGCCCACTAGTCAGGGGGCCTCTTTGATTGGGGGCACCAAGGCACTGGAGGAGGCAGAGCAGAATCCATGGCTATTTGTTAGTGAGAGAGAGAGAGAGGGAAAGGTGAGGCCCTAGTGGAAATTGTGAGAAATTTCTCATTCCTGGGGGGGAAGGGGGGAGGATCAGTCCCCCCTTTGACTGCCCCCCATGGGCCCAGGCTCGTGGGGCGAGCGTCTCAATGTGTGGTGCCCAGTGAGCCCCTGGAGCATGTTCCTTCTGGGGGCCCCAGTGTCGCCTGCCCCTGGTTGCAAGGGGTGGTGACGGTGGCCTCCAGTGAGCCACTAAGAAGGCGGCGACTGCATGGTGGTCCGGTCAAATTGGCCACGGTCATGGTGCCACCGGCCACATGGGCAGGGCAGGATGGCGGTGGCCATGAGGTGGGCCGCGCCTGGTCGACCATGGCCACGCGGGGTCGCAGGATGCTGCTGCAATGGCGGCATGGACTCATCATCCGCGATGGCGGGAAGTCGATGGGCGCAGAGGCCTGGCCGCGAGGGGCTGGAGGGCGCTGCCAGGATGGCAGACTGGGCCTGACCACTCGGCGCTGCTGGCATGGCGGGCTGGGTCTGGCCACTTCTGGACGCGAGGGTCCATAGCCGCAAGGGGCCAGAGGGCACTGTTGCGATGGCGGCAGCCACGTGGCAGGCTGGGCCTGACCGCTCACATGTGAGGGTCCGTGACTGCGAGGGGCCGCTGGCCGCGTGTCGGGTCAGGCCCGCTTGTCCATGACTGCAGGGGGTCACTGGACTGATGGCGGCGTCCATGACCGTGCCTTGGGGTGCCGTCGGAGTTCTGATGGTTCCCTGGGGGAAGGGGGGGGCTGTCCCTCAGTTCTCGCCTCCCCTGTGGTTCTGAATACTGAAATATTCAGTACTCTGGAGCTCAGCTATGGGGGAAAATTTGGTAAAAGACAGCGTTCCCTTTGAAGTTGGCAACCTTCCACAAAATAAGAATGAGTCAGTACCAACAGCGAAACATGTTATGCCTGGCAGAGCAGTTCACAAATTTACTAGCTATACATGATGGCTTTTTGTGAATTAAATGGGTGCTTTTGCTGCAAGAAGTGAAGCTTGAGCAAGAAAACTCTCGACTCTATCCTTTTATTCCACCTTAAAACTAAACCGCAGGAATCATACTTTGATTTCTATACATTACGTTAGATTAGAGAACCACTGTACCTTAGGAAGACAAATCACACAACACAATTATGGATTTCTGCAATGTTGTTACCATGGGACAATGACATTCCTTATCACTCTCACTATTCAAGTGCCATTGTTCCAAACATTATTCTTAAACTGAAATTAATTCAGGGGGATACATTTCAAGCTTGATTCTCTCGCCTTTTATATGCTGCTCAATCTATAATGTATGCTCAACCCTTGCAGAGAAAAACCACACAAAATGATGTCCGTAATTCTACCAGGCTTCAATTTTCCTTTTCACCTCCGACCCTTGAATTTTCATCTTGACTGAGAAAATGGTTCCTATTTTGTTGTGCAAGTTACTTGTCTGTACTTTTCATTCCCTTTCCCCACTCTTTCCTATTTGTCCTGAAGTAATTATTAGCTCTTATATGTTTCATTTATGGCTTCTTTTCATGAGTGAGGTTTATTCGAATTGGATTTAATTGGCTATGTTTGCTAAGGGAGCAACCCAACACATCTAGACAGAAAAAGATCCTACAATTCCTAGCTCTGCAGCTGGAGAAAGCTGGGAGTTATATGACTTTTTTCCTGTCTAAACATGCATAGGACTGCACCTTTAATTTCTCTTTTGTCACAACTTTGGAAGGACTAGTGTGGGTGTGGGGAAAGACACCAATATTAGGGAGGATAGGAAGGTGCCCAGGAGGCCTATCTTGGCTGAGACTGGAGAGCAGGCCACTCACATGGCAGTAGCAGCTCTTGCAGTGGGGCTATTGCCTAGGTCTGTAAAGGTAGACTACTCCCAGCAGACCTATAAGCAGCAAATATGGGTGACCACTTTATACCTGCCTCCTCCTGCAAGAGGAACAGGTTACCACCCTTCACATAAAGCTCATCCTTGAACCTAGTGGTACTACTATGGGACATTGTGGGTGACTATACATTCCTGTGTCCCTAAGTATCTCATAGGGAAGGGTTAGAACTATCTTCTCCACACTTATGCATGCACATCATGTGCCTTCAATAAAGTTGTGACCTGTTTATTCCCATTTATTGGTGTCTACCTCTTTCTTTCTCCTACAACAATGTCTATATGTGAAGCAGCAGCAGCAGCATGAACTGGCTTTTTAATGCAGTTTCTATGTTTATTTTATTTTATTATATTTATATCCTGCCTTATTTCCTGCAAGGAACCCAAGGCGGCTTACATAATCCTCCTCCTCCTCCTCGCCATTTTATCCTCACAACAACCCTGTGAGGTAGGTTAGGCTGACCGGCAGTGACTGGCGCAAAGTCACCCAGCGAGTTTCATGGCTGAGCGGGGACTAGAACCTGGATCTCCCGCGTCCCAGTCCAACACTCTCACCATTACGCTACACTGGCTCTGTTTACCTAATCACGTATCAATCACATGAAACCATAGTTTAGGGCAGGGGTGAGAATTTGTTTATGTGTCTGGGGTAGATGACCCCACCCTGCAAACTGATCCCTCCATGGGATGAATGACATGAGGGGGGCAGGGCCATTCAATTCCCAGCTAGAACTACTCCAGCCAGTGTCTCATTGTCCCCTTTTGCAATGGGTTGCAGTGGAACATTATCTTCATTTTGTGCGGCTGTGTGAATTCCTATATCTAGGAATGTGTGAGGATTTTGTTCGGCAGGTAGAAATCCAGCGGACTAGCCAGGCTTGACCCCCCCCCCCCGAGCTCTGTCCCTCTTACCTCCTCCCTGGCTTGACTCGCGTTCTCCCGAGTCGAGCAGGGGAAGCGACTTCTGGGTTCCTGGCAGGTGACTATTTATGTAGAAAATGCCTCAAGATATTCCTAAAGCGGCCGCAATTTGCATAATTTGTGCAAATTGTGGCCGCTTTTGACGTATCTTAAGGCATTTTCTACGTAAACACTGGCCCGCTGGGAACCCGAAAGCACGTGCCAGCTTTCAATCCAGCTCGGCAGGCGCAGCAGCAGCATTCGCTGAGCTGGAGACGGGTTGGGTCCTGGCGGATTGCCAGCCCCTTCCTCCATCCCACCTACTGTTTTGCACTCACAATCTTAAAGTCACTTGATTTATTTATTTTTATTTATTTATTATATTTATACCCCGCCTTTTTTCCTGCAAGAAACCCAAGGCGGCTTACATAATCCTCCTCCTCCTCTCCACTTTGAAACAGGATAATGTGGGTCCAGAGGAGTGCTACTATGTGGCTGTGTGGGCTTCCCCTCACTTTGCATTCATGATCTTGAAGTTCATGTGCCTCAGTTTCCCCTTTCTGTGGTATGGACTGCTCTGCCTCTGGTGACCCTTTGGCACTGCCTCTGATGATTTGCCCTCCACCCCACCAGCCCCAGTGGGCACTAGCTACAGTAATGACGGCAGGCAAATTGTGCAACTTGGAAGAGAAACATTCATAATGATCAGAGAACACAGTCTCTCTTTTGCTTTTCTACAACTGTAGAATGTCCTTCCCTGGAGACTTGCCAAAGTTTAAGACAGAACATTTTCTGGACACCCCCTCCCCAATCCTATTAATAGATGCCCTAATGGCTGTAGTAATTTTAATTTGTACACCACAGTTTAGTGTTTAAACAGTATTTTTATCTCTTTATTTTAGTGTTTAGAGTGTATTCCACCCAAATAAAATGTCATTAACACAAGAGTACCAGACTGTGAGAGGAGCAGTTTCATTGGTTGCTATTTTCCTACTCATACTGTGAAACAGCATTTAGCGAACGCACTTGCAGCAGGTATTTTTGTAATATGAAAACAGCCAAGTGCATACCTGAGTGGTACACCTGGCCCAATCTTGGGGTGCAGTGGCCATTATCCTGAATCAACAACTTCACATGGGCTATCATATATTGCATTTTAGCCGCACCACTGTTTCAGATAAAGAGTGCAAATAGTCAATATCACATAACTTGTCTTAACCAGAAATACCAATGGCAGTATTATTATTCACACAAATCAATTTCCTGAAACTAGGTACGGCAAATGAATTCGATTAAACCAGAACATTTCTTCCCTGGCTGTAACTTGCTTCAACCATAGATTTTCCTTACACTTGTGTAAACAAATGCAGCATTGAAGATGCTGCCTGAGGCAAGCAACAGTGTAAAACCTGTCTTTGTAATCAATATGTAATCACTTATTTTTTAAAAAGTTTGAATGACTTGCTTGTTTAGAAATAGAAATACAACTCTCACCTTCCATTTTTATTGCCAACCAGGCACATGAATCCTTAAAGTACATGAAACTGTGCTAGTAGTTTTTAAAAAATAAAATAGCAGTATTGGCCAATAATCCTGCCATAGCCTACGTTATATAAAGCAAATGATGAATGCAATACATTTCCCTTTCTAATTCTTCAGTGAGTAGATTCAGGTGTTGTTGCTGTTTTAAAGTCACTATGAGGTGACTTTCTACAGTCTGTTTGGAAGTTGCTCTTGTGAACTGGTTCAATGAATAGGGATGATAAAGATCAACATGATTTTGGACGCCTTCTTTTAAAACGGAATACCTTAAAATTAGCACTGACCAATAAGAGTTTACTTTTCACTATATGCTTTTTGGGGTTTTTTTTTTTTTACATGGTTGTGGTTATAGGGAAGCATCTCAACTAAAAAAGGGATATATATGATGCACATATTTTGCATAAGGGTTCACCTGGTATTAGTAGGTATTATAGAAAGGGTTCTTCTTTTCTTTTTTTATTAAAGGAAAAGAAACAAGAACTGTTCTTACAACATAGTATAATTAGGCAACTGCTTATCTGCAAAAGCAAATTTGGTTCATTAGCATTTTTGTTGTTGTTCAAAATGCAGCAAAAGCTGAGGACAGCCTTCGCTGAATGATTTTAGGAGATATAATTCTTTTTAAGGGTGTACGAGTTGTCTTTGTCTAGCTGCCAATGTGCAGCCAATGGGAAATTCCAGCCAAAAAGCTTCCAAAACTAATAACAGGCAGTTCAAAAGTAAGACATTATCATCACCACCACAATCCACACTTTCCTCTAATCAATGATTTAACTCGACAGAAGATTGCTGTTTTGTTATCAGATGCTATTTCATTTACTATTCATTTTAATTACTTCATATCATAATTATCTCAAAATTTGCTGCAATGCAGGAGGAAATGAAGGAAAGGAACAAAGCTATAAAACATACTGTGCTAATACATCTGTTTCCAGATGGGACTCATTGAGCTTCAGCACATAATAAAAGTGGAAAACGGCTTCTTCTGCAAATGAGTTACAAAAATCCCCATGATAAAGATTGGTGGAAATAAACAGCAGGTCTTTTAAAAATCCATATTGTGAATACAAGGAGTTTGATTTATCTTCATTACATGTTGAGAGTTTTTCAATCCAAAATCCTCATACTAGATGAACTGCATGCACACTTATGGCAGGGGGAAAGGGAACTTGACAAATTATGACAATCCAAACCCCCCACCCCAATTGCCAGCCCCACACAGGAAGGCAAGCCACAGGCCAAAGGGTATATTAATCTTCTTGTACCACATGGCTGCAATCTTACATTTTACTGCTAGTTTCTTAGAATCAATCACAACATCCACAGGAGCAAAGGAGAGACTTAGGTACACAAAAGGGAGGGAGGGAGCGAGGGAGGGAGGGAGCGAGGGAGGGAGGGAGCGAGGGAGAGAGCAGGTGGTTGGGTTTTGCTGGCTTCCACCCACTCTCCACTTTTCAGCTTTTCAAAAGGCATAGTAGTCACACAGTGTATTTCATTTTCAGAATTCTAAACTTTCAACAGTGATCCGTTGAAGGGTGCAATCCAAAACCCAATGGGGTGCTTCTGCCCCTGCCTACTCTCTTCCACACTGCAAATTCTGTTGCACAAGCGTCCCCTACTGCTTGTGCAATGGCCATTCAGTGCTTCACAGGCAACCCAAAATGCACAGAAAGAAACACTCATTTCTGGAAGGAGGCAGGTCCACAGAGCTCGCATAAGGGAGCTCCGCTGACCTGCCACTTTCCAGAAACGAGCATTTCCACTCATTTGGGGCCTTCCCCTGGGAAGCACTAAATCTCCCTTGTGTAAGCGGTGGGTCCTGCTGCGCAACGGAATTGGCAGGACCCACTACTCGTGGAAGGGAATTGACGGGACCAAAAGGAACTGGTGGGGGTGTAAGCGACCCATTGGATTCTGCCCTATATCTCATAAATCCCATAAACCCACACCAAGAATGCTAATCAGTGAATTTCCTTTTCCTTTTTAATTAGTGATCTTGTTGTAGTTGTTATGCAGTCTTCTTTGCTGTTTTCTGTATTTTCAACTTTCATTTCAAAATAAAATTTCATGTAACACACACAAATAGAATACATTGATTTGTATAGGAAGGCACAAGCATCCCTGGGATTGTGCAAGTGAACATGTGCAAAGCCTCAAGGAATTTGGGCGTGTTCCCCCTTAAAGGAGTCCCAGTAGCATCCCTAGCAGGAAAGTAACATAGAGCTCCATGTTTGAAAGCACTCAAGACATGCCTAGTTTGTAAGCAGAGTCTCCTATGTGCACGTGGAGCCTAGTGGCTCTGTTTGCTTTTGGGATCAGTGGATTTTCCTTATTCCATCTTTTTATTCTACTACTTCACGTTTAAGTCCTCCTGAATTGTGGTTTAAATAGGAGAATTTCTAAGATTAAATTTGCCTGAGATTCTGGCTCTGTTCCATCAATCTTCTCCTCCAATGTATGCTATGTATATATATATGTGTATGCATGCATTGATAGAAAATTACAAAAAAGCAACCTTGATGTGATAATCATATATGACTGCATCTAGATTATTTTTGTAGTGTTTTACCAATGTGCAGATTCACTTCTCATCAGTAAAACACCACACAAAAAGAATATCCATGTGATTAAACATGCAATCACATCAAGACTGCTTTTTGCAGTGTTTTGATCAATGTGTAGCAGTAACACAGTGTTGGGGGGAAAGACATGAAAGTACTGAAAGTTGCAGCAAACCCTGCATGCACAGTTCAAAATGTTGAAATGCAAAAACAACAAACAGAACAATGGAGAATGGGTTGCATTTCCCCCAGCTGAAAAATAAAGAAAACAACATAGTTTCTAGCTATGTCTTTAATGTAATGAGCCCTCAAGTCCAAGAATGTAGCTGAGCCCTCAAGTCCAAAGAATCTTTCAGAGTTCTGGATCAGGGTAACAGTGTTGAGTCTTATGATAGCAGAAATTATTTTGCTAGAACCCCTGGGTTGGCCAGTCTCTCCCTGGTTGCTATCAGGGACAAGAAGCCGGTAGGTGGCTGAATGAAAGCAGTTGTGGCATTCAATCTTGGGTGGGGTTTTTTGGGTTGCTGTTGCCAAGGGTTTTGAGGGTGCAAAGGAACTGCAGAAGGTATGGGGAAACACCACTTCCCTGTTCCACTGGCAGAAGCTGTTCAGACAGTGAGAGGGGACTACTGGATACAACTCTAGATCTTCTCAATCAATATCATATAATCTCTATCTCATTAGTTCCCGCCCAAAGAGAGTCAGTCAGCTGATCTCCCAGCTTGAATACTGTCAGCTGAATCTGCAAGCCAGTTTCATAGATCATAGAGTTGGAAGGGGCCTACAAGGCTATCGAGTCCAACCCCCTGCTCAGTGCAGGAGACTAGAGGAGGGGTCTCCTGTCCAAGTAATAGCCAGGCCTGACCCTGCTTAACTTTCCACACTCAGACAAGCTGAGCCAGTTGGGACACACAAAGCCCTCCCATGAGATTTCACGCTCCAAACCACTATCTTAAAAGGCAATGAAGGTGGTCAACTAAACGTTTCTCTTTTTCTAGAGCACACACTGTGCTCTCTTTATAAGGAGACACAGGAGAGGCCAAACATCATATTTGGGACAAGTAATACTCCAAGCAAGGTTGCAAGCCAAAATCTTAGTTTTAGTGTTATTTTTAATTAACAAAATTGTTCTGCATGAAGAACTACAGAATGGAAATGCCTTTATCCAATTCTAGTTTCATTAAGGAGAAAGGATGCAGAAATCAATATATTTCTGATTTAAGAAGCATTTTTCTTCTTCCAGAGTGGCACCCATAAATTCTCAGACAAATGTCCTTGTCCTCCCTTCATCTGCAGAACAGCCATTCCAAATGGAGCATCGTTAAAATCTTTAAAATATTCAATTTTAATAGCAGGGAAAAATGCTAGATCAGCATATACAAAATCAAATCTTTCCAGTAAAATAATCCTCAGCACATACAGTCATGCCTTGGATTGAGAGCATAATTCGTTCCGGAAACGTGCTTGTAATCCAAAACACTCTTATATCAAAACGAAATCCCCCCCCCCCCCCAAATTGTACATAGATTTTTAATTTAAGCCGTACTACAGTACTTGTATTGCAAGACGTCGCTTGTATATCAAGTAAAAAAATTTTAAATAAATATTTAAAAATTGGCTTGTCTTGCAAAATGCTCTCAAACCAAGCTACTTGCAATCCAAGGTATTACTGTACTTATCATTTTCATGTATTCATGTTTTAAAAGCATCCATACTATCCTGCCAATCCAACAAGGACAGTCATATGCAAAAGCAGGCTTGACCATTCACATCCCTACCAGGGATGGGCAGAAAGTAGATCTCCAGATGTTTTGGACATCAACTCCCAGAAGCCCTTGCAGCTTGGCCAATGGCCAGGAATGCTGAGTTGAAGTCAAAAACACTTTAAGTTCTACTTTCTGCCCACCCCTGATGTACACAGCACACTTTTGTGCCCAGTTCCTGATCTATGTGAGGGGATCACCTGCATTCAGCTGACAGCTTTAACCATGTGCACAGTACCAAAGAAATGGCCAGCACTGTCAGCTTTAAAAGCATTTTTGCTCTCAAATAGAGAATGTGAATCCGGAGAATGAATTTCTCTCCATAACCACCATTCAGGACTGACAGTGCTAGCTGTCTGTTTGTTGCCAGATATAGTATATAGTTATGCCCATGAAATGAGAAGTTTGCAATACAGTCATGCCTTGGATTGAGAGCATAATTCGTTCTGGAAACGTGCTTCTAGTCCAAAACACTCTTATATCAAAACGAAATTCCCTCCCAAAAATTTGTACAGAGATTTTTAATTTAAGCCGTACTACAGTACTTGTATTACAAGACGTCACTTGTATATCATTTCAATTTAAAAAAATAAATATTTAAAAATTTGCTTGTCTTGCAAAACGCTCTCATATCAAGTTACTTGCAATCCAAGGTATTACTGTATATATTATTGTTATCGAGTTTGCCTGACTTGATTCTTGAATTATCCTACCCCTACGGCACAACTGAACTAATCTGATGAGTGATTAGTGACAGGACCGGTGCAGGGCAGTTTGGCGCCCTAGGCTGGCTTATATTTAGCGCCCCCCGTCATGTGGGGGGGAGGGCTCCGGAGCAAAGCAGCTGGGAAATGCCTGCTTGCCCAGCGCCCCCCCGCCCGCCCGCCCGCCCGCCTCCTCCTCCAGCAGCCGCTTTCCCCGCTGCCTACCGGTTGCCACCGCCGCACGCACGCTCCTGACCCGGCCTAGCTCCGGGCGCAGAGGAAAGCCGAGCGCGACGGCGAGCCCGCCTGGCGCCCGCAATCCCCCCCCCGCACAGACCTGGTGGTTGCGGACCGGTGCCTTTGTCAGCGAGGCGGCCAGGCGGGGCAGGAGCCCGCTGGCGGCGAGGAAGGAGCGCAGCATTTCTGCGCCCTCTTCCGCCACGCGCCCTAGGCAGCCGCCTGGATCTGCCTAGTGGTAGCGCCAGCCCTGATTAGTGATTTAACTGGGTTGAAAGTTACTTCATGGTTCTAGCCTTCAGAATCAACACAAGAGCTGAGCTAGTTCTCAAATGAAAACTTTCAGCTCAAAATTCATGGATAGGGGTGAGAAGTGGGGGACAACTGGGCATGAAACTGTGTACAAAGTACACAGGATCAGTCACACTAGCAGCTCTTTCTTACGTTTTGTTTTTGTGTCTTATTTCCCCTCTATTCCTATGAAACTGCCCATCCTGAGATGGTGTCAAGCATCTACCGAGGCCCTGCACTGTTAGAAGCATGGTGGGCTGGCACAAGGGACCGGGCCTTTTCTGTACTGACACCAAGACAGAAGACAACAGAACACTTTACCAAAGGAAATCTGGCTGGCCCCATCACGGCTTACCTTTTAATGAACAACAAAGTCATGCCTTTTTAAACAGACTTTTGCAAGTGTTTGCATTTTGAATTGTTTCTTTGATTGCTGCTGTATTTATTCTGAGCTTTATTTTTAATGGATGTCTTAATTTAATGTTACAGATTTTATAATGTTTTAATTTCATATTATATCATTAGCCAACTTCGATACTTCTTGTATCTTGATGGATAGAAATGCTGATAATCAATAAAATACGTAAGTTTCTACTGTTCTCTCAGCACCAAAGCAAACTAAACCCAGTAGAACTGCTCAAGGAAACATGTAACGTGTGTGTGTGTGCGTGTGCGTGCTTTTTAACAACAAATAGTATAACCAGCATGTTTGATACTCATCTCTCTCTCCCTATTTTTAATTCTACCATATTTTTTGTCTGTCTGGAAATTATCACAATATCTGTAGGATAGAGAGTATCAGAAAGATGAAAAATTGGGGGGGGCAGTTACTCAGAGCTGCCCTTTGTAACTGGATTCAAAATGATTGATTGTGAAAGCACATAGCTGTAATGGGTTCTAATAATCCTATCCTCAAACTCAGAAATCATTAATATGTAGACACGTCTTACATGCTATGTACGAAGTTATAAGATATATTCAATTAAGTCAGTTTTGCTTTCTAGCCCAAATTTGAGCGTGGCATGGACACAAGCATCTTTAAATAATCCTTTTTGTCCTTGTGCCACTTTCCAACTGGCCTCCAGCTAAACTGTCCACAGATTTTTACCCCCAAAGACTGGTTTGTTGAGTCTGAGATGTTAATTAGAGTTGTGGCATAGCTTAGCTGTTAACACATGTGTCCTCAAGGAATTATTCATTTGTTTCATTTTCTCTTAATTAATGTGCTGGCACGTCAAGAGCAATTTAAAGTAAATGGAGGCCTGTTTTACATGCAAAGTCACTCTGAACACATAGTCTACATTAGATTTCAATTTTTCTGGAGTGAGAGGATGCACAAAGTACCGTAATTTATGTGCACTTCTGTGGTTAGTCTATACAAATGTTTCTACAACACTAGGTAGCTTTTGCAACAGAAACATTGCTCATAATCAGGGGTGTTGCTAGGTACCCAAAGACAAAGTACTGCATACAATTTTCATATGCTAATTTATATGTATGTATGTATGCAAATTTAGAGCTAAAAAATTTAACCTTTACAAAGGCAAGCCAACTTCCCATCCAAATCACTCCAAACACTTCATTGAACCCCCAAACAGTTCCTCAGATCACTCCAAAACAGTTACTGGTCAAATCAGCCCTATTCCCCTTCAGGTACTCCCACATCACCTCCTATTTTATTTATTTATTTATTTATTTATTATATTTATACCCCACCTTTTTTCTTGCAAGGAACCCAAGGTGGGTTACATCTTAATTTATTCCTCCAAATTAATATCCTACCCAGCAATCCAGATAATCCTGCCCCAAATCAGTTTCTGCTGAATTCATTCCCACACAGATCCTGTCCCAAATCAATCAACCCATCTGA
Source organism: Shinisaurus crocodilurus (assembly GCA_021292165.1). NCBI lineage: Eukaryota > Metazoa > Chordata > Lepidosauria > Squamata > Shinisauridae > Shinisaurus > Shinisaurus crocodilurus. Next base: position 258,121,400 of record CM037878.1, on the reverse strand, counting down.
TTGTTATACGTAAATGCAAAACCATCTTGAGCCCCTTTTCCTCTGCAAAAACTCAAGAGAGGTCTGTTCATTTTGCAAACCAGCATGTTGTAGTGGTTGGAGCGTTGGGACTGGGGCTGGGGAACCCTGGGTTCAAGTCCCCACTTGGCCATGAAGCTCACTGGTGACTTTAGGCCAGTCACTGACTCTCAGCCTAACCTACCTCACAGGGTTGCTGTGAGTATAAAATGGAGAGCAAGTGGATTCCCAACGAACCCTATGTAAGTGTGGGCATAAGCAGGTCTACCTCAGCTTCTCTCATTTCCCCCCATATCCCCAACCCAACCCCCACTCAAACAGCAGTGGCCCCTTCTTAGCCTCTCCTCTCTTCCTCCGCCCGTCCACTCCCAGCCGACCCCAGCAGCAGCACGATGAGGTCTTGCCTTTCTCACTCCTCTTCCTCCCTGTCCATGACTCAAGCCACCACCGGCGCCAGCCAAGCACCAGGAGGATCTCCGTGGCTTGCCCTCCTCTCCTCCAACCCCCTGACTCCCAGCTGACTCTACCAGTGGCAGCTGCCACCATCGGGCACAAGCCCCTACCCCTTCCTCTACCACCAGGCCCAAGGCTCTGCCCCAGCCCTTACATCTCGTCAAGGGCTCTGCCCTGCCTTCTTCAGTTGTCAGTCACACACACATGGCACAGCCCGACTTCAGACAAGTCACTGTGCATTCAGTTTCCCCAACAGCAGGCTCTAGGATGCCTTGTGCATGTGCACGGCTCTCCCTCTCTCTGCTGCTTTTCCCTGGGCTTCCCTTTCCCCTCCCCGCCCAGAACACGGCGTCACAGCTGGTTAGCGGCTACAAACAGCTTCCTCTTCTAAAGTCCGGCTTTGGGCTCCCCACTGCAATCTCCAGCCATGCACAGCAGCAGTGAAAGAGGCTAAAAATGAGGCCAGTTGGATGGCTGCCCAGTCAGCCCCCAAGAGACCTGGAGCCATTGATAAGAGACTCGAAGCCAGGCCTACCCCAGCCTGGGCCTATCAACACCCCTGCTCACAATGCAGTTTCTAATTAGACACCTGGCCAGAGACTACATGTGACTTTGCATCTAACGCGCAGGTTTTTAAAAATGCAAATTGCATCAAATGGGATCAGAGTGGAGTGTCACAGCCCTTTTTCTCCCCTGAAGCAATCACTGGGGGAGAGAAAACGAATGGTGGTGAGAGGATGGTGGGAACCCCCACCACCACCAAAAAAACTAAGCAGTTCTCTACAAGGAGAGTGTTAACACCATCCCAGTCTCTTGCTCTATCACCAGTCCCAGAACTGAACCCTATAAAGTGGGGAATTTAATAGGGATGGCTGTGCAGTATAAGTTTCACACGCAGCCCCCATCCTGAGAGGTACACTACAACACAGTTGGGAGGGTTTACCTCCACACACAAGAGTATTGGGGAGTTCAGTTCTGGATGTGTAGCAAACTGTGTCATCAGTCCTGAATTGAAGCACTATAGCACTATAGAGATTGGTTAATGGACTTTTCAGTGGTTATACCACATTCTCAGATTGTGTAGGGGAGTTCGTTTTTTTGTCCTTGTAGAACGGGGCTTCTGGGACAATTTTTCTCCCCTCTTGCTTTTGTTACTGTTAGGACTTTGGGGATTGTTTCTAGCACTTTGTTCCTAGGGGGTGGCTATGCACATACCTAGCTATTACCAGGTGTGCCTTCCTCCTTCCCCCAAAGTAATATTTTTTCTGTATACCTGGAAACTCCTTAGTATGCAGATATCCCTACCTTCTTTTTGAATGGTCCCATTTCACTGCCCTGCTGGTTGACACAGGGCCATCAAGTTTGCTGTTAATAGGGATGGGTGAACATGTAATGTTTGAGCTCATTGAGGTTCTGTGAATTCTTTCTTGAGGCTTGTTTCGCCTTGCTTGCATTCCTGAACATGAACATCTTTTCTTTTCCCCAATGGAAAAAAATGTGCATTTTTAAGTGTATAATTTTTCCCAATGGAAAAAATATGCATCTTTTAAAATAAGCAATTTTTCCTGACCAAAAATGCACATTTCCCCCATAGGCTAAAGTGTGAAAATGTGGATTTGGGGGTGGGGTGGGGTTGCTCAAGTGCACATTTGTGCAAGCGTGCACTTTCAAACATGAATGCAAGTACAGGAAATTGTGAAAATTTCCCAAGGATTGCATTCCTGCTTGTGTTCACGTTCAGGGTTGCACATGGGACATGTTCGTATGTTTTGCGAACTGGAATGAAATTCTCATTCATCTCTATGACAGCAATTTAGAAATCATCTAAAACATATATTAAAGGCTCAAGGTTTGGAGAAGCTCTGCAGGAAGTGAGTTTCCTAAACTGAGAGCAAGAAATGCCTTTGCAAGCACCCTTGTTATCATATCTTCCCTACCGTTCCAGGCTATTCTTGCTTGGCTATCCATTGAGATCGCAAGGACATGTAAAGGAGGACAAGGGGGTCTTTGTATGTACATCACTGGCACTTACTCCAATCACTGTTTTATTAAGATATCTATAGTATGCCAAATACTGCTGGATGGACATGATGGGGTTTGTAGTCGAATACATCTGGATGGCACTGGGTTGGGAAAGGCTGGGTTAGGACAATAAATGCAGATGGGAAAGATACACTAGGAAATTCAGGAGAAAGGCAGAATTCTTGGTTCTTATTGTTGAATTTGAGCAGGGTGGGGTCTATTCTCAGAAATTCAGGAGGCTGGATCTAGATTGTCATACTGACAGTGAACCCACTGAAATGAATGGGACATGTAAGTCATGACTAATCCCATTGATTTCAATGAATCTACTCTAAGTATGACTAAATCTGGATCCAATCCAGGTTGTCTTCAGAATCGAGTACAGCATGTTTTCCCTATATGCTTTCCAACTCATAAAATTAATCACTTTCCTTATTAATTAGATAATGCCAGAGTAGCCAGAGATGAGTCATCCTGGAAAAAGGTCAAAAGAGAGATGGACCTGGAATTCCAACTGCCATTTCAAACCTAAACTGAGTACAACAAATCAAATCAAATAAAAACAAACAAACAAACAAACTACTAACATGGAGTGGATGTGTTCAATTGACAATATGAAACTTCAACCCAAATGTGGCTTGAAAGTTATCCCAAGAATCCGGCTCTTTCAATCTCTCCCATAATAAAGATTTTTCATTCCGTTATACACAGATGTATTATGCATACAGAGATATGGCAGAAACAGTCCTGTCAGGCAGAAGGATGAGATCATTGGCAAAGGTTAACAATCCAAGTAGCATACATACAAAGCAAATGCCAATTTTCCTGTAACAAGAGCCAATAGAAATAGCAAGCGCTATGGCATCCATTCCGATTCACTTCGTTTTAAGGAAGATGTCAGATCTCATAGTTCTACCTGCTTCTCACAAAATGTCATCGGCGTGAACTGCATAACTATGTAGCCCTTAGTAAAAACTTTTGGGATACTGAAAAGCCCTCTGGATTGACAATTTCCTAAGAACTGCTGGTGAGAGAAGACAACAAACAGGAGGAAGGAAAATGTCTTCAAATGAAGCTACATCATAACAAATTGGCATGATCTAGTTATGAATATATTAGCATCTGATTTTGATTAGCATGATGCAAGTTTCAGTCACAGGTGATGATGGACGTGTTGTATTTCATACAATCCTTGAGACATTTAACGTAGACAATAAAAATACAGATCTCATGGTGATAATGTATCTGGGCCTTTTACTTCCTCTCCCATGGACTCAGGGTTGGCATCAAGGGTAGGCATGGTTGGGTACCTGCCAAGAGTCCACAAACATGCATGGGCCCACTGAAAAGAGCCCCCTGGAGTTGCTCCTTCTTTCAAGCAAGTAAGTGGTAGCAATGATGAGAAAGAGAGTGAGGAGCAACAGCAGTCGGTGACAATAGTGGTGAGAAAGGAGACTCACTGAGGAAGGAGGCCCACTGAGAGTGTCTTGCCCAAGGGTCCTCCAAAACCTGGAGCTGGCACTGCATGGACTGATCCAATCATGTGCCGCATACCCAGATACTAGCATGCTAATGCTGCATGCAATTTGACAGGGAGGAGGAATAAGTTCACACAATGGGCGGGTTCGCACATCATGCTAAGCCTCTCTGCGAATAAGCCACCACGGTTTTGCCACAGTACTCCCGACAGATGATTGGGTTTGCTGTAGCTCAGTTCTCCCCCTCATCCCTCTCAGTCCTCCCACCAACTCTGGCACATATCCCACAGGCACCCTTGAGGCACAGCCCATCTTGTCTCCTCGTCCTGGCCCCCTCCCTGCTCCAATCACTACCCCTTTTCAGAGCACTTACTTCATTCTCCACCTTTTTAAAAAAAAATCAGTGGTTCGAGAGTACGGAAATGGGGCCGTGTGTTCCCTCCCGTCTTTTGCAAGCGTGCAAGAGCACAGACTCAGCTGTTCTATATGTGTAGTCTTATCTTGTTAATTTCCATGTATGCTTCAGCTGTCAGAAGCAACAAAAAAGGGGGAAAATGTGAAAGTAGCACCCTTCGGTGCTCCAAAAAGGAGCACCGAAGGGGGGCAGGGGCAAGAAGCCCCACTTGGCCGTGTCATCCTCCAGCTATTAAGCCTTGAACTGACACTTGTCAGTATCCTCCCCACTTTCAACACTTACCCAAGTCTCCAGCAAGTCCAGAAAGAGGAGTTATTGGTTCCCTCCGCTTTTCGCGGCTCCTTTTCAGAGCAGTTACTGCAGCTGTGCAAATTTCCTACCCAGGCTCTAAATTTGCACAAATTTCCCCTCCATTTACTTCACAGCTTTTAAATTTGTGCAAATATTCCCAACAGTTCTTTTAAAAAAAAAAAAAAAACATTAGAGGGTGGCTGAACGGGACGGAGTAGTAATCACCCCACCACCACCATGAGGCCTCTTTCACTCCGTCCCATGCAGCTGCCTTTGGGATATTTGTGCAAATCAGCTGAAGTGCAGTAACCGCAGCAGTGTCTCCTCCGAATAGGAGCCACAAAAAAGGGCGGAGCCAATAACCCCCCTTTCTGGACGTGCTGGAGACTTGGGTAAGTGTTGAAAAGGGGGGAAGATACTGGCAAGTGTCAGTTCAAGGCTTGATAGCCAGAGGATGACATGGCCAAGTGGGAGTTATTGCCTCTGCCCCCCCCCGGTCAGTAGGGATGTAACCGTTCGCCCCGCGCGGGCATAGCGGGCCGAAATCGGCCCCGCTCACGTCCGTGTGGGGCTCGTGTAGGCCTACGGGCCTACCTTGTCCAGTGGTGGCTCGCCTCTCCACGGCGAGCCGCCCGCGCCGGTCCCGTCACATCACATCCGGCCCCGGAAGTGACGCGACGGGACCCTGCACAGGCACGCTGGACCCCTGCGCAACGTATTGCGCCTGTGCAGGGTCCCCGTTGCGTCACTTCCGGGGCTGGATGTGACACGACGGGACCAGTGCCGGCGGCTCAAGCGCGGGGCTCGTGCGGGCCTACGGGCCTACCTTGCCCAGCGGCAGCTCGCCTTTCCGTGGCAAGCCGCCTGCGCCGGTCCCGTTGCGTCACATCCGGCCCCGGAAGTGATGCGACGGGACCCTGCACGACGTATTGCGCCTGCGCAGGGTCCCCGTCGCATCACTTCCGGGGCTGGATGTGAAGCAACGGGACCAGCTCTGGCGGCTCAAGCGGTGCAGAGAACTGCATGCTGGGAGTTGTCGGCCAAAAACACCTGGGGACCCAAGGTTGGAGAACACTGCTCCAGAGGTTGGACTATAACTGCCATCACCCCCCACCATTGGCTAGGCTGGCTGCTAGGGTGGCCAGGTGTCCTCTTTTACATCTGGGGACCCAAGGTTGGAGAACACTGCTCCAGAGGTTTTGGAGTCCCATCAGTCCCTGCCAGCATGGTCAATTGTCAGGAATGCAGAAAGCTGTAGTCCAGAACATCTGGAAGGCGCCAGGGTGCGGAAGACTGCTTTAACAAAACAAAGCAACAATAAGAACTGCCAAATGGTGACAGGTTTTCCCCCTGAAAGTAGTTAGAAATTTCAGGCTCAGTTTAATCCCACAATAGCTGATTGCCTCGTCAACTTGCCTCTCAATGGGTACCTGATGCAATGGCCTGGGGAAGTAAAAGGCGGAGCAGATTGAGCTGCACAACCACCATCTTGGGTATCTTGATTTTTTTTAAAAAAGGTACAACTCTTTTTCCAGTTCACTCTGCAGCTTGGATATGAAGAAATCAATTCAAAGGCTGAAAGTGCAGAGAACAGATTTAGGGAGAAAGTGGAGGCGCATACCAATACCAAGCTGCTTACTGCTCTCTGAAACATAACTCAAGTGTCGATGTGGTGAATGTTCTTCACACAGCTGTTTTTGTGTGTGGCCACTTTCCTTGTGGAGACACTTCCACTCAGTAACCTCCCACACAGCAGCTGTAGTATATGAATTGTCCCTCAGCTTCCCTTTTCAAAGCAAAGAGCAGGGGAGGGAGAATCAATCAGGTGAGACAAAGTGGAGCTGTCTGCTTCCAGTGAATCAGCACCCGTCTTCTTCCTGCCTTTCCTCAAGTGCCCAAGGATCCTACAGTAGCTGCAATGCAAACTTCCTACCCTGACAAAAGGGTCAAGAAATAGTTTCTACAGTTTTAAGTCTATAGAAAAACTAAGACTGATTCAACACAAATTGATGTTTTGCATATATTGGACACCACAGTGGCTTGTTCAGAAGAAGCTGGCTAGCTCTGCTAGCTGCTGGCGATGTAATGAGGACAATGCCTTATTGAGGCATATGATGTGGGCATGTCCTGTAGTGGCTTCTTTTTGGTTGGAAGTTATTGCTCATATAAATTTTATTCTTGAAAAATTTGAGATAATAGCGGATGTACATGCGCTTTTAAATCACATCCCTGTGATGTGGGGATTGACCGATGGACAGTGGATCCTGAGAGCCCTTACGGTTGGAAAGAGACTTCTACTCCAAGCTTGGAAGGATAAACACCCACCACCTATTACTCAATGGAGTGAAGATCTCACTGCTCTTGCTACATTTGAGTATATCTCCTACAACCACCAAAGTCATATGGGTGCTTATTTAGATATAAGGACTGCATTTCAATATATGCATATATATTTGAAATGGAAGTGTTAAATACTTTTCTCCACCTCTGTGTTCTCCCCCCACCCCCATATCAAGGCAGATGTTAAAGATTACTGCATATTGACATGATTTCTTATATGAATTCCTCCTTTTTGTGTTGTTATTGTTGTGTTGCAAATAAAAAGATTTTAAAATTTTGGAGAAAGAACAAGTTTTTTAAACACACAAACACAGCCTCCATTGTATCCTGAAACAGGCAATCAAGAATGTTAATTCAGTCACTTTCTATTTATCCCTATTTTAAATGTATTTTTATGTTTCATATATTTTTCTAGGCCCTACTGCCACTTCTCTCATGGTAGCCGAAAGCCCACAGATAACATTATAAGTTTATCTTTTTACCAGAAAAAAAGAAAAAAAGCATTAGACCTCACTATTAAACTAACAAGAAGTATTAAGTTCAAATCACCACTCTATGACCTATCAAATACATCATTTTAGAACCATGGCAACAGAAAATATTCCCAGTAATTAGTCAGCCTTAGAATAGTCAAAGCATAATATCTGCACACAGGATAGTTTATCCTGCAGTAGGCAGTACTATGCAAGAAGCTCTTTAGCTGGTTGCTGGAGACTCTTAGTCTTTGATGGCAACCTGCTCTGGATATTTTAAAAAATATCCTTAGCACAGCCTTCCCCAGCCTGGTGTCCTCCAGATGTTTGGGACCAAATCCCATCAGCCCCAGCCAGCATGGTCAACAGTCAGGAATGCTGTAGTTCAAAACATCTGGAGGATACCAAATTGGGGAAGGTTGCCTTAGCAGAACAGGGTGCTAACTAGGGATTGCATTCACTTTGGATGAATCTGGAATTGAATCAGGCTGCTTCAAGATTTAGGTCTTGCCTGAAGTGAAGTGCGTGTCTTCCAAATCTGTCTGAACTGAATCTGGTGCCTTCCAAAGTTTTACAGTGCATCTGCTAAAACTGATATATTCTCTCCCCCCGTCCCAGCTCTACATATAATGAAAATAGGATGTGGAGAGGGGGAAGAAGAGGCAGGGGTATAGTTATGTGACTGACAGCCTAATGTCCAACAAGGGCTCTCCTTTTTAAACTGCCAATCACAGTACTTTGGGGAGGGACATAGAAGGAACTTGTCAGAGGCCGCTCTTGTGTTTTCACTGCATTGTGTGACTGTGGTAGTAGAGGCAGCTGCAGTGCTTTGGACTTCCAAGAATGGCTTGAGAGCCTGTGGAAATGCTTGTCCCCACTGCTACCTGCTGACACCAAGTCCTATCCCGAGTCCCCACAAGCTGAGTTAAGTTCCCCCGGCACTTTTGCACTGGCTGCCTGGTACAGTGGCAGGCAGGGCAGTGTAACCATTCCTGCTGAAGGTGGTGCCTGCCAGCAACTTTTAATAGGGGGCCACCAGCTCCAGCCAGGCAGCCAAGGAGCGGGAACTGCTGGTCTTGCCACCTCTACTGCCTCCTCTCCCACTGTTTAATGTAAAGTGCAGCGATAAGCTTGGCAGAGCATCTCCTTAGGAGAGGATTCCAGGCCACTAGCAAAAAAACCCTCTTGTTGCTACCCTCTGAGCCTCAGAATGAGGGGCAGTTGAAGAAAGGCTTCTGTGGGTGACCTTAAAGTATAGGTAGGCACACATGGGAGGAGGTGTTCCATCAGGTCCCAAAGTCCCAGGCCTTATCTTTGCAATAAGTTCATAGCCGTGCCTACTGCATGGTGGTGGGGATGGCGAAAAGGGCTTATTTCACTGCCTCCATCATGTCCTTATGTCCTGGACAGTGCACCTTTTTAGGGTGGTCAGGGGGCTGTTTACATCAGCTGTTAACATCAGCCCTAGCTGCTTTGAAAGCCTGCTGTGATATTTTTGATAGGCACTTTGAAGACAAAGTTGTCCATCTTTGCAGCAAGCCTTGACACTCTATTTATTGCAGTTCCAACTAGGGATGTGCGACACCAGAAAACTCGTTCTGTTTGAGCCCAACGGACTTTCAACACATTTCCAACCAGACGGTCAAAAGCAGGCTGAATTGGGGTTGGTTCCACTCCCCCCCCCCCCAGCTTCTGCAAAATTGCTCAAAATATTTGTGCAAATTTGGAGTCAAGAACTACATATTTCTAGCGCAATTTGCGCAGATTGCGATTGCATAAATCGGGGCCAGCTTGAAAGATTCATCATTGTTGCTCTTGTTGTAGCATTTAGCATGAGAAGTATGGAAGCATCCTCCTCTCACTGCATCTGCGCACACTCCACCTTGGCCACCTTGAATTTTCTGACAGTTAATTTCAGATTTGTGCAAAATTTGGGCCTCCACAATTGTGCACAATTTGAGGATCAGGAGGCCTGGATTCTGCATAAATTTCCCTGTCTTAAAAAAAATACATACACAAATCGCAGCCTGTTTTAAAAACAGAAGTCTGTGTGCTGGCTCGACTTGCATCAGATCGAGTCAATGCCAGTGCCGAGTTGACTGGAATGGAATCTGCGGGGCTGAGTTGAGAAAATCCATTGGATTTTCACACACCCCTATGATTCTTCACACATCCCTAGAACTTTCAGCTGAGGCATCAAGGCTGAATCTAACCCAGGTTTTTTAAGTTTTCCCAATTTAATTTTTTTTTAGCCCAACCATGTGCTCTCTTGATAATTGCTCTTCTTGTCTGATTAAAGCTAGCTGAGCAGGTTTGACTGGGTGGATCTGCTCATGGTGAATGCATCCTTGAGGTAAAGGTGGTACCTGCCACCTTGGAAGAGGCAATGGTGCAACCACTCCTTAAGAAGTCCACAATGGATCCTATGGTACTTGACAACTACCACCCAGTCACAAATACCCCCTTTTGGGGATTATCAAGAGAGTTGTGGCAGGGCAATTACAGACATTGTTGGAGGATACTGATTATCTTAACCTATTCCAGTCTGGGCTCAGGCCAGGTTTTGGACTGAATTGGCCTTGGTTGCCCTGATGGATGACATTTACCAGGAGAGGAATGGGGGCAGTGGTACCCTGTTGTTTTTAATGGATCTTTCAATGGCTTTCGATGCAGTGCGGGAACTGGCTGCCTATACGCTACTAGGCCAGGCATACAGTTTTGGTATTTGTTTACAAAGCCCTAAACAGGATACCAAAGTACTTAACCTGGCTTGACTCCCTACCTGCCTGCTTGGTTGCTATGCTCATCAGGAGATACATCTTGGTGGTGCCTAAGATTTTGGGAACCTGGTCCATGATGGCTCAGAATAGGGCCTTTGTGTCATAGCACCCACTCTCTAGAACTCCCTAACAGTACAAGTTAGACATGCACGGCACCAAACCTTCTGGGTTTTCAGAGCCTGCTGAAGACATACTTATTCCAGCAAGCTTTCCCACAACAGTGATATTGTCTTCAGTATCTAGTAATAATATACATACAGTATTTTATTATGGTTTTATACTGTATCATTTTGTATATCACTTAAAAAAATCATTCAGTGTAAGCAATTCATAAATATCAGTAAATAAATAAATCATCTTAAGTACAAATGTAAAGGAATATATTTTGAACATGGTTACTTTGACTACTTATGCATCTTTTGGTGCCAGTAACACATAGCAGGGGTCAAGATTAGTCATGAGGCACAGTTATTCCTCTGAAAGCAGGAATGCAGGAACACCCTATAGGAACACTTCCTATAAAGAAAGCGCTCCACAAATGGGTATTTAGGCCTCTGCTCTTCAGCATTTAGCCAAAGCACAACCAAGCTACAAAACCATACAGATTGCATCAGTAGCTTGATTTTGTAGGACAGTAGCTTGATTTTGCTGCATTGGCATACATCATCTCTTAGTTCAGAAAACAAAATCCTGCAGGCTTTCTTCTCAATTTTCTTCTATCCTCTCCCAACCCAATCCTGTTAGCTCCTGGCCTTATGAAATGTTCAATTTATTTCAGGTTATTACACTATTTCAGAACTAATCAATTTTGAAGCGTTTTTCCAGTGAGGTTTTCTTCCCTCCTCTCAGCTGGTATACTGTGGTTTGTTTTTATTTGAGGTTTTTTTTCTCTTTAAAAAATGGACTTAATGAATATTAAGAATGAATATATTATCCTCAAATGCCTCTAGGAAAGTTTGGCACTTTCCAAAAGCTAATGAATTATGGATTTTGAATAATTAAGGTTCTCTTTAGAAAAGATACTGCCATCATAGAAAAATGTGTGGACACTTTCAGGAAGAATAATATGCACTTATCCAGAGCTTTAGCACATATACAGTATTTTTCCATGTATAAGACTATACTTTTTCCTAAAATCGTTAGACTAAAAATTGAGGGTCGTCTTATACACGGAAGTAAGCCGAGGAGAGAACCGCGTGGTTGCGAAATTGCCCAGTGGGGGGCGTCTTATACACGGGGGCGTCTTATACACGGGAAAATGCGGTAATATGTACCTAAGTATAGGGTATAGGGTCCCAGTTGCTTGTTAGCATGAGAGACTGACACAAAAGGAGAGCCTCTCATTCAGGGCAATTTTAATTCATTGAATAGCCATGTACATCCACATTTCAAATTAAAAAAATAGGCTGCAAGCAGGGCCATTTATGTCCAGAATACATTACATATGTGTAGTGTAAGGACAAGATTGAAGTTCAGTCAATGTAATCACCAAGACACATCCTCATTTGCAAGTTGTTTTGACACTGGTTTCCTCAAATGAAATTTGAAAGCTTCTAGCCATAGGGAATGTGATAAAGCCAAATATGAATGATTAAGGGTGCAATCCTATCGACTGGATGCTCTAGCCTCCAAATTCAGAGGCATCCAGTGCAGAGGCGATCTCTGCCTCCCCACTTCTCCCACTCTGCAATTCAGCTAGCTGGCTGATTTCGGCCACCTAGCTATGGGACTTTGGAGATCCGGGCGGCCCCTGTCTCTTCTCCTCCCCACGCTCTTTACCTCCTCTCCAAGGTCACTTTTCCGACATTGGAGAAGCAGCTGGCGCAGGGGGGATTGGAGTGTGGAACCCCAGCTCTGAGGTCGGAGCTGTTTCCAATCACAGAATCCAAAGTATCCTATGGCCCTCTAGACGCTGTCTGGGGGACATAGGTTTGCTCTCTAAGCCAAGACTCAGGAGAAACCATAAGTCAGTGATGGAGCATATAGCCCACCTTCTGCCATATGAGCCTACCTGGGTTTTAAGATCTTCGTGGGAGGCCCTTCTCTTGGTACTGCTGCCAGCAGAGGAACATTTCATGGGGACATGAGAGAGAGCCTTCTCAGTGGCTACTCCTAGGCTCTGGAAATCCCTGTGGAGGGAGGCTAGGTGGTCCCCATCTGTTGTCCTTTCGCCAGCAGGCAAAGACATTTTTATTCAGGCAGGCCTTGGCATAAAAGGCTCATCTGTTGCTGAAGGGGTTTTCAATTGGTTGGTGCTGTTTATTTATTTTATTGTTGTGTTTTTAATTTATTTGTTTTATGCTATGTTTCAATTAAGATTTTGTTTTTAATCTAGATTGTATTGTTAGCCACCTTGAGCCCCATTTTTGGTGGAAAGGCGAGATATAAATACATTAAATAAAATGCTTTGCATGCAAAAGGGAATAGCTTCCATCATCCCTGGCATCTTCAGGTAGTGCTGGGAAGGACCCCACCACATTTGAGACCCTGAAGTCACTGCCAGTCAGTACACACAGTACTGAGCTACAGAATTTATTTTCCTGTTTAACTACAAAATCAATAGTGTATTATAACAAACAAACAAAACCCCTCGACAATTAGAAAATGGAAAAAGTGAAATCTTCAAACACAGGCTAAAACAAAACCTGAAGAATGAATAAGAGCTCTAAGCACCTGAACACTTCACTACTTAGGAGAGTGCAAACATACAGTCATGCCTTGGATTGAGAGCATAATTCGTTCCGGAAACGTGCTTGTAATCCAAAACACTTGTATATCAAAGCGAAACTCCTGGAAAAAAATTTGTACAGAGATTTTTAATTTAAGCCGTACAACAGTACTTGTATTGCAAGACGGTGCTTGTATATCAAGTCAATTTTTAAAAAATATTTAAAAATTTGCTTGTCTTGCAAAATGCTCTCAGACCAAGTTACTTGCAATCCAAGGTATTACTGTACTTAAAACCCTTCCATGAAACAACGAACAACTGAAATAGCTTAGCTTGAGTTGGGATTTGTAAGATGTGGTGACGGCCACCCACATAGATGGCTTCAAAAGGGGATTATGGATGGTGGATAAGGTTATCAATACCTACTAGCCATGGTGGCTGTATGGTACCTCCAGAACCACAACATGCCTCTGAATATCAGTTGCTGGGGAACAGCAGCAGAAGGTTATTGCCCTCATATTATAGGAGGAAGCCCACAAGCATAGACATCTGGTTGGCTACTGAATGAACAAAAACAGCGAAGGCTGCAGTTGATAATGATAATATGTAAACAAAAGTGCCACGGAGCACACAACTGCACAGAAAGAAAATATATTATCGAAAATTATCACGGTAGCCCCTCAGAAAGAGATATGTGTCGACTGACCATGACAAGGAATAAACAAATAACTAACAGTGAAAAAACATGTTGTGATAATCAACATGAGATATGGTACGTAGTAGTAACAACTAATAATGAAGACACCAGAATGCTGCAAGCATGTGCCAAAATATATAATATAAACAAACACAGCCAATCAACAATTGATGAAAAATATAACACAAAAAGTAGGCAGGTCAGTAACAATAAGTAAAACTACAGTAAACAAAGTATAAGCAAAGGCAAAATGAGAGAGGGGAAGGGAAAAACAATCTGAATGTAATGATTAACAGGTAACAAAATCAAAGCAAGGCTGACGATAAAGACAAGAAGGACAAACAATGTTGGCAAGTAATAACAGTAGATAAAACTACTATAAGCAGACTGTTATACAGGAATCCGGATTGTAAAGCCTGTTTCGTCATATGTGACTTCATCAGAACAAGTCTTCTTAAGGTCCCTGCTTACGAGCAATTACTGAGGAGGTACAAAATAACATGGTTTCCATCTATAAAACTTATAGTTTGGACTGTACCCGTAGCAGAAAGTTCCGGACTGAAAAATCCTTTGTTCATAAGCAGTAGAGAATCTCTTTCTGAGGGGCTACCGTGATAATTTTCGATAATATATTTTCTTTCTGTGCAGTTGTGTGCTCTGTGGCACTTTTGTTTACATATTGGCTACGAATGAAAACAGGATGCTGTTTTAGGCCTTTGGTCTAATACAGCAGGGCTCTTTTTAATGTTCTTATGAGATACTTTAGCAAACCTTCAGTGGTACTGTGAGGGAATATTCCTCAGTCTTACATCTTTCTTGCAGAATCTTTAAAGCAAGAATTAGCCTCAGTGGATCCCACCCCCATCCCATATTTCTGCGTGAGCCACTATCCTGGGTGTGCCTTGAGACTGGAAAGAAACACCAGGCCTACAGCAATGACTCATTCAAAGACTCATTGGGCAGCCTCCTTATGGCATGATCAGGCAATTAGCTCATCATGTCCTAGTTTATTTCATAGAGAATGTAGCTTTCTGAGATCCGAGACTGTGACAAAACTCTTTACGACTCTACCCACTTGTTGAAATCAGGCATAATCTGAAAGATTTCCCAGATGCCCACAGAAATGTCTCTACTGTGAGAGTGCCTCCTCTTGACATGGGGAGAAGAACAAGTCAGCTGGCAGTGTTTGCTTTGCAGAGCATAGCCAAAAAGCTGCTTAACACATTAGACAGTGTTCTATAAATCACAACAGATGGGAATTAGAAGCAATTTCCCCTCTCTAAGCCTCACCACTGGGGCATAATAATCAAGGTTATAGAAACCTGAGAGCTAAACAGGACACTTCTAACCTTAATATGTTATATGTTGCAACAGGAATCAGATTTTCTTGGCAAAGTGTCAGTTGCCAGTCAGAGGGTGTACTAAAAAACACTGGCAGAAGGAATCAGCATGCAAGGCGACGTGCCAGCAAATTAAGATGATTTCAGAGATTCCAATCTCTCTCAGAATAATCATGTACCGTACTTCTCTTTTTCCTTTAACAGCAGTGCTTGTTCTGTTCTAGTGCTACAATTCTGTGCAGGAGTTTTGAGTATGTAACTGTGCATGGAACTGCAGACTAGAGTACTTTTGTCTTTTTTAAATGCAGGTTTAACAATGTAAGCGCTAGATCAGACCATAGAGTCCATCATCCTGCTTCCCACAGTGCAGGGGAGGCGGGTGACTCCTATTTCGGTGGGGCTCCTTCTCTATTCCATGTTTTGCAGGTTTTATTTGGAGCTTCATAGGAACTATCCATGGTGCTCCATGGTGGTAAACCTACTTTTGGGGTGTAGTTCAGCACCATGGATAGTTCCTGTGAAGTTCCAAATAAAACCTGAAGAACCTGCAATGGAAAAGGAGCTCCACCGCAATAGGAGTCACCAGCCTCCCCTGCCACAGTGGGGCAACCAGTTGCCCACGGGAATCCCAGAGGGAGGGTACGAATGCGATAGCCCTCGCTCACAGTTTCCATGGAGGATGAGGCTATCAATGGCTACTCATCATGATGGCTATATATTACCTCCAGTATCAGAAGCAGTATGCCTCTGTATACCAGTTGCTGGGGAACATGAGCAGAAGGTTACTATTACACTCATGTCCTACTTGTGGGCTTACCACAGGCAGCTGGTTAGCCACTGTGTGAACAGGATGCTGGACTAGCCTTTGGTCTGATTCAGCGTGGCTCTTGTTATGTTCTTAACTGGCAGGGCTTTTTTTCTGGTGGAACTCACAGGAACTGAGTTCCAGCACCTTTTCTTCTATTAATTGCATTACAATTTAATCGCCATCTACTCCCGAGGAAATGTAATCCAAGAGTTCCGGTACCTTTTTCTCCAGAAAAAAAGCACTGTTAACTGGTATTCAGTGGCAGTATACCAACTCTGTGAACATGAAGGCTACATTGAGAGCTGGTGTGGCGTAGTGGTTAGAGTGTTGGACTGGGACTCAGGAGATCTGGGTTCTAGTCCCCACTCAGCCATGAAACTCACTGGGTGACTTTGGGCCAGTCACAGACTCTCAGCCTAACCTAACTCACAGGGCTATTGTGAAGATACAATGGAGAGGAGGAGGACCATGCAAGCTGCCTTCGGTTCCTTGTAACAGGAAAAAAGGCAGGATATAAATGTAATGATGTAGTAGTAGTAGTAGTGGTGATGATGATGATGATGATGATGATGATGATGATGCCAACATCCTAATAGCCATCAATAGACTCCACTAGCACAGTTGATACAAAAGAGCCATGATGTTCTTTTGCGATGCAGTGTAGCTCCTTCCCGCACATCCAGGTAACATGATACACCATGGACCACACTGTGGCACCTCCCCAGTCAAGCATTAACATTACAGAAAGCTGGGTGTGCTGATCCTGGGAAGTCCAGCTCGTCTGACCATGACGGACTTCCTGCCCACTTCTGATCCGATAATCGGAAGCAGGCCAAGTCAGTTTCCCCCCCCACAGACTTCTGTCTCTAAGATGAGCTGCTGGTTGTACGTTTTTTTTAAGCACTAAGGAAATGTGCACAAATGGCACTATTCATGCAATTTGCAAAATTTTATGCAGATTGCATAAATCACAGTATTTTGCATGTTTTGTGCAAATCAGCACCCAAAAAGCATGTAGTTCTAGAGTGATTTGCATAAAATTGGCTGATTTGCACAAATGGCGTTATATCCACATGCTTTTCGGGTGCTGATTTGTGCAAAACATGCAAAATACCACGATTCATGCAATTTGCGTAAAGTTGCACAAATTGCATAAAGTTATGCAAATTGTGCAAATTGTGCCATTTGCGCAAATTTCCTTAGCATTAAAAAAAACAACCATGTAAACTGTGGCCTGTCTTAGAGATGGAAGTCTGCAAGCTGGCTCGACTCACATCATAGCAAGTCAGCACCAGTGCAGGGCTGGTGAACTGTCATCTGGGGGGCTGAATTGTGAAAATCCATCAGATTTTCACACCCCTACGGATTCATCCCTAGGCATAACAATAGTGTGGACTCCTCCCACAGGCTCCAGGACTTCACACATTACTCCAGTGGTTCAAGGAGGCTTGGGAGATTTCAGCAACTTTCACACCAATGAAGTAAGGTACTGTAAGAGCCCAGAATTTTTTCAACCCTATGCTCGCTCATGATCCTTAATATTCATCTAATTTATAGCTAGTAGTATTTGAAAGGTTTTTGAAGGAAACATGAAATGACTACTTTCATACCAAACTCTACTTTAACAGCTCGATCTAACTCTCTTGGCCCAGACAATCATAGTTCAAATACACATAATTAAGAAATCCAAATTGTATCTTAGAATTGCTATTTTATACAGATGACAATGCACTTATTTTAAAAAAAGCAATTTTCTTACCACTTTCATCTAGCAAGAAATCATCCTGGTAACGAAACTTTTCAGGGCCACATGCAATAAATATGTCATCATCACCAAAAAAGTCCTGAAGGCACATCACCTGCAATACAAAAATAGTGCAATGAAACTGACATCTAATAGATAGAAACTTACAGAAAAATGGTTTCATCACAGAAGAGATCCTACTGCAGGGACATTCCAAATCATTGCTTTAAACATTGCTTTAATCATTGTTTTTAAAAGATGAAACATTTTTATGGAGAACACTATAAGATGCAAAGTTAATTCAATAATGGAATACTTTATCATGCTGGTTTAAAATTCTGCAATAGAAGATCTGAGGTAGGAGTTATGCATTTTGGCATTTGCATGCAATATCTTTTTAGTAACTGATGGGTTTTACCAATGCTTAGAATGCAGTTCCCATTGGCAAAACATATTGCAAAAATTTCAACAATGCCTAAGGGAATGTATGGGAAGCTAATAGGACCCAATCCATCCGCCCCCCAAACCCCCAACAACTATGAGCTAAGCAGTGAGGCTTCTGCACCTGGGCTTCTGCACCTGTTTCTTTTGAAAGTAGACACCACCGCCACCAAACAAACCTCTCCCAAAATTGGAGTGTGGACTACAGAAGCAGGTCCAAGAACTGCTTCCAAAAAGAGATGGAAGAAACTGCAGTACATGTCAAACCCTTAAAAGAAAGGTAATAATATCAGGCCTATCCTTAAGTTCATCATGCCAACTTATACGCAAAGGAAGTTCATTCTTAAATTTTCTCAGAGACGAGGTTATTACGCAAAATGCCTTCCTTTCTATCCATGCAATTGCTTGTAGTATTGCTGAATTATAAGTTATTGTATTGTTGCAATAAGCAATACATTAAAAAATTGCCAGGCCCGTGAAGAAATACAAATACAGTCTCCTAAGGAGCATGAATGAACAAAAGGCTTTGTGAGGACAGTTTTATATATTTATATTATATATTTATATATAATGGCAGTTATTTTATACTGGTTTGGGGGTTTTGGTTTTCTTGTTTTTTAAAAAACAGGTTAATATTTCTTTAATGGGTTACTGCACAAGTGGTACAAATAGAAGACAATATATGCTTTGGGCTTTTGATTCTATTTTGACAGTTTGTCACAACAGATTAGAAATATGTCAACTTTACTAAAAGTGAAGAAAACACCTAAAGTGTGAAATACAGTACAGATTTGATGAGATGTGTCATCTAGGCATACAGAACAACTATATCCCACAGTCATTTTATTTGATTCTCTAGCAAAAATACAACTTTCCCTCTCTTTGTCTTCTTTTTTGGGCAAACAAATGGAAGACAACAGATGTATATATATGTATAGCCCCATATAAGGCCCATATATAGAGCTGCAAATAACAATTGATCAATTAAATAGGTTCATTAGTTGATTTAATAATTTAATTTAATTGCTGTGGTGAGACTGATGGACACTCTCGTTGAGATTTTTCAAGCATTCCCCTCCTCTGATGTGGAACTCCAAGAGGCAATTGGGGGGGGGGGTAAAGATCACTTTCCCTTCTAACAATCAGTGGCAACTTTCATTTATTAAATTGTATGGTCTCCTACTTTCTTCTGCATCCTTAAAAACATACTTATATTGTCTGTAGCACGCACATTTGATTAAATGGCCCATTAACAGAGTGATCCTATGCCCCCTAGACAGCATCGGGGGGGGGGGCATAGGATGCTGCAGGCCTCCTTCTCCAAGGCTGGTTACAGAGCTCTGTCCTTGGAGAAGAACTGACCTTGCCTCTCACCCCACAACCCTCTGTCACAGAGCGCTCTGCAGCAGCTCCCGCTCCCGAAGCTGGAGTTGCAACCTCAGGAGGGGAGGAATAGGGGGGCAGGCCAGTGGGCAGGGAAGGGAAAGGCTGTGGATCTGCTGGATCCAAAGGCCTCTCAATTCCCACCCCCAACCAAGGTGAGTGGGTTAGATGGGCTCAGAGGCCTGGCTAACATAAAATGCATTTTCAGAGGACAGAGAGGGTAAAAAGGCATCTGCCATTCCTCCCTCCCTGCCTGGCTCTTGCCAGCAGGGCTTAGGAGGGGCAGAGGGCTCTGAGATTGTCTGTCCCATAGGATTGCACCCTAACAGACAATAGGTCCTATGGTGCAATTCTATGGTGCAATAGGATTGCACCCTAATAGACAAACAATCAACTGAAAAGTCTTTAATCTGTGGACAGATTTGACAAATACATATTTTACAAGTGGGACCTGCTGCAAAATGTTTCAGCATGGAGGGTTTCTGTTCTGTGTTCTAGCCAGTCATCCCTTCTTCCAAGATAGCCTGTTCCATTCTTCCTTCCTGCTGGTTTTCCGTTTCCCCACCAGACAATCAGCATACTCAGTCTTCATGGAGGTTTTTTTGGGTGTGTGTGTCTGTCCATTAATTTTATTCTCTCTATATATTTTTTTTGTACTTCTGAAAACTCCAAGCCTGTTGATACCACTTTCTTGTGTATTGGTGGTATCATTTTGGCTATATCAGGATTGGCATTTGGAGAAATGAGTTCAGTACTGTAGTATATTCTGATATACTAAGATTCTAAAAACAAATGATGCTACTTCAACTCTATGCTAAGCAAAGTGAGATAACTTTTTCCCCCTTATTAGTTCCACAATAATATTTGGGGGACAAAAGCAAAGTGAATTAGGAAAGAAATGCCCTTTGGACCAGTGTTTTGTAACAGAGCTATTGTGGTTACCAATGGGAATGTCCAAGCTGATTCGGATCAATTTTACAGATAACAAATAGGGCTTGATACAATAAACCACTGATACACATAGATTCAAAGGGAAAAAGAGAGAACTTTGTGCACTGGTATACACACAGGCACCACACTAAGAAGCTATGACAGGGAATTGGTGGCCTGTGTCCATCCTCCCACATTCCCATCCAGCATGGATACAATCACAGCTGAGGTCAAGAATAAAGTTTCAGAGATGCATCTTTCCCCATAAAATGTTATAAAATGACTAGAAAATGTTTTTTTAAAAAACAAAAAGAAAGAAAGGATGCTATGGTGATTAGTGCCAGTCTCAGTGGGCCCAGATGCTGACACTGGGACTGTTTGCTGTTGCTCCCATCACCTACCACTCTCTATGTAATCATTATGGTGTGGGGGGGGGGCTGTAGGGCCCTTGACCTTGGCCCCAAAGTCCAACCCTAGCTGCACCAATATGCAGTTGTGACAAATCTGTATGCTGTAGTATGTATGCTTGTGAGAATAAACAACAGTCCCAATGCTAAATGCGCATTGAGTCTTCCAACGTACTCTGGACTACTTCATAAAATACAGTTAATAGTTCTTATTTGCTTTGCACACACTGGTCCGCACAAACACAAACAAAACAAGACAAAAACACATCTCAAGACATCTCCTTTTGTCCTCTTCTTCGGTGATGCATTTCCTCTTCTGTTGCAATGTGTGAATGACTACCCTAAGTCAGAGTGAACTACTGTTATAATCAAGAACTGCTCTCCTCCTTCCACCGGAGGAAATAGGTTTGCTTCCCTCCAATGGAAGGAGGGCAACAGTTCTTGATTATGGCAGTAGCTGACCCTGACATAGAGTAGCCATTTACACATTGCAACAGAAGAGGAAATGCATCGCCAAAGAAGAGGACAGAAGGAGACACAGATTTGCATAAAATCTGCTTGTCCTAATTTATATAGATAGATACAAATGGAGACGCAGTTACTATAATGCAGGGGAGGGCAACTGCGGGAGGCCCACTTGGGCCGCATGCCCAAAATACAATAACAAAAATATTTTTAAATTGGCAGTTCGCGCTTTGCTCTGTAATGCTACGGAGCGGCAAACTGCTCTGTAGCACTACAGAGTGCTAGAAAGGTTAAATTTAGCCTGTTTGCAAGCTAAATTCGACCCTCTTAGCACTCCGTAGCTGCTACAGAGCCCTAAAAAGGTTGAGTTTGGTTTGCAAACAAGCTAAAGTTGACTCTTTCAGCACTCTGTACCACTAAATCTGCCCCGAAAATTGTATAAAAACCATTCTTTTCACTGCCACCAAAATGGGCAGCATGCATGGCAGGGGGCACACTAGGGGAGCAGAAGAGACGGCATGCAGCCTACGGGCCATGTATTGCCCATCCCTGCTATAATGTAAATAGAAATACAGTACATCTCACCCATAGCTGGGAAGCCTTTTACTAGGTGACCTGCGTGCCTGCTCAGTCTGCTCTTAATGAGCAACTTCAAAGCCCCTGCTCTCCCTTCTTACAGTTCTTTAGCTTTAAGTCAGACTTGGATTATTTAAAAAGTGGATGCTATCAAATAGAGGGCTGTCCTCTGTAAAGGAGGACACACACAGCAACCCTACCTTGGCAAAGTAAAGCAGCACCAAGGATGACATCAGAGAGGCCCAATGCTAAAATTTTATGTACAAGAGGAGAGTCTCCAAGGAATCAGACCACCCAATTAGGGATGTGCGAGGAATCTGTTTGGGTGTGTGTGAAAATCTGATGGATTTTCCTGTCTCAGCCCTCCAGATTCCATTCCGTTTCCCCCATACTGGTGCTGACCCGATATGATGCGAGTTGAGCCAGCACATGGATTTCCGCTTTGAAAATGGGCTGTGATTTGTGCATGGGTTTTTTTTTTTTTAAGCTCAGGAAACTTGTGCAAATTGCGGAGCCTGAAATTTGCACAAAGAACTTGTCATTTTCAATTTTGTCTAGCTCGGCATCGGCACTACGGTTTTCAGCTATGGCTACATGATCTGCACACATCAAGTAGCCACATTTAATTATTATTTTCAGTAATTTTTTTAGCTCCCATGATTTGTGCAAATCTGGTCATGGCTTTTTGGTCTCTTTCCCACCCCCTCATTCTTCCCACCAATATTATGCATGAGTTTATTTATTTAAAAAAAGGTTCAGGAAATTTGCACAAATATGAATGTACTAATTCTAGTTCATTATCAAATAGTTTACACAGTTAAAAAGATAGAGACTGGACCACATGCTACACGAAGTCTGGCCTAATTTGAAATGACACCATCCCATTTCCTTCCCTCTCCTCGATGATTTCAAGCACTGACTGTAGAATCCCAAAGTGCTACAATTTCTCCTGATCTGGCTCCCCTACCTATCATATCCTAAAAACTTCACCAGCCCCTTAAAAAACATACTTTAAGGCATATTAAAATGGATACGGTTCCTCCCACAGTTATGGTTGCTAGAGACATGTGGTGGATAATATCACAATAAATTTTGATCAATTTTTGCTTGCTAAATTGACTTTATGGCAAAATCCAGACTTAAAAATTGGTAAGAAAATGTTTTTGTGCCGGACTTGGACAGGTAAGTTGATTTTTACTTTGGATCAATTAGTGGGGGTTGATGAGTTTTTGTCTTTTTTGGATTAGTGTGCCAAATAAGATTTGCCTGTTATGGCTGGATGGCAATGCTTGCAAATGCAACATTTGTTAGAATCTAGGTTTGGCCCTGCAGCTAAACCAAGATTCTAACAGCTTCACGGTCTCCTCTGCTATTGAAAACACTGACTGAGGCTGATCAGTTATATCAACCCACAATCCACGTTTACAAATATTTATTATTGGTGAATAAATATGATACACAGGGTCTAAAGCAGGAATAGAATAGGGAATTGGATTGTCCTAATTAGTCTAATCAATGGATTATTGCTTTAACATCTATATCTGAAACTTCAATGGATCTCAGGTTATGTCTTATTCAACAAAACTCTTTTTTTAATTTTAATTTTTTATTTATAAAACAACTAAATAACAAACATACAACTTATATAGTGCTCCCATCACCATGGGACCAAATAATACATTCTATCTTTATATAATCTATTGTTATTCATTATTCCAAAAATACAACATATCTTGACATGGCATGCTCCCTTTCCCCTTATTTAACACAAAATTCAAAAATAAACCCCAGATATCCTTAAAATTGTTTTTTTAAATTGTCCCCTTTTACATTTGATATTACAAGTTAACATATCATTTAAAGCCATATCCCACACTTCTTTATACCAGTCAGTGACAGAGAAAACTTGCTGAACTTTCCATTTTCTTGCTATCATTAATCTACCCGCCGTTAACAAATTTACAATTAATTATTTAACATTTTGAGGACCAGCCACCTTTTCGATTATTGATAACAATGCTAATTTAGGACAAACTTCCAAATCAGTACCAACAATTTCTGATATTTCTTCAAAAATCATTTCCCAAAAATCCAATACATTTTTACAACTCCACCACATATGAGCATACGTACCCAGCTCCTGACAACCTCTCCAACACATTGGAGAACATTTATTATCTATTTTGTTTATTCTCACCGGAGTCAGGTACTCTTGTTTCATGTTTATTGGATGCCACAATGTCTATTTAAGAAGGGTTTGTCTAAGTCAGCTAACTGCTGGAGGTATAATATTGCTAATGCTTCCTTTAATCATATGTTTTGGCAATGTCCAGTAGTTTCCTCTTTTTGGGAGGAGGTTATAATGCAGATAAACTTTGTATTGGAACACTCTTTAATATTTACTGATGCATACATTCTTTTAAATTACCTACCTGCTTCCTGGAAGTTAACACATGGTCAATGTGGATTTTCTGTGCCCTTTTGACAGCTAATATACTAATATTACAACATTGGAAGGACAAATGTTCACCTCCTATAATGCAATGGATTGAGGACATAACGCTTTCAACGTTTGAATGGATGGCATATAGATGCCACTCTCAAATGGATATCTAGTCTGCCTTTGTTGAAGTTTATGTATAATTGGTATATTCAAACCTATGTGATACACACACACACACACACACCCCTACCTACCTTTCTTTTTTTTTTGGTTTTGTTTGTTGAGGAGGAGGAAGAGGAGATGAAGAAGAAGAAGAAGAAGAAGAAGAAGAAGAAGAAGAAGAAGAAGAAGAAGAAGAAGAAGAAGAAGAAGAAGAAGAAGAAGAAATACCCGGGCCAGAAAATGTTGCCCACACTGGATTATCCCCACTATATAATTTGCTAGCAATTTGTTTAATTCAGCCATGAACTATCATTTTATTGTAGAAATCATCCTGCAGAAAGGCCAAGGCAACAATTAGATTTTGTTACATACCCAGAATTCTTTCTCTGCAGTGTTTGATTCATTTTTACTCAAGATAACCAGGCATATTGACAAAATCCTCAAAGGGGGAATCTGTTTTGTTTTTGAAACACAAAACATACCTTTAAAATAATAGAACAACAGCAAAATAGAGATGAGCCATATGTCCATAAAGAGATTAACAACATATTAACACTTGAAAAATTGCAGAGGCAGTAGTTGGAATTATTTTCTCAAATTCAACAAATCACATATCCCCTCCTTATTGTCTTTGGCTCAAAGTCTTTCATTCACACCCACTTCATTAATCTGCCATTACGCACACTGCATCCCTGGGGAGTAGGGTGCCTACAACAATAAAATAAATGTGCCGTGGACAAATATGTACTTCCTCTTTTCACTTCCGGTCCAAATGACCAGACAAGCATTTAGTCAAAGGCATTAGAAGTTATCTGCTGTTTACACTTAAAAAAAAAAAAAAAAAAAAATCCACCCAAAAAACTGAACTGCAGCAAATCATTCTTTTCTGATAGAAGGAAGTCTCCATGGTGACATTTGCATCATCAGGCTATGAGAGGTTTTTCAGTCAAGTAAAGGTTTTTCATTTTAAAAAAAGAAATGATTGAGATTGCCTCTACAAGAGTGCCCTCTGCAAGCGAATAGGAGGCTCTGCTCAGTTCAAGCAGACAGAAACCATGCAGCCAGCAATTGTGTCTCAATCAGATTCATGTGTCACCTTTGGGCCTAATACCCCAGAAATAGCACATAGTTGCACAGCATGCGCAATTCATCCCAGCACAAACCAGACTCCTGGCCAGCACAAGCCAAGGGCACCATATGAAGCTGCACACAGAAGTTCCATTGCTGAGACAAACAAATGTGCACTATACCATGAGCAGAACAGCAGCTTCAGTGGTCCAAAAGAGCATTTCAAATCTTTCCTTGTGTTCTATGTTATGCACTAGCTGCATGATTGAATAATTACATATTTTTAATACCTGAAATGCAGCTAAAGATCACATTTTCGTGTGTGTGTGTGTGTGTGTGTGTGTGCGCGCACACACACACACACACACTGTGATTTTGTTTCAGGAGTTAGCTGACATGGTCAATGAACACTATTTTTTATTATCATTTGTGGGGGAGGTAAAATGTGCTAGTGTGATAGCCAATCATTTTGGTAAGGGGGAGAAAAACTATCTGGAAGAACATGACCCTGTTCTATTTGGCATCCATCCCCTAAAACAGGGCTCTCCAACCTTGGGTCCCCAGATGTTGCTGGACTACAGCTCCCAGAATCCCTTACCATTAGCCATTCTGGCTGGGTATGCTGGGAGCTGTAGGCCAGCAACATCTAGGGACCCAAGGTTGGAGACCCCTGCCTCTCGCAGTGCCAAATATTTAACAAGTTTAATTATTGCAACACAAATAGTATTTAGCTGTTATATAAGGGGGAGAAATACCTTGAAGAAGAAAAAAAGATCCCTGAACCCTCAGAAAATTTCAGATCCAACAAAAACCACACAATTTAATAATACACCTTTGATATAGACTAGGGGGGGTTACATGAAATGTTACTCCAAGTTGTATCACAATCATTTTTCTAGACTATACCTGCACTCTGTTTGTAAAATGTATTAATTTCTAGTAATCTTGCATACAAATTAAGTTAACATTTAAGCCCTAGGATTCATACAATCAAAGAGAGCCATATGGGTCCCTCACCTTCAATTCACATGGCCATGGGGCCCTCCTACACAAGTAATCTTGACTGCCTCCAGCTATGCATTCAAGTGGACAAGTGTAAAATGTTAACATCAAAATCAAAAATATGGCTGGTAGCTATTTCCAAGTCTGATGTTCCTGGAAAATACATACAGGCATGTGGCTCATGCTGGCTCAGCTTGTCTGAGTGTGGAAAGCTAAGTAGGGTCACGCCTGGTTATTACTTGGATGGGAGACCCCTCCTCAAGTTTCCTGCATTGAGCAGGGGGTTGGACTTGATGCCCTTGTAGGGCCCTTCCAACTCTATAATCCTATGAAAAAGTTACACTGCAATTGCAGTAATGTTTGTTGCAAATTCTGAGTTTGCTTGGTGTTCATGTTATATTTTCCCACTTGCACGTGTGTCAAGGAAAGCCAAGGACCACTCAAGTGGACTAAAAATACACTGACTTAAAATCAGCACCTAGAACTTTTATTAGAACAATCATACACAGGGCTGAAGATCTTTCCTCTTTTTGTTTTTTTTAGAGAAAGTTACACACTGTTGCCCAGTATGAAAAGTAGTGTGGAGAACTTACAATCTTGCTTTGTTTTACATCAGGAAATGTATACCATATTTAAGCACTGGAGAAGCAGGTGCTTTACAGAATCAAGAGTAGAGTCAGATTAGGAAAATTCATTTTCATTCTCTAGGAAGGAGCCGTGGTAGAGCACATGCTTTGCATGCAGGAGGTCCCAGGTTCAATCCCCAGCATCTTCAGGTAGGGCAGGGTCGACAATACTGGGCTACATGGACCAATGGTCTGACTCAGTATAAGGCAGCCTCTGTGTCAGTGTTCTCCAACCTTGGGTCCCCAGCATGCTGGGAGTTGTAGGCCAAAAACATCTGGGGACCCAAGGTTGGAGAACACTGCTCTATGTTATCCACCTCACTCCCGTCAGTGAACTTAACAACTTTTAACAATCAAGACTTTTATGGTTTCCTGTTATTGCTGTTTCTTTCTCTCCCCACCCCTTCTCTCTCCTACGTTTCTTAATTTGAATCCAAATGTTTTCTCAGTCGTGATGAACCCACCACACAAATATGATTTTGGGAGGCAGCCACAAAACTAAGTAAGAGTTTTTCATCATCAAGTATATTTTTAAAGTAAAGCCCTTTGTGTTCTCTCCCTGCCCCCCTAATAAATATTTGACTAATTCTACTAGACACTGCTGGTCAACAGCCCCCATTCCTTTCAGTGAGGATAGCACAAACTCCTGAACAAACCACAATGAGATAAAGGCTATTGCAACAGTAGCACTTTGTGGATTGTGCCCACAGATATCTCCTTTTTAATCCCGCAGACATTGCTTAGACTCTTTTTATCATCATTAAAGAAAAGACAAATCGGCATCATAAAATCTTCCAATTAACCACTAAATGCTTCCTCCCGATGGTGAGCCATTTGGCCACGTCCATCACAAAGTTCCTCTGCATTAAGGGGAAACTGAAACCAGGCTAAATGCTATAAAGCAGGCTCATTTTATTGCAATTCAATACCCAAGCAACCTGGCAATTCATCAGCATATGGTTGTGTGAGTGAGATTTCACACACCTAAACAATAAAAGGGGAAGGAAGAGCAAAATACCACACTGCTACGAGATGGTATTTCAATACAATCTGTTCTTAAGAATGGATTAGTTATATCCACGCAAAGCACCATAGGCTGTGCACTGCTAAGGTTTCTGAATAGGTGTCATTAATATTCTCTTCCATTTCAAATAGTTTTCCTCTGCCAGATTCACACTTTGCTCTGCTTTGAAGTGCAGTGCAAGACTGCCATTTGGTGGCCAGACCTTCAAAGTGATGAGACCTAGTCTATCCAAAACATAAATTATTTCGATAACTGTTAATAAAACAGCTTCTATTCATGCAATTGTTCAGAACTAACAAAATGCCTGCACTAATATCCAAAATAAGTCTCTTTAGTTTTGCATATGGCCCAGCTGTTTCTTGTATCACCTAAAACCGTCTAAATTAAAAAGAAAAATAAAAGATTTCACTCACACTCATTTCAAAGAGTGTGGCACTCATTTCTTAGAACCATTGTGTTGGATCCAGACTTAGTCATACTAGAACAGATCTACTCTGTGTCAGCATCCAACCTTGCTTTGGGTCTGTAATATCATATTTCCATTTAAAAACAGGTATTTAATACAGGAAAAAAAAGGTTAAATGAATCGCTGTACAATTATATGGCCTTATAGGCCCCTTCCAACTCTACTTTCTATATCTTTTCCTGGGTTCACTTTGTTCTTAAATCCAGAACACTGGAGTATACAGTCCCTATATGCACGCAAATTGTGGTTTGTGAAGGGTATTACAAGTACAATAGTATGTGTGCAGAGACTGTACACAAGCCCTTTTCATATGTTCCTTGTAGGTATAATGAATGTACCTGGGGGCAGCATTGAGGTGACCGGCTTCACTTGGACCTGCATGTGTTCATTTCAACATCTGAAGCAAGCCCACATGTGTACATTTGGTATACCTCCTTTGAACGTCTGAAAAGGGCTACATTGTAGATGAGGTACGACGGAGCTTGCTACTAGGATACAACCAGTGATGTGGGGTGGAAAATTTTGTGGAAAATTTCAGTGCTTTATTTTTCAGCAGAAATTTTTTCTATTTCATAAGTTCATTAGTTAAAATGAGTATGTGCCTATTGCAAATACAATATTAGGCAAGCTTGGCAGTTTCAAAGTTCTAATTAATGTTTTTTCAGGTGATCATCCTTAGCAAGTACAGTAATACCTTGGATTGCAAGTAACTTGGTTTGAGAGCGTTTTGCAAGACAAGCAAATTTTTAAATATTTATTTAATTTTTTTTTACTTGATATACAAGCGACGTCTTGCAATACAAGTACTGTAGTATGGCTTAAATTAAAAATCTCTGTACACATATTTTTGGGGGGATTTCCTTTTGATATAAGAGTGTTTTGGATTACAAGCATGTTTCCGGAACGAATTATGCTCTCAATCCAAGGCATGACTGTATGTGAGAGAATACATATATGTCTGAGAGTGAAATGGAACTAATAAACAGTGACAACGAAACTGAAGGTGTCCAACAACCTTAGAGGAAGAGCGCTGAATTCTGTTAAAATGGATGTGTGGTTGTCAGCATATCATGCACAATTCTTTGGGCTGCTAAAATTAATAAGGCTGCAATCCTATCACAATGATGGTAAGTCCCAGAACCCGGAGGCTTACGGGCATCCAATGCAGAGTGGGACGAGCTGTAGAGATTATCTTTGCCTCCTTGTCCTCCCACCCTGCATTTTCGGCTATATGGACTTTTTCACCTGTCTACCTGGAGTGTCTTGGAAGGGGAGGGAAGGAGGCTGGAGCAGCTGCAGGATAGCTTGTTTCCTGGCCTCTTCAGTCTCCTCCACTCTCCAGCCCCCCAAAACACCCCCTTTTCCCCATGTGGTTTTTTCCATCCCAGCTGCGAGGGGGAAAGGGACATTAGAGCTCCGATTCCCAGCTCTGAAATCGGAGCGCTGTCTCCAACCTCAGATCTGGGAATCCGATGTGGTCTAGGGGCCTGACAGAAATGTTCCCTCCGTGTATCAACAGTTTTCAGTACTTTTGTGTGTGTTTTCTTAAATTTAAATAATGAAGGGAAGTATATGCTATTATCTTTAAATTATTATAAACATTCTAATAAATCGGTGTTCATAATATATCATTTAAATCACTTTAAGTGTGCTTTATTCCCCCCCCCCAAAATATTTCAGGTCAAATACTTGTGGCGTATTCATCCAAAAATAAATAAATAACATGGGGCACTTTTTAAAAGCTTTGTTTACTAAATACAAGTAAAATAAACTTGCCAAATTAGATATATCTAGAGCATCAGAACATTTTCCAATGCAAATGACCCTGTGCAAATTAAACTAAAATTCAATTTTACAGAAAACCCACATCACTGGATCCAAGTGAATCAGTTTGCATGAGTCATCTAAACTTTGTGAAGGGCATGTGTATTTAAGTATATTCTTCCTGATAGTGGAAACAGCTAACAGCACTGAAATATTAAGTAACATTGCTGTACAACATTTAAGTATATTCTTCCTGATAGTGGAAACAGCTAACAGCACTGAAATATTAAGTAACATTGCTGTACAACATGGATGGCTTACTACCAAACCCTAGATTTCAGACAAAGGAAGCTTCAAACATGGCCACCGCAAGGCTCACGAGATACCTTATATGCATGCAAATGCATTTTGAAAGGAGATTAATCTTCTCCCCTTAGAAGGAAAGTTTAATTGTAGAATATAAGAACTACTATAAAGGCCAAGATCTGACATTTCAATATTAGTTAATTTCTAGGATTAATATTATCTTGGCAATACTTTTGTAAATTTCATCTCTTTCAAGCTTAGCCATTAATGAAGAACCTAACATGCCGTCCAGAATCTAACCGTTCCACTGTCTCTTTCCAAGTTAAAAATCAGCATGCAGCAATAGCAAAAAGCAACTGGGGCACATTAACAGAAACAGGGTAAGAAAACGGAACACAGATGTCAAGTTTTCAACAGGTCGTAGTACACCATCCACAGCTGGAACTAGTACAAAAGCAACACACATGTGGTGATAATGTAGCATTTCATGGAATGATAAGGGCAATAAAAGCAGCTTAAAGTGTGAACCCTTGAACTATAAGACACCTTTTTTCAAATTCCAAGAAGACCACTTGGGACTGTACAATAATAATCCATTCAGGCTTTTTCTGTTTGAGGAAAATAAAAACAGAGGCATCTCAAAAAAATTTGGGGGGTGGGGCAGCAGGAGGTCAGATGCACTCATTCATTGTTCCATAACCATTCCCTGTCAAGTCACATGTGATCCAAACAGAGGCTGCATTGGTCCCTTGCCAGCTTGTCCAGCAGAAGAGGGCCACAAAAAGGCCAGCACTGGCTGAACATTCCAAAAATTATAGATTTCTCCTATGTCACAGGATAGTTTATTATGGTATCATATAGCAATATGAGATGAGCTGCAGTGAGCCTTGCACTTGTGAGTTCCCCCTCACCTCTCCTACTCTAGCACAAGGAGAGTGGAAGTTTCCACTTCCATTTTAGATTAACCAGTGTGTCATCTGAACCCTTAATTGTGGTTAATCTTAACTATGGTTTGTTCCTGATAGGGCTGAGTATAAACCATAACTATGTTTGGTTCAATATATTTTTTATTCATTTTATTTAAGGCTGCAATCCTATGCACACTTACCTGGGAGTAAGTTCCATTGAACTCACTTGGGCTTATACTTTAAAGCATTTTTACCCTGCTTTTCAGCCAGAAAAGGTTCCCCACTTTCCAGACCAATAAATGCTTACAATCTAAAAGACACAATGCAAAAAGAAAAGGCGATGGTGGAGGGGAGGGGAAAGAGGATGAAAAAAAGCAAACATAGGCACCCATTTGTAAAATTACACTTTACATATCATTTCTCTTTTACTGTAAGCCATCCTTAGAACTTTTGTTAATATAAATGTCTTAAAT
Organism: Shinisaurus crocodilurus; assembly: GCA_021292165.1. Lineage (NCBI taxonomy): Eukaryota > Metazoa > Chordata > Lepidosauria > Squamata > Shinisauridae > Shinisaurus > Shinisaurus crocodilurus. The sequence continues at coordinate 258,089,429 of CM037878.1, read as the reverse complement.
AAATAATTTCCTAGATAAGCACTGGTTTTAATAGGCAAAAATATAACTAGCAAATTTAACTCAGCACTAGTTCTTAAGAACAAGTACATATTCAGCATCACTTAAGATTGGCTATGCCTTTAGTGTTACTAGATCCTGAGCACATGCTCTTGTTTTTTAAACTTAAAATTGACAGATTACAGGAATTCTAGTTTAAAAAAATAGAAGACACAAGACTGAAGGCAGCTGACCTCTAACCTTACATATATAAAAGACACAAAAAGCCCAGAATGGAAAACATGAAGACTCTTCCTTCCCCATTAATCTAATTTCATGTATGTCCTTCTCTCATTACAATAATCTTTGTCCTTAAGTGAATACCTTTGATAGAATATTGTAAAAACATACAATAACCCTTACCTAAAGGGATTTCCCTTTCATTCTCCTACCTCATTCATCCCTCCATCCTACAACTCAACATTGCCTGCCCTGAACACATACTCTCTTCCGATACATTTTTAGTCTTATTGGTTAATGCTTAATGGGTAATGGAATATGGCAGTAAACCCACAAAGCAGTCAAAAGATGGAGCAGGGGTTCTTAGAGGGATATATGCAAGGCTAGGAAGGAGGCAGATCTTGGGTAGCAGAAATGACCCTTGTGAGATCTGCAAGGTGCAAAAAAATGGCAGCACGGGCTTGTGGAGAATGAATTCAAGATTAGCAGGTAGCCACCACAGGCACAGGGAAGACTAACTCCTAGCAGGGCAGTCAGCTGTAATAGTATAGTTTTGAATATGTCCCTGGAGTCCTTCATGGAAATGTACCTGATGCTAAGATATCAAGCTAAACCTGGTGTCTAGAAAGCTTGAAATTAATCCTAGAAGAATTCTTGAACTTCTGTATTTCTCAAGCAAGAGAGAATCTTTCACTCATGTAGCCTCGTTGAAGCTATGACCCAGGTTGTATTTCAGCAATTCTGGCTCTACACCTGCCTCAACACATAATGCCCAGGAAGGAAATCTATTCCAAACATGGCAGAAGAATATTGGTAGAACAGACAACTCACTATTATTTTGCTTTCAGTCAGGTTGTCTAGAATGCAGAAAACCCTCCAAATATTAGCTTCACATAACTGCAATACTTTTGAGAGTGGTTCATCTGTTAGTAAGCAAAAAATTTGAAACAAACACTGCAGCAACAACAAAACAGTTCCTCCGTAATAGTTTCTCATATATTACCTTTTCGGTGTCAGTTTTGAAACCTTAATATATTAACATGGAGAGAATAACTCTGCATGGAGAGAACTGCTGTCTGCAACTATATTCAATGCCGTCTCATTCGGTAAGTTGTCATGGTGAACTTCAGGAGATGAGACAGTACACTGTCTTATGTAAGCACAATGGTTGTCAACCAGGGTGATTTTTCTAATCCTTTGCTTTATTAACAGTGCTATAAGTGGTCAAGGGAGGAAGGTATATCTTAATAAGAATCAATTTTTATGTCTAAATAATTCAAGTATTTCATTTAATGCAGCTAATATTTTGTTTCCTGCAAGTATGTGACACAATACCAGGGAAAAATCTTAGCTATGGTGATTTTATTAGAAAGATGCACAGCTGTTAATGTTTCAGTCAATACATTTTGTCTTGTTGTAATCTTCTGTTTGCACGCAAGGTGGAGCTGCAAGTTCACAAAACACAACTGTTCTTAGCCAATTGCATAGCAGAGCAATGCTAAATCTCTCAAATGGAACACTTTACAAATAAGCAGGACATTCTATGAAAATATCCTCCCATACATATGTATCTGAGAATCATAAACCAAGAATTCCAGGCCTTTTAACATCTACATATACAATAAGAAAAAACAGAGAAGGACAAGGAAACTCGGCCATGAAACTCACTGGGTGACTTTGGGCTAGTCACTGACTCTCAGCCTAACCTACCTCACAGGGTTGTTGTGAGGGTAAAATGGAGAGGAGGAGGAGGAGGAGGAGGAGGTAAGCCGCCTTGGGTTCCTTTTAGGAAAAAAGGTGGGGCATAAATATAATAAATAAATAAATAAGGAGTCAGGGAAAGAAGAAATGCCTTATTAGCAAATTTTGTTTTTAAAAGTGGTTGAAACTGGAAGCATTTCACTGCCAAGGAATGACAACTAGCTTTCTCACCGAGGATACACATCCCTGTCAACAATATGGATGCTGCTGCAAAATACTGAAGGATGCAATCCTATGCATGTTTAGGCAGAAAAAAAGGCCTACAACTCCCAGCATGCCCCAGCCAGTTCCCAGCCACTTCCCTCGAGTAGTGAAGCCTGAAGGCCCAAACACTTGGATGGGAGGGGGAGTTTGAGAGTTTTAAGTTACCCAATAGAAGTTAAGAATTAGATATCCTATTCAAGGTCACATGATTATAACCTTCAATTCCTGGGAAGGCTGTGCTGGCTGGGGCATGCTGGAAGTTGTAGGCCTTTTTTCTGTCTAAACATGCATAGGATTGCACCTTAAACTAGTTGGCTTTTACTATCAAACAATGTACTAACAGATTTTAGCATGAGGACACATATGTTGCCAACTGTGAGATGATGGTCAGAGTTTGCAACTGTCAACAGGACCAAATGCAAGCAAACTGCACAAACCAATACAGAAGCCTACTGTGGCATTTCTGCTTCCATTCCGTGTTCCAATACAGCATAATAATGCCTGCTTGATCTAGACTCCTGCTGTTTGTGTCTATATTGAGTATGACTACATTGTATCACACTGAGACGGCAAAGTACACAATGCATATGCAATGTCTTTCACACAAGGGTGCACAATCTCAATTACTAGAGGATTCCTTTTACATTTTTATTAATTTGAAAAGGCTGTATTAGTATGTTCACCACATATAAGCATTTCTTTCAATTTAACCCATGCTATGATTACTGCCTCTATCTTTCTCCAGCCCAGAAAATGCTCTTTTTCTTTCTCTTCGCAAAATAAGAGGCCTCTCTAAACCTATTTTCTCTCTTCACCAAAGAGGATATGCTCTCTTCTATGTGCACACCCACCTCTATTTCCCTCACTCTTTATTGGTTTCTCCAACCCAATGCTTTTCCTGCAGCCCCAGGACCGCCGACAAGTAGGTAGACGGACCTGGAAGCTTGCCTGCCCATTAAACATCAAGGATTCCAGATGCTATGTGGCTATGACCCTCCATGTCAAGCTGACGTGGTTTGTGGCTATCCCTCTTATTGGCAGTAGCTACACATATAATCAGGACTGGTGGGTGGGTGAGAACAGAAGAGGAGGACCAAGCAAGCAAGTGCCTCTCTCAGCACACACAGATGGCTGCAAGGAGCACAAGCTGCTTCTGCTGCTTTAGCCAACCCAACCTTCCTTCTCTCTCAGCGGCCTTACTTGCATTTCTTCTTAAACAAATCAAGATCTAGTGCTAAAAGGGCGCGGGAGACAGTGAGCGGTGTGATAGACAGTCTCAATTCTGACTTTTAAGTACTTTGGCTGGGGGAGATGGGACTAAAGGCAGAATCCTATGCATGTTTAGACAGGAAAAAAAAGTCCTACAACTCCCAGCATTCCCTAGCCAGCATGGCTAGCTGGGGAATGCTGGGAGCTGTAGGACTTTTTTCTGTCTAAACATGCATAGGATTGCTCCCTAAGAGGGAGATTAGCTGTATAGAGAACTGCTAAGTGTGTATGCGTACATGTGTGTGCGGGGGGAACCCACCTTTTCCCAATATGTCTCATTCTGTTCCAGCCCAGCAAGGGAAGAGAAAGAGAATGTGAGGCAGCTGGGAGCAGATCAGTGGACAATGCTAGAGCAGAGTGGGGCTGATTAATCTCTGTATGCCGGTGAATGAGAGGTGTGTGGAGCACTGGAGAGAAGTCTGTCCGTGAGGCTTCAGTCGAAGGGGTGGATGACGAAGTTCCTGTAGTACATCATGTGCATGTTTGTATGTATGAGAGAGATTTTAAGATCACTGCATTTTTACTCAGAAGCTGCATTATCCTTGGATACCAGTTGTAACACTTGAGGACAGGCAAATAAATTATAAGCATGATTTTGTATTATTTTACAATTTTATCCCACCCTTCCTCCAGGGGACTCAATACATCTTACAAGGTTCTTCGCCTCCCTCCACTTTATCTTCACAGCAGCCTATGAAGAAACCGTTATTACCTGAGGGAAAAGTTAAATGTGTTAATGTGTTCTGTTTTGAAACAAGGAAGGAGAAGTGAAGGGTTAATTGTAAAGTGAGGAGAAAAACTTGTATCTTTTAGTGGTGACTTGGGCCAGAGAAACATCACAATGTTTAAAGGTTGTTGGTTAAGCTGCCATTTTGAAGTTTATTATAAACAGGGAACTGGCTATATGAAGTGGGGTTTTTGCCTTGAATACTGATGGATGGAATCAAAAGGCAGTAAATTTCAACTAGTTGAATTGGGAACATTCCATCTTTTGTCTGCTGGTCCTCTGCAAGAGACTAGTGTGTATGTGATATGTGTGTAATTCTACCCACTAAAGAACTGGTTGGCTGGAGGCTCCTGGCTGGGGTGTGTATAAAGAGAGGTTCAGCACTGGGAGAATCCATCAGAGCTGAGAGGAAGAAGGCAGGAGAGAGTCAGAACGGACTTGAGGAATGGCTCAAGGAAGTTGGAAGAAGTCTGAAGAAATCTTAACAGAAGCAGAGGGCAGAGAGAAGACTGCAAGCAGAGGCTGTGATTGGGAAAGCTTGGAAAAGACTGTGAGGAAAGAGAGGGAACCTTCTGAAGCAGCCTTCAAGGAAGAGCTGTGACCAATGTAATAGCAGGAGGCGGTGAAAGCAGTTGCTGGACCAGAATGGAGACTGAAGCAGGGCATAACAGTGTTTAGCGACAAACCAAAAAGCTCTTGGAAGGTGGCTGGATTTTTCCTCACTTGGAATGCTCCCACTGGCCTGGCTTAAAATTTCCAGGAAGAGGCTTAAAATTTCCAGGAAGCTGGAATTTTAAGCCTCTTGGAAGGTGGCTGGATAAAATAACAATTGTGTAAAATTACAATTACGCAATGGCCAAATAGACTTTGGACTCCAAAGTCTATTTGGCCATTATGTAATTGTAATTTTTTGGTCTGATTTCCAGGAAGCTCCAAATCCACCTCTTGGAAGCTGGCTGGATTTTTCCTCATTTGGAATGCTCTCACTGGCCTGGTCTAAAAATTCAACCAGAGCAACATGAACATTTCTTGGAGGGATGTCACGTCAGCAATTTTAAATTAATCACTATGCTAAACCAAGAAGATATGGTTTTCCCACATTTGAATGCTCACTGTTTTTTTTACAGAAACATTCTGAGCCAGTTCAAATGTTATCCTGCTGCCCATGTGGAGGCCACCAAAAGCTCTCTACAAGGTAACACTCCATACAGCTGCTGTCTTACATTGATGTAAAACTGCATACCACCACTAATCCACAACCATCTCCTGGTGCCAGCCAGGGCTTTTACCATACTGACCAGCATGCCTGGAACAGCCTTACCTCTCTATTTGTCAAACCATTTGTCTCTTCTCCTCAAATCCCTTCTCAAACTCTGTTATCTTCTTCTTTCGCTTTTCTAAACCACTTTTCTACCACTTGTCTACAACTGTACTGCATCCTGACCCTCCCCTCTTTACTGTCATATTTCCAGAGTCTGCATCGCAGGTTTAAGCATCCAAGAGTTCCAAGGTAGTCAGCACAAACAGGGATCAGGCAAAAGGCAAGGTCTCAACAGTCCAGGTCTCTGGCAACAAGGTTCCAAGGCAACACAGCAGACAAGGGGCAGGTAGGATTTGGTATGAGCCCAGCATCAGAGTCCAGTCCAGGTAACAGGCACAAGTTCCCAAGGCAACACAGCAGCCAGAAGAGAGTCAGAATTCAGTCCAGAAGTACTGGTCAACACTGTTTCCAGAAACTCTCACAGCCTTACACTGCTGTTTTTATGCAGAGGCTGTCAGAGTCTCACCCGCACTTCAGCTGTGAGCTGCTAGTGACTGCAGCTGAAAAGGTCCTCCTTGCAAAGGTCCTCCTCCTATGTGTAAACTAATGAGAATTCTCTGGCTCAGTCTAGCACTCCTTCTGAGTTCCTATCTTTTCAGGTGGTGTCTCTCCTGAGGGCTTGGGGGTTTCTGTGCCTCCACCTGTAAGGCAGAGTCCTTATCCTCCAACACGTGATGCCATCATGGTTATGATCTTCCTGATCTACTGGCAGGTCCTAGGCATTGCACGTGGTTCCTGTTCCCCCAGCTCTTCTAATAACTGGTGTTTATTAAGTTTCTATCTGTCCCTCTTGTCTAAAGTTCTCAAAGAAACTGACATTTATAAAAAAATATCAGAGTTAAATAAAATTACAAAATAAACTGTAAACTTTAACAACTCTTTAAAATATGTTTGTCGATCGAATATAAAATGCAACTACTTCAACCAATAAAAGGCCAGCAAAATCAATTAAAACTGGCACCAAAAACTTTGTTGTAATAGAGTCTGTGCATAGCTTTATTTATAAGTCCCCACCCCCGGCTGCCCCCTAAAAAAGAATTAGCTAGGTAGTGATTTTAGAAAGGTTTATTTTGCAGATTTTCAATACATGCCTATTGTTTTGATGGATTTAAAGCAAAGCACTTCCTGGGAAACTCAAGTATCAGCTGAACTATGAAGCTCACTGGAGGCCTTAGGCAAGTCTCTGTCTCAGCCTAATTTCCCCTTTCAAGGTTGCAGCTAGGCCAAATCATTGCTCTGAGATACTTAGACCAGTGTTCTCCAACCTTGGGTCCCCAGATGTTTTTGGCCTACAACTCCCAGCATGCCCCAGCCAGCGTACGTTGGCTGGGGCATGCTGGGAGTTGTAGGCCAAAAACATCTGGGGACCCAAGGTTGGAGAGCACTGACTTAGACAAACAGTGTCATACTTCTATAAAATGCTGTCTTGTGATGTTATAACAGACATACTCTGTTTAAATTGTGGCTCAGAGATGGTCAAATATCATAGATACAACCTAAAAGCCTAAACAAGCTGAGCACCTCTAAATGAAAACATTAGGTAAATTGGGTTTATCGTTTATTTGCATATCCATAAAGCTAGATTTATTGCTCTAATCATTAGCAATTTGATTATATGCATCCGGTCGTATCCAGTATCCTGCTGTACGGTTGTCTTCAGAATGCCTTTAATAGTCAGCTGATTCTTCTTTAAAAAATTTTTTATTGCATTCAATTAAAAATATTACAAATATAATTTTACAACAGTTCATTATGACCTTTATAGTAAAATTTTAAAAATTCAAAAATGCAGTACGGTGATGCAGTCAATCAGAATCATCCATCATTTTCTTTATAAGTGGTATAGGGAAACTCATTAATCCTAAAACAGGTTAGTCTTTTGAGCAGTACTTAGGCCAGTTCACTGGTAACTGTCAGGCCTAGCCCCAGTGCCACTGTGGGCCATATGGCTTTTGAGCCAGAATCTGATTCAGACTTGGAGCAGGATGACAGGAAACCCAGTTCAGTTGTAAGAAGCTCAGGGCCTGGGAGTTTAGTTCTGCCTAGCTTCCCATCTGACTGCAGGTCCGAAGGAGGAGGATACTCCCTATCAAGCAAGTCTGAGAGAGGTGGCTTTGAAGGAAGCTTCTGATTTACAGCCTGGCAATGTGAGAATCATGCAGGAGGAAGACTCTGTAGGGGAGCGGGACTCATAGGCGTCATCCAGGTTACAGCACCAACTGAAAAGGATGAACAGAGTAATGCAATGCTCATTTATGGGGCAGATTCCCCTTCAGCAGCCCCTCCCATGTATTTAAGCCAGTGCTCAGGCTGAGAACAATGTAGCCTTAATTGCTCAGAATACTTTCTTGCCTGGACTTATCGTGAATCTTGAACTCTTGCCTGACTTGAATATAGTATTGTGCCTTGGATATAGTATGGCTGGCTAGGGCATGCTGGGTTTTAGGACTTTTTCTGTCTACACATGCATAGGATTGTGTCCTAAGACTCTGACTTACATTTTATTGCTGAGACTCTGACTCTGTATGAATTCTAGCCTTGGGACTGTCTCTTGAACAAAGCAATGTGCCAATAGCCTCTGCCTAGCCTATTTGATTTATTGGGGATTATAATCACAGTAAACTCTGCCATGAGCTCTGGAAAGCTCATCTATGTAACCTGATCTACCGCAACACAGAGCTTCATTGGAATCTGTGATCTGTGTTGATTTGCCAGGGAGTATCAGAAAGCTGACCCTGAAAGTAACATTTATCCTAGCAAGTCCCTTCATAGTGAGCTATGTGATTGTGGTAGGTGTTGTCTATCTTTATTCTGGTTCAAGTATAATGTTATGAATCCAAGCCATATAGCATATAAATTTTCTGTGTTTTGATTGTTTCTTAATGCTCTGACTTGCTTTGTTAGTTTTTCCATCACTGCAAGTGCCCAAAGTCTATTTGGCCATTGTGTAATTGTAATTTTTTGGTCTGATTTCCAGGAAGCTGCAAATTTTAAGCCTGGCCACTATCCAGAAAAAGATAAATAAGTCTTCCTGATTCTTGATGACATGGAAAATCAAAGTCTGTAGAACATGGGTCCCCAACCTTTTTGGACCCATGGGCACATTTTGGAATTTGAGAAACTGCTGTGGACACTGCCACAAAATGCCTAATCAGTGGATCACCACTTTGGTGTCTACCAGTCACATCTATGGATTTTAGGTGGCATCTTATTCAGCAGAAACCTTTGTTTCATGTCTATTGGACACAGCAATGTCTCTTTATAAGGGATTGTCTAATTCAGCTAATTTCTGGCAGTGCAATACAGCTAATGTTTCTTTTAAACATATGTTTTGACAATGCCCATTAATTGCTTCTTTTGTGGAGGAGGTTATTACACAGATAAATTTTGTACTGGAACAGTCTTTAATGTTCACTGATGTAAAGATTCTTTTAAATTATTTACCTGCTTCATGGAAATTAACAAATGGGAGGAAAAATAGATTCTCTGTGCCTGTTTGACAGCTAAAAGACTGATATTACAAAATTAGAAGGATACACACTGTAACGCAATGGATTGAGGACCTTACAATGCTTTTGATATATGAATGATTGGTATATAGATGCCAACTTCAAATGGATACTTATTTGTATATTTAGTCTGGTTTTGTTGAAGCCTATGTATAATTGCTAGGACGTTGTATGCATTCAACGTTGTATGCGTTGTAAAGCTGTCCAGCAGCACGTCTGGACAGAGGCCCAGAGCCAGAGGTGCAGTGCCTGTCTGGCAGAACATAAAATATCCTTGAGTCCTTCTTGTAAGGAGGAAACATGACCTAGACTGGGGCCCTGATGACTAGCCAAGAAGGGATGTGGCATCAGCATCCCCTGTAAAGTTGTTCCATTGGGCCTAGTCCTTGCTGAGACAACACATTTCTTACTGTGCTCTCTGCTGGACAGCTCCCCTGCTAGCCTAACTTTTCTGTTCCTGAGACCACAGAACTGCTCCTGATAAGGCAGAAATTGGCCTTCATGGCAGGAATGGAACACTTACTGACATCCACCAAACAGCCCATATAGTTAGGAACAGACTTCAACTTGCCTCAAACTTCAGTTAGGTCAAGATATTGACCAAAAAGGTAGGCTTACAACAAGGAGCTGTTGATCAGCAGTCCTTGGGTATGAATGAGTCCATCAACCAGCTCCACATCCCCCTAAAACTAGCACTGCTTAGTCCACATTTTTCCAGCTTGCCAAGAAGAATATCATGTGAGACATTACTGAAAGCCTTCCTCAAATCAAGATATACTACATCCACAGTATTCCCCTGATCTACCAGGCTAGTACAGTCATGCCTTGGATTGAGAGCATAATTCGTTCCGGAAACGTGCTTGTAATCCAAAACACTCTTATATCAAAACAAAATCCCCCCAAAAAAATTTGTACAGAGATTTTTAATTTAAGCCGTACTACAATACTTGTATTGCAAGACATCGCTTGTATATCAAGTAAAAAAAAATTAAATAAATATTTAAAAATTTGCTTGTCTTGCAAAACGCTCTCAAACCAAGTTACTTGCAATCCAAGGTATTATTGTAATTCTATTTTTAAAAAAGGAGAAAAGGTTAGTCTGGCTTGACTTGTTCATGAGAAACCCATCCTCTTTGTTATCATAACACATTTTTTCTAAATGCTCATGAACTGCTTAATGAGTTATTCTAGAACCTTCCCAGGTATTGACATCAAGCTGACTGATGGGTAGCTGCCATCCACCTTGCTGCTTGGTTTTGTTTTTCTCTATAATTTGTGTTACCTAAATTTGTTTTGTTTCTTCGCATGAAACCAAAAGGCGCAGCAATTGGGTACTCTCTTGCTACAGTGTTAAACTGCAGTATCTTGACAAATAGCTGTTTCCATGGAGATGGCAAATGAATATTACCCATGTTGCAATGAGCTTCTGATTTCATCTTGAACCATTAGCTGTCAAGCCACAGTTCATTCATTATTCATTTGCAGTAAGGAAATGGCTGAACCTAGAACACCGCAGCAGATTAAAATCTGTTCGCACAGGCTGGGGTGGGTGGGGGAACCCAAGATTCACTGGGTCCAAGTACTCTCTCTTTTTAAAGATTTTTCTAAGTCTCTCACAGATCATTCTGCTTAATGAGTGCACCCAAGCAAGTTAAACTGATCTGCCTGAAAACACAGGCTGTTTGTAAAATAACATGTTTTTAAAGGTCACTGTTTTTACACCACAATTAACATCAGATGCATTTTAAAAGCTTAGGGGTTGGGCACAGTAAAGGAACATAATATATTTCTCACCTGTGAAATATATTCTAAGTCAAGGTTATAAGTGTGTTTCTTTGCTTTGAGCTGCTATTTCCAGTATAAATTATTTACAGAACAGAACGGTTCATCTAACATGTGGCTTCAATGTGCTGCAGGTTTAGGAACAGTAGCAATAAAACACGTATTCAAATTTAAGCTGTCTTGAAGAATTACTGAAAATTGAAACGAATACATCCATGGTTTGGTTGTTTTTTAAAAGCATAAACCCCCTTTTGATTCTCTTCTGCCAAGAGAATAACTTCACTTCAGTCTTTCAAAACAGCCGTCAGAATACTGGATTTCATCTTCTAAAATAATTTTGTTTCCAGTAAAACAATTCAGCAGTGTGTGTGTGTGTGTGTGTGTGTTGTGTAACCTTGACTAAAATGACATTTTAATTTACTAGAAAAAAATGTTCAATATTTTTCCATATTTCTGCAGATTTACACATCTAAACTAATATCATCTTTTGTGAGCCACCGTTCCCCCAGAAGCTTTGACATCACCAAGGGGAACAGCAGGAACCCAAAGTGCTTTGCACATGATTTGATATATGAGAACCTATGTCTGATTTGTGAAAGATCTGACCTCATGCTTTAGTTCTGACACATGCACGCACACACCATCAACACCATTTAATCTAAATGAGATCATATTATGTACCTTCACTTGAATTATTGCCTATTAAGAACTCATCTGTGACATGCATAATTGGTTTAATGCTGAAGTGTAAGGTCGCTGTCAGGTAATGAGGAAATGAGCTATTACATAAGGCGACAACACAGTGGAGAATCGTCTCACTTCTGTCACCAACCCTCTACAGAAGCAGAATCATTTTGGTGGAGGTACTGAATTTGACTAAGGCTTCATACATTTTTAGTACTTTTGAGGGAAGTATTTGGGACTATTTACCTTTCTCTACATCATTGCTTTCCAACCTTGGGTACCCAGATGTTTTTGGCCTACAACTCCCAGCATGCCCCAGCCACCCAAGGTTGGAGAACACTGCTCTACATAAACTGGATACAGTTATTTATCCTTATTTATCATTTCTAATATATGTGAGGGTTCAATGACATGTTGAGCGATCTGAATTGATACAAGCATTTTCATTTTTAAAAAGTAATGCATAAAAAGTAAAGACTTTTGTTGGAACCTTACAACTTATTGTCACAGAAGAGACCTTCTTAGTGGTCTCTGTGCATCGCACATATAGGTTTGTACCTGTGCAGAGCTGCATTCGAGAAGCTATCAGAGCTAAGATTTCAGACAGGAATTCCACCCCGTCCATACTACATGCTCCACCCTCTGTTTCTGTTCAACTGCCAGAGCAAGAGCAGAACTGAGAACTTTCTGTCTCATCGTGCCTGAAGGGGAAGTGTTGAATGCATCTACTTACTTTATATTTTATTCTTTTTTCTTTCCCTTCTCTTGTCTTTCTCCCTTTACGTTTGGTGTGTTTTGTTTCTTTGTGCTTCATGCCTCTGGTGCTTCTCAACAGGCTTTTGGCCCTATCACTTTGAGGCCTCATTCAGGAAGTACATCAACTATGGAGCAAATTGCTGCCTATTGACAGGCATTTCCTTTGCCTGTTGTGTCTGGCAGAAGTGCACATTGTAGACACCTGCCCGCATCTTTTATTTATTTATTTTATTTATACCCTGCCTTTTTTCCTGCAAGGAGCCCAAGGCGGCTCACATAATCCTCCTCCTCCTCTCCATTTTATCCTCACAACAACCCTGTGAGGTAGGCTAGGCTGAGAGTCAGTGACTGGCCCAAAGTCACCCAGCGAGTTTGAGCGGGGACTAGAACCCGGATCTCTTGTGTCCCAGTCCAACAATCTCACCACTACACCACACTGGCTCTCTTCACCCAGGAAGTGAGGCAAAATTGCTCCTCCCACCGGAGGGTAGTCCTATAGGAACAGGTGTTGTAAGTGGCTGCTTCAGTGGCTAAACAAGCTCCTGGGACCCAAACAGTGCTACCATTTGCTCCAACTACCTCCTTTGATGTTGCTTTTGACTCAGGCAGATGAGACTCTGGTCTCCTGCATGACATGGTCAGCAGAATCCTCAGTACCAATGGTGTCTCTATCATCTGATCCGGCATTTCCTGCAACACCCTCCCCAGCGGTGCTGTCACTTCACTGACCCATCTCCTCCACTGACCCAGGTCAATCAATCCAGTTGTCTGGTTCGGTTGGTAAGAAGGCCAAAGCCATTGTCCGTCTTCTGCAGCTGGGCCAGCAGACCCAAACAAGGAAATGAAAAAACTGAATGCAACTGTGACTAGTGCTTCTTCTAAGGCCATGATCCATGATTGGGATGATTCTTCTTTGGTACCATTGGCTGGGACTTTGTTAGTATCGGTGCCTGATCCTATTCTGAACTCTTCTATCTCAGTGTTGCAGAAAATATGAAAGGCATTGGATCTCCTACTGCCAGATGACTGATTGGATCAACTTTGGAAGGGGAGATTTGTGAACTTTCACCTGCACCTCCTCTGTAGGATCATCGGTCTCAGCATTTGTCCTGCTACTGCTCTCCAAGTCTGTATTCTCCAGCTCATGCATGCTCCCCAGATTCCTGCAGAGGATCACCTGATACCTGTTCCTCTTGACATATTGATTCTACTCAGACAGACAAGAATGGGAATTGACTTGGTGACAGCCTGATCAGTACTGTTACTCCCAATTCCTTTGCACAGTTGGGATTGTGGTTGCCCTTGGAGACAGGACAGGGGTTCTTTCCAGTACTCCATGATATTTTGAATCTCATCCAGGCAGGGAATGGGATCATGCTCCACAGCAGCATCATTTCCCCCCTCACCCAAAGAGAGGCCTTCTCTATATGAGTTCATGGCCACATTCTTGAAGGCTCCTGTCACTGATCCTGTTCAAGTGATCAGCAGTCCTTCAACCATCACTATGGTGACTCCCACACTTTCTTCGGCACTGACCATGGCTGTGTTTCTTACTGGGATGTCCACTTAGTGATTGGTCTCTGTCACTTCCTTGCCAGCAGCTTTCCTCAGCTTCACAGTACCGATTCCTCTCGTACCTCTTCCCAGGTCCAAGTGCCTGCTCCGCAGTTTGCCTTGTTGATACCTACCTTGAGTGTGATACTCGGTGATAGCCTTCTATTGGTACCTGCAAGGGCAGGATTTCCTCTGATCAGTCCATCTACTCTGCCCCATCTGTCTTGGTTCCTACAAGGTCAGTCCTGGTCACTACTCTTGTTCTCCCAAACCTGTCCATGGTTCTGGTGTCACCTGAGATGGAAGGAGAGCAGTCTGATTTCTTTTAAACAGTCTTGATGTAGCTATCAGCTTTGTCACTAGACCAGTCTCCTGTATCACGTACTGAGAACAATCAACTGTATATGAAACGGGTACTCCATTTGACCAAGACTTTGAGTCTTGAAGTGAAGTGATACAACTGGTGCAGCTGCTGAAACATCCAGTTCTCAACTTTGTTCACTCAGAGGCAACAGCCATCAGTGCCCTTCCAGTGATGCCAGTACTGCTCCAGGTGGCTAGGAAGTCATAGTGATTGCCTCCAGCAATACCACTGCAGGGCACTATATAAACAAGCAAGGAGGCATCCACTTCAGGACACCCCTTCAGCTAACTCTGCAGATGTGGGACTGGTGTTTTGCATGCTGCATAGTGCTGATAGTCTCACATCTGGTGGGAAAGGACAATGCTCTAGCAGATCTTCTCAGTCATACACAAGCCAGCTCTCAAAAGTGGGTGTTAGCACTGACTTGTTCCCTCCCACTGAGAATCACTAGTGCATGTGGTTTTTCACCTGGGCAGCAGTGGAGTCTATCTCATTGGGAGATATGTTTCTGTACAGCTGGAATGGCCTGCTCCTGTACACGTTTCCACCCATCCCATTGAGCACCAGAGATACTGGGACAATCTGCAATGATTTTTCTAATTCCAGTGAATCCTGGCGGCACTCTGGTGGCTACATCAACCACCAGACATAGTACAGGGTTCTTACCTAGCTCTTCCAGACATCAGGACATTGTGACTCAGCATCAGGGCCAGGTGTGTCATCTAGACATCGACTCCCTTCGACTAACAGCCTGGTACCTGACTCTGACCCTAACCTGATTCTCTCACTGCCCCTGTAAAAGGTCATAAATGCTCCTCTGCAGAAGCCATCAACATGGCACTCATATGCCCTAAGGGGATACGTTTTTAGGACTATGCCTTTGACCCTATTATCTGCCCATTGTGTAACATGTTACAGTTTGTCATGAGGCTTTTTAAAAAAAAATCACATTAATCACAGAGTAAATCCTTGACTAATAAATGATGGAAATCCATTTGGCTTTGAGATCTGGACATTCATTGACTTTGAGATTTACTGGCAAATGTCAGAAATTTCCGACACTTTCCACAATATAACTGTACACTTATCCTCTTGCAAAGGGGATCACTCTATAGGAAGAAATAGGTGTGTGCAGGATATTCCATTACATCAACGAGAAATTAAGACAAACGATCAAATGCCTTTTGCGCTTTGGAGAAGAAATGGAAGGACTTGCAAAACTATTAAAATTATTTATGTTACTAATTCACCTAGCCTGTCAGGGGGGAAATGTCTATTGCATATTGCTGTTAGAATGTATTAGGCAGGAGATGTTGCCATAACATGCTTGTTGTAAATAGCATGTCAGCAACTAAGAGTTTCCCAGATTACCACCACCACCCCGACCAAGCAACTGCGGTGAAGTGCACAGAGGGGGGGGGGGGAATCAACCAAGTGTAGCTGACGGCACTCAGCAAAATCCCTGCAGAATACTGCTCAACAAGGGAGTCATAACAGCAAAGTGCATCCTGTCACTGGCAGACTTTGTCAGCTCTTCTACTACAGCAAGGCTAGATTTGCCAAAGCATCGCTTCTACAGACCTTTGCACCTAGGGTTTCTTGTTCAGAATACTGCTTTAAAGAACAGAAGAAAGGGAGCAACCTTTAA
Organism: Shinisaurus crocodilurus; assembly: GCA_021292165.1. Classification (NCBI taxonomy): domain Eukaryota; kingdom Metazoa; phylum Chordata; class Lepidosauria; order Squamata; family Shinisauridae; genus Shinisaurus; species Shinisaurus crocodilurus. The sequence goes on along the minus strand of CM037878.1, from coordinate 258,073,634 downwards.
AATGAAGGCAAATTTGAGTCCCACTTACACACACATATTTTGTGGTGCCATATATCAGCACTATCCTGTCAAATCAATAGAATATACAGTAATACCTTGGATTGCAAGTAACTTGGTCTGAGAGCGTTTTGCAAGACGAGCAATTTTATTTAATACATTTTGACTTGATAAATAAGTGACGTCTTGCAATACAAGTGTAGGGATGTAACCGCTCACCTCGAGCGGGCATAGCGGGCTGAAATTGGCCCCGCTCACGCCCACCAGAGACTCGCTTTGATATAAGAGTGTTTTGGATTACAAGCACAGTTACGGAATGAATTATGCTTGCAATCCAAGGTATTACTGTAAGAGTAATCGATTGCAGTGGGAGAGGTAAACTTGAAAGTGCTTAACTTGTGCTGGATCGCACTTGACTGCTAGCAGGCTAATCTATAAGGTTATATCCAAGAGGAGAAGCTGAGGTGTTGGAAAATTTTCCAACAAATTTAAGAAAGGAATTGAAAATGCTATTAAGGGAGAAGAAAGTAATTAAATTAAAGGATTGGGTGGAAAAGATGGGCTGTAAAGAGCATATCAGCGAAATGTTAGGAGAAAGGAAGATATCTTGGTTTAAGTGTATGCAACTAGAGCAATGAACAAGGAATTGGACAAGGAAAAATTAGGAATGTAGAGAGTATACAAGATTTGAAAAGATGATTATACAAAGGGAATCTACAGAAGGAAATATAGTTATAAAAGGTACAACAAGCAAAATTTATAAAATGTTGTTGGAAATTGAAGATCAACAAGATTATCTTAAATCTTTATGGGATTATGATTTGACGGGAAAGATAAGTAATCAGAGCTGGGGGAAGATATGGGATTTGCGTATTTTGAAAACTATGTCTGTAAGGATAAAGGAAAATTATTATAAACTGGCTTGGAGATGGTATTTAATACCAGTAGAATTAAATCAAATTGATAAGAAATACGTGGCGTTATGTTGGAGAGGATGTCAGGAAACTGGCACTTATGTTCATATGTCGTGGAGTTGTAAACATGTACAGAAATTTTGACAAATTGTATTCAAAGAGATAAATGAAATAAGTGGGGAATACTTAGAGGTATGTCCTAGCATAGCATTACTATCAATTTATGATAAGGTTTATTGTACTCACAATACTAAAGATTTAATTACAAACTTATTGACAGCAGCAAGGTTAATTATACCTAGAAAATGGAAAATGCAATGTGATTATCAAACAGAGGAATGGTATAAAGAGGTATGGGATATTGCTATTAATGATAAATTAACGTGTAGTATTAAAGTTAAAAGGGGATTATCGAATCGAAATGATTTTAAAGAAATATGGAAAGCACTTGTAGATTTTGTTTTATTAAGTGGGAAAGGCTGTACACCTTCACAAGAGTCATTACAATTTTGGAAGGCTGAATAGTTATGTAGTTTAGTTGGTCCCGGTGTGTGTGTGTGTGTGTGTGTGTGTGTGCACATTATTATTATTATTATTATTATTATTATTATTATTATTATTATTATTATTATTATTATGTTTTTTATGTGTTTGTTGTATAACTTGTATGTTTATGTATTTTGTAGCTTAAATTTAAATAATATTTTTTTAAAGAGAAGAAGCTTGGAGAATATAATTTTCTGACTGAAGTGAGTGATGAATGGCTTTCCTGGGGGCTCAAGACCGTGGAGAAGTAGTTTTACCTAAGGATGGATGAATCAGTCTATTTTCAGTCTGTGTCACTCTCACAAGTCTGTCCTGTCATGTTTCCACATTCATCTGCAATTTTATTTTATTTTTAGAAAGCCCACATTCAAATTCACTTTTAAATAATATTTCTAAACATATTCCCCCTCAAAATATGCATTTCTAAACACATTTTGATACATTTTTAAAGCCAAGAACTTCACTGGAATATTTGGGAAGCGCAAAAGCTGGTGGATAACTAAGTTCTAGCTCACACAGTAGTCTGGGAGGTGCAGTTATTACAGAGGAGATTCAGACATGCTGGCTCTCTGACATGTGTATTGTGAGATATGGATTTAATTGGCTTTATTCTGACACCTTGGTTGAAGAACCTATTTTGTTCTGAAAGGCTCAGCCTGAAAAACTGCCAGGAACACTGTTAAGGCACTGGAACTGCTGCAGAAACACAGGAGCCATAGAATATACTTGTTTCCTTCTTGGCTAAATTAAATAAGTTTTTCCCTTGCAACTCGGAAAACATACAAATGTCTGCCTGATTCCCATGCCACTGCCCAGCTGATTAAGCCACAAAGGTACCTTTGAAATGGCCAATCCAAAGCCATGGTGGGGAAAATGGTCCAATCTTGAAGCATCGAAACTTCCCAGACAGGTCAGACAAGTCAAGCACTACCTGAACACCCTTGATCACACATTTTCTTTGGAATATTGTGAATGCTACTCTGTACAGCCAGCTAGATGAAAAAATTGATCAAGAGACAAGGAATCTCCATGAGCCTTCTATTCAGTTGGCAGAACCAAAACACTATTTCCTCTGTTTTAACCTATCTTGGGTCCAGCCTCTAAGCCAGGGGTGAAATCTGGCCCTTCCAGGGTCCCAATACATCCCCTTCTCCTGGCCTCATCACCTTTCTCCCAACCACTGACCACTTGGTGGTTTCTCAGCTTTTGTGCAGTTTTTTTTTTTTTTTTGCCATTCTAAAAGGTTGAAATGCCTCTCCCTAAGGCTTAGTTACTGCCAGTCAAGAGCTTTAAGCTACAACATGCTTGTATTTTTTTGGTATTTTGGCCCCAACCCTGCTCTAAGTTACTGAACTCTTGGTTCACTTTATTTTGAACCCTACAATTGCCTTGGAGTTTGGGCTATCAATGTTCATTCTTTCTTCTTCAGCATCCCTCATGCTGCTGTGTCTTAGCTCTGGGAATAACCCAGGGTCTGTCTGACTCTTAATATCTATCCTCGTGACTTTTTCCTAGCACAATTCCCCACTCTGCTCTGGTGCCTACCCCATGTTTCCAGGGCCAGGGTCCCTTGCTTTCCTGCCTGGTTTGCCACAGATAGATCTGTTTGCCTTGTATATCCAGAGAGAAAGATCTACCTGCTGGCAAAGCATCTCACTGAGTCCAGAGATGGGTTCCATACATAACACAGCACAACCTGCTAGCTCCATTGAACCATGTTGGTATCTTTTAGGGGGCTGTGTGAGTTGTCGGTTCTGAGTTCAAAGGTGGAATTGGTCGAGCAGGGAACATAGGGCACTGTGAATGCCTTGGGCTGGATTCACAACCTTTGAATTTTATTGGAGACCCTAAGGAGAAGCCCCGTTGGATAGGCTTTCCATCCAAATAGGTTTTAACCAAAACTGTGGTGGCTCCAGGGTACTTAATAAGGGCTTCGTCTCTGTTAGGTCTCCCCATCATGACCCATCCAAAAGCCTTTCTTTTCAATGTCCATGGACAATGTGGTGCAACCCATTGTCAACAAGCCCAAGGTGGTATGAGGCCATTGCCTCATTTTTTAAAAAAATTGGACCTAAAGCTGAGGCACCCAAGGGTAGTTTGTGCCTACAGCATTTTTCTAATTTTTGTCAACCAACCAGGAAATGAAGTCCTCTGTGTTCCCCCTCCTCTGACGTCAGGTAATTATAGCCTCTCCTGTTCTATTTCCTTTCTTTCTATCCATTTCTATGCACTGCCTCTGCAAATCAACAGACAGTCATTCATAGTGCCATTAAATATGTTCAGACAAGGGTGTATGCCAGTTTTTGGCTGCCTACCACATCTGGACATTTTCAGTGCATAATCATTTAAAGTAATATATTTATGTTTTTCACTAATTCAGAGTACAGTTCCAGCTGTAGTTTCGATTGCTGTTCTTGTTCAAGGCCGCATCTTTTGTGCTTGAAAATGCAGAGTAACAGCAGAGCCTACAGCTTTCTGCAGAAGCTAGAAACAGGTTGCAGCTGGAAGGGAGTCAATGCCAAGATTTGGCCATATGAAGGGAAAATGGCTTCCTTTTACCTGGAGATGTCAGGGATCAAACCCAAGGCCTTCTGTGTGCAAAGCACGTTCTTTACCACTGAGCTAAGTCCCATCCCATAAGGAAAGAACCTACCCAGTGAAGTGGATTCTTCTGAGGGGCCACCCTATAAGACAGGGGTGCAGAACCCCAGTCTTGGGTGCCAAATCCAACCATCCTGGGGTCCCAGTCTGGCAGTCAGGGTTCCCCAAATTGCCATTTCCCCAACTGTGCCCCCTTTCCCTTCCCACTGATCAGCTGGTGGTTTCCTGGTATTTGTGCAGTTTTTTCCCCATTCTAAAATGCTGAAATGCCTCTCCTAAGGCTTAGTAGTTACAGGCAGTAAGAGCCTTAAGCTAAAAAACGCTGGTGTTTTGGCCTCACCCCTTTTGCCTTTGGCCCCACCCGACACTGGAATGTGACCCCCAAGAGTTTCTCCAAAATGGAATTTGGCCCTCAGGCTGAAAGAGGTTCTCCACCCCTGCTATAAGGTCACTCTGAGTTCATGGCTGAGCAGATATTTGGAAAATGGGAACTTCCTGGTTCATAGCCTTTACTACCTGCTGCAGCTTTTCTAGCCAATGTGGTGCAGCAGTGTAAGAATGCTAGACTAGGAGGAACAGGAACTTCATTCAAATCCCCAGTCAGCCACAAAGCTCACTAAGTAACCTTAGATCAGACACTTGGATCAGCTTAACCCACCTCACATGGTCATTGTGTAGATAAAATGTGGGGGGAAACCACGCACACCACCTTGAACTCCTTATAAATTGTAATAAATGAATTACAATTCAAATGTAGTGGTCCATTTTGAAGTGCAGACACTCATCATAACAGTCTCCCACAGCCATGCCTCCAAGAAGAGTCCAAAATGCAAACAGCTGTGTTGGTGTGTGTGTGTGTGAGAGAGAGAGAGAGAGAGAGAGAGAGAGAGAGAGAGAGGGAGAGAGGGAGATGTCTTTTGTTGGTCTTTTGTAAAGCTAATGGGTCTTAGTTACTCAATCAAGACCAAGCCACCCCGAAATACAAACTGGAAAATTACAACAGGGATAGTTCACAAGAATATATTGTTGCTGGGAAAATGCACGTCTTCCCCAGCTAATATGAAGACTGCAGCTAACCTCAGAGGGAACAAGGAAGACTTTCGTGGGTGGAAGATGACGTCCTTGTCCCTGCTACTCAAAAACTCCTTGTGCTCTGACCCTGTGAGCCCTGGCTTCACCACACCGCTGAATAAAATACATTCTGCCATAAGCCATTTCCTTTACATTGGAGATTTCAGTGGTAAGTCCTAAACATATGGGACCAAGCTGGAAGCCTGCAGTGTCAGTATGATTTCATTACTTTATTTAGTGGTGTGTGTGTGTGTGTGTGTGTGAAGAGTGAAAATGAACACACTCCATGGCCCTTCATTCTGTCACATCACCTCATGGTTTCCAGCATCTGCAGTGAGTTCATAAGAGGTGTAAAAAGACAGACGACCTGCTATTCATTTTCTTAGTGCAGTGCATTATATATATATATATATATATATATATATATATCAACCTCCCTTACCCTTTCCATTTCTCCCCTCCTTCCCACATCTCCTCATCAGAGTGACAGTTGGAAGCAACAGTTGCAACCAACCGTCAGCAACGACGACAGGTGTTCTTCCCACACATTCCTCTCCAGAAAAGATTTCCTAACTACTTCAGTACTGGGCAGTTTTCATAATGATTTATAAGTAGTGACTGCTAATGAGAGATGGTTATCTAGGTCTGAGTTTAATTTTGGCCTGATGAAGGCAGGGATTTGCATAACATAATGTATGCAAATACAGCACAGGATAAAATTAGGAGAGAAAAGGCACAAATGTTTGAAGGTGAGAGAAGATCTTATTTAACTTCATTTCCTAGCAGCCTTCTGGATTCTGCTTCTAGAATACAAAACTCAGGGCCATTTTTTTCAGATGCTATGAGCAGAGAGCGAGACCCAAACAACACTATTTATTTATTACATCTCTATTAACCACCCAATAGCTGAAGTTCTCTGGGCAGTTCAGAACAATTAAAGCCACAAAATACAACATAAAATACAGTATAAAAAATTAAAATGACAATATAAAATAGGAGAAAAAGCCGAAATAAAACCCAGCAGCAGTACAGAGATTTAAAATACAGTAAGAGATTTAAAACAAGAGACTAAAAGACTAACATTCCTGGGAAAATAAGAAAGTCTTCACCTGGTGAGCCTCTCTGGGAAGTTCATACCACAACCAGGGTGCCACAGCAGAAAATGTTCTTTTCTTAGTAGCCACCTGCCTCACTTCCTTTGGCATGGGCTCCTGGAGAATGACCGCTGATGATGATCTTAGGGTTCAGGCAGGTATATATGGGAGGAGGCGATCCTTCAGGTTACCTGGCCCCAAGACGTTTAGGGCTTTGTAAGTTAATACCAGCACTTTGAATTGGGCCAAGACATGGACTGGCAGCCAGTGCAGATGGTAAAGTACTGGCCTAATATGATCACGTTGGCCAGTCCGCGATAGCAATACGCAGAATTGCCTTTAATACGTAGAATGCAGCTATGTCAGTGCTTTTTCCTTACACAAAAGTAAGCACAGGGGACCTGATCTGGACCAGGACTCTAGTGAGGGGAGATTTATGGGGGCTTTAACCCTTTGTCTCCCACTGTGGTCCTGATTTGGTTTGGTGGGGGAGGGGGACATGCCTGCAATTGGCATAGGAAAAACACCTCCCATTGAAGAAAATTATCCCAATCATCATTAAGTTTTCTTTTTGTTCTCTAGTACTATTGATTCATGGATTACGGTATATTGGCTGGTGGGTGCAGTGATTCAAACAAAGCCCAGCAAAAATGGCAAGAAGCAATCTTTGCTCCGGCCAGCTGTCCCCCTCCCACTACACCCCAAACAGAGTAACCCATCCAATCATCCAGGAATGAATTCAACTATGTGAAAGTAGGCTTCCAATCTGCAGTTGTTCCAAAAATTCTTGAGGCTTAAAGAACTAGGACAAAGTCATCTTTCAGGTAGAACAGGTGTGTGCGCGTGTGTGTGCGCGCGCGTGTGTGTAGATGGTACTATTAGTAAGAGGAAATAGATATCTCTGGATTCATTGCATAACAGTTATTGATGAGAGTGGGAAATCACATTGTAGCCAATCGGATCCACCCACAATTGTAGGAGAATATTCAACATGGAAACAAAATGCAAGTGCTGCATAAAACTGGAAGGCACGCAGCCAACTGGGAAAGGCCAATCCAGTTGGTCCCTGATGTATATGCACCTGCCCCAGGAGTGCAGCTCTGCCTACAGGAGGGTTGCTGAAAGGGAGGGGGTCCACAACAGGAAATTCCTGCAAGCCAAGCAGATTGGAAAGGGAGAATGCAAAGAATGACTGGATTAGGCCGCAAAGAATCTCAAGCAGATATTAGAACAGGCACAGTATACTTTAATTCTCATATGCCATTTGTAACTATATTCTTATGAAGCACCTCATTTTCAAAGCAAAATACTGCTATTTATTAGAACAGCTCAGTCTGCTGCTACATACAAAAGCTTGAGACTGCAACCAAGACAAACCTTGAAGGATTTTTATTTTTTTAATTTTTTTGCCAACTAGCTAAAGCTTCAAAGTTTCCTACATCATATTGCCATCAATTTCATTGCACCACCAAGGGAAAACCATTATAGAACAACACTCAGCAGGAAAAAAAAGCCCGCTATGATGATAATTGGGACAGAAATTTGCTGGCATTTTCTTTTCAAAACTCCTCGTGGTTCCTGCAGTGCCAATTACTATGCAAAGAAAGTTTCAAGCGGCAATTACATGCGAGTGACATATCAAATGTCTGGTATTGAGGTCAAGCCATTGGTTCTTCTAGCCTCTCCTCCCCCAACCTGGTGCTCTCTAGATGGTGACCATGCTCACTGGGGATGATAGGAGTTGTAGTCCAATACAAGCACCAGATTGGAGAAGGTTGCTTTAGCCCTGTGCTATTTACTCTTACTGGCAGTGGCTGTCTCAAGACCTTGGACATCTTTTCCACCACCTGTTACCAGATTCTTTTGACTGGATTGAACCTCTACCACAGACTTAAACCCTTAAGCATGCTAGGCAGGGTGCACAGCTAGCAACCACACAGCAGTGCATGTACATGAAACATTTTGAACTCTAAAAAAAGCATTGTATAAATGCTAATTGATATTATTAATATATTATATAGTATTATATTATTTTATTATTGTCCCAATAACACACCCATGGTAACCTGTAACACAGCAGCACTGTGGGTTATGCCCCTTCTTGACCAAGCAAGTGCCAGCATAACAAACCTCTGGTTCTTACATAAGGAAGCATCTCCACTGCTAGAACTCGGACAAAGTCATGGACACCATAAATTTGGACTTGTTACTCCTCTTTTGCTGTATGTTTGCTCTTGAACCTTACTAAGAGGCAACTGATATCATTGAATAATGAACTGAAATTATAAAATGTGGAACACACATAAAACATATGTCCCAGTAGCTACCGAGTACCAGGAAATGCTCCAAAAGAAGACAAATGACAGAAGAAGGAGGAGGAGGAGGTGGAGGAGGAGGACAGACCAGAAATTAGCGTAACATAACACAATACACTTGTCTGCAAATAATGAAGGTGTGTCAATGGCAGTCTTTACATATTTTATTCTGAGCAAATTGATCAGCTCAAGGCCTGTACCTTAGCAAGCCAGAGGTTGTGTATTTCATGTCCCACTTACCTTCATTATCACTGACTATCTAGGACAGCATGGTGCCCTCCAGTTTTGGATTTCAACACCCATCAGCCCCAGTCAGCATAGCTAATGATCAGGAATCCTGGGAGTTGTGGTCCAAAAAATCTGGAGGGAACCAGGCTGGGGAAGGTTGATCTAGGATGATGACTAGGCTTCCTGCAGCTTTTTTTTTTTTTTTTTTTTGGCCTAGACAGACAAATGCAACATTTGTTTTGGCATTGCTCTGTATTATAGACAGTTGTCAATTGTTATCACACTATGTTTGAACTTCTGAACTCAGGGCAATGCTGATATGATTTTTTTTAAAGCTTTGTGTCTGTGCATCATTAGACGAATTAATATCTTCATGCACCCTTCCAATAATAAATGCCTTTGATAAATTCATAAAGTGTTAAGAAAAATTACAGTAGTGTAATAAAGAGAACAAGGATAAGGAAACATGCATCAAATTACACTCCTTTCCTCTCACCAGAAAATGATTGTTCAGATGCACAACTAACTTTTGCAAAAAAAACAAAAAACCACATTATGTAAATCTTAAAAAGAGAATGAAAAGTCATTCAATATTTTTATATAACAAAATGTAAAAATGTCTGCAGTAGCCTTGCAGAGCTGGATACTGCTGTTAGACAGCAAATTCCCTAGTGGGGAGCATCATTTGGCATGGTGTTCCTTAGAAGAAAAAGGCTGTTATTTGAGAATTTTATGCACTACCTGTTTATTACCTGTAATTGTTTCTCTCTGACAATTCCATCCTGCTAATACTACAATTTGGAAGACAACTAACAACCCCAGAAGAGATATTCTTTACTGAGGAAGCAAAGTATTTTTCCTATTTTCTCTGTTTGTCAAACAAGCAGCTCTTTCACAATGATGTGCAAAGGTAGATGAACACTTGTAAAAATGATCATCTCCTTGCAGGGAAGTGATGTGCTTTTAGAAACACAATGGACAAATGACCATTTTAAAACTATGGCTTGTTGGTAAAGACCACTTTCTCACTTTCACCAAGCTGCATGTGATTATAGTGCTATCCATACTACCAGGTGGGTATGAATATCACAACCACATAGGTATACCAATTCATAAGAACACTTGAGCTGCAGAAAGAATGAGAACTAGTATAGAACTCGGGTCTCCCGAGTCCCAGCCCAACACTCTCACCACTATGCCACACTGGCTCTCACCTCAAGAAAGTTTAGGGCTTCAAATTATACCCTATTGGACAATGGATAAGGGGAACAGTTGGCAGTTACTTTTATATGCATCATCTTGACAAAACAGAGGCAGTGTGGCCATGCTGGCTGAAGATGATGGAAGTTGTAGTTCAATGCATCTGGAGTGTAGTCCAACACTTCCCTAGGTTGGGGAAGGCTGGGGTTAAAGTGTCAGAGTAGGACTGGGGACATCTGGATCTGAATCCCCCACTCAGCCATGAAGCTCAGTGGGTAAATTTGGGGCAGTGATCACCTATCAGATAAACCTACCTTATAGGTCAGTGATGGCGAACCTATGGCACGGGTGCCACAGCTGGCACGCAGGGACCTCTCTGTGGGCACTCGAGCCATTGGTCACCAGATCATGAAAAGACTGTCCCCTTCTGCAAAACACGAATGATTTTGTTCTTTCTCACAGTATGGAACAGAATTTTATTCTAGAATTCCTGTTATAGAATTCTTTTCTACATTGTTATCACATTTAAAAGATTTTGAAGAATGATGCACAGAGCACCCTAACAGAGCACCCTAACAGTTGACCTGAGTGCTGCATGTGTTGCTCTCAAACTAACGGAGTATGAGCCAAGGTTTGACAAATTATCAGCATGCATGCAATAGCAAAAATCACATTAATTGTGCAAAAGCATGCCCAATGCAAACTTTTACCTAATGCAGTGTTTGCAGTCCAAGACATAAAGTGTTTAAAATGTGTTAAGCACGTTTCGTTTTCTTGTTTATCTTGCTCATCCTAGTACAGGTTGACTTTTACTTTTACTAATCTGACACCTGTAGAAGCAGAGAAAGGACCCAGGGTAAAGCTTGCCCCATACAATTTTAGTCTGGCATATAATCATATTACAAGTTGAGAATCCCTTATCCAAAAATACATGTGCCTAATTATTTAAAAAGTTTGTATAAATTCCCTTCAGGCTATGTGTACAATGTAGTACTATAATAATTTTTTTAGTTGATTTTTTTCCCAACAAAAAACTGTTTGCATCATTGAAAACTCTATTGTTGTGTTAGACAAAAGATGTTAATTAGTTCGGACAACTGTATGAGTTGTTTTTCTAAAACTAAAACCTTGGTATTCAGGTTTAATTGCAGTGTTGGCACTTTGAAATAAATACGTTGGTTTTGTGTTGCAGTTTGGGCACTCGGGCTCAAAAAGGTTCGCCATCACTGTTATAGGTTATAGTGGTGAGAGTGTTGGACTGGGACTCGGGAGATCTGGGTTCTAGTCCCCGCTTGGCCATGAAACTCACTGGGTGACTTTGGGTCAGTCACTGACTCTCAGCCTAACCTACCTCACAGGGTTGTTGTGAGGATAAAATGGAGAGGAGGATTAGGATTATGTATGCCGTCTTGGGTTCCTTGCAGGAAAAAATGCGGGGTATAAATATAATAAATAAATAAATAAATAAATAAATAAGGGCTGTTATGAGCATAAAATGGACAGAGGAAGAACTATGTATGCTTCCCTGAACACCTTTGATGCCATGGGGATTAAAATATAATAAATAACACTATATTTATGCACAGCACCACACCAATTAGTTGAAGGCATACATGAAGGAATTCTCAATAACTGCCCCACAATGAAACATTCTCCCCTTGGAGACTCACCAAAATCTCAAACTGAACATCTTCCAGAATTACAACAAGGATCTGTTTTTGTTATCTGGGGTTAAGTAAGCATTGGTTGTTGCTTTTTTAGTGAATGATGTTTTTTAGATGGCATTTTGTTTTATAGTAGTTTTATTTCCAGTTGTTTCAAATATATTTCCAGCTTCCAAAGGTCCTTGGAGGGGTGAGGGGGAAAAAAGCCAAACACAATACTGCACTAACCAAATATCTTCACATAGTTTGTGGGTAAGGCTGCAATCATATACCTACATCTCTGGAAGGAATCCCAATTTAACTCAACGGGACTTACTTCTGAGTAGACATATAGGATTGCACTGTAAGTGAATGTTTACTTGGTTTTGTTTCTGAACACAGTCAGACAAATGAACAGGGCTCAAGATTTCTCCAAGCAAGTGAAATCAAGGGCGCGTTGCAGCTTTATTTCATCATTAACTGGTAGAGGCAGACACATAAAAAGCATATGATGAAAAATGAGAAATGAATACATTAGATGCTATGAACACTCATCCAGGAGCTCTCTTGAGGAGCTTTCTGTTCATTCCCCAGCCTTCTTCCATCATTTCTTTTAGACTACTGCAAATGAAATGTGCTTATTTTTAGAGCAGCTTTTTTTTTTTTTTAATGATGGTTATGACATTTCAGTGTATATTGCATTCATCTGCCCTTTTGGCTGTCTGCCTTGCCAGTCACCTCGGAGCACAGACTCTTTGGGGATCTCTTTAGAATCAGGCCATATCTCAACTGCTGTTTTTTAAATCCCACCTTCCACTACACTGAACAATGTTCTCTTCCACCCTCTCCCAAGGACTCAGCTTCTACTTCCATTCCCCTCTTTGCTTGACTGCGCTCCCTCCTGCAAGGTTTTTGTGCCAGTGAACACAGCTAACTATCCAAAAAGAGTTGAACCGTGCATACAAGAGGAATGAGCTCTGAACACAACTCATTTTCATCTCTAAATTCTGCTATCATTGAGCATCATGCCTAAATTCATGTTCAGTTCAAAGGAAAGAGACAGGTTTAGTTGCCACTGGGTGTGCCTCCCTAATGCTGCACTACCAGAATGCCCGTCACCAGGCTAGGTAGGCTCCATAACCCTCTGTGGGTGCCATTACAAAGACACATTATGCCCACCTGCACAGTCCAGAGGAGACTGGAATAACCAACGTCAAGAGCAGATTTAGCACCCATCACAGCCATGCAACCTAGTGTAACACTTAGTTTCCCCCCACAGAGAGACACTTTCTGGGATACTGCTCCAGCTAAGGGGTCAGTTATTTTCCCCTCACATCCATGAATTGCATTGCAACCCATTAACTTGCTCCAGAGAACTCAAGAGGAGCCATTATATGTCTGAGCCAGCCCGTTTTTGCCAGGGATGGGGACTCGGACTCGAGGACTCGACTCATGAGTCGGACTGAGTCCCCCCTCTGACTCGAGTCTGACTCGAGTCCCAATATTTTTAATGGGACTCGAGACTCGACTCGGGACTCGAGACCAAGGACTCGTCAACATCCCTGGGCTGTTGATGAGTCTTCTGGCTGTGCCAGAAGGAGCGCGATCACCGGTGAAGAGCGCATGGAGGCGAGGCGCGCCGCCGCTGCTTGGCCACTATGGACAGCTACCAGGAGCGCAGCCCCAACGATGTGTTGAGATTTATTTTGATTGATGTGTTTTTGTGGGGGGTTAGGGTTAGGGTCAGACATTTTGGGTTTGGCTGCCTCTGCCTGCCTGTTTGGGGTTCCCAGCCTCCTCTGCCTGCCTGGTCTCTTCTTAACCAGTTCCACAGTTTGAATTGTCCAAGACAAAGGCCTCTGCCTGCCTGCTTTGGGGTTCGCTGCCTCCTCTGCCTGCCTGGTTATTTTGGGTTTGTCTGCCTGGTCTGTTCTTGCCAAAATCAGTTGCAGAGTTTTGAAATAAAAAGGCACACTTGTGCCTAGAATTTATTTAAGCCACACATCTGAAGTAGCCTTATTTTGTTGGGGGGAAACCCCATTGATTTTAATAGGGACTCGTGGAGTCAGTTTTGGGAGTGACTCAGGACTCATGACTCGTGAGTCATCATTTTGGACCAAGGACTCGGACTCGAGACTCGGGTCCAAAGACTCGTGACTCGACTCGTGACTCGAGACCAAGGACTCTTCAACATCCCTGGTTTTTGCATAGCTCCACCCCTTTAAGAATCTAGTGTCTGAATTTGCTTTCTTCCTCCTCCCTCCCAATCCCCTTTCCTTTTGTGTCATCTCTTTTAGACTGCAAGCTTGCAGGCAGGGACTGTCATATTTCTGATCTTTGTAAGCTACTCTGGGGGCCTTTATGACTGAAGGACAGGATGGGAAAGATTTAATTATATGCAAAGCACTCTGTATCAGTAGATTGTATAAGCGTGCATAAGTGTATGAGTGCATGAACACACATTCCTGTGTGTGTGTGTGTGTGTGTGTGTGTGTGTGTATTAAAAGCCCCACATTCAGCCCAAACAATGGCTCCCAAGGCAACTTACAATTAAAATTGCACATTACCAGTCTTCCCCAACCTGGTACCCTCCATATATTTTGTACTATGACTCCCAGCATTCTGACCATTGGTCATGCTGGCTTGGGCTGATGGGAGTTGAAGTCCAAAACATCTGGAGGGCACCAGGTTGGGGAAGGCTGCATTATACAATCAGTGTAATAAAAGTCAGAGAGCATAAAAGGTGGTAACAGACTGCATAAAAAACCGGAGAAGGTGATTGCTCCCAGAGATATAGGCAGCAACCGCCAGATTGTGCTCGCCCTCCAGATCCCGCCCCACCGAAGTCAAAGTAATATTAAATCAGGTGCATGTAACAATCAAACAAAAATTAAGGAAAACTGTTCCAAAGCTCTGAAACAATGGATTGGATCCAGACTAACAGTTCTGTTAGTTCTTGACGAACACTGGGCGTGTTCACATGTCACGCTAAGCCACCCTGTGAATAAGCCACCAAGCGTTGGTTCTTCACTAGCCCAAGAGGATCAGGCGCCCTTCCACTGGCTCCGGCATGTATCCCAGGTGCCTTTGCGGCAGAACTCCTTGCTTCCTCAGTCCCTATGTCAGCACTCTTTCTGCAATTGGTCTGCTGGGGCTGCTGGCTCCCAAAGGAAACTCCTCTCCCCGCATCAGATTGCTCAATGGAATTAATTTTCGGAGCCCTTATAAATGCAGTAACATGTTCGCAACCTTTTTTTAAACTCCACCCCAGGGAATTGCACACTTGTGCAAGCCCAGCTGTACGATATTTGTCCCAGCATACCGATATCGATACGCACAAGACCTATGGAGTCAGCCCTACTTATAGTCTCCATCTGAGAAAGAAGAGGGAACAGCACTAGGACAGAACAGGGTCTCTCAATGGAGTCTTCAGAATGGTCCACCAAGGGAGGTTGATAAAGCATGCATTGCTGTTAGCTTTTCAGGAGCAATACAAGGTGCATCTGCTCTGCCAAGTATTTGAAGCTGAGGTTTTATATGGCAGTTGGTTTATGTGCTGTGCTGTGCTGTGTGCTGTTTTCACTTACAGGTTTTATGATTTTATTAGTGTTTTTAGATTTTATTTGGCTTGTATGTAATGCTTTGTGCTGCTAGCCTCTCTGAACTTAGAAAGGGAAGGGCAGGATAAAAATAAAATTAGAGTTTAAAGAATGTTTGGTTGATTTATTATTTCATAACCAATTAAATAAACAACTGATTTAATTTAAAATAAAATTACATATTGTGTTTTATTGTGTACGCCACCTTGGGAGAGCTCCTGCCCTGAAAGGCAGCCAAGAAATATTTTAAATAAATGAAATAAATAAATATTAGCAAAATCTCAAAAAGGCATTTCAAAAATGCCTTTTTGAAATACTGAAGTGTGATATAACTTAGAATGCAATAAGTTAAAAACTACCATTCACTGGTAGAAAGCCACACCAACTTTAATACTGTTCATCCATGCTCGCACCCCCATTCTCCGTGTAGTGAAAATTCCAGGGGATGCAAGCATTTTTACCAAGGGTTTTGGTCTCCTTTGAATGAGGTCACAGGAGGCTTATGACATTTTGTAATATTGGCATTTATTTAAAAAATTTATACAGGTTGAGCATAAGTGAAAGTTTCACAACTTAACAGATACTTCCTCCCACACATCAGATTTTTCGGGGAATCCACCGGCACCATCGGATTCTTGCAGAGAACAAGTCAGCTCACTGCATTCAGTCCTACTCCAAATTCTGCAGGCTTGTTGTTTTTCTTTCTGCTTACACACACTGACCTAACTTGCCCCTTCCCCTGTTTATTGGAACAAAATAGAAACGAGTAATTTCTGTCCATCACCTATACCTTCTTGGGCCATCCTAGCTCCCATTGAGACACATCACTTGAACATTAACAATCCTTTGTCAGATCTTAAGAGGTCTCCTCTCAGAGCACCCATATGGATATCTCTATTCACAGGACCCATGACACTATTTGGTTTTGTGTTCCCTATTACAAGGACATAACAGAAACAAACCAGCTTCAAGAAATACACATGTGCTGTAAAATCTCTCTCTCTCTCTCTCTCTCTCTCTCTCTCTCTCTCTCACACACACACACACACACACACACACACACACAAATATCCACTCTCTCCTTTAGCTGTAACTGATCAATCAACTGAGAGCTCAATCCGCAAGGAAATCCCTCTGCACCTGCCCCATGGAAATTAATGCATTCTCCCACTCATTTGGAACTTGCAGAGGAGAATTTGCCAGTGGATGTGTCTTTAAAATGTTTTTGATTTAATCTATTCATTGAAGCTTGCAGCTCCAAAATAACTATGATGAAATAATAATAGGAACTGGAAATCTTATACTGAGTCCATATGGCACACTAGAGAGAACAAAAGCAAATAGGGTTATAAGGAGGAAGTGGTTACATCTTATATTCAAGGAACACCACTTTCTTCTGCAACTGCTAGCTTTCTATTTCAGGTCTGTACAGTTGTCCTTGTGGGAAACACAAACTTCTGTGCTATGGCCAGAATACTTACATCCATCCATGAGCAAGACAGAGTTAACTGCACCCATGGCATGTTTCAGCTGACTCTGTACTCAAAACTAGCAAGCAGCCCCTCAGGTCAAGTGGAATAAGAGTAGGTTTGTCTGCAAAGAAGTTGGCAATCTTGTAGACAGACTCATGACATCAAAGCAAAGATTAGCCTGGATCCACCGGGCTGGTTGCCAGCCAGAATACTTCTCCCAAGTTGTGCTTTGCAGAGGCATAATCAAATACAGAGGACAAGGCCGGGAGGGTGGAGATTTTTTCTCCTACTTCCAATCATGGCAAAGACTTGTTAAAAAGATAAAACAGCCCTAACAATTTGATTCACCATCTGAGTTTAGAGTCCAGAAATAATGTTGGAATATAGGAGGCCTGTCCCTTGCCTGCTTCTCTGCACTCATTAGCCAGCTCCAAGATTCCCCCCTGCTCATAATGTAGACAGCTTCTGCTAATATTGTGTGCCTGGTTCCTGCCACTGTTTGTGCTATCAATAACGCTGAATATTAAAATATTTGCAATATTAGACTCCCTTCAAATACCTGATGGGCTCTCACCTAGAAAGAGGGAAAGACTTGTTCTCTGCTGCCCCACAGGGCAGAACTGAATCTAACAGGCTTAGGTTACATTACAAGACGGTAGGGTTTTTTAGTTGAATATTAGGAGAAACCTGTTGATCGTTAGAGCTGTTTGACAATGAAGTCCATTACTTCGAGGGGTAGTGGGCTCTCCCTCACTGAATGTTTTCAAGCATGATGTTTCCAGACAGCCATCTGTTGGGGATGCTCTAGCTCTAGATGTCCCACACTGAGCAGAGCGTTAGACTCAATGGCCTTCAATTCTATAATTCTATCCTCATTAAATAAATGTTAAGGCTGTGCACATAGGTTAGCATTTTCTCATTTTAATTCTTACTATATTTGGAGGTGGGAGTAGAAATGTGACAGGTCTGTTGGCAGCGGAGGCTGGTGGCTCCGGTGTCAGTAAGGCTGTGTATCTGCTCTGGATTTTACTCCAAACCTTTAAGGAGCTTTCCATGGTGCCAAACGTAATTTGGCGATAGGGTTCAGCACCATGGATAGTGCTTAAAAGTTCTGAATAAAGTCAGGAGTGGATACACAGCCCCACTGACACTGGAGCCACTAGCCACCACTGTTTGTTGGGGGGGAAAGGGTAACCACAGCCATTAGTCACTGCTACTATGCTCATTACCCATTTCAAAATCCAGCATTGAGTGCTGGTGTAGCTTCAGAGCAAATAGGCGGGGTTGTGAGCCAGGATGTCCCCGTTTCAAATCTCGCTTCATTCGGAAACTAGGAAGCCTTAGGTAGGCCACTCTATCTGTGCTTCAAGGCCAGATTAGTCATGATAAGAACCACACAGTGAGAAGTTGCGTGATTACGTTGACAAAAGCAAGTGGCAGCTGAGCCAGGTGGTAGGGGAGACTGGGTCTCATGTGGGAGCAAAGGGTTAAATCTACTCTCCCCTCTGCTGCAGTCTTGATCTGGATACCAGACCCAAATCCCACAGCTGCCATTCACTTTAACAAAAACAAGCCCTCAGTTGCTACTTGTGGGATCCTTGTCGCATCCAGGTTGGCCCACATCTGATATATGGAGATAATAATCAGTCCCACATCTGATATCTGGAGATAATAGTACTCCTTACAGGGTTCCTGCTGCAAGGGTTACTGCAATAACATGTGTGAAACACTTTGAACACCCTACAGTGAGTACCAGGAATGCCAACTTGGTTATATTTGATTGAAGACTAATTTTGGCCTTGTGAATTCTTAAAATTGGTAGCAACATGGGAAGAGTTGTGGCAGTATTTTCCCCTTCCCAATCTGTCAAATTAGTAGATCTAAATTGTGGCTTACGTTTTAAAACATCCCCTATGTACAGACACACACACACTGGAAAAACAAAATATAACACTGGACACGCAGGTGCACAATCTGTCTGAATGTACTATTTATATTTCTAGCGCAAGTTTTTGTTTTCTATATGCACACACACAGTTCTGATCGACCCTAATATGTTGAAATACTATATTTTCTCCTCTAGCATTTGGGATTAAATTTGATAATCTACTGCTAAAATGTTATCTTTAAGAAAGCAGTTGTGAAAATGCCAGCCACTATTTCAATAGGTTTTCCCTTCACTTAATTGGAAGCTTGGTAAACAATTTTATTATGAACAGTAGGGCTGGTAGGCAATAGGAGAGAAAAATCACAACCCTCCCTTTCTTAACTAGCTTGAAAACTGGAGATCTGATATGCCAGCCACACAGCTGAGTTCTTCGGTCTCTACCATTTTAATCAATTGCTTTGAAGTCTCAGCTATGCAGAATATTATTAAGGCACAATCCTATGCACAACTCGACAGGGGGGGAAAAGGCCTAGCACTCCCAGCATGCCCCAACCAGCATGGCTGGTTGGGGCATGCTGGGAGTCGTAGGCCTTTTTTCTGTCTAAACATGCATAGGATTACACCCTTATTGCATATAACCATGGGTTGTTGTTTTTCACACCAAAGAACATTTAAGACAAAATCACACAGATCTCTTCCTATAAATCATGGTGTAGTTAAAAGTCAAGTTGTTTTACACACACATCTCATATTGCTCTAAACAGAACATTGCTCTAATGCTAGTTTATATAATCCAGACATTTCTTTATATAATTCAGGACATTTCTTTAAAGGAAATGTCCTACATCTCATAGCAATTTTTCTTGCTAAAAGCTATCCTACTGTCTCGAGTTAAAACACATTGGGTGGTGCATCTCAGGAATTGGTATTCCATGATCCTTGTACCAAATCCACCCATGTCACCTTCTGCTTGTCCATGGCTAACAGAGGTTCAATTGCCCTGTTAAAATTCACCTGTGTTTTGACTGTATGGGACCATGACTGGAGATGTTATGGGTGGAAATGATAATGGATCTATAGTCCTTTGTGCATCGCCACCAACCTCAACTGCTTGATATAATCTTAAATCATGGACTAAGAGTGCTGTGTGCAGTTCAAGTGTCCGAGACATCTGGAGAAATAGCACCAGTACTCTGGGCAGGTGTCCAAAATATGGCATCAGCTTAGATAAGGAAGTATAGGTCCCATGACAAAGTAATGCTTAGTTCATGGTGCTGTTTGACATGGATGCTACTTTCACCCTATTGCTCATTGCCTGTGTTCTGCATACTTAGCATAAATATTTTTGGAGACTGGGAATACACTATTTCAGAAAGGACTGAAATACAATGCTTTGAAATTATTTTTTGGAATGCTTAGTTAAACTTGCATGATACACACACACACACACACACACAGAAATAACATGTCCTATACTTTGCTCTCTGTACATATCTGTGGCTGGCACAAGTTTTTCTATGCCAGAGTTATTTTGTACCCATAAAAATGAGTGACAAGGCATCTCTCTTTCTCTCTCTTCTCTTGAGGAATTATCCACAGGTATTTATCTGTAGTACCTGTATGTGGTAGGGACGTTCATTAAATCCTTACTGTCTTGTACCTTCTTTCAGTGTCATTGCTGCACTTTGAGTTATCTTTTATCTGGCTCTAGTAAAGATTTTGAAGCATTATTTTGTTTTGTCTAAATTTGCATAGGATTGTGCCCTAAGAGTATCTTTTAGAGCAGAAGTAGACAAACTAGTGTCAGATATTTTTGACTACAACTCTCATAATTCCTGGCCATTTGCCATGCTGGCTGGGGCTTATGGGAGTTGTAGTCTGAAACATCTGCAGGGCGCCAGGTTGCCTACTCCTGTCTTAGAGGAACTTGCCATTGTGTCCCTGCATAATTCACTTGAACTGAGCATACATCTTGATTCCTGGGCTTGGCACCTCACCTCACCTCACCTCACCCCATCCCACCCAGTCACGTAAGCATTCATGCCTTCTCTGAGGGCTGGTAATTCTGCCGTCTATCCATTTCTGTGTGATCAAATGAACAATCAAATAACAGCTGAGAATGATTGGAAATAGCCACCTTGAGCACCATTTCCTTGGTAGAAAGGTAGGTATAAATCAAATAAATAATAAAGAAAGGTGGCAGTAAGACCAGAGCAGTTATTCATGCAGGTACCCAGGAGGCAGCCTCCTCAGAGTCCTGTGGACTTATTGGAATTAGTTCTTTCTTGCAGTGAGCTTTCATGGCACAGAATATGGGCATAAATGATGTAGCATTTAAATTTGGGGTATGCAAAGGGTTAGTGGCACAGGTGAAAAGTCCTACTCAGGTCAGAGTCTTGAGGAATAATAAGTGTGCTTTCTAAAGGGTTCAATCACTGGGCATTTCCTCTTTTCTGTTTTGTTGTTTTGTTTTGAAGGTCAGGTCTAAATAGAAAGGTTCCGCTTAAATAAAATGCCTGTCCTCTACTTTTTATTGCAAAGGAACTGCTTGCAAGGCTGCTGAGTGAGCTTTTGTATTGAAATATACCGAAGGCTTCAAAAGACATGCCTCTTCTTTTTTCTCTGATTTCCAGTTTATCCAGATGCTTAAGTAGTTAAAAAATAGCCAGAAATAATTAGGTATACAAAAAGGAATATATATTGAAGGAGAACATTATCTGTAGATTTTGACAAGAGTTTTATGGTGGCTTGATTAGCAACCGTATATGTGTGAGAATTCCCATTTAGCTGGAAGAACTTGACTGTAAGGCAAGGTGTTTCTACAGTATGGTTTTATGGAATTGTCTTATTGTGTTGCGGAGGGGTGGGTGTCCTGCCATTGAAAAAACTGCTTCCAGATTAGGCTTTTATTGTGCAATTGCCCTGCCTCATTCACAGAATTTTAAGGGCAGGGGGCAGGCAACGCCATCTTCAATCTGCAACCCTCTCATGTTTTCCTACTGCTTCTTCCATTTGTGTTTTTTTTTCTTTCTAGAAAAAGGAAAATCTGCTAAGGAGGAAAAGACGGAATAGCTGCACAATGCCTTTTGATGGATAGTGCCAGGAGCCATCCATCTGGAATCACCCCTGGAATTTCTAAGCTAAAGCTTTTTATGTGACGTGCAACATATGTCAATGTTCATCCAGGAGTTTGGAGCTATTCTAAGAAGAGGAAGATATGAAGAAGCAGGCATGAGTGGGGCATAGTAGATGGAGAAAATTCAAGTCTGGGATGTACTAAAATTTGGGCTTTCCAAAGCCAACTTAGGTAGCAATCCTATGGCCCCTAGACATTGTCTGAGGGGCCATAGGATAGTGGGCATCCCCCCCCCTGAGGTTGGAGACAGTGTTCTGACCTTGAAGGGGGAGTCAGAGATTCCATAGAAAGAAATGCACTGGCTGGCCTCTGAGGTCAGAAAATCAACCTTGGAGAGGAGGGGAAAGGATAGGAGGCATTTTGGTGGATGTGGAGCGGAGGAGGCCAGAGAGGCCACGTTATGAGCTATCCTGAGTCTTTTCCGGCCTCCTTCCCTCTCCCTCTGAAGCACCATTGCTAGATGAGCAAAAAAGCCAGTCTAGAGAAAAACACAACAATCGGAGGACAGGGAGACAAAGATTGCCTCGGCTGCTCCTCCTGGCTTCACCCAGCAGGGCACTGGATATACGGAAGCCTCCAAGTTTGGAGGCTTCCATCTCACAAGGGCGCAACCAATAGGATTGCGCCCTTTTAAACTTTAACATAACAAATGTTAACAATATAATACTGGACAAATGCTTTCATTTGGGAAATGACAGCAGTGGCTGTGGTGGTGATGGCCCCATGCTCATCTTAGGGCAGACTATAACTATTCACTGATATCAGTTGCCACTCATGGGTATAATTAAATGAGACTGGAGGAGACTGTGTCCCATATTCAGAGGCCAGGACTTCATACAGTTGCTGCAGAGGAGGAGCATTCCAGGACCTAGGCGTGAAACTTATGTACCGTCTTAGCTAATCTCCAGATATATCACCACCCTCATGTGTGGGATTGAGCTCTTGTCTACACCCAACCCATCCTAAGCAATGTGTAGTTTGACCCTAAGCACCATTTGTATATATTCAGCAGAATCAAATAGTAAAGCTTTTCCTGGACTTTACCATTTCAGGTTGTGGATGCTGGACTGAATGCTGCTCCACAACCTGAAAAAAATGGGGGGAAATATCTTCAGATAGAAAACTAGTATTTCAAGAAGGGTTCAGCCTAACGTCCCTTATTCATTAGTTTTCTATGTAAGTGAGTTTAATTGGAGTGGGGGGGGGAGTGTTCAGGCTGCAGGTGCAGAGCGGAAAATCCTGAAATGCTATAGTCAAAGAAAACAATTTGCTGGTGTTGTTTACGGGGGTCATAATTCCAGTCTAGAGCTTCTTGAGGTGTTGGATGGTTTGAGGGAATTGTACCCATATTCCTACTGTAGTATTGAATAAGAGAACATTAGTTATTGGGTGGATTAGAAATACAATAGATACAAATAAAAATAAATAAAATAAGCTATATTAGCTGATTTGCAAACTGGCTCTGCAGCAGCAAGTGTAGTAGAATTTAGAGTTTTGAGAAAATGTAAGAACAGCCAACACAACAAAGAATAGTTCCTCTCCAGCCAGCCCAAGTACAGCTAGTGCAACAAACTGGCTTTCACTGAAGGAAGAACAGTAGCCTGGATTAAAAGGTAAAGGCACAAAGTTGTATCCAACAGTGTCTGTCTGCCAGCAGAATGGATTTCATTTACAGAATAGATTCCCCTTCCCCCCTTGCAGCCCTCCCACACTCACCCCAAATCTGTTCTGGAGGGTTGACCCTATCCATGTTCAAGGATAAAGGATAATCATAATGCCATGGGAAGCAGTGTCCTACTGCGCTTCAAGAACTGTAGGACTAGTTAAATAGGACAAAAGCAGTATCCTAACAGAGCAGTCCTGTACCTGTCTACTCAGAACTAAGTCCTTATTGAGTTCATAGGACTGCCAGATAAAGTGTCTATAGCACTGCAGTCTAAAAAGCTTTGCAAACCTCGAGGACAGTTCTTAAATTTGATTTCAAAATTGATAGGAAAGCAGAAAAATGAGAAGGAAGGCTCTTTTCATTGGGACAGTAGTTGATTAAATACAGAATTCTTGAATGGCATGGCTGCATCATGGTTTATCTGTATGTAATAAAAGTGAGAAGAGTTCATAAAATCAATATTAGATGAGTTACTGATGCAATCTCTGTCTGTTCACCAGCCTCAATCATTCTTTTCTTCTGAATCTGCTACACTATATCCTTTTTGATAAGGAAGAGCATTTTGGTCTGTGTTTCATACCAGGGCGTTTCAGAGTGTTACAGATTGTGCATCACTAATAACAGACTGAAAAATCGTTTACGCTTCCAAGGAGATGTGAGTGAGTCACACAATCTCCCCCCACCTCCCGCTAGTGCCCATTAACATTTAGAAGGTGAACTGTTGAGGGGGGGGAGGCGATTCTTTCCCTTTCATTGCAGACTGTCTATTAAGATGCTTCTTTCCAAATACATGGGCTTAAGATTTATTTACGGTAATATGCAGTACCTTTTCATAGGTAACCCTGTTCCCTTTTGGCTGTGAATCCTCCTCCTTTATTAAATGTTTGTGTACTAGATCAGAAAGCATCCTATTTACAGATGCTATTTTAATTACAGAGCAGCAGCACAGTATTTTACTGAAATAAATAGAGGAAAGTATGCCATTTTGGAAATGGGCTATGAAATAAGGCTCCAGATTCCAAGGTTGCCAAACCTCCAGACATTTTCAAATGATACTGGAAAGATGCTTGGATAACAGGAATCACAGGCTTCAGACAACACAATAACCCATACTCAAAAGTTGAGTATGGGTTGAGCGTGAGTTGTTGTTGAACTGTGGGTTGTTGTTGAACTGTGGGTTATTGTGTTGTCTGAACCCAGTCAAGATAACAAACTATGGTGAACAACCCACAGTTCA
The DNA here is from genome assembly GCA_021292165.1 of Shinisaurus crocodilurus. NCBI lineage: Eukaryota > Metazoa > Chordata > Lepidosauria > Squamata > Shinisauridae > Shinisaurus > Shinisaurus crocodilurus. The sequence continues at coordinate 258,049,027 of CM037878.1, read as the reverse complement.
CAACACAACAACAAACCATGAGTTGTTTGTGGTTAACAAACCTCCAGACATTTTCAAATGATACTGGAAAGATGCTTGGATAACAGGAATCACAGGCTTCAGACAACACAATAACCCATACTGTGCTCGTTAGCACAGCTGGGTTCAGATAACACAATAACCCCCATTTCAACCACAACCCACGTTTCAACAATAACCCACAGTCAACCCATACTCAACCCTTGAGTGTGGGTTATCATGTTGTCTGTACCCAGACTATTGAATTTGGTGCTTTAGGCTTCCAGACAATACATCTTTGGTGACTGATTGTCCTCCTAGAAAAAACTCAGCAGCTCAGTGGTAGAGGCCTTGCCCTGCATGAGGAGGGTCCCAGATTCAATCCCTAACATCAGGTAGTAGGTGACAGGAAAGATCTCTGCTTGAGAGCGGCTGTCAATCACAGCATACAATACTAGGCTTGATAGAAATACATATCCTGACCTAGGATAAGGCAGCTTCCTAGGTGATACATGAAAGCCAAGGATTCTCCTGGACCCTGCCAATTCTGTTGCACAAGCTTCCATGGAAAACCCAAAATGAGCAGAAATGGAAGGGGCGGGGCGGTGGAGCTCACATAAGGGAGCCCCGCCAACCTGTCTATTTCAAGAAACAACTGTTTTTGCTCATTTCAGCGCCTCCTCTAGGAAGCACTAAATCTCTCTTGTGAAGTGGCGCATCCCGCTTCTGCAATGGAATCAGAGGGAACCACTGCTTGTGGAAGGGAATCGGCAGGGGCATAAGTGCCTGGCTGGATATTGCCAAAAGAACCATAAGGAAGGAAAGCGGGGGACCTTGAAGTTGCTGATCTACAGTTAGCACCTGAACAGCAGACTGAGCCAGTCACCTGGTCAGTCTTCCCCACTATAGAATCATAGAATCATAGAAAAGTAGAGTTGGAAGGGGCCTACAAGGCCATCGAGTCCAACCCCCTGCTCAATGCAGGAATCCAGGTCAAAGCATCTCTGACAGATGTCTGTCCAGCTGCACCTTCAATGCCTCCAGACTATGGTGAGATATACCGTATTTCTATTTAAGCTATAGCAATACTTATGTCTAAATTTGCATCTCTACATACAAGTTACCATCTGAATACTTTATGCAAATCTGTGTCCTCTTTTCTGGCAATGTGTAAGTGACCACCCTAGCTACCAGATAGGAGCATCTCCCTAGGTGGCATAGCATACCTAAGTATTGTAGTGACTCCGCCCATCCAAGCTGGCCCTTGACTCAACTCAGAAGAAGGGCTGCAAAGCCTTCCTGCTTAGGCTGGGAATTTGCTTTGATGCTTCATTGATGACCCCCCCCCCCCCGTTTCTGGCTCCCTTATTGCACTCTGGGCAAATTCAAATCTTTTTTAAAGACCAAGAAATCACAAATTACTTACTCAAAAGTAGATCCATCATTGAAATGGGCTCTGCTTGCCCCATTAATTACTTTAAGGCAATTTCGCAGCAAGCTGACTTTCCTTGCACTAAAGAGGGGAGGCAGACATTGGGTACTGAACTTTCAGAGTGGATCCTCTTTGACAGCCTTCCTTTTTCTTCTCCCCCTGCTCTGGCAGTGTTAGCCTATTTGTCATATACTCCTAGGCCTTAAAAACCTTGCTGTGGGCAGTGACTGTCAGGAATAGGACTTGGAGATAATTGATAGCCATTATACAGACTAGGGTTCAATTGATGGTGGTGGGGTGAGGTGGGGTGGGCGTTGGTGAAAAATAGCACATGCAGACTCCCTGGCTATCTACTGGGGAAAGAGGGAGGGAATTTAGCCCTCCAGTTCATTTCCCTCACCACCACCCCCATTTTAGGGTCTTCAAGATCAGAGTACTTGTAATTATTTTTCATTCCTCTTTCCATGTGCACCTTCCTTGCCTAGATCGTGGCATTTATTCTAATTAATATTCAGAGTTGTGCTTCAGAGCAAGAATCCTGTTCTCATTTTATTGCTCCTGCAAATTTCTAATTCTTAGCTAGGTGTGCCTTTTCCTCCATCAGCTTCTACCCTACGGATATTGATCATTATGACCTGTTGCTTTCATCTGCAGGCTGGTTAATTACAGTTTGTGCAAACTGAGAACTGAGAGTGCCACTGGAATAATTGCTTGTCTGCCGTGCAGTTGAAAGGTCTTGAAATCATCCATCAGCCTAATTTGAATGGAGGGAAGAGAGTAAAAGCAAATGGGTTTTATGTGTGATGTTGCAGAACTCTTGGCCTATCATAGCAATAGCCACTTGATGTCCTCTTTCTTCACCAAACTTCAGCTAATACATCTGAGGGGGGTTTATTCCCTTTACACAGTTTTTGAAACCTTCTGTTGCATTTTTGTGAGAGTAAAGCACTTACTCCAACCTTATATAATATCTTAAGCTACTGGCAAGGACTACTATTTCATAAGTAACAACAAGAAGAGCCGTGCTGAATCAGACCAAAGGGCCATTTAGTCCAACATTCTGTTCATACAATAGCCGACCAGCTGCCTACAGGAAGCCCACGAGGAGGAGGAGGAAATGAGCAACTCAGAGAGGGGGGAGGGAGAGAGAGAGAGACTGGGTTCACACAACACAATAAGTTGTGGTGGCTTATAAACTATGTTTGTTTCAGAGTGGCTTGACGTGTTGTCTGAACCCGGCCAGAGTGGCTTGTGCATGGTTTCCATGCTGCTGGGTTCAGACAACACGACAAACCACTCTGAAACAAACATGGCTTAGAGTGTTGTGTGAACCCAGTCACTCATATTCCCCCAACAACAGGTATACAGAGGCACACTGCCTCTGATGCTGGAGGTAGCATATAGCCATCAGGGCTAGTAGTCATTGATAGCCTTATCCTCCATGAATTTGTCTAATCCCCTTTTAAAGCCATCCAAGTTGGTGGCCATCACTACATCTTGTAGTAGCAAATTCCATAGTTTAACTATGGGCTATGTGAAGAAGTATTTCCTTCAATCTGTTCTGAATCTCCCACCAATATAATACAAAAACACAATAAAAGGTGCCAGTTCTGACCTTAAACTCCTTCATGGCCTGGGATCTACCTATTTCAAATGGCACTTTGCCTTATATGAGGCAAAGTGTCCCTCCTGAGGTCGTCTTTCAGGACATTGCTCCAAGTTTTCTCAGTACAGGCAGTAAATACATCTGTGACAAGGATGAGAACCTTCTCAGAGGTAGCACTGGGATGATGGAATAGCCATGTATGCTTTTATACACCATTCTCCTGGCTTTACAGGTAGCCATGGACCTTTACAGGTAGCAATATAAAATGTGTTTAGGAAAGCATTTAGGCACTGAAAGATATTTGCTGACTTGTATGGCCCATTACAATTAGGATTAGTGTTGTTGGGAAAGATTTTTATGTCACTGCTGGATTATATGTTGGTTTTAGTATGTTTTTATTGTGCTTTTGAATTTGGAATATAACCTTCCCTGACAGCAAAACAATTCTGGAAAAGCAGGATAAAGAATATTTTAAATAAAATAAAGAAAACTGTGTAGAATTTTGTTCCGCATGAACCAGCTATACCTATTGTCAACTGACCGTGCAAACCATCACTGTGAGCACAAACTGTTAGCAAATGCACAATAATTTGTGTCTGAAAATCCAATAATTGGGTTCAGGACAGCTACCATGTACACATCAAATCCATGCAGGAAAAATGTGCACATAGGTTGGAACAGAGTAGAAAGAAGCATGGGGGGGGGGGGAGAGCAAAATCGCACCCAGTTCGGTTTTATTTGCTTTGAAAAACAACCATCTCCACCTATCTGAGAAATATATGCATATTGAGGGCAGAAGCAAGCTGTAACTAAACATTTCTAGCAAGGGATTCCTGCATTTCTAAAAAGGGACTGGTATATAGCTAAAGGGGAACTGGGTGTTGTTGTTTTTTAAAGGAGCAACCTGGTAATGTGGCATGCAAGACCTTTCTCTTTGTATAAAGAACAAACTCTCTCTGGGTGAATTCAAAGGAGAATTTGAAATGGAGACTGACATGATGAAGCAACCTGAGGGGGATTTCTTTTTAGGTGCAGTCTGGGACTTCAAAATGTCACAGACATGCAGCAAGACAGCAGCTCACCTCCTCCTCCTAAAAGCAGGTTGCATCAGGACATGGCAAGCTGCTATCTCATCATATGCCTATGACATGTCAAGAGCGCACAAAACGATAGATCGCCCTGTCTACTCCACCTGAAGAGCCTCAGGCTTCTTTATATCAATCACCATCACAAACAGAAATCCACTCTCTGTTACCAAGAGTCCTAGGATGACAGACACTGGGTATAACAGCAACACATACAGAGGGGTAGCGAGTGGGGGGCTACAAGTGTCAAATCAGAAGCCAGATTTGCCCAGAATACAACATTCCTTTTGTAGGTGAAGTTGTAAATCAGGGGTGTTGAACCTCAGTCTATATCTGGCCCACCTGTGGGCCATATCTGGCCCTCTGGGGTTGCCCAGATGGCCACACTCCTTCCCCTGACCCAGCCATTTGCCCCCGACCACCGATCAGTTGGTAGTTTCCTGACATTTGCATGTTTCCCCCCCTTACTCTAAAAGGTTGAAATGGTTTAGTTACTGACAGTAAGAGCTTTAAAGCAAAATATGTTGGTATTTTGGGGTCCCCCCCTTTTGCCTTTGGCTATGCCCACCATTGGAATGTGGCCCCTGAGAGCTTCTCCAAAATGTAATTTGGGGAAAGAGGTTGAACACCCCCGGCAGTACAGGAACTGACACTCCAACTACTCAAGAGAAAAAAGGGCATATTACAGGCAGGTCCATAACTCATGCGGCAAGTGTGTTTCCTGAGGATGCTTTGATGGTTCCTGAACCAAACAGATACAGCGTGGATGACATACATGTAAGTACACGTGTCTGAGAAACCTCGATTGGGCGCGTGTGTGTACTTACATTATGTTAAAGGAAACACAAGCGTACATATAGCAAACATCTTTGGAGTTGCTCTAAAGAGAAGACAATTCCACAGTTGCTTTTTAAAAAAAAAACCCACACAAAGTCAGTAGATAGAATGGGGCCTTTTATAATGGAATCTGCACTACCTGTTCCAGTGGGCATGGTTACTGGTTCATAAATTAAATATTTAACAGCAAATCAAGGAAACACATAATCTACAGCTCCTAAACCCTTTATATTTCTTCCCTATGACTGAATGAAGTACAACTGCTGCCGAAGTTAGGGCGTATATTTATTTCTGTCCATGCTGGCAAAAAAATAAATAAATGAGATAGTGCCACAAATGCCTACTTTGTTTATTAGGAGATCCGGGTTCTAGTCCCCGCTCAGCCATGAAACTCACTGGGTGACTTTGGGCCAGTCACTGACTCTCAGCCTAACCTACCTCACAGGGTTGTTGTGAGGATAAAGTGGAAAGGAGGAGGAGGATTATGTAAGCCACCTTGGGTTCCTTGCAGGAAAAAAGGTGGGATATAAATATAAGAAATAAAATAAAAAATAAATATCCCACCCTTTTTCTTCTTGCAGCTCACATGGTCCTCCTCTTCTCCATTTTATCTTTACAACAACCAGGCTGAGAGTCAGTGACTGGCCTCAAGTCATCCAGTGAGCTTCATGGCCAAGTGGGGACTAGAACCCAGATCTCCTGAGTCCAGCACTCTAAACACTACACCACACTGGCTCTCAGAACTTAAGAACTTGAGGATGACCCATAGGGATCTTTTTTCTTTCAACTTCTGGACCCAACAGATATCTCCCCCCCCCCCCCGAATTATGTAAAAGCTCACAGTTTATAGACCTGACACCACAGCAAGTCAAATTTGACTAAGATAAAGGTATTTATTGTCCCATTAATATTTAAGAAGTTGCCTGGAACTAGTCTTCTATGCTTGATGCGCTCTGCCTACCTTTTGTAAAATGCCAGATAATTTTAGCTCACTTTGTCTGACCCTTTTTGTTTTTCCCGGAGGTAATGAATGCATGCGTGCTCTCTCTGCATTATGAACTTGCATTTTTTAATTATGTAAACTTTGCAGGAGGCTAAGACTCCTCATTTGTTTTAATTTACTGCTCACCCTTCACAGGGGGAGCTTGTTCACAGGAAAGAAAATTAAAGCCATTCTTCTTGAAAGCCAACATCCAGATGTAATTGAAAGCAATCTTCCTCGGTGTCACTTTGGCCTTATGAAAGTATAGCAGTGACCATCAGGCACAGGAAAACACAGGTAACACAGTGTAAGAAACAGCACAACCTTAACTACTCCAAATATCCAAATTCTGCATTTCAATTGCAGTATTACACCTATTATAATGGTTTTTTTCATCTAAAGCCTTGGACATTGACTCAGGTGTTCTTGGTGTTTATGAAGCCCAATGCAAGCCAGTCAGTAGGAAGGCAAGTTTTTAAATGTTTAGAAAATTGGCATTCATAAAACATGTAAATCTGTCTTTGGTATATGACAAAATAAAGGGGAGATAGGCAGTAAAGAGAAAATTGCTGTCCTTATGCCAAAAGAACTTTGGACAAGGAGATTTTAAAACTGTTCAGGATTAATGTGATTACACATTGGTGTCCACCCACACTTAGGCCCAGTTTGCACATCGCAACAACCCACAGTTTGTTAATCCATGGGTCATTGTAAATGAGGTGGGTGCTGGCTCCTAGCTGCCTGCCCACTGCCACTGAGCTAAAGAACCCAGAAACACTCCATCCCTGGGTTATTGCCTGTGACATCCGAACCCAGAATTATGGGTTGTGGGAGGCACAATCCGGACTTCTAATCCAAGAACCAGTGGAGGCTGGTGGCTCCAATGTGTATCCATTCCAGATTGCACTCTGAATTTTTAAGGAGCTCTCCATGGTGCTGAACCTAGTTTGGGCTGGTGTTCAGCACCATGGAAAGCTCCTTTAAAGTTCAGAGTAAAATCCAGAGTGGATACATAGCCCCACTGACATTGGAGCCACCAGCCTCCACTGCCAAGAAAAAACCGTGGGTTATAAATCTGGGTTGTTCCTCCCACAACAGCCCAGAATTCCAGGTCTGGACATCATGGACAAGAACACAGTGTCCCTGGGTTGTTTAGGTCAGCGAGAGCATGCAGGCAGCCAGGAGCCAGTACGCTTGCTTAGACCCGCTCATTCACATCTACCCAGGGTTTGTTTAAACCTTGAGTAGCCATGATGTGTGAACCAGATGTTACTCTCTTCAGGGCACGATTGCCCTCCACCCGTGATGCACATAAGCCTCCAAACACAGAGGTTTACGTGCACCCAATGCAAGTGCAATCTCCATTGCCACCACGCCTCGCGCCCTGCATTTCATCTAGATGTCTGTTTTCAGCTGTCTAGATGAAGTGCCGTGGAGGGGGAGGCAAGGGTGCCAGGGTGCCATTTGGAAACGGCATAAGCCATCGGCCCCAGCCTCCTCCCCTGTCCACCCCCTGGCATGCCCCTTTCCTTCCTCTCCGAGGCCAATTTCCAGCCTTGGAGAGGCAGCCGGCGTGGTTCTTTCCACGCCAGTTGTGATTGCAGAGTCCCATCTCTGACTGGGTGCAGGATCTTGGAGCTGGGGCTCGAAATAATTCTATGGCTCCCCAGACAATGTTGGAAGGCCATAGGATTGTGCCCTCAACATAATAAATCTTAGTGTATTACACGGAATTTCAAATTATACATTTTTTTAATGATATCCCCCTCCCCCCAAAAATATATCTAGTTATTAGGAAGGAACATTTCTTAGCTCATTACGTTTGTGTAATGCAACAGATACATTTTCAGGCACTGATTTCTCGCAGGCTTTAAAAACACTTCTATATGATGGCATGAGGAGATGTTGCCTTGGAAACTAGTGTGATCAAAAAGCAATAGGGCACAGCTTCCCCAATGTTCCCAAGTTGAAATAAACAATGCACAATCCTTGTCACACGAAAATCTACTAAATAATTCCATATTAAGTGTTCTTGCCATATATGTACAAATTAAATTCTAAAGTTGCTCTTGCCAGGAAGCTACCGTATATATAAAGGTCATGTTTTGTAGGGTGTGTGTGTGTGTGTCAGCATATTCAGTTGACTTGCCATGAACATGTTTTCAGCAAACTAATTTTTTTTAGCAGCAACCTAACATTTTTGTATTGAAGGATTGAAAGAGTGGAAGGGGCATAAAAAAAATAAAGAAAATGGAAATGAAATAGTTTTGTCTTTTCTTTATATGCCGAAGTGAACATCTTTAAAATAATACAACATAAAATTAATTTAATGTTGTGTCTATTTACAGCATACTCTACCAATATCTGGCTAGAGCTACATTTCAACAAGTACTGCAACTGTCAGGGTCTGAAGGACAGGAAATTTTCTGCACACAATGTAAAAAATAAAGTATGTGCAAAAATCATTTTTAGGACATTCTGCAAACACTGTGATCCTGAAATGATTAGACATGCATTTAAACATAATTGCTACGGCGTGAGTGTGTGTGTGTGCATACATACGTGTACATTCACACTACGTAGCAAGCATATTTAAGTACAGGATTTTTGCAAGCCAAAATACTTATGTTCAATTAAAGGGTTTTTTTTATTTATCTCTGCCTGGTTTAAGTATGGGGCTTGTGATAAAGATGTGCACAGTTTGGGCCTCTTCACATGTTGGCTTGTATCCTAACATAGGTGAATGGAAGGAAATTCAGTGGGAAAGTTTCCCCTCCGCTCCTCCACCCTGAAGCCATTTCCACTCATCATAAAACCTCTCCAAAGGGTGGGGAGAGGGTCTCCTGAGCAATGTTAGATGGGAGTGCAGGGGACTGCTTGGGAGTGGGGGGGGGGGTTCGGCTAAAATAGTTTATAAGTGTTCCAATCAAAGCCTGTAACAAGGGCAAAAGAATCTACCATGCATAACAGTAATTGCAGATTACATCCTAACTAGGAGAGTAGGGGAGGCTGAAATAGGAAATTATGTCTTCTTTTAGAGTAAAGCTATGGCCCAGGTCAATGTAAAGCTAGATCTAGGTAAAGTCAGGCCAAGTCTAAAGATCCTGCTGATGAAGGGTCTGAAAGAGGATTCTGAAAACATAAAAGCCATTCAGGAGATGTGGAGACCTGTGTATGTGAGAGGAGTCCAAAGATTTTTGAAAATATCATTTTTTTCTTCTTCAGAAGGCTCATAGACTACTGTGAGCCATTTTGTGAGCTGTCACATAGTGAGTGGAGTGGGCACAGTCAGAGAGTAATCAGCAGGCATTTGAGAAGATTAGGATACAAGAGAAGATAAGGTCACAATAGCAGAGAGCCCTGAACTGAACCACTCCGGTATGGGTGACCAGCTGGTGTTACAATGTGCCACGTCTGAGATGGGGCAAGCAGCTGCCCTGTTACAGAGACAGCACCGACCGCATTTGCTAGCAAAGCCTTGTCTCAGAATGGGTGAGAACAACATTTAAGTTCGGTTTTGATAAGAATTTACCAACATTTGCAAAGTTCTCCATATTTGGGAACAACAACAACAAAAAAGCACTTCAGATTTAAAAACTGTACATGGGAGAAAACAGAACTGTCAGATTTGTCCATTCAGGACCAGGGCTCTGAGTGCTCAGCTCTTCAAAATCTGAGTTGAATCCATTAAGCATTCAGCAACATTCATGCTTCATTAGGGTTGCCACCTCTTTTTTTCTGACAGGCTCATCTTTAAAAGCAATATTGCAGGCAGGTACATCGTGGTCCTCTCAATGCTGGGAATAGCTGTATCTACTGAATTTGGCTGGTGCAGATGGGTGAGAATTTTGTTTAAGGGTGCAATCCTATGCATGTTTAGAAAGAAAAATGTCTTACAACTCCCAATGCTGGGAGTTGTAGGACGTTTTTCTGTCAAAACATACATAGGATTATGCCCTAAATTAGTTTTTGATACGAATTTACCAAAATTCACAAAGTTCTTCATATTCAGGAAAGACAAAACTTGAGATTTAAAAAATCTGAATGCGGGAGAAAGCAAAACTGATGGATTCACCCATCCCTAAAAGGAAACAGAAAGAAGAGATGGACAAATTGAGATAGAACCGCCGGCTGTCCTCTTTGGAGTAGAACCTCTTGATCAGTTCGCATTTGGCCAGACAGAACATCAGGCACAAATCATTGCCGTTGACAAAAGTAATCACCTGGTGTTTTTTTCCCTCCATCAGTGTCTTCCCCCTACTATCAGCAAGTTATACCCCTTTCTGCTTTCATAGCCCTCCAACTTAGTTCAATCTGATGCATTCTGTATGTCTGCTTTTTCGCTTGGTTTTCAGTGAAGTTTTACTACCTTGAGACACTTCCACATTTATTTCCTGCCAAACATCCTCTAGAAGCATAGGGCAGACATTACTTACATTTGCCATCTTATTTTAGAATGTTAAGCTGTGAAGCGTTTTCTTGGGAATGCTGGGCAAATTGAATAACTTACATGTTCGATGATTTATAGTTGTTCGGCCATTTATAATGCTTTTCAACCAACATTTTCGAAGCAGTGTATAGACCTAGACTCACTAACTCTCAAGAAGGGGGATCTACAAAGATGCTTGGAAACAGATGCACAATAAAGTAAGAAATTTGCAACCAGAAGCTGCCATCATTGACAGTAATGTATTATTAAAATATCAGTAAATGCAAGAGCTGCAACAAATGTTCATTTGCTGCTCTCACTCTGTTGGGCTGCTATTCAAACTCAGGAAATTTTCAAAGCTTTCATTTCCTAATGAGTCTCTGGCGTTCTCCATAAATGAGTTTTCAGAAGTAAGTGAATGAGGTGCAAAGAAGAGGGAATAAAAGGAGGAGTTCTAAAGGAGTGATGATGATATTAAGCAGGTTGGGCTGTCTAAAGGAGCGATGGGGATGTTTATAAAGAGTGCATAGCAGTAAAGTACTTGCCTGGGAACAAAGGAGGTCTTGCTTCTTGGCCAGTCGTCTGTATGTTCACCCAAAACTGGGCAGTGCCTACTATGGGAGATTATTTTCACACACCAACTATATGAGAGTGTTATTAGTCATGAATGGGTCCAAGGTGGCCAACTTGGAAAAGAAATATAAATCATAGAATCATAGAAAAGTAGAGTTGGAAGGGGCCTACAAGGCCATCGAGTCCAATCCCCTGCTCAATGCAGGAATCCAGGTCAAAGCATCCCTGACAGATGGCTGTCCAGCTGCACCTTGAATGCCTCCAGATTGGGAGAGCCCACCACCTCCCTAGGTAGTTGATTCCATTGTCTTACTGCTCTGACAGTCAGGAAATTTTTCCTGATGTTTAGGTGGAATCTAGCTTCCTGTAACTTGAGCCCATTATTCCGTGTCCTGCAAACTGGGATGATCAAAATGTACTACTGACCCCTTGCAATCTACAAGGCCAGTGTGGCGTAGTGGTGTGAGTGTTGGACTGGGACTCTGGAGATCCAGGTTCTAGTCCCCGCTCGGCCATGAAACTCACTGGCTGACTTTGGGCAAGTCACTAACTCTCAGCCTAACCTACCTCACAGGGTTGTTGTGAGGATAAAATGGAGAGGATGATGATGATTATGTAAGCCGACTTGGGTTCCTTTCAGGAAAAAAGGCAGGGTATAAATATATAATAAATAAATAAATAAATACAGGTTGAGTGATGGATGGCTGATGCTACATTACTAAAGTAAAAACCTCTTAAAACTTGTTCCTTGATATATTGAGAAATATGGGTCTTCTACATGGATTGGCACATGCACCATATGGCTGAAGGAAGACAACAATGTTCATCAGCAATTGAGTGTTGGACCTGGCTCCCTCAAAACACCAGCAACTAAACACGTATTAAAGAAATAAACTCAGATAATCCGAACAGGATCCAGAAACAGCTTTAAAGTCCGGTGGTATATTCCAAGACAGGGTCCAAAGACATGGGATTCAGGGCTTGCAATAGTTCTGGGTTCATGAGCAGTCCAAGCAAAGGAGTGTCTGGAACCAGCGACATTGTATCCACGAACCTTTTTTGCCTCTATGCCAGCTTTTATGTGGGATGGGGCAACTAGAGTTCCTCGCTTGTCAATGGGAAATCTTAGCCTGGAGTCGAGAACTCCATCTAATAGGGTGTTTTTCCTCTTGCCTTTTCAGCCGCTGAAGTTGCCTAGGAGACAGCCTTTGGCATGCCCTTTCCTAGGCTGAGTCTGCCTCTTGGCTACTTATCAAAGAATGTTCTTCAGGCTGCGGCGACTTGGGCACTTTTTCCAAAGACAGCTCTGGCTATAGCTGAGAAGGAGTAGCTGCCTCCCCCTGACTGCATTCTTCTGTGAAACCAGGCAGAGACAAATTCCCAGTACCCTGACATTCCACACCTTGACTAGGCCCTAAATCAGATTCTTCTATCTCTGAATCAGATTCTTCCTCAGACTGCAGCATCAGGGAAAGGCATGACATTGAGCATGGGTGGGACATGTCACAGGCTGGAGGCAATTCCATCTAGTGAAATGCTTCCAAGTAAATAAGTTGTCAGTCTGCTGTCCACAAAGCACCATCTGATCTGAGCACCTTCAGAAGCCAGAGGCACACAATTAATCTACTTCTAGCAACCACACCTTGGCTGGCTGTATCCTGCTATTCATCCCCAGCATCTACTATTCATAGGAATACTCTCTGTGCACATGGAGGTTCAATTTAGTTACAATGTCCAGAATCTATTGCTATAGCAATACTGTGAAGGACTGCCAACCGGTCCTTTCTCAAGACCAGAGATCAAAGGTGCAAAACTGCCAGCCTTAGCTCTGCCGTCTTGCCTTGATTCTCTCAGGGCCTTGCCCTTGGTCTATACACTGGATTTAGCACTGAACCACAGAGGAACCACACACACCGTGTGGTGTAAAACCAGGAAAGTTTATTTAAGGGAAACAGATTACAATAAAAGGTGGGGAATGAGGGAAGAGGGAGAAAGGTGGAGAGACACTTTGGTACATACAAGTAGAGCTATAAAACAACAAAACTAGTTCTTTACTATATAAATACCCAGGCACTCCCTTTGTCTGGGGTTGGTCCTCTTCCCAGGGCTTGCCTCAGCAAAAGAGCCCTACTCCCACGAAAGCATGCAGACAACAATGCAAACCAGAAGCCACAGCAGCAGTATAGATTCTTCCCCCCCACCCCTCTTTCAGTAGCCCAGGTGTCTTTAGCCAATCAGGATGAACTTCATCTGGGCCAGGCAGGGGAGGGGTGGCTCTTTGCCAGCATTTGCATGCAAATAGCTGTGGCACCTCTGCAGAGTCAGGAGCCATCAGAGAAACTATGTACATTTTGCATTTCCCAGCCCCCAGCTGGGATTATACTTGTTTACAAGTGCGGAGGTGTGTGTGTGTGTGTGTGTGTGTGTATGGTGCAGGAAACTCTGACGCTTTTTCTCCACAAATACCATTGCCTAATCTTTGCCTAATCATTTAAAAACCTCTCTCAACCAGCAGCACACCTTTGGGTAATTATTTCCATAATTTAATTAGGCATTGTGCCCCAAAGTGTTTTCCTTAGTCCCAAGTATACCACTCATCATGCCCTCTCACTTATTTGCCTTCAGACTTTCTACACAAGGAAGATGCACCAATCCCATGATAATTTTACTTGGCTTATTTTGTACTTTATCCAAATCAATGAGATTCATTACAAGAGGAGACTAAGCAGACACATTGCTGCCACCCAAACCAATGTTCCAACCTCCATCTTCCTTTGTACCTGACTTGCCTCCCTGGAGCTGTAAACTTGTCATGGTTTAAAGGTTAAATAATGTAAGTTTCAATCTACTGTAAAAATAATTCTGAAAAAGCATTCCTATTTTGATCCCTTAATATGCATTTTGGATTATAAATGGTGCATAGAAAGGCTAGATGCTGTTTATCTGGAGGAAAGCACAACAAATAGTATTGAAGCTTAAGAACAGAAGCTTTGCATGTATGGTATAAGAGCAGAATTTCTACCAGATTCTGCCCTTTTGTTTCTACATATGATTGTGTTTGACAAGTAGCACGTGGGCGGAATATGCGGATTGTCAGTTTGGCAACAAGTTATTCTGGAACCTGGTCTTAGAAATAATGAATTCTTTCATTTTATTCTACAGGATTTTTAAACTGTATCCTGACCCATATCTTAATGATGGAATGTGCTAGAAATCCTATACAAATATAAATCTGCCATTCCAATATGTATCATTATAAAACAAAATCATGTAAAACAAACAAGCTAGATTCTAAAAGACACTGCCTGCCTGATCAAATAAGATTGAGAATTTTTTTTCTATTATCATCACACATAGGTTTTCATAACAAATATAGGATGACATTATAAGACACTAATCAATGCAGCTCATATTTTGCAAGCATATATGTGTTATTTGTTGCCAGTGGAAATGTATCCTCCTCCCAATCAGGGAAGTCTTAAAGCATGTTGAGGGAACAAGTCATTTTGAGATTTGCATTCCTGACTGCCACTGCAAGTCCCTGTTCCCAAATTTGAGGTTGGTTTACTGCCTCTCATTCTGTTGCATGCAATCATCACACAATTGCATGATATACCCACATGATCTTCCCTGCACACGTATCCCCCACCTCCAGAGGATGCCATCTCAGAGAAGTGGCTTGCACATGGATGTGTGCAAAGGTTATATACATAGCAACATAGGAAGCTGCCTTACACTGAGGTCAGACTATTGGTCCATCTATCCCAGTACTGTCAACACTGACTGGCAGTGGCTCTCCAGGGTTCCTACCTGGAGATGCCCAGGATTCAACCTGGGACCCTCTACATGCAAAGCAGGTGCTCTAGTACGCTATGGCCCTTTCTCAATACACCTTGGTTTGCTCCACCTTGGAATTCAACCTACTGTTATAACTTCAGGACCTACATTTTGAAGGGAAAGTACTAATGAGGCCTCATTTCAGGGACCATTGATATAGACATAGGACTGGATCCAGACTAAGGCTGCAGATGTTCTTAAGGCTACTTGGGAGTAAGTATTTCAGTTCCTGAATTGAAACAGCCTTTTCTGTCATCCTAGAAAAAGGATAACCATACACATTTCAGCAAACTTTTGTTTTAAATAAATGTGTTACTATATTTGGCTATAGTCCTGACTCCTACAGATTCAATATCCAATTAAAATGAATTCTCCATAATTACTCTAAAAGCCAGTTCTGCTCTAAGAGAAATAACATTGCCACAGGCTTTCCCAGCCCCAGCCCCCACCTCAATTCCCTCCCATACTGTAAGGCAACAGACTTATAGGGTCTTACCATGTCCATCTACTGGAACAGACAACCCTCACTAACACCACTTAATCCCACAAAGCTTGTTTCCCAAAATCTTTATTAAGGGATATACCAATGCCATCTGAATGCATGTCGCAATAAAACATGCTGTCTAACTTAATTCTGCTATCTTATGGGAAAAGCCAGATCATTGAATAATCAGATTTAGCTATCAGTACAGCAGAGGATCTAAGTTTTAAACCAATTTAAAGCCTGCAAATACCATATGCCAGCTGACAAAATAAAACAACACAATTGACTCTAATACTCACCTGCTATAAAACACTAACATAGCAAAGAACAAGAAAAATGCTTGTGTCATATCTTAGTAGAATAGCAACAGGTTATTTGATTCAGACCCTATGCCTGTAAGACACATAATCTTACCTTCCTAAAGAGGTCATCTGAACATTTAGAAAAGCCACCCTTATAGAGATAGCATTCTTAAAGGATTTTCACCCATTCCAGTGTGCTTGTTTTTTTTTTTAATGAAAGGCCTTTAAAAGTTCTCACAGATATATTATTAATACAGCCTGCTAGCCAGCTGCATTATGCAATCATCACACAATTGCATGATATACCCACATGATCTTCCCTGCACACTGGGCGGTACTTAAGATGTGACACACACTGCTCTTGAGATGGAATATGTGGTGTGCCTATTGAATACTACACCACTTTATTCCCAACTCAAGGATGGAAAGCGGAATATCGGTGGTCAGTATAAGAGGTTTAAAGATGTTCTTAAGGCTAATCTAAAAAAATGCAATATAAACATCGAAAACTGGGAAGCTCTGGCCCATGAACCATCTAACTGGAGGTTGGCCTCTCACAAAGGTTCTATGGACTTTGAAGAAGCCCAAGTGCAAGGTGAAAGGGAGAAATGTGCTAGGCGAAAAGCACGTCAAACGAATCCTTCACAGGACCATCTTCCATCTGGTAACCTGTGTCCTCACTGTGGGAAGCTGTGTGGATCTAGAATTGGCCTGCACAGTCACTTACGGACCCATCGCTAAAGTCTACACAATTTTCTTTAGAATTTTCCTCCTTTTAAAATCTCCTTTTTGTACATTTTCTTTTTTTATCCTGGAAGACAATCTTACTCGGTCACGAGTGATCGCCTGACTGACTGATTGCAATATTTGGATCAGCCCCAAATCTCTTGATGTTAAAAAATGAAGGGCTGGTCATATTTTCCAAGGCATGGCTCAACATAAGTTGCTCCCCACCCCACGACCTTTGCTGTACCTGCAAGTTGGAGATATTTTTAGAATATACGGTAAGCAACCTGACCTCCATATGCGAACCCTCACTATGATGTGCGAACAGTTGCCAATCAGTTTCACTATCTATGTGCCCTGTTAACCATAATTCTCCATATTCATCTTGAATGTGGCTGCACAAGAGTGCTGCCATCATCTTCAGGTTGACTTTACCCTTTTCCTAAGATGAAGAAAAGAATGGGAAGGGTTGTGGTTCAGTGATAAAAGCACATGCTTTGCACGCAAAAGGCCCCAGATTCCATCCTTGGCATCTTCAGGCAGGGCTAGGAAAGACTCCTGTTTGAAACTCAAGAGATGCCAGTCAGTGGAAATGGCATCCGTCCACCAACGGAACAGCATCCATAAGTGGAACAGATTCACTCTCCCCACTGCAATCTCCCACGTCCTTCAAAAATCTGCTCTAGAAGGTTGGGGGACCCTCCAGAGCGGACGTTGGAGAGTGGGGGTGGGGGAGGCTGCAGGGAGGAAGAGATGAAGGGAAAGTTCCATTGTGTGAATGAAAGTCTGTTTGTGCAACATTGGATATCACCCAACATTCATCTAGATCAGTGTTCTCCAACCTTGGGTCCCCAGATGTTTTCGGCCTACAACTCCCAGCATGCCCTAGCTGGCTGGGGCATGCTGGGAGTTGTAGGCCAAAAACATCTGGGGACCCAAGGTTGGAGAACACTGATCTAGATGGACCAATGGTCCAACGCTGCATAAGGGCCGGCAGCTTCCTATGACTATTACAATTCAGGGCACACATGCATTAGCTGACCTTAGCCCAACACCGAACTACATGGGAATATTTCATTGAGTTCCCCAGTGAGACGGAAATATCTTGCTGAGCACCTGAGACACATCAAAGACCGCAGGATATGAAGATTCAGGACACATGGGAAGCCTGGCATAGACCTCGCAGAGGCAAACTTTAAAAGAATCACGACATGATTATTATAAAACCTGGAATCAGAAGTTGAAGAAAGTGAGCAATTTATTATTTGGGATGGGTTTTTTCCCCATGATTTTCACAGCTTGTTTAATTATATTAGAGATGCTGCCTTGAGAAAGGGGGAATTGCAAAGTTAACAGCATATATATATGTATATATATATATATATATGAATGTGGCTTAGCACTACAGCATCCACTTCAGATGAAGCCCAGATACCAATCGAAGCATTTGAATCTCCATGACAGTGAAGCAGACTAGTGCTGAAGCTTTGGACTTGCTTCAGAGCATCATAAGGAATCAGGGCTTTTACCAAAGCTCTGATGCATGCCTTCAGTCCCTGCCTCTCTTTCCCCCCTGCTGAATGATATGACAGCTGCTGCTGTCAGTGCAAGCAGGGACTGCTCTGAAGGGACACAGCAAGGCCTTGATACCTTCAGAGCAGTCCCTGCTTCTTGCACTGACAACAGTAGCTGTCATATAATCATTCAATTAGGGGATAGCTGAAGCTTTGGAAAACTGAGGTGGGGCTGTGCTTTTGATCCAACGCAAAACGGGCCTTGTCCAAACCAGAGCGTGCCCCCGTCTAAAGCACCAAAGCAGGCTCTGAAGCAAATCATTTATTGTGCACACCCCTACAGTTTGCATACACACACAAAGCCATTCCTTTGCCTATTATATTAATAGAAGTTATACAAGAACGCTAATACCTTTGGCTTTACATTGCTTATCCCCAAACTAATACATACATATTTTCCCTATATAGTTAAAGCTATATAGTTTGGGAAAGCTCAGTAGTAGCTTTCATGCTTTGTATGTAATAGCTCTTAAGATTTAATCCTAGGCATTTCCGGTTGCAGGAGCCCAGAGAACAAGTCTTGGAAAGACCCAAGGAACCATTACCAGAGTCAACAGTCTTGGGCTGGACCATTGATCAAAATCAGTGTGAAGCTGTTCCTTATAGCCTTGCTTTCTACAAGCAGCCTTTCATTTAATAACTTACCGGATCTATCATATGCTTTCTAAATGCATCTTCATTCAAACTATGCTGTGAGACATCGCTACATCCAAGACTGACAGTAACATTTTTGGAACTTATTTCAAATCTTTCTGAAACTGCATAATTAAAGTCTTTAATTAGGAGACTGTTTTCACAGAAGAGAGAAGTAGCTTTTTATAGAACTAAAGAACTTCACAATGCAGATGTGCTCATTAGAAAGGTCAACTATTAATTTTGTGAGAACTGCTTGTCATTTTATCACCTGGAAGAATAGCTTTATGAAAACAAGACTTAATTATGGCAACAGTCCAGTCTATCTCCTTTCGTGTGCTCATAGATTTAGGTGCACATGTCTATAATATCATAGTGTTTGTAGACTTCTATTGGCTAACTCAATGAAACCCTCCATCAGTGCTTCTAATATGCTTTTTTCATTAGCACAGTACAGTTCCAGTGTTTACAGATTAGGCAGTCTTAATGGGAATTATGTTTGAGCTATATTGATTTCTCTTTGTCCATTCACAAAGAGCATAGGCCAAAGTGAAGATAATGACATTAGCACGACTTGCATGTTGACAATCATATTAGACAAGATGAATAGAAAGTACTAAAAATTGGGAGAACAGAAAGGCTTCAAAGGAATTAATCCGCTTCTTATGAGTAACATTTTTTAGACCATTTCCAGGAGAAGGCATCATTTATTGAGGGAGCGTACAGTCGCAACAAAAAATAGAACTCCATCTATGAAAGCTACACTTACCTGTATAAAGTGGAGTGTTCATCCACTTATGATTTCAAATATGAAGCTGCCTTCATATTTGTCCATCTAGTCCAGTACTGTCTGTTCTGACTATCAGCAGCTCTCCAGGATCTAACGCAGAGGTCTTTTCACATCATCTGCCATTGATACTTTTTAAAACTTGAGGCACCAATGATTGAACCTGGGACCTTCTGCATGTAAAGCACGTCATCTACCACTCAAGTGGAAATTGTAGGCTGCATACCAATAATTCTGCTCTGTAATATTTTATAACTGAGCCCATTAAGATTTTTAATGAACACTCAACATAATATGCCCAGAGAATAGTCTGAAGGAACATGGTGATGTTACTTTGCCAAAGAGAAACAGCTCTCAGCCTAGTCAGTACTTGGATGGCAGATTGCCTGGTACACCCATGGAAGCCAATCCGGAAAGCAGTTCCAATCAATATTTAGCACTTATATGGCACTGTAAAGGTGTTCAGAGCACTTACGTTATCTCCATAAACTTTATGAACAACTCTGTAAGATAATATGATTTCCATCTTGAAGATTGGGGGAGAGGTGGGTGGGGACTAAGGCCGCCTAGTGAGCTCATGACTAAGGCAAGATATGAATTATTTTATTTTATTTATTTATTATATTTATACCCCGCCTTTTTTCCTTCAAGGAACCCAAGGCGGCTTACATAATCCTCCTCCTCCTCTGTACACCACACTGGATGCACAGTTCAGTTTCTTAGCCACTATGATACACCCAAAGTTTAGGGTAGTGTTTCCCAAACTGGGTAGCAGGAGTAGCAGGCAGACCTAGCTATTTTTCCATGTCTTCTTGGTAATATATATATATATATATGACATATATTACCAATTGGAAATATATGTATTACAGTTTGTATAATATATACAACAGTCAGCACTCAAGGGTTTCACAATGTGCCTTGCAGCACTATTAGGGGTGCTGAATGGGAGGACTGGGTCCCAATTACAGGTCCCTAATTGCGGTTGACCCAGTTGCACTAGAGCAGAAGATATGGAATTGTGTGAGGAGTGTGAATGCAAATACTGTACAAGAGAGTGGGGAACTGGATGAATATATGCAATGAGTTTTGTGGGGGGAGGAGGATAAAGCACATGCAAGACCTCTACTGCATTTAAGAAGGGTGCAGTCAGGCTTTCATAAAGCTTCAGAAACACCGACTTATGCAACTGACATCGTGCACATGCACTTACTCTTTACAAAGCTTCTATCTGATATATTTACATTTCTGTCCCCAGCCCAAATCACCTTTTCTTGTTGGAATGGGCACATATTATGACTGTAAGCTTTAAGATCGCTTTCCCAACCTGGTACCCTCCGGATGTTTTTTTTTTTACTAATTCCCAGCATCTCTGACCATCAACAATGCTGTCTGGTGCAGATGCAATCTAAAATGTCTGGAGGGCCCAGGTGCCCTGCTTCATGTGAGATTCGATCACCTGCTCTAGGTGGCAATTCAATTCAGGAGACTGAATCAGGAGCTGTTTTAGTGCCACAGCCAGACCACGGGTACAAGCCAGGGGGCTTGGAGTTGATTTCAGTACCACGGAGAGCAGTCATGCAGCTAGAGCCCCAACAAGTTACCCCAGCACTGGCACTGGCAGGGATTTATAGTCAGGCCAGGAGAGTCTTTCTGTAAGCATCACCCCCTCAAGTGCTATATCAGGCTATTAAAGGACCAGCACACTTTTTTTGGTAGGCATTGGCGTCTACTGGGGAGTGAAGTTTGGAGGAGTGAGGAGTCATTTGAGGACTGCTCCTCAGGGTCTCCCTGCTCACTAGAGGAGTCCAATGTCGAATCCACAAGGTTAGGGCGTAGTAGCACCTCCTGAGGGTCATGTGGATAGATCTGAGGCATTGGGTCCCAGACTTCAGTAGGAACGGGGACTGGTTGGGTGCCTTCTTGGAATCACTGTCACCAGAGGGCTCCAAGGGCTTCCAATCCTGGGCCATGACACCAGGCTGGGAAAGGCTGCTTTAAGAGGCAGGCTTGTATTTAAAACATCCCAACTGGAGGCCAAACTCTAGAATGAGAGGAGAGCCAGCTCAGCCTCAGCTCTGTTCATAGACTTGGGTGAATTGCATTCACTATACTTGCAAGGTATAGTGCCTAATATTAGGCAATCCTGAACCACCACCACTGGATTAGAGCAAGGCAAAATGAACTGCAGTGCTTAAGAGGCATGGAACTGGACACTAAGTGATCCTATGCTACTTCAACTGATTCCATTCAAGCTGGTCATTAGAAGAGCTTTGTAACTGAAAGAACTGGTGCTCGAGTTAGCTTGTTTACTTCTTCATCCCTTTTTCCTTTTGTGTCATGTATTTTAGATTATAAGCCCAAAGACAGGGACTGTCTTGTTTGTTATTGATCTTTCATACAGCACTCTGGGATCCTTTTCAGCTGAAGAGCAGAGGGAAAATAGCTTCAAACAAGCAAGCAAGCAAACAGTAGTTTGCTGCATGGGGTCACTGGTGAACCTAGGCCTGCATCATGTCTTTGTAGGATCTAGGACTGGGCACTGTTGGAGAAAGTATTAGAGAACACAGTATATGGGAGCTATAAGACCACTAGAGTTATTTGCTTATCTCTTCCAGAAAATAAATACTTGAGCACACTGGCCGTAAGAATGTCTACTATGCTCAACTTCATTAATAGCCATTGATTCCTTCCCATTCACGTGGCAAAATGAAAATCTAACATAAAATTACTAAACACACACTGAACAAGTATTAGCTCCTTGCTACAACTGTTAGCCCACATAGTAACGTACATTATGGCAATCTTCTTTTATGCATTGAACAAGTCCCTTAACATAGTAAGCGTATTTTAATTTTGCTTTTATTAGGCATAAAATAGAAAAAAAAAAACTGATACTGCATCCTGCTGATCAGGTTGTCTGAGATCACCTGATGCAGCAGCATCAGTGAAACTAAGCAGATGCAGACCTAGGGCCGGTTCGCACGACCCCGGCTGCTGGCGGGGGAGGCACCACGGGGCCGTCCGTGGGGTCCGGCAGGGCGCCGCAGACTACCTGCGCCCCGCACGCATCGGCAGACCCCGCAGTCCCTGCACCTGCAGTGCGGGGCCTTCTGGCGCTAGGGGGCGGGGCCCCGGGATGCCCAGAGGGGCCGTTTGCCCCTACAGGCTGGAGCAGCGGCAGCTCCAGCCACTCTGGGCTGCCGCTTCTGTGTGGACCCCGCTGGACAGCCGCCCGCTGTTCGCACGGCACGGTGGCCACATGCGGTAGGGGCTTACCCCTCTACCGACCATGGTCACTTTGCGTGCATCCCACGCATGGCTGTCCCGCGGGGGCACCCCCGGTCGGCGTTCACACGACACGGGAACCGGGGGGGGACTTCTGCTCCCCCACGGTTCCCGTGTCGTGCGAACAAGCCCCTAGTCAACACCTAGGGTGGGAAACCACTGCAAATCCCATGTACAAATAGGACACAAGTTAAAGTAAAGAACCGTGTCTTTTTTTTAAGTACTAGTGCAAATCAACAACTGTCACAGAAGAACTGTAGTGCAATCAAACTACAGCTGATCATTCAGAATGATGTATGAAACATAAACTTCATTTTTGAAATAACTGTACATTACTGATGTTTCATGGCCCTCTACAAAGTATTTTCTTTAAAAAAAATTACACTTGTAGCCATCAAAAATACATCTAAGTAATTGCTGGATTTCATTTATTGGATTATGGATTCACAAATGCAAATTTTATAGAATCACAACATCAAACATGCTGTGTTCTAAATAATGCATACAGAATCAGTGATCAAAAGTTAATTTTTTAAAAAGGTGGAAGATGATATGTAATAATATTAAGAGAAGCCCTACTGGATCAGAACAATGGCCCTTCTAGTCCAGCATTCTATTCCTCTCAGTGGCCAAACAGATGCCTATGGGATGTCCACTTGTAAGCAGGACTTGAGGGGCAATAGCCCTCTCTCATTGCTGTTCCCCAACAACCGGTATGGTGTAGTCTTTAGAGTGGGAGATCCGGGTTCTAGCCCCACTTGACCATGAAGCTCACTGGGTGATTTTGTGCTGGTCACTGACTATCAGTCTAACTTACTTCACAGGGCTGTTGCAAGAATAAAATGGAAAGGAGGACCATCTAAGTCACCTGGGTCCCTTACAACAGGAAAAAAGGCAGGTTGTAAATGTAATAAATAAATTAATAAATAACTGGCATTCAGAGGTATGCTGCCCCTGGATGCAGTATATAGCCATTATGACTAGTAGCCATCAATAGTCTTTATTTATTTATTTACAGCATTTTTACCTCGCTCTTCAGCCAGAAAAGGCTCCCAGAGTGGCTTACAAAGATTAATATTATGCAGTCCCTGCCCTCAGGCTTACAATCATGACACAATCAAGACATGACACAAAAGGAAAAGGGATTGGGAGGGAGGAGGAAGAAAGCAAAACTCAGGCACCACTTCTTAGTTATGAGGTTCTTACAGGGTTTTCTTCTTCTTTTTTTCTATTTTTTTCCAGGAAGGGAAGGGCAAAACAAGCTCCCTGCAGCTGTTCCTTCTTTTGCCGATGCATGGGGGGGGGGGGTCAGGCTGGTCTCCTGCTTGCCATGATGTTACTCCTGGGAGGCAGGGGGTGCAGCCTCCCAGTGGCCCTCGGTTCTCTGGCCGATGGATGAGGCCACAGTCTGCCGCCCCCAGGGAACTGCCAGTTGGAGCTGCGTGCTCCTTCCGGCAGGGAGGGGTGAAGCGAGCTCCCTGCAGCTGCTCCCTCTCCGGCTGATGTATGGGGCCAGGCTGGTCTTCCCCCTTGCCGTGATTGTCTAATTCCTCTTTAAACCTAAGTTGGTGGCTACCACCACATCTTTCTGGCAACATATTCCGTAGTTGAATTATGCACTGTGTGAAGAACTACTTCCTTTTGTATTACATTTAATTTGATTTCACACTGATAGAATAGGATTCACCTTATGTTCGTGCTATAAAAGCACTAACCATAAGACGCAACATGTTCCAGATGCAGCACTACGTACCTTCCCAGTGTGGCAGGGAGCAGAGAAGCAGCCACTCTAGGGCTTCAGTCCAGCAAAACAAATACGATGAGCAAATGAATTGGCCTTCTACCAGATGGTACTCAGCTTTAGAGAACAACACCCTTTTCTGAATACATCATTCTGATCTGATCTTTTCTTGAAGAAGTGAAAATAATTATTCTAATGAGGCACATATTTCCAAAGCTTTAACCACCATTAAGTACATTTCAGTTCAAGAATCTCCCATAAGGGATTCCTGCAAAATCATAGAACACAGTTTCAATTCAATTTATTACGGTCATAAGACCAGCAAATAAAACAAAACAATAATATTCAGAAGACCAACAAGACATACACAGTGAATACAATAATATATATTTTAAAAGATAATAATTAGTTAAAATAATTGACTAAAACTGGCATGTGTCCTACTCATAAAATCAAGATTTTAACAAGTTACAACATTTTCAAACAGTCAACATCATCCCTCGTCGACAAGCGATTGCAGCTGCGCAAAATCTAGCCACCTCGGAAGTTACTTGAAGATTCTGACCAGCCAATAGATAATCTATATAAAACTGGTCAGATCTCCCAGATAATCGTTGCAAAATAGGAGTAATGCAATGTGCCGAAATTCACGATAAAAAGAGCAGTACAGCAATACATGACCCACAGTCTCTACCATGCCAGCTTCACAGAGGCATAAACGCTCAGTGTATGGGGTGTTGTTATATCTACCCTCCAAAAGTGCAGAGGGTAACATATTAAACTTAGCCAATGTGAATGCTTTTCTGTGTTTTGGAATGGTTAGAAAGAATAAATAGGATGCGGGTAAAAAAATCAGCCCCTGATCTCTAAATTCTGGATATGGTGTAGCTGCTCTTCTTTGATCTTGTAGCTCGATGTCCCTAATGCGCTGGCATATAACCTCTTTGGCTTTTATGTAGCCAAGGGACAAAATGGCATTCCGTGAAAAACCCAAATCGCACAGTTTCTTGTCCACAAAATCATAGAACACAGTTTGTCCTTGTACATCACAAAAGTGCCATTTCGTGTTTAGCAGTTGAAAACTGTTTTGCCAAGCCCTTATTCCAATCCCTATCACTAACTTTAAAAGGAACCTAAACTTATAGCCTGTTCATTGACTCCTTAGAGAAGATTCTTCTACTATTTTAACATTTGCTCTGCCTTGTCTACTCTCCTAATTCACCCATCTCAGTTAAACGATTTAGAAAAACCCACATTTATAACAGGGACATCACAAGTTTAGTACAGCATTAAGGGCACAATCCTATGGCCTCCTGACATTGTCTGGGCGGACCATAAGATTAGTCAGAGTCCCAGCTCCGAGGTCCTCCGACAGCAGAGCTGGGACTCTGAATGCAGAGCCTCCACCCTGTCCCCTAACAGCTGACATGGAAATAATCGTGTCGGGTGCCTCTCCAAGGTCAGAAATTGACCTCGGAGAGGGCTAAATGGGCATGCCAGGGGAGTGGGGAGAGAGAAAACTGGAGCCAATGTCTTCTTACGCCATATCTGAATGGTGCCCTAGCCTCCTTCCCTCCCCCTCTGCAGTGCTTCATCTAGACAGCCGAAAATGGCCATCTAGATGAAATACAGGGTGTGAAGTGTGGGGTGGCGGAAATTGCCACCGCTGTGCCTCGCGCCCTGCATTGGATGCACGTACGCCTCTGTGTTCAGAGGCTTATGTGCACCGAGGGTCTCAAAATATTAGTCTCAATATATGAAAATACAGATGTCTATCTGTGTTTTCTGTATCTGAAATACTACAGCACTTTAGAAGATCAAACTCTCTTGAGAATTATAGTAGGATCAATAGGTTGCAATCTCCCTATCTACCTGAAGATGTTGATCGCCCATGGTTTCATGTATAGTCTCGGTGCCAAACCTAGCTTCAAACCCAGACCAAAATGAGCCCAAATTATAAATACTAAGAGTGGACTCACTATCCAAGTGACATTTCCTATGTTAGCCAAAACAGCACTATCCACACACACGAGGGAGATATCAGCAGATTCTGGGGAACACCAAGGTTTGCAGAAGTACAACAAACACTTATGGGGGGGAACCCCTAAGGGGACAGAAACCAAACAACCCAGTGAGGACTGAGCATGCTCAGTGGCTGCAGAAGGCTGAGTGATCTATGGGGGAAGATGGACAACTGCGGGGAAGAGGAATGGAATAGAACATCCTGGAATGGCTTGAACAGGAGCTTGGCTTCACCAGGAGCACTCCACAGGAGCATTGTGATGCAGGTCCCGCTAGTCCTTTAGACTGTCACAGATGCTGTGTGACCATCCATGATGGCTTGAGGCTTGCTCAGTATGAGCTAATGACTGGAGATATATTCCTGAACTGGCAATTTACCCTGCAGGGTAAATTTAAATTTACAGAAAGTACTATGCAGGGATGAGAGGAGAGAAAAAATGCATTACTGAATTTCGAGACAGAGAGAAACTACATGTTTAGCTTGACTAGAAACAACCTGGGTGGGTGGGCACAGTCAAGGGAAACCCAAACGTATATGAGGGCACAATCATGTTGGGAGTTGGCTGGGGTTTGCTGGGATTTCTAAGATTTCTTTCGGTCTAAACATGCATAGGATCACATCCTTAGTAGCTTTTCTGCCCTCCACAGAAGCCCACTTACCTCCACTATGCTGTGCTTGTATATCTGAGAGTAAAATCAATATTACAAAGATACCATTAGTGACGGTAGGGTGGCCACTTATACACTGCCAAAAAATAAACCACGAGGACAAAAGTGGACACAGGTTTGCATAAAATTTGCATGTGCCCCACTCTCTCTGTACTCAGGAAGAGAGGACATATCTTTTTAACCTAGCTTTTACATTCCTTTTGTTATGGCTTTTTAAATTAAAGGTTGTTTTTAATGTTTTACTATGTTTTCACTTGATCATGGTTTTTATTTTCTGAAACCTTTGTAGACCACCTTGGTTGGATTCAGAACGGCAGTAGAGAAATGCAATAAATAAATAAATAAATGTTTAGGATGCACGTTTAGACATAATTACTATAATTTAAATAGAAGAGAATATATCTCAGCATAGATGGAAGACCTGTCTGCCTCCTCAGTTCGGCTGTCCAGGTGCTGAGTGTAGATGGGCCACTTCAAGGCCACTCCCAACTCACCCTCCTTATGGTTCTTTATCTTTCAACTGGACTTGTGACTGGACAGCCCTTCCAATCCTCTGTAAAGTAGGACATATGGCTGCTCTAAGAGATAAGTGGACCTCCCCCACACCAAGGCTCATGTGCCATGATTTTTCTTTTTCAGTGGCTTGGCTTGGCAAACCCTTAGAGCACTTTGGAATATTAGTTACCATTCCACAATAAATATTGAAATAAATATGTAGAGAATGGTGCAAGAGTGATCTCTCTTATTAAAGCAGGATTGGCACAATACTACTGCCTGGACTATTTTTATTTACTGTTTTATTTGCCTCCAAAATTGGTCAGTCAGTAGAAGAAACTAGAGACTGCCAAAAAGAAAGAAAGAAAGAAAGTCAAAGTCTAGATTGTGTACATATCTTTGAATCACGTGGGAAGAGAACTGCCAAACTTAAGCATTCATTAGTTTGTATCCCCCACTGAAATGGTCGTTTGATTGGGTTAGAAAACAACCTATGGACAAGCTTTGGGGGGCTTACCGATGATGCTTTGGTGCAGAGATATTCTCGCACAGATCTCCTTTAATTTGACAGACAAGACAGACCAGCAGGAGGCTTGGTAAATTATCTAACAGTAACACACTTAACACTGCTGGGGTACATGGGGCAGGAGGACTGTGCTTGATCTAGCACCACTTGCATATTTTTTAATGTGCATCCTCTTTTTAAGCTGAGGAAAGATGCAGGGATTTCTTTGATAGATGGTACCAACTTAAAATATATAAATATTTGGATCCAATCTTATTATTACTTGCTGTTCAAAAAGTCAAAGGGAGCCCGCTCATTTGTTAAAACCAGTATCTTTCAGCTAGTCACTTCATAACTATCATTATTATATATAGGGAATATATCTTATACCATTTGAAGGTCTTTTGAGACCAAGAGATGCGTTCAATAAAAGAGTAATGCCATGTTTACACAAACTATTATTAGCTCTAATCTTGGATGAATATGTCTTATATGGCTAAATGGCAAGAATGAATGGAGGGAGCAGGGGAGGGGAGAGAGAGGGGGGGGAGAGAGAGAGATGGTACATTAATTCAAAGTTATTACTTCGTAGCTCAGGGGTGGGCGATGTGGCCTGCAGGCTACATGCGGCCCACCAGGGGGACTTGTGTGACCCCCCCCTAGATTGAGCAAAGCAAATACAAATTTATATCTAGATAGTATACAAACTCCTCCACAGATTAGTCATTGGTGGGGGGGGTGGGGGATTATTTATTTATTTAATATCTTTATTCACCGCCCATCAGCCAAAAGGCTCCCTGGGTGGTTTACAAAACAAAGCAACACAAAAATATCAACAAAAATTATATTTAAAAAAACATATAAAATATAATATGATTTAAAAAAAACAAGCAGCCAAAATAAATTCAATCCAGAGGTACAGGGGCGATGTGTATGCATGTCTGATGGTCCTTGAAGCCTTTTGGCAGGAAACTATTAAGGTTATTCAATTACTGTGCACAGTAGTCTGTCGGATCCTCAGGTTATGTTATTCCATAGAGCGATGTTCCCTAACCTGATGCCCCTAACAGATGTTTTGGACTATAGCTCCTAGCATTCCTGACCATTGGACATGCTGGCTGGGGATAATGGGAGTTGAAGTCCAAAACATCTGGAGGACACCACAATGAGGGAGGCTGCAATACAGGATGGAAAGAAGCTCCATTTCTGACTAATAAGAAATACAGGCAGATGATATTTGCAGCATAACTCCGTACAGCATAACAATGGAAAACCCCAACAGCTCCTATAATGGAACTATAGCTTTCAAAAGGAAAGCATTTCCGTTTGCTGTTACACATAAGTTCACTGAGAAAGTTCAAAAAGTGAGGGACTTACAGAAAACAACTTTTCTTTTAACTTTTAGGTACATTAATTTTTGTATGCAGACAACCATCATATCTATTACTCTAAGCTGAAATGTATATCATGATGGGAGCAAAGAAGGGGGGGGATGGAGGGTTGTATCCAATGCCAATCTTACTTAAGTCCCATTCTTTTCAGTGGGTCTACTCTAAGTAGGCCTAGCACTGGATGCAACTTAGAACATTCTCTTGTGCTTCCCTTGTTATTTTGTAAATTTGAATTGACAGTTTCCTGCTGGATGCGGTATCTTAAAATGTATTACATATTTTTAAAAATGTAATATGCCTATTGTTCTAGAATTTGTTATATGTGGAGAAATCACTTTCTAGTTGTTTAATTAAATTTACAAAAGGAATGGCAAATTTTAACAGTGCCTTCCCTCAAAACAGCACTTTTTGTACCTGCCATTTAACAGGTATATATATATATGAGAGAGAGAGAGAGAGAGAGAGAACGAGAACTTGAGGACTGGGCACTACCGACAATCAACATTTTTATTAGGGTATTTTTATTAAGTCCCTTCAACTCACTATTCTTGAATATTAATCTGTACAATAAAATATGAGTGCTGTCTTTAGCCAATGACACTGAATTCTGGGTATATACTTAAGTATATACTTAAGCCCGTCCCTTTATCAGGGGTGGGGGCAACTTGTGGCACTCCGGATGTCTTGGCCTACAACTCCCATCAGCCCTAGGCAGCAAAGCCAATGGTGAGGTATGATGGGAGTTGCAGTCCAGCAACATCTGACGGGCCAGAAGTCGCCTCTGCCCCTGCTTTAAAGTCTCCATCAGTTATGCTCTCTAGGGTTATTTTTCCCATTTTTCCTGTAGTTAAAAAGATGTAGACAGTGCCAAGCTACCCACCAGCAAAAGTTCAGGCTCATAAATATGGCAGATACAAGTCTTTAAGGGACAGCCTCTGTGATCAGCATATCACTTTCCATTTGCACTAGACTAGAGTCAGTGAACAGAGGGCAGCATGCTGAATTATCAATGCATGTCTAAAGAAACCTCACTATTAAGATTATAGAGGTCCATATTCACTATTTCCAACTTGAAACAAAACCAGCTAGGGAGGCAGTTGGACCACTGGATGATTAATTTATTTATTTATTTATTTATTTATTATATTTATACCCCGCCTTTTTTCCTACAAGGAACCCAAGGCAGCTTACGTAACCCTCCTCCTCCTCTCCATTTTATCCTCACAACAACCCCGTGAGGTAGGTTAGGCTGAGAGTCAGTGACTAGCCCAAAGTCACCCAGTGAATTTCATGGCTGAGTGGGGACTAGAACCCGGATCTCCCGAGTCCCAGTCCAACACTCTAACCACTACGCCACACTGGCTAATAATGGAATTAAAGGAGTACTAAAGAAGGATAAGGAGAGTGTGGAGAAGCTGAATGAATTATTTTCATCTGTCTTCACTGCAGAACATACAGGTCTGATGTCTGTGCCTGAACTGATGTTTTCAGGAAAGGAGTCTGAAGAACTGAGGCAAATAGCGGTGATGAAAGATGAAGTTCTCAACCTTATTGATAAATTGGAAGTTTATAAATTACCGGGCCCAGATGGTATCCATCCTAGAGTTCTTAAAGAACTCAAATATGAAATTGCTGATCTTCTAACAAAAATATGTAACATGTCCCTAAGATCAGCCTCTGTACCAGAGGACTGGAGAACAGCCAATGTAACTCCCATTTTAAAAAAAGGATACAGGGGGGATCCGGGAAATTACAGGCTAGTTAGAACAATTTATCTGTTCAGGTAAATTGGTTGAAAGCGTTATTAAAGATAACATCAGTAAGCATACAGAAGGGCAAGCCCTGCGGAGAAAGAATCAACATGGCTTCTACAAAGGTAAGTCCTGTCTCACTAACTTTTCAGAGTTCTTTGAGAGTGTCAATAAATATGTGGACAGGGATGATCCAGTAGACATTGTTTACTTGGACTTTCAAAAGGCTTTTAACAAAGTCCCTCACCAAAGACTCCTGAGCAGGCTTAGCAGTCATGGTGGAATAAGAGGGGAGGTCCTCTTATGGATCAGTAACTGGTTAAAGAACAGAAAGCAAAGAGTAGGAATAAACAGTAAATTCTCCCAATGGAGGAATGTAAACAGTGGGGGCCCACAGGGATCTATATTGGGGCCAATGCTTTTCAACTTATTCATAGATGATCTAGAATCAGGAGTGAGCAGTGAAGTGGCCAAGTTTGCTGATGACACGAAATTATTTCAAGTTGTGAAAACAAAAAGGGATTGTGAGGAGCTCCAAAAAGATCTCTCCAAACTGGGAGAATGGGCATCAAAACGGAAAATGCGGTTCAATGTAAGCAAGTGTAAAGTAATGCACGTTGGGGTGAAAAATCCCAAGTATAAACTGATGGGATCTGAGCTAGCAGTGACTGACCAAGAAAGAGATCCTGGGGTTCTGGTGGACAGCTTGATGAAAATGTCAACCCAGTGTGCGGCTGCTGTGAAAAAGGCAAACTCCATGTTAGGTATAATTAAGAAAGGAATTGAAAATAAAACTGCCAAGATCATATTGCTCTTATACAAATCTATAGTGAGACCGCACTTAGAATACTGTGTACAGTTCTGGTCACCGCACCTAAAAAGGGACATTGTAGAGTTGGAAAAAGGGCAGAAAAGGGCAACTAAGATGATCAAGGGACTGGAGCAACTCCCCTGTGAGGAAGGGTTACAGCAGCTGGGATTGTTTAGCTTGAAAAAAATGTGAGTAAGGGAAGACATGATAGAGACATGTACAAAATTATGCATGGTGTGGAGAAAGTGGACATTTTTCTCCCCCACTCATAATACAAGAACCCAGGATCATTGCATGAAGGTGATTGGAGGGAGATTCGGGACAGATAAAAGGAAGTGCTTCATTACACAGCCCATAGTTACACTCTGGAATTCACTTCCACAAGATGTAGTGAAGGCCACCAATTTGGATGACTTTAAAATGGGATTGGACAAATTCATGGAGGAGAAGGCTATCAATGGCTGCTAATCCTGATTGACTATATGCTTCCTCCAGTATCAGAGGCAGTATGCCTATGTACTCCAGTTGCTGGGGAACATGGGTAAGAAGGTGCTTTTGTGCTCATGTCCTGCTTGTGGGATCCCGTGGGGAGCTGGTTGGCCACTGTGTGAACAGAATGCTGGACTAGATGGACCCTTGGTCTGATCAGCATGTCTCTTCTTACGTTCTTATGTCTATGCCCACACATCAAATGAACTGCCAATTTAATGTGCACTGCTGCAACAGTCTGTGAAAGAGACACAACAAGTTTGAAAAACAGACAGGACACTTTTCCTGAAGCATTCAAAGTGAGTGCCTGATAATCATTTCCTGAAACATACCCAGTGGTCAAAAAGTACCATTATCACAATCATTATATAAATATATAGCTGAGATAATCAATTCAGTTTCCCGCTGCATCCCATCTTTTGTCCAGCTTCTAATGTTCTTAAACTGAACAGGGACTGTTTCCTTTTTGCTTACTGCACAAAACTAAGTACTTACAAAATGCAGTTCACCACTCAACGCAGGTTGTGTTGTTGTTTTTTAATTACCTCAAGTTATCTGAAATGAACTCTAGAGTCTAAAGCGTAAGACTCAAGCATTCCTGGCCTCCTCCTGTTCCATTTCCAGCAGATTTTCCCACAGCTGGTGCTGTGTAAATTTCCTTACAAGGAAATGACAACTAAGCAAGTGCTGGATTATTTGACTGCCATAGTACAAAGGACCCTTGTGTTCTTCCTTCTTCATGATGAAAGGGGAAAAACCAATACCACTACAGTCCAGTAACTCACTTAACATCTCTTAAACTAAGTTCTATAATGTTTCACAGTGATTAAGCTGCCCTTCTCTCAGCAATCCTTTGAGCCAAGAATAGCACTGCTAGCTTCAAAAAGGCTACCACACTAACAAGGACCAAGCTAGAAGTTATGAGGGGATCCATAATTAAGATCTCCAAGAGCTTTTTTTTTTTTTTTTAAATACATATTAATAGCAGTGGGGGTGTGGGGAGATTAATCATATTGGGAGGGTTTAATTCTTTTCCCCGAGCCCCATTAAAGTCTGGCTGCAAGGCTGATCATTTGCTCCATAAGGGAAAGCATGCACCTTCTCCCCGGCATCCAGCTCTGTATGGTGGTCTCTAAACTGAGTTTTTGGCATTGTTTTCCAACCTTGCGCATCATCATATCATGCATTATGTCTAGGGCTACACAAGAATTTCATTCCTGCTCGCAAATAATGGGAACGTGTCCTGTTCGCAATCCTGAACATGAACAGGAGAGAAAGTCTCTGGAAATTTTTGCAATTTTCTGATTGCATGTTCTAATTCATGTTTGAAATTGTGCGATTGCACAATTTTGGAATTGTACAAGTGTGCACGTCCTCCCACCCCAAATCCACATTTTCATGCTTTTAGCATGGGGGGGGATGTACATTTTGGGTATGCATGTCTAAAATACGCATTTTCTCTGATCAAAAATGGGCATTTTCCCAACTGGGAAAAAAAGACACTTACATTCAGGAATGTGAATGAGGCAAACCAAGCTTCAAAAAGGAATTTGGAGAACCTCAACAAGCTTGAACATTGCATGTCCTCCCATCCCTAGAAGTCCTTCTCTGATTGGCTGTTCTTATGTGCTTTGCTTACATTAGAAGATTAATATGGACGAAGACCAAGTGTGAGGTACAAAAATGCCGGTTCATCATGGCAGGACCTGTGTTGCTGCCTAGAGCAGGAGTAAATAAAGGGTGAAAGTAAAAACATTCCACCCACATGTGCATTGCAAACT
Organism: Shinisaurus crocodilurus; assembly: GCA_021292165.1. NCBI lineage: Eukaryota > Metazoa > Chordata > Lepidosauria > Squamata > Shinisauridae > Shinisaurus > Shinisaurus crocodilurus. The sequence continues at coordinate 258,014,800 of CM037878.1, read as the reverse complement.
GGACTTTTTCATTTCCTTTGGAAAGCAAGGAGTTGCAGCAACCAATATCGGAGCATGCACAAAGACAGTGGAATTTGGCTGCTAACCCATGCAGACTGTGCAGGCACAGAAAATATAAATTAACTCATAAACAATCGTGGTTTGAATGACAGATGTATTAAAGTTTGGTGGATCAAAGTTGAGGCTTGCTGTACATGTAAGAATTACAAACCTAATAGATTCTACTTAAGAAACAATTAATTTTGCATTTTGGTGGCATCACTAAAGATGAGCCTTCCCCAACCGGGGCCTTCCAGATGTGCTGGAGTTGTAGTCCAACACATCTAGAGGGCACCAGGTTGGTAAAGGCTCATCTAGATCTACTGACAGTCTGTCTAGCCTGTTGAGCAGGCATGAAACTTTGGCTCATCCTCTACTACTTATAGAAAACACAACTTAGATCTGGTGGTACTGTAGAAGATAATTAGCTACCAATATTCAAAGCAAAAGGAATCATTAAGGTCATCCAGATGGTATCTGAACCAGCTGTGTGTGCAAACACTTCAAAGTTGAACCAAATTTCCTGCCAAAGTTCTGGATGGGCCAGTTCAAAGGTACCCTCATGGGTTCATCAGCTGGGTGGTAGTAGGCATCAGGCAGGCATTTGCATGATTTCATAGTTACAGGGAGTAACTGCCTTTAGTCTAATCAATGGAGGAAACATGTACACACTTCTGGCTTCTGCAACCCCATGACCATCCAGAGCCTTAATGATATTCCTGGCAGTTTTCCATGCTGCTGCTTCCAGAACATGGATTCTTGAGCCAGTACACATGTCAGAGAGCCAACATGTCAGAAGCTCCTCTGTAACATAAAGATGGGTGAGTTTCCCAAAGCTCCCCTCAGATTAACTTGAAAATTACTTGAGTTCTTCTGTTTTTGTTTGTTTTTGTTTTTTGTTTTAGAAGAACTCAGGTAATTTCCCAAAACAATCCGAAAGCTCAGAAAAATTAACCCTGTCTCAGGAGCCTTTTCCCCACCCCACACAGCAATGGAACCATTAGATGTTGCAGGGGCCAAAGGCCTCCTGATCCCCATGAGTCATCCACAGGTAAAGGCCACCCTTTACCCCCACATCTCTTAAAATAAGCCCTATGCAATGTAACAGAGTAACCTAGCTCCAATGTATTGTATAGGACCAATTTTAAGAAGTTTGTGGATGCTCTGTTAGCCAAAGCATTTCTTGGCTTCAGCTGCCAAGGCCGCCGCCGCCGCCGCCATCCCACCCTCCAATCCTTGGCTTTTCCTTTGTCAGCCTGGAAATCCAGTAATTCTTCCCCTGCTCCAATATCCATCCAAGCAGAAGAATGTGAAGGCTTTAAATGGCGACCCTCTTGGGTTGGCTTTTACAAGCCCAGCTTATGAGAACTTTGCCAGCATCCCTAGACTCAAGGAGGAGGAGATTTATTTATTTATTTATTTATAAAAATGGTAAATCGCCCATCTGGCCGGCCACCCAGTCACCCTGGTCAACTGAATCAGTAATAGCAGAATTATTAAGGGCAGCCTTCCGTAATCTGGTGCCCTCAAGATGTGTTGGACTACAACTACCATCATCCCCAGACCGCAAGGCCATTTGCCATGTGAAGTCTGACACATCTGGAGGGCACCAGATTGGGGAAATTTGGTCAAGGAGGAGGAAGACTGTTGAGATTTCGCTACCACTTTAAAACTGATAGTAAAGGGTAACTTTCATTTTTTCAAGTGAGCTATTTCTACGGTCTATGCGCTAACCACAAAACTGCTGCCATTTCTTTCCCACAGCAGCCGCATTTCAGCGATGACCAAATAAGATGTTATCTAGCAACAGGAATAAGAGATTTTGAGTGTCAAAACATATTTGTGTTGCCAGAACATGGCTGCAGAACATCAATATTGACAGTGGGACATCAAGGCAGATATATCTGCGTACTGAAAGATGTATTCTTCCCCAGAGAAGACCAATTCTATCCTCATTGTTTGGTGCAGATGGACATCCATTCAAAACTGCTTCAGTGGCAACAACATATTGACATTTTATTTCGGCCAGCCAAAAATGGTTTTTTAAAAACGAAGCAAAACAATAGCATGTATTGCTTTGCTTCATAATGCTTCAGTCATGTTGCACAGGCTCGGTTTTATTGTTCCCATGAACAATGACAGAAAGTAGCATCCATTTTTTCTTCCTTTGCCAGATGCATACTAGAATCAAATCAAGTACTGAAAATATATAGTGACATGCATGACTGACAGCTACAATATTATTATTTTTTTACTTTTTCCTCATATGATCCACAGTACAGCGTTCTTTTTACCCCTGAACCATGTTAATCGTAAAGCATACTTTCAATGGATCGAAGCAGCAAGTGGTTAATTTCATCAACCCAAGTAATATAAACAAACCAATATCATCTTCCAAAACAGTCATTATAGCCGATGCCAATATGGCCCATGTATTTTAAATACCGAATTTTGCTTGTTTGATCATTTTGAGGCTGTCAAAATGATCTGAAAAGACTATTTAAAAAAACCCTTTCACCATTTGGAAGGGAATATTATTATTTTGATAAAATGTGATGGTTATTGAGTCCTAAATAATTTTGACTCAGAGAGAGGGGGGGGGCTTTCATCTGTTTACTTCTAAAGTAAAATGTACAATTAAAGCAACTGCTAGCAAGCATGCTTGTTCTGACATTGTCATTCACAACAGAATCTGAGCTATGCTGGTTAGAGACTAAATATTAATTTGGAAAAAAAAATCTATGGCATCACTCTCCCAGAAATTAGGTTCTCTCACACAGTGCAATCCTCCTCCCCGTGTACAAGCAGTCATTACTGGCCCAGCACTTCTTTCTATTGTTATAACTACCACTGGTTATGCAAGTTATATAAATTTGTGTCATAATTCTTTAAATTTTCAGAGGAAAGTGGGGGGTTGAGGATAGGCTGGTGGGTGTATGTGTAATATATCACACACACGCACACACATACTATATACACCTATCAATACAGGGACCTCATTTGAAATAATATTGAAATATTCCACTGTCTTAACAGTGCCAGGAATTAAATCCTTGGGTAGCAGTACCAACCTTGCAGTCTTTTGTGCTTAAGAAGCTAGTTCCTTAGCAACCAATGCAGACAACTCTGTTGCCAAGGAAATGTGAAAGACATTTATAAGAAGTATGAAAGAAAGCAACAGCAGAGAAAACCACACACACACCCTACTTCCTTGACATTTTTGTACTGGATGCAATAAAATATTCCCCATCTTAAATTGGGCTAATGCTGGGCTTAAGGAAGGTATTTTGCCTTATTGGGATTTTTTTTGTTTTGTTATTATGACAAATATTCCTACATATTTATATAGAAAAAACAGAACTTTCTGCCTGTTCCATGAGCCAAATGATTGGTGGAATCCCAAGAACGACTACAGGTATGCCCAAGGCACTGGACACACCAGGTGGGATTTCTGATTTTTCTTCCCTTTGAACAGTAGATCCCACATTACAATGCTTTTGAAAGACCCCTCATGGGACATGAATGTTATTAAAAAAAACCCAAACCCAACACCATCACCAACTTGAACAACAGAATTAGTAGCATGGTTATTGGGACTGCAACTATAGTTTGGCCTTTAGATTTTTCAGGTCCCAGGGACACGCATTCAATACTCTGAAGAGACTCAAATGCTCCATGGAAAAACTCTGCCAAACCTTGCTGATCTTCGCTGCTCCAAATGGGCAAATAGTGTGTGGGTTTCTATACATGTGACATAGTCCATAAGGAAGCACATTGCTCAAAACCCAAACAAAGAGAGAGATGCATGATGTAGCACCATGCAATTTTGCATATCTTCTAGTTTAGCATCACCACTCCAAACCAGTAGTGCAGGAAGTTCCTATGTGGATATGCCCCAATCTTTTACTTCATTTATACACTCTTAAGAATGGCATCACTTCTGACAATCATCTCATCTAATGAGATGTAATTAATACATGTTGGCACTGGGGGTGGCTGTTGTCATAATCATTATAACAATATTTTGAGCTGCTAGCATAAGCCCCTCACCCTCTGAGGGAATATGCTCTACCAAAGAATAGCCCTACTAGTGTGTTTGCATGTACCTTCACAGTTCAGCATGTATTATATAAGGGGTCTCAGCATTTTAAAACTTAGCAGGTTGCACCCAGCAATACAGCCAGCAGAATTCTGCTTACAGAACTTCCCATTAGTGGAAAGGGAAGGTGTTTGGTTTTTGTCAATTCTCACTTCAGCCCCCTGCATGCCATGAACATCTGCTCTAGAGGCTTGGAAGACCCTCCAGAATGGGGGGAGTGGGCATAGGAGGAAGAGGGAATTGGCAAAAATCACCTCCCATCCATAAGTGGCAGCCTCTGCTTGATCATCAGCCCTTCTGCAAACAGAAGGAGCCCTTCTGTTTGTAGAAGGAATAAACTGGATCCAACTTGTTAGATTATCCAAAAAAGAAAAAAAAAGAGCCCCTTTCCATAATATGTGGAGACCAGAAATATGGGCTTTGAGATTATGCAGATTCAGGCACTACCTTAATCAAGTGGAGAATTCAACTTTCATATCAGCAGGACGTTATCAAATTGCTAATGGCAATTTAAAACCTCAGTGTTTAATATATTAGATATATTGGGAAAGCATGATGGTCACAGGAAAGGCCTTTAATTAAGGCATCTAAGGATGCAATTCTATGCATATTTAGAGAGAAAGAAGTCCCACAACTCCCAGCATTCCCCAGCCAGCCATGTCCAAACTTGCATAGGATTGTGCCCTAAATGGCATTTTAGCAAGGTTCTGTCCCTCTCCACCCCTTGTGATCTCTGCCACTGTTGAAGATATGCACAGAGAAGATAAGTTTCTGCATAAGGACTTTGAAATCCAGAGCTAGAGAATCCAACACAGATGGCTATCTAGCCTTTGCATGAAGAACTCCAGAAATGGAGAGCCTAATCCCCACCAGATAATTGGCTCTATTGCTGAACTGCTCTTAAGGTATTCCCTCCGATGTTATGCTGGCTCAGCTTGTCTGAGTGTGGAAAGCTAAGCAGGGTCAAGCCTGGTTATTACTTGGATGGGAGACCTCTCCTCTAGTTTCCTGCATTGAGCAGGGGGTTGGACTCGATAGCCTTGTAGGCTCCTTCCAACTCTATGATCTATGAAATCTATGAAAATCTGCCCTCCTGTAACTTAAGCCTGTTATATCTGGTCCTGCCCTCTAAGGGCAACAGAGAATAAGCCGTTGGCTTTTTCTACATGGGAGCTCTCCTGATATTTGAAGGGTGCTATCCTGTCTCAACTACCCTCAGTCTCCTCTTCTTCAGGCTAAACACACTCAGTTCCTTTGTCCTTTCCTATAAGACTTGTTTTCCATTCCCCTGACCATGTTGGTTGCCCTTCTAAACCCATTCCGGTTTGTCAAGATCCTTCTTAAATTGTGATATCCATAACTGAACACAGCTCTCTAGATGAGGTCTGACTGGTGCAGAATAATGTGTAGCTATTACTTCTTGTGACTTGGAAATGATGGTTCTATTATGCAGCCCAAATAATATTTTTTCAAACCCCGACTTTAGACATTTATTCTATAATCATCTTAATCACTGGTTTGGCAAAATAAACAGTTTAAGTAATTGTGCTGTTTCTTCATGGAGAAGTCCAAGATAAAGAAAACAGTTAACAGAAGTAAGGCATTCCTGAAGCACTCTAAAGTTCAGACTTTCAGGCAAGTTAGTAAAAGCAGCAATATCAAGCTGACAAAGTAAAATTGCCTTTTAATTGACCTCCATCTCTTAGCAATTACCATGTCAGATTGCTTTCAACAAGCATGTCCAAGCCATAAACTCCTGCTGACTCTGGGAATATAAGCCTCCAAGGGAACACAAATCACATACATTTGAGTTTTTGCATTTCAGAGCTGACCTAGCATTTCTAGCAATATTGAGAAATGTATTTCTTCCTGTAGATGGTTAGCAGAATCCTGCCAGAAGTTGTCCAGCACTTTATATGAAGATGAAGGATGTTCTTAAGATACATGTGAACAGCACAGAAAATATATATATACACACAGGTTTTTATTGTAATTCTAGATCCAGATAAGACAGGAACCCTCTTCACACATTCTACCTGAGGGCTAAAACTGGGGACCCTAGGTGGTCGATCATGTGGAGAGCTCTATTCATGTTCTGGAAAATGTGAGTAGAACTGCCCTGCAGACCTTGACACTCAATACGGCGAGTGCGGGGATCCAGGGGGCAGGGCTGGTGTGCACAGGGGCATTAGGGAGGTGCTGACATGCACAGCCCCACCCCTATCCTAGTTTTGGCACTCAATGCTTTCCAGAAAATGCATGAAGAGGGCTGGAGTTGATCAAAGTTTTACTAAAATAAGCTAGCTGGCTGGAGAAATGTCCGCTATGGAGAGGACTGCAATCTCCTGTAAGACTGGTTAGGGCGTGCTGCCGGACACAGGATCGGCCCTGGATGCCTAGGCTGCAGCTGTGGGAGAGTGTCCAAATTCAACCACTTCACAGCTGCACCCACATCTGGCAGAAAGAGAACCGGTCACTGTCACTGATGCCTCAGTGACGTCTAGACTAGGTTACTGAAATGAAATCTATGTGCCTTGGAAAAATGGGTCAGAAACTTCAGCTGGTATAAAATGCTACCACTTGCATCCTGATGGGCTTGAGCCCACACAATCATGGCCCACTCTGAAACACCTACACAGCTGACAGTTCATTTTCAAGACAATTCAAGAGGCTGTTTGTTTTTTAAAAGCTCTAAAGTGCCCGGGACCTGGAAATGGCATCTACAAGAAAGGCGCTGATTCAAATTCCTTGCATGGAGGTTAGGTTGGGCTTTATTAGAAGCAATGCCTTTTCCACTGCAGCCCCAATACTGTGGCATGAACACTTGACTTGACTCCCTCTTTGCCATCTTTTTGCCAATAAATCTTGTTTCAAATGGCTTTTGAATGTTGATTCAATTCTGCCACGGCTGTTAGATTTTCTTAACCTTACTTTTAACTAGTTTTATGTATGGGGGCTATTCTAGCCAAAATGTCCTAGCCAAGTATTTTAAAAAATACTATTTTAAACTCAACTAGTTCATACATCACTTTGAAGAAACACCCTTCTTTGAAAATGGCACAGCTTTTCTTAAAACCAAACAAGAATAAGAAATCGCTCTAAAAGCTGATCATACCTTATTAAAAGCTACAAACATTAAGAGCAATAAGATACAGTTTTTGTGTGCAATTAAGTCAGCTCCAAGAAAAATGCCGGGAGCAAAATCAACCCCTTTATATGGCATTTATCGATTTGGCTAAGGCCTTTGATACTGTAGACCGTACAGCTCTCTGGACTATCCTTATGAAAATTGGATGCCCCAATAAATTTGTGAATATCTTGCGACTTCTCCATGACAACATGACGGCAACGGTTTTGGACAACAACGGCTCTCATGGTGCTCCATTTAAAGTGGGATCAGGTGTTAAACAGGGATGTGTTATCGCCCCAACATTATTTGCCATTTTCATCACCATGGTTTTACATCTTGTCAAGGGGAAACTTCCCACCGGTGTGGGAATTATATATCGAACAGATGGAAAGCTTTTTAATCTCAGCAGGCTGAAAGCAAAAAGTAAGGTAATTACAACCTCCGTTGTGGAACTTCAGTATGCTGATGATAATGTGGTCTCCGCACATTCAGAGGATGATCTCCAAACTATCCTAAATGCTTTTGCAGAAGCATACGAAAAACTTGGTCTCTCACTTAACATCAAAAAAACCAAAGTGCTTCATCAGCAAGTGCAAGCCAATCCTTTGGTGATGCCATCTATCCAGCTTGGCGGGACAATACTGGAAAATGTCGATCATTTTCTCTATCTTGGCAGCTATCTTTCTGTTACAGCTAACATCGACAGTGAAATCCAGCATCGTCTGAGCTCCGCAAGTGCCGCATTTTCTCGAATGAAACATAGAGTGTTCGAGGATCGGGATATTTGTAAGAAGACCAAAACACTGGTTTATGAAGCCATTGTATTACCAACTTTATTGTATGCCTGCGAAACATGGACTATCTATAAACGTCACTTCCACCTCCTTGAAAGGTTTCATCAACGTTGCCTCCGGAAAATCCTGCAAATTACTTGGGAAGATAGGCGAACAAATGTCAGTGTACTGGAAGAAGCAAAGACTACTAGCATTGAAAAAATGATCCTTCAACGCCAACTTCAGTGGACCGGTCATGTTGTTCGAATGCCTGACTGCCAGTCTCCCAAAGCAGTTACTTTACTCCCAACTCAAGGATGGAAAGCAGAATATCGGTGGTCAATATAAGAGGTTTAAAGATGTTCATAAGGCTAATCTAAAAAAATGCAATATAAACATCGAAAACTGGGAAGCTCTGGCCCATGAACGATCTAACTGGAGGTTGGCCTTTCACAAAGGTTCCATGGACTTTGAAGAAGCCCGAGTGCAAGGTGAAAGGGAGAAACGTGCTAAGCGAAAAGCACGTCAAATGAATCCTTTACAGGACCATCTTCTATCTGGTAACCTGTGTCCTCACTGTGGGAAGCTGTGTGGATCTAGAATTGGCCTCCTCAGTCACTTACGGACCCATCGCTAGAGTCTACACAATCTTCTTTAGAATCTCCTCCTTTTATCCCGGAAGACAATCTTACTCGGTCACGAGTGATCGCCTGATGATGATGATGATGATGATGATGATGATGATGATGATGCAATGAACAACAGAGCAAAAATAATCCTTAACAAAATGTCTCGTCAACAAAAGCCAACGTTAAGAAAAATATATACCCCCAAACAGTATTGCTTAATACACATGAATACAAATCTTATAACAATATAGTAATGACAAATATATCAATATTAAAAAAATAAAACCTGAATGTGTAAAACCTAAAAATATAACATAATAGGCCAAACATGTTTTGACAGCAGTCTTCATCAGTGGCCTAAAATAATACTTGGCCTGAACTCTAGTAAACAAACCTTTGGTTGGAGGGCTGAATAAATCCATCCATGCAGACCAATCACTCACACATGGCCTTGAAACTGTCGCAGAAAAGTGGAGGAGAAAGATATTTTATGCATTTTTCATCTACATCGTTAGCTGCTGCCAATCTTTTTTGATGGCAATGGCCCTATTATTAAACAACTGCTTAAGTGAGCAGTTCCTTAATAATAAGTGTGCTAAGTTATTATTATTTACTACATTTCTATACTGCCCAATAGCCAAAGCTCTCTGGGTGGTTCACATTTCTACTCTTGATACTTCGCAGAAGCACCAAGCAGCAAGGATGGAAATGAGGCATAATTTAGTATGGCTGATTTGCATATAAGTGAAATTAATATTCCTGAGAGTACTGACTTGGCTAAATTATATTCCATTACAGTGGAGATGGCCTCAGGATTGCACCATTCTCCTGCTTCCTTGGGCACTTAACAGTTATACATACAGAAGTATTCTACTTCTGGGGAAGGAGGGGGCATCCATGCAATCCTGCAGCTCAACTTTCATGAGATCAGTGTTATCCCGAGTTGATCTGAAGTTCTGCACAAGTTTTCTCCCCCTCATAACTTACACTACTCACACAGTGCAAAGAGATCGCCTGGTCACAGTTATCCATGCCCTTCGAATCTAACCTCTAAATTGGACTACTGCAATGCACTGTCCATGGTACTGCCTTTGAGGATTTCTTTCAAATTGCTGTTATTAACCTAGCACCTCCATATTGTACTAACTGGGACCAGCTACAGTGAGCACATCTCATCCGTGCTCACACAACTAGACTAGCTGCCAGTCTATTTCCAGGTAAAATTCAAAGTACCGGTTGTTACCTATACAGTAATACCTTGGATTACAAGCATAATTTGTTCCGGAACCGTGCTTGTAATCCAAAACACTCTTATATCAAAGCGAGTCTCTGGCAGGCATGAGTGCGGCCGATTTCAGCCCGCTCCGCCCACTCGAGGCGAGCGGTTACATCCCTACACTTGTCTTGCAAGACCTTGCTCATTTATCAAGTAAAAAAAAATTAAAATTTTTTGCTTGTCTTGCAAAACACTCTCAGACCAAGTTACTTGCAATCCAAGGTATTACTGTAATGCCCTATATTATCTAGCAGCTGGTTATCTGAAGGAGCACATTTTGTTTATTTAGATATTTATATCTTGTCCTTCATTGAAATATCAAGCAGCTACAGTGTGAGTTTACCTGAACCCTGCACTGTTTAGTGCAGGGCTCCCCAACCTTGGGTCCCCAGATGTTGCTGGACTACAGCTCCCAGAATCCCTTGCCATTAGCCATGCTGGCTGGGGTATGCTGGGAGCTGTAGGCCAGCAACATCTGGGGACCCACGGTTGAAGAGCCCTGGTTTAGTGGTTCTCATCCAGGTTACCAAAGCATCTGAATGTAGGTGGGTGGTGAGCAAGGAGAGGGCTTTCTAAGTCACAGTGCCTCACATATAGAAAACCCTCCACACCAGGGCCAACATCAATAAAAGAAATAAACACCAGTATCCTTCCAGACAGCAGAGGCTGGTGACTCCTGTGTCAGTGGGGCTCCTTATCCATTGCAGCTTTTACTCTGAGCTGTATAGCTGCTATCCATGGTGCTGTACTCCATCCCCAAAATAGGTTCACCACCATGCAGCACCATGCACAGATCCTATAAAGCTCAAAATAAAGCTTGCTGGCCATTCCAAAATTATTGGAATGTCACCATGTAATACCTCCACGGCGGGCCTTCTCGGCAGTGGCACCCATCCTGTGGAAAAAGCTCCCGTCCCTAGTGCAGTTCAGGAGACAGAAAATTTGGCATCTTTTAAATGCCTCCTGAAAATGCACCTGTTCTCCCAGGCTTTCCCTGGCCCATAATTAAATTAACCATGCTGCCCCATTTTACTGCTCCTGTACTGCAGTGTGTTATTATGTTTTGTTATTATTGTAATTATATATTTTTTAATATTATATTTTCAATGTGATTTTAATTGTGAAGCTTCCAGGGCTAGGTGAAGACTTTTCAATTTGCCCAGGCATTCTAGCATGTTTTGTAGCTGGTTTGAGTTTGTCATATTATGCCTCCACTGGATTTTATCAATGCTACTGATTTTGTGGCAGCTACATTGATGATTTCCTATTGTTTGCATTCTGAATTTTATTGCATTTCTTCTATTGAACTTGAATTATATGCCACTATGGGAATTTTGTGAATATGTTGTGGAAATATTCAGCCTATAACCAGAATGATTGACTGACAAAACAAATAAAGCTGTTTCACATGCACCGGAAAAAAGATCACATATATGACGTGGGGCCTCGAGTTAACCCAATGATGAGAGGCCTGCTATTTCTAGGATGAGTATCCAGCCAGATGTGTTTGTAAACTGATCAATGATGCCTTCTACCCTTTTAATCAAAGACATGACTTACTGCTCCATTATCTGCCCCTGGGTCCTTCCAGCCTGTCAGCTTTAAGAAAAATGATTGCTTAGCCCAAGACAAAAGATAATTAAAAATAGTTCAAACTGAGGTTTGGCTCTCCATTCACTTGATGAGTAAATATCTTTCTATCAGTAAGCTCTAAAGCCTCAGAGGAATTTTGCATAGTCGAAGCCTCCAAGATGCAGCGCTTAATGGAAAAACCAAATCCTCCATAACCAGAGAGAGAGAGAGTCAGGAAGGCCAACTCAGCCTAAGGAGTTTATGTTGCCCTCTGCTTCCAAAGCCTCCTCCTCCTCCTCCACCAGCCTTGAAAATGCTGTGGCCTTCTGCCACATTCTCCACAATTATGAACTCCTCCTCTCTCTGCCAATTTCACACTTGCTATTTATGGCTCTCTCCACACCGCCCGCCCGCCCGCCCGCCCTACGCATGCAGGATTGTGGCCTGCTGTAAAGCCACAGTCCTCAAGGAATATTTCGTCCTGTGCCTGAACTTCAAGGACTCATCATTCCCGCTGAAAATCCCAATTAAAAGTCTCAGAAGCCAAAATTTCATCAAGGAGGAAAAGTAGCCCTGTAGCAAATCTATTAACCTTCAAAGAGGCTTCGTGGGGCTTGGTAGGAGAAGCAAAAGCAAAATGCTTACCATCTGCAAAAAAATGAATAATAATCAGAATAAACTATGTTGCGGTGGGAAGGGATACAAAGGTATAGGAGAGAGGTACTCTCAATACACATCTGTTTCTAAGCAAGTAAAAACGTGAATTTTAGAATTCATCGAATTTCACTAAGATGGAGGCCTTGAGCCAACAGGAGTTTGTTGTTGATGTCACCAATGAATTAACCTGACTATGCCTAGGAGAAGAGAAAAAAGCTTAGGACAGATTAGATTAGGTAGACATAGGACTGAATTTAGCAGCGTTAAAGATTAAAGAGAGCAGCTAGAGAAAACCGGGATAGAGAATTTATCATTAATGAATTATGAAAGGTACAAATCCTAGAATCATGAAATATCTATTCTTGCTTTCCATTAAAAACAAACAGAGGCAGTATGTAGGAACAGAGATGTAAATTTTCTGGAAATTTTGAAGCCACAGTATTTTGTATATTTTAACATTTTATTTTGTTTACCTTGACCTGTAAGTCACCCCAGAGAATATTTGTTGATCACTCCAAGATAGTCTGATAGGATCAGTTTTGAGCAAGTGGAGGAAGCAACGGATCATCATAAAACACAGGCCAACCAATATCCTTTAAGTAAAGGCAGCACAATTTAAGAATATTTTAGAATGTCATAATATTATTTAATAGATTTGATACCCCACGCCTACTCTCACAGGGCAGCTTACAATAACCAATACCAATTAAAACCACATAATATATAAAATCACCAGGAGATAAAACAGTTATAAAACAAACACTAAAGCCATCCAAAAGCTGATTAGGATAAAAAAGTATGTGGGGTTCACATAAAAGCCAACATATTCTGTTATTCTGTGCAAGTATTACCGGGGGGGGGGGGAGTTTATTGCTCTTAAGGAAGTTGGAATTGATCAGTAAAATGCTACACTGACTTCCATATGACCTAGAGCAAAGAGGGGTGGTAGCATTTAAATATTACTCTAAAAGTTTACACTCAAATCTGTATTTAAAAGAATAATTGTACTAGAAAAGCTTTATCCTCTGATCCCCATAAAACAAAATTACACTTTCTAGTCAAGAAGGCTTAAAAATCTTAAAGTCTGATCTAAGAAATCTCCAATTAAGACTTAGCCACTCAGAGCAGAGCTTTGGAGTTTTCTAGATGCTCTGCAAGAGCCACAGATGGAAATTTAACTACATCCAACATGGAACAAACTTTTGGATTTACCATGGATTTCCTCTCTTTAATCACGCACAGCATGGTGTTTAGCAAGCAACAGGGAGGAAAAATCCATCCTTGTACTTCAAATGCTGCATAAGGAAAAGAAAGGACTCTGGCAAAGTAATCGGAACAGCAATTGCTTAAGTCACATGGAAATCAATTACTTCCCCTACACACACACACACACACACACACACAGCTGACCAACAGGTTACTCCTGCTGAGTGCAAAATCACTGCCTGACGTTTCTGCTTGCTAAGCGGCTTTGTTTACTCCCTAGACACAGTAGTCTCTGTTCAAGATAAAGGGGTGCACCTCTCCCCCTTCCTTGCCTGCTATGGTCATGCAGGAGACACTGACACTTACTGACAGCATACAATAAGAGAGGAAAATGTGCATCAAGAGAATTGCCTCGTAGCAGCTCAAGCAGACACGAAGTTTCCAGAGCTTTTAAAAACTAAATTGTAGTCTGGAAATTGATCTGAAGGCATCCCCTCCGAATGACTGAAGCCTGCTGTCCTGTCTGCAAAGTCCAGTTATTTCTCCCTCAGTTAGATATGGGGAAGTGTGGGACTACTTCCAAATCACAATTATTTGGTAATCACGGCCATCGTATGACTGTTTTGTTGGGGATGGTGGGAAACATTACAGAAAGTTCCATGCACCTAACCAGCACCATGGGAAGCTTCCATGTGAGCATGCCCTTGAAGTGCTTTTGGAGGAGGGAAAACGGTGTGTTTCAATTTTAATATTCAGATATTTGGAAAGTATGGATTAGTGTGCTCTTCAGCCACTATCCCAGGCAGGGGCGGTGGCAGGTACCAAAAAGATCCGGGACTCAGGCCCACAAGACCAAAAATAAAATAAAAATGCACAAATGTGCATGCTCTAAAGCAGTGTTCTCCAACCTTGGGTCCCCAGATGTTTTTGGCCTACAACTCCCAGCATGCCATGCTGGGAGTTGCAGGCCCCAAACATCTGGGGACCCAAGGTTGGAGAACACTGCTCTAAAGTGTGTGTGTGTGTGTGTGTGTCTTTAAAGAACCCTGTCTCCTAAGGACACCACTATTTGTAGAAAGGGATATACAGTGAGGGGAGAGGAAGACATTTGATTTCAGAAAAAAAAACCTCAGTCAGAAAGATTCAAGAGGGCCAGCAGGAGGTGAAGGACGTGTGGGCAAAACCCCAGCTAATCTGGGGGATCAGATGCAACAGAGATCATCAGGACCCCTGTGCCTTTATTTCAGCAAGTGCCCATGGACAGCAGGGTGGTGGGGCAGATGGCCTGCCAGGGAGTCGGGGCTGCAGATGAAAGATTTGGGGCTCCAGCCCTAGTGGGCCTCCCCCTACCACCACCTCTGATCCCAGGTAAGTTAGATATTAGGGTCCTAAATAATTGTGATTTGTCATTTCAGTAGAGTAGAGCCCTCTGATGAGTGTCAGAAGCAATCAGCCCAACCCCCTCCTCTCTGAAACTCTTGGGGTGTCAAGTGTGTCAAGAAGACAGGCCTCCAGCAGCAGGTTCCCCAGTTTCTCCTCAGAGCCTTCAGCTTGGATCATGGCATTGGGGTTACCATTGCACATGGCTGGACTATTGAAGTACACTACAGCATCAGCATTCCTACAACCTACCTATCTGCTCTGCCACACAGAAGCATTTTCTGTGGTCTCCACATGAGGCCCAAAAGTCCTCAAACACACACACACACCACTCACTCCATAACAATTCTGACAAACCAAACCAGGAGTAGACCAACAGAAACAGCCTCACTTAGTGGTCAAAACTCTCACATCCTAGCTTGGTCACATGGAATTTCCAACCCATATCAGCCACACTTTAGTAAACTGCAAACCATTACTCCTTGCAAGTCAAACACCCAAGGCACCAATCATACAAATTCACCTTAAATGGAGATTTAATTCGAGGAAATGTTGATGAGTTCTGCTATCAGCAAACCAACATGTTACATGAGGCTGCATCAGCCGTGGCATAAGCCTGAAGAACCATTGGACCAGGGGAGGCAGGTGACTCCTATTGCAGTGGGCCTCCTTTTCTATTGCAGGTTTTTCAGATTTTATTTGGAGCTTCATAGGAGCTATCCATGGTGCTGAACTCCATCCCCAAAATAGGTACACCACCATGGAGCACCATGGTTAGCTCCTATGAATCTCCAAATAAAAGCTGAAAAACCTGCAATGGAAAAGGAGCCCCACCAAAATAAGAGTCCCCTGCCTCCCCTGTATTGGACATAGGCTGTATTATTTCTGTCGCTGCCAGACATCAATTGTGCATCAACTCTATGACAATTGTTACTCTAGTAGGGAACACAGAGAGCCACTGTCATTGTAATTGGTTCGATTTGTCCAGATGAAGTGCAGAAAGGTGTTACCAGTTTCAAATGGGTTACTGTAATTACTTGAATGTTAATTTGTTGTTCAGTTGGTTCTTGACACATTCAAAATCTTCACAAGATAAAACAAACAAACAGTTTACAGATCCTGTTATCTGAGGTGGAAAGTCTGTTCTGGACCTTCTTGCAGCAGTGTGGAACCCCAAGCAAACACACAGAAGCAGTGCATTAAACAGTTAAATTTACCCTTACTCCCAAGCCTGCCTCTAGAAATTACAGGAAAATATTCTGCTCATTATTTTTATCCAGGCTGCTGAGAAGCTATATTTTCCTCTAGCTGGGAATACATGACAGAGGCACTGCCAACACGCTCAGAGCTGCAGAATTAAAAAGCGGTCCGGTGCAAGGGAGGGAAGCATTTGTTTCATACTCAAAAACTCCAACAATTATAGTATAGCAGTTGTCCACACTGACAAGTGTCTTATAGATGCCTTATTCAAATGTCAGTTGAAAGACTCTTTTATGGATTCTGATTATATAATTCTTGAAATAGAGGTTGAGCATTCACTGTGTTATATCATACTCTTATATCATATATATTTTTTAAAAAATATTACTATTATTTCCACAAATGTTTAAAAATGGTTCAACTAATTTGTAAAGTATACAATCTTGTTAGTTGTTAATTATGGCTCTGTCCTCATTATATTTCATTATACTACATCAACATTACAAAATTACAAGGTATTTGGCCAGGGAAGTCCAAAAAAAAAAAAGGTAGCTTACATCAAAAAACCACTCGATCTAGACTTTTGTACAATTCTGCATACGGCAGCTTAAATAATCCTCTTACCTGTTTCCCATCCAGTGTGTACAGGCGTTTAACTACTCCCGAATCCAGCTTGATGGCATCAGTAATATCAGTGAGAACCTGCTCGAAGGAATGTGCCGTCTTCTTGTTAAGCAGAATCCGGACTGCTTTACGCGGCTTTACACCACTCCTGATGATGGTGACCAGTTTAGGCCTAATGAAATCCTTGTTCTCCTTTGAATCTGAAGGGCCCCCTTTGGCTGTGGCAAGAGAGGCCACTGTGCGGGAAGCTGAGGTGGTTTTAACATTCACCGACCAGTTAGGGTTTACATTCTTCGTGTACTCCAGCTTCTTGAAGGGCTCTATTGAACCACACACATAGCTCTCTCCTAAGAAAAAAGAAGTTTCAAATCATCAGTTTCAAGTCCAGTTACCTCATATTTCTACCGTTTATGTCATTAGTCCTACAAGCACACTTCAGTTTTGCTTATGGCATGCTAAGATGATGTTGCAGGAGTATTACTACTTCCTATGTCTTGGGCGGCCGTCTATCCTTAAAAACATTGTCAAGAAAAGTTGTTGCATTTCCCTGGAAGTTTAGAAAAAGAAAATGAAGGTGCATCCATCACATATTCCATATTTGTGGAATCCTGTTATTGCAGGAAGAGGAGGGTGGAGTCTGGGGGGAAACTCCTGAAACCGCTTTACAGATTCTATATGTGGTCTTGGGATAGCTATACATTGTTTACATCTTGTATTTCCTGAGAAGCAATACTTCAGTTACTGGATAGACATGAGGAGGAGGAGGGGGATACAGTCATGCCTTGGATTGAGAGCATAATTCGTTCCGGAAACGTGCTTGTAATCCAAAACACTCTTATATCAAAATGAAATCCCCCCCAAAAAATGTGTACAGAGATTTTTAATTTAAGCCGTACTACAGTACTTGTATTGCAAGACATCGCTTGTATATCAAGTAAAAAATAATAATAATAAATAATTAAAAATTTGCTTGTCTTGCAAAACGCTCTCAAACCAAGTTACTTGCAATCCAAGGTATTACTGTATAAGACTCTAAAAAATATAAATGTTTCAAAACTCTAAATCAAGAGTTAAAAACAGAAATTGAATTTGAATAAAGACCATAATCAGTACAGTATGAACAAGCAAATGGAACCATAGTAAATTGTAAAAGGTAAATTGTAAAGGGAGGATCTTGCCTCAGTCATTCATGCCCTTGTGAGATCCAGGCTTGATTGTAATGGGGCTGCCTTTGAAGACTGTTCAGAAACATCAGCTGTCACAGAATGCAGCTGCCTGTATATTGATGGGGGTTGAGTGGTCTGACCATATGATACCAATACTGCATCCAAGTTCTTTGAAGGACTGCATTCTCCCGTACCTCCTCACTTTCCTGCCATCATGGGCAGTTAGGGCGGTATGGACAAGGGAAAGACCCTTTTCCGTGGTGGCCCTGCACCTCATGAATCAGCTTCCATCAGGGGTTCATAGATTCACAGAGTTGTAAGGGGCCTACAAGGCCATCGAATCCAACCCCCTGCTCATCAGACCCCTTCTTTGCTCGTCTTCAGGAAGGCTCTGAAGACCCACCTGTTTCTGCTGGCCTTTCCATAATCTGGGGGCTGCAGGTTTTATTGGTGTATTCTGTTTTTATAGTTCTGTATACATATTTCTATTGTCCTTTATAAGTATTTCATTGTACTTTTATATGGTGGTGTGTGTTTTTTTAATGGTATGCTGGCTTGAGAGGGTTTTACCCTTAAAGGCAGCCTAAAAATAATTTAAAATAAAAATAAATAAATAAAATTTTGAATACATACCACCCTTCTCCAATCTGGTGCCTTCCATATGTTTTGGACTTCAACTTCCATCAGCCTTAGCCAGCATGGCCAATGGTTAGGAATGCTGGGAGTTGTAGTCCAAAACATCTGGAGGGTACCAGGTTTATTTATTTATTATATTTATATCCTACCTTTATTCCTGCAAGGAACCAAAGGCAGCTTACATAATCCTCCTCTCCATTTTTATCCTCTCAACAACCCCGTGAGGTAGGGTAGGCTGAGAGTCAGTGACTAGCCCAAAGTCACTCAGTGAGTTTCATGGCCGAGTAGGGATTAGAAGTCGGATCTCCGAAGTTCCAGTCCAGCACTCTAACCACTACAACACACTGGCTCTCGGTTAGGGAAAACTGGTACATAGTATTTGCAATGATGAACAGTATATAGTTTTCAATTGGAACAAGTGCGGTATATACATACATCTTCCTGGCAAGATGGAGGTTTAAGCTGTTAACACTGACAGGCTTCCATGAAGAGTAAGGAAAAAGAGTTGTAACATTGTAATAAACTATGGAGAGAATAGTGGAATCACAGTTATCTCTTCCAACTTATATTATAGAAATGCTAGCAAAATATGGCAAAGAAAATAAACCTCACCAGGGGACACACCTTTTTAATTAATAAAGAATAGAAAGAAAACTTTAGGGGAAAGTTTTAGTCGCAATGTAAACTGATGGTAAGTTTCTATTAACAGCTCTATTTATGGAAGGCAATCAGTTTGCTCTGGTAGAAGCCTTGTTCAACATAAAGGCCAAGTGATGAACTGTAGCAATGATCTAAAAATCATCAAACAGGACAGATTCCCTTTTATTTGCATCTCCATCCAATATTTTTAGCTCCAGCAGTTCAATTGTCACAAGGTCAAAAACAACATAAGTGCTCCCTTCTTTGTATAAAAATGCTTCATCCACCAATTTCATTAATTTTAAAGTACCATGATTCGTTTTTTGTCGGAAATTCTTTCTAAAAACGGCTTTAAATAGTGCAATGGCGTCTAATGCTGTTAGGTTTTATTTTTATTTTATACTGTAGTTTTAAATGTTTATATTGTATTTTATCATGTTGTATTTTATCGCTTTAATTGTTGTGAACCGCCCAGAGAGCTTCGGCTACTGGTTGGTATAGAAATGTAACAAATAAATAAATTAATACCATCAAGCCATCAGCGTGCCGCTCTGGGTTGAAGAGACAGCCCACCTTGCCCTGTAAGATTTTAATCACTTGAATATTTTGTTACTGGCCACACTGACAAATAATATGGCCAAACTTAGGTTTTTAAGTGATTCACAAAATCTCTTGAAAGACAGATTTACTTTTCACATTCAACCTAATTAGTATTGTTCGAGTGACCAAACAGCAGTATTTAGAAGCCACTGGAAAAGGGATGTGGATCTATTTTGAAAGGACAGATGAGGTACATATGTACATCTGTTAGGTACATATAGATGGCTAAAGTACTGAGGGGTCTTACAGTCCAAGCATACTCTGATACTGGATACTGGTTTGGCCCCTGTGCCAAAGCAGAAGCCACTTCTAAAACAAACAATGCTGAAAGCCATACCAGATATTGAGCCTAACTTGGTGTTAGCCCTTCTGTTAACTTTGGAAAAAAGACGGCTGGTGAGTCTCCCCTGGGAAGAATTTCCATAGCTTTGGGGCCATCACTGAGAATGCCTGGCTGCACACCCTTCCTGATCTTACCTGACATGTGCGGATGATAGTTCTTATAGGCCGTTCCTTGCCAGTCTATGTAGTAGTATTCCCCTAAGGTATGCATGACCCAAGCTATCTAGGACTTTAGGAGGCTAGCAGTGTCACCTTGAATTGTGCCTAGATGCAAACTTGTGTGTGTGTGTGTGTGTGTGTGTGTGTGTGTGTGATACTTTGCAGCTTGTGGATACTCCACTTCCTGGCAAGGTACACTTATATGAAGTCATCTAAATTACAATCCACAAAGGATGCAAAGAAAGATTTCAATTGATAATAGAAATCTGGTGAATATAGACAGAAAATATCCTCCCAAGATAGGAGAAGATAACTGAATATTAATTAGTTGCTAATCAAGTCTTTTGATTAGAATATTATAGATTTCATAGATCATAGAGTTGGAAGGAGCCTACAAGGCCATCGAGTCCAACCCCCTGCTCAATGCAGGAAACTAGAGGAGGGGTCTCCCATCCAAGTAATAACCAGGCCTGACCCTGCTTAGCTTTCCACGCTCAGACAAGCTGAGCCAGCGTATTAATAGCTCATATTTCTTTCATTTATTAAAGGAATTTGTAAACCACCCTTCATGCATACAGATACTAGGATGGGGTACAATAAGTATATATAGTCATAAAAAATACAATATAACAGATATTTCTTCTATCTACTCTTCAATCTACCCTTTCACCCATGCAACACACACAAACAGATGTGATACTTTCACCAGCAGAAAATCCACCCAAGAAAAAGAAGGAGAGATTCTGAGTTTACATAGAACTTTCCCACAGAAGCCGTTACTTAGTATTTTCATCCTTTTTCAAACAGTCAATTCATTCAGGGTATTTATTACCACAATTACATATTGTTGGTACCGACAGTTTAACAAATTAAAATCTGGAATTCTTCAGTGTATGGAGAATAGTCTTTTATTGTAGACTTCGGCCTTATACATAGCAGGTTTCCAGAACCATAGAGTGCAGCCATCAAGATATGCAGCTTATTATTTCTGACTATGTTCAGCCAATCTGTCTGGGTTAAAAATAATAATAACTCTCAACACCTGCAACCACAATCTCCAGAGAACCATTAATTAATAATTACGATTATGGGAGGAACACTGAAGCATGCTTACCAACCATGAGAGAGCACACACTTCCAAACCTTTTCAGCAGTTATCTCTAAGTAGCTGTCCAATAGGCTAGCTCTTATTTGGAAGGAATCAGACACCATTAGAAAGGTTTGAGTAGTCTCTTGTGTTTTTTATCCAGCAATGATGTGGCAGCCATTAGAATGCTTCGCTAATCAATATTTAATGGAACATCACTCCTTTCTGCTGTCTAAAGATTTTTTTTGTCTTTTTTGTTTCACATCTATTATATTTTCTGCCAATCAAAAGATTTCCTTAGAGAATATGCAAGGAGGAACAGTTCCCATGGAAATAAGTACAGCAAGTGAAACGTGTCCAGTGTAAGAGACTGGCTATGAGCAAGTAGTGACACCCTCTTGACCTAGGAAGTAAACTAGATCAAACAATGTCAAAGACCTCATGATAACGGCCAGAATGGTGTAAGGGCTTCTCAAAATTATCAGTTTATAGCACAAAGGATTCGCTATTGCACATTTGTTGCACAGGAGCCAAATTATCTTTCTTTTTAAAAAAGATGTCAGAGATAGCACATTTTCCCAGCGTTAAACCAGTAGTGTATTATTCAGCTAGTGGTGCTGTACATTTTGGAATACTGCCTGGAATGAGGTACATCATGGGCACCTGCTGGATAGTGTCCTTAACATCACTGATGACAAGTCTTCTAATGCCCTCACCAATTATCCTTACACCAGTATCCAGCCCGCAGAGAGGGGACTTGCATGGAAGACAAACCCAAATGTAGCTTTAAGGCAGTGTAAAGGTGTCCCTTGCCAGTTTCACTGCCCGACCACCTGCCTGCCCCCCAGCAGAGTATTCAGATTTTGGCCCACTGTATAAGTTTTGTGGACTGGTACTGTTGCAGTCCTGTCCTAATTCTGTCTCTTCCCTCACCACTCCACAAACACATCAAGCTTCTGCCACAAGTTTTTGCTGTATTTACATAACATGTTTACATAACAGTCCAAAGATGTCTAGAATCACAGTTGGAGAATACTCAAGAGGTCAATCTACTCAGGACCGGTGCAAGGCAGTTTGCCGCCCTAGGCAAATTCAAATATTTAGCGCCCCCCCCCCACTTGAGCCCTCCCTCCCTCGGCGGCAGCAGTCCCAGCGGCAGCGAGGAAGAGTCGGCCAAGCGAGCGAGCTTCCTCCTGCTGCTGCTGCCGCCAGCCTCCGCGGCCCGGGAAGGGAGGAAGGAAGGCAGGAAGGCGAGAAGAGGCGCCAAGCTGCGGCGGATCAGCAGCCACCAGCCGCTCCAGCTGCGCCCTGGCGGACAGAGGCAAGCCCGCCTGCCCGGAGGAGGTGGAAGAGGTGGAGGAGGCAGAGCGGGATTCGGCGCCAAGCGAGCAGCCCCGCGCGGAGCTGCCTTCACGGGCGCTGCTGCTGCTGCCCCATGCCCGCCTGGCCGCTCTCCTGCTCGGCTTCCTTGCCCAGATCTGCGCCAAGCACAGCAAGCCCCGGCTGCCTGACGCCTCGCGCGCTCCTGCCGCTGCTGCCGCCGCTGCTGCCACGAGATCAGGCTTGCTCGCTCCCATCTTCCTCCTCTTCCGTACACACGTCACGGAAAGTGGAGCGCAGGCCACGTGCCCTCCCTTCCTCGTCCGTTCCTGGAGGAGGAGGAGGAGGAGGAGAGGGCGAGTGTCTGCGTGGGTCTGGGGCACAGGCGAAGCAGGAGTGGAGCGTTTCTGCGCCCCCTTTAGCCATACGCCCTAGGCAGCCGCCTAGTTGGCCTAGTGGTAGCGCCGGCCCTGAATCTACTGCAGCCTTTCACAATGGCATGATTCCCTCAACCAAAATCATTCCTAAATGCTCACCCTAAGAAAATAAATAAATAAAGCCAGAGAAAGGCATAGGGTTTGATCCAGACTTAGTCATACGTTGATGCAAGGAGGGACAGGGAGCCTCTGTGGGCACATTAGTGTCCATGGGCACCATGCTGGAGGCCCCAGAATCAGACCCATTGAAATCAATAATATTTAAGTTTGCTAGCTTAAGTCCAACTGATTTCAATGAGTCTACTCTATGTGACTAAGCCTGGACCCAGTCCATAGTAGTTGTCCATTGCCTAGTATTTCTCATGGCTGAAAGATCTCTCACCAATATCTCCTTTGAATCTACTCTACCACACAGAACCACAGTTCAGGCACAGCACCAGAGGTCATATGAGGCCCAGACTCCACCCAGACAAGCATGTCCCTCTTTCTTCCTCCAGGCAGTGTAGGGAGAAGTGAGGGTGTCTGTATGTCATGTGTGCATGCATGAGAAAGGGAGAGAGCACACACTGTATAGAGGAGAGGCACTGCAGATCTCTTGGCGAGGTCCAAGAAAAATCTGGAACCATCCTTGCCATCGATTGCCCTTCTCCCAAAATATAGTTTAAACACATGGAAGCAATCACCTTAGACAATAGAGAAAGAGGGGCATAGCAAAAAAGACCACCAATGAGTTGATCTCATTGGAGGAGGCATACCCTTTTGGAAAAGCCAGGTTCTTCTCCCAGCCCTTTGATACTTGTTGGTTTCAGCAGGAATGCAACAGCGAGAGTGATTTTTCAAGCTATTTGGACACAACACACAGCTGCAAGCTAAATGTATCTGTAATAAACTTGCAGCATCAGTAAAAAAAAAAATTGAGTACGTGGGAGGGGAAGGACACTACCATCAACTGCCAGCTTGTGAGCTGTACCCAGAACAAAGCATTTTGTTTGTTCTAAATATATATTCTTTTTGGGTAGGCCAAAAATTGATTTCCAGTTAAGAAAAACTTGCTCCTTTTAAATCCAAGTAGATTGCATTAAAGTTAACTCTGGAGGACTGCTATCCTATACCACTTACCTGGGAGTAAGACCCATTGAACTAAATGGGCCTTACCTCTGTGTAGGCATGTATAAGATTGCATCATAAGACAGTTACTCCTTGCATATTTAGCAGAGTGACACACAGGCCTTGGGGGGTGGGGATAGTTCAGTGGTGGGCCCCATGCTTTGCATGTCCAAGTTCCCAGGCATCTCCTCTTAGGAGATAGCTAGGAAAAAACCTACCCCTGCCTAAGGCCTTGCAGAGCTGCTGCTAGTTAGATAATACTGAGCAAAGATAGGCCAATGGTCTGACCCAGTACGAGGCAGCTTCATACATTTTCTGTCCAAAGCAACAGAATTCTCAAGATCAGTTGCACATTTATGGACATGTATGCTTTCAGAGCTGGCTTGTTTATTGCATTCTGACTCTTCGAGGTGGTGACTGACCAAGCATTGCTGCTGATCAGTTTCACAATTATATTCTAATTTGATTACCATACCCTGTTGCACTCACTTCTTTCCACTGGATACCAGCCTTTTAAAAAGATTCTGGCAGCTAGTCAACAAGAACAGGAAAGATTCAATAGCAAGTGGTATTACGGTTTCAGAAATTAATGTTTAAAAAACAGCTTTTGACATCTAGTCCCATTAAATCTAATTGCATGATTAAATGTTAGAAAGTTGAAACTCTGCTGATCTTCTAATACTAACAAAAATTAAAAAGCAGAAACTGTGACACCCCAACTATTTTCTCCCTGAACATTTGCATGTTTAATTATTTTCCAACAGTGATCTTTTTTCTTTTCTTTTGGTAATTTATGTTCCATTTTTTGGCCTAAAAAGGGATCTCAAGGCAGATTACAATTAAAAAATCAATTCCCTATAAAAGGACCAGAATTCCCAGTAATTTGAGGCGATTTCTGCAGACAACATTCTGTTACACCAGACAGAAGTTGACTATACCTGTTTCAGTTGATTGCTACATAAAGCCTGGGTTCATACAACATGGCAACCCATCGTGGGAAACTAGTCTTTCAGAGCTTTTTCATGAGGTCTCCCAGTGACAGCACAAAGAACAGTCAACTATGAAAATTTAGACTTGGGGCCAGTGTACATTTGCATTGGCTGAGATGTTTAATCTTAAACCAAACTTTGCTGGCCCAAGACAGCTCAATAATGTTTTGCTACTTGTCAACAACAACAACAACATGTAGTGGTGAGAGTGTTGGACTGGGACTCGGGAGATCCGGGTTCTAGTCCCTGCTCGGCCATGAAACTCACTGGGTGACTTTGGGCCAGTCACTGACTCTCAGCCTAACCTACCTCACAGGGTTGTTGTGAGGATAAAATGGAGAGGAGGAGGAGGAGGACTACTATGTAAGCCGCCTTGGGTTCCTTGCAGGAAAAAAGGTGGGGTATAAATATAATTAATAAATAAATAAATAAAATAAAATAAAAATGTCTTGAAAAGTTGATCTGCACATGAGGAGAGAAGCCAAGGGCTAACGAAGCAACATCGCGGCATCAGTGCTCCACAGTGGAGTTGCCAGTGTGCACTTTAGAACAAAGTTAAAATCTTGGCCTGTTCACAGGTCATGACAAGCCAACATGGGTTAATTTAGCTGCTGCTAGTTAGGGTTGTGGGTGGTTTGTTAACCATGCCAACAACCCACCCTGGCTGGGTTTGCATGACACAACAAACCACAACACACTCCTGCCATTGTTTGCATTTTAAAAATGTCAGCCAGCATGCGACAACAAGCCCCATGGGTAAATTAACCCAGGGTGGCTTGTTGTGATGTGCAAACCTGGTCAGAGTGTTGATACTGGCACAGAAAGAAACTCCCTAAGAGCCTCCACTTCTAAGCAAGTTTCTAGCCCTCATGCAGTGTTCACAAAGAATGAACGCAGTGATTGGGTTCAGACAACATGATAACCCACACTGAAGAGTTGAGTGTGGGTTGTCATTGAACCGTGGGCTGTTGTTGAACTGTGGGTTATCGTGTTGTCTGAACTTAGCCGAGATAACAAACCATGGTGAACATCCCACAGTTCACAACCCAACAACAAACCATGGGTCCTCTTCATGGATTGTTTGTGGTTAACAAGCCATGGCTTGTTAGCACAGCTGGTTTCAGACAACATGATAACATGTACTGATGGGGGGGTCATAGCTCAGTGGTAGAATATACTTGGCATGCATAAGCTCCCACTTATCCAGTTAAAAGGAATCTCATGCAGCAGAACTGAATAAAGGCACTGCCCAAATCCTTGGAGAGCCACTGACTGTCAGGAAAGACAATACCAGGTCAGACAGAAAAATAGTCTGATTCAATATGAAGCTGTACTTAGACTCATAGCACACAGTCCTGGAGAAAGATAATGACACTCAGGTCAAATCCTTTTGCAGTTCAACATTGCACCAGCATCAGGGAGGAGAGTCCACTTCAAATCCTGGAGAAGCAGCAGTCAGATGAAATCCTCTCCTTGCCCCAAGCTAGTCTTATCGGTAAATCAGCCAAAGCATGCAGAGTGCTGGTGCAGCTGTGTGCCAATGGCTATGGCTGCGCTACACCCAGGGAGTGGCTCCCGCTTTGAAGAGAAGGGACCAGCGGTGTCATTCAATGGGATTCATCTGCCTGATCAACTGCCTCAACACAGCAAAAGATAAAGCCAAGACAAGGCTCTAAGAAACAATTTAGCATTTAAATCACTGGAATATCTATGTACCTGCTTAAGTGCCCTGGAAATAACTATTGAAGGGTGACATATATATTCATTAAATAATACAACTTGCATAAGAGTTTTTTTTAAAAAAAAATGGGGTAGAGATTGTTATTAAGAGGTAAAAAAAGGTAGCTTAAGAACTTGGGAAAGGCAAAAATATACTGAGACACGGCATAAAGAAATTGGATGAACAGTCACACAGTACAATAGATAAAAATAGAAAAACAAAGCTGGAAGGTTCTCTGCTATCAGAGCTATGTAAAAGGATGTTATCCCACCTTTAAGAAGGATGTTACATGAAAACTGAAGTTATTATTTGAATAATTCTTTAAGAGGATCTACACCTGGTCCAACTACTGCTAAATCTGAAATTTAAGTACCCATTAAAGATGTTATAAATCATACAAGTAGACAAGCAATGCAATCCTACAAATGTCTACTCAGAAGTAAACTGCTCCAAGTTCAGTGGAATTACTCCCATAAAAATGTGCTTAGGATTGCAGTCAAAGGGTCTAATCCCATGCATATCCTCTGCATTTGTGAGTGCCAAGACACTGTTTTAGTTAGACAGCTGATCTAAACCAATAAAAGGCTATTTTAGGGCACTTCCAGATAAAACGATCTATGGTTGACTAGCATTCCACTCAATCAGTACATCAGACAACCACAATCCACACAAGCTATCCCAAACACACACCGATCACTGCTAGCCTAGGACTAGCAAGATCTGCATTGCACAGTGCCCACTGCCCCAAAACAGCAGTGGTTAATGTGCATTTGCCACTCCATGAGCTCCACACAGGGCCAGCCCCGCCATAAGGCAGAGCAAAGTGGCCACCTCAGGCAGCAGAGTTTGAGTGTCATGAAAGGGCAGTAAATTGCAGGGATGTTGAAGAGTCCTTGGTCTCAAGTCGAGTCACGAGTCTTTGGACCCGAGTCTCGAGTCCGAGTCCGAGTCCTTGGTCCAAAATGGTGACTCACGAGTCCCGAGTCCTGAGTCACTCCCAAAACTGACTCCACGAGTCCCTATTAAAATCAATGGGGTTTCCCCCCAACAAAATAAGACTACTTCAGATGTGTGGCTTAAATAAATTCTAGGCATAAATTCTGTGCCTTTTTATTTCAAAACTCAGCAACTGATTTTGGCAAGAACAGACCAGGCAGAAAAACCCAAAATAACCAGGCAGGCAGAGGAGGCAGGGAATCTCAAAACAGGCAGGCAGAGGCCTTTGTCTTGGACAATTCAAAACTGTGGAACTGGTTAACTGGTTAAGAAGAGACCAGGCAGGCAGAGGAGGCAGGAAACCCCAAACAGGCAGGCAGAGGCAGCCAAACCCAAAATGTCTGACCCTAACCCTAACCCCCCACAACAACACATCAAAATAAATCTCAACACATCGTTGGGGCTGCACTCCTGGTAGCTGTCCATAGTGGCCGAGCAGCAGCACTCCTCGCTTCCATGCACTCTTCACCGGTGATCGCGCTCCTGCCACAGCCAGAAGACTCATCAACAGCCCAGGGATGTTGACAAGTCCTTGGTCTCGAGTCCCGAGTCGAGTCTCGAGTCCCATTAAAAATATTGGGACTCGAGTCCGAGTCGAGTCAGAGGGGGGACTCAGTCCAACTCACGAGTCGAGTCCGAGTCCCCATCCCTGGTAAATTGTTAATTTGACTTGTTATGACTATATTTTTACTGCCAGAGATGGGAAGAGGGGCTTGTGGGATTTTTCTGCATCAGGTGTAAAAATAACTTACCTAGCTTTGAGTACTGTGTGCAGTGATTTTATGACTGATTGTTCTATCACTGTATTCTATATTACAGTAATACCTTGGATTGCAAGTAACTTGGTTTGAGAGCGTTTTGCAAGACAAGCAAATTTTTAAATATTTATTTTTAAAAATTTGACTTGAAATACAAGCGACGTCTTGCAATACAAGTACTGTAGTACAGCTTAAATTAAAAATCTCTGTACAAATTTTTTAGGGGGAATTTCATTTTGATATAAGAATGTTTTGGATTACAAACATGTTTCTGGAACGAATTATGCTCTCAATCCAAGGCATGACTGTATTGTGTTTCCATGATATTGTGTGGAGGTTATTGCTTTAGAAGCCATTTTTGGCAAATAATTCAATTCATAAGTGTTAAAAAAAATAAAATTAAAAAGCCTACTTCTTACTAAAAGTAAATCTGGAAGCTCCTATACGTCCAAGGTCTAAGCTCAAAAGTTAGATATTGCCATTTATTTTTATTTAAAGCATTTAAATAAACAGACTAAACTGGCTTACCCACCTCTGTGATTCCAGATGACTTTTATGAATTAGCATTCATAATTGCTAATTGCTGTTACTGCTCTACAGTATATGAAGATAAAAGAATACAAAATGTATTCAAGCTAATCTAAGCTTTCCAATGGAATAAAAATCACCAAGCCATGCTGAGCTATGACACTTCCATTCAATCCACAGCTGTGAAAGATTCTTCATGAAGAAGTTTGTACAACTAATAAACTGCACTTGCTCACATTCATTCATCCCTTGTTAATCTTGTCTTCCATTATAGTTTCCCCACAGTCAATCTTTTAAATTGTAACCTTTTTTTTTTAGTGGGGGGCTTGTTTTTGCTTGTGCTGAAGGGCACTATGTACATTGAGTCATACAACGACAAACTAGAAAAACATAATTGCATTTATATATGTGTGTGTTTATATATAGGGGTGTGTGTGTGTGTGTGTGTGTGTGTATATATATATATATACACATACACGGACAGCAGACGGGTAGAGAAGCAGTAGATGTGAGTTCCTTTACAACAGCATCATTCCTTCTGTTTCTGATGTTCAGGCATGAATGTTGTTGCTAATGGAGCCAAAAGGGCACCAAGTGCCCAGAAGAGGGAGGCATCAACAGGCAGTAGGGGAACTCCAAATTTTGTTTCTAAAGATTTTTTTGTACTACCACAAACATTAAGAGGGGACCCAGAAACCAGCCAATGAGGTCTAAGCATGCTCAGTGCATGAAATTCTGGCAGACTGGGTTTTTTGAGGAGGGGGATGGAAAATCAGGTGGGAGGAAGAATGGAATGGAGTATCATGAAAGAGGGTGTGGCTGGCTTACTGGAACAGTGAAGAAGGGCACTCCACACTACATTTTGTCACAGGGTCCCACGGGTCTCACTTAATACTGACCTTCCACCAGTTGGTCTAAGGTGGTAATCTTCCTTGTTCCATCAATAGTGTAGATTGTTCTCACACCCTGGGGCAGATTGACGTTATCAGAGAGAGTTCGGGTCAGATCAGCCAGCAGGGCCTCAAAAGATCTAAACCGATCGGGAGAGATGGCGTATACAATCCCTTTGAAATACCGATCCCCATTGCGATAGAAACGGACTTTCTTGGCTTTCTTCTCAGAGCTGAGGGTCTGCAGAGTGCGGGTTCGATAGAAGCTGCAATGGGCACTGTGGGTCGGGCTCGGCAGGCCATTCACCCGTGACCCTCGGCTGTATCGCTGTGCTTTATCGCGCTCATCGAAGTGTTCCAGCTCCATATCTCTCACAAAGGACATCTTGAATGTTAATCTGGAAAGAGTGGGGGAGGAGAAACACAGCAGAAACTGATCAATACATGTTGTAATTATGCAGCTACCATATTAAACACTGAAGATTGAGTGCTCTGCTACAACCAACCAGTGTTCATCCAACAGTTTCAATGATGTTAGAGGATTTTGCTTACTATAAAAAGGTAGTCATATAGCACAACAGAGACAGCTAAGCAGGCAACTAGCATAAGATTATGTACAGAAAGAAGGGTGGAGGGTCACTCTTTATCTATGGTTTAAGAACTAATATTCTCTTTTTCTCGTTTCTAAAATTAATCCCACCTCTCCTCCCACATATGTGCACACAAGTGATGTCCACTTGTCAGAGAGTCTCAACTTAAGTAACCTTCTATTCGATTATAGCCCATGTGTATCAGTGGTTGAGATTCTTGCTAAAGAAGACACTCAAGAATACTAGAAGGACATCTGTCAGGGATGCAGTAGCTGTGTCCTGCATTGCGGAGCCTGCACTAAGCAGGGGATTGGCGTAGATGATCTCCAAGGTCCCTTCCAATTCTATGATTCTAGGACAAAACTTCTTCACTATTTCACCACTGCTCAGCCAAGGACCTATCCAGCTAATCAATTTGCAGCACAATCAATACACAGATTAAACTCTTGCGTTGCAGTGACTTATAATGATTCTGCTAAGGAGGTATCATATTTTCCCAGACATAAGAGCACAATTTCATCACAGGGAAAGTGCGAGTCTTCCACAAGCTAGTGCATTCAGTGCTCTTACAATCAGCACATGTGCTATGGCCAGCTAAGTGTCAAGGGACCAAGTGCCAAGGCTAGTGCCTACAGCATCAGTAGGTGGCAAACCAGATGGTGAAGGAGTACAGTAGCAATCCTCTCCCTCTGCTATTGTGTCATTGTGCGTCTTTTTCTCTTTTTTAATGTATTAACTGAAGCTCAGACCTCCAGAACTGTACCACTCGAGCACAGGATCATGCTTGCAGCCCTTTAAAAATTAAAAAAAAGCAATCAGCACCGGAAATGAAATGTGTGCTCCCCTTCTCATTCACAATATAATCTGTTCACCACTTTTAAAATTATTTTTCTTCCTTCTCCCCAAGCAAAGGTATCCAATCCATTATATTTGGGCATATTTAGGGCACCATGATTGGGCAGGATTAGAGCAAGTACTTTAACTAAAAGTAATGTCTTCTTGTTGTCGTTGTCGTCTGGAAAAGCCAAATCTGATCACAAACAAATGAACAAGTTGCCACTTGGTGAACTGTGAGTACTGTCATCTGCCAATGAGTCGCCAAGAACTGGGAACACTCCAGATTAAGAGTCCTGACTTTCCTCGCCATAACTGCTGAATGCAAGAAAGATTAGTCTGATGGGGCACAATCCAGCGGAGAGTTCTTCTGCACAAGCCCCACTGAATGCATGCATGGGAGCTCTGAATGCATGCATAAGAGCACAGTGATCTATTTTGCCCACAGTCAATTTAACAGAAGCAGCCATTCACATTCTTCACATTTACTGCCATTATTTTACAATAGGATTGTACCATAAGCCTATGCATGTCTACTCAGAAGTAAGCCCTGTTAATGAGACTTATTGCCAGGTAAGTGTGCACAGGACTGCAGCCTTATTAGGTGACCAGGTCCTATTTTAGGGGTAACCTGTAGGCACAGGTCAATTAAAAAAAAAGATTACCTTTTGGCACAGGGTTGTATTTGTTGCCATCTTTAAGCCCAAGGATTCATTGACTGTTGAGATCATTTGCCTAGTTCTCAGCCTACTGTTTAGACTAGCAGGCTTGGGGCCTGCAAATGTGTGGGAAATTGGCTCTTTTCAGATTAGGAGAAGTAATTATGAGTAACCATTCTGATATCACTAAAGGAAATCTTGCTTTTGTATCAATCTGACTGCATATTGAGGTCATCTTTTGAGCTTCTCCTTCAGGTGCTTCCCAGGGCTGTGGAGTCGGTAGATAAATGTTCCGACTCCGACTCCTCAGTTTTTTGTACTTCCGACTCCGACTCCCCGACTCCGACTCCTCTGTATTAATATGCTAATTAATTAATTAATATGCGAGGTAGTTGGGCAGAAGCTGCTGCCTTCTCCTTTTTGTGTGCTGATCTGCTGCTGAAGATAGGGCAGTGGGAGGATCCAGGAGGGGCATTTATTATAAAACAGAAGTCATTAATTATAACTGTTTGTGAATTGGGACATTTAAACTTGCTTTTTTTAAAATTCCAATCTAAATTCAGTAGGAGTCGGAGTCGGAGCATTGTTTGCTGACTCCGACTCCAGGTACCCAAAATTTCCTCCGACTCCGACTCCTCGACTCCAACTCCACAGCCTTGGTGCTTCCACCATGTGAGGTGGGTTGTGGCCAAAGAGAACCGTCTTCTTGGTTATGGTGCCCCATTCAAAGAACTCCTTTCCCAAAGATGTTCACCTGGGACTAACATTATCATCTTTTTCAGGTGAATATATTTTTATTTTTCCCAGGCTTTTTAATGTATTGTTATTTCAATATGCTCTATTACTATATTTATTAATATCATCACCATCATTTCTGGAATTATCAGGAAACATATGAAAAAGATGGGGCACACAACAGCAGATAGGAAGCTACCATATGTCAAGCCAGACAACTGCTTTACCTCACTCTATGACCTGGTTCTCATGTAATGACAGCCCACGGGTTAAACAAGGGCCACTTTCACTTTTACTCAGTCTGCCACTTTCACTTTTACTCCACAAGCGGCTCTTTCGTAGGTTGCTGAGAGTGATGTGTGAACCTGGGTCACTGGATTCTTTAGGGGCTAAACATCTCTGAAGTTAACCCATAGTTTGTTGTTGGATTATCCACTGGGTTGTTTAGCCCCCTAAACAACCCAGCAGCCCTGGTTCACACATCATGCTCAGCAACCTAAGAAGGAGCCACTTGTGGGTTGTTGAGCAAAAGCAGAAGTGACGGGAGCGCTACAGGGGTGTGCACTCTCTCCAGTTCAGCCCTGACAGGCCATGCATTGTTTAGCCCCATGGGCTGTCGTTATGTGCAAACTGGCCCACTACTGAGAGCCACTGAGAGCCAGTGTGGCATAGTGATTAGTGTGTTGGACTGGGACTCGGGAGATCCGGGTTCTAGTCCCCTGCTCGGCCATGAAACTCACTGGGTGACTTTGGGCCAGTCGCTGACTCTCAGCCTAACCTACCTCACAGGGTTGTTGTGAGGATAAAATGGAGAGGAGGAGGACTATGTAAGCCGCCTTGGGTTTCTTGCAGGAAAAAAGGCGGTGTGTGTGTGTGTGTGTGTGTATATATATAAAATAAAAAAATAAAAAATGAATTTTTACATGATTTCTCTCTGGCTGATTATTGCTGTTGCTTTACTTAGGGGTTGTTGTTTTTTTTTAACAATTGGTGCTGCTGGTGATGGGGAATTAATTTCATTTCAATCCATCTGTGTCTATGATCCATCTTTATGGGGGGGGGGGATTTTTCTGACTTGACTACAGGAGGGCTGGGGCGAGGGGGTAACTTAGAAGTGCAATTCATTCTCTGTGGCTGCATTAATTTAAAGCCTTGGCTGCTGCAAAATGATGTATTTCTGGCCTGAATATAGGGGGACTGGGCTGGGGTAACTACCCCTGGGCTGCTTCAGATGCTTAGAAATTGCTGCTGATGCTTGCTCCAGAGTAATCCAACCCTTTGTATTTGAGAGACCCATAAGGCGGTGGGATTTTTTGCCAGGGGTGGGTGGGTTGGTGTGCTTTTGTTTGTTTTTCACTGTGCTACTTACTTCTGAGGAGTTTTGGAGAGGGGTGACTGGGGATACTCATATAAAGAGATGTATGTTTGGATGTTCAGAATTTTCTGGCCATGCCTAATCCTGAGTAATCCAGCCCTTCTGGATTCAGAGTAGGCATTTATAAAATGGATTTATTTATTTTTTTATACTGTGTCTGTGCGTACTGCTTTCTGCTGTTGCTTGAGAAGGTGGATGAGATGTATGCTTGGCTCTCCGGACTTGCTTGTGTGCTCTGCTTACAAGCATTTCAGATGCTTTTGTGTGTGGCTCTGGGGAAATTATTATCCTCACCCTCATCTCTGTGTCCCCTTTTGCAGTTGGTTGCTCCTAGGTTCCAAAGAGTGCCTTTTTGTGTGGTTCTTAGGATATCATCATCATCATCATCATCATCATCTTGTGTGGCTATGTAGATTCTCCCACACTGTTTTGTACTCATGATCTTAAAGTCACTCGATTCTATGTGCAATAGGAGTTGTTGCTGAAACATTAAAATGTGGGTCCAAATAAGAGCTTTTTTGTGGCTGTGTGAATCCAACTCCCTTGCACTCATGATCTTAAAGTGGTGGGGATGCTCGTGTAAACAGGTGGGTTTTGGATGCTGTGCAATGGTTTGCTGCTGGCAGAGCAGGATAAAGGAATGTTTGGGCTCAAAGGAATGTTTTCGGGTGGAGTTTTATGGGACAGAAACACCACCTAGTCCTTTGCCTCTTGTGACCCTTTGGCCATACCTCTGATTACGTGCAAAAGGATGCCCATACTTTCTCCTAAGCCATCCAGTCCTCCTTACAAGATATGCATAATCTGGAATACTGTACTGTGCTGCTTCTGAGTAGGCCAGCTCTGGTGGGTGTGTTGTGATGGATATACAAAGGCATGGATTTTTGGATGCTTTCAGAACTTGTTCCTGTGTTCCAAAGGCTGCTTTCCTGTGTGGCTCTGAGAAGATCACGTATTATTTTAATTACTATCATTATCCTTGTTATTATGGCTATGTGGATTCTCCCCTCCCACTCATCATCTTAGGAGTCCCTTGATTCTCTGTGGAATGGGAGTTGTTGCTGGAACAGGGGAATGTGAGCCCAAAGGAGCACTTTGTTTGGATGTGTGATTTCCCCACCCCACCCCTTTGCATGTTTTGTGCCTCAGTTTTCTCTTTCTGTGGTATGGGATGCTGACTGCTGGGGATACAAATACTGCTGCACTTCTCGTGACCCTTTGGTTCCGCCTCTGCTGACCTGCCTTCCGCCCCACCAGTCAGACTGGGCACCAGCCTCCCCTGCTTTTTTGCATTCCAGAGGGGGAGGGAAGGAGGTTGGAGAGGTGTCAGGATAACTTGTATCCTGGTCTCCCCCGTCTCCTCCCCTCTCCACCCTCTGAAAAAAAACCCCTTTCCCCCTTCTCCAAAAGTCATGTTCCCAACCTCAGAGAGCAGCCAGTGGGGTTCTTTACATGCCGACTGTGAGGGGGAGGGGGATTGGCGCTCTGATTCCCAGCTCTGAGGTTGGAGCGCTGTCTCCAACCTCAGATCTGGGAATCCGCAAAAAAACTATGGCCACTCAGATGCTGTCTGGGGAGGGGACCATAGGATTGCTCCCCATGGCTATTTCTTTTTGTTTAGAGCTGTAGCCTAGATTTGTACCTAAAAAAAAAAAAGTTGCAAAAATAAAGCAGAGCAA
The DNA here is from genome assembly GCA_021292165.1 of Shinisaurus crocodilurus. NCBI lineage: Eukaryota > Metazoa > Chordata > Lepidosauria > Squamata > Shinisauridae > Shinisaurus > Shinisaurus crocodilurus. Next base: position 257,978,969 of record CM037878.1, on the reverse strand, counting down.
GTGCATTTATCACAGAAATATACAAACCTAATTTAAAAGCAGTTTCTCTATAGCACTGATTTCCACTTCAGAAAAAGAGAATAGCCGAACCAGACTTGCTACATCACTAACATTAGGTGACAATTCTTCTGGGGTGGAGGGAAATGGGGAATCGCTATTACATTTTAGGAACCCAAGTACGCTCCTTGAAAGACCATCTACTTTCAATAAGATCTGCTTCCCCTTGTAACTGTGCTTAGAACAGCAGCCTTTTTAATGTAAAAGTTAACAATAGTCAGGGCGGCAGTAGGTACCGAAAAGATCTGGAGCTCAGGCCCACAGGACAAAAAAACCCTGCACACTTTTGCCTATGCTAATTTCCATATGCTCTAAAGTCTGTGTGTATGTGTGTTTAAAGGACCCTGTCTCCAAAAGACACCCCTATTTGTAAAAAGGGATGTACAGATAGGGGGGGGGGGAGGGCATTTGATTTCAGAAAAAAACTCAGGCAGAAAGATGCAAGGGGGGGGGGGACAGCAGGAGGTAAAGCACATGTGGGCAAATCCAGGGAGATCAGATGCAACAGGGATCATCAGGGCCCCTGTATCTTTACTTCAGCCAGTGCCCATGGACAGCAGGGTGGTGGGGCAGATGGCCGTGGCCTCCCAGAGATTCTGGGTGCCAAATTAAAGATTCAGGGCTCCAGCCCTAGTGGACCGCCCCCTAACACCACTTCTGCCAGTAGTTCCCAGGGCCCAGGTTTGAAGATAGGTATATATGTACTCAGCCTTAACTTTAAACGTACAAGTAATCAGGAACAAAAGAGCAGCATCGCAGGATTAGATTAGAGGCCCACCTAATTAGAGGATAAAACGGAGAGGAGGAGGAGGAGGAGGAGGAGGAGGACTATGTAAGCCGCCTTGGGTTCCTTGCAGGAAAAAAGGCGGGGTATAAATATAATAAATAAATAAATACATAAGTCCCCTTCTCACATTATCCAGGTAGAAGGGGGGGTCCACATGCTGAATGGGGCAGTGGGGCCATACGGCTAGCCCCACCCCAAACTTCCACACCATGAGCATGGAGGCCTGCAGCACAGAAGCCTACACGTGTGAAGGTCTACCTCAGCTGCCCCCAAGCCTGGTGCCCTTCAGATGTGCATTGCTGGTGATATTAGGAGTTGTAGCCCAACGCATCTAGAAGGCACCAGGTTGGGGAAAGCTGGTCTATATGCATGGGCTTCCCCACTGCCGACATCCACACTCAATGCACGGCCGTCATAGGCTGGGGCCAGCAGCACAGCCTCTCTGCCTGTTCTCTGTGTGGAGCCCCCTTCCAGTGGAGGCTGGTGGGTCTTAGTCTGAACTTTAAAGGAGCTATCCATGGTGCTGAACCCTATCCCAAGACTAGGTTCAGCACCATGGATAGCTACTTAAAAGTTCGGACTCTAGTTAATGGTGGCTAACCAGGTGCTTCTGGGAAGCTTACAGGCAGGGCGCAAAGGCAACAAACAGCCCTGCCCTGCTGGTGGTGCCCAGCATGTTCCATTCAAAGGTCCTGAACATGGGGGTCTCATTTAGCTATTATGGCTAACTACTGATAGACCTATCCTCTATGAATTTGTCTAAAGCAGGGATGCAGAACCGCAGGTCCAGGGGCCAAACCCAACCCTCCAGGGGCCTTGAGGAGGCCCCGCCCCCTTCCCCCCACCACCACTGATTGATTGGTATTTTCCTGGCTTTTGTGCAGTTCCCCCCCCCCCCAGGTTGAAATGCCTCTCCTAAGGCTTAGTTACTGGCAGTAAGACCTTAAGCTAAAATGTGCTCGAATTTTGGGCCTGCCCCTTTTGCCTTTGGCCTTGCCCACCACTGGAATTCCTCCCCACCACACCACACACTAGATACTCTCTCTGAAATATAAGAGAAGCAGACTACTTAGGAGGGCTCTTATTCTAGCCTTCTTATAGCTTCCAGTTCATATCTGCTTAGCATGAATATTCCATTATCCCCGAATTAGGCAATGAGCTACACACGCTAGCCTACAGAGATAATCTACTTTAGAATTTGCATGTCATGGAACACATTTGTTTTAAAAATAAAAAAAAAAGCTACATGTCTGAGGTCCTATCTACTCAAATATTATGATGATGCATAGCAATAGCCATGACATGGCATTTGAATGGATGCTAGAGAGCCTGTTCAGGCCCAAGATCAAACACCAGGATTTTCAGAGCAAACTGGTTCCTCAGTGCAAAGAGCAGATTATATAAAACAACCTGACGCCATCCTAGTATCATAACTGTAAGGCCAAACAATAGCCCTGCATTTGGAAATGTATGTATGATTGCCTTATGCAAAGCAAGTGGGGAAACTAGCAGAAAACTGCAGAGGATTAAAATTTAGGTCTAATCAGAGATTTACAAAAATAGCCATGGAAGAAATATTAGGAGAGATCCCCTCCTCCGAGCACAAATAGCTTGATTTCAATAGGAACCCTTAAAATGGAAACAAGATTCCATTCTACCTACAATGTGGACATGTCATTCCCAAATCCGTGTGCCCATCACATAGGGAACGGGCCACAGCCCTCAAACCACTTAATCCAGGGAAGATCCATAGGCTTCAACATATTTGGTACAGAGCAAATGGTTTAAGGGTGACAACATGAACAATTAAAATGTGCAGGCGATAAATCCATGTGGAGATTCTGATCACAGGTTACTGTATAACGGAACACGCCCTGCTAAGACCTTCATGCCCCACAGTTCATACCACATGCATCTATTACGGGCAGATTACACTTGCTGCAAATGCGGGTAGGTAAATTCACAAAGCAATCAAAGGCAGACCCAAATGTGCACCACAAATCAATAACAAATCATTCAGAGGTGACTGAACAATAGGCTCAGTTTAGCAAGTCATTAGGGGGGGGGGGAAACAACTTGTCCTCAGTTATATAATGGTGTGTGTGTGGTGGTGGTGGGGGGGTTCTTTTGAAGACATCCTTTAAAATGTGGCGCAACTGTTTTAAATATAGAATAAGCCACGTGGACCACCCTAGATACACAGATGATAATGGGCTTTATGGCCAAGGAATGGGGGGGGGGGATCATTCTTGCCATCTCTCTCCTTTTTTAAAGTTTTTTTTTTTAAAGAGAGGTGTCACCATCTGCCCCCATGTTAGCAGATGGTGCCTGCACGTTTTGAAAAACGCTGCAGCTATCAATGCATTAAATATTGGTCTCCCCCAGGCTCCAGCATGGCTCAAATGCAAGAGCGGACACCCACCCAGGATTTTATTTTTATTTCATTTTTTAGAAGAGTACAGAACGCCCCCCCCCCGCGCACATGAGGTCTGTTTGCCAAATGAGGCAATTGGAAGCGAAAGCCAAAAGGAGCAGAGGATTTTTATTTATTCATTTATTCATTTTAAAATGTGGTGGATTCGCTTCTCACAGGAGCTTTCCACACACAATGACAGGAACCTGCTCTCCTCCTAGACGGAGAGGGAACCTCCTCCTCACCATCTCTGCTTTTTTTTTTTTTTTTAAAGCTCAGCAGCCCAAAATGGTGCAAAAATTACAGAGCATCAGCTACACAATGATTGGGAGAGGCGGGGAGGAAGAAAAAGGGCGGGGGGATAAAGAGTTCCAGAGCAGCCTCCCACCTAACCCAAACCGTATCCTTCCAAGATGCGTATCCCTGAAACAATGGGGAGCAGGTAAGAGAAACACGCACGCTTTTCACACCTAGAGTCTTTTGCGTTGCAAACATGCGGCCGAAGGAGGGGGCCCGCGATAAACTGCCCGAGCTTGCTACGAAGGTGGGAGAGCCAGCGAGGAACTTGCCCGCTCCGGGCTTCATTCATCCCAAACGCTTACCTGTGCCTTGGAAATTTCAAACCGTGCCTTGCTCGCAACCGCAGGCAGTTTGGCTTGTCTGCTGCAAAGGGGGTGGATCCCACCAGCGCCGCCGCCGCCGCCGGCTCTCAATAGACAAAGCCCAGCTCCACAGCCTTGTCCTGCCCTGCTCGCTTCTCCCCGCGGCTGAGCTTGGCAACAGGTAGCCGGCCCAGGAGGAGGCTCGGGTGGGCTTTGTTGTGCTCGTCTGCTCCGGGCCCTCTTCCTCCACTGGCTCTGGCTAAAGCCGCGGCTGAGTCGCTCCTACAAATTGCTTCGCCTTTCTTCTTCTCCTGCTGCTGCTGCTGCTGCTGCTGCCGCCGCCGCCGCTTATGGGAGTGATTTGCATTAGCCCGTCCCTCATGAAATGCGGCTCTTCACACCAGGCTGGGCGAATCTAGCACGCTGCCGGTACCCAGAGGGCGGCGCCTCCGCCGCCGCCCGCCGCCGCCGCGGTCTCCCTTCCTCCCTCAGGGGGTGGGCTTGTTAGAGAGCCTGAAAGCGAGGGGGTGCCGTAGGGAGTATCTGCCCCGCCTCTTTTCCAGCCGTTCAGGGCTCGGCAAAGCTTGTCGCTCAATCCTACACCTGTTTACTCGGAAGTAAGCTTACTCCCAGTTCAATGGGCATAGGATTGCGGCCGTGGTCCTCAGCACCTCGTTTCAGCCCCGACTGGAACATGCAAAGTCATAATGATAAAGAGTGCGTCTGAGCGTATGAAGGGTGTGTGCTTAACACGAATGGCCTTGGCTGGGTGAGAGGGAGAACGGCACAGAGTCAGGCGTTAGCAAAGTTCTGTTTTGGTGCTTTTTCTTCTTCCAAGGTCAACCCTGCAACATGGAAATAATTGGGGAGGGAGTACATGTGAACATATGCAGAGTACCTTTATTTTCCCCAGAAGGGAGTCATAATAACCAGTCCACAGAATCTGACATGGGGAACAAGCTTCTATGGACTTCCAGGCATGCTTGCATCCTAGTATCTCCATAGAAACATACACAAATGCTAATGAATACAAGCACTGCTGCTGAGTAACCCAGGAAGAAAGGTAGTATATGCTTTTACTCTGGATAACACCTCCCCACCTCCATTAACCACTATCCGTATAACCCCTGGCCACCTCTTAAATGGATATGGTAGAGTTAAAGCATGTGGTGTCATGCCCTGAAATGTACTCACTGGGCATCACACAATAACTTTGTTTTTATTGTTATTATTTTCAATATTTATATAGAGCAATAAGTAACATTCTCTGCGTGGCTGACAAGTATAAAAAATATTAAACCATAAAATACAAAAATACAACATGAATATAAAAAACTAGAACAGAATAAAAGCACCAGGAAACACACCAGTAAAACACACCTCTTAAAAGTTTAAAAATATTTAAGATTATTGGTGCCAGGTGAGCCTCTTTGAGGAGGGTGTTCTATAACTGGGGTGCCAACACCGAAAAGACTAGCTGGTCTTCATTTGGCAGGGGTCCCCAGAGAATTTACTTACAGTACAGAGTATGCCATTATTACCCCATTACATTTGCAACTGTTCCACAAATTGTAGAAGTACCTTGACAGGCTCATCGGCTGGTTGAATAGAAAGATGGGGATGATTCAGCTTCTCTGGATTATGAGAAACAAGTGGGACCTGAAACAAAATGTTGCAGCATATCCTCCCTTCTAAAAGAAGTGCTCCTATTCAGGGTTCCAGTCAGCCATTTCTCCAAGTAGGGAATTCCATTCCATCTTTATAGTTTTCTTTTTCAGCTGTCATGCTGCTACATTCCTTGGCTACTGAGTATGCTCAGTTCTCATGGGGCTGGGGCTGAGGGGAGTCCTTAAGTGGGTTTGTTTGTTTTTTTAAAGATTTTTAAAATATATATTTCTACAAACCTCAGGTTTTCCTCAAGAATGGTAATACTTCCCTCTTGTTTCTCAGTGTCCCTATCTTGGTTACAATCCTGGCAGCACTCACTACCTGAGTTTGCCATTAGAAGTAATGACAACATGCCACTGAGGGTGAGGGCAGACATGCATGGTGGATGTGGCTTCCAACAAATATGTACTGCATTCTGAGAAATTTATTTTTAGAGCAGAGGATAAATGTTCAGACCACTTCTGAGGGTGCTTCCAGATGATGCTTTTATGATGCTGTCGCACATCGCCCTGCTTCATTCACAGAAGTTGACAGAGGATGGGGGGAAGTGTTCCAGGTGATGGCTTCTTCTACTCGTTACCCTCCTGTGTTTTCCCACCAGTTCTTCCATCTTTTCCCTTGCTGCAGAAAGCCCATTAAGGAAAAAAGGACAGAATTATCGCACAATGCCTTCTGCGTGCTAGTAGTCCTCTATCTGGAAGTACCCTCCCTTCATAGGAATGCAGTCCTATGTACTTTTACTTGGGAGTAAATTCTTTTCAACCTGTGGGACAACTGTAAGTAAATGTACATAGGATTGGTTTGCACAGCTAGGAAAGTTACTTGCCCCTAAACTACCATTTCCCAAAGAGGAAATTGAATTATTCCATGGAATTTGCTTAAATGTCTCACAGTCTGCTGCTATGCCTAGTTACTCAAAAAGCGCTGATTCCCAAGATTGCAGCCATAGTAAAGCAGGCATATAGAAACTATAGAATATAGAGTGACATAGTAAAAAGATGAAAATGTCACTAAAAGCTTTCTAAAAACAGAGAATGCCACAAGTTTGAGTAGCAAGATTTAACTTTACTTGGGCCTTTCTCCAGGACTTTAGAGGTCACAGGTTGACTAGTGCTGGTCTAGACTGTGAAGGACCCCATTACCTTTAAGAGTTGCATAGAAGGACAATTCCTTCCGGGGCAGTTTCTCCATGTTCTGTACCATTGTAAGGGGCAAAGCTGCACCTGGCAAAATTCTCACTTCTCTGCTGCTTCTGCAAATACAGGACTCAAAAGTTTGGACCTGGCCATCTTACTTGTATGCTAGTATGACTTCTCACGTTCTAATAGGGTGGGGTGGTCAGTTGTCCTACTTTACAGGAGACCCTTCTTATTTGAAAGTCAGTCAGTCTTCTATTTGAAAGGCCATCTGGTCCAAGTCCAATTTAACGGTCATCATCATCATCAGGCGATCACTTGTGACCGAGTAAGATTGTCTTCCAGGATAAAAGGAGGAAATTCTAAAGAAGATTGTGTAGACTCTAGCGATGGGTCCATAAGTGACTGTGGAGGCCAATTCTAGATCCACACAGCTTCCCACAGTGAGGACACAGGTTACCAGATGGAAGAGGGTCCTGTAAAGGATTCGTTTGATGTGCTTTTCGCTTAGCACATTTCTCCCTTTCACCTTGCACTCGAGCTTCTTCAAAGTCCATGGAACCTTTGTGAAAGGCCAACCTCCAGTTAGATCGTTCATGGGCCAGAGCTTCCCAGTTTTTGATGTTTATATTGCATTTTTTTAGATTAGTCTTAAGAACATCTTTAAACCTCTTATATTGACCACCGATATTCCGCTTTCCATCCTTGAGTTGGGAATAAAGTAACTGCTTTGGGAGACGGCAGTCAGGCATTCAAACAACATGACCGGTCCCCTGAAGTTGGCGTTGAAGGATCATTTTTTCAACGCTAGTAGTCTTTGCTTCTTCCAGTACACTGGCATTTGTTCGCCTATCTTCCCAAGTAATTTGCAGGATTTTCCAGAGGCAGCGTTGATGAAATCTTTCAAGGAGGTGGAAGTGACGTTTATAGATAGTCCATGTTTCGCAGGAGGGAGAACAACAGGGGCTTTGACATTGTACCTGAAGATCTAGCACCCACCCGGTGCCTGAACCAGCTGTTCGAGAGCCATCCCCAATTGATGTGTTCTTATGCAGATGTAATCTCTACAAACCACAGTTCCAGCTCACACCATTCTGTCTGTACAGGACAGGGGCAGACAGCCTTTTGAAAAATTGTTCCAGGCAGATTGCTGTGCTGGGAGAGCATGGCCAATCACAAAATGTTGGGAGTGCCCCCCCCCCGCTCTGGATTCTAATTCTTCTATTTCCCTCTCTGAATTCTGACTTTTCTTGCCTCCCGCACCTCTGGATTCTGTTCTCAGCTTCTCTCCCCGCCCCCAGCTACTTTTGGGCAGGGGACTCCAGCGCCCACGCACACACCTCTATATAAAGTTAATGGAGTGATATCTTTCCACTGCCATTAATAGAGATTGGGGGGGGGGGTTGGTGCCCTGCCAAAGAAAGAAGAAAAAAAGAAAATGGCTGGAGAGGGTAGGGTAGGGGAGGAGCCCGCCCACCCCCCAAGGACCCTCTTGCCCTGTGCCATAAGAAGTGGCCATAATCACGGAACCCGTTTACAGAGCAGTCTCCACACAAGCAGCATTTCCCACATTATTCCACCTCCCAGAGATGAACTTCATGCTTTTTTGTGTCTCTCTTCGGTCCCTCCAAACATCCTTCCTCTTATTATGCGCACCTTCTCTAATTTCTGCATCATGGAAGTGAGGCGTTGCATAAGCCACATCAAAAGAAACTGACAGGCAGGCTGCACTGAGTGTTACAGCAGCCTTCTTACACCGTTTCCTGGCTTTTGGCATCTGTATATGCTATTTTTAAATTTGGATTTCAACAATATGGGATGGGTGAAATAAAAACAGAAAGGATCTGTGTGCTATTAGGTAAAACACTTTTTCATGCTCATTTATGCCGATTTGCTTCAGGGCCCAACAGGACCGGTGCAGGGCTGTTTGGCGCCCTAGGCCAAATTATATTTAGCGCCCCCCCCTCTCGTGCCGTGGGGGGGGCTCCGGAGCAAAGCAGCCCTGCTCTGCAACCCCCCTCGCGCCGCCACCACCTACCTTCCCCCCCCCCCCGCTGGCTGCTGGCTGCTGCTGCCGCCGCCTCCTCCTCCTCCGACGCGACGGGACCCCCGCGCTTTTTTTTTTTGCCGGGGAAACCAGGGAAACAGGGCTGTTTAAGCCCTGTTGCCCTGGTTCCTCCTGCCAAAACAATGCCGGCGGGGCTCCGGAAACGACGCGAAGGTAGGTAGGTGGCTGGTGGGCGGGCGGGTGCGTGGGGGGGAGGTGCGGCGGCAGCGGCAGCGGCGGGCGGGTGGGGAGGCGCGGCGGAGGCGGCAGGCGGGGCAGGAGCGCGCCGGCGGTGAGGAAGGAGCGCAGCGTTTCTGCGCCCTCTTCCGCCACGCGCCCTAGGCAGCCGCCTGGGTCTGCTTAGCGGTAGCGATGGCCCTGGGGCCCAAGATGCTCACTTAAAAAAAAAAAAAAATACAGTACATTAAGGCTATGCATAGTTATCTGAGAGTTCTAATTGAGCCCAGTGGGACTGACTTCTGATAAGTATGCATAGGATCAGAACACACAATATATATTTTCACTACTTAAGGTTCATTTAGATCAGAGGTGGGGAACCTCGGGCCCTGGGGGGGGCAAATCCAGCCCTCCTGGGGTCCCAGATGGCCACCCCCCTTTCCCCTGCCCTCACCTCCTTTCCCCCAACCAGTGGTCGTTTGATGGTTTACCGGCTTTTGTACAGTCTTTCCCCCTTCGAAAAGATTGAAATGCCTCTCCTAAGCAGAGCCGGCATCAAAGGTAGGCATGGTCAGGCACCTGCCAATGGGCCCACACCCCAGCAGGGCCTCCCTGACAAGAACCTCCTGGATTTGCTCATCCTCTTCACAACTGCAGCCTGCTTGTTCACCTGCCTCTCACTGTAGCCCACACAATGGTGGTGGTGAGGAGGAGGAGGAGGAGGAGGAGCAGCAGATGCCACAGCTTGCTTGCTCACTAGCTCTCTGCGTGCCAAGCGTGCAAGGGGGTAGCAGTGAGGAGAAAGAGCAGCAGGAGGAATAGCAACTGCTGACAATGGTGGTGAAAAGGTACAAACACTGAGTAGAGGGATCCTTGAAAGTGTCTTGCCCAATGGCCCACAAGAGAGCCCGCATGATGTAGTGGTCAGGGTGTTGTACTGGGACTTGGGAGATCCGGGTCCACTCGGCCATGAAGCTCACTGGGTGACTTTGGGCCAGTCGCCAGTGGAGCCTGGTGTGACTGCAATGTCAGCAGGGCTGCATATCTGCTCCGGATTTTACTCCAAACTTTGAAGGAGCTATCCATGCTGCCGAACCTATTTTGGGGATAGCGTTCAGCACCGTGGATAGCTCCTTCAAAGTTCAGAATAAAATCCAGATCGAATATGCAGCCCTGCTGACATTGGAGTCCCCAGCCTAACCTACCTCACAGGGTGGTTGTGAGGATAAAATGGAGAGGAGGAGGAGGAGGAGGAGGAGGAGGAGGAGGAGGAGGAGGAGGAGGAGGAGGAGGATTATGTAAGTCACCTTGGGTTCCTTGCAGGAGAAAGGAGGGCTATAAATAGAATGAATTAATAACCCTGGAGGCCACGCTGTTCTTCACACGTTCAACTGCCAGTCATCAACCACCAAAAAATCAAGAGATCAATATACATATGTGAAAATAGGAAGCTGTCATGCCCTACCTGGACAAGGATTCTTCAGATGAAGAACAAGAGGGGGAGAGCCAGAATAACGGGCCCTAGCCAGAGCCAGGTGAGGAACTGGAGGCTTCGGCTGACAGCCTTCCCCTGGAGGCATCAGAAGAGTAACCTGTGCCCTCCTCTGCCGTGCCTGAACTCCCGCAAAATGCAGGAATCAGAGCCTGAGATAATTCATCCCTCTGAACCACAAGCAGCAAAAGAACAAAGGGAAGCCCCAGCATGGGGCCTCCCTTAAAAGCAACACAGTGACCTAATTAACCAGCTGTGCTGATTTACGACCAGCTATAAATTGGCCCACCTGAGGTCAGCCTGTCACTGCAGACAACAGTGTTCTAACCCTCATGCTTCGCCTTGTTATACCAGACCAGGCAGATTCCTAGACCCTTGGATGCTCCCTCGGACCACGCTTTCGGACACCTCCTGACTACCCTTGACGCTTGATACAACTGACTCCTGTGAACTGAACTCTGGAACGCCTTGACCTTGCCTCTGCTCTCTCCTGCTAAGTACTGTATACTGGAACTCTCGTGTAAAACTCTGGACTGACCTGGTTGCTCTCTTTGTTATCCATGAAAGTATCCGAGCCATGACCAGGGCACTTGCCAGCCTGGGAGCAGGACAGAAGTGGCCTTACACTAGGTCAGACTACCTATCTAGTTTAGTATTGTCTACGCTGACTGGCAGTGGTTCCCTCGGGTCTCAGGCAGAGCAGAGGCTCCTTTCCATCATTGGCTACCTGACCCCTTTTAGCTAGAGATGCCAGGGGCCTTGAACCTGGGGGCATTTTCCTGCAAAACGTGTGCTCTGTCCCGAGCTACGGCTCTCCCGTGAGCCAGGGGTGTTGAACCTCTTTCAGCCCAGGGCCAAATTCCAGTGGAGGCTGGTGGTTCCAATGTCAGTGGGGCGGTGTTTCCATCCTGAACTTTAAAGGAGCTGTCCATGATGCTGAACTCTACACCCCAAAAATAGGTTCAGCACCATAGACAGCTCCTTTAAAGTTCCGACTACAACCCAGAGTGGATACACTACCCCACTGGTGTTGGAGCCACCAGCCTCCACTGCCAAATTCCAGTTTGGAGAAGTTCTCAAGGGCCACATCCCAGTGGTGGATGGAGCCACAAGCAAAAGGGGCCAGGCTAAAGACAAAAGGATTGGGACCAAAAATACCAGCATATTTTAACTGAAAGCTCTTACTGCCAGTAACTAAGCCTTTGGAGAGGCATTTCAACCTTTAAGAGGGGGGTGGGGGTGGATTGCATAAAAGCCAGAAACCACCAACATATCAGTGGTCAGGGGAAAGGGACCATCTGGGGAACCACTGAGGGCCAGATGGGGATCCCATGAAGGCCAGGTTTGGTCCCTGTGCCTGTGGTACTCAGTGGCATCTCCTCCTCCTCCTCCTCCTCCTCCTCCTCATCATCATCATCAGCAGCAGCAGCAGCACTGTTGTCTAGGCTAGAATGAGAAGCAAGTGAACAAGCAGGTTGCAAGGCTGAAGGGGAGGAGCAAGTCCAGAGGGCTCTTGTCAGTGGGCCCCTCTTAAGGGGCGGGCCCTCAGCAGTTGCCCAGCAATGGCTACCCTTGATGCCCACCCTGGTCAACAGTCAACCATGAATGAGATTGCAGGTGTGACTCAGCCTTACATACTGGTTAGCTTGCTAAGGGCCAACTATACTTTGTATCTGGGTTCTGACCATCCGTACGAACCACATCATTTATGATAATTGGCAGCTTTTCCATATTAAAATGCACATGGACCAGACATCAGGAAGGATCAAGCCCACTGTAAAGCATTCTGCACGGTGCTGCCTTTAAAGACAGTTCAGAGGATTCAGTTGGAATGGAACTCATTGCTTGTGGAAACAAAGTGATCGGAATATATATCACCTATTCTGTACCAGATACACTCTTTGCTGGTGCATTTCTGGACCCAATTTAACTCCTGTTGGTTACTTTTAAAGGCCCACAGTGGTTTGGGGCCAGTTATTTGAAGGACTGTCTGCACCCTCATCAAATGGCCTGGGCCCTAGGATCAGAGGGAAATCCAGGCAGCAGAAGCAGCCAACAGACCACAAGTCGGGACCTAAGAAAAATCATGAACAGAGGGCGGACCAGGAAACAAACCAAGAGCAAGACCAGACATGCTGGAGGTCATGTAGACCTTGTTCCTCCAGCAAGGCTCAGTTGGAAAAGGAAATCATGCCCAGGAGAACCCAATGGCCAGCCTGGGTGGGTGGAGCCAGGCCAGATCTGGAAGGTTCTTCCCTGAAAGGCTGCAGTTACATGGTTCAGCACATGGGGGCAGTGGTCAGCAGTTCCTGTCAGTTTCAGAGGGCCCCTGCTCACAGACCCATGCTTGAGCTCAATAAGATTGGTGGGTACAAGAGGCAGGGACTTTTGTAGGACTTCCTCCAACGGAATGTACATTCGGCCACTGCATTTGCTGTTTTTAAATGGTCCTTCAAGACCTTTTTGTTTCAATCTGCTTTAAATTAATGTTGTTGGGCTGGAGTTTTAAACTGTGACTACTTATTGTTTTACATTATGTTTTCTATAGATGGCTGGTCTGGGTTTGAGTTGTTTTATGCTGCTGTTTTAGCTTTAATATCTTAGATGTCTGTTTTATATTTTTAAATTGTTTTATGTTATTTCTATGAGCTGCCCTGAGCTGAGAAGGGTTTTTCGCCCTGAGAGGTGGCATTTCAAATAATTGAAATAAATAAATATAAAGAAGTCACTGCTTGTGAGAATTTTGAAAAGGAAACACTATACGTCATGGATGTGTGTACGTGCTTTTCATAGGTGATGCAGTACACGTCTGTTTCGTACTTGGATATTGGAACTGCAGTTACAATTTGTGTGGGGGTTGGTTTGCAGGCCCTATACCACCTTTGTTTTGACTGTCTGCTCTTTTAACAGCTGCTGAATAAGTGGACATTGTTTTACACAGCAGACAGCTACTCTGTGTCCAAAACACAGTTCTAAAGCTTTGTCAGCAATGTGTTCTCCCCCCCCCCCTCCAGTCCTGTTGGCAGTGTTTTGGTTTGTCTGCCATCCTTACAGATTGTTCGTCTCTTTTTTTCATTGTAAAAGTCTCAAGAAGAATAATGGCATTAGACCGGACAACCAAAGTAACCCGCATTCCCTGTGAACCAGAAGGAATACTGGCCTGCCTTTGAATGCTATACTCTTTTAGTGCCAGGAAGAATTAGCAGTAGCACCACAGAACAAGGGCAGCTGGCACATAGATAACCAGACTGGAGAATGCTCAGCAAGTATTATGGCCCAGCAAAGGCCACATATTTATGTAATGGGTTAAACTGTATGCAGAACATTTTCCTCTTAGGCTGCAATCCTATATACACACTTCCCTGAGAGCAAGTCACCATTGAACTCAATGGGGACTCATTTCCAAATAGATGTGTATCATCATCAGGCGATCACTCGTGACCGAGTAAGATTGTCTTCCGGGATAAAAGGAGGAAATTCTAAAGAAGATTGTGTAGACTCTAGCGATGGGTCCGTAAGTGACTGTGGAGGCCAATTCTAGATCCACACAGCTTCCCACAGTGAGGACACAGGTTACCAGATAGAAGATGGTCCTGTAAAGGATTCATTTGACGTGCTTTTCGCCTAGCACGTTTCTCCCTTTCACCTTGCACTCGGGCTTCTTCAAAGTCCATGGAACCGTTAAGGTATCACAACTTGGACTGTATAAATGCTTCTTCTAGCACAGCCTACAAAATTTCTAGACATTATCCCTACAGACAGATGCTGGACACCTGTCAGGTGGTTGGGAGGACAGAGAAGAAAGTGCTTGGGAAAGTCATAGTCTCTCCCCCGTTTTCTCTTTCTCTCTCACACACACATACTGAAAATCTGGTAAGCAGTACATGTCAGTTTAGGAGCACTACATGCATATCCTCAGGTGTTGGAGGCTGAACGTTTTCTTCTAACAGCATCCTCCTTTTGCCTTTGTTTTAGGGGAGACTTCAGTATCTGCCTGGATTTGAGTATCATTTTTGCAATAGGTATCTGGGCGCCAGCCCAAGAGGGGTGTCTCAGCTCCCTCTGAGAGCCGATTCACACATTATGAATTAATTCTGACATGCACAACTAAATGACTCACACAAATGTCCTGCTTGCAAGAGTAGTGTCACATTAACAAAACATGTTCACAGAAGAGATACCTGGATTTTCCACAAGTAAAATTTCTTCACCTACAATGGGACCCAATGCAAAGAAGCTGCCACTGCATCTTCTAAATGCTCATCTTCCAACATTATACAGCTCACACTGTGCATCTGAGCAGTTGCTATTTGCAGAGCAAATTCATAATGCATATCAGCTTTAAAATGTACAGACCATGGCTGTCATCAGCAGCAAATGGTTGATCTGCTCTGATATCTCCGGCTCAGTGGGTTTCTATAGGCTGCAGGCTCATGCCCCTTGAGCCATTATTGGCTTGTTGTTCTGATGTTAGAAGTTTGTTGCCCTGGCTATATGCTAAGTGGGGCTGGGGAGACCTTGACATGTACAGTAATACCTTGGATTGCAAGTAACTTGGTTTGAGAGTGTTTTGCAAGACAAGCAAATTTTTAAATATTTATTTATTTATTTTTGACTTGATATACAAGCGACGTCTTGCAATACAAGTACTGTAGTACGGCTTAAATTAAAAATCTCTGTACAAATTTTTTTGGGGGGATTTCGTTTTGATATAAGAGTGTTTTGGATTACAAGCACGTTTCCGGAACGAATTATGCTCTCAATTCAAGGCAAGGCATGACTGTATATTCTAAGGTTCATGAACAATGTTACTTAAATTAGGGTGGAAACCTAACCATATTTAGACCAAATAAAGTCCTACAACTCCCAGCATTCCCCAGCCAGTTATATATCCACATAAACTCTCACAGAATCCTTCTTCAGCTCCTCCAAAGCCATTGCCACTATCGCAGCAAACTCTTCAGTCACAGGGTGTAGCAGTCTCTTGTTGCTAAACCATATCAGAAGAAGCAAAACATTTTTTTAAAAAGTCTCTGATATATAAACAATGGCTGTAGTTGTCTGCCAGACATCACACTATTGCCTTTGCCAGGCATGTGCCTTGCATGATCAGATATGGGGGAGGCCCAGTGTCTGTTATACAAGCTCTCTATTGATATGATGTCTGCATTAGGATAGGCAGGAAAATGGGAGAGGCTAGGATATGAAGCTTCTGCTATAAACCAAAACTCCAGTTAGGCAGATACAGCTAATTACTGTGGTCGTGCTATATTCAGAGTTCACAATAGTTTAATCTCTGCTAATACGGTAGGCATGTAATAATGTAATAGCCATATCCAAGTTAGTATTTGTCCCACATGCTCAGTTGGAGAAAAATGCTTTTATCTGCTTTATGAAAAAGATATTGACCTTTTGTCAGGAATCAGGAATCACATTTTGCAGGGTGGATGAAAATGTATTATAACAAGTAACACAAAGGAAAGGCCTTTAATGGAAAATAGGGGTATTATCATAGCAAGACAACATAAATTTGATTAAAATAAATGATGCCAAACTGACTAAAGTCTCATTTTCATAGATGGCATATAGGTTAATGGATAATGGCAAAGATTATTATTATTATTATTATTATTATTATTATTACATTTATATCCCATCTTTTTTCCTCTTGCAAGGAACCCAAGGTGGCTTACATAGTCCTCATCCTCTCCATTTTTTTAAAAAAAAAATTATTTAAATTTTTATCAAACAATAACACAAATAAAATACATACAACTAATACAGTGCTCCCATCACCATGGGACCAAGAAATACTTATTATCATCTCCATTTTATCATCACAACAACCCTGTGAGGTAGGTTAGGCTGAGAGTCAGTGACTGGCCCAAAGTCACCCAGTGAGCGGGGACTAGAACCCAGATCTCCCGAGTCCCAGTCCAACACTCTAACTACTACACCACACTGCCTCTCATTTATTAAGGAACTCATTTATTAAGGTCTGAAAATGCCTTTAGGATATCCTGGACTACCCTTACACAAGACAGATAGACCCCATAGGAGTTAATTTAGTGTTGTCCTCCAGTTGGGCTGGAGAAGAAGGACATAGGGCAACTGAGCCAGAGTGTGTTTGGGGAGGGGTCAGGCACATGTCATCTGTAGCCTGGCCCAGCTGTGCTGCCTTGCCAATCAGCACTGGCTTAAAAGACAGGCCCCAAACACACTTCAGACACTAGAAGCAATTGTTGTTGCAATCAGCCGTAGCCAGATGCTCTTGCCAGCTCCCGGACTGAGACTTGTGAATTTTGACCCCAGAACGACCTTGACGACTCTTCGGCCTGCTCCTAAACTGGTTTGTGTTTGCTCAATTTTGGATACATATTGTGGCTTCTAACCTTGGACTGTGATAACGACTATGGCTTATCTCTGGACCAGACTAATTTATGACAATTAGGTTTAGTACAGGCTCCAGATATCATCCATACGAACATACAATTTCATATTTTACATTACACTGGAGTAACTGGGCAGTATCCTATGCTGCCCATGCACTAGTGAGGCCCACTGCTAGTGCAATGGGGAGCTAGCAGTTCTTAAAGCTATTGTGTTTTATTTTTGTATGCTGCCTTGAGAGGGCTTGTGCCCCGAAAGGTGGCCAAGAAATATTTCAAAGAAATAATAAAGCACTAGGAAATGACTGGAAATACTTGTTCTCAGAATGGGACAGATCAGCGAAGCTCACAGAAGGGAGCTCTGTTGACCTGTCCTGATTTGGAAACAAGCTTTTCCACTCATTTCCAGGGTTACTTTATTTATTTATTTATTTACAGCATTTGTATACTGTTCCATATCTAGACAGATTCCAGAGTGGCAAACAATAAAAGATAAAAGAGATAAAAGAATAAAAACAATGCATTAAAAACAGAACATTAAAACCATGGCTGGTCAGCAAGGAAGGCTTCTTGAAACAAAGACATCCTCAGCAGGTGCTGAAAACAACACAGTGCCGGAGCCTGTCTGACCTCCAGAGGCAGGGAGTTCCACAGAAGTGGAGCCACCACACTGAAGGCTCTTCTCCTGGTGGACTCCAGTTGGGCTATAGGCCCATGTGGTACCACCAGGAGAATGTCCTCCAATGACCTCAGTGAGCAGGCAGGTTGGTAAGGGAGAAGGCGCTCTCTCAGGTCTTTAGGAAGTTCTAACTCCCCATTGCACTAGAGGTGGGCCACAGAATAAGCAGGAGTGCAGTGGCAGTATTGGATATTGCCCACTGTCAAATAAATCTTCCTTAAAAAAACAACACCACCTATGACTTAACACCGAGGGGGGGGGGTTCTATTTGATCCAGAGAAGAGTCTAGGAAAACTAGAGTTAAGAGGGGGAAACACATTAAGAAAAAAACTTACCCCGCTGTTGGATTATTTTAGAATGAAAAGCGGGTAAGACATTTTTTATATAAATATAGGACTTTATATACTGTGATGGAAAGTTAGGTGAGTGAATGGGGTAATGGGAGATATTTGGGGGAAGCACTTGCTACCCCTTATTACCCCCCCCTTGGATAATCTGTTTGACCCAAATAAAAGATAATAAAGTGTACAGGGCCCCTGTCTGGCAAAATCTATTGTTAAATGCATTATGGATATAGGCAAAGAGTACTCTGTCTGCAGTCCGGAAAATGTCTTGTCACTTAGGCTTGTCTTTGGATCTTCTAAGGGGTCATGCTAATTATCTGGAGAACATAACTGTCCCCAAATACCATTTGATTTTTTCCAAGGGCTAGGTTTAACTGTCTGCCTTCCACTGTATTAGATGGCCATTTCTCAGTACTCCTTTTAATGAACGGATTTTCCCTTGTGGGTATTGGGCTATAGAAACATTAGCCCATGTCATGTTTGTATATACCTAGCTTCTATAAAGATGACCAAAGCCTATTATTAACTCCTATCCTATTGAAATACTCAAGTAGGACTTTTGAATGTTTTACTTACTAACAGATAAGAAAAAAATAATAAAGACCAAAACAGCGGCCAGATTTCTTTCTTTTGGCTGCAAAAGGAAATAAAAAGTATTCTTTCTGAATAAAGTCAACTTGTTTCCTAGCTTATACATGTACCATTTTTTTTTTATTTTGATATGCTAATTTACTATCCTATATATTTTTGTTCACATATCTTAATCTATTGTGTCATATACTGCATCATAGTCTGTATATTTTAATTTAGTATATTTCATTTTTTATTTTGGTGATTTTAAAGTACCTTGTTGTTTATTTCAGTCCACATATGGTCATTTATCTCATGTTAAACTTGACAGTTTTGGGTATATCTTTGTTCCTTGAAAGGGTCTGTGGCTGTATAATAAACGTTGATTGATTGATTGATTGATCATGAAGTGTTGAGGGGTCGGGGAGGCAGCAGTGGGCCAAAGTTCATACATTTATTCAGAGATAACTGTCCACATTTTGAGTTACAGGTCTCTCTTTCCTATAGCTTGTCTTCCAACTATAGCGTTGAAAGCTGAATGGACTATCTCAGCACCAGCATACATGGACAGAGCTCTGCTGCAGCAGTCAGCCCCAGCAAAGAAGGTCTATAGCAGTGTTCTCCAACCTTGGGTCCCCAGATGTTTTTGGCCTGCAACTCCCAGCATACCCCAGCCAGCTACGCTGGCTGGGGTATGCTGGGAGTTGCAGGCCAAAACATCTGGGGACCCAAGGTTGGAGAACACTGGTCTATACTCAGTATGAGAAGCAGCAGCCAAGGCTGACAGGCAAGATTCTCAGAACTGTTAAGCTGTGAAGAAGTTCTTCAGTGGAGAGAGAGGCAACTGCAAGGCAGAAGTTAGAAAACAGGGCCAGCAGCTCTGCAATAGCCAGAGAACAATGTGCATTGTGCCAAACATCACTAAGGAGCTTTGGACAGGAGCGAAAGTGCGCAAGGCAAGGAAAGATAGGAAATATTCTGCAGTTAGTTTTCACAGTTAACCAGGAAGCCTAAACACTGGTGTATCCATACATTTCTTTTCTTAATCATTACATCTATCTCAAGGAACTCAAGGGCAACCTACTCTCCCTCTCCTGTTATCACAACAATCCCAAGAGGTGATGTAGGCTAACACATAGTGTAATGTCTCAGGTTTCTATAATTAGGAGGAGGGACAGATTGCAATCACTCTAAAGGCAAACAACTAAATATTCAACAGCATTGACTTAACTTTGCTGTTTGTTTGTTTTTTTGGTAAATAACAATATTAATGAAATCACAAATAGAGCGATATCCACCAAATATGCACAACTCTAACACAGTTCACTACACAGTACAGTGTGACTGTTGTTAGACCAGTAACAGTTGCTTGTCCCCATTCCTTCGGTCTGTTGCTGCCGGCTTCTGAAGTTTCGCTCTTCTCCTCTGCTGAGGGCTGCTCTATGCGCCTCTTCTCTTCTTCACTACGCTGCCCTCTTCCTTGAATTTCCTTCTCTGATGCTTCACTCTGCTGCTGCTGCTGCCGCTGCTGCCGCCTCCTCTTCTTATTTTATTTACAGCATGCATATACCGCTCCATATCTAGACAGATTCCAGAGCGGCGAACAATAAAAAGATAAAACAGATGAAAGAATAAAAACAATACATTTAGAACAGGATAACATTAAAACCATGGCTGGTCAGCAAGGAAGGCTTCCTGGAGCAAAGACATCTTCAGCAGGTGCCAAAAACAACACAGTGTCAGAGCCTGCCTGACCTCCAGAGGCAGCGAGTTCCATAGAAATGGAGCCACCACACTGAAGGCTCTTCTCCTGGTGGACTCCAACAGGGTCATAAGTCCATGTGGACCCACCAGGAGAATGTCCTCCAATGATCTCAGTGACTGGGCAGGTTGATAAGGGAGAAGGTGCTCTCTCGTATCCTGTTCCCAATTGTTTAGGGGCTCATACACTAGTACCAGAACCTTACACCTGGCCCAGCAGGGAATAGGCAGCCAGTGCAGTTCCTTCTTCTACAAATGTTTCTCCCCTCTGTTTTCCTTCATCTCCACAGCACCAACAGTCATTTTATTAAACTTACACCCCAACTCTCTCTTCTCTCCAATCCATGGCCCACCCAATTTACATATCCCATATTCCAAGGCCTTTAAGAGGCAGGCATTATAATAGTGACTGGCCAAGGTGACCCAGTGAGAATGTAAGAAGAGCTGTGCCAGATCAGACCAAAGCCTTATCTAGTCCATCATTCTGTTTCTACAGTGGCCAGTCAGATATCTGTGGGTAGTCCACAAGCAGGACATGAGTGCAATAGCTGAGTGGAGATTTGAACCCAAGTCTAGGATTCTAGACCAACATTATAAAACCACTACACCACACAAGCTGTCATGTATCAAAGCTCAGAACAGCAGTTTATGTAGCAGTAGATATGGATTTTAAAAACCTGATCTTCCTTAAGATACTTTCATACAAACCCAGTCAGAATAGCTCAACTTAAACTGACCTGTACTGCATCCCAAGCTAATGAGATCAGTCAGAAGAGTTTACACAGCAGCATTGCCCCAATAAGAAATCTGCATTAGCAACTGCAGCTACATCTAATGACACAGCTCGGTCCACTGTCGGTGAAGAGGCAGCATATGTGAATAGGGTGGTACCACCTACACCAGACACAAGTTGCCCAACATTCCAGGATTTAGTTGTGTTTTTTTTAATGAACTTAGGTTGCAAATGGACTTAGGCTCCACGCTTTCCTAGGAATAAGCCCCACAGAACCCAATGAAGCTTACTTCTGAGTAGAAATGCATAGGTTTGGACTGTTAGAGGAGGGAGAGATGGCTAAAAAGGACCACCTTTCTTGTTAACCAGTCAAGACCCCCAAGATTTGGTTCAAATACCAGAGAGTAGATTTTGCTCAAGATTGAGCTTTTCCATGTCAAAGGGTTGTCTGCACATACAACAGAATGGGGCTGTTCACATGACATGACAGCCCACCGTGAGTTATTTGATTTACCTCATGGTGAGACTGTGGCATGTGTAGGGCATGGTGGGCGGGCAACATTTTGAATATGCAACTGCTGCATATGGTCTGTTTTAAGAAAATCAAACTCGCCAGGTTCACGCAACATGACAACCCCAGAATGGGATTGCATATTCAACCTGGTATCCATGGGCACTATGGCTCGTCGTGGGTTAAATAACTCACGACGAGCCTCAGCATGTTCTCCGAACCCAGTCAATGAGTTGGCAGAGGGGTCTGCTTGGCTTCAGATGGGAGAAAGCATTTTGTTTAATGACCAGCCATGTTTTCCAAATACCCAACCTGTCTGCAAGTTTAAAAAAAAACAACAACCAGACTTACCAGGGAAAGCTGCTTTTACCTAACTTTCTCCTTGCTGTGCAAGTATTATGCTTACAAGAGCTTCTACCACAAGGGATTATATTATCCCCACACCTACGCAGTCTGAAGCTGTACAATCCACTCTACCACCTCAGAACTCTACCTACTCATTCTGCAGAATGAGTAAACAAGGTCACTTTGAAAGTGTCTCGGGAGCCTTTTCAACACATACCAGAAGCCAGTTCAGATGGCATGTTTTTTCCTGTGAAATTTGTAAACAGCCAGGCTCTCTGCTATATCCAAATGTTGCAGGACTCTGTAATTTTTCTAAGGTTAGGTTTGTCTTCATATCCTGTTAGGGGTATCTCCATGAGTCTGCAAGTAATAGAGATACTGACATTTATTTATTTTGGATTTAGGAACATAGGAAGCTGACTGGGTTTTCATGACACAACAACCCATTATGGGTGACAAGCCACAGTGGGTTCGCATGTCATGTGAATCCAGACCACTTTCTGCAGGGTGGCTTGTTCATGGGCAGCAAACCACCCTGACAACCCCTGGCATGTTCTAGATGTTATTGGACCCATGTGGGTTGTCGTGTCATCTGACCTGGGTGACCGACCCCATCAAGGGTCCAAGGAAGTGGGTAGTGAACTGCTTGGCAAGAGTGGCAAAAACCCCTTGCCACTCTTGCTGAGCTGGTCTGGTCCACCGCCAATGCCAGCTGCCCCACTGATGCCCAAGTGGCACAGTGGAGCAAATGTCACTGGCTTAGTGTCCCCTGCCACGATCGTGAGCTCTTTTTTGCTTGCTGTGGCTTTTTTCCCTTCCCCACTTTTCCCCCAGAGATTGCTTTTTGTGATCTCTGAGTTGACAGTCAATGACAGCCCCTTCAGAGTGCCTAAGCAGCACATTGGAGGGTTTGCCACATTTAAAAAAAAATTCCGCCACAAATGTGTGCAAATATTTTTGTCAATTTAAAAAAAAAAATTGTAGTCGCACTTGCCCAAGTGCACACTTGCACACTTTTGGGGGTCTGAAATGAGCAGCCTTACCCGGGCAATGTCTTGGCAGGTGTCTGCTGTCAAAGTGCGGCAGGCACCCACCATGTTCATTGACCCAGAAAGACTGCAAAGAGGTTTATTTTTTACTTCACTTTCTCCCGACAGCTGTCAAAAGGCAAGCTGTCAAGGGAAAGCAAAGCCATGAGTGATCTTTGCTAATGAAAGGGGGTGGCCAGTAGATCACCCCTTCACAGTGAGATACTCTGCATTGTTTTGGCTGGACCTGACTCTTTTCAATGTCCTGCATCTTTTCCACGGCTCTAGGTGCTCAGGAAGGTGGGAAAGTACAAGCCACCCCCCTTTTATGGGAGCACGGAGCTCTGACAGCTGTCAGAGCTCAGGCTTCCTTTTAAAATGGGTTTTTCAACAGGGCTAATCAGGGTTTTTTCACAGGGACATATGCACATACGTATGTATATGTCGGTGTGAAAAAAACCAAAACCGTGATTAGCCCTGTCAAAAACCAATTTTAAAAGGAAGCCTGAGTTTTGACACCTAGCTGGGGTTGCTCACACTATTCCATCTTCTTAAGCAACTAGAGCTTCAGGAAAGAGTGGAAAATTTGTGCAAATTAACTGATAGGCAGTCTTGTCTTATCAGTTTCCTTGTATGTTGCCTGCTCCCTTCTGTGCTCCCTTTGACAGCTGAAACATACAAGGAAATTGACCAGGCAAGACTACACATATCAGATACCTGTAAAAGTGCACCAATAATAATAATAATTTTAAAAGATATGACCCCAATTGCACATTTTTGAAGCTCCAGGGGGAGGGGAAAGCTGGGGAATGAAAAGGGGTAATTATCGGAGCAGGGAAGGGCTGGGGTGAGGAGACAAAAAGGGAGAACAACCCATGGCAAGCCCAATCGTCTGTCAGGCATACTATGGGTTGCAGTGCATAGATTGTTCACAGGGGTGGCTTAGCATTATATCCAAACCCTCCCAATGTTCTTATTTTTTTGGTATCCTGAGAGTCACAAAAGCCACATAGTGGAAGAAACATGCATGCATTTCAGCGCAAACAACAGCAACAAAAGGTGTCAATCCTGGTAGTAAAGAAAAAGCATCTGCCTGAAGAGAGATGAATAGTCTCAAGCATGCACATTGCTTATGTTCAGTAAAATAATCCAGAGGAACATGTTCTGATTTTGGAACAGAGTTTGACCATGGCCAACATGATAAGTTAAAGATCTGGCTCTAGTTGTTGAATATCTGGCACTTCTGTAAAGCTTTTATGAACCAACTCCTAGCAGAACAAATTTCATTCACATTTCTCATTATTACCCAACACAAGCCTTTTTAATGCTCTCATTGGATGTTTCTTCAGCAACTGCTGGATTGTCAAAAGAGAAACTTCCTTTTGTTAAGGGGATTTTCTGTCCCAACTATTATATAAAACTCTAAGAACTAAGAGAACACATCCGACAATTTGTTTCAGCAAAAAGGCAAGTGCTCTGCAAATCACTGATACTGATTGACTTGCCCCAGTTGCAATCTAAATTAAGTTGCCCTGCAGCAAACATTTTTATTGGCCCCAATTTTAGAACAATGACTATATTTTGTACATTATATTTTGTTTTTAAATAATCCATGAAGTACTGCTATGAACCTGGGAGTTCTTTGAAAACTGGTTTTATAGATCACTTCCTTAGGCAAATAAATCCTCTGCTTGAATGAATCTTTTAAAAAGAACAGAACCATCGTGTAATAGTAGACCCTCAATGCAATAGAAAGAGAGGAGGCTTTTTTTTTGCTTAGAGAATGTTTAGAACTATTATAGCCCCCAAACCAGAATTGTGGTCCTGATTAAAGAGGCAAGGAAGTAAGGCAGGAGTAGAGAACCTCAGGCCCAGGGCCCAAACTTGGCCGACCTTGGGTACCAATCTGGTCCTGCTGCTGGGCTCCCCAAATGGTCACACCCCTTTCCCCCCAACCATCGATCATTTGGTGGTTTCCCAGCTTTCATGCAGTTTCCCCCCCATTATAAAAGGTTGAAATGTCTCTCTTAAGGCTGAGTTACTGGCAGTAAAGGTCTAAGCCAAAACATGCTGATATTTTTTTAGCATTTTGGGCCTGCCCCTTTTGCCTTCAGCCCCACCCAACACTGGAATGCAGCCCCCGAGAGCTTCTCTGAAATTGAATTTGGCCCTTGAGCTGAAAGAGGTTCAGCACCCCTGCAGAAAGGTACAAGACCGAGGTACTTCTGGTGGGGGACAAGGGAAGGTTAGGGGACGTTGACCTGGTGCTGAATGGGGTACATCTACCCCTGAAGGACCAGGTCCGCAGCTTGGGGGTCATTCTAGACTCCCAGCTGTCCATGGAGGCTCAGGTGGCAGCTGTGAGCCGGGCGGCGCTGTATCAACTCCATCTGATACGGCAGCTGCGCCCCTACCTTCCTAATCACCTGCTCCCATCAGTGGTTCATGCCTTGGTCTCCTCTCGCCTAGACTACTGTAATGCGCTCTACGTGGGGTTACCCTTGAAGACGGTCCGGAAGCTTCAGCTGGTACAGAACGCGGCGGCTCGCCTGATTAAGGGCAGCCGCCGGCGTGATCACATCACGCCGGTGCTTAATGAGTTGCACTGGCTACCAGTTGCTTGCCGAGCCGAATTCAAGGTGTTGGTTTTGACCTTTAAAACCCTATACGGCTCCGGCCCAGTTTATCTCAAGGAGCGCCTCCAGCAACATCAAGTAGGCCGCTCAACAAGGTCTGCCACGGACGGCCTTCTCCTTATCCCATCAGCCAGAGCAGCCAGGCTGGTGGGGACTAGGAAGAGGGCCTTCTCTGTGGCGGCCCCCACATTATGGAACTCCCTCCCTAGTGACCTTCGCCATGCCCCCTCCGTGATGAGCTTCCGCCGTGCATTAAAAACATGGCTGTTCAGGCGGGAATATGGGGTGGGTTAGGTTTTTAATGAGAATTTTTTATATTGTTTTAATTATTATGTTTTATTGTGTTTTATTGTATTTTAATTGTACATCGCCCAGGGTGGCCGGGTGACCGGCCAGATGGGCGATTGATAAATATAATAAATAAATAAATAAATAAAGGTAATAACGATTTACATCAGTGTGCTTCTATGCTGGCTGCCTCCAACCTCCGATCTTATAATTTTATTTTTATTTATTATATTTATACCCTGCCTTTTTTCCTTCAAGGAACCCAAGGTGGCTTACATAATCCTCCTCCTCCTCCTCTCCATCTTATCCTCACAACAACCCTGTGAGGTAGGTTAGGTTGGGAGTCTGTGACTGGCCCAAGGTCACCCAGTGAGCTTCATGGATGAGCGGGGACTAGAGCCCAGATCTCCCGAGTCCCAGCCCAACACTCTCACCACTACACTTCGCTGGATCTTGTGATCAAATTTGATATCAGCAGCACACTGGTCTTCGACTAATGCTTACTTGCAGAAAATGTGCTCATGTAAATTAGGTCATGGGAACATAGGAAGCAGCCCTGCATGGCAGGAGCTCTCCAGGGTTTCAGGCAGAGGTCCTTCTGCTGCTGATCTTTTTAACTGGAGATGCCAGGGATTGAACCCGGGACCTCCTGTATGCAAAGCACATGCTCTACCACTGAGCTACAGCCTCATCTCCATGCCATGCACATACTGTATGCTCCAAAGAAAAGATCAGTGCAAAAGTTTCTATCATCATCATCAACAACATCTTGATCTGTCCAGTTTAAACTATTGTGCTATAACAGCCCTTGCTTGTTGAAATTGCAGCTCATCTCTTAAGTCATTATTTAAACACACACGCATGCACACATGCGCACACACTTGTTGCTGCCTCCCCATTATATCATTGTTTGACAACGGTACAGTTTGCTTATGCATGAAGTTCAAGATTCCAATTTTGCAATTTAATTGCAAAGTATCAGGAGCAGACAACCTGTAGCATGTAGTGCAGGGTGGTGAGTCAGAGGCTCCACATGTATGCATGTGTGGGCGCACACATCCACTCCTGAATATCTCAGCGCACAGGGATAGGAAGTTTAAAGCTCCCTGCCCTGCCCACTGAGATCAACGGGATGGAATCGCTGGGATGATGGAGTTTAAAGCCTCTCCCTGCCAGCAATCCTGATCCAGCTTGCTGGGAAGGGGGTGAAGTCAAAGCCTTCCCCTGACCCCAGTGAGCCTGAACCTTGCTGTTTCCTTGCTGCTACTTCAAAATTCATAATATACCACTATCTTAATAGTGGGTTGTTATCTTCCTCCTTCCCCCTTGGTCTTCCAGCTGGTATTCCAGTGTCCCTCGTGTCACGACCTGTCTTGTCTCCCCCGTCCCCGCTCCAATTGTGACCCCTTTTCATTCACTGCTTTGGCTGGGGTTTGTTTAGCTTTAAAAAAGCACAATTGGGGTTGTGGTTGTTTTGTTGTTGTTTTTAAAAAAAATCACACCCACAAATATGTGCAAATGTCTTTGGTTTTTGTTTTTAAATTTCGCAGTTGAGCATGTGTGGTCTTGCCGCTTTCCGATACATGTAGTCCTGCCTGGTCAGTGCCCTTGTCAGTTCAGCTCTCAAATGGTAACAGATTGACAAGGTGAGACTGCATATAGGCTAAATTATGAACAGTTGACAACTGTCAGTTGCCTAGCTGTCAATTGGAAACACCAGCAATGGGGAAAAGGTGGCAGAATAGGTGCACCAAAAGGGGGTACACTCCATCTTTTCGACACTTCCTGGAGTCTCCAGCTAGTCCAGAAAGGGGAGATCTTAAGGCCACTCCCTTTTCACCGCTCCTTTTTGGAGCTGTTACTGTGGTTCCGTGACAGCTGTCAAAAAACCCTGAGAAGGCAGCTGAATGGGATGGCGTGAATGGGGCCACATTGAGGGGGGGCACCCCATTTGATCCATCCCATTCTGCCACCTCTCCAGGGTTTTGTTTTGTTTTAAACTCTCTGGGAAATTTGCACATTTTGTGGGGACAGGGAAATATACGCTGATTTCATGACTGGGCAGTAAGTGGAGGGGAAATATACACAGATTTCATGGCTAGGAAATAAATGGAGGGGATATTTGTGTTATACCTATTGCAGTCCCAGCTCATTAATCTGTTACCGTTTGATAGCAGAAACTGACAAGGGCATTGACCAGGCAAGAGTACATATATCAGAGTTGTGCACATTTCTGGGGCAAGAAAAGAAAAAAAGGTGGAAAACCTGCAATGGTCACTCCAAAGTATTTCTTGGGCATCCGTGGAGGGGCTATCACTGGCAGTGGCATGGGCGAGAAAGCAAAAAGCGGCAAGGGGTTTTTGCGGCTCTTGCCAATCCATGCAACCCACGATGAAATTGCTCTGCTGAGCTCGGATGACATGGCAACCTGTAGTGCAGGGGTTCTCAACCAGGGGGGAATTTTAGGGTTTTTTTGGGGGGGGGGAATTGGGACCACAGAGTCAAACAGTTGGAATACTGATCTTTCTACAAATTACAATTCTATGGACTGTACATAATCTACAGGACACCACACCTTATTGTAGGGCACAGATTAAGTCAGAAAATCTTGGAAAGGGGGGAATGACATTCTGACATATGGTGAAGAGGGTGCATGGGGCAAAAAAGGTTGAGAACCACTTCCATAGTGGGTAAAACAACCCCTCAAACAAGCCATGGGTTATCAGGGTGGCTTGTTGCACGGTCGCATATATGCATGCACAGCCTTGCCATTTAGCATATATGCTCCCACTGAGATTTTTGACTTTTTTCTTGCAACCGTCTGACATATGCTGAAATTGCTCAAGGTTTCAAAAGCATTGTGCCTTGTAAGTCTGTGCTGGAAAGATGTGGGGAAAGAAACACAAATTCAGCATGCTCAGGGTTGGGGGATATGCAGAGTTAGTGGCCTGGGCTTCTGGATTGTGTCCTCAAACTACCAAAACCTTTAAGAGAGTCAAGCATTACACACAGAGGATTGGGTGATGATCAGGTAGCAAAGACCAAATGCCTTAACATGATTTAGCTTTTAATTTAAAATCTTTGGGAAATAAAGGATGTACAAGAAAGCATCCAAGTAACAGTAATGAGTTACTTCTGAATTGCCAAATAAAATGAATAGATGGTTGATCCAAAGAGTTGGAAAATACTTTGCAAGCTGCCCCTAGGATGTTTAACACAAACACCAAGTTTGCAAATGGTCTTGCACAGAAAGACAGTAAGAACACTCATAAATGCAAAGACAATTTGGAAGTACAACAGTTGGCAACCAATCCAGAAACTTAGCATAGAAAACAACTGTCAGCCCTGCTCACTATTTTTTATATGATGCCCACTTGGCCTACTAAAACCAAACTTTGTGGTTATATTGCATTGAGAAGATTAAAGCAAAACAAACCACAAAATACACACACAAGCAAACTTCAACTGTGTTTGCTGCAATTGTAGGACACACACAGTCTGCTGTGTAATTACTGACAAATTAATAGTGTGATAGGAGATTAAGCCTAGAGTAAGAACTGCCTACAGTACTACAGTACTAAAAGCATTTCAAATGGTTTCAGTTATCTTCTATGTCTCACCCAATAGCCTGAACTGTAACTATTTGAACTTGCCAATTAATGCATTATCTAAATGAGATGAAATCTGACTAAATATTTTAAGTAATCATTTAACACTGCTGTATGCATGGATTTCAGTCATGGGTATTTGAAGAAATGAAGTGCTTTTAATAGTTTTTGAAGAGCAATTCCTACCTTCATAAGCTCATTTTAAACTAAACTACCAATGCATTGCTCGTTTGTTCTCTCTATTATGTTCAAAAACAAAAATGCAATGTGTATAGCGGGGCACTGAACAGGGAAGCGAGTAAAGTCTTTGATCAAGGCTGGAAACAACCCTACTGGGTGTTTGCATGTCACGACAATCCACCCTGGCAATAAGCCACGGTGGGTTGGTTGTTGTGCAAACAACCCACGGTGCACCCGACAGATGATTGGGCTCACTGTGGGTTGTTGGACCTCTCACTCCTCAACTTTTCTTTTTTTGCCCGGACAGTCCACAGGGTAGTGCACATTTTGCACTTTTCTGTGAGACTTCATACAGTATTAGGTTGTAGTCCTCCTGTGGGTATCCCGGGGACATCACAGCAGGACCAACTTGTCTCCCCGCTCCCTGCTGCAATCATGAGCCGAATCTGGCTCACCACAGCTTTTTTGCACTTTACCCTTTTTTCTTTCTTTCTTTCTTTTGGAGATCGCAAAAGCTGGCTTGACAGCTGGCTTTCGTAATCCCCATTTTGACAGCCACTGACAGCCCCTTCAGAGTGCCCAAGTGGCACCTCAATGGGGCTGTCAGTGGCTGTCAGAGCATTCTTTTTTTAAAAAAAAATGCACATAAAATGTATGCAAGTAGGTTCATTTTAATTATTTATTTATTTATTTAATTTTTAGCCACACTTGCACAACGGCAGAGGTTTGCAGTTGTGCAAGTGTGGGAATTTGAAGCCTCAGCTGGGGCAATGTCCTGGGGGGGGGGGTACCTCCTGCCAAAGTACCAACCCTGGACATTGCCCCAAAGAGGCTCCAAATAGGTTTCCCCCCCCCATGGTTTCTCTTGACAGCTATCAAAGGACAAGCTGTCAAGAGAAACCAACAGCACGAGTGATCTTGGCTCGTGAAAAGGGGGTGGTGTGATTTACTCCCCCTTCGTGGCAAGATCCTTAACTTTTCTTTTTTTGCCCGAACAGTCCACAGGGTAGTGCACATTTTGCACTTTTCTGTGAGACTTCATACAGTATTAGGTTGTAGTCAAAAACCACCCATTGCCCTGTCAAAAACCCCTTTTAAAGGGGACCCGGAGTTTTGACAGCTAGCTACCTGCCAAAACTCAATTTCCCTAGAAATAGTGGGGGGAGCATTTTTACACTTTTCTGACCACCTAGAGTCTTGGCAAAATGTGCACTAGCTTGAGAACTGTCAGGGCAAAACCCAGAAAAGTTAAGGATCTTGCTGCAAAGGGGGTATAAATCACACCACCCCATTTTCGTGAGCCAAGATCACTTGCACTGTTGGTTTCTTGCCTTTTGATAGCTGTCCAGAGAAACCAAAGGGGGGGAAACCCATTTGGAGCCTCTTTGGGGCAATGTCCAGGATTGGAACCTGCTGCACTTTGGCAGAAGATATCCCCCAGTACATTGCCCCAGCTGATGCTTCAAATTCACCCAGTTGTGCAAGTGCAGATAAAACATTTTTTAAAAAAAACACAGACCTATTTGTGGACATTTTCTGTGCAATTTTCTTTAAATGCTTTGCCAGCCACCAACAGCCCCTCCAAGGTGCTGCTCAGGCACTTTGAAGGGGCTGTCGGTGGCTGTCAAAATGGAGAATGTGAAACGAGGATTTTGCAATCTGGGGTGGGGGGAGTTAAAGGGACAAAAAAGCCACAGCAAGCCGAGACAGCTCACAATCACGGTGGATATCCAGCCAGTGCCAGTCACCCCTAAGTGCCGCTTGGGCACTTGTGGGGGAGCTGGCAGTGGCAGGTGCCCAGGCAACCTTGGCAAGAGCAGCAAGGGGTTCTTGCCACTCTTGCCAAGTGAGTCACTAGCACATTCCCAGTACCCGCAATGGGGTCAGTCACCGGGTTCAGATGACATCATTACTACCCATCATGGGTACAGCAACCCGAAGAACAAGCCATGGGTTGTCAGGATGGCTTGTTGCCCTCAAACAAGCCACCCTGCAGGAATTGGTCTGAGTTCACATGAAACAACAACCCATTGTGGGTTGTGCAAACCCAGTCTATGTAAAGCATGTGGAGAAAATCAAAATCAGGAGAATAGAATGAGGGCCACTTCTGCAAACAAAATATATTTATTTAAAAGCACACATTAAAACTTGCTTTGAGCTAAGCAGGTATAAGGGAAATGCACATCACCATAGCCTGCTATGCACATTTTAATAACTTTGTTCACCAGTCAGTGGAGAGACACTACATAATTGGATTCCTTATGTTAACCCTGTAGGATTAACATGGTACGCCTGTGCAGAACACTGACAGAGACCTGCAAGGGTAGAATCGTCCCGGGTGTAAAATTCATGTTTTAATGTTAGCATTTGTGTAGCTCAGCAACTTCCAGGGGTTGCAGGGTTGCACTGCTGCTATTAGAACCCTGCAGGGGCCACACCCCTTGTCCACCACCAGAAGTTGCTGCCACCACATTCCCAATGATTCTGCTGGGAAACAAGGTGTGTGAGAAGCACACACCATGTTTCCCAAAAGAATCGTGCTACAGACAGTCCACCTGTAGGGACCGGGCCCACTGTTCCTACAGAGGAGGATCTGGGAACAGATTCTGAGTCTGATGGGGAGGAGATGGAGGGGAGGGAACCTGGATCTGGTTTGCCAAGGCCAGCAGACTTAGAGATAAACCAGTCAGTGAGGATCAATCAGTGTCAAATTGTGTGGGAAAGCAATCTGAGCTCTCTGATCGGGAAGAGGGCAGATCAAGCATCACTAACGCCCAGGTCAGACATCAGCTAAGGAGCATGGACCAGCTGAGCAGTGTCAGGCGCTCCAAGAGAGTGGCCCTTAAGAATAAGGATCTGCCTTCGGGACGTTTGTGGGTAATTTGAGTCTGGAAGGGAGGAGAGGTTCCCAGTTTGGAATCAACTTCTCATCAAGAGGTTATTCTTCGTTAATGGCTAGTATTCTAACTAAGCTTGTTTCTTCTGTGATTGATCTCTGCAATCCACTTCATTTGTACTTTTAAGCCAGTTTGCTAGGCTAGCATTTTCTAATAAAGCTTTTTAGTTAGAAGCCATTGTCTGGATCTTCTTGGGAGGAGGAAGGGAAGTACGGCCTCTACACCACCAGTAGCTGCTTGGTGGACTGTTGGAAGCATGATTTTACTCTGACACAGGGCATATGCTCCTCACGTGCCTTGCTTCCCAGCAGAATCACTGGGATTTTGGCAGCAATGGTGGCAGTGAGGGCAGCTAGAAGGGGGGCACACAAATGACCATGCCGGGCTGCATTGGCCCATGGTCTGCAAGTTGCCCACTCGCCACTCCTAGCATATATGATCATTAGTTGTATCACAGACTTCTCAGTACTGAATAATATCTTACAAATACTACAATGATATCTGTACTGCAAAACTGAATGTCCACATATGAATTGGTCTGAAATCAAAAAGTTTACATTACCCACCTTTATTATTAATAAATTTGATGATTTGTCAATCCAATTGACTGCAAATGAGGCAATAGCTTATGCTTCAGTAATGGCAGTGTATGAAAAGTTGGGGCTTCCTTTATAATAACTCCCAATCCTGAAGAGGCAAGACCGGTTTGCCTCTTAGGGAAGCATAAACTGCTCCAGAAGTGGGAGGGGGGGTAAAGAGAAGCTGTGTCTGCAGATGCTGCCCTCTTATTCACATGTAAATTTCTTCTTTCAATCATGACAGTTTCATACATTTTATTCAAATTCTTCTCTGCATATTCCAAGCACCCTGTGGAGCTGCATCGCTCCACAGTGTCCCTCTTCAGATGCCAATCAGAAGGTCTTTGGCCACACTTCTGATCGTGGCCAAAAGGGAGTCTGCTGTGACAAATCCGGCTTTAGTTGATTTGTGTAGCTGGGAACTCAGCTGTGCTTTTGGTTCCACTGAACAACTTACAGAAATGAGGGGAGGGCAGGTGTTGTGCAAAGAGAAGTGGCAGGGCACATACCAGGCCACCAATGTTATGAAAGCCAGGTTCACTGCAAGATTCCATCCAGGAAACAGACCCCGAGTAATTATTTGGATACCATATGAATTGTGTGCTGTTCTGGAGTGCAACTGCAGTGCAGCAGAGAAGTGGATGCCTCAGTGGTGACATCACTGTAGGCAGGCAAAGAGCTGGCATGTTGCACACCACAGCAGGATGCACCTTCCTAGGGCTGAGATGAGTCTGAGGAATAAGGGCAGAGAACTGGAGTGGGGAAGACCCTTTTTAAAAGTCACATCCGTAGCATTTTCAGAAACAAAGGAATAAATCTGTGATTAATAAGGGATCCAATTTACACATTAATCTACATAATGCAAAGGAACATGCACTGATGAGAAAAGCTATGCAAGGCCCTAGCCAACTGCAACTTTCTATAGTAGACTAGAGGCCTTCATGATATTAAGTATGGCCTGTTGTTTTAGGCCAGTACAAGGTTGTATGTAGATCTTTGTGGTCAACAGGGCTTCTCTGCATGAGGCTTTTAACCCGCAAGTTTACTTAGGCTTCTGATTCTTTGTGGGATTAAGATCAGCTCCTTTACACGTGTGTCCCCCCCCCCGAGGTTTTTCTTTCTCTGTCTTTCTATACATTCCGTTACACAACCACAAGGTGGCACTGAGGTATAGTGGAATTGCGAAAATACACAAGCGTCTCATTCCATTTCATTCCGCCATTTCCAGATACTACACTTTCCTTGATCTAAAAAAAGCTGCAGAAATACTTGGAAAGCACTGGAGAGGCCCTGGAGGATGACGATGTCGTGTAAAGCACCTGCAAGCTACCATAAGTGAGGACTCACGAACACACAATAAATGCCTGGTGTAGAGAAACCCTTACTCAGCTTTTCTCAATTTGCTTTGCATTATTCATTGTACCTACGTACATCAGCCCGGAGGCCTTTGGGCCCCTTTCAGAAATCTAATTTGTTTTTTAAAATAGAACATACGCTGGAGTTTATTTGGTGCAAGATGCTGCTCACACCCTAGTATAATAATATGATCATATCAGATCAACACAGGCATAATCATGTTAAAGTCAATTAGTCTTGCTTGTGCAACACAGCCTGCTAGAATAGCAGCTAGCTCCAAATTAAAGGCACTTCTGGACAGCCGACTGTAACTATATACAGCTGCTGCCGCAATGACAGCTACTTCAGCTGTCGCTTGAAATTCTTCCATTCCAACACAAAGAACTCAAAGGGATTTGCTTGCTACAAGTATGCATGGGATCAGGCTGTTAGCATGGATGTAATTTTTCCTACATTAAAACCTGTAAAAATAGCCAATGAACACATGACTGAGCCCTTAATTGCTCCACACACACTTAATTAGGCATGTTAAACATGAACACAAGAAACACAGAGCAACATTATTAAACTACATTAGTAGGTAGTGTATAGACAAGTAAATACTACTATGCATGTTTAAACAGAAAATACCGGCTGGGGAATGCTGGGAGTTGTAAGACTTTTTTCTGTCTAAACATGCATAGGATTGCACCCTAAAAGTATTGCCAAGCTGGAAAGCGGAAGGCAACAGAAAGCATACTGCAGAAATCATAGGAATCGCAGAAAAGTAGAGTTGGAAGGGGCCTACCAGGCCATTGAGTCCAACCCCCTGCTCAATGCAGGAATCCAGGTCAAAGCATCCCCGACAGATGTCTGTCCAGCTGCACCTTGAATGCCTCCAGAGTGGGAGAGCCCACCGCCTCCCTAGGTAGTTGGTTCCATTGTCTTATTGCTCTAACAGTCAAGAAATTTTTCCTGATGTTTAGGTGGAATCCAGGTTCCTGTAACTTGAGCCCATTATTCCATGTCCTGCAATCTGGGATGATCGAGAAGAGATCCTGGCCCTCCTCTGTGTGACAACCCTTTAAGTACTGTCTGGAAGTTGTCATCCAGAGGTGAAAATGTTATACTGCTTACCCATTCAAAAGCTCTGAATTTATCTACTTATTTATGTCACTTGCTATTTTACTAGGCAATGGTCACTTATGGCCTAATAAAAGCTAATCACATAGTTATATCAATGGCAGCACAAAGCCAATACATGTGGCAGGTCACCTTTTCATAAATCTTGTATTGCGTTCTGCTTGTGGTGGTAAAGTCCCATCACAAACAGTGCATGCAGTGTAGGCACACAGACAGAAGTGGTGGGGACTGATGAGACATGGAGGGAGCAATCCTATGCCCCCTAGACAGCATCTGAGGGGCCATAGGATATCTTATATTCCCAGCTCTGAGGTCGGAGCTTCAACTCTCCCCCCGCCCCCGTCCTCCCTCTCATAGCCGGCGCAAAGAACTGCACTGGCTGCCTCTCTGAGGCCAGAAGCTCAACCTCAGAGAGGGGTAAAAGGAGGCATTCCGGTGGGTGGGAGGGGAGGAGACTGGAGAGGCCAGGATACAAGCTATCCTGAGGCCTCTCCAGCCTCCTTCCCTCCCCCACCAGAACACTTCCGCTAGACAGGCAAAAAAAGTCCATCCAGCGAAAATGCAGAGCAGGAGGAGCGGGGAGGCGAAGACTGCCTCTGCCACTCCTCCTGCCCTGCATAAGATGCTCGTGGGCCTCCGAGTTCGGGGGCTTATGAACATCGAGGGCGCAATCCATAGGACTGCACCCTAATACACTGGCCACAGCCGCCACAGCCATCACCGCTGCACTCCGCCTTCCCCTCTGAGAACATAGAAACCTGGTAATCAGTATGCTCACCTGTGTGGACGTCCCACTTGTCCGATAGCTTTTGTGGCACAACAAGTAGAAAAGAATGGCCATCATTTTGCAGCTGCCTGACTTGCTCCCTCTCCATTATAGCCGTCTGTGGTAACGGTGTGATGGTATCTTAGTTTTCTTGGTAGATAATCCACTGTTCCTCTTCCTCCTTGGTTTGATAACTTTAATTGATGTCACATTGTTCTTGTTCCTATAGGTAACCCCCAACAAACCATGGGGAGCCATTGGAGGTCACTGTGCAACCCCCCAGGTTTCTCTGGTTGCCTAGCAACAGCAGCCAACCACAGTTAAGGTGGTTTAAACAGAAGGAAAGGGAATCAGGACAAGGGCTCTTTGAATGGCTCCAGGACTCTGAGGGAGGAAGCGGAGGCGGGGCAGAAGCACAAGATCAAAGCCCGAATGCAGGAAGTTCAGGGAGGAGGCTCAGGAGGAGTGGCTGGAGGGAGCAACAGGAAAGGGCAGAAGGTGCAAGACGGGAGACTGGTGTCAGTGGGGCTCTATATCCATTGCAGCTTTTATTCTGAGCTTCATAGGAGCTATCCATGGTGCTCCATGGTGGTGAACCTATTTTGGTGGTGGAGTTCAGCACCATGGAGAGCTCTGATAAAGCTCAGAATAAAAGCTGCAATGGATAAGGAGCCCCACTGCCACAGGAGTCACCAGCTTCCCCCCAGGTTGTAGAATGCGGGAGAGGCAGCTGGATCTTTAGAAGCCCAAAGAGCTGAAGTAGGCCAGGAGCCAGCTCTCCTGCTGCCTGGGGCACGACAGCACGTGTGCTGCCACTGCTGGCCCATGCCCCCCCTTTCCCACTGCAGCCTCGTGCCCCCTTCCTTTTACCAGGGGAGGCTGGTGGCTCCTGTTTTGGTGGGGCTCCTTTTCCACTGCAGGTTTTACAAGGTTAATTTAGAGCTCCATGGGAGGAGCTATCCATGGTGCTGAACTCGGTCCCAAATTAGATTCAGCACCATGGAGAGCTCTTATGAAACTAAAAAAAAACAACCTGAAAAATCTGCAGTGGATAAGGAGCCCCACCAAAATAGGAGTCACCAGCCTCCCCTGCCTTTTACTACATTGCCCCCCCCACCCTTTCCCCATACCTGGTCATGCATGCTCCCACCCTTTCTCCTTACCACCATTGCTGCACCAGCTCTCTGGAGAGCTGCACGGCCAGAAGGCGTGGCTGGGATGGCTCTCATGAGAGCCCCTCCACACATGCCACCCACTGTCTGCTTTGCACTGAGAAGACTCTTGGCGTGAGCCAGAGGGCTGGTGGCTGAGAGCAGCAGCCTGTCCTCTGTTTTGCTCTGCGAATCCCCTCAGCTGCCCCAGAGATTCCCACCAGCTGTTTTCTCACTGAGGGATTTGCCACAGCAGGAGAGTGGGACTGGCAGGGCGGAAGGTGCAATTCAGTCACAGAGCGCCTGTGTGTCTTTGTTTTCTTCCTCCCTCTTGCATTTCCTTTCCTCAGGAGTATCCCAATTCGGAAAAAGCATTAATTTGTTAACACAGCCTTGTCGAGAGGCACTGTCCCTCCAGGGTTCCTGAAGAGCAATCACTCTGAAGTGTCAGAGTTTTATTGCAACATATTAAGATAAATGATAGATAATCCTCAGAACAGAAGATAAAGCACAGGCACACAGCTGTCAGCACACACACACCCTTTAGAAGTACTTCAGGAATAATTAAAGAGTACTCAGAGATGCCATCAGAAAAAGCACATCTGTCAAGATCTTCACACACTTCGTGACTTTTTAATGGCCTATTTTGTTTGCATTTACTTTCCCAAAGCCCAGAGAACCCAGAACTTACAGAAACTTGTGAACTATCCTTAGAACACAAGGAAGTAGCTTAATAACTATGCAGCCTTAGCAGATCCATATGCTGCATCAAAGGCTACTAGTCCTGATGGCTGTGAAGGAACAGAGAAGGAAGGTAAGGGGGGGGAGGTGCCTCCAAACTCTCAATTCCCTACCCTGTGGCCAGCGGGCAAACAAGCCACCCAGTAGACTGCCACCCCCCCCTTCTCATCCACCCAGTCCAAGCCAGGGGGTAGTTAGACCTTTCTGTATATTCTGGGAGCCCAGAAACAAGGGATCTCCTGGTCAACCTCTATTTCTAGCCCTTCAGCCTAAAACCCTAAACAGTAGCACAGCCAAAGCAGAAGGTGCTGAATTTAGTACTGAGGCCAGATCCAGAACAGAACACACTCAGACTGGAAACAGTGAACTTTATTTACAATAAGGAAGGGGGACAAAAGGGTGAAGAGGTATGCAAGATAAAAGAAAACAGAAAACCAGGAACACCACTTTTAGAAAGACCTTAGATCCAGGCTAACATATATTAAACAATGGGGAAATCCTTTGAAACCATGCAGCAGGCTAAAATAATGAACCCTATCTAGCCTCTCCCATATATTACCATCAGGTAAGGTTCTTCTGATGGAACAGGGCTCAGTCAAGATTCCAGGCTCACGAAGGAAGAGTGAAGATCAAGGCACCTTCTATGTGAAAGCCAGATTAAGAACACCTAGCAGTCATAGCCCTCTTCGTTTTATACCCCCCCCAAGCCCTTGACCAATATGAGGTGGGCCTCAAAGGCCAATCACAGTCAGCTGGATAACTCCCTCAGCTTCCCGGAGGGGAGGGGGGATTGAAAAAAAACCCTTACTGCTGCCCAGCTGAAATCAGTCAACCTAATTTTTTGGCAGCCACTCAACTCTGATCTTAAAGGACTGGAGACCAGCAGAAAACCATGATAAGGCACACAGGTGATTGTAATGGGTGTATGCCAGCCCCTCCTCGTGAAATGCAGCCTCTGGTTAGCAGCAAAATCTCAACCAAGAAATGGATTTCTTGACAATGGCAACGCGCTACTTCCAGCATCGGAGGCAGTATGCCTCTTTATATCAGTTGCTGGGGAACATGAGTGGGGTACTTGAGGGTTTCCCACAGGCAACTGGTTGGCCACTGTGTGAACAGAATTCTAGACTAGATGGACTCTTAGCCTGGTCCAGCAAGGCTGTCCTTATGTCCACATGGGAAAGATTTTAGTGATAAATTCCCTTTTAAAACAATGCAGCCAAATGTCAAGGCATACAAAGGGAAAGCAGGGGAGGGCAGGGAGGAAGAAAAAGGGAAGGCAACAACACACATACAGAATTCCAAATAAAAATTAATACATTAAATCTCATTTAGCAAATACATTTCACCTACATGAGTAGAACTTTGGGTTTCAGAGCAAGTGCAGAGTTCCTTGCAGAGCAGATGATTTGACAGATGAGCAGATGAGAGTATCTTTAGGCTCCTGGTTGGATGATTCCAACACACAAAATAATAATTCTTTGACTATTTATGGGAATTTGGAGCCAGTAAAAACTGGCCCCTTGATGGAAATGGATTGTTTGATGAAGAGAGAGGTTGTTTCTACCCCCTTAATGATTATTGATTTACATTATAAACAACTCTATAAAAGTTTATATCAGATGGGTTATTGTAAAAAAAGGGATTAACCTATGGATGTACATGGGGGGGAGGCAGGATATCTGTCTGTTGTGGACTTCCAGAAAAGTGTTCTGATCACAGACACTCTAAGGGGCACTTTTGGTCTGTTCAGAATATTGGAGTTTCTCACTAGTCCCTAATGAAAGTTTTTCAGAACAAATTATTGTCTCCACATGCCTTTAAAAAATGTTACTATCTTAATGAATGTCTGCTTTAAAATTCACATTAGGCAAAAGTGTAGCAGAACTGTGTATATATTTCATTCAACAGAACATCACATGCAAGTCTAACAAGGTAGGTAATGTACATTACTGAATGCAAACCCCATGTATGCCACACTCAGTGTGTTGGGGGAAAAAAAACAGCAACAGAACTTTGTACACAGTTTGCAAACCACAAATCAGCACTATTGCCCAAAAGTATTGAACACCTGTTTCAAAACATTTCAGTTACTTTGATGCACTATACATCGGACTTTCAAAGCTGCTTCGAAAACTTCAACAAGTTCAGAAATACAGGAGCCAGCCCGTTGACAGAGGTGTGTCAGTTTAAAAAGATCTGCACCTGCCACCAGGGCTTGCACCTGCTGGTTGGACCATAGCTCAGTGGTAGAGCACCTGCTTTGCATGCAGAAGGTCCCAGGTTCAATCCCCAGCATCTCCAGGTAGGACTAAGAAAGATGCTTCCCTGAAACCCTGGACAGCTGTTGCCAGCTAGATGGCCCAAAGGCCTGACTCAGTATAAGGTAGCTTTCTATGTACCAGTTTGTTTCCAGGCACAATTCAAAGTGCTGGTTTTAGCCTTCAACCAGGTGTAGAGGCCTGGCTGTTTGAAGGAGTGCCTTCTCCTATATGAATCTGCCCAGTCCTTGAGATCTGCACCAAAGATTCTTCTCTGTGTGCCCCTGCCTTCAGAAGTGAGGTGAGTGGTGACTGTGGAGAGGCACCCCACTTATGAAATATCCTTCCCTGACAAGTAAGGGAGGGTTCTGCTTTAGCATAATTCAGGTGCCAGGTTAAATGTTTTCTTCTTTCACCAAGGCTTTTAATGGTTGATTTTGCTCTGCTGAAATGGCATATTTTTACATGATGGTAGTAGGAGCTTTCATTTATTGCCATTGCCTGTCTTCTTGTTTTTACAACTGTAATAATAATTGCTTTTTAGGATTTTGCGATGTCGTGTTTTATGACTTTTATTGCTCTGAACCAGTGTGTAGACATTTAAGCAGGAGGGCAGTATATACACACTTAAATAAAGAATAATATTCACATAGCAGATAAAAAAGCTGTTTTCCCTTCCTAGTTGAAGCCTCAGGGATTTTAGTGGAATAGTAGAACATTTCAGAGTGCTGCTTGAAATTCTCAAGCCAGGCTTAGAGCTTGTGGTAAAAATAGATGATCCACCATCCCCAATTTAAAATAAGTACACAAAGCAACCAGCCTAGCTCAGATATGCTTCTTCTGTGATCAGCCGTCATGACTGTAGCATAACACTGTGCCCGTTCTGTAAACTTCATCCTTATCTAATATCAAAGAACATAAGCATGGTCAGCCCTGATGCTAAACACATTTACTTAGGAATAAGCCCCATTTTGTTGTAGAAAAGGATAATATATTTTAAACGTAAAATAATAACATGAGCATCTGTAACCGTGTACATGCCTGCACAGCCAACCCCAACTATAATTTTTTTTTCCCCAAAAATAAGAAGAAAGAGAGGATGCTGCAGTGGCCAGCATCAGCTCTAGTGGGCCTTGAGGCATTAAAATGATGATTTGGAAAAGCAACAACAAAGCGTTTAATATCGAGAACTAGAAGACTCTAGTTAATTTCAAGAACTACAAGACACTGATCCTGGACCAGTCATTAAGCTAATTTACCTCACAGAGTTGTTGTGAGAATAAGAAAGAAGGGCAGGAACAACATGCTCCTGAAGGAAGAGCCGGATAAAAGTGTACCAAAGTACAGCAAGTATAAGTAAGAGAAATAAATAACATTGCAAACAAAAACACAGTGGATTGATTTGTCGCAGTGCTATGGACTGCAGCAAAGGCCAAAAGTATAAAAGTTAAAGGAAAGACCACAAAAGTTCATGAAAGACAGAATATCAATCACCATTACCTGAGACAGTCAGGCTTGTGTCCTTTTACCAAGGATGCCCTGAAACTTTAGATTATTGGAAGCAATTTAATTAGGGCCCTGGGGTGGGTTTTGGGGGAGGGGTAAACTCTCTAAAGCATTCATAATACTTAGCTTGGAGACAGGATAGTGGCCTAGACTAATATTGGTTTGACTCAGTAAGGATTTTGTATTCAATAAATGACTTCATGCATGTAAAAATTCTGCTCTCACACATCAGTCCTTTTTTTTTCCAGTTTGGAAGAGATGCTAATACAAACCAATGCCAGGTGTGAGAGTCAGTGTGGTGTAGTGGTGAGAGTGTTGGACTGGGACTCGGGAGATCTGGGTTCTAGACCCCACTCGGCCATGAAGCTCACTGGGTGACTTTGGGCCAGTCACTGACGCTCAGCCTAACCTACCTCACAGGGTTGTTGTGAGGATAAAATGGAGAGGAGGAGGATTATGTAAGCCGCCTTGGGTTCCTTGCAGGAAAAAAGGTGGGGTATAAATATAATTAATTAAATAAATAAATAAATAAATTTAGGTCAATTTAAAATCCAGATTCTAATATTACTTCACACCTCATGACCTTGGAAGATGTAAAACCAAGCACAGATGCCAATCCCATTCCAAGAAGCAGCAGTTGCAATGGCCATGTTTGCTTCCTGGTCCTCACCATTGCACATGTGTATCCATTTATTTTCGATCTCATCCTCTCAGTGCATACGGAATTTCTGCTTGAACTTTAAATGTCAAAATCTTCTTGGGAAAGTAGCATGGCGAGGGTGGGGTGGGGACTTGGCTGAGGACTAAAATTATACATCACAACAGCGCATGCAGATTGAACATAAACACAAAAGAAAGCTACATTTAGTGCCACAGGATGTAAAAGGGCAAGGTCTTATTCTAAAACCTCCGAAAGTGCTTCATAGATCATTCTCTCTCCTCCTGCCTCGCCCCACCTCCATCGTCAATGCTGCTGTGAACAGAGTGGAGGGAGGAGCCATATGGGTGGCTTGGCTGACATTCCAGTCAAGACGGCTGTGGCAGAAGGCTCTTGTTCTAAAAGCTGCTTCAAGTGGGTGGATTGCTGCACCCACATTCAGAAACAGGGATTGGGAGAGGCCCTGTGAGTGCATCACGCTATTTAAGTTACCGATTATATTCTACAGACAGAAAAGCTGCTTGTGAAAGGAAATAATAATTAAAAATAAACACAAGATGGTGCAAGGCGAGTGCCTGCATATTCATCGGATTATCCTTTCACAAACTACAAAAACCAAAACTTGACAGTGCAATCCTAAATGTGTCCACTGAGAAGTCAGTCCCACGGAGTTCAACAGGGTTTACATGATCTCAGCCTTAATTAGGCTGGCCATGTGTCCTACGTTGTGTAGGACAGTTCTCTGTTTGAAGGGCTGTCTGAGGGCAGTCCTCTATTTTGAGGTGCTCTTTATTTGAAGGGCTGACCCTTCGAAGTCTGATTTAAAGATAAAGAACCCCAAGAAGGGAGAGCATCAGAGGCCTTGAAGTTGCCCTTCAACACTGAGCACCAGGACAGCAGACTGAGCAGGCACACCAACCCCCTGGTCACAATCCTCCCCACTATGGTGAGATGTATTGTATTTCTATTCAAATTATAGCAATTATTTCTAAATTCTTATTTGTAAATGTATATTAGCATATACATTTTTTAAATACAGATCTGTGCCCTCTTTTTTGGTGATGCATTTCCTCTTTTGGGGGGGCAGTAGGTAAGTGTCCACCCTTAGCCTTAACTGCAAATACAGGGTGTTTACTGGGGACAGAGGGTGCTTCCAGTTTATCCCACCTTCACCCTGCCTCATTCACTGAAATTTACAGAGGTTCCAGAAGCAGACGATGACATCTTCTACTGCTATCCGTTCTGTGTTTTCCCACCACTTCTTCCATCTATTTTTCTTACTGCCAAAAACC
The DNA here is from genome assembly GCA_021292165.1 of Shinisaurus crocodilurus. Classification (NCBI taxonomy): domain Eukaryota; kingdom Metazoa; phylum Chordata; class Lepidosauria; order Squamata; family Shinisauridae; genus Shinisaurus; species Shinisaurus crocodilurus. Next base: position 257,935,190 of record CM037878.1, on the reverse strand, counting down.
CATTAAGGAAAAAAAAGGACAGAATAGCTTGTCAATTCCCTCTAATCGGTACTAGTAGGAGCCCTCTGTCTGGAAACACCAACTATAGCTCAGTAATAGAGCATATGGCTTTTATGCAGAAGTTTGATACCTGCAGGATAAATGCAGGTTTGATACCTGGAGTGCTATTTTATAGTGGAAAGGTGGGTATAAATTAACCCCATAAATAAATAAGTAATCCCTGGTTTCTCCAGTTAAAAAGATCAGGTAGCAGGTTATAGAAAAGACCTCTGCCAAGACCTAGAAAGCAACTATTTCTTTCCAAGGGGAACAAAGCCAAAATAGTTTTGTTTGTTTTTCTGGTCTGAGATGCCAATATACTTAAAGAAAATAATTTAATACTTCTTTAGCTTGAGAGCTTCTTGCACTTTAGTGGTGGGTGTGGAAAAGAATCCAGGTTTAGAAAAAAAAAATGTTATATGTGCACTTCTCCAGGAATGCTGCCACATTAGGAACATCATTCATCACAATGGCGGCAACAGCTATTTGCAGAAACAATTTCTGCAAAGCATTGGTTGCAGCATCCTTAGCTACCCTGCTTCCCACTAACAAGATGGTTAGCTCTGCCTGTTTAAAAAAAGAAAATTGCAAAGGGTCCCCTTCAGCACTTCTAAGTAGATTGACATGAACAAATTTTAAAGCAACCCCAAAATAAGTCACACTATGTTCAATGAAGTTTGCTCCCTAGTAAGGGTGTTTAGAACTGTAGCCTTCAACAGTTAGAAGCTTGTTCTGCAATATTTAACTTACTCTGAATATACTTTAAACTTTTCTAGTTAAAACAACAACAGCGGGCTAAAAAAAACTTCAAAAGATGCCAACATTGCATTTGGGGGGCAGACATCAATTATGATTTCAGTGTTTCCAAAGTTTGAACATGGCAATTTCCTTCTATTTTTACTCTTCTTTTCCTTACCTTTTTGGTGCAGAAAAAATCACAATGCCTGCGCTCCATAGCAGTATTTTACGCTCCTAAGAGCATTATAACAAAACAGATAATGAGATAAATGATTTAAAAATGCATTTCTAGATGTACCTGCTTCAAATGGCAGCTCCTACAACATTTTGCTTTTCAACCACAAAGTTTGGCTAATTTCACACATTATACAGATACACCTTTTTCAGTGGGGCTCCTTTTCCATTGCAGGTTTTCTTTGGCGTGTCATAGGAGCTATCCATGGGGTTGAACTCCATCCCAGAAATAGGTTCATCACCACGGAGAGCTCCTATGAAGCTCCCAAATTTTTTTTGCAAAAACTGTAATGGAAAAGGAGCCCCACACTGAAACAGGAGTCGCCAGCCTCTCCTGGAGGCATACTAGTGGTTTTCATTGGGTATGCCCTTAATAGGGAAGTGCAGCCACTCAGCGCTCTTGAATGAGCATACCCATATTATGCCTGTGTTTGTCACATTCAAACTTGCCATTTTTAGGATAAACCTTTTTTTTTTTTTAATGTCTTGTGTGAATCAGTGTCATTTTTCTCTGGGTATAGGCTTAGACCAATCCTGAAACAGAGAAGGTGCCTGCATGCAACCAACCAACTGGTTTTGGTTGAGCTCTGCATTACAGCTATCAGTTGCTTTTGCTGGTTATTTGGGGGAGAAATCTTCTGTCGTTTGTCTTTTATGTATGTAGTATAGGATTGCAACATCTAGATATCAAGGGCGTTCCTGTATCATTAAGAATGGCACAGAATGAGGTTTGTGTAATACGTTACTGTGGTGCTCCATATTTCCCTAGATATTAAGAAAGTAACAAATTCAAGGAATCTTTCTTGTAGAATAGTCTCCAGCCAGGGTAAGGGCATCATGGTTGCCATAGATAACATCAATGTATGAAATTTTATGGCTTCCCAGCTAAAAGGCTGAAATGCCTCTCCTAAGGTTTAGTTACTGGCAGTAAGAGCTTTAGGGTGCAATCCTATTGAGATGAGTGAGATCCAATGCAGAGCAGGATGAGTGGCGGAGGTGATCTTTGAATGCAGAGCAGGAGGAGTGGCGGAGGCAATCCTCACCTCCCTGCTCCTCTCACTCTGCATTTTCACTTGATGGCCATTTTCGGCCATCTAACAACGGAATCTCAAAGTGGAAAGGAAGGAGGCTGGAGCAACTTTAGGATACCTTGTATCCTGGCCACTCCCTGCCTCCAAAATGTCCCCTTTACCCCCTCTCTGAAGTCGCTTTCCCAACCTCAGAGATCAATGGGCACAGTTATTTCCACACTGGCTGTGAGGGGGTTGTGGGAGTGGGGTTGGAGCTCCGATCCCCAGTTCTGAGGTTGGAGCGCTGTCTCCAACCTCAGAGCTGGGAATTCGAACTATCCTATGGCCTCTCAGACAATGTCTAGGGGCCATAGGATCATTTCCTCCAGTTTTGGAGAAGCTCCATATGCTGGTATTTTGGGCATTTTGACCCCACCCCTTTTGCCTTTGGGTCTGCCCCTTTGCCTTCAGCCCCACCCACCACTGGAATGTGCCCCTCAAGAGCTTCTCCAAAACTGAATTCATCTCTTGAGCTTAAAGAGGTTGAACACCCCTGTTGTACAGTATATATTGACATATTTATGTAGTGTTTGTATTAAACTGTTCCTTCAACTTCCCCCCACTAGTCCCTGAAGTCTCTCTCTACCCTTTTAATGTTCCTTGATGTTTGTTGTGATGTAATTATATAATTTATGTATCGTATACTTTGAACATCATGTTTTATGTAATATTTAAACTTTGTTTAATAAGTTATTACAAAAAGGAGGAATGCAAAAAATGAAAAACTTCAGTAGGTGTCATTTATCTTTCCATTGTAGCACCCCAATGAAAAAAAGAGTTGATGGGCAAAATTCCCTCTAAGGAGCTAGGCCTGGCAACTCTATCAAAGGGCTTTATAATATAGACTGATCTTCACAGGGCCAGCCCAAGACATTTTTCTGCCTGAGGCAAATCAGATGTCAAAATAACTTGGTTGGCCTTGAATACTATGTACCCTGGCTTGGAGTTTGTGTGTGCCATTTGCCGCTTTCCGTCAGGCAGCAAATGGCACCCCCACCCCAAGTCAAGGTACACAGCATCCAAGACCAACCAAGTTATTTTGCCATCTGATGCAGGAAATCCCCCATCTCTGGCAGTAAAAATAAATACAGTACCAGCCCCCTCCTATGTGGCTGCCCGTAACACTCTGAACCAGGAGGATTACGGGCATCCAATTGAGGGTGGGAGAAACATGGCAGATAGGACTGCTGCTGCACTCTCCTCCCCCTCAAAAACATTTAGATGGTTAATTTCAGCCGTCTAAATGTTTTACCCCTCCTCACTGAGGAGGAGAGGCTGAGGCACCGCCTGGATTCCTTGTACCACAGTGGTGCCTTGCTCCTCCCCTCTCCACTTCTGGGAATGCCCCCCCCATGCCAGAACCGGTCAGTCTTCTGGGTTTGGTTGCCAGCCGGTGCAGAAAGAACCGCACCGGCTGTGAGGTGGGAGGGCACTCTGCACTCGGACTCCCCACTGCGACTTCGGAAGGGATTTCCGAGGTCGCAGCAGGGAGTCCAACATCTCCTATGGCCCCCCAGACAAGGCCAGAGGGCCATAGGATTGTGCCCTAAAACAATAATATATCAGTAACTAACAATTTGCTGCCTTTTCATGACACAAAAAACCTGCTGCTTGAGGAGACTACCTCATGCTTCATAATGGTAGGGCCAGCCCTGGATTTGCACAAGAATCCTGGAGTGTGGTCATTAATTTTCCCACTTCACAAGCTGGGAAACTGAAGCAAAAAAATAATAATTTTTAAAAATCCCCTGGTTGCCTAAGACCCTTATTGGAAAACTGGGATTCTAACCAGGTAACAATTCCAATACCACCCACCACTGCTAGACTATGCTATTTTTGGCAATATGCAGCTGCTTTAGCATGCTTGGAAATGGTTCCAACATGACAGATCCCCAGAACCCATTCAACAACTCCTTCAGGACTAGCTCTCCATCAACCTGTGCACTGAAGCTCTATACCTCCATCTTGCACTTTTTGCCCCTTCCTTCTCTTCTCCTTTCCACATAAGCTCCTTACCTATTGGTCCATTTTCTACAAACCAATAGACGGAGAGCTTGTGTGGAAAGGAGAGCGAAAGAAAGGGCAAAGAAGCAGGAGACAGTGGTGAAGAACTTTAAAAGTCTTCTGTCTTGTGCACGGGGTGACAGAAGAGTTTGTTGAATGGATTCTTATGGGGCCTGGACTGGCCTTCTTTAAGTGCTTCCTTAAACCACCTACACCCAGGTTGGGCCTTCATTTGATCTCCAACTCTCTACTTCTTCATCCCTGCTATTCATCTGTTACCCTCAGCCCCTTGCCTGACACAGTGTTTTAAAGAACACTCAATTTTACTGCCTTATCAGCATCTTGAGCATGCAACCCTGCTTCCCCCTCCCCCTTTGAACACCTGAGAAAGTCTTTTGTGAATCCTTACAGCAGCCTTGTAAAAGAGGTCAGATTTTGAGGTGGTGACTGGCTCAGTATATTAACCAGAGAACCTCATGGCTGGGTGTGAATTTGAACCCAGGACTTCCCGATGCAACTCCAACACTACTTTGCCTGAGTAGTCCAAACATTCTAGGAAGATCAACCATGTCCTTTGTGCAAAACCAGCAACTGCACCATCACCACCCCGTTTTGTCCACCAACAGCAGTTCTTGCTTTGCTACCACTTCTGTGACAGTAACTGTTGCCGGGAAAATGAACATTGGAAAATGCTTGTGAAGGAACAGAACTGTCTTCTGATTTTGTATACCATTTGGATGCATTTAAGCCTTGGTTATTTTCTTACCTTTTTGCTCCTATGGTTTTGTTTTGTGTGCATGTGTTGTAACTGTTCAGATGTTCGCTTTTCCCTAATAATAATGTTCTTTTCAGTAAACTTCTTTCGCTTTCCCCTAATAATAATGTTCTTTTCAGTAAACTTTTACAATTTTTGTTTAAATCCAGGGAAAGCTGGTGACTCCTTATCCATTACATCTTTTTGTTTCACCTCCATGGAGTACAATGGAGAGCTCCTATAAAGCTCAAACAAAAATATTCAATGGGTAAGGAGCCCTACTGACGCAGGAGTCACCAGCCTCCAATCTTGTGGTCTCTTTTCTTGTTAGATTACCCACCCAAAAAACTAAACCCCACACTACCTAAAGGTTTACAAGAAACCCAGAGGGTTGTAAGGCTGTTTGGTAGAGGCAGCCAGGTAAAATAAAGAATTCCACCTGATGGCAGTGGAAATGTACCAGGAAGGGAAGGGCAAACTGGAGTGGGGACTCCATTTGGCCTGGTATTGCTTCCACACGTGGTGTAGCTGGTCCCAGGACAATGCCCAACAATGTTCTGAAATTGTTTAGACTATAAACCCCCTGGACAAAGGCTGTATGCATCACTTCTATGTTCTATGCAGCACCCAGTACAGCTCTCGTTTGGTGCTAACTAAACGAGAAGCCATGGTAGTGGTCTTTTGAAATCTTAGATTAATAAATGCAATTTCAACAGAATAAAGAAACAATAAAAACAATAGACATATTTCCTATTACAGTCATGCCTTGGATTGAGAGCATAATTCGTTCCGGAAACGTGCTTGTAATCCAAAACACTCTTATATCAAAACGAAATCCCCCCAAAAAAAATTTGTACAGAGATTTTAATTTAAGCCATACTACAGTACTTGTATTGCAAGACGTCGCTTGTATATCAAGTAATAAATAAATAAATAAATAAAAATTTGCTTGTCTTGCAAAATGCTCTCAAACCAAGTTACTTGCAATCCAAGGTATTACTGTATTCGTTTTCAAAGTTCATGTTGAAAAAATGCATGCAAGGGTGACACACATTTCAAGGCTTTGTCTTTAAGAGTTCCAAAACCTAGATTCTGAACCATGGGGACAACTGAACGCAATTTCTGAGAAACGTCATCCTTGAAGAATGAAAAGATAATCTCTTACTCATATGACCAAACAGAACGATGTTAAGAACCCAAAGATTTTTTATTATTATTATTTATGGAGAGAGAGAAAGAAGTGTTAAACTAAAGCAGTAGAAATTCGCACCACTTAGCAGAAGTCTATGGAGAGTACAGAGCAAGTGCATACAATTTATTGTAAGCAGCTTTCAGCTGAGAAGCATTTTGATAAGAAAACAGTAGGGTTTTAGTTCCATGGAGCTTTTTAAAAACAAGGATACATTTTTAATGGCATGCCCGCTTTGTTTTTTGTCATTGTCCTCCAAACTGACAATTACATGCTTTTAACACCTTGGCTTGCCACCTCCCTGGAGGCGGTTTGAATCAGAAATAAGGGGTCTGAGAAAAAGTGAAAGATATGACACATGTGTAGGAAGGAGAAGGGGCAAGGACAAGGCAATGCAGAAAGCTGAGATGAGGATATAGAGGACTTCACAACACAGAGACTCAAAAGACATACAGTGCCAGCTCCAGGTTTTGGAGGGCCAAACAACCTCAGTAGGTCCTCCCTACCTCAGTGAATCTTTCTCATCAGTATTCTCATCATTACCTACTTGTAATCCTTACAACAACCTTTTAAGGTAGATCAGTGCTTTTTATTCCCTGAATTGGGGTGGCCACTTATGTATTACCAAAAAGGAGGAGTTGCATCACTAACAGGGCCGGATTAAGATAGGGGCTGTGGGAGCGGCCGCTCCAGGCCCTTAACAGACAATCGGCCCGCAATTATAGGGACACGTGGCGATTTTTCCCCCTTCAGAGTTAGCTCTGATCGTTATCATTCAGCATAATTAATGATTTTTTCAAGATTAGAAAGGTGTTCTAAGCACATCTGCATTACAGGCTTGAGGCAAGACCTAGCAAGAACTGTTGTTCTCAAATTAGCATTTCAGTATCTTTGCATTTCAATCACTGTTACTACATTTCTTTGTGAGAACGTCTAGCACATGGGGGGCTTGCTAGGGTCTGTAATATTCAGATTTAGAAGGGACCTCTCTCTCCAGCCTCGAGCAAAAGATCTTTCTGATTCGCAGCTCAATTGTTCAAATGCTAGTTTAACAACAACAACAACAAAAGCAACAAGAACAACACAATTATTCTTGGTCAAGCAAAGCTTCCTGGCTTTTTTTTGTGGCTGCTTTTTTTTTTTTAAATAAATAATTTGGGGAAAATTCTGCAAGTTCTCCTTCTCCTTCTCCTTCTTTTCTGTAAAAGGGCTTTCCCTCTTTTGTGAGCCAAACTGAACGTAAGGGCTGTGTGTTTGTGGGTGTGGGTGTCTGCCTTTTGGGGATGTTGATCCTCCTGCCGCCTGCAAAATGTCACCTGCTTGGCTAATACTCTGTGTGTGTGGTGTGTGTGTGTGTGTGTGTGTGCACGTGCGCTTTCATGGGGAATTGTGTGGCATTTTAAGTTTTATTTTGAAAAACCCCAGAGAACAGAGTTCACCAAATATCCCTCTTGGATATTTTGGACTACAGTTCTCATTTGCCTCAGGCAGCATGGCCAGTGGCTGGGGAAGATGGTTTATGTTTATTTAAAAATGGTTGTTGTGAATGTTCTATTTATGTGAATGTGTCTGCCTTTTGGGGGTGTTGATCCTCCTGCCGCCTGCAAAATGTCACCTGCTTGGCTAATACTGTGTGTGTGTGTGTGTGTGTGTGTGTGTGTGCACGTGCGCTTTCATGGGGAATTGTGTGGCATTTTAAGCTTTATTTTGAAAAACCCCAGAGAACAGAGTTCACCAAATATCCCTCTTGGATATTTTGGACTACAGTTCTCATTTGCCTCAGGCAGCATGGCCAGTGGCTGGGGAAGATGGGAGCTGGGGCCCCAAACATTTGGAAGGGCCCCGGTTGGGGAAGACTGCCCTAGAGGTTAAAAAACGTGGAGGTACTTATCATCAACGATATGTGATGAACGGTTTTATTGAGTTAACAAGCTTATTGTTTACAAAAAAAGAAATATTTTCAATATGTTTCTGTTTTGGCACTTTAATGGTAATTAAAATATTTAATTTGTTTTAATATAAAATTGCGTCTTCATTTTATTTATTTCCATAAAAAGGCCCACCAAAATCCTCAGCACCAGGCCCATAATGCTCTTAATCCGGCCCTGATCACTAAAAAGGAGGACACCAATCAGCATAACATTTGCATATACAAATGTATATGTATAGGTGCAAATTAGAAATAACAACTGTAATTTAAATAGAAATGCAAGATATCTCACCATGGTGGAGAAGACTGACCAGCTAACCTGGATGCTGCTCAGTCTGCTGTCCAGGCACTAAGTGTTGGTGGGGCCCTTCAAGGTTCTAGTTCTTTGAAGTGGACTTGGACTGAACAGCCCTTCAAATAGGGGACATGTTCAAGCAGAGGAGTGTCTTCTGCCAGCTCTCTAAAAAAGAGGACTGTCCTTGGTAAAGTTGGACATCTGGCCACCCTACCTTGAATTGGAGATGGGGAGCAGGGCCGGATTAAGATAGGGACTGTGGGAGCGGCCGCTCCAGGCCCTTAACAGACAATCGGCCCGCAATTATAGGGACACGCCGCGATTTTTCCCCCTTCAGAGTTAGCTCTGATCGTTATCATTCAGCATAATTAATGATTTTTTCAAGATTAGAAAGGTGTTCTAAGCACATCTGCATTACAGGCTTGAGGCAAGACCTAGCAAGAACTGTTGTTCTCAAATTAGCATTTCAGTATCTTTGCATTTCAATCACTGTTACTACATTTCTTTGTGAGAACGTCTAGCACATGGGGGGCTTGCTAGGGTCTGTAATATTCAGATTTAGAAGGGACCTCTCTCTCCAGCCTCGAGCAAAAGATCTTTCTGATTCGCAGCTCAATTGTTCAAATGCTAGTTTAACAACAACAACAACAAAAGCAACAAGAACAACACAATTATTCTTGGTCAAGCAAAGCTTCCTGGCTTTTTTTTGTGGCTGCTTTTTTTTTTTTAAATAAATAATTTGGGGAAAATTCTGCAAGTTCTCCTTCTCCTTCTCCTTCTTTTCTGTAAAAGGGCTTTCCCTCTTTTGTGAGCCAAACTGAACGTAAGGGCTGTGTGTTTGTGGGTGTGGGTGTCTGCCTTTTGGGGGTGTTGATCCTCCTGCCGCCTGCAAAATGTCACCTGCTTGGCTAATACTCTGTGTGTGTGTGTGCACGTGCGCTTTCATGGGGAATTGTGTGGCATTTTAAGTTTTATTTTGAAAAACCCCAGAGAACAGAGTTCACCAAATATCCCTCTTGGATATTTTGGACTACAGTTCTCATTTGCCTCAGGCAGCATGGCCAGTGGCTGGGGAAGATGGTTTATGTTTATTTAAAAATGGTTGTTGTGAATGTTCTATTTATGTGAATGTGTCTGCCTTTTGGGGGTGTTGATCCTCCTGCCGCCTGCAAAATGTCACCTGCTTGGCTAATACTGTGTGTGTGTGTGTGTGTGTGCACGTGCGCTTTCATGGGGAATTGTGTGGCATTTTAAGTTTTATTTTGAAAAACCCCAGAGAACAGAGTTCTCTGTGTGTGTGTGTGTGTGTGTGTGTGTGCACGTGTGTGTGTGTGTGCTTGGCTAATACTGTGTGTGTGTGTGCACGTGCGCTTTCATGGGGAATTGTGTGGCATTTTAAGTTTTATTTTGAAAAACCCCAGAGAACAGAGTTCACCAAATATCCCTCTTGGATATTTTGGACTACAGTTCTCATTTGCCTCAGGCAGCATGGCCAGTGGCTGGGGAAGATGGGAGCTGGGGCCCCAAACATTTGGAAGGGCCCCGGTTGGGGAAGACTGCCCTAGAGGTTAAAAAACGTGGAGGTACTTATCATCAACTATATGTGATGAACGGTTTTATTGAGTTAACAAGCTTATTGTTTACAAAAAAAGAAATATTTTCAATATGTTTCTGTTTTGGCACTTTAGTGGTAATTAAAATATTTAATTTGTTTTAATATAAAATTGCGTCTTCATTTTATTTATTTCCATAAAAAGGCCCACCAAAATCCTCAGCACCAGGCCCATAATGCTCTTAATCCGGCCCTGATGGGGAGCCTGAGCGGCTTTCCAACCTAGGGAGTTCACGGCAGAGGGAACATTTGAATCGGGGACTTCTTGATTTGTAGCTCAGTCTCTTAGCCACTATGCCCTTTTTGGGGGGGGGGGGAGGAGGCAATTTAAACTTGATAATGGGGGAGGGAAGGTTGGGGATGGGCCCTATGGAACGTAGCTCCCCCCCCCCAGCTTCTGGTTCCGTGCCTTGAGATTTTACTCCTCCTCCTGAAGACCCTAAGAAAGAGGCTAGAACCCTGCAACTTCAGATCAATCCCAAAGGGCAGAAGCATCTCCATGTTGTTCCTCTAGATTTGGGGTGCCCTCGCTGTGGACCTTTCTCCTTCAGTGGGCCGTGTCACCCCCTCGTCACTGCAGATTGCTTGGCAGAGAGGGGTGAATTAGCAAGGGCAACAGGTGCTGTTACTCCTCCTCGCTGCCATTGCTGCTCACACGCTCATCCCCTCTGGTAAAACAGGCAGCAACAGTGCGTAGCAGCAGCAAAGCCAGGGGACTCCAGGTGGTCAGCATCCTGCTGGGGCATGAGCCTCGACAAGTGCCCAACCATGCCGACCCCTGGCGCCAGCACTCTTTCAGTGCAGGGATAAATGCCTGCAAGATGGTGTCAGGCAGTTGTGCTAAGTACAGGATTCCTAGATGACTTGCTCTGGATTACCGCTTGCTCAGGCATCTACAGCAACGGTTCTAGGAAGGCTACGCAGATCACACGTCCCTCAGCACCATCTAGGAGGCACTTCCCACCTCTAGCCATCGTTGCCAGGTTTTCCGTGTCAGACGTGCACTTTTCACTACATCAACATGTAGGATTTTTTCAATATCCTAAAAAATAAATACAACACAAACGAAGGCAAGGAAATTAAAGCGTCAGCAGTGTCAGAGCTGGCACATCCGAGAAGCCAGTTTAAGCTTTTAGGAATACATCTGACCAGCCAATAATGGAAACTGTCACAGCAATTGCAGAGCTCAGCAGCAGCTGAAGGGGAAATATAAAAGCACCAGCTCCTGGGGAAAGGGTAACAACAAGTGCTGCGGTTATAGCAGGCCTCGTATCAAATAAGCACTGAGATACGCTAAGGATATATAATTTTTAAAAATCTCTTCATTAGGCCAGTTCACACAGTTGCAAAGCTAGTTACATATATGGCCTGTCCTCTTATTACGCATTCTGTGTCTTTACCATGCGCTCCTACCAAAAAATAGATCCCCTAACTAACATCAGATTCCAAACTGCCCCTCTTGGTATCCATTTAACATCGCAGCTAGTGATGAAGGTGGAAGCCGAAACATTTAGCACTAAATATATAAATTAACCTGTTGTTTCTCACTCACACTCACACCCACACCCTTACACCAACCCCTCCCTTTAGCTGGGGACAAGGTGTATTACCTCTCAAGTCTTGGTAGCTTTCCCATTCAAAACACTCAGAGATTGCCAACTATCCCAAACCATCTATGAAGTATAAGCTCCCATCAAGAGCAATCAAGTGACCATCCTGGGCCATTAAACAATCTGCAGGACAAGGAAGGAACAGCAAGCCTTAATCAAAGGGTGGCAGGCCAAGGGAGAATAGAACAAGGTCTCTGTTAGAAGGCATGCAACCCACCCATCCTTTGGCTGGTGACAAAAGACTCTACTCGAATTAGTCTTCTCGCTCTGTCTGGAATTTGGTACTCCCCCAAAGGTACTCCCCCCACCATGGTATTTCCTGGTATTCCATTGCCCCTCCAAGGGGAGCCCCCCCTGCACATTGTGAGCCACTGGGCTGCAGTTTCCAGATGGCTGGGTTAGTCTGTTGCAGCAAAACAACAAAGTTTTGTGGCACTTTAAGGACTGACAAAAACGTACTATGGCATGACTATTTATGAACCAGAGTCCAGATGCATGAAATGTTTTCCTTTGGCACATGTGTATGTGTCTTATTATTTTTACATTTAAATTTAACGTAACTGTCACAGTCTGTTATTTCCTGCATTTCACTTCTCCCTCTAGTCTACACTCATCTGCATATATAGCTGCCAATTTAGGATTGTACATTCCATGCATCTGATGAAGCGGATGCATGGTCCAAAACCTCCTGCCTCAGTAAATGTGTTTGTCTTTAAGGTGCCACAGCACTCCCTTTTTGTATTTACTGTGCTACGGTGTTAGTGCAAGGTCAGGGAAAAGCTGTTAAGGCCACCTAGTGAATACCACGGCACTATTAGTCATTTGATCCAGTGTAGAAATGGAACCAATTGTTTTCTAAACAAATAGCAGGGGCCAATGTTTCCAGAATACTCTGTGCCCTTATCCTTCCTTTTCTTGCATTGCAGCAGTGACGTCATCATGCTCTTCCTGTAGTTTAATTGCAACCTTGCTTTAATGCTACCAGTAATGAGAAGCAGCCCTATTAACGTTGCCCTTAATAAGGCAAACAAAGACAATGATAAATGCTCCTCCACAGAAGCTCTTAAAATGCTTGAAGACAGCTCATCCATTAGGTTTGCACTGCTGTTAAGTTTAACCTTGGAGTTGGGAGGTTAAATGCCAAGTCCTTCAGTTCCTTGCTTGTTGGTGTTTTTGGAAAAGGCTGCTAAGCTTTAACATGACATAATTGGTAAAGAAAAATGATTGCCTGAGAAGACACAATGCAAAGCTGTATTGTTAAACTATGTTTTGCAAAGGAAATTCAGTAGCCTCTTGCTAGGGCTTTCTTCACACAGGCAAACTGGATGCTACAAATGTGTACAGCCTACAGTCACATCTGTCTGTGCTCATGGTAGCACATTGAATTATAGGAATATGCGAGCTCAGCCATCAAAGAGCTGCCCTCAGATGTGCAGGACTACAACTCCCATCACCCCAGCTGTCACACAGCTATTTGCATACTGGCTGGGGATGATGGGACTTGTAGCACAACCTATCTGGAGGGCAACAGGCTTTGCTAGCTTCACTTCCCCCACTCCTATGAACTTGGTTGCTACCTTTTTTCTAGCATGGCTCCTGTGTCTTTAACCGACAGCTTCCTACCAGAAGCAGAAGTTCAGCAGGTAAAGATTTTCCAGCATGCAGATTTGGTGAGGTGTTAAGTTTCACCTGCTGAATTTCTGCTTGTGTGGCAGATATTAAAGGTACAGGAGCCCTGCCAGAAAAAAGCTGGCAGCTTCTGTTTAAGCAACCCCTTTAAAGGCACAATCCTATGCATGTTTAGACTGAGAAAAAAAGTCCTACAACTACCAGCATTCCCCAGCCAGCCATGCTTCTGTAAACATGCATAGGATTGCAGCCTGATGTACTTTAAGTACTGCATTTTCTGCTCAGGGAAGCTCTATACACTACTCTTTAAAGGAGTACATTCGCCTACACATAAACTTCCTTAACAGTTTTGTTAATGCTACAGAATATTTAAATTTGTTACATATTAGAGGTGGCAGCAGGGGAGGGGGGACAAGGACTCCGATACACGTGTCTACAGGGCACAAACTACTGTTCTCCCAGGACACCCACTCTCTACTACAGAGAGCATTAATTGCTGCTACTTTCAGGGACAGAGAGAACCCTGTGATTTTCATGCATAACATCAATGAACATGATTCTCCTTGGAGAAAAAAATGGGGACTGTACTCAGAACGTGGAATGAATACAAATGACCACTTGGTAAATTTTCTACCAGAGGGTTACTTAGTTGTCTGTATCAATATGAACGTGAAGGGGCTATTCCCACCCACAGTGTAATTTGATTTTATAATTTATTTGTTATATGTTTAATTAACCTACTAACCAAAGTTTTCTGGGTGGATTACAAACAGCTAAATCAGTGGTTCTCAACCATTTTTGCCCCATTCACCCCTTTCACCATATGTCAGAAAGTCATTCCCCCCTTTCCAAGATTGTTTGACTTAATCTGTGCCATACAATAAGGTGTGATGTCCTGTAGATCATAGATTTCATAGAGTTGGAAGGAGCCTACATTGAGGCTATCGAGTCCAACCCCCTGCTCAATGCAGGAAACTAGAGGAGGGGTCTCCCATCCAAGTAATAACCAGGCCTGACCCTGCTTAGCTTTCCACACTCAGACAAGCTGAGCCAGCGTAAACCACAGGCCTAGATTATGTACAATCTGTAGAATTGTAATTTGTAGAAAGATCAGTATTCCAACAGTTTGAGTCTGTGGTCCCAATTCCCCCCCTGAAACCCTAAAATTCCCCCCCTGGGGGGAATTCTTCCTTGGTTGAGAACCCCTGAGCTAAATGATTAAAATGCCATACAAAGAGTTAAAAATATAAAATACAATACAAATATTTAAACAAATACAATACAGCACAGGAACAGATAGAACAGCCACAATATTATTGTTTGCTTTCACAAACAAACAAAAAATGGGAAGTACCGGTAGTTATAAAACTCTACAGCAACGCATGGATGGAAAAGTAGGACTAGTATCTTCCCACCATAGCAACAGTAACCAAGGGTAAAGCAACAGCAACTATGGAATAGTTCAAGAGCAGCCACGGGAGTCTATTGCTGAAATTTAGCACATGTTTAAGAAATGGGCAAACTTCCCTGAGTTGGTTGTCTTTATTCATGTGAAAAATATGTGTGGCAGACATGCACTCTTGAATAAATCCCCAGTTGCTGCTTGTTTGTATTATATGAACAGCCCACAAGAGGAGCTCTTTTGTGGCAACCAATCAAGAATTCAGATGTCATATTCTAAAATACACACTGAAAAATGATACAGATGTGGTTTCAAGCCAGAAGCTTCTTCATTCACAAAACGTACAACAAAAACATCCTTTACATCAGCGTTTCTGTTTAGAACAATATTTTAAGTTATTTTTTTAAAGAAAAGTGTGGACTCATTCCAGCAAAGGAAACATGTTGGTTTTCCAGGTTACATAAACATAAAGAGCCTATATTGATTTTACAGTACAGTTCATACAACATGGGCAAGTTAGATGCCATTATAAAGAGAAGATGCCACCTCTCCCCTGCCAGAAATAGTCAGCTATATCACAGACCTAGTTAGAGGCAGATAGACTGATTAGGATCTCCCATGGTTTTTGTTTTGCTAATTAGGAGCATTGCTGAGCTGCTTTGAAGAGGAGGGAAGCATTATTCCAGGAGAGGATGTTTAACCCCTCTGCTCCTGTGCTTTTTCTTGATGTAAATTTCCCACCCAACCCGCATCTACCCTTACCCTGAGCAGGCGGGTGGGGCAGGAACATCATCTACACTTTCAATTTTGGGCCAGGACTATTTAGACTGGAGAAAGGCCGCAGGAGGAAACAGTTAAACTCCTCCTTTCCCACCACCTCTTTCCCAGAACCCCAGGGAAACCCTAATCTCTCCGCTCTCCCATATCTAGTTTCACCCTCAGCTTTAAGACAACAGATGGGAGAAAATAGGGGATTGGGGGTTCACATGCATGGAATACAGACTTGCTGAAAATATAACACAATTTCTAGTAGCAAGGCAGCCAGTGCACATATGGAACAGAAGAATCCCGCCTACCTGTATCTAACAGGCGTTGCCTCAAATAATCAGAGCAAAAACAGCAGATGATAGCAACAGTAAGTCCAAGAGGAAGAAATTGGTATGGTAGCATTAGTGCTCCAGTTTTTTGCTCAGAGCTTTCAGAATGCCATTCTCTAGGCCCTAGGTTTTCACACAACTATCTTTCTGAGTCATGGAGTCAGGAAGTGTGGAGAAAGCCAACCTAAGCCCCCTGCCTGACACACACACACTCACCAAGGAGGGGAGAAGGAGACCGGGGGGGGGGGGGGAGACAGCCAGTCTCCACAGATGCCAAAGTGGACAAACAACATCTGCATAGAATCACCCCAGGGGGGAAGGCAGGAAGCATCACCAGGTTTGTCAATGCTCTCGCATATCAGCCCCATCTACATAAGACTTGAATACCTCTCCAGAGCAGACAGGTTTGTCAATGCTCTCGCATATCAGCCCCATCTACATAAGACTTGAATACCTCTCCAGAGCAGACACTTCGGCACCCCTAGGAAATGGCCACTCAACACCATAGGATGGGACCATTAAGCAAGTGGCTTCAAAGGGACCCCATCCCACGGGGGGAGGGCGTCACCCCACCTGACCCAAAAGGCCGCCCCTCAGGGAGGGTGTCAACCCACCTGATCACGGAGGGAAGGGCTACCTGAAACACCAAGGTATAAAACACCCTGCGCAAGGGAACTGGTTGTTGTTCAGCAATCTTGCCCATGCCTGGGGTAAGGGAACGAAGGATCGGCAACCCCGGGTAGCAGCACCCGGCGCGCTCCAGCTAGCTGAAATCACTGGCCGCTTGGGTTGACCGGACCCCCGGGAAACCAAGCTGAAATCACTGGCCGCTTGGGTTGACCGGACCCCCGGGAAACCAAGCTGAAATCACTGGCCGCTTGGGTTGACCGGACCCCCGGGAAACCAAGCTGAAATCACTCACAAGGCACAAGCCGCTTGGGTAGACTGGGCCCCCGCCGGGAACCCAGTTAGCTGCTTGGGTAGACCGGGCCTCCGCTGGGAACCCAGCTAGCCGCGTGCGGTTGACCGGGCCTCTGCCGGGGCCCGAGCTGAACTAACTAGCTGAGAGCCCTGAACTCACGGTGTCCTTGAGACTTCTTGCTTGTTACTTTGTACCGTACTGATAAGCTGTATTGCTGGCGTGGGTCTGGGTTTGGAAAGGTAATTTTGTAAATAAACCTGTTTTCTAAGATACTTTTGTGGCTATAAGTTATCCCTTCGTTCTGGGCTAAGGGTGAGGCGCTGGGGACCTCGGAGAAGGCCCGCCGCAGGACTCGCTACCCCCTTAGCATTGAACCCGCGCAGAAGACCAGGTTGTCGGTCTTCCACTGGAAGCATCTTTTTTTTAAAAAAAAGCTCAGCAAAATGTGAAAGTTATTTGTCATCAGACTGCAGAGAAGCAATTGTATGTCAACTTTGATTCCAGGAATCTAAGAGCTGATGTACTCCAAGCACTCTTGAATGAAACTGATTATCTAGATCCTCTTCAATCTGGCTTCAGGCCTGGGTTTGGGATGGTAACTGTCTTGGTCGACCTGTGGGATTACCTTTGTGGAGAGAGGGACAGGGGAGTGTGCGACCCTGTTGACTCTCTTGGACTCTCAGTGGCTTTTGATACCATTGATCATGCTATCCTTCTGGACAGGCTATTGGCTGTGCTATAGCTGTTCCACTTCTACTTGGATGGCCAGTTCCAGAAGGTGGTTCTGGGGCATTATTGTTCTGTCCCGTGGCAGTTATGCCATGGGGTGCCAGAGGGCTCTTAAAAAAAAAAAAAAAAAAAATCCCCCACGCTGTTCAACATCTACATGAAACTGCTGGGGGAGGTTATCTGGAGATATGGACTGAGGTGTCAGAAATATTGTCGCAGCTGGAGATTTGTAATCCAATCTGTGTGCTAACAGTTGCCTGGTATTCCACACACAGATCTTAGCAGAGCAAACCCTCCATATGCGTGCTGCGTGCAGATCCAGCCTGCCCTGCCCTTGTTATGACATTAGCTTCCAGCTTCCCCAGTTGCGGATAAATCCATGGAATCAGGAAAAACTCTGGAACACCACAGGTCTAATTCTACCTGTTTATTTACTTATTCAAAGCAAGTTCTACAGAGTATACATTTCCTAGTTACAGTCCATGTGCAGAGTATAAATTCATAGCAAGCATTAGTTCCAGTGGAGAGAAGTTGAGCTTCACCCCACCTCAGCAAAGGCATTACATTGCTGCAGGAACAAAGGAAAAAGACCAAGAGAAGAAGAACAAAACCTTCTCTTTAAAATGGCTTCTGCCTGAATAGGTCAGTACGTCATCGAACAACAAACACGTGACCGGTTCGTTTCATTCCCACAGATCTGATTCCCATGCATCCAAGAATAGACCCTGTGTGTAGACACAACAGACCTGTTCACAGAGCCAAGCTGTTCCTTAGACATGTGTAAACAATGTACTGCAGCTTGAAGTGATAAATATCACAACAGATGACACCCAGTTCTATGTCTCCCTTTCATCAAATCCAGGTGAGGCAGTGGGTGTTCTGGGCCCACTGGGCAGTGGGCCCAGTGCCTGGGCATGGTAATGGACTGGATACGGGACAATAAACTGTGACTCAATCCAGGTAAAATGGAGGTCCTGTTAGTGGGTGGTTCTTCTGCCTGGATGAGTGATATTCAGCCTGTTCCAGCGGGGGTTGCACTCCCCCTAAAGGCATGGGTGTCCACAGGAAGGGGCAAAGGGGTGCAGTTGAACCCCTACCTGAATGAGCCATAATCTCCAGAACCCCTTTAGAACCCAAGAAACTAGGGGGAAAGTGCAGCCACTATTCTGTCTATTCATGTTGTGAGAAACTAGCTTGCTCCTGCCTTTCAGTGTTTTAAGCCAATGAATGAAGTCACAGCAATGGTTAACACACCCATCATCTGGGTGTGTTAACCCTTCTGGCTGTGCTAAGCCTTTTTGAGGTCTTCTCTGTTAGGAAGTAATTGCAGCCTCATAAAAACAATTTAGAAAACCAGTTTAACATAGCTGAGTTTGGGCAGTAGTGTGTCTACCAAAAACAAAAGGTAGCAGCAAAAACAAAAGGTAGCAGCAGACAGGAATACCTGGTCTTTCTAACTCAGGTCTTGTTAATAATTTTTTCTGAGTTCATAAAATTACCCTGACAATGTGAACAGATAGAGTTTATCAGTATTATACCCATATTGCAGGAGGCAGGACTGTGGTGAAAAAGTGTGGGTTACAAAAGTCCTGAAAAGTAGCCCAGTGATATTCCCATTTTGTGGGGCAGTGGTGGTGGTTGGAGTAGTCAGTAGTGTGGTCCAGTGTTGTTATCCAAGCTCCTGGTGTGTTGGTATTTTAGGGAAATGCAGATGGGGCTGTGAATTTGATTGTAGTAGCAGTGCAATTTCTTAAGGGCTAAAGCGGGTTGTTGTGATGTACAGTATATAGCTTTAAGAGAACCTGCCATTTTTAGCTCCTGCAGGAGGCCCTGGGGAACCTCTCCCCATCTTTCTCTTAGTGCAGGCCTTGGAGCTCAGACAATGTGCCATGCAGCTCCTCAGAAGTTAGTGTTTTCTCATGCAGTATTGTAGAAATAACAAACTCTGTTGTGAAAGTACCTGAATCTATTGTGTGTTGACTACAGATCAGACCCTCGGAATGGACTACAAGCTGAGCAGGTCACCCCCACCCCCCAATATTAACCATGTCCTTCACCCTTGGTCCTTGGCCCAAGAGCTATGACAGGGCTGAAAGGAGTCAGGGAAAGAATTGAGGGTTTCAGCTGCGGGTGGACACCAAGTCTACCCATTGAGAAACAATAGAAGGGTAGTTCTAGTATACAAATTTCTCAGAGGCCAGGTCTACCTATCTTGGCAGACATGGTATACTGCTGTCACCAGATCTACCAGAAATGGTGGACCTGTTCTGATACTATCAGGGCTTTTAAAAAATAAATTGTGCAAATATACACAAAATGTGCAGTTCCAGGAAAAATATGCAATAAAAGAACATTGCTGTAGTTCAAAATTCAAGCCATGCAAAAGTTGTATTGTTAGCTTGGTGTAAAAAGTGGCTTATAATGATGTGAAAAGTAATGTGAATAGGCTCCTGTAGAACCCTAAACCCTGATCAAGCATATCCACTTCTCCTCCCACTGCTAAAGACACTCCCCACAGACTCAACTGCTACTCTCTAGAGCTGCCTTCCCCAACCTCCAGATGTTTTGGACTTCAACTCCCAATCAGCATGGTCAATGGTCAGGAATGCTGGGAGTTGGTAGAAGGCACTCCGTGCCACTGAGGTCACCTGCACCTCAAGCAACAAAGATGGCTATTATGTTACTTCTTTTCCTGCTTTTGTTGTAAAATGGGAAGTGGAACTTGTGGCCATTGAAATTACCTATCAGGACATCTGTGAACTCTGGAGGTAAATCTGGGATTTATGGATCTCACTACACTGCTAAGATCGGGAAATCTGATCTCAATGAACTTAGTTCATTGTATGAGTTGAGTGTTCAAGAGTCTTATCCATCCTACTAACACAAGCATGTGCATCTCTACTCAGAAAGAAGTCTTATTAAGTTCAATGGGGCTTACTGCTAGGTAAGTGTGCATAGGATTGCATCCTTAGGCTGAAACGCTATACACTTACATAGGAATAAGCCCCACTTTTGAGTAGACATTGCTTTTGAGTAGACATATATAGGACAGTGTTTACTTGTAAGTAAGCAGAAGTAATTTAATACAACTCCTGTTTCTTTAAAGTGTTGTTGTTCCACAATTCTAAACATCCACAATAAAGCACATGGACATCTCAATATTCTATTGTTATACAAATCTACAAATCTCAGGAATACCTTTGAATGGTTATAGACATAAGGAACATTTAAAACAGCCTGTGATAGAGCTGACTCCTTTCATTTTTACAGTGTCACAGCCTTCCTTAATTAGCACTTTATACTAGAGTGCCGCATTGGATTGTACCAAAATGAAGAGGGCAGCTCTTCTGGGCCATTCACAGGCTCAGAGGCACTTTGTCTCATGCAAAGAAATTCCATATCTGCCAGGAAAAACATTGCTCTTCCCAACTATTTTCCTTAATAGATTTTCAGCCCAATCCTATGAATATTTTACTAAGTACCACTGAGTGAGGAACTAGACTATGAACATGGGACTACCACTAAAAATGGCAACCCTGTGTTGTTTTCCCTCCTCTCTCCATAATATGCAATTCTAAAAACACTTGCCTTGCTCAGTATGTTACTGTGGTAGTACACACATGTAATTGCAAGCTTGCAGCCTTAGGAATACTTGCACCAGCTTCCTTTGTCACAATTCATGGGCCTGCTCACATGAATGTTGGGCACTGTTTTCTGTCCTTCCTTGAAGGAGCTCAGGGCTGCCTACAGGAGGTTTTCTCTTTTTATCCGTACAACAATCCTATGAGGTAGTTTAGGCTGGAAGAGAGCAGCTCACCAGCGATGTGGATTTTCTGGGGGGAAAAACTTTCATTGGAAAATGTTCCAGTGCTCGAAATCAGGGGTACACAACCTACAACCTGGTGGGTTCATGTGGCCTCCCAAGGTCTTAAGTGCAGCCCCCCACTGTTGCTGAAGTCTTCCCCCATGGAGAAGGCTCTCTACTCCTCACCCAGATCACTCTTTCCAGCGAGGAGTGAACTGTATCAGGATTG
Organism: Shinisaurus crocodilurus; assembly: GCA_021292165.1. NCBI lineage: Eukaryota > Metazoa > Chordata > Lepidosauria > Squamata > Shinisauridae > Shinisaurus > Shinisaurus crocodilurus. The sequence goes on along the minus strand of CM037878.1, from coordinate 257,913,902 downwards.
CTTGAGTGTGTGGCTCTGATCCAGTATCACGTGCGGCCCTCGGGGCCAAAATGGTTGTGCACCCCTGCCCTGAATGGATTGGGAACGGACATGTTTATTTTACTGACATTTAGCAAACAAAAGTGAAAAATGTACACTCTGTTGATTTTGTGTACTGTCTAAAAGTTTTTCCAATAGCCAAAAGTAGTTGATTAGGAAGAAAACTCAAAGTACAGTTAATGCAGTTTATATGGTATAATCAAACAAATTCAAAACTTTACTCAGAAAGGTTTTTTATTGGAATACTTGTGAATATTCCAAAATGTGACAAAAAAAATGACAGTTCTTTACATCGTTTAAATTTTAAGAAAAAAAATGAAAGGGTGTAAAAACTGTTAACACACTAATTTTAGCATGGCTCATTGGCCCCTGCCTCACCCTCTTTAAAAATAGCGTGACAAGCTGCACATATGCATTGAAACCGTTTGGTCTCTCATGGGACATCTTGGGCCTGGAAACATGTGCGCATTGGCCCTGCAGGAAGTGGGGAGGGAACAGCATCCCTGCTGTTATTTCTGATCTGAGATTGGAGATAACAATGGGGATTCATTCAGGAGGTGGGGCTTGGGGGTTCCCCGCCCATGCTATGGTCCAAACAAAAAATCTCCTGCCCCAAAACATTCGGGGCTAGGGAAAGGGGACTGTCTGCCCGCAAAAGAATCCAGAGATGTGGAAGCAGTTGCTATTCTGTTCGCAGCAGTGGTTTGTTGCTGCTCGGTCATCCATGTCTGGGAGCACCCCCTGGAAGTGAAGGATTAACCAGGAAGTGATCCCACAACAAACTGCAGATTTCCCCAGGTACTTTTAAGTACACTGATGAGTATATCATGCAACAGATCCACACAGTCAACCAGACTTGCTTAGTGTGGTTAGGATGAGGGGCCTTACTTTAATATATTCTGTATTAAAATAATACTTTCCATGTTACTATAATTCCTATTGGGGAAAGGAATAATAAGTGAATAGAAAACCCTAGAACAAGACATCAGTGCTTCAGTTTTGGAAGATGCTTCACTCCTGCAGTCTTTTTAATTGGTCCTTTCTTTGGGTCCAATATTCTCTGATTTCTTGGAATATTACCCCTTCCTCTGAAACATAAAGAAGAGTGAAGAGAGTTCAGAAAACACAATTTCACTTGCCTGTGGTGCTACAGAAACTAAGATTGCTTGGTAATCATAATGCTACTAGAAACTAGGCCTGCAGAAAAATGCTGTCATCCCAATTGCAGGTGGACAATTGGGATGAGGGCATCTCACTCAATTTTGGGGTGTGTGTGGCTCCAATGTCAGTGGGGCGGTTTAGCTACTCTGGGATTTGGATGGTTTTGGTGGGTGGGGATGCTTACTGGTACAGCAGTGGCAACCTCTTTTTTTAAAAAAAAACTTTAAAACTGCTGTCTCCTGCGGCAGTGCAAACACCTTATTCGCCTCACCATCTTTTACTGTTTAAACCACAGGTGGCAATAGTCAGAGAACTGGCTGGGGCATGCTAGGAGTTGTAGGCCAAAAACATCTGGGGACCCAAGGTTGGAGAACACTGAGTCAGAGCAGAGCTCCAGCCACCATATTTTCCCCACAGCATATATCCATCCTGAAATAAGGTTGATAGTGCAATATCAGCACTCCAGGAAGGAAGCATTTCGAGGGAAAAACATGGTACCCGGAGCTTTGTTCTAGCTGTAGTTTAAAGAAAATGGGGGCGGGTGGGTGGGGGAGCAAGAGGGAGAGAAAGATTCCACTGCTGTCACTGGTGTTTCAAAGAAGAGGAAAAAGAGAGGAAGTTGCCAATGTTGCACCAGTAAGCATTTCTTCCCTTCTCCCTAAAAGCAGCCAAGCCTTCCTTCCTTCTCCAAAATTGGGTTCCCCCAAAACTGAGCATCTCTGTGATTTTGCGTGGCTTACCAACAGCCCTACTACGCACTGCCACATTTAATTATTATATAAAATGATTGCCCAGGGTATGTGGAGTAAGCAGAATGTACATCTTTGGGGGGGGGGGGGAATAAGGTTAATAAATATAAGAGGGGATAAAGACTAACAAAACATTTTATTTTAACAATCATTATTCCCAATTCATTGCATAGCATTTGAATGATTACAATTTATAGCAGAGGTGCAGAACCAGAATGCTCACCGCCTTGAGAGGATTCTACCATTAAAGGCAGCTTACTGTATATATAATTTTAAATAAATAAATAAATAAATATAAAAGTAAAAATGTGCTGGGGAAGCCATAGTGGTCCCCATCAGGCTCTCCACCTGCTGGATGACATCAGTGGGTGTGGCTACGCTCACTAACATCATTGCCCTGCCCCTGACCATTTCCCCTTTCTCCATGCTGAGAGCCTCTCTCAGCATGGAGAAAGGCATCCTTCCCAGGGCAACCCGTATCCCCACTGTTAACAGCAGGGATTCCTCTAGGGTTGCAGGGGGCCTTCTCTGAATCACTTCTCTGAAGAGATGGAAATTGTTTCCTATGCCTCTAATTAAGAATTCTCTGGAGGAAGTATTCTCCAGAATCAGTCTTCAATTCTGTGCCCTTACATATAAAATTAAGGTAGCTGGCTAGCCATATTCTGTTCTCTTCCCAGGGAGCATGCTGCCGTCACAAAACCTAAATGGGTCCATCAGCAGATTGCATTATGTCCCACTGAGAAACATTCCTCTGGATTTTACACTCAGAGTTTGCTTTTAGGGAAAAGCAGCAACCTGACAGATTTGGGTCAGATATTGGAGGGAGGGAGAAGACAGAGAGTTAATGATGATCTTACATTTAATTCTGCCAATCTTCCCTGCCACACTCAGCATGACATGAGAGACCCACACTCCTCCATGCATCACACAGAACCTGGGAGGGATCTCTCACCTCATGCCAGGAGCAAGAGAAGAACTCCACCCAAAGTCCTCTGTTATGCACAGAGAAGTCACTGGGTTCACACAACATGATAAGCCATGGTGGCTTATAAGCCATGTTTGTTTCAGAGTGGCTTGTCATGTTGTCTGAACCCGGCCAGAGTGGTTTGTGTGTGGTTAACAAACCATGCTGCTGGGTTCAGACAACACGACAAGCCACTTTGAAACAAACATGACTTATAAGCCACCATGGCTTATCGTGTTGTGTGAATCCAGTCTCTCAGCCTAGTGTACCTCACAGGCTTTCATGTGGATAAGATGGGAGATCATGTATATTGCCCTGACGTCCTTGGAGGAAGGGGCAAGATACAAATGTAATAATAAATTAAATTCAGGGTGTGGCAGGGTCTCATATCCATTTTCATGCCAAGCTTTGGAGAAAGCCAAAAGTAGCAAGAGAGTCTCTGCTTCTGCCTTTCTCCAAAGTTTAGTACAATGGGAAAGACTGAACCAGAGCTTCACATTGGGCTTTCCTAACAACCACCCTGTGAAGTACATTAAGCTGAAAGATACTGTCTGGGTTGTGTATGTATGTTGCCTGGATCTTCTTTTTTTTTTTTTGGTTTATGGTATGGGTATGTTTGTGATCCCCGGAGCATTAATTCTGGCACTGCTACCACCTTTAGAGCACTAATCCTACCCACAATTGTAAAATGTACCTCAGACCATCTTTTGATATCCTTTTTTATTTGTCTGATCACTGGAGTTAAAGAGAATAAAGGTGGATCCCCCCTATCTGGGGGTTCTAATTTGTGCTAATGATTGCAAATACAAAACCAAGAGGTAGTATTTACCTCCAGTGAACTGTGTGGGAGACAGACAGCCAAAACGCCTCTTTAAAAGCGAATCATGCCAGAAATCTCCCTCCTACAGCCAGGGAGCTTGTTCTGATTGGCCTGAAAAGATGCTTGTGAGCACGATACGTGGGCAGCAAGCTCTGTATGTAGATTATGGAACTTTCCCTAATGCTTATTATATTGGTTTATTGTTCTCAATAGCAGATATGGAAGTTTGCCCAAAGTATGTTATCACCTCTTAAAACTCTTCTATGATGCCAATCCAGACAATTGTTTCCCCGCAATCTGAGGAGGTTTTCAGTCCCTGTGTTGCAGTGATTGACATCAAAATCGGTCTTATGAACTGCTTCACTGTATATGCCTGGTGCCCCACCCACAATGCACCTGGCAAGTCTCTAGAAAGAGCGGCCACATAGATCATTCTGATTCTGTGAATTGGTCCATGAAAGCAAAGGGTTGGAAATTTAATACAATTCTGATAGCTACTATTAAATTGACACAGACCACTTCAGAGAAATAGAAACTGAGTGCAGGAAAAAAAAGATAATTATTAATTCATTCATTCATAGCAAAGCCGAAAACATTATTTGATAAACTTGCGTGATTAATACGAGTTGAAATATGGGTCAGAATTCAAAGACCCATGCAATGAGTCCAGATAGTTTAAGGGAGCTTTTGGCTTATGTTTTCCAAACAGCAGGGCCCAACACTGTATGGTCACTCCCTTTAGAACCAGGGGGATTTTAAAAAGCAATGTGTGGTTTCGAAAGTCCAAAATCAACCCTAGGCATGGCTTTACTAGTGCTTGGGATACTGGCCATGGGTTTTGCTTAGAGCTCTTCACGGCACAAAGGTGTATTGTTGGCATTGGTGTAAAATATAGGCTCAGATAATGTGTTTAAGATGACCGTCTAAGCAAACAATGAATTGCTCTTCTGAATTATTAAGACATGAAAAATTGATTTTCACCTAATAGTCACAAAATGTCAGCTGTAGTGAGCTATACCTATTTTTGTTTTAATATAATAAACTGATTTGTTAATTAAAAAGACAAAGCAATTGACTAACAAGCCCTTAATCTGCAGACAGTCAAACCATGGAGATAATTTAAAAATGAGATTGCTGGATTTGGTTTTCATAATGGGATGCCTTATTCTAGTTCTATGGCTGATTGTTAATGCAATAATTATTTGCTCTAAATTCTAACCTGGCACACAAGCACTATAGTGCAGAACACTTTTATATTCTCAGTCCCCTCAAGTAGGTTGGCTCTCTGTTCATTGTGATCATTTAATCACATGGAAAGCTTTTTGCGGTACCTGTAGATCACGTAGAAATTGTTTCTCAGATGGCAGGGGGCAGGCGGAGGTTTAGATAAGGAAGATCAAGGTATAAAGTAGACATATGGGTTAGAATTCAGCCATGCAACAAAACCTGCAAGCCCAAAGGAATGTATGATTTATATTTAAATTTTGTAAACGTTGTGTTCCTGTTTGAAAATGTGTACATGTAAATTAATGAGCTATTTTAAAGTCAATGAAAGCTGCGTGGAATAATGTAATATTTTGTCAGCAGAATCTACAAAAATAAAAGAGGTATTCTGTCTTTCAGTGCCATAGCACCAAAAGTGTGAGACTTAAGACACCTGAAATTTGGCACACATACTAAGGAGACCATACGTGTGTGCACCTCAGGATTATTTTGTTTTTAAAATACATTAATTAATTTTAATTTAATTAAATGCATCCACCTGTTTGAAGCCTGCAGTACCATTGTTAGTCACTAGGTGGCAGACTTCCCTAATCAGCTCATAGTTTTATTTCATTCATGTATTTGATTTGTATCCCACCTTTCTACCAAAAATGGCACTCAAGGCACCTTGGCAGCTGGTAGTTTTAAGCCAGGAGGGAGTAGGCCAAGGGACAGAGTTATATGCCAACCCCCTCCCCACTGCTGTGGGGCAGCCCCTACCAGGGATTGGAATGGGCAGCCCCCTCCCTCAAGGGGTTTATAGGGGTGCACCATGCCAGGGGCCATGTCTAGGGGTGCCAGTGGCTTCACTCACATGGGGCGGGCACAATGTCTTCAACCCTGACAGTTGCATAGGTTTGCTTAAAGGCTTTGCTGTATCAAACTAAGGGCTATTCCAACCTGTGTGAACCCAGATCTATTAACTAGTAAGTAATGCTTATCATGGATGTGAAGAGACTGGGCATGAGGCAGTTCAAAGCTGGTTACATTATGTGAGCTGACCAAAGTCTCTAATTGGGGTGCCAATAAGAGAGGGAAAGATGTACACCATCAGCCCACATGGCCTCTGGACTTTAAGTAACAAAGCTTACAGTGTTGGGAAATGTGCAGTGTAATGAACTGATTAGTGTTTTCCAATCAAGGCCTTGGTTCAATTCCTTGTTCAGCCATTGGGTGGCCTTGGACCAATATCTCTGTCAACCTAACCTACTTTATACAATGTTATGGTAATAAAATGGTAAATCTCAACATAGGATGCCCTGAGGCCTGAGCTCCTTGAAAGGAAGGGCTAGGTGGGGGGAAAAAGGATACATACTAAATGTTGTTTACCTCAGAAGCTGGTTTTCCCTCTTTATTTCCACAGCATCCATTTTCTGCTTCTCTAATGGTTTCAGTGATCCTGATATCTGCAAAAGTAAATATGTGTTAATTCCTAACTCTACAATAGCTTTCAGCAACAACTCTCATCAATCCCAATCAACATGGCAAATGGTCAGGGCTAATGGGATTTGTAGTCCAAAACATCTGGAGGACCAGATTGGGGAAGCCTGCTCTATATGCATGCTGGGATACATGCATGTACAGCCATACTACAGAGAGCTTCAGCTACTAGGTGATATAGAAATGTAATAAATACATAAATAAATAAAATATTTGGCAGAGATCTTTAACAAAAAACTGCTGTGAGTTTTGTTTTGTTGCCAGATTTTATGTTGCTTTTGATTTTATAGTTGTATGTTTTATTTTGTATTTAAATGGGTTTTATGTTTATTGTAAACCACCCAGAGAACTTTATGTTATGGGGCAGCATACAAATGTTGTGAATAGACGGATATAACTGCATGTACATATCTGCTGTGCTTAAGTTCCATGGCAACTAGCTCACCTTAAATGGTTGCTGTAAAGAATAGTGAAGATTGATTAAAACAAAATGCCAAATCATGATTTGACACAAGCGGAATGAGCCTTCATGGAGAAACAGAAACCTCATCCTCACAGAAATAATGGTTTTCAAACCTGGTTTGCAGGGCAAGCACAAGCAATAGTTTGCCAGTTCAAACAAAATAGCAAACTATTCTTTGCTTCACACCAGGAAAGAAGGGAGGGAAATGCCCTCCCTCGAATAATAAAATCTACAAACTCTTTGTGAAGGAAAAAACAATAAAAACAGGAATAAATAGGAATCTATTTATATCACAACAGCCACAGCAATTAATCTCAAGAGCCTCACATTGCTCCTCCCACTTAAAATGCTGAAACATTTAAATGTTGAACTCTCACTGATTTTTAAGGGACATAGAAGTACCAAACTCTTCCTGGATTGCACCAGTTGTAATTACTTGTTTATTTAGTTGATCAATTTATGGACTGCTTGACTATATCTAAAGCTGATTAACAGTGCAGTCTTAAGGGGCTGACACTCTGTAGAGGGAGGGCTCAGATCTAGGAGCCCTCCGTCTATCCTAAGCCCTGGCAAGCAAGGCAGAAGGAAGAATGGAAGCATTTTTGCCTCCTGTTCCTGCTTTTTAACAGTTTTAGCTAAACGGGCCTCTAGGAACATAGGAAGCTGCCTTATCCTGAGTCAGACCATTGGTCCATCTAGTCTTGTTGACACTGACTGGCAGTGGCTCACCAGGGTTTCATGCAGGATTCCTTCCTAGCCCTACCTGGAGATGCCAGGGGATGAACCTGGGACCTTCTGCTTGCAAAGCATGTGCTCTTACCACTGAGATATGGTCCCTTCTTGGCCTGTCTAGCTGACCTACCTTTCAGTGGGCAGAGAGGTGTATGATGGAGAAGGTCTTGGATTTATTTATTTATTCATTCATTCATTCTATTTTTTAATCGCCCATCTGGCCAGTCATCTGGCCACTCTGAGCAATGTACAGTCTAATTAAATACAAAAACAAAACAGAGCGTCAGTTAGCCCTGGGGGGGGGGCAGTCCAACCGGAGCAGGCCCTGATGTTCCCTGCTCCTGCCGCCTTCACTCCTTCCTCTTCCCCACAGGGCCCTTGATGTCAGTTAGTCCTGGGGGGGGGGGGGTAGTCCAACTGGAGCAGGCCCTGATGTTCCCTCTGCCTGCTCCTGCCGCTTTCACTCCTTACTGTGGACCCATGGCCTCTCCTTCCCCTTCCCACCACCTTTTCTCCCTCCCAACTCTCTTCTGAGGTTGCTCTTGCAACCTCGGAAGTAGAAGCTGCCACAGAGCTTTCCGCAGCGGTTGCAAGGGGTGGGAGATCTGTGCTCTGATTTCCCTCCTGCGGTTGTAGCTGTGTCTACGAGTGGGGGAAATCCGCACCATCCTTTGGTCCCTGGGATGCCCTCCCAGGGATGATAGAATTGCTCTGTAAGTGTCTTTTTGAATAGAGGATTAAGAGAATTTAAATAAAAAGGTGCTCACGAGCGGACACATACTTCCTATTTCTCCTCTCCAGTCTCCTTAACACTGTGTATGTGTTGCAAAATATAAATGCATCAGTATCAGCTGGCCTAGCAAGGGGAAATATTCTCCAGCAACTGCACCTCATTCCATAAAACAGAGATAATTATATAGAATGAACCATTTGCCTGCTAGTTAAATACATGGGGATACTGCTAATTACAACCTTCCTCCCTCTCTGCACTGGTACACAATGAACTGAATGACAGTTGTTTGTTTGTAATCCAGATAAAGTATTATGCCAAGCAAGCTACTACCATTTATACTATTTAAGGAACAGCTTCTTTCCCACTATATAAGGAGCTAGAGAGAGTATCTTTCTCAAAATATATATGATACCTTATAAACTATATATACTTGGGAAGATAGGCGAACAAATGTCAGTGTACTGGAAGAAGCAAAGACTACTAGCATTGAAAAAATTATCCTTCAACGCCAACTTCAGTGGACCGGTCATGTTGTTCGAATGCCTGACTGCCATCTCCCAAAGCAGTTACTTATTCCCAACTCAAGGATGGAAAGCGGAATATCGGTGGTCAATATAAGAGGTTTAAAGATGTTCTTAAGGCTAATCTAAAAAAATGCAATATAAACATCAAAAACTGGGAAGCTCTGGCCCATGAACGATCTAACTGGAGGTTGGCCTTTCACAAAGGTTCTATGGACTTTGAAGAAGCTCGAGTGCAAGGTGAAAGGGAGAAACGTGCTAAGCGAAAAGCACGTCAAATGAATCCTTTACAAGACCATCTTCCATCTGGTAACCTGTGTCCTCACTGTGGGAAGCTGTGTGGATCTAGAATTGGCCTCCACAGTCACTTACGGACCCATCGCTAGAGTCTACACAATCTTCTTTAGAATTTTCCTCCTTTTAAAATCTCCTTTTTGTAAATTTTCTTTTTTTTTTAATCCTGGAAGACAATCTTACTCGGTCACGAGTGATCGCCTGACTAGATTATTCATTGCCTCTTATCATGTTGCTTTCTTGATGTTTTATTTTTTGTAGCTATTTTGTCATCTTGTTAGGATGTTACTTATGTTTTTATATGGATTTGTTTTGTAAGCTGACTTGAGGAATATTAGGGCAGCATATCAGACATTTAAAAAAAACAGGTTAACATATTCAATAACATTTATAGAAAGGATACAGGCAGGTCTCCAGGTACTTTCAGAGTTACTACATTTTACAACAGGGATGGGCAAGGGCAACTTGTAGCCTACAACTCCCATGATTCCTTACCATTAGCTATGCTGCCAAGGGCTGATGGGAGTTGTATGTCAAAACATCTGGAGAGTGAGAAGTTGCCTGCCCCTGTTTTACAGACAGGGGAATGCCTTGGAAAAAGAGATCCATCATTCTCCTCCCTTCCAAGCAGTCAGTCTCGAGAGCATTTTGTGAAAAATGGGTGACTTTTACATTTCAAAGTTTAATTTAAACTCAAGTAATGGAACCATCCAAAAGGGCAACAAAAGCCATTGGTTACTAGGGATGCTGAAAGGTTTTGCTTGCTCTGCATTTTTAACCAAACTGACCTGATGTGCACCTCCTAGGTTAATGTGTGGATCAGACCACAGTTACCCTTCAGATTTCACACTTCTCTGAATTTTGTGATGCAATCCTTGGCTCAAAAAAATACCAAAATGCATATAAAATGCATATTTTAGGATAAAATACATTCAGAAAAGCATAGTTTGAAGGAAACCACGTTTAAAAATGCGAAGTCATCATGTCTGCATCATGGTCAGAGTCTTAAGATATAATGGGGGGGGGGGGAGAATTTGTAGATATTCAAATTGGGATCTACCAAGTGATATTGCAGGTAGTTCCAGGTTTCACCCTAGGACCTCAAACAATGGTTGATCCCTCACTTTTTAAAAATATAAAATCTAGCTGTTACTCAGAACGGTCTGCCATCCTGGGCAAATCTTAAATATGAATTTTCGTGCCAATTAAAACAATTTTTTTTTAGATTAATGCCAAAATGACATTTATTTATTATTTTATTTAAAATATTTCTTGGCTGCCTTCCAGGGCAGGAGCCCTCCCAAGGCAGTGTACAACAATAAAACAAATAATAAAAACAGTAAAAACACACAACCCCCCCAGCAACAGCAGAAAACATTATAAAAAACATCAAACACCAGCATACAACCCAGTCCAATAATGGAATGAACTTATAAATGAATACAGGCAAAACTGACATGGACTTGAAATAGACTGATTCATCTATCCCTACCAGCTCCTCAAAAGCAATGGTCTAGTCAAGCCTGGCAAAGATACATCACAAGATATGGAAAATGAAACTATATGAGTGAAAATCTTCCATGCTATGATGTTCTCAAAGAGATACAATACTTTGGCTTATTTTTAATAGAATTGGGGAAGAAGGAAGGATGTTATATATGGAGAACTAGTCTTATGAGCACTAAAACGTAATGCAATATAGAAAGGGGGAGGAAGAAGGAAACTGAGTAGTCAATTGGCTGTTTGAGCAGAGGCCTTGTAATGGTTGAATCTAATGAATCTAATTAGATTCAACCATTAAGTTGACAAGGGCAAAAAATGGCATGAGTGATTAACATCCCTTTCTAGCTTTCCAGCTGAGTCAGACTTAGCTTTGCAGAGTTTTCTGGCTTGGAGGTAAATCAGCTTAAAATAGAAAAGTCCAGTGGGAAAAGAGTAATGATCAGATTAGGATAAAATGTTTTCTCATCAGGCTACAGAGATTTTTGGACTTACTTGTGAAATCACTGCTAAGTATGCACGACGTTCATCATTAGCTTTATGGTAAGCCTAAATTCCAAACAACAGATCAGTGGTTACAAGAAGAACTGACAGAAGATTAGAGAACAAGCATAGCTCAGGATAGTTCACACACACACACACACACACACACACACACACTTATTGCATTATTTTCATCATTGTTGTAGGCAACAACATGTCAGATAAGACAACAAAGGATGCAGATATTTCAAAACTGCTTGATGTGGTGGTTATGACAGAATACAAACCTTTGCTTCTTGTTCCAATCTCAGCTCATAATCTTTCAGTTGGTTCTGGAGACTTTCCTTCTCCTCTCCCAGTTTTTTAAGAAACTGATTTAAAGAATCCTGCCGTTAGGTACATAAACAAAATAAAATCAACAGGTTTATACATAGTTTCTTTGATATACCACTAGACTAGAAAAGTGCCATTGCCACAAATCCAGGTGTGTGTTTGTGTGTTTTAAATGCTGAGCAAATGCAGTCACTCTTTTCCCTGCTGTTTACAAGTCTCCTGCTGACTTGCCCAAGGAGATGCAAAGATGACAAAACAGACCATATGTTACAATCAGTTCTGCACTGTAAAGTTTCCGTGTCTTAATGAGATGATTTTAGCTCAGTTTGTTTTTTGTCCTCCCCCAGTTGTGCAGCTTTCTATAAATCTAGTTTAGGTAAAGGTAATGGATAGAGAAGATCATGGTGCAGTTGCATAAGCCTACTTTGTTTACAATTTTCTTGCCTATAAGTAACAGGATTTTCATGGACATATGCAAAATTCTGCCTCAGTTCTCCCCCCCCCCAATTTCTCATGCAATGGCCCATTTCAGATGTAATGGGAAACTATGGTTCTCGCTACCAGAGCAAGCTACTGTGAGCACTGGACTCATACTCTGACTGACCCTCCTCTTTTATGCACCAGGAGGAAGAGATTGGAAACTTTCACTTCTGATTTTAAACAAACCATCGTCACCTGTGGCATCCCAACTTGGACATCTGTGGTTTGTTTAAACTATGGTTTGAGAACAAGCCAGGAATTGAAACACCAGTTTCATCTTGGCTTGTTCTCACATAGTTTAAATGGAACTTGGATGTGTTCAGACACCACAGGGAGCTGTGCTTTGTTTAAAATGGAAAGGAAAAGGTTCCGATTTCCTTGCAGGTGTGAAAGAGGGAAGAGGGGAGTGCACAAGCCTGCGTTTTGCCATGGCTCATTCACATAGTGGGAAACCATGGGTTTCTATTACATCTAAACAAAGTAAACAGCCCAGAAAGTAAACAGGAAGGATTGTGCTTGCTTGTTCAAGGCCACTGGTAGGCTGATGTTTGTCCAACAGTAGCACTGTAGTTTCTTTGGTAGAGGACAAGAAGGCTGACCGGTTATCTACCCACCCCTTCTTTCTCCAGGTATCAAGCCAGTAGAACATCCCAGAGGGACCTGCAATGGAGTCAGTGTCTCTCCTTTCACAAAGAACTTTAAACCACTGCTGTCAGGCCATTAACAGTTAGCAACCAAATGCAGCCCAATGGAAAAAATAAATAATATGCAATACCTCAACATTTATAAGTTGTATTAAACATTGAAAAACCATGTATCCTTAAAATTTGCCCTAAAACAGCCTTTCCCAACTGTGGGTCCCAGATGTTGTTGACTACAACTTACATAGTCTCCAACAGTTGGTCATGCTGGGTGAGGATGATGGAAGTTGTAATCCAACAACATCTGGGGCCCCACAGTTGGGAAAGGCTGCCCTGAAGAGTCAAGACTGAGGGATAACTGCCATTCCTGGCTGCAGCTACTTATCACAGACACAGATACGAAGCATGGCAAATAACACGCAGGGTAGAATGGGAAGTTTAATAGGATTACGTTCCTAATGTGCTAAGCTCCAACCCCAACATTTTAAAATGAAGGTGATATTGAAGTACCAGAAAGGTTTGGAGTATTAGGCAATATGGTTGGAAATGGATGGAAATGGAAATGGAATCAGCTTCCACAAAAGGTATCCTGGCAATGCAAACTTATAGTATGTGTGTCTACTCAGAAGTAATCCCCCCTGCGACGACACGGTCCCTTACACTTTAGGACCAGGCGCATAAACCCTTCTCAGGCTAAGCATCAACACTTAAAAACCTGAGCGGAGGGTCAAATGAAACCTTTCCCCTAATGAGGGGAAAGATTAATACTGGATATTAAGGATCTAGCTTAAATTTATGATACAAAGGTGTGTGTGTGTGTGTGTGTGTATGTGTGTAGATTTAATAGTAATGCAGGTTAATAACGCCAACCTGACACATAGGATTTGGGTAGCAAACAAAATAAAAATAAGTTTATTTTATTTCTCAAAATCTTAGTTCCAGAAAATAAACCTGCCTACAAATACTTTCACTCCTCATACAAGCACTAATTTCTCTCCAAACTCCTGACAAGACACAAATAATCCAACTAACGTAACTCCCAACTCTCCCCACACTCCAAACACTCTCCCATAACACACCCAACTCTTTACTTCTTAACTCTGACTCAGACACTCCTGATATACTCCTCCCCCCACCCTTTCCAAGACATCACAAACCACACCCACTCAGTTCAACATTCTATATCTATACTCACTAAATATACTAAAGCAGACATACACCAGGGAACTGAATTGTGGGGTTATGCCACCCCCCCCCCACTGATTTCACTGGGACTTACTCCCAAGTAAATGTGCATGGGACTGTAGCCTAAGGAGCCAGTGTGGCATAGTGGTTAGAGTGTTGGACTGGGACTCTGGAGATCCGGGTTCTAGTCCCTGCTTGGCCATGAAACTCACTTGGTGACTTTGGGCCAGTCACTGACTCTCAGCCTAACCTACCCCACAGGGTTGTTGTGAGGATAAAATGGAGAGGAGGATTATGTAAGCCGCCTTGGGTTTCTTGCAGGAAAAAAGGCGGGGTATAAATATAATAAATAAATAAATAAACTTACCATTGAACACAGTGGGACTTACTTCTGAGCAGACACATATAGGATTACACTATAAGTCTCTCACTGTGATGGGACTTCAGCAGGAAGCTCATGGCAGGAAATTTTTGCAAGTTCAAGACTGCTACTTTACGAGTTATATGATATAGGCATCGCAGACAAGTAGCACATAAAGGAAAGGGCTATTTGGATTTGTTCATAAAAAACATGTTCACACCAGTTCCACAAGAGCTTTCCTAGAAAGGATTGTTTTAAAATCAGAGACCCAGAGTTTACAGTGGAGTGGACAAAGGTGACATGTTATTAAAAAAAAGATGCTGGCATATTGTAATAAATCCCTTGCTGATTTAAAAAGTCAGAAGCTGACACTAGAGCTACAGTTTTCAAGACGCGTTCTCCCATGGCTGGGTAGCTAGCTCATAACCGTAATCTTCTAGACTGAGGAAGTAACACACAGCATGGAAATCTGAACAGTTATTTTTAATTCTTAAATAAAAATCAAGACAATACATGCATACTTCTATTACAGATTACTCTTATTTGAATAAAAAAAAGAACCGAGAGAGACCAGAAAATCAATGGAACTGAATGGCAGTGGATTTAGAGCAAACAAATGGGCGCACCTGTACACACACATTTAATGCATAGTGACCCATAAGGAATGCCTGCTCTCATATCGACCCGTCCATCTGCTTTGATCGCTTGCTGATGCTCTCCTCCAAGTGCCACCGCCATCAGAGGAGAAGTGGGTTGTCATGCTCCTGCCCATGGGCAAAGCGTTCTAGCAGTAAGTATGTGAGGAGAGGGGGGAGTGTGAGAGGAGTGTGGGATGTTGAGATGTCTGCTGATTGGCTGAGAGAGTGAGAAGGGGGGGTGGAGCCTGTGATATATAAACAGTGGGTGGTGCTGTTCAGAAGGGGAGTCTGAGGGGAGAGAGAAGGTCTGAAGAGAGTCTGGGGAGTCCAGAGGGGGGGAGTCCGGAGGGGGGGAGTCCGGAGGGAGGGAGTCCGGAGGGAGGGAGTCCGGAGGGAGGGAGGGAGTCCGGAGGGAGGGAGGGAGGGAGGGAGGAGAGTTTCAACATGTAGAATCTATTAACATTATCTATTTCCCTACCCTTAATTGTAATTAAATAAACTTGTTTCCTTTTTAAAACTTAAAAGGAGTGGTCTGAATAAATTACCCTGAAGGGGTTGGTGGCAGCTTGAAGCGCTGGCAGAGGTGGTGACAGGATGTGGTGGGAAGGGCGAGGTGGAGGGAGGTCTGACAGGTGGTGGCGTCATCGGGATTTGACCGTGGTAAAGCTTCGAGTTCGAATCACAGGGAGATGGTCTGACATGGGTAACAACCAGGGCTGGTGTTTTTGGCTCTGGTGCTCCACCTACAGAACTGCCTCCTCAGGAAAGCTAACCTGGCATCCACTTTATCTTGTAGGCACCAGGCAGGCAAATACTTTCTTTTCATCTCAAGCCTTTTAAGTGGCTTTTAGGAACTTCTCAGTAATTTTTGAGATTGTACTAGATTTTCTGAGCTTGACTGCTGCTATTCTAACTACTGTTTTTAGTTTTGCTACTGTTTTAATATTTATTATGCTTTATTTGATTTTTTTTCCAGTTTGTAAACTGTTTCGGAATTTATGATGAAGGGCGGTATATGAATCTTTTAAACAAAACAAAAGGAATTCATTGCCGTAGCATGTTGTGATCGTGGCTGGCATCGGTGTATTTTACAAAGTCACAAATAAGTCTATGTTTGACAATTAATTTTAATTTTAATGGTTCGGAAGCTACAGCTGGTACAGAACGCGGCGGCTCACCTGGTTAAAGGCAGCCGCCGGCGGGATCACATCACGCCAGTGCTCAAGTAGCTACACTGGCTACCAGTTGCTTGCAGAGCTGAATTCAAGGTGTTGGCTTTGACCTTTAAAACCCTATACGGCTCCGGTCCAGTCTATCTCAAGGAGCGTCTCCAGCAACACCAAGTGGGCCGCTCAACAAGATCTGCCACAGACGGCCTTCTCCTTGTCCCTTCAGCCAGAGCAGCTAGACTGGTCGGGACGAGGAAGAGGGCCTTCTCTGTGGCAGCCCCCGTACTATGGAACTCTCTCCCAAGTGACCTCCGCCATGCCCCCTCTCTGCTGAGCTTCCGCCGCTCATTAAAAACTTGGTTATTCAGGCGGGAATATGGGGTGGGCTAAGATTTTAAAATTTTATACTGTTTTAATGTATTTTAATGGAGAAAAATGTTTTAATGTATTTTGTTCTGTTTTATTTTCTGTACATCGCCCAGGGTGGCCGGTTTGCCGGCCAGATGGGCGATAGATAAATGCAAATAATAAATAAATAATGGCTATGGTTGGAAAAAGACCATTTTTGAGAGAGACAAATATGGGATTGAAAGAAGCTTCCCTTCCCTTTATATGTACATTTCTTCTCTACCTGCTCACCTTTGGTCAATCAAGTTTTGAAAACAAAAGCCTGCAAAATCTGTTTCACCAGATATATTTTTTAAAGTAGAAGTGTACATACCACATACAAGGCTCTCTCTTTCTAGCCATCTTCAAACAAACAAGCAAACAAATAATCACCTGTTTCTAGGCTAAAAATCCAACTATTCAGAGCAGACACCATGCTTCTGATTACCAAATGTTGGGGATAAAATATTGGGGGGCATCTATTCCCATCATATCCTGCCAGTGAGCTTTCCCAAGACAGCAATCAGGACTGACCACTGTCAGAAAAAGGCCAGGCTAGGTGGAGGCTTGGTCCAACACAGCATGGCAATTTGCGTGTGTGTGTTTTTAAACCATGGAAAACATCAATTCATATATTGTTTTATATTACTTAAGACCTAATTTTGCTACAAAACTGTGCTTCTCTTAGCTCTAGAAAAAGCATCATAAAGCATAACGAATTTGTAGGCCAGTGGGCCACACTTCAGTAATGGTCAAATGAATGAACAGGCCAGGAGGGTATTCCTTATGAACTCCTCTCTCACTGTGATTACAATAGGAATTACTGAGAAAGTCAAGTATATCTGATGCTGAAATAACTGTTTAATGCAAGATACAGCATAGTCCAATACTCAGTGCTGTGCCCAGGGCAGAAACAGAGTTCTTGGTGGTAAATGTTTTAGAATCAATTAATTATCCCTCAGTCTTGTTGACTAATACTGCCAATTTTTTTTAAAAAATATAGTAATTATTTATTAGCTTTTGTCTCATGTATGTGTGTTCACTTTTATACCTGAACAATGTGCTCAGTGTCAAAAAAATTAGATTCCTGTATTTGAGGTCGATTTTTAAAAGTGTTCCCCCCCTCCCCCAAACCAAGTGGGAGAAAGAAATCTTAGCAGTGCAGATAGAATGACAACATGTCAGGAGTAATAAGTCTCATCTGTCATATAACTCTCTGGGGTTTTGACAAGGCAAACTGTAAATATCACAAAACAAAACCAGCATTTACCAGTGAGCATCCCATTTCACTTCAGAGACAAGTAACAATAAATGGAAAGAACTGAAGAAACCAAAGAAGCCCAAAATGTTGCCCACAAGCTGTCAATGTAAGTTCCATTACAGGTACTATGCTCCTTTGCCAAGTATTGCTATGCAATTTTCTGTTGGTGAAGTTATCAAACATCAAATTCTGCACTTGGAAATTCTTTCTGCATCTGAATCAGAAAAGTAATGTCATATCTAGTCTCTCCACTTAATATAGACTGGCACGTGGATGCATAATCAAATTCTTGAAAATGGTGATACTCCCAAGCTATCGCTTAAGATTCTGTGAAGCTGATGACTGGAAAAAGATTGAGAAACAACCATCTAAGGTATTTGGTGTTGGTATTATTAGTCCCACTCATCTCAATTTAAGCGTTTTATGGATCAATACTGGTAAACTCATTACAATGCCTGCCCCAGGAATGTCGAAAGGAACCTAGTGGATTAGAAGCTCACACAACACATTTTAAGCAAGTAATGTGGGATTCATTGCTGTGACAGCATAGATGGATAATGTTGCTCTTACTCAAGAACACACTGGAGCTATCCGCAAGCAAAGTTTTCCTCTCCACAAAGTCCAAAAATCCATGTGTGGCACACACACACCAACCACCACCAACCCCTGCTTTTGTTGGGCAACTTCAGCACTATCAGGGGAACTTGCACAGATCTCCTGTATAAATCATATTGCTGTGAGTTTGGACAGGAGAGGCTTAATAGAGCCAGAAGAGGTCTGTTAATGTTCAGTTGTGGAAATTATAAGCAAAAGGCCCACGATGACTAGGAAATAGATGGATATACCTCTAGAATGTGAGAGCCATTTTTTGGACAAAGCTGGCTTCCTTCAGCCCAGCTAAACATGATGAAATCTGGGTCTGTGCATAAGAACAAAAAGAGTAGAATCAGATTTTGTGGCAGTGGGACAGGGAAACTGAGGCTTGGCATGAGACTGAGAAAGAGCTAGGAGCTATAAGCTAAAACCATCTGGGAATACATGGATGTCTCTCTGGAGATCTGATGTACGGCAGTGGAATTTGCTGCTGGTAGGAGTATAAAGCTGTGTGCCTCCACCTTGGCTCACCTTGTATATTTGTTACCCCTTAAGTCTGTAGTGATTCCTCCTTCCGAAGGATGCCAAATCCCTGGAACCTCTCACAGCTTGCAGAAGTGGGGAGCATATAAGATTATTAACAATGCAATCCTATACATATTTACTCAGAAGCTGAGTCCCACTATGTTCAATCAAGCTTATTCCCAGGTTAATTTATCATATTTTTAATATGCCTAATAACAAATGTTCTCTGGGCAGATTACAAATGGTTAAAAGAATAAAATACCATACAAATGGTTAAAAGAATAAAATACGATACAATACAAAATAACAAACAGCACAGGATAGATAAGAACATCCATATAATCTAAGAACCAAGGCTCTAAAATGCCTGAGAGAAAAGAAAGGTCTTTGCCCAGCACCGAAAGAATAACAATGCAGGTGCCAGGCAAGCCTCCTTGGGAAGGGCATTCCATATATGGGGCACCACATTTGAGAAGGCCCTCTCTCTTGTAGCCACCTGCCTAACATCCTTCAGTGGGGGAACCCAGAGGAGTGCATCCTAAATGACCGAAGAGATGTTCCCTTAGGTATTCTGGCTCCAAGCCATTTAGGGCTTTAAAGGTCAACACTTTGAATTGGACTCAGAAATGGACTGGAAGCCTGTGCAGCTGATGTCACTAGTGTCACATGATCATATCATCCAGGCCCAGTAACAGCCCAGCAGTTCTGTTTTGAACTAACTGAACTTTCTGAGCAGTTTTCAAAGGTAGCCCCCATGTACAACGCACCCTAAAACAAATGGAGCATCTTAACTTGGTGGACTGCTCCTTTGGTCTCATGTTCTATTGTTGACATTAAGCAGTGTTGCAGGTGCTAATAGCCTCATCAAATCCCCATTTCTCCCCTTCCACAATATTACTGATTTAACAGTTTTCCAGCAATTTCAAGTTATTTTGTTGCACAATGCTTCTGGCTTTTAAAACCGCTAACATACACAGTAATCACATTCTGGGTAAAACAGTGTAGTGCATAATTAGCAATGCAAGTAGTGTTTCCAATTAATTAGGCCCTAGTATTCAAAATACATTTTTAAAACCCCCACAAAGGATTGCAAATTTGTTTTCCCCCAGAATTTGGCACATTAACTGCTGAGGTAGTGCCATTTTATTCCAGCTTCAATTCCCTTTTACTTTCCTCATCAGGTAGCAGCACAGATGTAATATACAGTACTTGTCTGACATGTTATGAAAGAGACAGCCACCATGAAGCCCCTGTAATCTATTCAAGCTGCCATTTGAAACTGAACGCAAGTATCGTGTCAGAGAAGACAGAACAATGTCCCCTCCTTTCAACACCAACAGGCAGTCTCTGTCAGCTGGCGTAGTTACATATTTTAACATTATGGCCATAACTGTGGTGCTTATATGATGGCAGCATTTAGATTTGCAATGTATACAGTATTAGGTTTGCCAAGCAGAAATAAAAGGAAACGAGAAGGGATGCATCTTTTCTGCTACTACTGAATTTTTATACCGTTAAGTCCTGCTTGAAGAGATGTTCTTAGACATGAAACACACAAAAACACAGCAAAGCAATTTTAAGCCCCACTGTTGGCACTGAAACTAATGGGACTACAAAGTGCTAATCATTGCCTCAATTGTGCCCGATATCTCACTAAGCTATGTCAGGAGATAAAGATCCTGAAATTAAGAGCCTGGAGCATATTTAAATATGAAGTGCCCCCTGGCGGATAATTTTAAAGTTTACAGTAAATCTATATTACCGTACTTTGGCTATTCTCTTCTACCAGTTGTTTTACCTAGGATATTCCCCACAACATACTGGGAAGGGCTGAAGCAGTCTACAGCTGATGCTGTCAACAGGAACATGGTGCCCTTAATTAGGGCTTCAATTCAAGGTTTTATCATGGGAAAGTCAGTGCCTCACTAAAGAGACACTGACATTCCCACAGTGTTACGTCTCTTGTGACATTGTGAGGAACATTATTCTCAGCTTCAAAATAAGCCGGAGCCCTAACCCACATGTACATATGCAAGTAAGGGTGCCCACCTTGTGAGGCTGGACAGTTTACCTGAAAGTAAATTTACTTGTAAAAATGGCAAGTGGCCACCTGAATCAGCAAGCAGGCAGTGGAAGGTAGCGGCCAGTTGGACTGGTGAGGCAGAGAGCAGGTCAGCAGAGGCGGAGCCAAGGGGTCACAAGAGGCGGAGCCAAGGAGTCATGAGAGCATGGAGCAGTCTTTGAATCCTGCCAACAGTCAGCAACCCAGACCACAGAAAGAGAAAGCTGAGACACAAAACATGCAAAAGGAGGTGGGGAAATCACACAGCACACAAAAGTACTCCTTTGGACCCACATTCTCCTGTTCCAGCAACAACTCCCATTCCACAGAGAATCAAGTGACTCTAAGAAGATGAGTGGGAGGGGAGAATCCACACACCCATGATAACAATGATAATGATAATAATTAAAATAATACGTGATATTCTCAGAGCCACACAGGAAAGCAGCCTTTGGAACACAGGAACAAGTTCTGAAAGCATCCAAAAAGCCACGCCTTTGTATATCCATCACAACGCACCCACCAGAGCAGGACTACTCAGAAGCAGCACAGACTCAGTACAGAATTCCAGATTATGTGTATCTCATAAGAAGTAAGGAGGACTGGACTGCTCAGGAGAAAGCATGGCAAGTTCTGTGCACATCCACAGTCCATCCCTTTGCATGTAATAATGATTATGATTATTACGGTATATCCCTTGGGAAGCCAGCAGGAAGCATTGCAAAACACACAGACACCTCCATTACACACACACACAGGCACCCCCCTCATTCACCCCCCACAAAGCATACCCCCCCACAGGATACACACACACACACACACACACACACACACACAAACCCGAGAACATCCACACAGCCACAAACTGCAAAGCATGCACACGCGCACACACACACACACACAGCATATACAAAGCCCAGAGCGTGCACACACACCAGAGCAGAGGTCTCCAAACTTTTTGGACCCATGGGCCAATTTGGGAATTTGAGAAACTGCTATGGGCACCACCACAAAATGCCTAATCGGTGCATCACTGCTTGGCGTCTACCTGTCACATCTGGCAATGGCCAGTAGTTGCTTCTTTTTGGGAGAAGGTTACTACACAGATAAATTTTGTACTGGAATACTTTTTATACAGAAATGTGGGGGGGGAGTTAGACTTACAACAAATCTGCTGGCAGCGGCTCTGTCCCCCCCACTTTCACTGAAAAGAAGTGTCAGGATAGAAGGCAGGGCCTCACCCATAGGTGAAACTTCCTTAAGAACATAAGAAGATCCATGCTGGATCAGACTAAGGGTCCATCTTGTCCAGCATTCAGTTCACACAGTGGCCAACCAACTGCCCACGGGGTCCGACAAGCAAGAAATGAGTGCAACAGCACCTTCCTGCCAATGTTCCCCAGCAACTGGAGTACATAGACATACTGCCTCTGATACTGCCTCCTTTTATACCTCTTAGTTCCATTATTTATTTATTTTATTTGTACCCCACTTTCCTACCAAAAATGGCATTCAAAGCAGCTTACAGAAACAATTAAAATTGATTAAAACAATAAAACAATATATTAAAATACAATCAAACATAACAATTACAGAAAATTATATCTGGGTTCTAGTCCCCACTCGGCCATGAAGCTCACTGGGTGGCTTTGGGCCAGTCACTGACTCTCAGCCTAACCTACCTCACAGGGTTTCTGTGAGGATAAAATGGAGAGGAGGAGGGTCATGTAAGCTGCCTTGGGTTCCTTACAAGAGGAAAAAAAGTGGGAAATAAATGTAATAATAGATAAATGTGGAATCTACTGTTTCAGAGAATATATATCCCCTATAATTCATAGCATGTACCCAGCTTCCTCAGCTAATCCCAACAAGAATGGTTGTTCAAACTGTGTGGCTACACAATATTCATCAGTGTATTTGCATATCAGGCTCTCTCTATTAAGTTGCTTTAATACAGGCAACATCATGATAGAAAAAGATTAAAGTTCCATCTGCAAATGTAGAAAACTAATTTCTAAAGAAAACTTGTGTACATTTCCTGCAATCTCTTTAATGAAAGGACACTGGTTAATTTTGCAGAAAACAAAATTCACAATGCAGTAAAGCATGCTTCAAAGGGATTGCATTTCAATTGCTTAATAATTAGTTCCAACATAAAATAAAGCATATGGGGTACAAAAGAACTTACCAATTAAATAGAGCTTACAACAGAGATGCCATTGAGCTGCCCTTGATTTTAGGAAGCAATTTCACTACCCAACACTAATGTCAGGCAGAAATAGATTCTCCTAATCTGTTATGCATATCTCTTCTCTCCCACTGCCTCTAATCATGCTTGTCAGTTCTACTCCACCATCACTTTGGGGAAAAAACCATGCCAAAAGGAGACCCTTAGAAACACCAGTTTGCTCAGATAAGAATGAACTATAAAAGTCCCAGAGCAAGAAACAACTCTCAGAAAAATGTCTCTTCAGTAGACCAAACAGTATTGACCTTTTGCAGGCAATTGTGCATTGAAAATCTAATTTGCATCCTCATTCATCATCCAAGCATTTTCATTACCATTAAATATTCTACGATGGTTCCAATACGCCTATCCCCATGATACCTAAATGCATACCTTATTACTTTAACTCAAGTGCTTTAACCTTTGCAGGTGAAATAAAAATGTGGGGGAAAGCCAAGTTCTCACATGAATGATGGTCACAAGTGATCAACAAACTGCCTTCAGTTTGGTTAGGAAATGCGTCACTAATAATGAGCAATCTTAGAGAACTCTCAGAAAAAAATGCTTTCCCTTCAGGAATTCTAAATTAACTCATCATATTGGTTAAACTATATTAAATTGTTACCTACTCTTAGTCCAAGTCCTGGACACAGACTAGTTAATTATGGGCACTATCCAATACTGAACAAGAGGGGAAGGCACTAATGTGTAAAAAGAACGAAAGAGAAAAATAGTCTCAGGTGCCAACTGAAATATTTTCTTGCCCAACACGTATCAGTATGTACCTTCGTCAGGGGCCAAAAGTTTTTCCAAGTACGCTCGAAACAAATTTCTTCAGCTATCTTGTGAGTCACATACCGATACACGTTCTTTTTACACTATCCAATACTGCCAGCATGCCAGCAGGTCCTAGTTCTTCCCGAAGCAATCAGAAACAAGCTGAAACACTCATTTCCAAAACGGTGCAGGTCAGCTGAGCTCTCAAAAGGGAGCTCCGCTTCCAGCCCTGTTCTGGAAAGAAGCATTTCTGCTCATTTCTGAGGTTCCTTTAAGAAGTACTAGTTCCTGTTGCTCTCATGGTGGGTCCGGCAAGCACAATGGAACCAGCGCAAGTGGAGTGACAATATTGGATACTGCCCCATGAATTTTGGTGGCATCTCTAGAGGGCATTTCTTTTGGGAGTCAGGGGCAGGAGAATCCCATTTCCTTTGGGGTGAGTTTAGTTTACTAGAGTGACCACCATATCATATGAAGGGATGAGACATGTTCGAAAACACACAGACCCAGTCTGCACATAACGGTTAATTAACCCACGATTTGCTAGGGTTGCATGCCACTGCCATTTTGAATATGCAGCTTCTGATCGACCCGATCAGAGGCTGCTCCATGATGTGTGAACCTGGACACTATGCGTTAATTGTGGGTTAAACAACCCAGAGTTAACCTAAAATTAGTTGTAAGGTTAACTTTAGTTTGTTTAACTCACAATTTACCCATAGTGTCCAGGTTCGCATGTCACAGAGCAACCTCCAATTGGAGGCTGCATATTCAAAATAGCGGTGGCACGCACTGGGTATGTGCTGTGGCAAATCATGGGTTAATTAACCCACGATTTGCTGCCATTACGTGCAAATGGAGCCATAGTAAACTTGGCTCCTGGTGCATGCCTGCTATGGTTAGGATCAAAGAACCATCATGGTCACTGTAGTAGATACACCCAACAGGCAAACAGGAAATCCTGACACACACACACACACACCCACTAAAATGCAAGAAGCAGTCCTGAGAAACATGGCTTATTCCCAGCATTTGTCAATGCATAATTAAAGCCAAATTGTACACATAGTAATAAGCACATATGACCAGTTCACCATGGGCTTTACCTGTAGCTGTCAAGGGAAATGGCCTATAGCGGCTGGGATAGTTAGCTGCAAAAAAGCGTAACTATTCAATGGCAAAAGGCAGTCATCATGCAGAATTAAACATAAATGCTAGAAAGCAGGGGTGGGAGTTGTGTTTCAAAACTGCCAGCCTTACATCTGTCTGTGGTACAAAACATACATTTCCTTATATAGCAGAATTACTAGATATTTGTTCAATTAAATGTCATCTTACTTACCATGTGCATTTGATCAAAGGAGCGAACAGAAGCCAATCTGTCTACAAATAAGAAAAATACACAAGACTTTTGATAAATAATATGCAAACACAGCGTATCTCTGTGTGCAATAATTGTCAATGCCAGACAAAAACCACTCAAGTCATACCTGTTGGGCTGCTGCGAACACGCTCCATCTTTCCTTGGAGAAGCCCAAATTGCCTTTCTATCTGTCTGTTCAATTCTATTTGGGTCTCATATCTGGTTTTCCATTCATTGTCTTGAAACAAAAATAAATTACTGTGGTTATTTTCCTTTGATTCCATAAACTAAAATATCTCAAAGCTTCTAAAAATTGCAGCCGCCACATGTAAAATCAAGAAGCGTTCATTTACCTGCAAGTCTGAACACATAGTGCCCTCTGAAAATGTTTGCTAAAATTTTAATCTGCAACACAAAGTAATCTGTGATCTGTCACAAACTACATCCATGTGACAGATCACAGCCTCATAGGTTCTCAGTCTGTGAGAAGCTTCAGTCTATCCCTTCCTTGGCTGAGAACTCAGCAGGTTGACTATCTCCTGGCAGAGGCTCCTTATTGATCTGTATTGTCTCTGTGGGTGGCAGCTGTATACCGCCCATCCTTTCATTTCTTACATTTCTATACCACCCAATAGACCAAGCTCTCTGGGCAGTTTACATATACCATCCTGGTGTGAAAAGGAAGGAAGCTTCCACTTTGTTCTAATATTTCCATCGCCGTGATTTTAGAAAGGGCTTGGAAATATCCTAATCTGTTCTTATGTGCAAGGTTGCCTATGTACTTATTGAGGGAACAAGTTGTTGTTGTTGTTGAGCAGTGGGAGGGGCTGGTGGAGAGTTATGGAACATTTAGATCAACATCTTGCTTACCACCTTATCCAGACCACAACTCTAATGTAAGTCTGGCAGCCAGATCCTACG
Organism: Shinisaurus crocodilurus; assembly: GCA_021292165.1. Taxonomy (NCBI): domain Eukaryota; kingdom Metazoa; phylum Chordata; class Lepidosauria; order Squamata; family Shinisauridae; genus Shinisaurus; species Shinisaurus crocodilurus. The sequence goes on along the minus strand of CM037878.1, from coordinate 257,887,813 downwards.
CACCCATGTTGCTGATGGGCTACAAGCTTGAGTTGTAGCAACTACCACAGAACCCTGTTAAAGATGGGCCACTTGTGGCCCTCCAGATGTTTTGGCCTACCACTCCCTTCAGCCCTAGCTATGATCAATGATGAGGGATGCTGGGAATTGAAGAACATCTGGAGGGCCAAATGTTACCCTGCTGTAAATGGAAAGGCAATGCTTACCTTCAAAAACAGGGGGAAAACACCAGGCTAGCTCCATCTCTGTTATCCTTCCACTGGCATGCAAAGACGTTTTATTCAGATAGTCTTTTGGCATCTAAGCTGATTTGCAGCTGAACTAGTTTTTTTCACTTTTATTAATATGCTTTTATTTGCCTTTTATTTTTATGGTTTATTTGATGTGCTTCTTATCGGATGTGCTTTTAATTGATGATTTTTAATGCTTTAATTGTAACTGTTATCTTTTCTGTATTTTATCATTAGCCACCTTGAGCACAATTTTTAATGAAAAGATGGGATATAAATTTAATAAATAAAATTACAGCTAGTTGAGATTCCTTTTGTTCATGCTGGCTAACAGAGAAAAGGAGGAGCATTTTGGCAGTTTTTGAGACAGATAAAAGACAGAAGCAGAGAACACCAATAGTTGGGCTTGAAGGCCCCTTGTGGTGCAGGGTCTCTCCCTCTCTCTGGAGATCTGATGTGTTGGAGGAGCGGCTCTTTGCCCCCACTTTTGTTCTACTTATATATTTGTAAATATAACAAGTATTACAAGAGCGCCTTAGGTCTCCAGTGCTCTCTCCTCCAAGGAACCCAAAACCCAGAAAACATTGTTCTTGGAGCTTCTTGCTGCTTAGGGAAGTACAAAACACATAAGAATATGCTTTGATCAGTATGCACAGCTCAGTGTCTGACACTTAAAAAACATTTTAACAGCAGTGCCTGAAGATTCTTGTTGGATTGATATGGTAATGAGATGTGCAGGTACTTTTTATTTAATTCACAGAAGTCTAGGTTTAGTCTCTTACCTTCATCCTCAACACTGTTAAGTCTTTTCTCCAGTTCTGCTACTGTATTTTTCATTTCAAATACTGAGAGTTCTAGCACTTCTCTTGCATTACAGAGAGAAAAAGTAGTTACATAATCCCAGTGAACAATAAAAATGCCATGTTCATAAGCATATGAAAATGTTTATAATATAAATTCTTTAAAAGATGGTTTCTAAAGGATTCTCTGAGTATTTCTAAAAGCACTATCAGGCACTTTCCCAATACTCTTAATTTGTAACGCTTATAAAACTGTGAAGCAGATGTCATCATCAAGCAACATATTCCTCCTTTCATAGATTTCATAGATCATAGAGTTGGAAGGAGCCTACAAGGCTATCGAGTCCAACCCCCTGCTCAATGCAGGAAACTAGAGGAAGGGTCTCCCATCCAAGTAATAACCAGGCTTGACCCTGCTTAGACAGATGGTAATATGAGCTCATGCTATTGAGCAAGACCATATCAAGACTTTGCATGTCCCAGGACTAAAGAATTACTGCGCGCCACTCATGCCGAGGCCTTATGTGCTTTTACAATACTAGTATGTTAATTTATTATTCATATTTTATCATACCCTTTTGGCTGCAGGACACAAACCACCCAATTTAAACTACAATTAATAACACATATTAAAATACAGATATACAAGGCTAACAGTATTTCCATACCTATTCACAGCTATTAAACATATCATTACATATGATATAAGGAGGTCTTCCGTTGCTTCTAGGTAATGTTGTAGCTCCGAGTCTGATGGACCCACAAAGCAAAGGTGCTGCGAAACAGCAAATTACAACAGTTCTATACGTTATCTCGCTATTCTTATTTGATAGGTGGAGAGCTCAAAAAGGAACTCACTTTCAGAAAACGTTAGCAATAGTGATTAAATATATTTAGTAGGGCTTATTAAGTTGTAAGTCACTTAGGCTGAAATTAACCGTCTAAATGTTTTTGAGGGTGAGGGGAGCGTGGTGGCAATCCTGTCCGCCATGCTCCTCCCACACTCAATAGGAGGACGTCCGTAATCCTCCAGGTTCGGAGGGTTATGGGCAGCCGATAGGATGGGGCTGCCGCAGTGCAATCCTATGCACGTCTACTCAGAAGTAAATCTCATGGAGTTCACTGGAACTTACTCCCAGTTAAATGTGGAAAGGATTGCAGCCTTAAGGTTGTAATCCTGTGCATACTTCGCTGTAGTAAGCACCATTAAACATAATAGGACCTACTTCTGAGTATGCATTCACAGAATGGTAAAGGCTTAAATTGTAAGGCTTAAAATGGAAAAACCTGCACCTTGTACATAGAAGGCAACAGGTGGCCAGTAGATTTATAGGAGCATTTGGAGATTTTGCTCTGGGCAACCAATCCTTATAAGGAAACAGGGTGCTTATGTTCTGCATCACTGAAACTTCTAAACTAGTGCCTTTTAAACTGAGTCAGACCACTGGGCCACCAAGCCCAGTACTGTTGTCACTGACTGATTTCAGAGTTTCAGGTAGGAATTTTTCCAGCCCTACCTGGAGATGCCAGCAATTTAACCAGTGTTATGTAGTCATTAGAGTGTTGGACAAGGACTGGGGAGACCTGGGTTCACTAAAACTAGGACTACCCCACTCTACCATGAAACTCATTGGGTGACTTTGGGCCAGTCGCTGATTCTCAGCCTAACCTGCCTCAAAGGGTTGTTGTGAAGATAAAATGGCAGAAGATCATGTATGCTGCCCTGGGAGGAAAGGTGCTATGTATATGTATAAAATAAAATAAAATTTTAAAATATGCAACCTACAACAGCCATGTAAATAATTATTCACAGGGTAGTCGTCCACCTACAAGTCCACTCCCCTGGGTCCGCCCCTGTACCACCTCCTCTTGCATGTGATGTGACTAAAGTTAGCCTTATCAGGAGGCAAAGCAGCCACCTCAGGCAGCACATTATGAGTACAAATAATAGTAGCAGATTGGAAAACAGATTCAGCTGACCCACAGACCACAACACAAGGTGAAGTTTTCCAGTACAAGCTTCACTTAAATGAGCAGGAGCTGCCTAAAAACACATTAGTGCTCATTTCAAGTAAGGATTGTATAGGGAGAACTAACTTCTCCAGTGGACTGTGCCCCATATTCATTAACTTGAATATGTCTGTGTGGATGCCATTTGAATGTTGTGCCTCAGGCATACAGAATGTCATGGGGTGGCCCTGCAACAACAAAAAATAAAATAATAATAATAACAATAATAATAATTTATTTATTTATTATATTTATACCTCGCCTTTTTTCCTGAAAGGAACCCAAGGTGGCTTACATAATCCTCCTCCTCCTCTCCATTTTATCCTCACAACAACCCTGTGAGGTAGGTTAGGCTGAGAGTCAGTGACTGGCCCAAAGTCACCCAGTGAGTCATGGCCGAGTGGGAAATAGAACCCAGATCTCATGAGTCCCAGTCCAACACTCTCACCACTACGCCACACTGGCTCTCATAATAATAATAATAATAATAATTATTATTATTATTATTATTCAACCATCAATATTTTAACGTTTTACTTTTGACATAAATTTCTAGCTGTATCAATGTTGAAAGCTGCTAAATATATTTAGCCTGGAAGCCTCTCTTTCTGCCAGAAACTCCGATTCACATCTCTCTTTCTGCTGTAAACTCAATATCCCTTAGGCAAGCTCCAACCCCAGGCCCACTTAGCTTGTCCTATGGTTTATTACTACAGTCCTGCCCTTGAGGCCTGTTTATGCTTTACTTTACTTATCAACAGGATTGCTCCCTCAATGATCATAAACCCCAAACTTAGAGGCTTACGATCATCCAATGCAGGCCTCTTCACCTCCCCATCCTCCCACCCTGCATTTTTCGCTAGACAGGCATTTTTTTGCAGGTCTAGTGAAGGCATTTTGGAGAGTGAGGAAACGAGGCTGGCAGAGGCTCAGGATAGCTCCTATCCCGGTCTCTCCAATCTCATCTCCTCCTCGCCCACCAGCATGTCCTTTCCCCCTCTTCTAGATGGGAGTTCCGGACCTCAAAGCCAGCAGGCAGAGTTCTTTCCACACCGACTGCAAGGGGGAGGGAGGTCAGATCTCCGACTCCCCCTTCCGTGGCTGGAGCGCCGTCTCCAACCGACCTTGGAAGGGGGACTCCAAACAATCCTATGGCCCCCTCAGATGTGGTCTAGGGGCCATAGGATTGCTCCCTCTGGGCACAATCCTATACATATTGTAGAACTTTTTTCTGACATGCATAGGATTGCACCCTTAATATAAGAACTGGTGCCTGAGTTTTGCATTCTTCCTCCTCCCTCCCAATCCCTTTTCCTTTTGTGTCATGTCTTTTAGATTGTGAGCCTGAGGGCAGGGACTGTCTTATTATTAATCTTTGTAAGCCACTCTGAGAGCCTCTTCTGGCTGAAGAATGGGGTATAAATGCAATAAATAAATAAATAAAAATAAGTTATGCCTTTTAAATCCTGGTCCTTTAAACCTTCTAAAGCACTAATTAAACACTAAATTATCATTACCACCACATATAATAAAACCATATGCACCCACCAAAAAACCCTATTCCATTGCTCCTCTGTATATAAACAGTGGCAGCACCAGTGTATTTCAGGGGGGGGGGTAGCATGTGCAAAGTGCTTTTCTTTCCACTAACTATAGGGGTCCAGCAATTGACGGGGTGGAGGTGGGCACTTGCCACCTTACACCTCCCCCCCCCCGCGTACCACTAGGGGGTCGGGGGAAGGGAGCTCTCTGCGCCTGCCTGTCAGAAATGAAACAGGACATTTGTGCCACGTACGCAGGATTTCCGCAGTGCTGCTGGGAAAAGGAGACTCACTTCATCTGCTTCTCCTGCCCCAGCTCCAGCACAATTCCCTCAAAGGCCAGCAGCTCGCTGCGGTCCCCCCCTTCTCCCATGGTTTCGTCCGCGCCGCCGCCAGCGCAGCCACGACGGTGCGTCCTAATTGCCGTGGCGAAAGAGAGGGAGGAGGGAGAAAAGAGTTTGGGTGGCCACGTGACAGGAACCGTTCGAACGCTCGCTCCCACGGCCCCCTTGTCACGTCACGCGACGGCGTCCGCTCGAGCAAACTCGGGCGGCACAAAGCTCCACTTCCGCCTGTGTCTGCGCGAGCCGGCAGAAGGGGCGCGCGTTGTGTCTCTCACTCTCGCTCTCGGAGGAGGCGGGGCACAAGCGCTTGCTGGTCTGTTGGAAGGGAGTTAGGATGTGGACGGGAGCGCGCTGGGAGAGAGAGACTTAGGGCGCAGTCCTATGCATGTTTTACGCAGGAAAAAAGTCCTACAACTCCCAGCATTCCCCAGCTAGCCGTTATATTAAATGCTGACTGGGGAATGCTGGGAGTTGTAGGACATTTTTTTCTGTCTAAAACATGCATAGGATTGAACACAGTGGCTTAGCTCCGCCTCAGGAAGAAAAATGTGTTTGTCCGGCCCTGGTTGTCACTATGAATATAAATATGAATAGAGCCAGTGTGGTGTAGTGGTGAGAGTGTTGGACTGGGAGTCTGGAGATCCGGGTTCTAGTCCCTGCTCGGCCATGAAACTCACTGGGTGACTTCAGTCACTGAACTCTCAGCCTGACCTACCTCACAGGGTTGTTGTGAGGAGAGGAGGAAGATTATGTAAGCTGCCTTGGGTTCCTTGCAGGAAAAAAGGCGGGGTATAAATATACAGTAATACCTTGGATTGCAAGTAACTTGGTTTGAGAGCGTTTTGCAAGACAAGCAAATTTTTAAATATTTAATTTTTTTTTACTTGATATACAAGCGACGTCTTGCAATACAAGCACTGTAGTACGGCTTAAATTAAAAATCTCTGTACAAATTTTTTTGGGGGGATTTCATTTTGATATAAGTGTTTTGGATTACAAGCACGTTTCCGGAACCAATTATGCTCTCAATCCAAGGCATGACTGTAGTTAAATAAATAAAATAAATAAAAATTCAATATTGCTGAATGATTTCTTGTCCTTCTCCATCCCAAACCTATAGATGGGAGGATACTGTATGCTGTATGAGAGCTATCTACCATGAATCTGTAATTTTTAAATGTGACATACACATAAGTATAATCCTATGCAAGTTTAGACAGAAAAAAGGCCTACAACTCCCAGCATTGCATAGGATTGCATCCTTAAGGACTAAGTACTGCTTTTTTCAACATGTCTGATGGAGAGATCCGTCACACAGCATTGGTACCACCAGCACTTTCAGTAACTGAGCAACACCCTAATGGCTTACTCAATTCTTCATTATGAAATCCTAAAATCGGGGTTATCTAAAGCTGAATTTACAATAGGGTCTAGTGGCCCATATTTGATGCAAGATTCCATTAAAGATGAAATATACAAAGTATGCAAATACTGTTTTGAGTTTACAGTCCACATGATTTGGTTCCTTTTCTCCAATGTTCTTTAGACCACAAAGAAGAGCCTAACAGAGGAGCAGGTTATATATTAGGATGTTCAGATTAAGATTTAAATTAAGGGATTGTACTACAATCCCTCCGCCATGCCCCTTCCTTGATTAGCTTCCACCGTGCATTAAAAACGTGGCTTTTCAGGCGGGAATATGGGGTGGGTTAGGATTTTTAAGTTTTGTTCTGTTTTTAATTGTTTTATACTGTGTTTGTGTGCCCCCCCCCCCTGTATTTTATTGGATTGTACATCGCTCAGAGTGGCCAGATGTCTGGCCAGATGGGCGATTAATAAATATAATAAAAATAAAATGTTTTGTGGGGGTTTTTTGCAACGAAGACAGGACTCCATACACCCCTACATGGCTTGGGACCCCAGTACCTCAAGGACCGCCTCTCCCCATATGAACATACCCTCAGCCACCCTTCCGTGTGTGCCTCCTCCAAGAGAAGCTTGGAAGGTGTTAGTTCAAGAACAGTCCTTTTCTGCAATAGCCCTTTGTTTATGGAATGCTCTCCCCAAGGAAGTTTGTCTGATGCCAACAGTGTCATGTTTTTAGCACCAGGCAAAGATGTACTTATTTTCCCAAGATTTTGGACATTAGTTACATTCATTCTAGATTGTGAGCGGGGGGGGGGGGGGATTGTGTTTATCTCTGGATGAACACTTGTCATATTGTATTCTTGGTGTGCGTGTGTTGGTATTTATTTTTATTATTGTGCTAATTATGGTTTTGTGGAGAGAAAGCTGGACCACACACACTGCCACCTGCATAATCTCTGCCTAAGGCAGGGATGGCTCAGTTTCGAGCAGTCATTTACATCGACCTGCATTTACATTTACCTCAATGGGACACACCCAATGGTCTCTCCCCCCCCCCCCAGCAGTCTCAAAGAGCTGCCAAGCATCCCCAGGTACCCGGGAGGTACCCGGAAGGTACCAGGATCCTGCTGGACAAAGCTGTTCAGCCTGTCAGCAGAGGAGGAGGGGGCGAGAGGGGGGGTAAAAAAGGGGCTCCCAATCCCACCGTGGTTGTTGGAAGCAAGGTGCAGGACTGCACGGAACAGGTTCACAACTCCAGTCGGGACGAAGCCTTGCAGCCCCAAGCAGGACGCTCTGTAACTGGCGGAAAGTTAGAACAACTTGCAGCGATATAGTGAGTTCAGGTTCTTTGACGCAAATACTATCTGTGTTTTTCGCAAGCCTCCTTTAGGCTGAATGTGTATGGGAGCTTTACGCTCTAAGTTTTATAGACTGCTCTGTGTTTACTGTGAAGTTCTTATCTGAATGCTGCTAAAGGTGTTATAAACAAATCTCTGCCTGCCTGCCTGCCGTAAGCTTTCGCTCAGTGTCTGTTGAAGCGGTTGCCCTCAGCTCACCCAGGGACCGCATAAGGGGAGTTTTTACCGTGCCGGTTAACCCATTAACTCCCGAACTCACACAAAAGGACTGGCGGCGGTCCTTCACAGGTTTATATTGATATTGTTTTTTCTTCTTATATCGTGGATTTAAGTCACTTTGGGTGCAATCCTATGCCCTCTGACCTTGTCTTGGGGGGGGCATAGAAGTCCGACTCCCCACTGTGACCTCAGAAATCCCTTCCGAGGTCGCAGTGGGGAGTCCTAAGCACCGAGCTCCCCACTGCCCCACCTCGCAGCTGGCGTGGTTCTTTCTGCACTGGCTGGCAACTGAAGCCAGAAGTTCTTTCTGCCAGTAACAAAGTCTAAGGAGAAGCATTTCAAATGTTTAGAATGAGAAAAAAAATGTGCAAAAGCCGTGAAACCACCAAAACGGTCAGGGAATAGGGCCAAGGGAAAGGGGTACATGGCCTTCTAGAGGGCTAAGTTGGGACTCCAGGCAGGCTAGATTTGGCCTACAGGCCTGAGGTTCAACACCCATGTTTTAGATTAAATAAGAAGTAGAGCACTCAATTATTAGCAGGACTGTTTATGGACTAGGCAGTACATACAGATGCAAACTGGTATCGGATTTTGTCAGATAGGGCAGCTAGCTGGCGAAGGCTGCAATCCTATACACACCTAGGAGTAAGCCCCATTAAACTCAATGGGGTGTGTTTCTGAGTAGACGTGTATAGGATTGCACTGTAAGCCACTTGCCACTATTACTCTTCTTCCAAGCACCTACAGTAATACCATGGATTGCAAGTAACTTGGTCTGAGAGCGTTTTGCAAGACAAGCAAAAAATTTTAAATTTTTTTGACTTGATAAACGAGCAAGGTCTTGCAAGACGTAGGGATGTAACCGCTCGCCTCGAGCGGGCTGAAATCAGCCCCACTCACGCCCGCCAGAGACTCACTTTGAAATAAGAGTGTTTTGGATTACAAGCACGGTTCCGGAACGAATTATGCTCTCAATCCAAGGTATTACTGTATTCTCATCAAAGGGGTCCTGTTGGACACCTAATGCAAAATTAGTGACACAAGTGTTTATAGATGGCTCAATGTACGTTCACATTCAGAGTTAGTTTTGGGTTTTGCTGTGACTATTGAACATATGTACGTTCACAAAGCCACCATGCACATACATCTCTGCTCTAGGAGTACTAAAAAGCCACTTTTCCTATGGAACACACTTCTACGTTCTCTTCTGCAACTGTTGCTCTGCTCCAGTTATACATTAGTGTATAAGAACAGGGTTAGAATTGCAGATGAAATTCAGAACAGTAGGCTCCTCAATCTTTTTGTAGCAGCTACTTTTATAAAAAAATAAAAAAAGCTACACAGCTATATTTCACTCAGCTTTCTTTGCAGGATGGGCCCGTTATTATATAGTTGGAAAGAGCCAGCAAGTAAACATATAACAGAACCTAGTAAGCTGTCAAAATTACCACTTACTTTCAAAAATATGTTTTGAGGCGGTGCATTTTAACAATGGTTAAAAGGCAGCCTCAGAGATTCTAGCTTCGCTATAGGAATAGAGTTGGAACTTTTTACCCTACCAGAAGCAGCATGGTTCCAATGATATACCATGTAGAAATGGAACAGAGGCAACTTTCCTTATGTGTCTGCCAGGAAGTTTCAAGTGTTGGATTTTTTTGACATGTAGCTGTTAAAGGCACCAAGTCTATGAGGGAAAAAGTGATAACTACATATCAATGAGATGCAATTCTTACTAACAAAGACATCTGCTGAGCAGGTTGGCAGAAGGTTGATCAGGATCAACTGGAAGATCTCTGGGTTATTTGCAGTAGATCAGCAAGGATTTCTGACTCCCAGTTCTTTAGCATTAGCAGCAACAAAATAACTCCCTTCCTCTTTGCCCTAAATTATATTGCTGAAACAGGAATGTTGTGTATGTGTGGAAGGACTGTGAGTTCCTGTCTTTTGCACCAGTCTCTGGTGGATCTTAGGGTTCTACTGAAAACAAGCCTGAAGTCTGCCCATCCTTAATTTAGTCCACATACACAAAATGAGATCAGAAATGCTTCACAATATCCTTACAATGCCACTCAACTGATTTTCACTGTAGCTTTTCCATACAAATAAAAATACAGATAACCAAAACATGCATCTTAAGTTTATTTATAGCTATATATTTACAAGACATTTCAAGTGGTTAGCTCCTTAAACAGTGGATGTGTTCCTACTAAATGCCATTATATTTCTGCTGCAGATTTTATCAAACTACCAAAATTAGCATCTGTGAAACCTCACAATAAGTTTTACGTCAAAATCTGAAGCAAAAAGCATAGTAAGAGATGGAAGATTTCCACATAAATAGCAGCTGAACTTTTCTATTAGATACTGAAGTGGAACAAAGTTAAACATCCAACATAACGAAATGCATCGCATTCCATCACAAGGCAGCAAGATTCACAGGCTTTCAATTTACAGTAGTGTGATCCTATAACAAATACAGCGCACAATTAAAGCTTTTATGCAGAGCCCTACCTTTTCTTTAATAGAGTCTCAGCCTTAAAGAGAAAGTCTGTTCCCAGAAACTGGCTGGATAATGCCAACTGCCTACCAAAGTCGGCAAGAATTTTGCCATATATTCCAATGAAATCCAAGATTTCACAAAGTTTGGTTAACTCTTTTGTATCACTAATTGAGGAAATTAGTGGTTTAGTGATGCATTTCAATTTTTGGTTTGTATAAGATTGTAGAACTAGTTTTCCTAGGGCAGTATCCAAATGCGCCACTGCACTTCCGCTCGATCTGTTGTGCAAGTGGGAGCCACTGCTTGCACAACAGGAAGCTAGCAGTTTGACAAACAACCCTGGAAACAAGCAGAAATGCTTGTTTCTGGATCAGGACAGGTTAGTGGAGTTTCCTTCTGCAAACTTCACTAACCTGTCCCATTCTAGAAATGAGCATATCTGCTCATTTTGGTTTGTTTTTAGAACCGATAGCTCCCCATTGCACCAGCGGTGGGTCCCACTGACAGGCAGCACTGGATACTGCCCCTAGTTTTAAGAAAGGACTTACTAGCTTTGCCAGTTGTTTGCGTAAAGCTGAAGTAGTATATTCAGTTAGGCAGTTCAGTTTCAGTAACTATTCAAATGATTAGTTATTACAATATATTTTGTCTATATTGTTACAAAAATAGTCTAATTATACATGAAACTAGATTTTAATTTTCCACTTTAATTTGAAGGGGGGGGAAAGAGCGCATTTGAGTTTCTTTGTGCAAGTTTAACGCCGCCAGAAATTCATTTCTAGATCTTGCAGTAATATGGGAGTTATGGATACCTGAAACCATTTATATTAGAAGAGGCTAGATTTCAACTTTGATAAGTTAAGTCCAGGAGTCTTAAGAGTTAGAAAAATACAGTATCTGTTAATTAGTAGTTCATTTCTTTTTAAATAAGTTAAAGCATGCATTAAGGCTTTGGGCAATTCATTCACACAGTGTTTTCAGTGTCCATCTTCTTTTTTCTCTTTCTTTTCAATAGCTTTAGATGCATCCTTTCCTATAATTTTATATTCATCCAACACGGCATGGCCAGTTTCCTTTGCAGTTTTCTTCACCATAGCTTTGATTCCAACGTTGTCAATATTAAAAGCTGTCACGCCAACGTTGATGGCAGAATTTACGGCATTGTCTGTAGCATGGCCAGCATCATCCCCATACCTTAATGTAAATAAGGAACATGTCAATAGAGATCTTAATGTTTTCGTATAACTAAAAGAAGTTGTTATATGCACGCCGCCATTCCCAAATGGCTGCTAAACATTCATTTGTATAATGTGAAATCAATATGCATGTATACTGGCTTAAGCCCCTCCTGAAATCTTTCCAATCAGAAGTGACACAGAAGAGGATGATTTAAGACAATCAATTTTATAGGGCTGCTAATCTGTCCCACATTTAATTATTTTTTCTTTTCCCTTGCTTCAGAGAATCAGAGGTTTTACTCAGTCTTCTTTTTAGCTATAGACCTCAAAGTTGTGTTTATACATGGTAGCTAGAACGAAAGTTTTGTTCTCTCCAGAATAAAAAGTTAAGTAGGATCTGGGATTTTTTGCTGAAGTTCTTCGCTAAGCTATGTCAGGGCCGGCGCTACCGCTAGGCAAACTAGGCGGTTGCCTAGGGCACGTGGCTGGACAGGGTGCAGAAACGCTGTGCCGCCCCCCGCCACCACCGGATCCCCCCCCGGAGCCCTCCTGCAGCCGCCGGAGCCCCCTGCAGCCGCCGGAGCCCCGTCCGCACACTGTTTTGGCGGGAGGAACCAGGGCAACAGGGCTTAAACAGCCCTGCTGCCCTGGTTTCCCCGGCCAAAAACAGAGCGCGGGGGTTCCGTCGCATCACTTCCTCCGCACTGGAAGGACGCGACGGGATCAGCGGATGGGGAGGCAGGCTTGGAGTAGGAGGCGGCCAGGGCAGGGGGGGAAGGTAGGTGGCGGGGGGTCCGGTGGCTGCGGGGGGGTGGCGGGTGCGGGGGGGTGCGGCGGCTGCGGGGGGGTGCAGCGGCTGCGGGGGGTGGCGATTTGCAAAGCAGGGCTGCTTTGCTCTGGAGCCCCCCCACGGCACGAGAGGGGGGGCGCTAAATATAATTTTGCCTAGGGAGCCAAACTGCCCTGCACCGGTCCTGAGCTATGTTATACCAAATGTTATGAATAAGATGAATGTAAAAGCTTCATGGTGGTCATTAATTTATAAAGGATTATATATTGTTAAAAAAAAGACATTTAAGAAATCTTAATCAACACCATCCAGCTATGCCACAGTGCTAGCGCTAACGACATCGCGCTAGCATAAACCAACACTTCACTTTCACAATGTAACTAGCACTTGCGAGGGCAATGGGGGAAAAGCAGTGATTTGCCAAAGAAATTTGGCTGCAGCTACTTTTCCCCACTGCCCTAGCAAGTGCTAGTTACATTGTGAAAACGTTAATTTATGCTAGCGCAACGTCATTAGTGTTAGCACTGCGGCACAGCTGGATACTACCCAGTTTTTCCAGTAGTCAATAAACTATTTTAAATTTTAAAATAGGAGCATCAAAGCCCACTTTCTTGTCCTGAACAGGGAGTTCAGGGAAATTCTTTCTTATTATAACAGTGGGAATAGCCCCCTATGACTCTGAAGAAAGTTCACTGTGTGTTCTTGGTATATGCACAAATTATGACTGGAAAGGGCCACTTTTCAGTTCTTGGTATTTCCCTTGTTGTTTAGTTTGGTGGCGGCTGCTGCAATTTTTTTCCTATACAAAGGATAATCTCAATTCTTCCCAACTGTGAAGGGCAAGTATTACAACCCTACTTCAGTGATGATGTACCAGAAAAGGCGTGTTAGCTGCCAGGATTCATCATGGAGGATGACATTCCAATTTAGCTGAAGTTTATTCACATGCCACTTTGAGACAAACAACCCAAATGGATGTAAGTATTTATACTAAAAATACAAACAAATCATTCTAGAAGTTACCATGAGAGGGCAAACTTTCACTTAACCAAACTGAGGAAGACACACTATGAAGGATCAACCCTGTAAGTAGCTGCAGTAATACTAGCAGTACACAAAGAAGCTATATTTTGCTAGTCTTCCAGGGTGGCGAACTGAATTTTGAAGCCAAAATTTTGAACTGTTTCTCATATGAAGAATACTTATTGTTGTCAGAATAATCAAAATAATCTAGCTCATGACCAAACTCAATAGTGAATTGCGGATTTCAGAACACACAGTAGAACTAAGTGGAGGAGAGCAGGATCCAATACCATATTCCTTAAAAGTTTCTTGTTGACAACATAGCAGCCTTATAATTATATTTGCCAAACACAGCAAATTTGATCAGATTAATTGGATACCAAAATATTTCCAGTTTTATTAGTTTCACCATGATATAACGAGACAAACACACCAGTATTAAAAGATAACGGAACTGATTCAAGCAGTGCCAAAAATAATAGAAGAGTATTCACACCATCTCGAAACTGTATACTGTACTACAGCAGTTAGGAGTTTGCATAATTTAAATATTTATATTTAATGTGCGTGGGTAAAAAATGAATAATTTAAATATTTGATAATAAAGCAGTTCAAGAACAAAAACTAACATTAATGGAGGTATTTTAAATACTTCACAAAATGGCAAGGCAACATTTAATATTACTGGCATGGCACCCCTAATCTCAAACAAGGAAGTGCTGTTAACAGAGTCACAAGGCCTAAGGCAGGGGACAGTTTAAAAGGTGGTGGTTAATTATATTAAAGGCAGCAGAAAGATCAGGAAGAATGAAGACACCTTGGGATATAGCAGCAGGGAGACTGATTACCATAGTCCAGATCAGTCTTTTTCAGTCCAGAAGAGGCATAATTATCTATTATACCGATTTACCCAAGCCATTTATAAAATGTGAATACCCAATATATTTGGGGGATAAATTGCCCATCCCCAGCGTATTATGTAAAAATTTCCCATTGAACTAATAAACTGTTAACCTGAATCTGTCGGCAGCCTATCCAAGGAGCTACACTGTAGAATGAGAGAGAAAGAAGCAGCAAGATATTTTACTGTGGACTATTCACTAAACTATATTTTGAGAGCTTTTGTCATATACTCTCAAACTGTAGCTGTTTAGTTCGCAATCACATTACTGGTGTCTGATTTTTGGAACCCTTTAAATGCCCAGAGTTAGGGATTCACTCTGAGCGAGTTCTTTCAGGATGCATGGTTTTTTAGCTTTAGACAAACAGATAGGAGATGGGGTGAATACTCAAATAAAGTTATCAAAACAATTGTTAGTTGTAGATAACTACAAGTTACTTATTGCTTTTCACTCTTAGTGGCCTCTGAAGGCTGATCTCCTTTTTTCCTATTTCTAAATCTAAAATAAGAAGAAAGATTAACATGAATTGTAGTGTAGAAACAGAACATATTCTTCAGCCTTTCCAGTAAAAAAATACTTTGGAGATGTGCCATTATTTTGGCACAAAGGATGCAGCACAGATTAGGTAGACCCCAAACTGGTAGAATTATGGAGGGAACTTCCAAGTAAAACCTTGACAGTCATGTTTATAGGTAGAACAAATCAGAAATAATATGTTTAAAAATCTTTCAAATTGGCACAGACATTTCCCAACAGTTCTCTATTTTGCCCCCATACTGACCATAAGCTCATTTCAAATGTTGTCTCTTTCTTTAACCTAAAAGAAGATTTGAACTGGAAAGCATTCAAAAACTAGCTTTCATTTTATCCATCACACTGGAGATTGACTTTTAGCCTTGTTCACTTTCATGCCATTTTTGCTCATGAACTCTGTGCTTTTTGTAGTCTTAGGGTGCAATCTTATGGCTGCTAGACACTGTCTAGGTGGCCATAGGAAAGGTTGGAGTTCCAGCTCCAACCTCGGAAATGAGTTCTGAGGTCGAAGCTGGAACTCCGACTTAGGAGCAGCACCCTACCTCCACCCTTGCAGCCGGAGCGGTTCTTTCTGCGTCAGCTGCAGCTCCAAAGTTGCAAGACTGACCTCAGAACCAGCATTGCAGGTGTGTTCTGGGGGCGGAAAGGGAAGGAGTGAGGCTCCGCTGGGATACGACATATCTCAGTGGCACCTCAGCCCCTCCTCCTCCTCACAAGCAGGGGCAAAGCACTTAAGATGGCTGAAATCGTCCGTGTGTGTTTTGCAGGACTGGAGAAGTGCGGAGGCGACCTTCGCCTGAATGCTCCTTTTGTCCTTGATTGGATGCCTGTAATCCTCCAAGCTCGGAGGGATACAGGCGCTGCCATTGTTTTAAGTAATGAAAGAATATATAACGAGTTTAATATTTCCAATTGCCTTCCAGATTTCAGCTTGTACCTTGCTGAAGCCTTACCTCTACTCCATCATCTTTTCAGTATCAATCTTATCCTTTCTTCTGTTTCTCGGTCTCATGTCAGTAATATGCAATGCCACCTTCCTCTCGCTTTACACTTTGGTCATAACTGTTGCCAATAATTTAATTTTGCCTACTCTACTGTCTGGCTAGGCACAGCTTCTAGGCCACATTTTTACTAGCCTGCCTGCTCAAATATACTGTATTAGTTATGCCTGGTATGGATACCATTGAGGAAAATCAGGATCAACTCCCCCCCCACCGCCCCAGTTGAGAAGGTTAGGTGAGTGGCTATTCAAAAGCCTGCCCTAATGTTTTGCACTGTCTCGCTTTTCATGTCATCCTGTTACCACCATTTGATGACATCCAAGACATCTGCCTCATTAAGGACTACTTCTTGTAGGAAATTCCATAAAGAAACCCCTCACCAATTGCTATCTCCTCTGCATTTCTTTTGAATGAAACTGCACGCAGTCACAGATGATCACTTATGTTATTCACATATACAGGCATTTTCCTCAACACAATTTGTCCCTACCATTGAAATACACCCAGTTTCAGTATTTGGATGAAATCAGGCTGGCAACAATCCCACTCTGTACTAGGTTAACCCAAAAACAAATTGGATAACATTTATTAAGTGAAAAACCAATTTAGGCAGAGAATATGGCATGCTTAGAAGTGACCTACTGAATCCTCCTTGGCCTTTACATGACAGCAGCGGTTGTGTTTCTAAGTAGAATTGCTCCAGTTACATAGAAAAAGGGAGGGGGAAGTCCAATTTTAATAACAAAAGAACTCTCCCTGTGCCCACCACTTACCTCCCTACTTTCCTCTCCTGAAGTGCTTTTCTCCCCATCAAGGTAACTTCTGGTACAGCAGCTCATCTGAGGAGAAAAGTGCTTGGGGAGAGAAAGGGCTGAAGGAAAGTAAGCTATGGATGAAGGAGGCCCTCTTCACTCACACAACCCTTTTTCTGTTTTAAATTTTATGCAACTGATTACCGTAAGTTCCCTACCTAGATAAACGGAAGTGCCATCCTCATATCTAGTTTGGCTCCAACTAAAGCAAAACATTTTTATTGTTTAATAAGATTCAAGTGGTCACAATTTCCTAATATTCATGCATCATCAAAATGTATTGCAAAGCAGAGGAAAAAGTTAACTTACTTGTATTTGACAGTCTGAACCGTCTCTTTAGATACATTTTTGGCAATGCATTTTGCAGCACTTTCCAAACCCTGCCATATTGTTGAAAATCCTGCAAAATGAGTTGGTTTATTAGTACCAGAAGGCAGCGAACAAACAACATTTAATACAACTTATATAACACATTGAGGAAGAGCTATTTTAAGAAGTTACCTTGAACTCCACTTGCTGCTACAACCAGAGCGCCATCAAAAGTAGACTTTCCATCTTTGTCTTTCTTAAGGGATTCTGGAACCAGTTTGCTTCCATGCTTCTTGACATGAGGGGCTAACTCTCTTCCAACACAACTTGCTATAGAACACACACCTTCAACTAAAACAGAAAGCATGATTGAAACTGACATTTTAATTTCCTTAGATACAGTAATACCTTGGATTGCAAGTAACTTGGTTTGAGAGCGTTTTACAAGACAAGCAAATTTTTAAATACTTATTTAATTTTTTTTTACTTGATATACAAGCAACGTCTTGCAATACAAGTACTGTAGTACGGCTTAAATTAAAAATCTCTGTACAAATTTTTTTGGTGGGATTTCGTTTTGATATAAGAGTGTTTTGGATTACAAGCATGTTTCCGGAACGAATTATGCTCTCAATCCAAGGCATGACTGTACTTGAGCCAGCCAGTTCAAAGATCTGTTGAGTCTCATAAAACAAGTGTTACATTAATGGCTCATTTCCCCTAACAATTTTACTTGGTGGAGGCAGCTGTAGATGCTGTGACATTTCAACAAAAGGATCTCCATCGGTTCTTAATTCAGCCCAGATAACGAAGGTTTCTGAAAGACAATGCCACAGTTTCTACCTGGCAACAGCATAGACCCCACTCCTATCAGACCCAGCTGCTTCAGACACTCAAAAGCTTCCCCATTGGAAAAGTTTCAGTATGACCCGAGATCACTTTCATTTCCATCTAAATATCAACAGGGCAAAGGACCATAGTTCAGTGGTGGAGAATATGCTTTGCATGAAGATTCAACTTCTGACATCTGTAGTCCAAAGGATCAGGTAGTTGGCGATGGCAAAGACCTCTATGCCTGAGAGCCGCTTACACTCAGAGTAGACAATATTGGGCTAGATGGACAAGCAGTCTGAGCTGGTATATAGCAGCTTCCTATATTCCTCAACACTATACTATCTGGACTGCAACAGCCCGAGGGAACATTTCAGGTGGGATGCA
Source organism: Shinisaurus crocodilurus (assembly GCA_021292165.1). NCBI lineage: Eukaryota > Metazoa > Chordata > Lepidosauria > Squamata > Shinisauridae > Shinisaurus > Shinisaurus crocodilurus. The sequence continues at coordinate 257,869,676 of CM037878.1, read as the reverse complement.
AGCGTGAGTTCACAATTTCAGTCAAACTCCTTGGAATGCCATCATCGATTGCTGGAGGCCCCGATTAAGCTTCGCCCTTATGTGGACATTTCCAGCCATTTAAAGAGTATGATTGAGACCTTGTTATGCTATGCATCTTTCAGGCATCTGGTTGCAAGATTAAGGCAAGAGAAAGCTATGTCAACTTCTTCAGTTCCTGCTTAGCCCTGAAGCTCACTGGGTGGCCTTGTGCCAGTCGCCAAGTCTCAGCCTAATGTACCTCTAGGACTGTAGCAAGGATAAAGTGGGATAACTTACATTTATGCTTCCATAACCTACCTGGGAAAAGGAAAGGATGGAAATGGGCTAAACATGCTTAGTAGTATATATGTTTGTGAGCAAGCAGCTGCTAGACTGTAGGACTTGGGGAAAGATTATTGAAATTTAAAGACTTTTACAGAGCAATCCTATGACCCCTAGACAGTGTCTAGAGGGCCACAGGATGCTTTGGATCCCCAGCTCCAAGGTCGGCAAAGAACTCTTGACCTCGGAGCTGGGAATCTGCGCTCGGATTACCCTCCCCCCTGCAGCTGGCACAGAATGAACTGTGCTGGCTGCTTCTCTGAGGTTTGAAGACCGACCACGGGGAAGTGGTAAAGAGGGAATTCAGGGGGGCGGGGCGGAGATTGGGTCTGCCAGGATATGACTTATCCTGGCAGTGCTCCAGCCTCCTTCCCTCCCTCTCCAACGTGCCACAGCTAGATGGCTGAAATCAGCTATCTAGCGGATTTGCAGGGTGGGAGTAGTGGGGAGGTGAAGATCGCCTCCGTGTTCCTCCCGCCCTGAATAGGATGCCTGTAATCCTCCGGGTTCAAAGGCTTATAGGCTTCCCCATTGGATTGCGCCCTTCATCTTTCACTGAAAATTGCCACAAATAGCCTCATGCTAGAGATGCAGAAAGTCCATCTGTGGTCTCACACCCTCCATGTTCACGTAGACCCTATGGTGTAGATCCTTTCCCCTCAAAAGGATCTTGGTCTTTTTAATCGACGTGATTCCATGTCCGTTTAAAAAACAAACAACAGACTGAAGAAATTAGGCATATCAAGTTATCTCATAACTTTCCCCAAGGAAATTGGATAGTCGTATCTTACCTAAGAACTGGCTGACTTTCACAGCTCCTCCTGTAGCTTGCTTTGCTACATGTAGCCCTTTTGCTACAGTTGGGTTGACTTCCAAAGGTTTTTCCTCTGGCTGAATGTGTTCTCTGAGTTTAGAAGCTCCTTTGTGGATTGCTTTCCCAGTATATTCTGCTCCTTTGACCAGACCCCAGCTCACCCAGGATGCACCTTTAAAAAGCCAACAAATAATTGAGTGATGCAGCAGCAAGAGGTAGCAGCTAGGATAGCATTTCCTTCCTGCTCGCCGTGCAAGTCCGGTTTAGTATATTGACAAATGAGCTGTGAGCTCATATACTTGTGCCCCTCCCATATCATCTTCAGTAGGCACAATCCCATCTTCCACCGACAGCAGTGAAATGGTGATGATAGCAAATCTTTGCCTGCCTTGGTACAGAGCCAAATGAAAGAAGGGCCTCTAAGGGCATAATCCTATGCAAGTTTAGACAGAAAAAAGGTCTACAACTCCCAGCATGCCCCAGCTAGCTGGCTAGGACATGCTGGGAGTTGTAGGCCTTTTTTTCTGTATAAGCTTGCATAGGATTGTGCCTTAACACTCCTAAGAACAAAAGCTTGCTACCTTCTTGGAAAAGCATCCACCGGCTGCTGCTGAAGTGGGATTTGTGGAGTCTTGCTCTATGAGCAAGAGAGCTTGCCCAGCTATTTTTTGCTTCTGCTGAAAGAACAGGGACTATTCCACCATGACACTCCTCTGTGGGGAACCCCCGCCCCCACTCCCAGCCTTTAAGTTAGCCCGTCGCCTCCTCCCTTTGAGGCAACTGTAATTGCAAAGCATGGCTCATTCCAAGGGTAGAGCAGCTGGGTCTCCTGGCCCTTTAAGGCTGGGAAAGGCAGCGGCAATAATGCTAGGAGTACTTCTCTGCTGGGAAGCAGGCATCACGCCCTAGAGAGCTGATGCAGCAGTAGTGTACCAGAGCATGCCGTCTCTCCCATCCTTAGGTCAGGAGAGGCTACGCTGCGCAATTGTGATAGCACTATATTGGTTTTCCCCAATGACAAATGTTATTTCTGGTCCAAGACTTATACAGCAGCCATTAGGAATCACTACTGCAAAAGCTCAGGAGAAAATGTTAATCATGTTTGGAAAGTAACTAAAATTGCAGACATGATCTCCACCATGTAGGTTTAGAGCTGTTCTACACATTATACAGAATGTGACAGTAGAATTCTGGACTGTACCACTTCAGACTGCTGGTGGTGGGTATGTCATATTTTTGAATGCTCCATCACACAGAGGCTCACTGCATGTAGTAAACAAGCAGAAAAAGGAATAGGCTTATTCCACACAGGTAGAGTTTTTATGTGGCAGAACATTCAGAAGTATTCTACCCCCAACTTGCAGTATGACGTGATACAGTCCAGGATTCTACTACCTTGGTCTATATCAGATGTAAATAGGTTTTAAGTTACAGCTGGCCAGGCGTCCTCAAGTTTATTCTTCCACCTGCATTATTCAGATCACAAGGATGAAAATGGCTTTGGCTCCATATACCTTGGAGGCCACCCATCTCTTTCCCTAAATACCATTGTGGTCCCTAAGCTGAACCAAGAAATTTTCTTAATACCATATATGCCCCAGGTTTACAAAATATGTACATATATGGGGCTGTTTTCAGTGGCTGCTACATTATTACTGAATTGGCAGCCCCTGGAGATTTGACAGACTGAAATATCCTCTAGATAAAGCCTAAGAACCTCATTTTGGGTTACAATTTGTTTTTCAGGCACCAACCTGACAAGGTGTAATTTTAGCTTACTATTTATCTTTTTTAAATGTCAGCATTTTTCTCAGGTTTTTGAAAAGGAGGCTGGGATACAAAGTTTAAACAAACAAAGAACTCTGTTAATATGCTAAACAAAATCACAATTCTCATTCTTTTATTCTCCTTCCGCTCCAAAACCATACACATCACACCACCCTGGCAATAAGCCACAATGGGTTTGTTGTTGCGAAAACAACCTATGGTACACCCGACAGACGATCGGGCTCACGGTGGGTTGTCACCCCGCTCCTTCCCTTTCGGTCCACCAGCCAGCATCCCAGGAGACTTTGCAGCTCAAGCTGCTCCCCCCGCCCCGACTGGGAGCCATTTTGGCTCGCTGTGGCTTCCCCCCCTTTTTACCTTCTTTTTTTAGGGGAGGGGGGAAGGGGATAGCTTTTCATGATATCCATTTTGACAGCCACTGACAGTCTCTCCGAAGTGCCCAAGCAGCACATTCGAGGGGCTGTCAGTGGTTCGATCTACAGGGGCGGGGGGAAGCAATTTCCGGGGGATGGAGAGGTAAAAAGGGGGGGAAATGCCACAGTGAGCCAAAATGGCTCATCACGGGGGGGGGGGGGAGCAAGCCAGTGATGGTCGCCACACCATGCCGCTTGGGCATCGGTGGGGTGGCTGGCACTGGTTGTGTCTCCGGCAAGCTCGGCAAGGAATGCTTTGCCGCTCTTGCTGAGCAGCGCGTTTGCCGTTGCCCAGAACCCATGGTGGGGACGGTTGTCTGGGCTCGGACAACATGCCAATCCACCATGGGTAAAACAAACCCTATTACAGACCATGGGTTCTCAGGGTGGCTTGTCAGGAAAAAAAACAAGCCACCCTGAAGAAAGCGATCTGGGTTCGGATGACACGACAACCCACCATGGCTCGCTGCCCATGGTGGGGTGCCATGCAAACCAGGTCAATGTATATCTTCAGCTAATGAGAAGCAGCCAAAGAGAACCAGAGGAAAATTGTTCACACAGTACACTACATTCTCCCCACAGAGAATGCCAAGCCATTCAAGAACTTTTAAATTCACTTCTAAGCAGCCCAACAAACAGGTTATAGTCCAGGTAATGCAGACATACAGTACAGCCCTATTAACAAACAGTAACATCCTATTACTATCAAGTGGTAAACATTTCCATTGACAGATAGCACTTTTGGGCTTTAGTGCTGGACTGCAGGTCAACTATTTATGTAATCAATCTGATCTTTCAACCTTTTGGTTTTCTCTCATCCCACTGCCTAATAAGATAATAGCAGAGAAAACAGACAGTGCATGATTTAAATACACACACACACACACCCGTATCCAAATTCCAAAGAGGTCCATTGCATAAGTGGCTGGAATTAAGAGTTTGTGACTTTTTATGCTTTTAGGATGGAAAATAATTTCATCACGCTGCCGTATTGAAGAGAAACTACATTAAGCATCTATACTATCAATTCTGAGAGTACCTGTTAAGATTCCATGAGCTACTTTTTCACTCCAGTCAGGCAACTCTCTCACCCTCTCTTCAGGCACTGGTTGAACAGGTACAGTCTCACCCAGGTTGATGACATCGCTTGAAGCCTCTGCAGGCTAAAAGGATGAAATAGAAATACGCATACAGGAAAATGTAATAGCAAGGTCAAGAGCCAAAGCAATGAAGTGTCAAATTAGCCACCAAGTTACCCTATAAAGAAATTTACATTGCAACTAGTATGTCTCCCATTTTGTGCTACACAAGCAACAGTTTTTAGAAGGTTACTACAATTAGCTTAAATAGGGGGAGGCTGGGGCTTTAATGAAGTGCCCCCTATCTCTCTCCCCCACCTCAATAATTGGACCACTGGTACATACTTTTGTTATAGTTAAGGGATTCAGTATTCTTTTTACAGATAATGTGTATGTATTATAATATTTACAACAACCCAAAATCCACAGTGTTTCTTAGTTCAGTTGCAGGACAGCTAAATTGTGAAATGGGATGCCCTCTCAATGTAATTCCAAGTCATTTTACATGAACAGGAAACTTTGTCTTGTTCCTGCCTTACTGGGTTTTAGATGTCAGACCGAGGCAGCCGTGTTCTGGGGCTCTAATTGGGATTACCCAGTTACCTTTCCCCACCCCCGCTTCTTTTGCTCCGATGAATCCGGCTGCTTAGTTCATATTGGGTGTTTTAAAAATATAGTATGATTTTATATTTAATGTTTTATTAGCAAACTTGGGGCTTCTTTTTAATAATAAAGGCAGGTTATACACACATTATTTACATTTAAGAGCAAGAAGGAACAGTGCCCAAGTCCACCTCTCCTTTTCAATTTAAGGGGGAAGTCCATTTTTTCTTCATTCAGTATTGTTAGGCGCCCGTACATTGCATCTCTTTGTTCATTGAGTCAGGACTGGGATGATGCTTTTGGGGGTGGGGGTGGATTTACTTCTACATGTTTTCCCTTTTCAAATTTACAAACAGAAGTGCCTTCTTTTCTTTTGTTCTTGGGGTTTTAGACACTGGCACAGCCATGAACAGGACAAAGTTGAGCATGTGATGGTGCCTTTTGTTAGAGAGGACAGCCCCCACTACAAGTCAAAGATTTTGGATTAGGAACCAGACATCAACCCACAGTTTAAAAAGCAGCAGCAATAAAGATGGGCAGACAAATGCATTAAAAACTTATTTTGACAATGCATTACATTTTTATGAGAGAGGAGGGAGAGAAGAGAGTGGAATCAAGCTACTATCACAGTCACAGGTCCAGAACTGCTATATTATTTTTAGAACCAGTAAGGTTCAATTCTGATACAATGGCCTAGTTCGCATGACACGACAAGGCACCATGAGTGATCAGCCATGGTGGGCTGTTGGGTCATGTGAACCAGGCACAGTTTCTACAGTGTGGCTTATTTTTCACGAACAAGCCACCCTGAGAACCATGGCTTGTTTTAGGGTTGTTCATACCCGTGGTGGCCATGACATTTGTGCATTTTTCGCCTCCGTTTCACTGCTCAGCCTCAAAATTTGTGCAATTTCCCCCATCGTGTTACTGCTTTGCCATGACATTTGTGTATGTTTACCAATCCCGCTCACTGCTCTGTAACCATATGTATGTGAGAGCTAGCAACGGAGGGAAGTGACAAGCAGGAAGGAGAGGGAGGATCCAAGAGCGGTGGAATAAGCCACAGCAAGCCCAATCATCTGTCAGGTGTACCATGGGTTGTTCAGCAAACAAACAACCCATAGTGGCTTATTCACAGGGTGGCTTAGTGTGACGTCTGAACCTACCTAATATCTTTCTTCCACGTCAAAATTCACTCAAGCAGGTGCATAAAGGTCTTACACAGAATCAAAATCTACATGGATTTTACATTCCAACATTTTCCCATGAACATATGAAAAAACATATTACATTACAGATCAGCCCTTTGGTAGAACAGGATGGTAACTATTGTATAGTGAACAAAAGCAAGTACGAGTTCTAAAAATGCTGAGGTTGCCATCTATCTTGTGCCTAACATACATGCTTATCAGTTAAAAATAGCTTGCACTCATATGAACAGCAGGAGCCAAATATAAGCAACTGATGTGTATTTCTGATTAATCCTCTATAAGCTCCTTAAGTGAGTCACTGTGAAACAGAAATAGGTATTTGATAACTCAGACCACAGCTCAATCAATTTCGCTAAGTCGTGCCATTGATGCGTAGTTGCTAAGTATATCCTCCAAAGCATTTCTAGAAGAGTTCTATACTGGATTATTATCAGGAGTTCACAAGATCAATTCTAATATTATTCCCTTTTTTTATCAATTTCTAAACATTAGCAAAATAAGCTACATTATGCTGAATTTGGTTGTGTGACACAATATACTTTAAAAACTGATCCGTTTGATCAGAATTTTTGACAATACTAAAGATCTTACAACCCAGAATGTCACAATCTTCAAAAAGAAAACAAAACAAAAAACCCAACAACACATGGGCAAATAAGGAAACAACTAAATAGCCATCTTTCTTCTAGAACTCCCTCATGATTCCTGCAAAGATAGAATTGTTCCAACAATTTTTTAAAAATCTTAAAAAGCAGTCTCTTGGTTTGTAAGCAGAAGTTAAGTCACAATTTCCCAGTTTGGGCTGTCACGGGAAACTGTAGTTTAACAAAGAACACTAGCTTCTCAAAGCCAGGTAGATGTGGGGAGAGAATGCAGTGCACAGGCACAAGAATTCATTCTCAGTCCAATAAACTAGTTCAGCATATTAAGAATGTTACATCTGAACCAAGCCAGTGTTGTAAACATACAAGAACAGAGGCCGACATTCTTTGTCACTAATAATAGCGCCACTCCTTCATAAAATATATTTATTCAAGAATTTAGTGACAGTACTAGCTCCCAGTTCAGATCTTGTTTCTATGCCCTGAAGATGTGCCTGCATAGAACTTTACCTACACCTTGGGGCCATCTCATTATTTGTGTCCTGCAGCTCATTTATTCCATCCCTGATAAATGGATACATGCATTTTTTTTATACATGGCATTCTAATGTAGGTTGCCAAGTATTAACTCTCTGAATCCTATTTTTAGAAATATACACAATATTTTCAATGTTTTAATATTGTTAGCTGCGTAAGAGCCATTGTTGGTGGCATATACATTTTACAGTAAATAAACTTCCCACATCACAAAACAAAGGCAATTTCTATTTTTTAAATTTAACATACGTTAACGTAATAAACGTTTGCCACCACTTTTAAGTCGTAGTCCTAAAATTTACCTTGGCTCTGAGATCAGATCTCTGTTTTAACAGATCCTCAAAAAGCTCTTTGTAAGATCTTGAGCGTTCTGACGGTAACCCTATTCCCTCATGGGATCCTGGAACCTGTGGTACCATATCAAGGACATTAATAGATTCATAGAATCATAGAATCATAGAAAAGTAGAGTTGGAAGGGGCCTACAAGGCCATCGAGTCCAACCCCCTGCTCAATGCAGGAATCCAGGTCAAAGCATCTCTGACAGATGTCTGTCCAGCCGCACCTTGAATGCCTCCAGACTGGGAGAGCCCACCACCTCCCTAGGTAGTTGATTCCATTGTCTTATTGCTCTGACAGTCAGGAAATTTTTCCTGATGTTTAGGTGGAATCTAGGTTCCTGTAACTTGAGCCCATTATTCCGTGTCCTGCAAACTGGGATGAACGAGAAGAGATCTTTGCCCTCCTCTGTGTGACATCCCTTCAAATACTGGAAGAGTGCGATCATATCTCCCCTCAGTCTCCTCTTCTGAAGGCTAAACATGCCCAGTTCTTTCAGTCTCTCCTCATAGGGCCTTGTTTCCAGTCCCTTTATCATCCTTGTTGCCCTCCTCTGAACCCTCTCCAGTTTGTCTATGTCCTTGTTAAAGTGAGGTGCCCAGAACTGGACGCAGTACTCAAGATGAGGCCTAACCAGTGCCGAGTAAAGGGGAATTATCACTTCCCGCGATTTGGAAGCTATACTTCTATTAATACAGCCCAAAATTGCATTTGCCTTCTTTGCAGCCACGTCGCATTGCTGGCTCATATTCAGTTTGTGATCTACCACAATTCCAAGATCCTTCTCACTTGTAGTATTGTTGAGCCAAGTGTCCCCCATTCTGTAACTCTGCATTTGGTTTCCTCTCCCTAGGTGCAGCACTTGGCATTTATCCCTGTTAAATTTCATTCTGTTGTTTTCGGCCCAGCGCTCCAGCCTATCGAGGTCACTTTGAATTTTGTTTCTGTCTTCCAGAGTATTAGCTGTTCCACCCAACTTTGTGTCATCTGCAAATTTGATAAGCATTCCCTGTACCTCCTCATCCAAGTCATTAATAAAAATGTTGAAGAGCACCGGGCCCAGGACCGAGCCCTGTGGTACCCCGCTCGTTACCTCTCCCCAGTTTGAGAAGGAACCATTGATAAGCACTCTTTGAGTCCGATTCTGTAGCCAATTGTGGATCCACCTGATAGTTGATCCATCTAGCCCACTCTTAGCTAGCTTACTAATCAGGATATCATGAGGCACTTTGTCGAAAGCTTTGCTGAAGTCCAGGTATATAATGTCCACAGCATTCCCACAGTCCACAAGGGAGGTTACCCGATCAAAAAATGAGATCAGATTAGTCTGACAGGATTTGTTCTTGACAAATCCATGCTGGCTTCTAGTAATCACTGCATTGTTTTCAAGGTGCTTGCAGACTGACTTCTTTATAATCTGCTCAAAAATCTTCCCGGGGATTGATGTCAGACTGACTGGCCTATAGTTCCCAGGTTCCTCCTTCTTGCCCTTTTTGAAGATGGGAACAACATTTGCCCTCCTCCAGTCGTCTGGCACTTCACCTGTCCTCCATGATTTCTCAAAGATAATAGACAGTGGTTCTGAGAGTTCTTCTGCCAGTTCCTTTATTACTCTAGGATGCAGCTCATCAGGCCCTGGAGATTTAAACTCGTTCAGAGTAATCAGGTGCTCCTTGACCATTTGCCTATCAATCTCAAGCTGCAATTCTGCCCCTTCAGTCTGCATTTCAGGTTTGCCAGGGGGGTCATAGACCCTCTTTTGGGAGAAGACCGAGCCGAAGTAGGAATTGAACACTTCTGCCTTTTCTTTGTCTTCTGTTATCAATTTGCCATCCTCATTGCGTAGTTGAACCACCAGTTCTTTCTTCTGTCTTTTACTGTGCATGTATCTGAAGAAAGCTTTTTTGTTGCTTTTAGCATTCCTCGCTAACCTTAGCTCATTCTCAGCTTTAGCCTTCCTGACACTATTCCTGCAGTTCTGTGCTACCTGCCTGTACTCTTCCCCTGTAGCCTGTCCTTCCTTCCACTTCCTATACGTGTCCTTTTTTGTTTTCAGGTCATCTTTGAGTTTATTGTGAAGCCACATTGGCTTCTTCTGTTGCCCTCTGCCTTTTTTCCTTGTGGGAATTGTTTGCAATTGTGCCTTTAAAATTTCCTTTTTTAAAAACTCCCACCCCTCCTGGGCTCCCTTTCTCGTGAGAGTCATTTGCCATGGGATCTTACTAATCATTGTTCTGAGTTTGTTAAAATTGGCTTTCCTAAAATCCAGGGTGCGTGTTTGGCTACACTCAGCTTTTGCTTCTGTTAGAATCAAGAACTCAAGTATAACATGGTCACTTTCCCCCAGAGTTCCCGAAACTGCCACTTTATCCACTAACTCGTCTCTGTTGGTTAGAATCAGGTCAAGGATAGCTGATCCTCTAGTTCCTTCCTCCACTTTCTGTAGGAGGAAGTTATCAGCAGCACAGCTCAGGAATTTCTTGGAGGGGCCATGTTTGGCTGAATAAGTCTCCCAACAGATATCAGGGA